>JAVRXN010000001.1:33841757-35223452 GCA_033556935.1 Timema podura
AGAGGGTGTCATGTGGTCGGCACAACGAACCCTCTGGCCGTTAATTTTGGTTTTGAACCTGGAGCTGCAACTTTGTTATTCAATTATATCTCTATTTGCCCTCTAGAGGCTTATTGACCCCGTTACAGACATAATGATTCACTGATAAATCTGGAAGCACCAGGGATCGAAACCGAGACCTTTGGAACTGTATCCAGAAGCTTTGACCACTAGACTACAGAAGTGGTCGTTTTATTCAATAATTATCAACTGTATGGATTGAAGACAATTCCAGAAGAGTTGAATTAAATTGCATACATTCTATATTTATTAAAATGAAGTTTATTTGTCTTTCAAGAAAGTTACGCGATATCTAAAGCCCGCAGACGTCTGAAATTTAAATATTAGTAGCTCTTGAGAAATGCATTGTGTGGTTAGCCTGGGCAACGCCGAGTATTTCTTCTAGTAACTAATTAAAACCTTAATTGTATTTAATAAACCACCCTCTATATCAAAATCAACACTTAATGACTTACATCCCCTCAAGTACATGAAATCATCCACACACTTGGCATATCCAAAAATAAAACCTTAACTAGTTTATACAGCCTTAACTACCCCATTTTCATGATTAAGGTTCCTAATATCAGGTAGGTTCGCTTGAACCTTCGTATTCTAGAGGTTCCCAACTATTAAACTCAATTTGAAAAAGAACCTCCCCAACTTGGCTAAGCCTTTTGTTAATTTCGACATACCTATATGAATCCTCACTTTGAAAACTTTGACAAGCCACTGGGAAGAATGATATCACACATGACCTCACATACATGTGATTGAACCCGTATGTGTTTTTATTGTGTTGGTACCTCACTTTCCAGTAGAATGGAAGCTCCTAAATTTTTGAATAGGGCGTGACATATGTTTTCTTGCACTCCCCTGGATTCTATAAATCGATGTCTGGAGGGGTGGGGGTAGGGGGGGAAGAAAACGGTAGACAATAATTTTTGTTCGGATTGGGTTTTTGAAGAGAAGACATTTTAAACTATCGGAAATTGCCAAATGATTAATTTTGTTTTGCGTTTGTCGTTTCCGTTTCGGAATGAATGGCTGTCATTCCATGATGGATTGTTGACTTTATTGGATGGGACATGGAGGATTTTTTTTTGTACAGTCCCTCTATTGTTATAATATTCATTTCAACTTTGGTATAATGTCAATATCTTGTGTTTATCAGGTCTAAATAACGTATTTTAAAAATCTAGAGCGAAGTGCTTGTAAAATATATAAACATTTGTCATGGGTTTTTGGTGACTTTTCATTTATGTTAATTTTTAATATAGAATGCTTTGCCTGGATTTCAGAAATCATATTGAAGTCCAAAATGGTGTGACAGGATTAATAAAAGACTAAGTAGCAAAACAAAATTAATAAATAATATTTGTTGTTCTTGGTACACTATTTTGAATTGTGAAAATGTTTAAAAAAACTCAGTAGAAACATTGATTAGTTGAAAAAACATTTGAGAAAACACACTCAAGTGATTTTAATAGGTGGGCTTTCACAAAAATCTGCACTGTTTTATTATAAAGCAATGCAAGTTTACTAATTTTTAATTTTTTCTTTCTCTGAAGTTTTTAACTACATTTTTCTGACTTACATTTATAAATAAAACCGTTTAATACTCCTTCGCTATTCGAAAAGTGAGTGTACTTTTGAATAAATAAAATAACAACCATCCTACCCCCCGTGTTTCCCAGCCCCTACCTTGAACGTGAATAGTCAAACAAATTTAGATTGAATATTATGAAATCTAATTAAATCATACTAAAGAGAAACTCGTCTTTATACGTTCTTGCTAGTAAATTAGTCTATTTCTTATTTTTCATCCCTCTTGACAAGCGAAAGCCAAACTTTTGGAAAGGGCTCTCTCACCCCCCCCCCCCCCTCCCTCAACAAATCTGTCGCCGAACAACTAGATGCAGCTGTTTATGTCGGTCTTCCCGTGATTGGTTGGTTCGAAAGCGAGGTTTTCTCTAGGCGGTTCCCATTAACCATCCCACCTCCATGTCTGTTGCTGGCTGCTACACCATATGGTTTCGAGAATTTTTTTTTCATTTCAATTTTTTTTCTCTTCAAAAATGGACGAAAAATTGAAAATCACTCTGTTAAAAAAGATAATTGGTTGAGAAAGAGAAGATGGTGTGATTATGAATTGTATGGTGATGGTAAGACTGATTGAGGTAGGTCAGTTAAGTGCTTGAACAACAGATGTATGAACCCGGGCTAGTATGTTGTTTATGATTTATTTTATAACCATGGGGCACATGGATGATTTCCAACTAATTTTCTATATTAGGTCAAACTTTATGAGATAATTTGAATCTTATTAAGAGGTGAACTGCTCTAAAATTAGAACAATATAAAATGGTTGAACCTTACAAACCCTATTAGATGATAAGGAACAGATCCCGACATATCCTTTTGAAGACCAAAATGAACCTAAAGCCAAATTTGCACAGACATAAAATTAAAAAAAAAATTAATTGCGATATCTAAATAGTTCTCTATTGTGAGGTTGAACGATGAATAATTAGGTGGCATCAATGTTTACTAATTATATTAAGTCATCACTATTCTCATAGAAAAGAAGAGGGAAGAATTTTATATTTTTAGGGAATTCGGAAAGTCCAAAAAATTTGTAAATGATTATTTTTGTCAACAAGTAATTTTCCATCATCAACACTTTAATTCCTAGTGAGAAAATTATTGGTTTAATATCCAGTGTTGCCCTACTAAGTTTTTTTAAATTTTTGTAAGTAGTGTTCTGATACAAACCTGAGCTAATTAAAGAGTGTCGAGCTTATATGAAACTTAACGATTTGAGTCCGAACAGAGCTAAAGTCTTGCAAATCCAGTTGAATTTTTTTTTAAAATGTGTCAGAAGAAACCAAAAATATCCAGATGGTTTTGTGAATTAGCATCAGGTTGGGGATTGACCTTAATCTACCCTATAAAGGGAGTAAAACTTATAACATACTTAATCAAGTTCCCCATTATCATATATAAAGTTTCATAACTATCGTATACAATAAAATAAAATATGTTATTTTATGAAATATAAAGTTATAATAAGAACGAAAGTAAACAGACCTTGGAAAAGAAATCAGACTTTTTTTTAGGGTTGAGGGAAATACGGGTAAAACTTTTCGGATAAGTTTTCTTTTAAGAGACCCGTTTTACTGGAGCATTTTTTTTTAAAAAAGCAAGAGAAAGTAATAAAAATAAGTTTGTAGAGTGATGAATGGCTTTTCCAGAGACCAGGTCCAAACTTCCGAATTTCTGAACGCACCGCTGTGATCCCAGGGCTTCAAGCCTCCGCTATTATAAAAGGGTAGGAGGGAAGAGTTTCTAGAGAAGGTTTGGCTTATTGAGGGGTTGTAGAGAGGCCGGAGGAAGGGAAGGGAATGAGTTCCCTGCAGACAATAGAGCCGGTCCGCTCTACCCGGGCAAAGTGCGTTGATATGACGTGATGCGATGGGGAATTCGGTCAGGGAGGGGGGAGGAGGATCTATATTTGGTTTAGATTACATAATGATGAATACCCCTTCTCCCTTTTACCACCCTTCCCTCTATTGTTTATGCGATATTTGATAAGAGATCCCTAATGAAACAGGATTGCTCTACTGGCTGTTAATTCACAGGTACTAATGGAAGATTATGCATGATATCAAGTTTGGATCAGGCGGTGTTGGAAATAATGACCTGCGGATGTTGTGAAGGAATATTCATTCTTACTCGGATTTATAATTAGAAAGACTAATAGACAATAGACTATTCATTATTCGTAAACAATTTCGTCATCTAGAGAATTTTCAACTAATATAGTTGTTATATTGATTTTTTCAACTAATAGTTAGATTTAATTTTCTGTTAATTTATTTATTAGCCTAAATAGAATAATTAATAACAAATCTAGCATTAAAAAGGTTACAGAAAAATAAGGTGATTTGGTCCACCGAATCTTACAGCTGGCCTGTACATCCGCCTTCAATTACACTCAAGGGTTATTAATAAGGAAGGTAGAGTTGAAAATGAAATGTACCCGCATTTACGTTGATCAAGAGTCTGAAAATAAATATGATAAAATAGGTAGAGATTCTAGCTCTTGTAACTACCCAACTAATCTATTTGAATTTGACATGTAGTCTAATCTGATTATTAATGAACGCCATAGACAAGAATATTCAATCGAATAAGTCAAAATATTTTCAGGAAGAAATAAGGCTACTACTAATAAATGTAAAAAAGTTAGATAAGCAAAATTGTAGCTTTTTACCTATATGTAGCTTAAACAAGTAATATTTGTTAACCCTAAAAGGTGGCAAGACTCCCTTACAAGTTTATACTATGTCATAGTTTATTCAGTGGTATTCAACCTAGGGTACGCGTAACCCAAGGGGTATGGGGAAGGCATCTTAGGGGGTACATAAAGTTTAATTTAAATAGGCCTATATATAATTACTCGTGTTTCATGGGTACATAAAGTTTAATTTAAATAGGCCTATATATAATTACTCGTGTTTCATAATAAGCACTGAAAAATCAGGCCCAGGTTTAGGGGTTAGCCTCAAGAGATCTGGACGTAAGGACATGCGATCTTGGAGAGCCACTTTTTACTTTTTCATGTCAAGAAATAGTTTTTTTCACGGTCACAATACTTTCTCAAGATTATGACGAAGCGTTATAATTCATGTGAACATGAACCCAAAATAGTGGATTCTACAATTCTGTCTGTCTCCATCTTGTCTGTCGGTCTATCTGTCCCTGGCCACAGATCTGAAAAAGCTAAATGAATTTATTTTGTTCAAACTTGATATTTAAATTTTATAGGGCAGTACCCTTAATCTTACACACATTTTAAGGTAAAGTTTTTTTTCATAAATGAACTTTCCCTTCCTTAAAAAAAAATTCTAATCTCAAAGAATATTGCGAGGGTATACTATTGGAGAAGATTTTACCCTGAAGCTGACCATATGGGAAGCGGTAACTTCCCACCCTTCTTATATATATCCCCTCTGGAAAAAAAAGAGAGCCTTTTCTACCCATCTCGAGGGGTCAAGAGCCTTTTCTACCCCCCTCTATGACATCCCTACCAACACTGGAGGCAATATTGTCTACGTTCTTTGGGGGGAGAATAAATCACCCGAAGATGTCCCACCACGCACGGAGTATATTAGACTCTTACGAGTACATGACCTAGGGACATTGCAATACAAGGATAACACCTTGTGTGGGGAGGGTTGTATTCTTGTAGGGGTAGATCGTCTAGACGAAATTAAAACTATTTTCGATACCATAATATTACTACTTGGGTTACATTTTAGAGGATTGTGCTAGATTATCAATTTTTATATTTCTTTGTTTTTATTAATTCTGGGTCATGACAGTAATGTCTTAAAACTTATGTCGTCTAATATAATACTAGAATTCTTGAAGTGCACGGTTTTATATGTAATGTCACGGGTAGAGCCTTAGGTTAAGTTATTTATATAGGCTTTGATTATACAGATCTAAGCTTAAACGACCTTGTGAAAATCCTATAAAAGTAATCTTAATAAAAAATGATACAACTGGCACTTGAGATTGTATTGTCCTGGTCGTCAGGATAGTAATATTATATTGCCGGTGGTTGAAAGGTTTAGGTTTTAATCTAGGTTGTTATGCTCAGTTGTGGGTTTTTTTCAAAAAAATATTATTTATCACTGAGCGTTTTAACATCCCTTATCTACATTGAAGCGAATGTGTTTCTTATAAAAATAGCCTTCATTTCTATAACATAGTTCTTGAGTTAAAACGTCTAAAATAAAAAAAAGCAGAAATAAATAAAAAGTCAACATTTAAACCTGGGTGATAATTTAAACTAAGGGTTTCGTGGTATTTATATAGATATTAATATTAACTCTGTTATTAAAACTACACTTTAAAAGACAATACGCTTAAGAGACACATTATTGAACAAACAATTTATTATTTTTATTATTATCATTATTATAGGTAATAGTTTATAGAATATCGTAAATAGAAAAAAATTAAAATAGAATAAATAAACAGAACAAACATAAAAATGTTAAAAAATATATAAAATATTATTCAACGTGTCAAAGAAATATTGAAAGATTTCTTACTAAATAACAGTACTACAATTAAGAATAATAACACCATACTATTAATAATAGACTTAACAATCATGATAATCTGAATGGTTTATCAACTACCCCTTCTGTAGTTTAGTGGTCAAAGCTCTTGGCTACAGATCCAGAGGTCCCGGGTTTTATATTGGCGCATCCAGATTTTTCTGTGAAGCAATGGGTCTGGAACGAGATCCGCGCAGGCTCGTGAGGACATTTGAGGAGCTATTGATTAAATACATAAGTAGAAGCTCCGGTCTAGAAGTCTGAGATAAATGACTGGCAGGTTCGTTGTGCTGACCACATGATACCCTTTCCACCAATGATAGCAATATCTTCGCCAACATGCGGTTGACATTCGGTCGATATAGCTCGTTTCGGTCCTTACGCCATGGGTTTATTTTTTTATCAACAGGGCTTGCATAAGAACAGAAACATAAACACATAATTCACCAGAGACTAAGGAAGCGACAGTATTTCCGATTTTTTTTCTTGTGTCATTGGAGCAAGGGTGGTTAGGGGTGGAGGGGGAGGGCGAATTTCCGTGCGCGCGGGTGTTTCTGGATGAGTAGACATCAACCGTGACGTCACCGAGATGTGAATCTCTATTGTTAACTCTTTTGGAACTTTTCATCACAATCTGAAAACTACCCCTTTTCCTCGTCTCCATCTCTTTCTCTTGTGTTGGCTGTGCTCGTGAGAGCTTCCGAAGACCGTAAAGCAAACCAGAAAGTTAACAAAAGTAGGTTTTTCGCAAAAGCGTTAGGGTACGGCCAGACTGGGCGAGCGACTAAAATATAAAATAGAACACACTGGTTGTAATGAGAGGTGGCCAGACTGGAGCGCGCGAGCGAGCGACTAGCGCGCGCGCTTGAAAGATAGAACTGGTTCTATTTTTCAAGCGCGCGCGCTCGACTCGGTACAGTCTAGTTTACAGGCGCTAGGCAATATTATTATATGTTGGCTCATTGAGTGCTAGGAAAACGTTCTCATTTTGACATTTTTATTACTATCAATAGGTTTAGCACACTTGCTACTAACGGCCTAATTTAATTAGTAAGATTATAAACCATAACTATATAATGTAAAACTGATATGTTAAAATACTTCAATATTACAAAGTAGGCTTTACAAATAAGAATCACCATTAAGCGTGGAGAGAGGATGAAGAAAACACAACAATAAATCCTTGTTAAAAACCCCTCATTTCACTGATCCAAGATTCGGAGCCTCCTCGTCAAAACTATAGAGAGCTATCTGCTAATTACGCGCTCGCCAGTTTAGGGCCCTTCAGTCGCTTGCGCGCTCGCTCGCACGTTGTCAGTCTGGCCGAACTCTTAGTATTACTTGGTTGAGGTGCACTTAGCGGGTGAGGCAAGTTATTTAAGATAAAAAGTGGATTGATATCAAAAACTACTTTAGAAACAGTACGTCTTAATTTAAAACTATTTTTCTTGTTATATAATTGACCCCAATTTGGTATTAGGTAACTATTCGTAGATCAGGTAGATAAATAATATTTAAAATTCTTAATTTTTATATTCCATGGAATTTAATAGTAAAAATTGGACATTTGATAAAGAAATTTTCTCCTAGAAGGGTTAAATCTCTTTATAAACAATTTTGATCATTATATCATTCCATTCAACACAATTTTCATGTTTATGAAAAAAAAAATTGAAGCGTTGAGCTCAAGGGGGAAAAAATAAATAAACTAAACCCTAAATTATTGGGGAAAAAATAACGGCTCAATCGTTCTTGACAGCCCTGATACCTACCCTCAAACTGAGCGTCCACACACACACAAACCCTGTTTAAAATGCTCGAGACAACTTCATCATCTATCTTACCCGTCGTCCCATCAGTTTCGTCCGTTCTTTCCAATAAAAGAGAAAAGAGGAGGTTGGACTGGGGAGGGGGGGGGGGCAAGAACTAGCTTCTGGTATACATCCCAATACATCAATAAAATACGTCATTAAAATAGAAACAGATCTCACATAACTCTTAAAATCATGTCGTGTAGAGCAAGAGAGATTTTGGAAGAGAGCTATTGAGATCATGGTAGTTGAGAGGTACTTGATTGGTGGGATATCTTTCCTAGCGTGGTTATGTCCGGCAAACAATTCTCCGCTCAAAAACGTTGAAGACACCTTCATGCTAGTAATTTACTCTTACTTCTCTACAGCAACTAGTTCTAAGTTGGATTAAATAATAACAAATATTGGTATGAATTAAACATGGGTCGAATATTATACTTCTAGAATACAAATCTTAATTTGCTTTTCGAATCTGAATCCAAATTAAATCCTCGAATATTTATAAATGTAAAAGTTTTAATTAAAGAGGAATTCTAAAATTTAATTTTAAAAATGTTGTTTAAGGCTTTCTGCCACTGACAAGTGATATTTTAGTTTGTAATTTTTTATTAAATTAGGTTCTGTCTTACGACATATCTATTCCATTTTATTATGAATTCAAACTGCCAATGCGCCTTCCTCTGCCTCCTCCTTGAGCTCCCAGAATTTTCTTCTTTCCTTTCAAGTCAATCTAATATTTGAATCCTCCTTCTTATAACTTCTCTTCCCCTTAAACTTTCCTATCTATAATGTCGTGAAGAAGAGATTTCTCTTAAGGATGTGTCTGATCCAGTTTCTTTGTACCGGGGTACCGAAGAATCATATCCAAAATGGTTCTCTTCTCACCCACTCTTCTAAGGCACTCATTTCTTTGTCTGTCCACCTGATCTTCTCAATTCTTCTCCAGAATCACATATCAAAGCTCTCCAAGTATTTCTTTTCCATCTTCCTAAGAGTTCAAATTTCTGCTCCATACAGTGCTATGAATAAGTGCCCTAATATTGGATTTTTTTTTTTAAGTATTAATGCCAGATTTTTTTTTTTTTTTTGCAAAACCCCCCGGAAGTTTAGTTTGATTATTAATTTTCTGTATTTTTTACAAAAAGTGTAATTCTCTTGTTACCAATGGACCATAGCTCTCAGGAAAATTATACAGTAATACAATTTATGTCTTATTGACATAAAGAAAAAGTCAAAGGTTGATAAAAAGAGCCAAGGATTCGTGCTGTGTTTTTTTTACTCTAGACAGTACACCATGTTTTTAAATGTATGTTACTTAAGCAATAATTTAGTTTTTAAAATTATACTTTTGTCAATGAATTATTGTCTACCAACGTATTATGTATATCCTGTTGATGCCCCATCTATAAGCTCGGGATTGGTTTCAAGAGGATCTAGGCTTATCGTTTTCTTATACTATTAGCACCGCGTCTTACTACCCGTTTGGGTTGTACACACTTACGCTAATGTGTAATGGTAGGGTGATTGTGAGACGAAATGGAGGACCTACAGTTTAACGTAGAATCCGAACCACGGTGGAGGCCTGGCATTCACACACATTCACAAGTTGTGATTAATACACGTCTTGTCAGAGGTGAAGGAATGGTTTGGCAATCTGACCCATCAAATTAATTATGTAATTATCTAATGTCACTAATTTGGACCATATAATTACAGTTAGTGTAAATAACAAGTAAATATACATTATTTTGAGGGTGAAATTTAGGTTAATACACCTGTATTATTTAAAGAAATTTTGATACGCCGCATTTAATAAATAATTACTTGGAGTCCATTTAGTCTAGGATTGATTTCATGCCCTTGGATTAGATAGGGGCACTCCAGTGAATTATTAATCATCCAGCTATTTTTATATTTATTAATATATGTATTTATTTTAAATATATTCAATACAACTAATAATTTTGTATAAGAATATGTATTTAAATGTAAACTAGGATAAGCGTTCTTAGAATGAAAATAATTCTATAGGATGAAAAAGAGAAACTTGCTCAATCTTAATTTGTATAGGTCCTGTTGTATTTCTTGTAGAATAGTCTCGTGATTTAGGGAATGAACAAGGCGGCATGTAATTGATTCTTAATTAGCTTCTTCTACACAAAAAACAAATCTTTTTCTTTTAATTTAATGACCTAAAAAATGAATGGATAAAAAATATTACTTAGAATTTGGTAGCAATATAAAAAAGATTAAAGGAATCTGTGATATTCACTAAAATAACTGGAATATCTTATGCATAGCTATGCAGATGCAGGAATTTCCAACACATAGCTTTCAACATTATATATGCACCCCTACCACAAAGATATAAAGTTAATAAAAAGTTATATACGTAACGCTTTATTTTTCCCATAGTAGCCACATAAACAAATTCAAAACTTATCTACAATATTTATTTATGTTTTTCCTTTTATTTTATTTGAAACTTTTACAAAACTAAACCTACAGCAAAACGGATATCCTTTAAACACACAAGGATTTTCCCCTAATAATTCATTTTTGTACTTTTTTGTTTTGAGATCATGTTTTAGTTGTGTTTGTTTTTGATAAAAAGTTGATTCTTTTTTCATTAATAAAGTGTTTTACTTGAAGGTCAACTGAAAGAAAGAATTACGCAGAGTTATATTTCCCTGCACAAGGGGTGTGTGTTAATATTTAAAACGTATTATAACTATCACCAAAAATGAATATACACGTATTGCTAATTTTATTTTTGTGACTTTTGATTAATTAAAAATATGTATATACTATGATATGTAATATTTTTATTTTAAAAATAATGTTGACCCAATAATAAGTAATTTTACTTCCTATCAGTCCTACCTAATCACGCCGTTCTCGTAAGTAGTAGGCAAGAAATTGTGCATATAGCTAAAATAAATGGTACGGAACTCCGCACGGACTTTCTCACTCAATTTTTAAAAATGGAGATTTTTGAGTCCCGGTTTTAAATTTTATAATTTTTTTTTAAAGAATTAATGTCCTCATTTGTATGTTTGCACCGATAAAAAATATCAATATTGGGTCCACAAGGGTCAACACTTCGTATTAAAATTTCAATTTCCGCTTAAAAGTTTCTACATTTTATTATGTGTTGCACATCTTCATGTCATCGTATTGCTATTAAATTCCTCATTTATAAATTTTGACCAATAAAAAATGTAAATATTGATATTGAGTCTAAAATGGAGATATATAATTGTTGTACAAACAATTTTCCTAAGAGGTTTAAGGAAAAATAACATATAAGCTTTTTGAGGGACTTATATTTAATTACTCTATGGCATTTGAGAATTATTGCGTTTAAAACTTAAGTAGTATATTTTTATAACTAAAGCTCACAAAATTATATTAATATATTTGCCAATATCTCAGACACTGTTGGTTTTATAAAAATATATTTAATATATAAGTTTGTTATTTTTAATAGTACTAACATTTTGTAATGATAAGCTATTTAGTATCTCAAATAGTTGCGGAGATACGGAAATTTCAGTTTCTGTAAAATACCCTAAAAGTCATTTTCATGGGAAAATGAAAATAGCCATTTTATTTATAATCTTAATAAACGCCTAGATAGGAATTTTATCAAAATTGTTAGAGCAGATTTTGAGAAAATCGATTTGTTCTCTGTTCGCATTTTACTAAACCACTCTTAATGTTAGGGTTAAACAGACACACAGACAAACGTCATTGCAAGAACCACATTTTAGGGCTCGGGGATTCATGAGACGTCGACATCCATCAACATTTAGGGTTAGATTGTTTTTACGGTCGCAATACTTTACCTTTAGTTTTCGAAAAGTTTATATATGTATATATTGAATGTTATTGGTTTTATAAAAGTTTGTTGCGAATAAAATATTTGTTTTATAAATAGATCTACATATTTACAATGATAAATAATTTCATATCACAAATAGTTTCGGAGATATAAAACAATGAGAATTTACGCATCAGACCTGAACACTTAAGTCATTTTGCCGAAATATTGAGAGTATCCATTTGTTTGGAATATTATAAATGTTTAAAATGAAATTTAATTAAAATCGTTAGGGCCGATTTTGAGTAAATCAATTTTTTTTCTCTTTTTGGACTCTAGTAAACTACCCTTAAATTTAGGGTTGGATATCCAATTCCAAAAACCCCTTGGGGCAACCCTATGAAAACCTTAGATACCAAGTTTTAGCCCGATTGGTAAAACAGTTTAGGCTCTAGTCCGAGGTACAGACAGACAGACGGAAATTCAAAAACAACTTTTTTTGGATTCGGGGGTAGGGGGTGTCATGAAACTTCAACATTCGTCAAAATCTCGATCTCGATTTTTGACGATCACAATACTTTCTTTACCTGTAAGATAGGGAGAAAGTAAAAACAACTCCGTACGTAACCATCCTCACTAACTTTCTCTACGCTCCCTATCCTTACATACTCCCCTCGCTTTAACAATATCCATACCCGAAAGGCGCTTCTTATCCCTTAAATCACTTTAGTGTTGCTAACAGTAATTATTTAAGTGGAATGAAGGCAGTGGGCATCACCACATTGTAGGAACCAAAAGCCCAAAGCACAACACCTACCATCAAACAATTAAAATGCGTATGTAGTAGACAGATCAAAGGTCATCCGACTGTGATTGGGATGTGTAGGCAGGGGTGGATTTACGACTCTGCCGCCCATAGGCACTAGATAATTTGCCGCCCACTTTTCCTACCTTAATTTCTAAACTTCTATATCCCCTTTTCCCCCTGCAACCCCTCATACACCGACATACAAATACCATGTACACAAGTGCTATCTGTTGGATGACAGATAAAAAGGGCTTACATTATTTTATTATTTATTATAGTGAGATTTTAAAAAGTAGTAAGGATCTAAGAAAACACTTAAAAAAAATTGAAATAAATACTCTTACACTATTACAACACACAAATTCAAATATTCAATAATTTAAAAATATAAAGTCTGTATTAGTAGACTGTAGAACATGTTACTACAGATAAAATATTAGCATGTAACACAATAATAAAATGGCTATAATTTCTTTTGCCTTGATTTCTGCTGGGTGAACTGGTGATGATGACAGACAAATCCCTTTTATTCAATAAGTGACCTTCAATTAAGACGAGTGTCAGTGAATTAAGGCGATATTCTGTCATATTGGTACACAGATACAGCAAACCACAACAATCACATACATGATGAAGCCATCAAATTATTTTAACTGGCAGAAAAAGCTATGTATTTTTTTCGTCTTTCAAAATTTTCCGCCCCTAAACTCTGCCACCGTAGGTAGGCACGTGCCTACTAGGCCTATGCGTAAATCCGCCCCTGTGTGTAGGTTCATTTAAATGGTACACCATAGCATTGTGATGAAGACGTATGGTCTATCAGAGTACTACGATATGTATCTTATCCCGAGTGATTGTGGTAATCATCTCTACGTCAACGAAAGACTCTACAGAGTTTAATACAGCTTGCACGCCGTCATCCTGGTCGCAATGTGTCTGAACGGCTGTGCCCCATTTGACTGACAGATTCTAGCCACGATATCTCCACCAGGATTGATAGTGTAATGTTGCTTCCTTTACTTGGATCTGTTTAGTTACCTTTATACTGCAGTGCTTTTTTAAATGGCATTTTCCATACACCCTGTATAAGGGGAGAGAACAGAGAGATATTGCGGTTTTGCTATAGAAAACTAGTATTGAAGTCAATTCTTATATTAAAAAAATAAATGCTTTCTAGAATCAAAACCCGAAAAACTGCTACAAAAAGAATTTGTCGTTTTCTTAAATTTCTGCTTTCCACTTGATTATTGTAACTTATTATTTGGAAATTTATGGGCACATACTCAGTGTATGGGTATAGGGACATAGTCCCGGAACCATTGTTGAAAATAATCTTTCCACGCTTCAAATATATATATATATATATATATATATATATATATATATAAAATTAAATATGATAACTTATATTTTCTTTGAGTAGATAACTAACATTAATCATTGAAAACATTCTTGTTCAAATCATTGGTCTGCAATATTCCTAAAAGAAATATAACAAAAGTAAACATAAAGAACACTTGTTTCAAATCATTGTCATCCAATTGTCTTTAAATAAATACCGCCAAGTGGTAGTATGAGACGCATTCAGGTTTTCCTGTAGACCAGGGGTCCCTAAATTTAAGATAAATATATTGAAAGTTCTAGGTGGGTCGAATAGATAAACATACATATATTACTATAGCTTATAACCAAATCAAACACACTAGATGTAGGCTGTACAGCCAAAATAATGACGCCCTCCAGCCCCCCCCCCCCTCCCCTACCAAATTGGAAACGTTCTTGGCCCTGTGCTCAACAGAAACTTTATAAATCTAGGCTAGCGAGTGATGAATAACTGTACACCATAGTATTGCTATTTTGATTAACCTTTTACAATACGGCCACCGGTTGCATATGATGGTATGTAAGCAGGTATTTTGTGCGCTGCACACATGAGCACCAAACATTTCGGTATTCGTAATTGAAATTATTATATATTTTTGTTGTTGTTAAAGCGTCCACGGATTCCGATAAACCCATTCCGTGGACCGTAGTTTGAGAACCCCTGAATGGAGACCAATGCATCCCAGATTGTCGACGAACTGGGAGGAGCAGAGAAGTAGAACTTCAATTGTTGTTTATGTAAATGTACTGACGGGATGTGTACACATGAGAAAAGACATTATGATACACCACATAATTAAGTCAGCTATTTAGTTTAGTCGAATAAATAACTATACTTATTTAGACTTTTTTTTTAATTGGCGGTCTATCTTGATTTATAAATCTTTAGGTAATTAGTGTCCGAAACCTAATAGTAGTGACATTTAATACTCTCTCCATTAAAACAACTCAATTTAGAAGTGATACCTTTTCGAGCATGCAGAGACTCAAATTAGAGTTTCAGTGAAATTTCGTGTGTGTTGACATAAGCAGTGTTAACTCAAACTGTACCTGTCCGTTTTAGCTAGCCCCCATCTTAGGACACAGGGTGAGGAGAGTTAATATATGGCAATTTACCAACGCTCAACTTAAAGTTGACCTAGGTGAAATTGACCTAGGTGTTCTTTGGGTTGAGTTATTGCCTCAGGAACTGATGTCCATGGATTCAACCCTAGTTTAGGTCGACTAATTTTTCTCAAGCGATAAAAATCCGTGGCAAAATTTCCAACGGAGGGGATCCAAAGCCGTAGGTCCCATGTCGATTGTGGTATGTAAAATAACCCTGGAGGGTATATGGTAACTTTCCGAAAAAAATTGGTAGGCTCTTTCACACTCGTTCATATAAATTCAATGTGGAAGGCAGGTGGGGAGCTACCACACTTTCTGAGCTTCCCTAGTAAATGGGATTTCTCTCAGATTGTGCAGGCAGCACTAACCAGCCGAAAAGCTAAGGGTGCTTCTAAAGTATAATTTTCATAGCAAGAGACTTAACTCACAGCTAGAAAAGTCACTAGATCTAACTATCTGATAAACAGTTGTCACATTTGATATACATTATCAATACATATAAAAATGGCACTAATAATTTAGTCAAAGGTTATTTATTGTTGACAGCGAAAAACAGTTTTGATTCTCTAAAAGGATATTCCTATTAAAATTTGTCTGTAACCATTTAATATAGGTCTAAAAGAAGAGTGGTAAGATAGTACATGAAAATAGTTAACCAGCTTACGCACAAATATTCAAATTTATTGGGCGAGCAGAGGAGTCAGAATGGTTGATAAATACTCGTAGCTGGTGGGGCTATGATGATATGCATTGATGCCACAATTTACATTGAAACTTTTCAGCAACTTATTTGGTTTAAAACACTATTTTTTTAAATCCGTATTCATTTCACGCCTATTTGGTTACACTTCCACAAAAATTTACTTCTTCATTCCTACTCCATTAAGGTAAATATTCAAGATATCTCGGGATGTGTAGGATGTGAAAATACCAAAAAATTTACAGAATCTCACTGGGGTCAAACAAGACACCCTTTACATCCCAAGAAATAAACTTAATTGTCATTAAATATAATACTCATATTCTTCATTCATCCTAAATAACTTCTACGGAACTGAAGAATCAACAACAACAACAAAAACAAATTCGTTGGCGCCAGGTAATATCTCGTTCGACTGTTATGAGCTCTAAGATGCACTTGTTTTGGTTTAATCTTACCTCATCAGCTCTTTTAGAAGGACAACCTTTTTTTCTATATAGATATACACTGTCCTCATGGCAAAACCCTTCCTACACATCCTTTTTTTTTCCTTCTCTTATCTCTCTTTTCTTCTCTCTTCTTTGAACCTCCGTATAATTTGTACAAGCTCCGTGTGTGGGCGGGGCTCGCACCACCGTGATGCATTATGTATCAACCCGACTACGGAGTAATCACATGCACAGACTTTCCAAGTTTTCGTGGCTTGGCGTTACACCACACCCTCCCTCCTCCTTTTCTTCCCCCGTCTACACCCCCCCTTTTTTTTTTATTTCGCCCTTATCCACCTACGAGTCTCGCTAGGAACCCCTTCTGGCTAGGAGCGTGGAGTACGTATATTATATACCACTTTATACACGTGGCTGTTGTATGGAAGTTTTGCACCTCTAGGCTACTGCGTCTCTGCTATAAAGGTGATGTACTTGCTATAGGGACTTCAAAAAGTAAGTTATTAAGTTCCGTGGGGTTTAAACGCGTTGTAAGAGAACCTACAGTCAAATGTTTATAGGAAGGGCCTTTATATGACAGCTAGAAACCGTTACTAGATCAATTTTCACGTATTAGTTATTCAGGTAATGCAATCTGCGCCTTCACTTTTGATAGATATCATAGAACTTTAAAACAATAGTATTTATAATGATAGAATACTATTAATTTTGACCACAGATCATACGATTGTATTTTCTAAAGAGTTTAACATATTTTGATTGCCAAATTATCACCTTCTTTTTCCGATACTTTTATACTGATCAAACTGTCATGGTCTCGATTCTTGACAGATGTCCTCAAATTTGTATATTTTATTCATAAGCATACGTTGAAACAGCTTTATCTATACGGCAGAAGGGAGGAAATAATCGTTGAGAAATGACGGAAAACAGATTGAAGGTTCCACGTGTAGAATCACAGACTGGAGCATACGGTCAGGATCAAAGCAACAACCTCTTCGTTCATCATCAAGGGCATTGAGATCAAACGATTTGAACCATTAGACCATTGTTGTCGATATTTTTTGAAGGATCTGTTTCGATTCTCAGTTGAAATTGGTTTTGGGCACATTATTCAATATGAGGTGCGGTCGTTGTGTTGATCCTGTTGGTTATATCGCACTTCAAGTCTATCCTGAGACACCTCTAACCAATCTCTAAGCTCTCCTACAACATCATTTAATTATATTTTCAAATTATCCTTCCGTCGACTACCTTGCTTTAGCAAGAGATCTTGTTTCATCTGGTTTCCCTACTAACATTTTTGTACACGCCTGTCATTACCCATACGCACCACATGACCACACAACCCTCAGCCTCTGAGTCTAGATCATCCTTAATAAGTTTGGGGATGCATAGAAGACATGATTTAAAAAAAAATTATACTGTAACTTTCTCCATTCTCCTATTCTCTGAACTTTAGCAGAAATACAAAATGTAGAAATATAAAGGTTGGCAAAAAGTCACCTACATTATTCTTAGAGCGGTACTAATTTACATGAGGGGACCTGGTGATCTATGGTTAAGGTGTGAGACTTTTGTGCTGGGGTCCGGGGTTCAATCCTCCGTCCGGCACAGACTTATCTGATTTCCAAACCCTTCCTTCACCTCTGACAAGACGTGTATTAATCACAACTTGTGAATGTGTGGAATGTCAGGCCTCCACTGTGGTTCGGATTCACGTTAAACTGTAGGTCCTACATTTCATCTCACAATCACCCTACCATACACATTAGCGAAGTGCGTATAACCCGAACAGGTAGTAAGACGCGGTGCTAATAATATATATTAATAATAATAATAATAATAATATTAATTTACATAATCTGACAAGTGACACTATAGAAATGGCTTCAAATACTATTTTGTGATTTTAGAATATTAAAAAAAAAGATTAAATGGCTATGCTAACGCGTTTTAATAAAAAAAATAATTCTCTGTGCTTTTAGTATAACGAGTGCCTGTATGATTTATAATGACTACAACATAATTTATTACTCTTGTAAAAATGTGACCTAGGTGCTAGTGTATACTCATTCATGTTTTCTAGGTAATCATTTAATTACATATCCATATTTTCCCCTCCCCTCCCCTTCAACCTTGATCGTCAAGAATGTTTTTATTTTCAAAGAAACTTTTTCTTGTCAAAAATCTTTTCTGAGCATCTGAATAGTCGTTTGCTCTAAAAAAAATAAAAAAAATAGCGTGCTTCAGTTTGTTATGACATGTTTCAATTCTTAAAGCGTTTCCATTTTATGAAGAATTTGTTGTCTGAGAATTTGAACAGGTGTTTTCATTTTCCTTCAAAACTTTCTCTACTGTTTTTTTTTTCTTGTAGTAAATATATAGTCAAAGAAAATGGAGGGCGTTGGGGGAAACTTTTTTTTTTAGTTGTTTGGCAGTCGCAGGGGGCTAAAGGTAGGGGTATTGAGCGTTGCCATGGTAACTAAAACGTATAAATCATTGTGGAAGGCTTTCTTTCTCTGTCCATGGGAATACAAGAATCTGTAAAATACATAAGATGGCGTGATGTACAAAGTTAAGTACTGTAATATCAAGTTAAATTAAACAAATAGTTTATATAATAGATGTTCGCTTAAGGACCTTAATCACATCGAATACATATTGATTAATCTTACCTAATAAATGTATGTTCCTAAATTTTGAAAAACAAGACTTGAACACGGGATCTGAACTCAGAGCCCCTTGTTCCGTGTCCAATCGTCATTTTTTTAAATTTACGAATATGATATATGACACGGCTGAATCTGTACTAAGAATTATTTAGACCTCGCAAGCTTATCTTGTTATGTATTTTTATTTTATAAACATATGCTTTCTCAATAAATAATGATTTGTTTTCAAAGAACCCAATACAAGTTTGTTCTACAATAAACTATTGTTAGGAAGCTCACAATTTTGTATGATTTAGTCAAATAAAGTGAGTTTGTTTGGTAAAATAAAATGTAGCTATTTATGTTCATCTATATCCTAGACTTTATAGAGTATTTTTTAGTTCTGTCAAATCCTAATTTTTATTTGAATTTTTAAGTTCACATCCGATTATAATGTGCCAAATATTAATATTAGGAATTAGGAATCGAATAGATACCTTGGCTAGATTCGGACTTCGATTAGAAATATCAGATTTACAGATTCATTAAATCAAAATTATTCATAAATAATCCAAGGCGGTGTGAGGAGTAGCTAAACCAACTATTACAATTAATTTTAAGGTTGAAAAATATGAACCCCTCTTTTAAGTTTTTAATTGGGTAACTATACCAATTTTCTAAGTCTCGCTATTTAAAAATATATTTGTAATTTTTTTATGACCTCGTAGCTATACTATTAGAAGGGTTAGCCTTAAGGTACAACGTTTCGATTCTAGGTGGGAGCTGACAAGGGTATTCACCATTTGTAGGTATTCAGGTTGGCCATACTACCCAATTAGTGAATATCTAAGTACCAAGTCTGGATGTGTCCACACTGTCCTAGACTAATTAACTAATTAAGCTAATTAACAGGTCGTATTCTGATAAAAACAAATACTTTTATTTTTAATAATAGGGTTTGATGAATCTTTATCTAGTTTGATCATTTGTACAGTAACCATTTCTTAATTTTTACTCCCAAATGTGATTTTTAATTTTATTATTTTAAAACCAATGAAATGTAGTAAGGCGGTTGAATTTTTTTAATAAACATCCCAACAGCCGCTCTTAATATAAAATGGAGGACTGTGCTGTACATAATTTTTGAACACCGAAAACACTTCAGCCATCTGGAATATAAAACAGGTTTTCCTGGGCGACAGTCAAGTGCGCTGACCGCTCGATTAGAAGGAACTACTATACCGTAATGTATCTCAAGTCGAGAACCAAAGAAACTTCTCCTGTCTTCCCTCTTGCCTAAAAGCCCCGAGTTTTGGAGGCGAGATAAACCAAGCCGCGTTGTCTTGGTGGGTTGCATAAAACCAGATCTCATCCAAAAGGTAGGAAGGAGGACCATGTTTTAATTTTCTCTCTTCCACTGCGACACATCGTGTATGTCTCCTGCACGATCTCTAGGAGGGTAAGGAGTTGTCGTGTGGTTGTCGTGTAACTTATTCATATATCTCTGTGTCTTGATAATATTCCCCTGGAGAAGGTGTTGGAACGTAAACCGGTAGCAGCCACGACTGCCTCGTAATGTCTCGGCACAGGTTACAAGACACCCGCCATGTCTACAACTTGCCTTGTCGTGTGGTTTAGTTCACCGTCGACTGAATTAAGGGCGTCGTCTACTTGAAGGTACGTGTCCCCACTCTGCTGTATTTATCATAGTAACGGCAGTTCTGGACCACTAAAAAATGTACTTAATTATCTTATTCTGTTGTGAGCAGGTTTAACAAACTACGGTTTATTTCTTGGAAGTTTAAGATCGATATTTCTAACCAGAACTCGGAACTGAGACATTTCGTGTAAAACATCTCTTAGATTGAGCTAGATTCACCGTTTCCGTGATTTTTTAAAAAAACATTAGAAAATCTAAAAAATAAGGTTTTTAATCCTATCATCACATGTTGACACCTTTCTTCTCCATTGTGATGTGAACCATATTTGGAAATAACAATTCTATTATAAAATAAGTTGTTATTATTGGACGTCTGCGATACGTCTCATTTAGGTTTCCCACCTAATTGTAATATACTATCTTAGATTTGTTTTGTGTGTATTAAATTCCTGTATGCGAACTAGACATCAGTTAACACATTTATGCATCCTAGGTGGTACTTTACGTTCAAACGGAGCTTTTTTTCTTTTTTAAGCACCACATCTTAATTATCTGTTCAGTCTATATGCGAACGCACTAATAACGCTATTGTGTTAGGGATATCGATGGTTGAACTTAGAGAAAGTGTACTCACATTTGCGTGGAGGGAGAGAGTGGTAAAACCTTTTTATGATAAAACCACTCTCAGTTCACCCGATCAGGATTCTAACTTCAATCTCCCATCAATTTGAGGTCTAATCTATTTACAAGAGTGACGCCCGAGACCATTCGGCCACTGAAGTGGGTAACACGAGTTATTGATGAACTAATACAAAGTGGTGAGAGTAATGAGGTTGGTATTAAAGAGAGTGTACACACATTAGGGGAGAGAGAAGATGGTAGAACCGAATCTATAACTCTCTTGTAAAATACCACTGCCTGTACACAAGATACAGACTCGAGCTTGAGTCTCTTCGTGATCGTCAGCCCAATCTATTCTGTGCCTACAAGATACAGACTAGAGCTTGAGCCTCCTCGTGATCGTCAGCCCAACATATTCTGTGCTTACAAGATACAGACTCGAGCTTGAGCCTCCTCGTGATCGTCAGCCCAACATATTCTGTGCCTACAAGATACAGAGTCAAGCTCGAGTCTCCTAGTGATCATCAGCCCAATCTATTCTGTGCCTACAAGATACAGAGTCGAGCTTGAGCCTCCTCGTGATCGTCAGCCCAACATATTCTGTGCTTACAAGATACAGACTCGAGCTTGAGCCTCCTAGTGATCGTCAGCCCAATCTATTCTGTGCCTACAAGATACAGAGTCGAGCTTGAGTCTCCTCGTGATCGTCAGCCCAATCTATTATGTGCCTACAAGATACAGACTCGAGCTTGAGTCTCCTCGTGATCGTTAGCCCAATCTATTGTGAGCCTGTCACCTTAAAGCACAAGATCACGGCTGTCTAACTGTATGATACACAGATGCAATTACTTCCACTTAGTGTAAGGGTTACACTATTTTATTTAACTCAGGCTAGTGTTGTTTTAGTTCTAAATACTGGTCAGACCTTGTTCTCCCTTGCAAGCGTGATACAAAATACAACGGATGTTCCAAAACGGTTTGATGGATTTGAAATAGGATTGTAAGTAACTTGTGGCTTTTTTATTAGCTAGCAAACTGTTCTATTTGCATTTATTTTCTATAAAACTACTCAGGAAATTAATGTTTAGTAAAGCAAAGGTTACTTATTTTATTGTTCTCACATATAATCTTTTATAAGACCTAGGATGAAATCACATTTATTTTAGAAATTATCATTAAAAAAATTGTGTGTGCGTTTCAAATGTTTTTATCAAAGCTAAACAATTTAAAATGTATAAAATCCCGGAACATAATTATGTCAGTAACTGGATACAGATTTGTTAAAGTTTGTATGTTTTTATGATTACTGCAAGTGGGTATACCTACTTAAATAAATACTTTATATCAACTCTAATTAAATTCATATCGCCGATAAATGTTTAGGCCTATTCGCTTTAGTAACTGTATTAATATTTATATTTATCACTTATTTATTGAAATATTATACACAGTATTTTATTGTATTGTGTAAATGAGAAGGTAAAAGAATACCTCATCTTTATTTTATTCCTTTCATTTCCAAACAATTGAGCTTGTTTAAGGAATAGGGACTATTTTATGCGACATATTGTATTCTTTGTTTCTTGTGTCGTGTGAACAACTTTCCACCAGCCCTCATTCCATTCGTCTACAGTATCAAGGGAAATCGTGGCGACAATAAAATACTCTTCCGCACGCGTACCCTGCTATCTGTCTCTCTATTTGTGCTGGCTATACATGGCTGACTCTTTTTCTAGAATCTTCCTCTTCTTTCTTTGTCTAATTCTATATTCCCCTCTTTTAAATCTTTCTGCCCTTTTCATTATTTCTAGCATTTATTTTCCTACTCTCTTAGATCATTCTTTCTTCTTTCTAAATTCTTCTTTTAATAATTTTCTGTTATCACCTTTTCCTACGTTTTCGCTTATCATCCATCATCTTATAACATTTTCTCATCCCTTGTTAATGAATATCATCATTTTCTTCATGCTTCTTAATAGCGTTAGTTTTTCTTACTCTGATTTGTATTCTTTTGCTTTTGATATGTAACATTTAATTCCATATTTGAATAATTCCTTTTTAATCTATATTTGTTTTCAAGATTGGGTGTTTATTTGTAATTTTCGTTAGTTCGGCCATTAAAAAAAAGGTATGACTAGCAAAATAGTTTTATTTTTGACAGTCAAGTCGTCGTTAGAGGACTTTCAGGTTTAAATTTTGGTGTCTGCTAAATTATAATCTATTTTAAATTAATCTTGTGTGATGGTAAAGGGAATTTTTTCTAATTAAAGTAATTTGACCAATTAACATAACGCCTTATGTCTCCCTAAAGTTCTCCTATCAAAACCATAACTTAATATCACACGATTTTAAGAAATAAAATCTTCCATATTGAGAAAATTGCTGAACCCTGAAGGAAATAATTATGTGTACATTGTGTTAGTCAAAAAAAGTATAGCTTATTGTTGATATTGTTTCTTAGTTTTACCGATGGTAGCGTAGGTTCTGTTTTAATTCAACCGTTCGACATTTCATTTGTCTGTAAATATATTCCACGATTACTGCCAAATGCTTGGACTAATTTGAACAAAATTTGGCAGGGACATTATTTGATCTTAATGCAAACAACGTACGTATTTTTTGATTTGAAATTTATTTCGAAATTGGCGTATAAATCCAAGCGACAAACAGTTTTTTGTTTTTTTAGAAACGCGTCCTACTACCTGTTAAGGTAATACGCTCAGGAAAAAGATTGATCTTTATGAAAATAATGTACTATTTATAATGTAAATTATGTTAATAATGTTTTATGTCTAACTTTATCGTCAAGGGAAAATATCATGTCCAAATTCAGGGATAAACTAGGAGAGATATTTTGACTTGAAAGCCAAAGAGAAATCTTAAGACTGTATTAAAGATAAGATCATTGAGGAAGAGAGATCTATTGTTCACACTTCACAGAACTACTCGTTACACAATATTATAAAAATTAAAAGGCCTAAAATTATAAATATATCGGCGACCTGGTGGTCTAGGGGTAAGGTGTCAGAGTTCTGTGCTGAGGGTTCGAGGTTCAATCCTTGGTCCCGGCACAGATTTATTTGATTTCCAAACCCTTCCTTCACCTCTGACAAGATGTGTATTAATCACAACTTGTGAATGTGGGGAATGCCAGGCCTCCACCGTGGTTCGGATTTCACATTAAACTGTAGGTCCTCCATATAATCTCAAAATCACCCTACCATTTCACATTAGCGTAAGTGCGTATAACCCGAACGGGTAGCAAGACGTGGTGCTAATAATAATAATAATAATATAAATATATCATGTAAGTGGATTAGTTCTAGTTGTAGAGTTTTTCCATTTTGTTTTAGGAAACTTTGTTAAATTTGTTTTTGGAATGATTAAATCGAGATCTTACCTTTCATAACATATTCTGGTAGTCTCGTTCTTCAATTTATAGATGATAGATTTATTGCTTTATGTAAACTAGCTCAACATCAAGTTTTTGAAAGAGTAATTAAGAATATGGTAGAAAGCTATATTTAATAGCTATGTGAGGGCACAGCCAATTAAGATACTGTCTTGATTTCTGATATGTATTATTAATAATGTAAAAATAATACATGTACAATAGAATACAATGATATTTTATCTAACGCCTATTTTAAAAGCTTTTATTAAGTTAGTAACAAAAAGAGAGGAGAGCTTAGCACTAATTTTAACACTTATCTCAATTTGATCAAATATCATTAAATAAAGCTTTTATCAAGTTTGTATAGAATGATAAATTTCTATAGTATACTTTAAGATTTTAACTATTTATTGATTTGGCTTACAAAAACACTTGCGGTTGTTTCGTTAACTAAAATACATTAAATAGCCTACTTTGCTAACATTTGATGCCAAGGTTTAGATACTATTTTAACACAAAGATTAAATCTCAGTTTATGAAATATTAACGTATTTTAATTTCTAAGTAGTCTCAAAAACAATAGGCCTATACGTGTTGTTTATTACTGCAAGGAAGGTTGCAATAATTTATTATAATCGATGTTTTAAAAGAGGTAAATTAAATAATTTATATGTGAATCAGTTTTATTAATCAATAGCTTCATGGCAGTTATAGTTATCTATGTTAAACCTACTGAGTAAGAAGTTTTATTTAAGCTATATAGTTTCACAACTAGGCCTATCTGTTTTAAGGACTTTATTTTCACCAAAACAACTCTCGAATCTACCGGAGTGATTTTGGCAGAAGCTTTATGCATGAACGGTGTGAGTAGGATGAACTTTTCAACACAATATATTTTTCTAGAATCTCCATATATATTATAAAAAAAAAATACACTTGGAATATTACTACCCATACGGGTTAACCAGATATTCACACTGATGAGGTAATTATGAAGAGGAGAAAGTTTAGATGGAATATACCCGTATTTTGGTGGGGAGAGAGTGAAAAATAATTTATTTAAAAAAAACACCCTCACTATGCACAACTGGTATTAGAACCCTGGCCTCAGCATCATGGGCAACCCTGTGTTTTCAGAGTGTTTTGACTTAGACCACGTGACAACTAAGGTGAGCTCAGACAAATATTGTTTATTTAATTGAATTTGCTCTCCTTTATCTTTTCACATTTTATCAATAAAAATAATAGATTTAAAAGTAACGAATATTATCTTGCACCAAGCATAATAATTACGTAAATACAGAGAAAGCTAAACCTACCTTCTAAATAATATTTATAAAACTATGATTCACCTATGACTAGGTCCACTCAAATACGATTCATCGTCTAAATCTAGATTGTTCTTACTTAGAAATAACGCCTGCGTAGTTAGCTAACGCGCTAGTTTCATGTTAAGCTAGACTGTCGAAGATGGGGAGATAGAGGTTCGAATCTCACTCGGGTGAGCTATGTTTTCCCCCCTAAATGGTCTTTCCCTCACCTTCCACGCAAATGCGGCTTCACTTCCTCATATATTCAACCTTTCTAATCTCTAACCTATTTGTGTAATTAGTACTTAAGCGTATAGTCCGAACGTCTAGTAAGGCGTGGTGCTAAAAAAAATATTGTAGGGATGAGATGGAAGAGAAAAGAAGATGGAAGAAGGGTGGAGGGCAATATTTGATTTTTTTTTTCTCTTAATTTTGTTTTGTAACCAGCCAGGCAGTGCTATGCACCAATGCTGCCAACTCATGAATCAACAAAAACTTCCTTCCCTGTATCGCCTTCTCCCAATTAACTTATGTTCAACAAGGAGTATGAAACCTCCCTGAAGGCTTCATCATTATAAAATACAACTTAGCTTTTGTTAGTTTATCACACGTTTCGCGTAGAAACGACTCAAGAAACATTTTATATTGCCGTGCTTGAAACGTTACAATTTTCACAGGAAGAAACTTATCTGACAGCCAAAAAAGTTCTTGCTTCTACTTTTACGCCTTCATTCACCAGACATCTTCATAAATGCAACTATCACTTTTGAAGAACACAATAAATTCCTAAAAATAACAACAATAAATAGTGAATATCAGTGTGTACCGTGAAAAAACGATATTTTAATTCTATAAAAGCTAATTCCTTTGAAATTCCTAATACCCTTGCGCGAAGCTTCTAAAACTGCAATTTAACCTCGAATATATTCTTATATATATCGACTTTCCTTTGAAAACAAAAATTTGGCTTCTGGCTATCACAAAACTTTGCCATAAAATATTTACGGCAAAAATACTCATATTAATTATTTTATTATTATGTTTTTATTTATGACTACACTCAATCTACCTTATATAGGTTATAGCAGTCTTACCTTGACTGTTTATATATGGTGTAGCTTAAAGATTGGTACATAGTTTAATTCTTCAAAGTAAGACTGCTACATTTCATAGTAGAAGAAAGTGTACATGATACAATTTTTTAATAATTGAAATTGTGTGGATTTTTAATTTTAGACACAATCTAGCAATTGCAATAAACACTTTTATACAATATTTAGTGTCTAAAGTTGTATAAATATGCACAGTATGATTTTTTTTAAACACAAAAAAGAAATGATAAAATATTGAACTTTCATTTGGCTCAGGAATATTTCATACATTCGATTCGACCGTGTAAATGTCACACAACCTCATTAATAATATATTAATTTAAAAAAGAATGGGTACTAGTGCGAGAGTTGGGAGCATTTAATATCAAGATTGACTTGACACCTTAACTCATCTAATACAACTTGAAAGGGTCTACTGCTTGAGCACCCTGTTTTAATTTTAAGTGGAAATTGAGACGGTAGTCATCGTAATTTTTAAGTGACTCGAACTATGAAGTAGCCTTAATTTAGGAAGCCTTTCTGTTATGTTTTTCATGAATTAATTCATATATTCGCCTCTATTATATCTTATATACGTATTAAACAATTAGAGATTTAAAAAAATATATACTTTAGGGGCTTCATTGTCAAATGGAGAAAAAAATATTTTACAAGAAAGTTACTAGAATTAATATTGATTAATTACAAACTATATATTCACTTGGAACGCCTTAAGTTACTGTCGCAAGTAATGTTTTCTTGGAATATATTTAATAATCAAAGTATGATAAAATTATATTTTGAGTGACAAAATAATTAATTCAAATAGCAGAAGAAAACTTATTATTTAAAAAAAGTTGAAATATATTTATATAGCCCCTATTACTTTTAAAAATATTGTTGAAACAAATTCTTAATTTGTTTCATCTTAAAAAGTACATTAAGTTTTAAAACTATAATTTTTTCTTTAATTCCTAGATTGCTAGAGAGTTTTTTTTAAGCTTATTACAAACTAATTATTACTAGTGCCTGAAAAGTCTCGAAAAGCTTGCCGGGCAACGTTCTAAGTCATATAGTGCCTTAGCTATCTTGCCCACAAATAAAGGCCTTTTATTTGGCGCGTGGAAGTGGTGTTAAGAGCTATAGCAATAATGAAATCAATTCATCTTTCCTTTGTGTCCCTTATGCCACTCTTTTAGCAATTCTAATGTAAGATAAATAAATAATCCATGTTGCACTGAAACAATGGTTTAAGGAAGGTATTTAAATAGACCCTTATACGGACCTCCCGGGGATTCAAAGGTAGTAAGCTATAATCACTCATTTGTTGTTCACTCATGAATATATCTCTAATTGACCCTTTTTGACTCTCACTTTAGCCCTTGTTGTTTTGTTAATGCCTTTGTAAAGGTGTGGGTGTTAAGTGTTGGCTATGATTTTATTTTTAACATAGCTTGTAGATGAAGTTGCATTCAGATAGGAATAAAACTTTTTTTATCGTAATCAAATTTAATAAAACAATTTTCAAATATTTATACTTTAAAGTTAAATGGACGTAAGGTGTCATTTTATATATATAGTTTACGTACCTCTAAAATAATAGTAATAATAATATACTAGTCAAATAAGGTCATCATTGTCAGTGAAGAAAAATAATGTAGCCAATTTCCGAAAATAGTTTTCCTAACTATCGATACTATCGTAAAGTTTTATCGCTGTAAATCAGAATATATTCAAATCGTTAACGTAGGAACCTATGTATTTGTATAGAGTTTTGTTTTAAAATTGTGTTTTATTTATTGGTAAGCCCCATTATTTGTTTTAGCAGCACATACTTACTACCCTTTGCGTTGTATGCATGTGTACTAATTATGCTAGTGTGTTGTGATGAGGAAGGGTGAATTTAGAGGTAGTGTACTAGCATTTGTGTAGAAGGAAAGTGGAAAAATATTTAGGAAAAACAACTCTCAATATACCTGACAGGGATTAAAACTTCGATTGCTCCGTCATCGGCATTCTATTGCAAGAGTAACCCCTTAGACCATGCGGCCATCCAAGTGGTTTGGTAAAAAATATTAAATTATTGATTAACCAAATAATTGGTGCCCGCATAGGTTGTGACGCGAACTAAATAAAAAATTTATCTAATCTGGGAAAGTCCTAGTTCAAATCCCAGCCGGTTAGACAAAGGATTTTTTTTTTTTTACATAAATGGTTCATCACCCTACATCCACGCAAACTCGTGTATTTTTAAACACCTTTGAATGGAATTTAAATACTTTAATAGGCCCGTTAAATTACAGTTTCCATGAAGAATAATTTGTTAGCATAGACATAATGCTACCTTCATCTCTACCCCATTAGAGTAATAATCACCCATCCGTGATAAAAAAAACAATTTTAAAATTATAATTATTATGGCACAAACAATTTTTTTTACAAATGGGTCAAGCAAATACTAGGTAAAAAAGAGAAAAATAATCAAATGTTCAATCGTAAGCCAAAACGCTATCCTGAGTTCTCTGACGCACCATCCCCCAATGTTTTTTTCAGAACGGCCAATATATCTGACCTTCGATAGCCCCCCTCCCTCTCCTGACATGTATGGGCAGTTAATTAATCTTGAAGGCCTGATGGTTTTGGGCACCCTCCCCCTCTCCTACCCCCAGTACCCGCCTCCTTTTCAATCTCACGCCTTATGTTCTCTGATGAGACAAGAGTGCAAAGGGACCGCCATTACTTGCCTGTTACACTGCCAGCTAATTACGGAAATATTTCTTTGCCTGTTCTTACGTCGTTAGACTTGCCTTGTTTTCAACTATTTTTTTGGGTGTATTTTTACCATACAAGTATGCGTTATAAAACAATAACAGATAATAATATATGAAAATGAAGGTATGTGATAGTTTCATAATTTAATAATTCAAACCTTCGTCTTCACATGAAAGTAAGCAAGACTTACCTTGCATGGTTCTACAGGATAGCCCACGGAAAAGTAGCCCCCTTCTATATCCATCAGGCGCCTCACTTTGAATTGGAGGAGGTCAATCCCCTTCCACCCATTATTGTGACATGAAGAATGAGCAAGTGAACTGCTTGTCTAAAGCACAAGACGGGGTGGAAGGGGATTGACCTCCTCCAATTCAGAGTCAGGCGCCTGCTGGCTATAGGAGGCGGGCAACTTTTCCGTGGGCCACCCTGTACTAAGTGAGTTAAGATAGGACTATCATATAATTTTTTATAATTTAATTTGAAAGTTAAACAATTTCTGTTGATAAATGAAATTTGTCAAAATGCCTTTCAAATTTTTTTAAACGTGTCATACATATTTTAAGTCACTTATCAGATAAATAATCTTCATCAAGCGTTTTAGCTACTAAAAATTTGCTGAAAATTACCTTACTACGTTAAGAACGTAGGCTAAGCGTCAAGCTCACCAATCTGGTTTATCCAGTGCGGAATGGTTGGTGTTCAAATCCAGACAAGTTTACTGTACCACTCCTCTTACACACAAGTGGGGTGCGTCTAGACCAATATACTCACCTTTCATGTCTAATTTATGAGTGTAGTGGATAACACGATGGATAACTAAACTGCGGTGCAAAGAAAATACAGAAAATTAAGAAATACTTCCTAGAAACATTGTCATAGATACATAAGAAACTTACAAAATTAACTATTCCGGTGCTGTAAGATTTTTAGTGGCATTTATGATACGGGCTTGTATTTAATCCAAAACTGGTTGAATTAAGGTCTGTAATGTTTTTATTACATAACGTGTTCCTCGTCCTATTTTCAGACAAATGTTGATGTAAGTCAATAAGGATATAGCTATGTTTCTCTAATATATTCTTTGACAGAGATAGTAAGAACCTTTTATAGCTGTGTCTCCCAAACTGAGGCGCACTTAGGGTTACGTGAAGGATCTCAAAGTTGTCTGCGACGCCCCAATGAGATTTGATTTTAGGACCACGTCATGCTACACGTTTTGGTTATAAGCTTATGTAATAATTACGTTAATGATTTTTAGGGATTAGGAAGGATATGTTTAGAGGATGTTTACTCGCATTTGAGTGGAGGGAGAGTGGGAAACCATTTTGAGGAAAAACCACCAGAACGATATTCGTATCTCGCTCTCCCAATCATCGGCAATCTATTTTACTCTGAGAGTAGCGCGTTAGACCATGCGGCCACCGAAGCGGGTAATGATTTTACTAACCATACAAACGTTTACAAGGTATTGAGTAGGCCTAAGTCTGACGAAACAAATTAACTTATATTTTGACGTGATTTAAATTATTTTTAAAAGCTTTTCTTTCACTTTGTCATTGTTTTGTTCAACTTACCACTAAATAACTTGATTACAGCTTTATTAAAATTTGAAACCTCACTTTATTCTTTACAATATAGCAATATTTATTTACTTATATTTTTAAAAAGCTCTGAAAGGGTAAGTTTGTTAGACTTAAGACCTTAAAAGGGTACTATGAGACTGGCGAAGTATTGGGATAGCTTTTTTTTTTTTAAGAATTCAGAGCATATAAATAACTATTACATATAAAATAAACCAACCCTAGCACAAAGCTAGTAAATAGTTTATCTTAAGTAAAGGGTGACTGCTGCAAATGAATAGTTGAAAATAGGCCTAAACTTTTTTTTCTACTTTCATATTTAAATGGTAGTCGAGCTGTTTGTTATGTCTCTAAAAGTCAGCATGCTATATTTGTTCGGCGAAATCACTTTTAGTATCAATATTGTTGAGCTTAGTAGGGGATCCTATAGCGGCTAATTTAGTTTCGTTGTACATTACGAGCCCGGCGGTCCCTGAGTTATGCTTCGCTCGCGCAAGGAGAACTTTTAGGGGAAGACACACCGTGTGTTGTTTGGACTCTTCTCTCTTTCTCTCTCTCTCTCTCTCTTCTCTCTTCCCGTTAAGCCCAGCCTCCTTGGTCCGGTGATAAATCTCCCCAGTCTGACAGGCTCTGCCATGGTCCTAACCCCTCCACCTCCTCTTTTTCCCTCCTTCAACCCACCCCCCGTCCATCAACCCCCCTTTACCACCAGAGAGGGCACAAGACATCTGACAGCTTCTCCCCTCTCCTCCCATAGCCCTACCCTCCATACCAACTCTTACGAGCTCAGTCACCTCCTATTTTTTTTTACTTAAAATGTCCCTTATGTAGGCCTAAATTCTAAGAATAAGGAAATACCGGGAGAACTATTTTGTCTCCTCTAATTTATTTAATTGCTTCGAATTTGTAGAAGGTTTCTAAATTATTTATGGACACAATCTTGCAAGGGATGAAGTAGATAGCCTTTATTCTATTTTTTTAAAATAATCTACAGTTTTTAGATCATGGACATTATATTTGGCCATTTGATTTAAAGTATTCAAAAATACGAAAATAAATAGAAATCCAGGGGAAAAAATATAGTAGTCTTTACGGATATGTATAAAATCTACCATTAATATTATAATTTAAAAATTCAATCAAACCCTAACTTAGAGACCCATTTTTGATCCATTCGTGTTTGTAAATTGGCATATGTCAAAAACCATAGTTAATAATAAACTAGAGTTTATTTCAATTTCACCTTAAAGGTAAAAAAAAATCTGTTTAGATAAAGCCTAAACCACTGACTCCAGCTTACCACTAATATTACTTACTAATATTATTTAAATGAAAACCTATTTCAATCCATTTTATTTGGATCAAATAAAACAACAATATTAAGCAACTAAAATACATTTAAATAGCCTAATATATTTATGATTTTATTTGTTAAAATAAACTAAACAAACTTTATTTTTTGTTTAAGTTAATATCTTATAAAATAACAATTCATATACTCATAAATATTTTTAGTTGCGTAGCTACATAATTGTTCAAATTTATTTAAAAACAAAGTTTCACTTTTGGAGGAACTCTATAGTTTTAAAAAAAAGTGTTAGTTTGCCTAATCGATAAAGAAAGTTTAATGTATATTTTCATCCGCACCTGTGGTAGCTTAATCAAAGTGTTCAGTTAGGTATAACTGTATGCCTGGGAGCAGGTAGCTCAAGGTTTGAATCTGCACTTAATGCACTGGGAATGTTTCTACTATTTGGAATTTATCTTTGTGGATAACCCTTGGTTTATCCATGTTAATACTGCTGCACTATTCATATCAGTACCTCTTCAGTTCGGTTGCGGTGGGGTTGAAATGGAACGTGAGAAAATATTTTTATATAGAAACAATATTTTTAACTAAAATAAATCAAATAATTATCCAGTATAAACAGAATTTAATTTTCTTAACAGGCCGATATCAACTGTTCTTTGAATACCTGTTAAGCGTGTCCTGGAAGTTAATGGCAACTTTTTATTTTCATTTAAAATATTTTGTCATTTAATGTTGCTATTCTCGTGATGGCTATTCAATAACTGTTGATATCACCATGTGAGAAAAAATTAAACTGTATGTTTCCAGTGTTAAAATATTTTATTTATTTTGACCAAACTAATGTTTTGCTATAAAAAAATTGCTAACACACTGGCCTTTTCTCGGGTCCCCTTCCTACCACCTAAAGTCGGTAGTAACCCCATTTTTAAACGGGCTAGTAACAATTCAATGGATTACTTTTTCACTACGTAAAAGCATTTCGGTATGCAACGGATGTTCACGGCTAAATATAAAAAAATAAAACAGTATACTGAATATAAAACACAAGTCCCATTCATGAAAGCAGTTGACTCTAATCTTCAATGCAATGCCTTGTTTCAAACAGAAGAGAATAAAACGAAGGGAAAAGTAGTGAACTGCCCAAGATTGTGCATTCTTGTATAATGTTCTCTTTGAAATGAGTTTCAAAAAAATATGAATAACTGACAGTTTATTTCATGTGTACGTTAATAAAAGTCTGATTTAAAATTTATGTCAACACAGAGAAAGAAATCACTACTCCGATTATAATTTTAAATGGAGTTTTTTTCACCGCACTTGACAAACCGGGATATTTGTATTATTTTTAGCACCGCGTCTGACTACCCGTTTGTTTTAAGCGCCCATGTACTTATTATACCAATGGATTGATTAGGGATTAGATAGGCTTAATTCAGAGGAAAAACCACCCTCAGCGAACCCAACCGGGGTCGAATACTGATCTCCCCGTCTTTGGCAGTCTAGTCCAAAACGAGATTAGCACGTTAAATCACACGACCACCAAATCGGGTTATTTGTGAGGGCTAGGGGGCTACTCATTATATCCTGCCGGGATTTGAACCCCGACCTCTTCTCAACAGGAAAACCAGGGCAGACGAGCTTAACATTTGATCCACATGTCCACCGACGCGGGTAAGGTTGGTTTCAGTTGAAGCACTTTGACGTCTTGCAAGTCACATGTCTCTGCCATCTTTATCTTCTCAAGAGTTCATTTGAGAAACATATGAAGGAGGGTTGTGATTTATTAAACCTATTTTGGGCAAGAGAGGTGTGTCATCTGTCATGAGTGAGACATTTCAGATGTAACGCAGATGTTCCTCTCCGGTTTTAAGAGTTGAGATTTAAAACCTCTAGTTAGTTAACAAGCAATTCTGTGGTGACGGAAATGACTCCGGTAAGGAGTAAATTAACGCTAGCCTCCTTATTAAACAAGGACGCCACCATAGCTCCATTTTTCCTTATGGTCATGGGAGATTATGCTGGTAAAAGAACGAGTGAAACATTGGTTGGTCTCCATCAACAGGAGAAGCACTTTGCACTCGGATTAGGTGATATCCAGTAAAGTAAAAGGTCCATGTTCAGACAGCAATTCTATTTAGAAATAAAATAAAAATCTGAGACTTTTTAAGATATCGAATAAAATATTTACATAATAAGATAGCTTGTGTTAAAATAAAACCTGACTAAAAAGTAAAAAATAAGTTAGAATTTGATATTTGTTGGTTGCACTGATATATTTTTTTTTACACCTACCTTCCCATCCTGTTCTTTTAAATTCTATATAACTTACTTGAAGACATTGATAGCCAGTAATTTCCCTCTAAGACAGATTAATAAATAGGAAAATAGATAAAGCTACATAATAAAGAATGCCATGGTTTGTATGCATCTCAAAACTTATCAATGATAATAAAGGTACTCAAATTGAGGCTAGATGGTCATGTGATGACAAGCATGTAAACCAAATTTAGTAGTTAAACCTGAAGAAATCAGACCTCGTGTTAGACCAAGATATGGGAGGGTAGTAAAAACGGATTTGAAGGAGAATGGGTATCAGGTAAGGGATTGGATGGAAGGGTCTGAGGTTAGGGTTGAATGGTGAGCTTACGTTCTAGTGACCATGGGATTTGAGTTTCTTGAGGCCATAGGGTTAGTTAGTTAATAGTCACTAAGCTGTCTATAAAAATTAATAATAGGACTAGTAATAAATATATTAGGCTTATAAAAAATACAAGGAATTATGTGAAACTCTTTGCAAGTAAAACTCCCTTCTCCATACTCTTTCCATTTCAGACCCTCATTCCTTCATCTCGTCTAGATCTCCATTCCCTCTCCAATTACTCTTTCACCGTCACAAAACTTGACACTCGCCAATGACCTCCGAATGACCTCAGAAGGGAAATCTTTCCCGCGAAAAGTCTATCTTTGAGATGAAGAGTATCGTTTTCCTATTTCTTCTCCGTCCCCCCCCTCCCCCCCTTCGTCCTATTTAACTTTCATATATATCCCTTATATCGTAAATCTGTTGCTTCAAGTGTCATGGGGTCAGCAGTGTGGACCCACTAAATCTTTTTAATGACGTGACCCCTGTAGGGAAGTATTTGGGTGGTAAAAAAAAAAATATGGTCACATTTGTTCACGCCCTCAAAGGCTGGTGCGGTTCTTGTCTAGAATTAATTCTGAATATCTAAGAAATAAGTATTCAAGATAATAAAGAAATAAAATAAGAACAATTTTTTAATCAATTTGAATGTTAAATAAAAATTTTTAACAGTAATATGAAGTATGAGTTTTTTTATTTAGCTCGTTGGTGAATTAAACTTATTTTATTACTTAGATAAAAAATATTGGCCTAAGCTCTCAAAATACAAACATTTAAGCGTATAAAAATATATTTATTTATTTCATGTAACTCACTCTTTGGTATAGTAATAATGAACTTCCACATGTCACAAGCTAAGTAAATTATATAATAGTTGGTGTACCAATGTTGTTTTATGATTTAAAAATCAAATTTGAATAAATCTATGTAACAAGTCTAAAAAAATCTTAAAGAAAAAATCGAAATAAATGGCTCTTAGGCATAATATATATTAAATTTAAATTATTTAATGGAATGCTTTTACACAAACACTGTAAACTCTTCAAAGAATAAAGATAAATACAAAACTAACCTCAAAATAATAAAATAAATTGGTTTAGGAAAATACACTTTATCTCTTGAATGACCGACTTAAGCTTTTATGATTCATTGTATAGTTTGAGAAAGTAGAAACGGTTTTTATTGATTCGTATAGCCAAAAGTTATTAACATCTTAAATCTTTTGGTGCAGCGTTGGGATTATCGGGTGGAAATACTCTAAGTTTAGCATGGAGAGAATTTAGGAATCAACTTTCTTGAACCCCTTTTCGATCAGATCTCTCAGTGTGCCCGGGTAAGATTTGAATTCTTTCAGACAAGTCAGTTTTGACTTGAACTATACGCTTTTAGTAGTTAATTGAAGGGCTTTATTTTTATGATCAATGTAGGGATTTATTTTTTTGTGCAATGTGACTTACTTATTCTTAGACCTTTAGATTTTCTTTAGCAAGTTTTTGACAAAAATGATTACTTCTAAATTTTCAAGATATAAAATGTCAACACGTTTGTCAACATGTTTGAAGTTGGTCACAAATTTATGGAACCCTGGTTCTTTCCTAGGTTATACCAAAGGAAATTTTATTTACTCTTTGTTTACGGGTTATTTCTACAATCTAATCATAAATATCTACGAGATAAGTAAAGGGAGAGGGAAGTATTGCTCTAGCTAGGTTGTTATTGTGAAATTAGTTCGCTAGTATAATTTATGTTTAGAAAGTGCACAAAAGAGTAAAATACAAAAAGTGTGTTCATATAAGATAAACCTTTGTGATAAACAAAAAAGGATAATTTCAGTGGCGATGAAAAAAAATACCAACATTTGGCGTGATATTACTCTAAACAAGAGTTCTTCAAACAGAAAAGATGAATGAATCACCCAAGAGAAGGTAAAAAAAAAAAAATTGATTCATAAAATATAAATCAGACACACACAGTCCATTACTTTGGCAAAACAAGCAATTTATTATTTGAGCTTGTTGGGGTGTATTTATGGTCTGTTTAGTATACAGAAGCGGCATGTTCATTGGACTGACTCAGATTAGTTCTTCTATCTCTATTTCACATCGTGTGAGAGATGGGGAGAATCGGTCAAGAGAGGGGGGGGGGATAAAAAGAGGACGGGGGTAATTCTTCCTACCTGGGGATTTTATTAGCTTCATGACCAGTTACGGATTAACAAAGTGAGAAGCTTTGCGGTCTTTTTTTTTCTCGCCATTTATATATATTTCCGAATCAACATGTTCCCCTTTCCAATCTACTCTTTAAGTGTGAAGGATACGTACTTGTTTTTTGTTTTTTTTTAAATTGTACGACATGAATCTTTATAAACTGGGATGTGGTTAAGTTGTACGACTGTGACTTACGGGATCTACTATAATCGATGAACGTGAACATTAAAACAAAAAACAAACAAATTCAGCAGTGCGTCTTACTACCTGTACAGTTTATGCGCATAAAGTGAACAATTACCCTCCAAATAAAATGTTTGCTAGTTGAACTTTTATTTATATGATATGTTAAAATGAAGTGTTATGGATGCTTTAGAGCTATTTTATTTCTAGATCTTTCAACATGAGATTGTATCACATATAATTAGAGGAACGGAACTTTTAGAAGATTTATTTTGAGTTTTACTGGATACTATACAACTTTACTCACTAGATGAATTACAAGTTTTTAATTAGGTAGTCTGTTGTATTGAGACAACCATAATTACTTTTTTTAATCTACTCTTGCATTTGTTACAATCAGAAATATGTTTTCCTCCAAATTGGGTTATCTAAAATGACTTTTTCTGGATTATGACAGAAAAATATATCCCTTGAAATACGTGACTAGGCCTACATGAAATATGTTTTGTTACAATTTGAACTTTCACATCAGATTATTAAGGTGATCTTACTATAGAGCCATTTGTGGTATGTATTTAACATGTTTTTGTTTTAAATTGATTACATTTTTAATTTAACAAAATGGTTTATTTTAAAATTATACTAATACTGAAGCGAAGTTTGGATATTATTTGAACTTAAGGCTTAGCTTACTTTAAAGATTCAATGAAGTAAATTGTCAAAATCACTCTGTAGCCATTTTATGGTTCATTTTTCATTTACAGTAGATCCGTTGGATGATTAACTTTAAGTGATATTTAAAAAAGTTACTAGACCTATCCATCTGTATTTTATACTGCATGGAATTTGGCTATGCAGCTGTCACTTTAAATATATGTTGTCAATTTTAACAGCTAAACATCCTTTTGTTACTCTACAATACATTTATTATATTAGCTAAAAAGTCAAATAACCCTGATTTCTTTTTTTAAATTATAATGAAGTGTTATATAACTGTTTAATCGATATGACAATGTCTAAGAACTTGCCTCCAAATGAACAACAAGCGATCAAATAAAAAAAATCCTAGCATTTTTAATATCCAACATTTTTCATAATATAACTCTTATAAAAGCATTATTATATTTCTCATTGTCTTTTGAAAAAACTTATGAGGCTTAAAATGGTGTCCACATCCTCAAAAATAATGGGCCAAGTATGGATTGGTTTTTCTCGATATCTCAATCGAAGGAAATCCAATTTATCTGAGTAACAGACCCTCCCAAAAACTACCCCTCACTGTATGTAGCCATATACGGTGTTTTCCCTTTGGATACCACTATTCTACGTCAGACGTTTTTCTTTTATTTTTCCACTGAGGTTTTAACCAATTAAAATAAATGGGCAGATTCTTTATGATTGCGTTTTTTTACGAGGGGGGAGGAAACATTCCCCCCCCCTTTCCACCTCAATCCAATAAGAGGGGAGACTACTTTCTGATAAGTTTTTTCCCTTTCTTTTCGCAATCTATCCAAAAAACACACAGTTCTAATGGAAATAACTCTTAGGTTTATCTCCCCTTCTACCTTTTTTTAAAAAAATATAATTTTGTTTATCTTCTGTGGATGATTTTTTTAATGAAATAAAATATTTATACTGAAAATTAGAAAAATACTTGATAATTTAATTTATCTCTAACAATATAAATACCTGTTTTGTTCAATGTAAAGAGAATAGAAGGTAGCACCTGATGGAAAAAGACATCTGATTTGCTGAGCGTGTGACGTCATTCGGTACACACCAGCGTGTTACACACACAGCTATATGGAAGAAAAACTAAGTTATTAAAAATCAGGTCACATTTTGTAAGTTTAAATAATAAATAAAACTTTAAAATCTACATCATTGTCCAACTAACGTTACTACTCTACTTATATATGATGTTTTAGTGTTAAAATGTAACGGCTGTGTACTGGGTGACGTAATCAATTACATAATCAATTACTACAAGTGGCGCTACCTTTCTATTCTCTTTATATTTTGTTTTGAGAGTTTATATTTATGAACCCTACACCAAAACTCTAGTATACAGATAAATGTTGGCATTGATTATGAGTCAACTAAACCAATAAATCAAAGTAATCAGCGAAAGTTTAAAAATGAACCAATATTCATCGAGATTAATCGATTAAACCCTCAGACCCAATACTTTAAATTTGTTGTTTTTATTTTTATATCCTATTTTGATATTCATCTACATTTGTATTCTATATAAGGATGGAAACTAGTTTTGGTCACGGATACAAAAGTTACTTGGAACTCAACCCAGATTATATTCCCATGTCTACATCTCATTTTTAAACTACAGTACACTTAAATTTAAATGAAAGGTATATTAGTTTATGATTAATGTATTCAAGACTAGTCGTTCAGTCCTAAAGTTTAGGATCAAATAATGGGGATAGCCATTAATTAAAAATTATTAATCCTAAGAACCTTATATTAAAAAAAAACCTGTGTGCATATCTACTGCTCCTCCAATGTATCTTAATTTATCCACACCAACAGGATAGGGATGAGCAAGGTAAAATTAAGATGTAGGCCTACATCATTTGCGTGGATAGAAATTGGAAGTCCTTTAGGACAATTCACTCACTTAAGCTTAGCCAGGATTTAAACCCAACCTTCTCGGGGGGGGAGTGCAGGGGGGTATGATTTTATTAATTAACTGCTATATTTTTTAAAGGATTGTTTGAAGTAGAGCCTGGGCACTTTATTTAGCCAAAAATATTTTTTTTGAAACAGGCCAAATCGGTTCATGCAAGTTAATAATTCTTTAAAACCTTTTAATCAAAATTATACTTATTTATTAATCATTAAATACAATAAATTACAGCTCTTATGTGATCTAATCTCATAATTTTGTTTCAATTCAAAAGAGGGTGGTGTCTTGAGGAAGGAAATTGTAAGATTAAAATAGTATGATACAGAAGTCGTTCGTCACCGTCCGTAATTATCCTTATGGCACTCATTTAGTAAGGGGAAATGGAGTAATTGAGGGGGAATATCTGGGGGAATTAAAAAAAATACTGAAGTCTATACGGAGGGGTGAGAGGAGGCGGGTGTTTGGAACTGCAACTTTATTTTACAACTGAGTTTTTTTCCCCTTTTTTTAAAGACCTATGCCTTAGTCCTAATATTGTTCTTGTGCCAGTTTTATTTTCTCATGTCAAGAGAAAGTATTGAAATTATGAATAATTCCATCTCTGGAGTAGGCTATGACGAATTTTTACGTTTTGTGTGAACCCGAAATCAAAGTGAATTTTAGAATTATATTTCTCTCCATGCTTGTCTGTCCATGACCATAGATCTAAAACGGTTTGATGGATTTTGTTCAAACCTCATAGTTATAACTTATAAAACTATGCCTTAATTTTTTTTTCATATTGAACCTAAACCCAAATTAAGGTTAGTTTACTAAAGAGTGATTTTTTTTACATGAACAAACTGTATTTTTCGGAGGAAAATTCGTTGAATGGTAGATTACATAAACGTTTTTTAATTAGATATTTTAAGAATTGCTAAAACAATTTGGTTAAAAATGGATATCTGCTAAGTTTTTTACATTATTAATAATTATATATTGATATATATATTTCTTCAAATTAATAATTTAAATTAGTTCACTGATGATTTTTGAAAAATTTGAGAATTTTGAAAATAGCTCTGATGATTTTGTTTAAAAAAAATTTTGCAGACTATTTTAAATGATAAAAATACTGTAGCCTATACTCATTTATATGAATTTAATTAATTAAAGGCTAGTTTTACCATTAATATTATATTAATTGAAATTTGTTGTTAAGATCAAGTTCAAAATTGGTATCCAAGGATAGTTTGTCGTGATATATAGAACTATTTTTTCAGCAAAAAAAATATTGAAAGCTTTCTAAAAATAACTACATTTTTTAAATTTGATTTTTTTTAAATGGTCAAACAATTTGTTTACATTTTACAGGGCCTATATGAAGACCTTTCACTGCGCTTAACAATAGGAATGAGGAAAACTTGTAGGTTTTTTTTTTCTTATAACCAAATTTTGCAAATTTTGTTCTAAGCTATATATAATTTACTACACGATAAAATTATAGCATAATTATCCTATACTATTTATTTTCTTTTATTAAAATTAGTTTGTTTTTTCAAACCTAGACCAATCTTATTCAAAATATTTTTTTAAAAAAAGTAACTAATACTGATTACTAAATGACTACATTGATTGTGATCTATAGCTAAAAAGAGGTCATGTTTAGGTTTAATTTATAAATGTAAGGTGGATAGTGGAGGAAAACTGGAGTATTCATTGAATAATTATTGTAATGTGTTATTCACAGGATATTCCGAAGTCTTCATTCCATATTTTTTATGGAACCAATGTGTGGGTCTGACTTACAAATTCGTTGTATAATTTTAAGTTCTATAAACTTCAAAATAAACCTAAGAGCTTGGTAAGCTTTTACAGCTGTCTGGAACCAAGATAGTTTCAGAAAATGACTAAACCACGTGATTTAACCCATTCATAACCATTTTAAATTAAAATAGATTTCACAGTTAAAATTAGGCTCTAGTTCCATTTTAAACTACACTAGTTTTAGAGTTTTGATTACAGCTGTTTATAGAACACATGTTTTTGTATAGTGTACAAAACCCCTTTCCCCCCTCCCAAGAAAAGAGGTTTTTTTAAGAACAACATTTAGCGTAAGCGCCAATATATTGTCCAACACAATTCCGGAGAGGCGTTTAAAGAAAAAGGGGAGGAACCCAATTCAACACAAAGTTACAATTTTAATGAAACAAATTTGATGTGCAAACTATTATTCCTGATAAGATCTCAATTATCTTAGAAAAACACCGGTTGGATACTATCGGATAAGATGGGTTTTCTTGTATTGTATCTCAAATGCTTTGATCTTTTTCTCCTACTTCTTCTTTCATTATGTTATTACAAGTTTTCTCCTACTTCTTCTTTCATTATATTATTACAAGTTGTACAGGCGTCAATTAATGTAAGCGATGAATTTGGAGGAAGAAAGATTCTTAACATGAAATATTCTGATTGCTCAATTAATGGGAGACAAAAATAACAAGTTCGTTAGTGTAATTTATAATGCAAACTTCTAGAACTCATGTATTCTTGTTTTGTTTTTTTGTTTGTTTTTAACCATGTCTTACTACCTATTCAGGCTATAATAATATATTATAATTACTTAAGTGGGTTAAGGATGAGGGAGGAAGTTCTTTAGAGGTAATCTACCAGTATTTGCGTGGTTGGGAAGTGGGGAACAATTTTGGAGAAAAAAACACCCTTAGTAGACTCAACCAGGGTTCGAATCCCAGTTTACCCTTCATCAGAAGGCTAGTCTAACACAAGAGGACGCCTTAGACCATTCGTACACTGAGGTGGGTTGTATTCTTATTGAAATAAAAAGTAACCTACTCATTAATTTATTATAAAGTAGATTTTGCAAAGTGAATCGTAGTACAGCTTTTGTCTTTTTTTTCAAATCAATAAAGAGTTGTATTTTGTGTTTTTATATTGTATTAATGTACACATAAAGGCTCATATTGAAAAAAAAAATTTATGTATTTATTAATTTTAAAATATCGTTGAGCACGTTGACTAAATGTAAAACTTTTTTGGTATAATTTTCCGCAGGCGATGAGGTTATGATTCAAGTCTCGTAAGCTTGTGGTAAAGAGTGTTTCTTTCCCTAAGATATTTTGAATCCCCCTTGACGCAAATCTTATTTCATTTAATTTGAATTCTACCTTCCTTACTTCTACCCTAATATCCTAGTTAAATGTAGATAGCCCGGATGGGTAGGCGGTGGGGAAATAAACTAAATAGGCCAAACTATTTGGATTGAAAGACTCTCCATAATATATCAAACTTAGCTAATAGTTAATAAATGTTCATGCTAACACTTTACTATATATTTTTTGCGATAATCCTTTTTTTATCTTTGACAGAACAAATTTAAATTGATGCCAATTTCCAACACTGTCAACAAAAAATTCCCAAAGGTATGAGCTACGAACAATATTAAATAAAAATCAATCATAAACGGACATATTCCATTAAGGCCATTTCTTATCTTGATTATTTTAGTTCTTGAAGGAAAGTTAGTTTTTGACATGTGACTCATGATAAACTTACGAAAAATTTTTACAAAATATTGTCAACGCAATTTCCTCTGCTAAACAAATGGTACGGTGCACCGCACAGACTTTCTTTTTAATCTTAAATTATACATTTACTAAATATTGTAAAATTTGTGAAACTAAATAATATAAACTGTTGTAGAAAACACTCTTCCAAAGAGAATAAATGTAATAATAAAGAGTGTTACAGAAACGTCGAGAAAAGAGGAACATTTCTGTTCACAAAAGAGCATAAAAATTAATATTATATATTTCAAAATACCCCATTAAAATTGTATGGTTGCTAATATCTCAAACTCACTTCTAGTCAGAGATATAAAATGGCAAATATAAAAACAGACGGCATCACGAAAACCACTTTTCGTTTTCAGAGGGTCATGAAACATTGATATTTCTCTAAATCTCGAATTCAATTTTTTTATTACGATCTCAAAACTTCTCTCTTCGAGGTGTGGAGGGAAAGTAAAATTGAACTGTCACATAGCTACTGATATTTAAAAAATAATTTTCCAGAGGTTTTTTTTACCGTTTACTCATGTATCTATATTAAAATTTAATATATTAAAAATATTTATTATTAATAATTCTAAACCGTTTGTCAGACTTTTGTAGAGGAGGAAGGTTTATTAAAAATATAAAAGTACGACATAAAAGTGGTTAACACCAATGTAATTATGAAGTGTTTTTTTTTTCCTTCCGAAGCTCCACCCATCAACAATTTATACGGGGTCAACAACTCCTTAGCCCTTGAATGAAATAGGATCATCCGCTTTGCCTTCCTTGGCCCCTTCTACTGTTACTATTACTGTTAATAATTTGAAAGTATGTTATTATAATTATCTCTAAAATTACTATGGATTACACTAATTTTATTTTATTTTTTTAGTACCACTTCTTATACCCTTTAAAGTTATACTAATAGGAAGTGTTCCCTCATTAGCATGGAAGGAAAGTGAAAAACCATTTTGGATAAACCACCCTCAGTACACCTGACCGAGATTCAAACCTTAATCTCCCCGTCATCGACAGTCTAATCTACTGCAAGAGTAGCGCGTTAGACCACGTGACCACCGGGGCTGGTTAAGAGATTTATTTTTTAAACGAAGGTTCTTTTATTAACTCTCCTGGTAGGCATAAGTCTTATCTTGATTGGTTTGCTGGTGATTAGGAGGTGGAGGTTCGAATCCTAACCAGATTATGTGAGTGTGTTTTCCTAAATAATTTAATCACTTTCCCTTTATTGGATACTTACCATATGAATTCTACCTTCAAAATAACTACCCATTAGTGTAAGTAGGTTCAAGTAGTAGAATACTGTTTACACACAAAAAAACCTTTTGGCCAGGGTCTAAAATTGTGTTATATAATTTGAAATTCATTTTATTAGGTCTTAACTATTTTAAATTATTATTATTAACTTACTACCTGTTCTGGCTATAAGCATGTATGATAATTACTTTAACGGGTTAGAATGAGGAACAAAGCACTTTTAGATTTAATCTAACCGCATTAGCGTTGAAGAAGAATGGAAAATCATTTAGAGAAAAACATCCTTAGTAGACCCAAGCGGGATTTGAACCCTGATCTCCCTGCGATCGGCAAGCTAGTCTAACACGAGAGCGACGTCTTAGACCATTCGTCCATAGAAGTGGGTCATTTAATATCAAACTTAGGTTGAAATACATCGAACCTACTACCCACCAGTTCCTATCTCGTAGATATTTACTAATTAGAAATTAAAAGCAAGGACAAACCTTTATAGTAGATAATTTCACCAGCACCATCCAGAATCGAATCAAAGTCCCCGTGAGAGGTTTTTGACCAAACTAAGCCACGTAGCAATAGTGGTGAGTCCCACTATGTTTATCAAGCTTCTGGGAAAATTACAATAAAACACACCTTCTTATCATCAGTGTAGATGCTAAAATAAATGGCATTACATAGTCCAGTCCGAGTCTATTGTTTACATACCACTGTCTTATATCAACTCGCCACATCCCATTGTCAATCCAGATACTCATAGGGTGGTATGCAAGAACGTATAGTGGATGCTTAGTGGACCAATATAATGGTCCCGAGCACAAACTTTCCACCTTTTAACCTATGATGTCGAAGCAAACCCACTCTAGTGTCAACAAAGCATCCACTTAGTCAAGTTCTTGTATACGGCCCATAGACTCGCCTCCCGAACCCCATGGTCATGGAATCCGTGCGCGTCATGCCATCGCAAAGATTTATAGCGATTATTGGTGAACTACCTAAACATAACCTAACCTAACCTAACCTAGCATCCAATATGAACCTATTCTAATTTTCACACTATATTTTTGACAATGATGTTGATCAAAGTGGGAATTTTCCACCTGAAATATGGGCTAGATACAAAACAGAACGTTTCTGTACGTAAATAAGTTTGTACTTAATTATAAAATAGTTATAGAGCCTATATCAGGTTCTCATTTGTATATTACTGCAATACTTATATTTTCCTCCATAGATTGGGTGTGGCGAGTTTTTTTAGCACTGCGTCTTACTTATTACCTGTTCGTCTTATACGTTTATGGACTAATTACGCCAATTACTTAGGGATGAAGACGTTTGAATTTATAGGACGTGTGTCCATATTTTCGTGGAGAAAGAGTGGGGAACCATTTAGGAGAAACCATCCTAAATACACCCGACCGGGATCAAACCACGATCTCCCACATCATCGGTAGTCTAGTCTATTGCGAGTGTAGTGCCTTAGACCATGCGGCCACTGAAGCGGGTTTGTGTCGAGTTGATGGGATTTCTAATATAGTAGAGTTTGGCGAGTCGGTGATAGACGGCTAAAAACATTTTAAAATGTTTCAGATTTTTACGAGTAAAACATAAAAAATATACTTTTATATATAGACATTGAGTAAAAGGAAAATCACAACTAAATGGCACGTAAAACGTGGATCTTGTCTTCTTTCCCATCCCGGTTTGATTAATGATTTCATCCGCATGTGCAGCAAAATATTCAGGTTTTAAATAACGTCAAGAGCGACTACATATTTTCCCTTTCTTCGGGAGTTTATGGGTGTGTCATGGATACAATTGTTACGGAACGGGATACTAATAGACACGCGAGAAAATTGTATCGTTATTTATGAGTCGTACGAAACAATATAGGGTGCGGGAGCTTGTGACCAGAGTGCATGATGGGTGCCATTGTATCACTGCTTGATGCTGAGCTAGGGTGACATATAGGCCTATAGGTGGTATTATTAATGAAGTCATTAATCACACACTCAGTTGTCAAATGGGAATTGACTAGGTGTTGGTTTCTACCGTCTTTCTTCCTGCTGTCGAATGTATCTCGTCAAATTGATAATCTAAATGGAACATGGATGGTATTTAAACGCTAGTTTTTATATTAATACTTTTGTTTTATGTTAAACACCACAGCTCATTTGGTAGTTCAACTACCTACTCTACTAAGGGTACCGGGATCGATACCCGAAAGGGGTTTGTGAATATTCTATAATTAATTTAATTTGAAAGTAAAAGTATTTTAATAAAACACATTTAGTTCAGATCAATGCCTCTAATGAAATAAGAGATGAAATGAGAACGATTAAGTTTACTGGTTTAAATAATATATATTAATTATGATTTAGATAGAAAATAAATAGGACTATATATATAATATATATATTATATATATATATATATATATATATATATATTAAATTTAGAAAGTTAAACATCACTAATAAAATTTTTACGAAAATAAATTAAGTCAGAACAAGTTTATTTTTGTTTATAAGTTCCCTTGAACTAAAACTTTGTTCCAGCCCAAAACTTGTTTTCTCTCACATATGAATTCTTTTGCCACTGTTTAGGAAAACATAATTATCATAATATTCATTCCTTAAACGAAAATTATTTTATCTATCTACGAATTGTCCGATACTTTAGTTCAATCGGTAGCGTGTTTGTCTACTAAGCTCTGGGTCTTGGGTTTGATTCCTTGCATGACTGAAAAATAATATATCATTGGTGAAATGTGCATTTCCCTCTAACAGTGATAAATTAACGGCTGGGGGCTGGGTGTTATGTTTGTTATAAATTTAAGTTAGCTTATAAGTTGTGCACTGATAATCAGTTGCTCCAGAAAGTTCACGTTAAATAAGTAAAAACTAATTAAACATTATTAATTAAGCTATGGAATATCCAGTCCAATATAACCTATCTCTTTCAGGTCCATTCTAATGTTATCCTTCCATCTGCGTCTAGATCTTCCCAATGGTTTCTTCCCATTGGAGTTTCCAGTCGATACACTAAACAAGGTTCTAGATTCTTCTATCCACGCCGCATTTCCTGCCCACCGTAATCTGCGAGATTTGATTATCTTAATAATATCTTGTAATTATTACAGCGAATGTATAACTCACCACTAGGCAAACTTCTCCCCTTCCCAGTATCGTCATCCCTTTTTGCACAAAATATCTTCCTAAGCACCTTGTTTTTAACACCTTAAATTATTTTCATCATTTAAGGTGACTATATTTCATAGCCATAGCGAACAACCGGTAATTTTTTTTGTTTAACTAGTTGAATTTTACATCCCTTGACAGCGGGCGAAATGTTTACAATTGTTTACTGACCAAGTTCATCTAATAACATTCATTTCGATCTTTATTCTTTTCATATTTCCTCACTAGCCTGTGATAAAAATTTTGCATCTCTTGCAACATATTTACTATTATTTCTTAACAAAGCTAAATCATCTTCTTATCATAATATCTGAGTTGTACCTTTTAATGTCAAGTCTTCACTTCTCTCTTCCCCTACCCTAACTTTCATACTCTAACGCTAGATAAAAAAATTAATGGGGAAAGTAAATATCCGTGTTTCAATCCACTATGCTTTTCGAAAGTATCTTATAAGTTACATCCAACCTGTATTCTTCCACGCGTATCCGTCACAAATAACTCAATTAATTTGACAAAGTTTTCGGGTATTCCAAACTTAATTTCGTACAATTTGTTCCTTTTGAATTTTATAAGCCTTTTTAAAAATCTTTGTATAGTAATGATGTATCGTCATGTTGTTTTTCCACTTTTTCCTAGCATTTGCTGAAAAGTAAAAATATGATCCGTGGTTGATTCATTTCATCGAAATCCACACTGATGTAACCTAATTATTTCCTCTGCATATGGTGTCAATCTCATTAAAATTAATTATATCAGTAGTAAAAATTTTAGGCCAAGATTTACTGAAAAAGGTTTTAATGTATCTTAAAATAAATAAAACATAGTCGTAGTACTTCAAGTTAATAATTTATTTAAATCATACTTTTAAAAAAATAGTAAAGAAGAGTAAAGTAGCTTCCACACAGAGTGATAAAAAACACCCAATAATTCATAGTCTCCCACTAATGTCTTATTTCGAAACACACTTTCTTAAAAACCACTTTAAGTAATATAAACTCCCCCACTTTGGACGTCCCCTCCACCCTGTACCCCTCTTGAGAGTGTACCCTCAACAACGCTATCGCATCACTTCACTCAGGATGAAATATGAAGGTTACGTTGAATGAGGTCTGAAGTAGGACGCTACAACGTTACACCAAGATAAGGCTATTTTAACCCGGGGGTGGGGCATAATGCGGGGAAAAACGTATCAAGTGTAAAAATTATCAAGTATCTGTCAACAAATTATTTTCAGCACCGCTTTTTACCACCCGTTCGCGCTATATGCATATGTTATAATTAGTCCAATGTTTTGGGAATGAATAAGGTTGAATTAAGAGAAAATGTATCTGCATTTTAGTGAAGGAGCAGTTATAAATCATTAAAAAAAAACACTTCGGTACACTGGAAAGAGATTCTAACTAAAATTTCCCTTATCGGCCGTCCAGTCTAGTAAGAGACTGATACCTTGTTCAATTTGACCACCGAAGGTGGTTTCATGTATTGAATTAGGCCTATCTGAAAAACAAATAGATGACAATATAGCATCAATCCATCTAGTTCTACTCCACAGTGCAGGATATAAGTATTTAATTATATCAAAGTGATAAGAATGATAAAAGGTAAAATTTATAGGAAATCTACAAACATTTTGAGTGACAAGAGAGTGGAAACTATTTAGAAAAATAAAATCCTTTGAACATCCATTCAAGATTTTTTTTTTCAAAGCGCCGCTTACTACCCCTTCGGGCTATACGCCTATGTAAGCCTACTAGTTACACTAATGGGTAGGGACTAGGATGGTTTAATTGAGAGGAAATTCACCCACATTTGTGTAGAAGGAGAGTGGAAAACCATTTAGTAAAACCACTATCAGTGAACCTGACTGGGATTGAACCCCGATCTCTGCCTCGCCCCTCCATCTTAGGTGGTCTAGTCTAACACGAGAGTAGTGCGTTATACCACGCGGCCACCGAAGCGGGAAGCTGAGATTTTAACCCCTATGTCTCCATCCAACCATTCTTTACGGTCCTGGTATTTAGTCTGAGTGTACACCAATGCAAGTAGTAACTACATAAAGTGTGTTTGTTCATTTTTACTTGATATCATAAATATACTCTTTTGATTTTAAAATTTAAAAATATATCATTCTAAGATTTTAAAATTATGAATATACAAAAACTTTTCCTTAACTCGGGAGCTTTTTGAAATACTCAACGAGAGTTAAGCTCGAGTGAAAAAATCCAAGCTCACTGACCCTTAATCTTAGCATAGTCTCGTTGTTTGATCTTTCGTTAATAAAATGAACATTGATTTGTTAGAACTTCATGAATCGGAGTCAAAAAGAATCGATTCACGTTTTAAATTTTGGATCTAAAAACACTCAAATCTTAAATTTATCATGGTTTGGAATTGATATTATAATATCTAAAGATCTCTCAATAACAATAAATATGAAACAATATTGCAAGTTGAAACGAAAACATTAAAATATTCCTAATAATATAACAAATTTTAAAAGATTTATTTCAACCAAATATTAGTATGACAGTTTTTTAATCAAATTTTAAAAATTTTAGTCCATGTCACATTGCCAAAATACGTTAAGGTATACTTTTTTCCAACTAGCCGTAACCATAAACTCTAACTTTTACAGTTGAATAATTATATTTTATTTCATTTTAGTGTGTTTAAAACGGTTTTATTAACTGAAACTATATATGTTTGTCCAGGTGAAATGACAAAAAAAAAGTTTTTTCAAGTGACCAGTTTTTGTGTAGTATCACAAATCCATTTTTTTTATTTCGGAAAATATGTTTTCTAAGATAATAAATATGAAAGTATGCAAAATTTTAATCTAGAATATATAATACGCCTAATAAAAATACATTCTAAAGTACCTCTTCATCAATTTTAATATGTCTTTAATACCATCATTTCTGTAACATTTTGGTAACGATATAAATGTTTAGGATTCTTCTATATTCAAATGTTACCTCAACATTAAACAACCCCAGAGTGTTGAAAGCTTTTTTTTTTTTTTTGTTAAGCCATTCCTGCATACAAAAACATTTTAGTAAATTTAGATTGACCCTGCAAACAGAAAATACTTTCACATGACATCCTGCTGAAACATCGAACGTAAACACCTACACACACACACACATGAGTGACAACATCGCCACAGTTGGATAGTTATCATACATTTCCCACGTTTAATAGTCCCTCCAACCATAATACAAGACCCATAGAGTTGACCAAGGGAATACAGATCAAACACTATTACATAAATATGGGCGTTGAGACCTGAAGTTCCTAAATGTTGATGTCTCTATATTAATAGCACCTCTGAGGTACTTAGGACACAATAAACGGGTGTTAATGTTCATGCATTAATTCCACCTCACCCCTTAAAACATTTCATCCCTCGAGCTTATGTGTAATTTCCATGACTATGATCAGAACTTTCACGATCTTTCAGCGTTTATTAATCAAAAATACTATTACTTTGAAACGATCCTAAGCTTATTTTTATATTAAAAAAAATCTTAGACAAATGTTAGATCTTAATTTTTTCATTAATATTTCTAGCAGAATGATTTCTAAAAACATAATCTAGAGTAGGGTTGGAAACCTTTCTGATATAGGTGATCGTATGGGCTGAGGAAAAAAAAAATTGGTAAGCCTGCCTGGAAAAAATTTACGAGCAAAAAATTACAACTTTATATTTTTCGTGTAGTAATTAGATGTTAGTCTATTAATATGAACCCAATTGTTTGTTTGCTAAATTTTTTTTGGGCTGGATGGAATAATTCGGTGTTTCCATATGTCGGCAATAGCTGATGGGTATGAGTATGGAGATTAAAGGGAAAGTGCACCCACGTTAGCGTCTGGAAAGGGGGGGGGGAACCTATTGGTAAATACCATGGGTAAAATCATCACAATTGAACCCGATCTAGAATACTTAGGAGAGCTTTACAAGTCGGCTAATTGTTTAGAGTAATCTATTGAAACTTTAGAGGGAATCTAGTTTGATTCTGGATTAAGCTGAAGAAGATAATCCCAGGAATGTTTGATATGTTTTCTAATTAGTAAATAATATGTAGATGCAAAATATATTGGGATTGTAAGTGCTAGGTTCTATTCTTTGAAGGTAGTTTCTAAGTCGTTTGTGTATAACATCTTATGTTATTTGCAGGCTTAAGTTAAATAAACCAATTAAATAAATAGAATGAAACCATCGTACATAATTTAACATAAATTAGGCTGTATTATACTCTGAGACAATTTAAAATAATAATTAATCAGTGACCACCATAGAAATAACATTCTTGTTCATAATGTAAAATAAAAACACTACTCAAGTATCAATTTTAAACCAAAATTAAAGCTGTTTTCAAAATATTTTGTATTTTCAAAAATTATTCCTCAGTAAACTACGTTTATACAAACTTTTCTCCAAAGAGAACCCATCAAACATTGTCATTTTCCATGTCAAACAGTCACCAAAGATATATTTTAAACATAGCCTTAAGTAATTTTTGAAAAAATCAAGGCTCAAAATCAAAATGAAGGCCCGAGGCAGAACCATGTAAGATATAAATAGCTGGTTGAATAAAATCCATCCAACCATTTCATCTCCGGCCCCAGGTGTAGATAGACATAGAGAGAGGAGAAGATAATATATATATTAGATAGATAGATAGATAGATAGATAGATAGATAGATAGATAGATAGCTAGAACAGAATTGAGACCATTTTGGCGGTTTGGGTGCACTTAAAACATTAAGTTCGTCATAATCTCGAGGTAGAAAACGTCACTAATATAATACTTTATATATTTGAAAAAGTAAAGAGATCGTTCATATCTATTTAGTTATATCTCAGATAAAAATATGTACTATTTTTTTAAATATTAGTAATATTTTTTAAAAATCTTATATGACCACTCTGTAATTTTTCCAGCATATCTCACTACCTGTCTATGGCTTACGCAAATGTACTAATTACGCTAGTGATTTAGGGAAGATGAAGGTTGACTTTAGAGGACGTACACTCGCATTTGCATGCAGGAAAAGTGGAAACCCATTTAAGAAAAAACACCCTTAATACACCCGACAGGGATTTGAGCCTCGATTACCCTGCCATCGGCGGTCTAGTCTATTGCGAAAGCAGCAGGTTAGATCACGTGGCCACCAAAACAGGTCACCTGTATTCATTATTTTATAAATAAAGTTATGGAATTAAAGCGTAGACTATTTTTACTGTAGGCTACATTTTATTTAATACTAATAATTACCATCGCAATATTAAAAAAATTGCCTTTCACGACTTTGTAACGAATGTAATAAAAGTTCGAGTGAATGCAATGATTGCTAAATTAATTTAGTTTTTGTGTCAAGAAAAATATTGGTACAGCTCCAGGGAGGGACATGAGCTGGGTCAGAAATAATAAGAACAGGAAGATGCAATGTAAAACATGAGGGTTGTATTGCGAGACTTGTCATGATGCCAACGTTCCTTCGAACAACCCTAGCCCCCATACCTTATTTTAAAAAAATATATGGTACCCCACTAAACCCTACTCGCTCTTGACTGTCTCTTGGCATGAGATCATGTGCTAACTAGCTTCACACTTGAAAACAAGTGACTTTAATTTATTTATTCGCCAACATTTTTTTTATCACACATTCTCTTAGAGTGGAGTCATTCTGTTTCAAAATTAACGACACTCAAGTTCTTTAAAACTATTTGATTCTTATTTTTGAAAACGGATGAAAATAGTATAACGTATGATTTTTCTTAGACTTTTTTTTACATCATCTTAATAATTTATATGGGTGAAATGGGTTTTGTTCCTGTCTATAAGTAAATAATTAATTATAGTGATTGAGAATATTATGAAATTGTGTATCCATTTAGTTAAATATCTTGTAAAATTTTACCATTGTATATATTTATGATACCTAATTGAATTTATGGTTCAGAAATAACTTTATAGTAACTGTGTTCACAGGCATTAACAGCTTCCCTTGAGACATTTGTTTGTCGGACCATTTGGATTATAATATTCTTTAATCCATTTTGTTATATGTTTATTGGAGAAATGTTTAAACTATATTTATCAGGAATAAAAATGTGTCATGGGTATGCTAGTATATAATGGCGTTAATTTACACTTATAATCCATCATGATGATGATATTTGTAGGAAATTAAATAAGGTTAATTTCGACCGAACAACTAATCTAAAAAAATATATTTGAATAGAATCACCTTAGGTTAAAACTGCCAGGCACACAACCCAAAGCCTTAAAGTTTAGAGTATGATATTCTACCTCCTGTAAGTCTATTTCAAAAAATGTGTAGTTTACATATGTAGCATCCTCAGAAGGGTAGGATGCGCACAAATAATACAAGAAAATACAAAAATAAATGGGAAAAAACAGGTGAGTGCTCATGAGTTTAAGATCTGAAATGTTCTATTTTGAGAAACATTACACATCGAATCTCGCCACTCCCACCTGTTACTGAGAGGATCAACAATAAGGGGGCCGTCTATCTCAAGAGAGCCCTAAAATGCATCGACCTGCCTAATACTTGAATTAATAAATAAAGGAAATTAGAACAAAAACCTAGGACTTGAGGTGATATTATTATTAATATTAAAAAATAAGGATAAGTCGTGTTGAGTCAATATTTATTATGGACAGCACAATCCAATATTTAACAGCTCTATTTAGTACCAACATTGTTGTTATGACAATATAAATGAATAATGTAGAAGTGCTTTGGAACATTATAAGAATATTAGCCCATAAGAATGGGTCCGGGCAGGAATGATATTCTGCCTAATTAAAAGCTAACATAAGAATAGTATCATTAAATATGAAAACAATTGACTATTACAAAAAAAAATAGACAAGATAGAGAACTTTTAAAGTCGTAATTATTTCAAAAAGTCAAATAGCATATAATTAATTTTCAATAGAAATACCTTTTTCTAATTCTAAAATTTTGCTCATAACAATTACGTCGCGATCAAGTCGCAAGGAAACCTAAGCAAGGATACAAATAAGTTAACTTGAAGATCCACGTATATAAAAACCTGAATATCAGTAAATATGAACAATACCATCAATCAAATAATTATTAACCTTGCCAATAATGATTTTGCTCACCGGCACTGGCGAGTTGTAAAATAACAACATAGACTAAGTCCAATAAGTGACTATTTCACAAGATACTCAAGTACAATTAACAGGTCGCAAATTAACCCCAAGGAATCTAAGTAAAGATACTAAACTGCGTACCGATAAGATCATCTAATTTCATCATAACAGTTAAAGTTAACTGTGCCACTAACATAACAATTTGTACAATTCATAAATCATGACTTCGCTCAATCAGCACTGGCGCGTTGTAAAAAGACAACATAGACTCTAAGTCCAATAATACAATATTCCTCTATACGAAACATTAATAAATTTTAGCGTTCTATCGTTATCAATACAATCAAATTATTATATCTCAATCGGCGACTAGACGCCATTTCTAAGTTAAACAGCAAGACTCATATTTACATTTTAAGTTTTAGTTTTAATAAAAAAAAAAAGAAGAAGTCGAAAAGGAATTTTGAAATATATAAATAAATATAAAAAAAAAAGGTTAAATTTGCCGAGACAGAATTTCAGTTCTTACATTTTAGTCGTAGAAAGCCGAAGCTTATCCTAGCCCTGTTCCAGCTCTGTCCCAATTGTGAGGTTCATTGGATCAGACACAAATATATATACAGCTAAAACACAGGGGGGAGGAATGACGGGTAATCAAGCGGGGAAACCTTCTGGAATACCGAAGGAACAATGGTTTGCGCATTTCTACAAGCTTCGGGAAGGTTCTTTTCCCATCGGGAATCTTCTACAGGAGAACACTGCGCAAGTCCAGTGAACACGTGGCTCTCGCTACACAGTCGTTCAGCCCACCAGGTTAGTGTCTTTTTTTTCTTGGGTCAGAGAAGGTGTGTCTAGCTGAACTTACGTCGTTCTTCCACGCTGCCTTCGATCACAGAAGAATGGGGTAAGATCCATCTTTTGACATTGGTGTTTTTTGTTTAGCGAACCATCCGATGCTACACATAGTGTAACTATTTTCTGTTTAATTGGTTGGTAGAATTTGTTTTTTGATTCGCCCGACATTTTGTCAACATAATCTACAGATAAATTCAATTTTTGTTTATTTTGTGATACTAAATTGTGTTGATGGTCTACTTTATAAACACGTATTTATTTAAAAACAACCACACACAGTTAGAAAAAATAAATAATTTAATTTTGAAAGAAAGTAATGTTTTTAATTTAGGCCTACGCATATTTTATTCAAAAAATGTATTTGAAATGTTGTATTGCTCTTCTGTTTTCTGCTTCTTGTTGCAACAGTTGAAGTAATTAATTTACAGGACTACATAAATATAAGATCTATGGCCAATTAAATTACTTAAGCACAAAATTTTAGAACAGCACCCCCTACAATTCACCAGACAGCCCTATAAAGCGTTCCTCTGATAGCGGAAACGCTGCAGCTCTAAAGTCTCGATCGTAATTTCTAACCACCCCCTTTTTGTCTCACCCCCGCACTCCGTCACATCCTAAGATGTATGCTCACAGTTTAATTGGTAGTGGTACGCTACCATTCTTACCCCACATCCACCCTCCAAGTTCTCATCCCCCTTTTTCCAACCCCCTCGACCAAACTGCGTATAAGAACTCCCAGAAACCTGCACACATTTGCAGAAATAAGGTGACAAATCATCCCTTTTCCTAAGTTTCACTTTTTTTATTCTATCTCTCTCTCTCTCTCCCTATTTCTTTTAACCAACCCTCTTCTTCTGCTAGTCGAGTTCCTATCACGTATAACCCCTTGGAATCATTATTCAAGGAGGAGGTAGAATATATATATGTATGTGTCCCTTCGTTGCCCCTAGCTTCACCTACCCCTTTTCCTTATAAGGCAAAAGAAGTGTGCCTAGAAGGGCGGAGAGGGTTTGGAGGGGTGAAGGAAGGGGATGATAAAGTGTGCGAGAAACACAATGTGTTACAGTTTCTACTTCTTATTCTTAAGTTTCTTCCCCTTCCCACATCTTCCTGTCTTATTACAACTCGCTTAGCCGGGCAAAACATTCAACACATTGCCCCTATATATATGTTTTTTTTTGTACCAAGAAATAAGGCGTTGGAGGGTTAGTTTGAAATGTTTGAAATTGCTTAAAAGCATTGTGGGTTTTGAGAGGTTGGTGGTTTCCCTCTCCCCTTCCCCTCACCCACTTATAATTCTTATCCCCTATTTTATGGTTTTTAATCAGAATTTTTTGAAGAACTGTACAGATATATGTGTTTGTATGAACAGTAAAAACAAGACGTTATTTATCTCAAAACTTAAATAATAATGTTTAGTTTATTTGTATTCTGTAAACTAAAAATAAATAAAGCTACACACTCAATTTAGATAAGAAATTGGTTTTACCAATGTAAAATTTCTGGACTCGACTCGAATGATGAGAAAAGATGACTTAGTATTCGGTATCAAAAAAGGCCTCGCTGGTTATTTAATGTCCAAGCTAAAACAATAAGATATTTTTCAATTGGGGGGGGGGGGGAGTTACTAGAACGTTAACGTAATACTGTATATCGATATTGTTTTTAAAACATATATGGGTATATGTGTTGAAAGAATGGGGGAGGGGGGGGGGGGCGGAGGTGAAGTGTATTTTTCAAGTACAATCTTAAGCTAATGAAAAAATATTTTACCTCTTTTCTCAGACCTATAATTTAATTCCATTTCAAAAATATACGTTACCATATACCATATACAAAATTAAATGTGACAAAAACCATAATATGTTGTATGAAAAGGTAACAGAGCTTGTACTGCCATATGTGGTTATACAGAATGCATCTTGTAGACTAATAATAAAATAATATTTAATCAGTATTTGAAGGGTACAAGAGAAAAAAAACCCGGGTAAGTCACATTACATACATTTTACAAGAATCCAATTTTTGCATCTAAAACTCCCATAAGGACCATAGAAAAAAACCTTTATATTTTTATAAAAGATTAATCAAAATACGACAGAGCTTTTTGAATCATAATCTAATGTGCATTAAAAAGGTCTCATGATATTCTAACAGATGGAAGCACTAAATTTGAGTTAAAATTGGACCTTCCCGCTCTTTCCCCTGTATCCTTAGTTTGGTATATAAAATTAATAGTAAAATTCCAAAAACTTCATATATTTTCAAGTTTGTATAAGTATATCAATGTTAAGGGGAATGAGTGGAATCGAACCTCTTCCCTCCTTGAACCACATCTTTATACGCCCATGGCTTAGACCAACCAAATATCCCTACGCAGTTCACTAGAATTGGGTGTTGACTTTCCTTGGTTAAATTAGTTCCAAGGAATGTGTGGGTTCGGAATTAAATTTTCAAAAATTTAAATTCAATTTGATTAGAAACTACTATTGTATTTTATTATAATAATCAATCATGATTGAAAAATAATATTGACTAATAATCCATACTAAATAAAAGGCCTAATAATATTAATAACTGTTTCCTACCAGCAAAACAAGATCGTACTCTAGTTCTGGTTTGGAGCTAGAATCCCAACTTGGTGCTCTATTCTCCAGTAGAAAGACGGTTGAATTTTATTTAACTACTCTCCTTGTTCATGATTTATTTAAATAAGTCATTCTTTGGATCAAGACGTGATGATAAAAATGAAATACTAAATAAATAAATAGCGTTCAACTAATTAATTAAGGTTTACTATACTATCATAAGTTGTTAAAAAAGTATATTGAAAGAGGTGACCTGGTGGTCTAGGGGGTAAGGTGTCAGACCTCTGTGTTGAGGGTCCGGGGCTCAATCCTTGGTCCCGGCACAGATTTATCTAATTGCCAAATCCTTCCTTCACCTCTGACAAGATGTATATTAATCACAACCTGTGAATGTGTGGAATGCCAGGCCTTCACCGTGGTTCGGGTTTCCACGTTAAACTGTAGTTCCTCCATTTCATCTTACAATCACTCTACCATTACACATTAGCGCAAGTGCGTATAACCCGAGCGGTTAGTAAGACGCAGTGCTAATAATAATATATTGAAAGATACAGTAAAAAAATATACCGACAAAGGGTTATAAGTATGATTTGACGATTGCAAAAATCTGTTTTTGGTAAAGCTTTTTTTTTTTCAAAAATAAGCTAATCTGTAGTAAAGAATGCTAACATCATCTGACTATATCTGTCTATCATTGTAAATAGAGTTGAGCCAATCATGCCATTCTTGGGAAATGTCATAGCTTATGTTTTAGAAGCTATATTGTGTGTTTAAAACATGTTAATGTTCTTTCAAGTTGCCATCTTTTTGTTTTTTATAAAAAGTATTTAGTTAAATTGCTTAGAATTCTATTTTAGATATGAAGTACTTGTTTTTGATAGTTTTCATAAACTATGTGTAGCTTTATTGTCAACATTTAGACAAGAATAAACCAACAAATGTTGACATTATGGAGTTTTCGAGAAAGTAGTGCAAGCATCCAAAGTTTAGTCCAAGCACGAATTCTCGTTTGTCTTCTTATTGGACGAATGAACCAAGATAAAATAGACATGAAAAAAAAAATAAGCAAAGATAACAAAAAAAAAAGAGGAACAACCAGGAAAACTAAAAAATGCTGTGGAGCGGAAAACGAAGAAATATCTACGAATCTAACTGGTGGATGGCGGAGAACGAAAACTAGAAAGAGGGGGAAGCGGGGATGGGATTTAGGAGCGGGCGAAGGAGCAACGAACAATTTCTAGTCTTCAACTTGAAAGCTTATCTTTGTTTCCCACCCTTCCAATACCAACCTAATCTTCTCATCCTCTCTTCAAACTGTCGTATGAATGATACAGGGCGATTGTCTCATGGGGGGGGGGGGGGGGGGGAATTACTTGCAAGAAATATACCAGCGTAAACACTAGCATATATCACGTGATATAAACCTCACTCGGAAGAGAAGAAAAAAAAAGTAAAAAGTAGTGGACCAACTTGAGACAATATTTGCGTATCGGACCCTGTCTTATGCTAGTTTGTGCGATCAGAGGAAATTGAATTAATACGAATGTGTAGCCACGATGACAAATTTTATTATTTGCTTAGAAGGATTTTTTTTTTGCGAGATTGAATTCTGTTTTTCGAGTAATATATTTTAATGTTTTGGGCTAGCATAAGTTCGGATTACATCTATCCCAAACTTTTTCTCTGCAGAGGCTACAGAGTTGTGAGAAGTTTTAGAATAACCTTCTTTTGATAAAATACTTGAAAAATAAATTTAATTAACCAAGAAGGAACTATTGTATAATTAAAACATTTTTTGTAAATATGTTTAGCTAAAGTATCGTATTTTACTGATATGAATCTGTCCCGAAGTAAACTCAAATCTATGTAATACCACTATACTCTTTTATTGTTTTTGAATGTTTGAATCCATCAGCGAGTTACGATATAAAGTTTTGACGAATCATTTCCAAATATACCAACACACGTTTATAGCTAAAAATTAATGGTTCTTTAGCAAAATTATTGCCTGTCACTTGTGTTGGTTTGCACCAGGATAACAGGAAAAACCTGGAACAGTTAGGAAATTTGGAGAGTGAAGGGAAATTGGGAAGACGCAACGGAAAATTTAAAAAGTAACTGAAATCTTAAGATACATTTACAATATCATTTAATAAAAATCATCCCAGAGTAAATCATTAGTTCTACCTCCGATTCATGTGATGTTGCGAAGAACACTGAAATATTTGTCTTTAATCATTCTTGTGTCACAAATTTAATTTATAATGGAGAAAATAACAAGACTTTTTTAAATTCGTATTGCTGTACATAAAATACGCGGGAGTTGCATATTATATTTGATCTTGGAGGGATAGGAAATTTAAAAACTCAAGAAATGTGTAACAACCCTGAGCTATGCGAGCAGACATTATTCATTTTAAAGAAATAATATCATAGATAAATTAATATATTACTTAATTTTGAAAAAATCATATTTAAATAATGCTTACAATGACCATTTTTGAAACCAATAAGATGTTAACTATATTTCAACCTAATTAAGTATTTAACATTTTTGTTTTTTCGCGTCTCATTACCCACCCAGGCTTTTCAAATATTTATACTAATATAGTAGGAAGGTAGCATTTAGAGGAAGTGTGTCAGCATGTACTTGGAGAGAGAGTAAATAATCACTTAGGGCAGTGGTTCCAAAACTGTTTTACGTACAATTATTCTAGGTGGTACGCCGTGGGAATTCAAACAAAAAAAAAGTAAATTAAAGTAGAAAAAATATAGGGCCTCATTAATTCTTATAAATATATTCGGAGCAAGTCTATCCAACATTAAAACAGGAATGTTTAGAGGGGTGAAAACACTTAAGTCAAGCTCAAACAGCTGGTTCAGCCAAGCAATTTGTATTATATCGCTGGGCACCATTAAAAATGTCCCGAAATAGTAGTAAATATCCAGCAATATCTTGGGAGTACTCCAAATTACGGAAATTGTTAGGGTGGTAAGGCATTCGAAAAGTTTGGCAACTGCTAACTAAGGGAAACAATACAACCTGGTGAAAAGCGATGCACAACCTCCTTGAAATCAAAATACTAGCTAAGACAATACTGAGGCATTTGTCCACGTGATCACAGATACATGCACTAAATATCTGTCATATGCCTTCATACGTTGAATGGTTGTAACATAAAAACAAAAAGTATTAGAGAAAACTATTTTTTTCACTGCTTCTTAGAACCTGTTTGGGATATACGATACGTTAATTAAGCTAATTTTGTAGGTAAAGGGAAAACTATATTCTGAAAATTTAAAAATGACACCTGGACACGGGAATCAAACCCGGGACCTTTGGCTTAGTACGCCAATGCTCTAACCACTGAGCTATCCAAGATTCGTCCCGTGCCCAGGGTCATTATTCACTCATTTTAAGGCAGAGTCGATGATGGACGTGCGGAAATCGTCGGCTACAAATGTGTGATTTTTTAAATTAATATCACGAGCTATCAGATAAGGCAGCCACCTTCGACTCAGTAGTTAGCTTATTACTGCCACTTTTACAAAGGTCCCGGGTTTGATTTCCGTGTCCAGGTGTCATTTTTCAATTTTCAGAATATGATATCTGGATGGAGTAATCCTCACTAATGGCATAAATAATAGCTTTAGCTATTTGATTCTTAAGGGAAAATTGTTAAAGTAAATTTATCCGAAGAACAAGTTAGGAAAACCATCTTAATTAGCACCAGGAATTGAGCCCCCATCTTCCCGTCACCACCAATCCAGCCTGTCCAACACAAGCGTGACGTGTCAAACCATACGACAACCAATGCGGGTTAGTATAACCAAAATATAGAGAACCGCGTCTGCTTGAACAGCAATCAAATAATACGGACAAACTAATCTAATTAAATTTATCTTCATTTTGACTAATTCACTCCTAATCACATCTCATGCATGACCCTTACCTACCCCAACGCAGTGTTGTCTATTGGATTAACTCAGAGTTAGCCTTACACTTGCTTTATTGTCGGTTGTAAGGGTTACACTAATTGACGTGTAATTCGGTTTACGAGCTCTTAAACCAAGTTTACGCGCTCGCCTTATTTACAACTTCCTTTTGTTTGTTTCATTCGTCCGCTAGAGAAGAAGAGAATTAAGTAGGAAGAAAGTAAGAGTTAAAGGAGAGGATTAAAAAGAAATAGATAGAAAAAAAAAACACTAGTCCATAAAAATCAATTCAAGTCAAATAGAAGAGTGTTTAAAGAGCGAGAGAGATTTTTACTATAAAAGCAGATTTGAAGGACGTCGTCTACTGGTAGATATCAAATCTATTTTGCGAAGCTGGTTTAAGCTTAACATTACACACCAAAGCAGTCTTAAACGCTATCATACGCAGACGCCAATGTACAAAATATAACAAGAGGGAAGAAAATGAGCAGCTCACCCTCTGAGGCCTCTTTTTTTGTCTGTTGTACTGATAACCCTTGCTCTCTTCCTCTGACGAGCTTACACACCCACTATATTTTTTGCACCTTGAAAACATTAACTTGCTTTTTAAAATTTCCTTCTTTTTCTTTTTTTCTATTCTTGGTAGACATAATGCTTCCACGGACATTTTAAATCTACATCCAGGCAGAAAGATGCCTACAGGCTCTTTTCGTTATCAGGCTAAATAGCTCAAGTTGTATAGGATTTATAAAAAAATTAAAAAATACTACTTAGAGAAAAAAGAATAATAATTTTGTGACACACTGCTAAGATTTTTTATAAATATTTAAGAATCTATGGGTTTTTGTTTCAACGTTATTTTTAAAACTCGCTAAATAAAACGTAAATTCATTAACATGGAAATCCTATTTTGACCTGTCGTGACATCACAGGTAGGCAAACTCCTTAACAGAAGCCGGTTCCGTTTGGTACAGGAATAAATAAGTGTGCGTGCACTTTTTCCCCTCCTCTGGTCATTCGGTTAAAGGAGGTATGAAAGACTAGCGGCGTTGTTGAGAAGATTATAGGATATAGAAGAATAATAAAGCAACTCAAACAATAAAGGGATTGGTTTGAAGTTCCAGGAGATTGTATTACAAAACGTCTCAATAGGAGGTAGAGAAACGATTGGAAGGTTTATTTTATTGTTTTACGTGATCTTTTAACAACCCATAAATCGCGGGATAGCCCGAACGGGTACTACTAAGACGCGATCCACGAAAATAGCTATCCTAAAGTAGAGGCACGTGAAATTGTTTTAGGGCGGCCTTCCTTATGAGTGTCTTTTAATAACATTAATTTACATTCCCTGTCGAATATTTAAATTGTAATTTTAACTTAAAGCCTAATCTACTGAGTTATCGTTTTCGACTGAATTATGAGTCCAGAGTTTGAATGTTAACTAGGTGTCTTATGGCTGGATTTTTCCTCCAATTATGGTTTAGTATCCACTTCATGCTCGTTCATTCAATTTATAATTGGGCATCCATATTTATATATCTTAGAATAGTCGAGCTGAGTAGAAAACAAATAAGCTGGGGCATTAAGAACTGAAACGTCCAATGTGAGTTCGAAGCGTTTGAATCTACTATTAGTAATATTATGTGAAATATTACTTTTAAATAAAGTGATTTATTAATAAAGTAATTTCCAATCGAGACTAATGATTATGAGATTCAAGAAATTAATAAGAAACAGTTAAAAGGAATTACAATTAACAATTGTTAGTTTATTTGTAAAGATAACATGTAAATATAAATAATGTTAATTAAATGCCTCAGTCGGTAGGCCCTCAGAAAAACGCATCCATCTCGCTAGGTCTGGTTTAGTGGTGAAAAGATGGTTGGAGTTCGGATCCAGACGGGGTCTACTGATGAAGTATTTCATAAATAGTTTCCCCTTCGTCTTCCCCTAAAGTCTACCTTCATATTTATATCACAAGTATCTTTTGTCTTGTCTATTGGTCTAATAGTCAGCGATCCTGGTTACCAATCTATAGGTTCTGGACCCGGATTTGATTCTCACTGGGACCATAGCTATTTTTCCCCAGGGGGAATTGTTCCTATGGTTGCCATTGTCTGGTTGATTAGGCTTAAGCTAGGATTAAGACTTCTCCTGGTACCACATAATCATAATCATCATCACCGCATCATTTCATCGGGACGAAATACCCGTACCTACATGCTGGTCCAAACTCAAAGAAGGCCACTGCCAGTAAAAGACCAGGAATCTCTAGCCGACAAACCATCGTGGCAGACGCTTTAAAAGACAAATGTTTTCGGTGCGAACTCACCGCGTCATACCACCCGTCCAGGCTATCCGCATACTTACATCAATAGGTTAGGTGTGAGGTAGGTAGGACCATTTAGAGTTAATGTAACCACGTCTTCTTTGAAGCAAAGTGAAGACACGTGAAGGAAAAAAACACCTCCTGTGCACACGGGTGTTATTCAAACCTCAGCTTCCCAGTCACGGGAAAAAAAAAACACATACCATGTGAGGTTGACGCTTCAGCCTGCGTGACCATTTATAAGTTTGAAAAAGTGTTGATAGCTCGGACGGGTAGTAAAAAAAAAAAGTCTTATAGATTTCAACCAGGGATCCATATCACCATTCTTTCTTTACCTCACTATCGATCCACGTGTAGCACGCTATTTGTTGGTCACGAGCACCGGCGAGGTAGTTAATCAAATTTTTGGGTGTTAGTGTACCTCTACAACTGGTACAACCAGTTTTCTTCTCCTCGACAGTTCCGTCCTTGGTAAGACCTGTTAACGTGTTTCTTTATCATTCCCTCTCTTTCCCACTTCCTCTGGAGCTCGTCATTCTGAGAGAGGACGAGAGAGAGAGAATGAACCTTGTCTATGACCAATGAGAAGGCGCTTAAAATAATGGTGTTTCTTGGAACAGAGGAAAGACGATACTTGAACGAGTGCTATACAAAAACTCTGTTCCGAACATAGAGCTTACATGGGAGGGGGAAGAAATAATATTTTATATTAATTTCTTTTAATATTTTATTACTTTGAAAAACTAGATTGACTAGTTATAACATTAAAGATTTTTTTGTTTGTTTTTTACAAATAATATTTCTTAGCTAGCCTGCTGCGTGATGGCCCTAATCTGTGGGCATGTAGGCTAAACATCAGGGGTGTATTTTCTGGTTTGCCTGTGATAGAGAGTTAAAAGTTTCAAATCCCGTACCTTATCAAATCAAAATAAAGTATTGTAATCCCGAAAATGTTTCGGCCTCGAGATGATAGTGAATATTTACGTTTCATGTGCATCAGAACCCAAAAAGTGGATTTTACCATCCTGTCTGTCCCTGGCTCCGCCCATGGATCTGAAATGGTTTGATGGATTTTGATCACATTTGATATCTAGATGTTATAAGGCAACGCAACGGGACTTTTTTTTTATTCGACCCTAGCCTTAACGTTTTGTTTAATGACGACGTGTGCAAGTAATATTTTATGACGACAAAAATATTTGACTTTTTGAATGCTTAATCATTGAGCATATTATAGTACACATTGAGAGAGGGATTTAAATAAACTAATACTTGCACTATAATTTCTCAAAATTATGTATTATTTATAACACTGGTACTATAATTTTTTTTTAATAACACAAGTTATATTTGATATATATTGCCAATATTTGTTATGTTTATTTATGAAGCAAATAAACTGTACAAAATAATCGATGAATATATATATATATTATTTTGGCTTAGTTGGCCATTCAATAGATTCAAACCTTACCCAGGAAAATACATTTATTTTACAAATAATTTTTTCTACCCCTAATTCAAGCAAATAATGGAGAAGTTTATTAGGAATATTTATTTCTATTCCTGATCACTTAAAGTATACAGCAGCTAGCAGTGGTGTGTTATATAAGTAGAGCTTGTTAAAACTGTACCTACCTTTGGATGTTATTATCAATCAGTAAACACTCATTGGGAAGGTATTAACGGAAATACCTTCCCCGTAATATATGATTGGTCAAATGGTGGGGGGCTTAAGAGTTAAAAGAACATATCAAGGGTAAAGTTTCAACACTCTCTGCTTACCCTGATAGCACTCCATGACACGCCACTGATTAATCGATTATTTACCGGCTTTGGTGGCCACGTGGTCTAAGGCACTACTCTTGCAGTTGACTAGACTGCTGATAACTGGAAGATCAAAGTTCGACTCTGTCAGGTGTACTGGAGGTGTTGTTTCCAAAATGGTTTTCCACTCTTCTCCACTCAAATGCGGGTACACCTCCTATAATTATAACCTTCCTTATTCCTACAACCACTAGCGTAATTAGTAGACCCTACATAAGCGTACAACCCGAACGGTTAGTAAGACGCGGTACTAAAATAAAATAAAAATTGGCGAAAAAAGGCTTGGGGCTTATTAGGAGCCAATCTTTTTTCTCGTAAGTTTTAGAGAAGACAAATCTTACAGGCCCTCGCTTGGACTTGTTCCTCCTTACAATGTGTAATTTTGTTCATGACTGTACATAAAGATAGATTCTGTTGGTACGGGACAAGGCATGTTTTAAATCTTTTTTTTAAGAACGCGTGTGTTTTATATCCTCGCGTTGTGAAGTGACAAATACTGTGTGATGTACGACCCCATTGAGACTATATTTCAGTAGGAGGTAAGAAAGAGAAGAGGTGGGGAAGGGGGGGTTTCTACCAAGGAAGCCTCTGTACGTGTGTTTCTACCTTTTGATTGTGTTAGTGTGTAAGGACCGTAAGGTACAGCACGTCTCACAAGGAAGCCTGGGTCAACCAAATCCTTTGGACCCGGAGACCTCGACGCACGACAGATCACGAACCTAGCTCATTACTGAACCGTTTATTCCGAATGACAAAAGTAAAGAGAAGGTCTACAGCCAACACACATCGGTTTGACATGAGATTATATGTGTACATATTTTAATTTATTAAAAATTGGATGTATTATTTCAATTAATAAAGTAAGTCCTCAACTTCTATTATAAATCATAATTATATTTTATTAGACAATTATAACATCATAATAATCAACTAATTTATAAGAGAAAGAATTAAATTATTAAATGTATGACTAAATATATTTATTTAAAATGTAAATGTTTATTTTTTCTAAACGGGACTTTTTATAACAACTATAACTGACCATTAAGACTAAAGTATATTCTTTTAATTAACATTTATTCAGTTTACCATAGCCCGGATGGATGAAATATGTGGCCTGTTTTTATAAACCTGAGCTAAATTACCTGTGTATTAGCATAATCTTTGTTATTTAACACCGAAAAGCACACAATCAGGACCTCATTTTATATTAAATTAATGTTGGGTATTAACATTTCATTATTTATAATTAAAAAAATAGTTACGCTGTAATAGAGCGAATACATACCTCAAGCTGTAGACCTATACATTGTTTAATCATAAAATATATAAAATAAATATTTTAAAAGAAAATAAATTGTATTCCTAATTTTATGGTATAAAATCAATATTTACATTAAATAAACTATAATTTATGTGAACACCTTTTTAAATCTAGTGGTACAAAGTATTTAGATTAGTACTATAAAAAAACAAAACTACTAAGTATTTAGAAAGCATCCCTGCCAAAAAAAGTTTTTATTTTAGATTATTTGTGCTACATTCTTACATGTAGAATATTTTCATTTACTTATAATTTGTTTATTATAATATACTTCTTTGTAAAACATTTGAAATATTTAGTAAGGAACGTTTAAGAATATTAAGAAAAATAAAATTCGATTTTAAGTTAAAACAGCTAAAAAATAAATTCAATTTTTACTTTTCAATTTTAATAATTTTTCATCATTTCTCCAGATTAATACATTAAATTTCAATATCTGCATAGTCACATCATTTTTAGATGTTTGCTACAGTTTCAACATATTATTAATTAAAATGTATTATAACTTGTAATTATTACTACCAAATATTTTACGAATATCATTTAAATACTGTGCATATATATTATTTATATTACATATTTATATTACATATTTATATTTCTTTCAGATCAATCTAGTACAACTTGTCCAACTTAAATTAAATTAAAATGGAATTTTATTTTTCTTAATATACTTCTTTCTATTTAAAAAAATATTGACTATATAAGTTTCGAATTATTAGCAAAAGGAACATATTTTGTAGTATTTATATGAAATGTAAAAATATTGTAGGTATTGAATTTTCCTTGACATAAGATATTATACTTGCCATGATTTTTTGATTTCGATTGGTTTTATCTGTGAAGTATTTTAAGTATAAGATTAAAATAAAACCACAGCTGTAATTTTATTTGATATATTTTTTTTGTTAAAAAGTGCGTAGATTTTTTTTTTTGCATTGTGCTAGGTTGATTTTTTTTAATGAATAGCTTAGTGCATGTGAAAACTTTTTTATATCAATTCTTTTTCAATAGTAAAATATTTCGCATAAATTTGATATAGGTAACATAATGCTCATTAAGTTCATTGTAGATTAAAAAAATATTATTTGTAGATTTTTTTTGCAGGGGTTTCTATGATGGACGAATTTTAAGTAAAGGGTTGTTTGAGGCGGTAAATATTGTGAGTCTAGTTGTTGAACACTTATATTTCTAATGTTTTTAGGGAAATTATCTAGACTTCCCGAAAATATAAGTATTGTGATAATAAATAAAATCGAGATTGCGTGTTTGATAAATGTCTACATTTTATAGCATCCTGAAACCGAAAAGTGTATTTCTGTGTGTCTATCTGTCTGTGTGTATGTCTGTTTGGATCTTGGCCTAGAGCCGAAACTATTTTACTGAACGGGCTAAGGCTTAATAACTAGGGTTTTCAAAAGACTCCCCCTGGAGTTTTTGAAATTAGATATATTAAAACCTAGAATTAAGGGTAGTTTACTTAAGGGCTAAAAATATCTTTTAGAAATTGGTCCTAACGATTTTGATTTAAATTCGATTCTTGGCACTGTTTAGCATTACCAACAAAATGGCGCATCTCATTTTCCCGGGGAAATGACTTTGAAGGGTATGAGTATGTTTGATCAGTGGATGTATAATACTTTGATCATATAACCGCAACCCATTGAGATACGAAATGATCATTGCTAAATTGTAGTTATAGTAAAAAATAAAACTTTTATTTGATATATATTCTTACCAAACCATTAGCTTCTGTGATATTGGCAAATATATTTTTTAAATTTATTTCCAGGAAATTGATTGTTTATACTATTTGGTAAACAGAGATGTAAATTTAAATGTTTCTGTAACAGCAAATATTATAATTTTAGCTCTTTGATCGAATGTTTATGCAACATAATTTATTATTTCGTTTCACATATCTTACGAGCTTGGAATAAATATATCAATTTTTAGGTAAAAGCGCGAGAATTTTTTTGCAATGTACCTTGCCATCTATTTTCTTTAAACTTCATGTTTAAGTTTGTATAAAATCAAACAAACTTTCTACATTTTCTATGGAAAAACTTTTGATAAATATAACATTTTTAAATGTCGTTATCTTTCGAGTGAATATTTCTTAAATTTCAGGTTCAAATACATTTTTATATGTGTTTTATTTCAGGAAAATTCATAAAACATATATTCTATTTATATCCCCCTAAGTGCCGTAAGCTCCTCGTGTTTAGTATAAATAACTCTGTAGGAGATGCCGCCAAGTATACACTCGACATCAAATTCCCTAAATATCACATGACTCTTGTGTTCTAGGAGCAAATGGACTCCGGAGGAGAGGCCGCCAGACGTACACCCGGTATCAAACCCTCGAACTCGAGAAGGAATTCCACACAAACCACTACCTCACGCGGCGGAGGCGTATCGAGATGGCGCATGCACTTTGCCTCACGGAGAGGCAGATCAAGATCTGGTTCCAGAACAGGAGGATGAAACTGAAGAAGGAAATTCAGGCGATAAAGGAGTTGAATGAGCAGGAGAAACAGGCGCAGGCGCAGAAGGCGGCGGCAGCGGCAGCCGCCGCTGTGGTACAACAGCAGCAAGGGGAGCAGAACTAGGCGTGGCAGTATGGGGGCGGCCACTTCGATAAGGTAGGAAGATTCCCAAGACAATAGATACTTAGTATAAAAACTTTGGTTATCAAATTTTTATGATCTTTTAGCTGTGGTCACCTTAAAACTTGGGTCGATAGCACGTCTTCCAGTTGAATCCCAGGTTCCGAGTTTGATTCTGATATGAGATTGATGCTTTGTATTATACGGTCACCCTTCACACCGTACTTGCTCACTCTGACTGATGCTATGTATCGGGATACGCTCACTGATAGTATCACAATACAAGGAAACACTATCCGGTTGTTAGTACGCAGGACGAAACAAATGGGAATGAATCCACTACTGTGAACCCCATATTAAATTATACCCAGTGCTTATTTTTAAAAGCTATTTTTGTCTCCTATTTAATTTTATCTTGCAGTTACTTTCCCAAATATGCAAAATATCCCAATAATCAACGCAAATCTAGTTTCAGAACACTTGGAGTTTGAAAACCTCTAACTTGGAAAGCATTCTTAGAAGTTAAATTAATAATTGATAAAATAGGCGTTGTAATTAGTTTTATAGTAGAGCCAGTGGAGGAAAACCTCTAAAAAAAATACTATTTTTGAAATAAAAAAAAAAAAAATTTCAAGGGAAACGTCTGTAAGCTCTATTTTTTTCTTTCCTAGGTGGTTTCTTCAATAATTTACTTTCATCAAAGCAACATTTCATATTAATCCTGTTCGTTTGGTTTATATTTTTAAGATATAAATTATGTAGGATTAAATACTTTCTGTTCGACGTTGTTGACCTTCGAGACGGCGCAAACTTAGTTATAGTGAAAGTAATTGGAAAATCAAACCTTTATTAAAGGATTGGGTATTAAAATTCGGAAGTATCTAAAGGTATGAAATCTTCAGATCTTGCAATTACATACTTAAATATAAAAAAAATAAAAAACACGAAGTTTTAAAATATTTGCCTGAAGAATTTCTTGAAGAATCAACTATTTAATCTAATTCTTTGCTACATCTATTTATATCTCTGAGGTTAGAGAAGGTGAATGAATCTCAGTTCTTGTTTACCACGATGATTGAAATATTTGCCGATTGCTTACATACTTCTTTGTTGAGCGGGTGTTGTATGAATTATTGTAGTTAGTATTGATCAGGATATCCTATAAAAGGCTGTATTTATAGAATTGGTTTGTAAGAAAAATTATAATATGTTGAGTTTAAACTTAAGTTTATTAAGATTTTAGGTACTAAATACAATATTCAAGATTTTTTTGTAAATGTGAGTAGTAAAAGTACAAAAGCATTCATATAAAGGAATAATTCTATAATGGTGTCAAATATTTTATGGGCGTATTCCTATAGAAAAACGGGGGTTTGGAAACTTTTAGTTTTAGAGTTATTAAAGGTTTTCCTCAAAGATGGATTTGTCGTGGGGGATCCATTGAACGGCCTGCTCGAGCGTAAGATTTAAACCCATGGATTTTATTTTATCCCTGTGGACATTAAAGTCAATTGACTACGCAACTTATGCGCCTGATGACGTTTTATGAGAGCGTACCGTAAATGGATGTGAGCAAATACGTAACACCTCAGATGTATTCAACAGAGTTAGACAAAGCATGGAACGCAGGCTCGGAGCTTTAATCGATGCAGAACACCATTGTGAACATTTTTGTAACAAAATAATCTCTCTTGTTTTTGTTTTTTCTGTTAAACTGTCTTGTTTAGTTGCATTAATCCTTATATTAAGTTTCTTATTGACTGAATAATAAAATTCCTCCAACCATACAAGCTTAGCGTTTTTAGACCCATGCTTATATGAATTTTTCTTAGTGTTTGGTGGATGGGAATACTTCCCTAAAATATTTGACACCAATTAAAATACATGTTTAGTGTGCGAAAAAAAAAACTTTGGGTACAGCTGGTCGAAATGGAACCCCGATAAGATAAGTCTCAGGCTCACTACCCGAATTGGTGAACTTGCCAGTAGTGGAGATTGTATTCTAGATGACTTATTACAAGTGAGCATGCCTTGCTCTTCAGCGAAAGAGGTCAAACTTGTTACTCGGCCTTCTTTGAAAAGAAAAAAACAACAACAAAAACGTTTAATCATACTATAATAATCACAAACGTTTTAAGTCAAGAACTCGGAAGGATTGTTATAGTGTTCTGCCCGAAGCGCTAAAGATACCTTGCGAATATTATAGGTTTGAGAGCAAAGGTAACCAAGTCTCATCCACTGTAGCTAATCGCTTTCAACAAAGCCATAAGTAGTTTTTTTTTAAGTACCAGAAGAAATATACGTTATCCCCCCTCACTTGAAATATAGCGTTTGAAATAGTAACTAAGCTACATATGAGAGCATAGCTCGCCTTACTTTACTTGTTATAAAATTTGACGATATTTAATCTTTACAAGCACCTCTCAGGACCTCAGCCTTGTAAATCATGACTTCAAACCTCAGTAGAGCAAGAATGGCTTTACGAATGGACATCACTACGTACATATTTTTATATTTTTTATTAATTTTGTCTCAACTGCGTGTTATACATTCTAATATTTGTATAATGAATTAATTTAGTATATCTTAATTCTGATTCTTTAATGGAGAGCATTTATTTCTTCAAATGATTTATACCACCTCGGTGGCGTAGTTAGCTAACGCGCCAGTCGTGTTGAGCTCGACTGCCGAGGACGGGGAGATCGAGGTTCGAATCTCGGTCGGGTTAACTTAGGGTTTTTTTCCTAAATGGTTTTCCACTCTACCTCCACGCAAATGCGGGTTCATTTACTCTAAATCCAACCTTCCCAATTCCTAACCCATTATTGTAATTAGTACTTAAGCGTATAACCCGAACGGGTAGTAAGACGCGGTGCTAAGTATTATTATTAAGTATTCAAATGTTTTTTATTTTTGCCATTGAGAACTTAGATTGATAAGCAATTTGAAGTTACTACGACGTATGAATATACTTTGTGATTAATAAAATACCAAATAGTGATCATTAAATTCTTATCTAAGGAACCTCTCATGAATGAACATAAAAAACTTTATAGTTCGATTATTTACATTAAAATTATTATTATAAATTGTAATTTGTCGGGAAAGTTTGTCTGGAAAACATTCAAGTCATAGTTATAAATGTTGCATCTTCAGGTGATCGGGGAAAGGTACGAATAATAATGATTATTATTTAGTTGCCTTTATTAATTAGTGTTTAAACATAAGCATCCTAATTAGTGATCTCATATTCATTGAAAGTTACTATCGTGAAGGCATGTTTTAATTGTGCGCTTAATATTACATAAAGTGTATTTTTAATATTAACTGATCATTTTAAAGATTGTAATACAGTAATCATGGCATTCCCTTTCTCCATAAGGTTTTTAAATATGGACTTCACAAGTCCAAGACCGGAAACTGAAGTAAGTTACTTGTATGGTTTTCGCTCTAATATTTGATCCCAAGTTTCACGACGAGAGCATTTATATAAAGTCGAGCGCGTTAATGATAGCCTTGGTATCCACTTCATTCGCTCCTGCTGACTGGCTGGCAGCTTGAAAACCCTACGGCCAATCAATTTTTGATGTCTTCATACAGGTTCAAAACAACATACAAAAAAAAAAAATTCTTCAATACAAGAAAAAACAACGTTTAAGAAAACGAAACAAACCAACTTGATTTCTAATTTTAGCATCTGGAATTTAATTTAAAAAAAATAGTATAATCTGAATGATTTCAAAATAGCAGATACTAATAAATATATTTAGGTTATTTGGAATAGAGAATTAGGCTAAATCATGGTTTAGATTAGGAGGGATAGCCAGCACACTTAACTTGGTGATACTGGAGAAGAAATTGTTTAGATAAAACACTATAAAACACACAAACACATTCTACTCAGTCTAATCTCTTGACCTGATCAAGCTGTCTGTGACAGTGAAAGCTTGTCCTTAAAAATGTGTTTGTGTGTTTTACAGTGTTCTATCTAAACAATTTCTACTCCAGTATCACTAAGTTAAGTGTGCTGGCTATCCCTCCTAATTTAAACCATAGTAAATATATTTGAAATTCTTTCTATTCCGTATTACAAGATTACAAGATCTTCAATAATTTAAATCTCCGTTGAATAAATATACCTGTGCACGGAAATTGTACCCGGTACATTTGAATAAGCTCTCCAAAATTTATCTTTTTATTCACGTGTCCAAGTGTTAGTTGTATTACTTTTACTGCTGTGTGGACTCATTTATTCTATGGAAAAGCTGTATTTGATTGTCTAATTTTAGTAAATGCGTCTATAATGATGATATACCAATATCATCAAAACTGTAAATAGACTCATGAATTTTTTATTTTTTTTACTAAAAATTTTTTCTTTGTATCCATTTTTTTAAAATTCATTTTCTAAGATCAATTTTCAAGTCAATACTATCGCTTAGTATGCATTGCATTGTATAATTTATTTCTTAGATTAGGCCCTATATAGTCTTAATTACAAAACATTTTCTCTAACCCCTCTTATGGCATCATTCTAACCCACACCATCAATGTTCCTCATTAATAAATAAGGCATTTTCTATTGCTACTATGTTTTTTTAGATAAATAGGCTTATCACCAAATTTATGATAAAATTACTAAACATCTATTACCAGGAGACTCAATTTTGACCAAAGCTCATCTGCCACTTTCTGATGAACGTCCACTTAAAAAAATATTTAAAAAAAAATCAACGTAACCTAAACGATTTGAGAATTTATGATCATATTGAGATGATGAGGACCAGTATTTTTTTATTATTATTTTTAGAAAAGAGTCAAGTTCAATAAATAGCAATTAGGAGATCAAAAGTGATCTATTCCCCGAACAGAGTTATATCCATTACGTTTTAAATTTAAATGATTTCTGTGCGAGTTGAGTGGTCTGTAATTATACGTGATCCCATATAATTTAGTTGTGTAGTTTATTTCACTCTTTTGCTGTTCAATCATTTTAAAGGTTCGTAGTTAATTTACTGTAGTCTATTGGTAGCACTGTCATAAAAATGTTTCAAACCGTGTTGACCAATACATGGTCACAGGAGGTCAACTTAAATGCTAAAATAAAATGATATCTAGTAAAATTTTCTCACATGATTTTAAAAATATCTGAAAATAAATTACTGTAAATAATATTACTCATTTTTTATTTTTACCAAAACTATTAAGGTAATATTTATAGCTAAGTTATTATTTTACTTAGTAAATTTTAAAGTAATTATATAACATATTGATAAACCGATACAACTGCTTTTGTATAATTAACAATTATTTAAATTTGAGCATTTTTAGTAAAATAATAATTTTTGGTTAAAACTTTAAATCTCACAAATATTTTTGGAACTTAACGTCGTTATATGAATCATACATTGTTTAATAGTTCTAGACATTTGATAAAAGTTTCTTTTCAAAATTAATGTAAGTTGTAATGATCGTGTCTGGGAATACCAATACACTTTACCATCGAAGATGTCTAACGGTTATTAAAGGTGTTTTTAGTTATTTTTAAAACATGATTAAAGGGCGGTAAATCTCTAAACAGACTGACGTGATCCTTTACTCTAGAAATAATTTTCATCGTTTGTACATTTAACTGCAACTTTTAAAATCAATTCGTAATCTCTCTTAATCACTTTTCTCATTTTTAAAATACTCGGTAATTTTAATAACAAGCACAAGAGTTCTCGTCTTAGAACATGGTAAAGACCCACAACTATTTTTTTTAATATAATTTAGAGTTTTTTTTTGCGTCCACCTTGCTATCTCTTTATAAATAGCTTACAATAAAAAAGTCTTGTTCTCCTTTACCTTCCATTAAAATAACTACATTTATCTTTTAATAAAAAGTGGATAACTTATTTTCAAAGGAACCATATAAACGTAGCTCACGACCTTGACTGATTATGTGTTTCGGCGCTCTGTGGAAGTTGTCCAGAAGAAGGAAAAAAGGACAAGTTTTAATACTTTAATCATGCTTGGTGAAAAAAGACTTAAAATAGCTTGATATTGTAGAAATTTGGTAATAAGTAGCTTTAGAAATATATACAGTCCTTGTGTTTTTTCTGGCAAGCTATGATAACATTTTGCTTTATGATTATTATTATTATTGTTGTTATTATTATTATTATTATTATTATATTATTATTATTATTTTATTATTTCTATTGAACTTTTTCATTCATTCGAGGTATTTAACGTGAACTTTCTGAACCTACTAATTATATCAGCACATGACATAACTTAAATCTAGAATAAACACAACAGCTAGCCTCGACCGTTATTTCATCACTGTGAAAGCAGAAACTTACATTTCAGCAATGATAGATATTTCAGCCATGCTAGCAATTGAGACTGGAACCTTTAGTTAAGACACGCTACCAACTGAGTTAAGGTGTTGGAACATATTGATACTATTCATCTAAGGTGACTTACTGAACCTATGAATTTGCGTATGAGTATATTTTTTTAAAACATCATGGTTAACTGTCTGTCCCACTTTACGCATATTTGATAACTACACCAATGAGGTAATCTACCTGAATTTTCGTGGAAAGAGAGTGGAAAACCAATTTTTTTAAACATCCTCTGTAGACGCGACAGGAATTCGAACCCCAATCTCGCTGTCATCATAAGGCCTGACGCCTTAGGTCTTTCAGCCACTGAAATGGGTGAATGAAAATAGTAGTTTTAGTAAGAGTATAACGAAGATTATTTTTTTAATCTAAATTTGACTGAATATTTAATTTAAGAGCAATTTACTTGGATTATACATATTACGGGCTATTTTATATTATGTTGAAAAAAAATTTCAAATGTCATGTTCAACGTGGTACAGTTAAAACTTTGGCTCCTCAAACTTCAGGTGGGAAATGTTTCTCTTTCTAATCTGGAAGATGTGTTCAATAGACTTGTCAACGTTTAGAAAATATGTTTGCTACCTCTAATCGTAATATATCGTACTTAACCTATTTGAACACCACGCGAATAAGATGTTTTTGGATCCGGAGGGTGTGGGTGGGGCCTGGGGGTAGGAGTTATTGTTGAACCAAAGTCTCTCATTTGTGTTTACAAAAAAAAATTATAATAATTCATAAGCATTTGGCCTAATTAATTAAAATAGTTATTAGTTTATGTGTTATGGTAAGTTTTTAATGAAGTTTGCAGGTCCTGAATACGTTTCTTGATTTTCCGTAAACATTTGAATTTATATTTTGTTAGTTACAACATAAAATAATCTTAAATACAGATAATAATAATAATAATTGTATTATTAAATCAAGTTTTTGCTATAGTTTATTGTAATTATTTAAATAACGGAGCCTTTAATAATCTGTGATGTTCATACATTGTACATACCTTTTTGACTCTTCTTAGGATCATAAAATTTTTAGTGCCTTATTTACAATACCAAAATAACAATTTCATTTCTCACCTTCTAATTTCAGTCGACACACTCGAAACTATTTATAAAATATGCAAAAGTTTTGAGAGTTTAGCACGTCTGTTTCTAACCTAAGAAGGTGGAGTTAAATACCTATCTATTACTTAAAAATACATTTTATACGCTTCGGCGGACGCATGGTCTAAACCGCTACTCTGGCAATAGACTAGAAACAAGATAACTGGGAGATTGAAATTAGAATCTCAGTCGGGTGTACTGAGAGTGGTTTTTTCCTAAATGCTTTTCTACTCTTCCTCCACGCAAATGCGGGTAAACTTTATATACTAAATATATATTTTTATTTACAAAACAGTAACGTATAACCTAAATGGGTAGCCAGATGTGGTGCTAAAGAAACTTTTTTTTTGGTATTTTTTTGATGTTTTAACGTGCACTCTCTGAATTAGTGTGTTATATCAGCACACTATTATTTCTATGGGCAAGAGCGAAAGGGCCTACTAATTTTGGCAATAAAGGTATTTTCACAATACCCATAAAGGTTTCTTTGACAAGACACAATCGACATGGGACCGATGCCTTTACTTCCCCTCCGAAGAAAGTTGTGCTACGATTTTAATCGCTCAAGAAAAATCGGTAGATCCTGGCTGGGTTATATAACCCACGAACATCGGGTTCTGAGGCGAGCACTTTACCCCAAGACTACCGATGGTCGACATTCATTTATTTAATATTATCTTATAGCCTCACTCCAGATTAATGTCACTGTAGTTCTTGTTTTAATAAGTTGCCTTCCTTATCCTATCGCCTCACGCTAAAGTTAAAAGTCAAAAGACATATAGATAGATAGTACTATAGAGCTATATCGTAAGACAGATCGAATAAATCCTGTCTAGGTTTTTTACAACCTTCCGATGATCGATTTAATCATAAAGTCCAGGCCCGCCTATGATTTCTCACTCTTGCTGTTTTCTCTGCCCTCGTGCATTTTTGAAGGCTATTTAAGAGTGAAGCCAAGAGGGGAGGGGGGCGGGCAAGGGATTCACCTAAGACCTGTTTTTTTTATTTAAAGACATTTTTGAATCTATAATGTGGAATGAAACTGGTTTCACAGGATTCTTTTTTAGACGAGTCTTTCCAGGATTACTTCACTTACGGGGCATCATATAGTAATACGTAACAACACATTTTTTTATAATATAAAAAGTTAAATAACAAAAAATTGGTATGAAAACATGAGTCATGACTTCAATCAAAGTTTTACAAACGCAGAAACTACAGCTTTTTTAAGTAAAAAAAATTAAAAAATTAGTTATATTTTGTGTCGTAATGGTATTCCTGTATTTCCTCTAATTTACTTAGTTATTTTACATCTATAAGACAAGGAGAGAGGATTTGAAAGTATATTGATATAATTATATGATTGAAAATCATGTGAGATCAAAATGTGAGAAGTATTCCCCATTAAATGAACTTTATCGAACCTTAGAATTGTAATTCAGGATCACAAATCATTTCCTGTATGCCCCCTGCTGTTAGTATGATTTAATTGTCTGGTTACACATCTAGTTAAATAAACCTACGCTTTTATTGACCGAGCATAGTGAGGTCACGTTTTAACTTTACCATCTGGCATTCAATCTGTCTCTCATGATGTTTGCTCCGTGATGGATGGTAAATGTATGGACCAAATGTAACTAGATCTAGCATAAACATTTTTTGAACCAAGCGCAAACAATTTATGTACATAGTTCTTCAATATGATTATAGATTTTAATACGACCGCCCTTCAAAAGGTTTATAGTTTGATAACTCATCTCAAGAGTTATGAATTTAAAATTCAAATCATTTGATCGAAAACCTAGCAGATATTCTCGTAATATTAATACCAACGTCTTAAATAACGTGAACAACAGTTGTTCTCTACAAATTTTATTTTGTATTTATTTATTAGCACCGCGCCTTACTACCCGTTTGGGTTAAACGCTTGAGTACTAATTAGCTAATGGTTTAGGAATTGGTAAGGTTAAATTTATAGGAAGTGAGCCTCCATTTGCTTAGAGGAAAAGTGGAAAACCCTTTATGATAAACTACCCCCCAGTTCAACCGACCGAGATTCGAACCTCTATCTCCCCATCCTCGGCAGTCTAGCTCAACACGAAACTAGTACGATAGCAATTACTCCATGAAGGCGGATTATTAATTTATATATAATATTTTAGTATTGAATATATATTAATTTATTTCATGTCTTACATGATCACAAAGTAAAAAATATCAACTTCACTTCCAAAGCGATATTTTAATTTTAAATCCAAAGAGAATCTTAAGACATGTAGTAACAATAATAACACGACATATTATTATAACATTACGCGAGTTTTACTGTTCACAGAACCACCTAAACCCTGATTATAGTTGGAAGAACAGTAGAGAAAATTCAAACATATTTCTTTGCGGCCGACATTGACGACATTTCTTTATACTGCACGTGTTATTTTATATATATTAATAATATTTAACAAAAGTGACAGCTGCAGATAACATGATTTTATGTATGAATATATTAAAATGGTTTTAGTAACTTTGATAACTAACTTCTACTGTTATTCATACCAACATCATACTATAGTTTAATTCTATACGCATTACAAACAATATCGATTTTAGCAATTTATCTAGTATTCAAATTTGAATATATTGATTTTTTTTAATTAGCAAGGGTATAATAATACCTTTATCCTAACACATTAAACAGACACCTACAACCTGTAGTATAAACCCAACTATAACCAAACATCTAAATAGAAATAATAATAGTTTAACACTTTAACTATTTTTTTTTAGTTCTTAAATGATTTTAGTAACCCACAGAGCATAAAATAACACACCATGTCTACGAATAACATATCCTGTTTGATGGCATATCGCTTTTGTGTTTTTGTGTTTTTTTCCTCCCACACAAACTATGTTGACTGAATGTTTGCTTACTGACAATAGGTCATCGCTTTTCAAATAACGGATTTGTTAAACATACATCTCTACGATCAATCTAAAAAAACCCCACAAAACTACAACAAATAAATCAGTTCCACCTGCTTGCCACATGCACATGGAATGTTCCCGACGCGAGCGCTACGAATTTCCCATAAAAACTTGATCGTAATGTCGGTAACCGGTTTATTTGTTTTGTGTGTGACGTCGCTACAGATTTTTTTTTTCAATCCCATCAAATAGTAAAAGTAATGCAACAACCATAACCTCCTCCCAGCCCCGCAAATTATTTTATTGGTGGACATATGGGGTGTAAGGGGGAGGAGAGGTATATATTTCCTTCAATGGGAAATTCAACCCCCCACAGAAAGAAAAAAAAAACCCGCAACATCCAATTTTTAAATCGCAAACGAATGAACTTTGATATACAATGATTATAAAGAGAGTAAGAGAAGTAACATGACCGCTTGTCAAATAATAACGTTGTTATCCTTCCCTTCTAGTTTATGGTTCCTCTCTCATGGTTTACAATAAAAACCCGCTAGAGACCGCCACCAGTCAAATTACTTTCGCGACACTTTCGCTACAAACTGGCGATGTCTCAGTTGCGTGGAGGGTGCGACACCACTCTTTGGGTGGGTGTGTTTACCACGATAGACATGGGTGTGTGTGTTAGGGAATGAATTAATGTCTGTGGCAATTTGTTCCAACATGGTCGTTGATGGGGTTGACGTGGGAAGGGTTTGTTATGGAAAAGGGGGAGGGTTTACTGGTTGGTTTTATTATTATATGACGTCTCTTCTGTTATGCTCTACTTTTCGGAAAACTTTTCAGGGAGAAAAAAAATGCATCCCTCCCTGAACTATGACTCCTCTTCAAAAAAAAAAAATCACCCCCAGCCTCCTTCGCATCACCCAACCACCGTTATTCCGTTCCCCTCACCCCTCTCCCTAAGCTGCCATCAAACTGACTTTTCATCCCCTATAGATAGTAAAACCTAACTAGAAATTATCCTTCTACCCCCACCCCCAATTTCTCCCTTTAATTTAATGTAAGTTGGTTTATGATTGGTCAGGGGATAGTTTTGGGTAGGAATAACATATATAGAATCTCGATTGTATAACTACCCATGAATTGGATCTTGATTGGTTAATATTTTAGTGGACAAGGGAGCTAACTCATTTTAGGTCATATGTGTTTTGCTTCTTCTATTTTTAATGTAAAGAAATACCCCCATCTGCTTTTTGTTTTCCTTGGGAAATTTGTTATTTGAATTTATGTCGGTTCACTTTCGTCAAAGGAAACCTAAGTGTTTTATTTTGGTAGTAAATCTTTGATTTAAGCTAATAATAATTTGGGATTATATTATCAACTCATTTATAATAATAGGTTGCCAAATAAAATGAATATACACCTAAAGTTGCAATTATTGTTTGATTATATTGATTAGTTAATTAATTAACGAGGACTGACAAAGGGTGTGAACAGTTGTTTTTTTTTGCAATAGATGCCTTATATTTCTTCAAAGGGCCTAATTCCCACATTTTCTAACGAAATAGTAAATTGATTATTATTTAGTTCTGATAGTCCTGAAATATTGAATTTTCTTAGCCTACATAATTTATTTTTAGTCTACCTTTTACCAGTGACTCGTCAAATAACTTAATTTCCCTAAATTTTAATTTTTGACATATTTTTAAAGTTCAAGGTGGTAGAAACGTCAAATTTAAGGCATACACCATATAAAATCACGTAGTAATTAAAAACTATTTTTAAAACCTGCCTTTTAAAAAAATTACTTATCACAGAAAAAATATATAATGTTAGGTTCATGGATCTTACTCACACACAACAAACAAGAATTTTTTTAGATTTTTTTAAAAATTTCAAACATAATATGTTTGAATATAAAATTTTTTAAATATGATTTTCCTATACGAATACAATTTTCACCAAGTTAATGTGCAATATATTATACGCTTAGTTTTAAAAACACAAGCATTTCCTCAAAATAATCAAAGTTGATAGAATTTTGAGTGAATGTACCCACATTTTTGTAAAGGTGACATAGAAAATAATTTTTTTTAGGGAAAAACCAGCCTCGGTAAAGTTAGTTTGGTTTAAGAACTGTTCATATCACAATATTTTTTAAAAAAAACTATGTTTTTACTATAGCAAAATTGATTTATTTTGACCTAAAAATATTTTTCTACAAAAATTTCAAAAATATTGCCATTGACTAGCATTCCCGACTCTCTCCATCTTAATCTCGGCTAGGAATACTGGGGGTAGCTCTCCACGTTGTGTTTTTCCCCATCTTCTCCCCACGACAATGCGGGTGCATTTCCTCTAAATTATCACAATGATTATTTCTTAGGTGTAAAAACTTAAGCTGATCATTAAAACAAATTTTAAAGGCCTAAATATATATAAACAAAACATATCAAATAAAAAGCTTAAATTATTATTACTATTAATATTAGCACCGCGTCTTACTACCCGTTCGGGTTGTACGCACTTACGCTAATGTGCAGGGACCGGATTTTGATAACATGTGATCTTTTTTTTTTGGTCCATCAGAGACATTACTCAGTTGTACATAAACTCTGTTCATGATCCCCTGGTTATAGAAATGTATATTTTATAAGTCATTTTTGGTCATTTTTTACAATTATAGATTTTTGGGTATTTTTTTTTTTTGCTTTTTGTTTAATAAGTCATCTTTAAACATTATTTGGAAAGAAAATTTAAAATTGTTTGAAAACAACTATAAAAAGGTTCTATAAATTAATTATCGGTGCTTTGATAAAACATGAATATTCAAACATAAGATTTTTATGTGTCCAAATGAACTCTGTACCGTCTTTACATTCCTGGTGAGTCACTCACCATACCATGTCTGGAAAGGGCTGCAGGGGGATGGGGAGCTATTGCTTTTAAAGCAGGTATTTGTATTCCAATGTTAAGTAGAACACATGATTTTAGCTGTCAAAAGATTCTAAATGCATAGTTTTCATTTAAAAAGTGCAAACTAAATTTATTCGTTTGAAATCATTTCATGTGTGTTTATAATGTTTCAAACCAAACCAAACCATCTAAAGCGAGTCATTTGAGCAATTGTTACTACATTTGGAGAGGATACTTTTTCTTCAGAGATTGAAATACTTTTCTATAAAATATGTGAAGTGAAAGTGGCTGGCATCAGATAAAATATTTAACCATCCAACAGTCTATCGACCCGCCTCGGTGCCGTAGTTGCTAACGCGCTAGTTGTGTTGAGCTCGGCCGCCGATGACGCAAAGATTGAGGTTCGAATCTCGTTGGTGAACTGGGGGTGGTTTTTCTAAATGGTTTTCCACTCTCCCTCCACGCAAATGTGGGTTCACTTCCTCTAAATTCAACCTTCCAATTCCTAATCCATTAGCGTAATTAGTACTTAAGCATATAAACCGAACGGGTAGTAAGACGCGGCGCTAAATATATTATTATTATATTATTATTATTATTATTATTAACAGTCTATAAGTTGCAACAAACATGTCCGTGGTATCCAGAATGTCGATAAAAAGAAAATCTCTCAATTATTGCTTGCACAAAATGCATTCACGAATCAGGAAAAATACTTAACATTTTATAAAAATTTGTGTGACTTTCTGGGTATCTACAAACATATTTTGTGGAAACTGAGCAATGTTAAACTAAAGGATTTCCTGAGACTGCATACGGGTCATTCTATTCCAGACGAGTCCACACCGAGAAAAAAAACTGGAAATGGAGATAATAGAAGAGATATTTTTGTTTACTTGTGTAATGTAAATTATAAATCTTGTAATAAATACATTGTATTATGGAATTTCAATCAAATTTTTTGCACATTTGAAGTAATTATTTAGAGTTTTTAGCGTCATTTTATGTCATTTTTTGGCAATTTAAGGTCATCAAAATCTGGGCCCTGCTAATGTGTAATAGTAGTGTGATTGTGAGGTGAAATGGAGGACCTACAGTTTAAGGTGGTATCCGAACCACGGTGGAGGCCTGGCATTCCACATATTCACTAGCTGTCATTAATACACGTCTTGTCAGAGGTGAAGGAAGGGTTTGGCAATCAGATAAATCTGTGCCGGGACCGAGGATTGAACCCCGGAACTCCAGCACACAATTCTGGAAAGCTTACCCCTAGACCACCAGGTCAACCTATTAGTATTATTAGCAGCTGTCAATCTAATCTGGTCTAGGTTGCCGTAGATGAGATAGTCAGGGTTTGAATCTCGGTTGGATATACTAAAGTTAATTTTTTTTCCTCCACACAAATGTAATAGGGTATGTGCAGGGCACGCATTATTAGACCCTACCATTATACTTGGCACCCTAAACACATTATGAAGCAGTACTACCCTTCCCCTCAAAACAGAACACTTGCTAAAGAGATAATTATTTCCTCTCGTTTCATGAGTCCTTCTTCCACGGAACGCGCGGTTCCCACCTCACGGTGAATTGAAAACGTATTATTATGCAGTTGTAGATGATTGGAGCACGGTTGATTGGGAAGTCCATGGGTGTACAGTTCGGTAAGAGAGAGACACATGACATATGAGAGGTGGGGGGGGTGGAGGTCTTTCGAATGTCTAGGGAACGCCACAGAATTAGCCCCTCCGCATGATGGCAACTTTATGGCGTGATTGTTACTGCTTTATTAGGTTTAACGTTGGGAATTGTGCGATACGTTACCAAACAATACGGTAAATAATGTAGCATACAATTTGCTCCCATATGTTCATATAACCCTCCACCCCCTCACCCCCCCCCCCCCCCTTTCTATTCAAACACATATACATGAAAGTCTTGTTAGCGGCACCTAGAATCAAACAAAATTGTGTTTGTTTGCATGATACATAAAGTGTTGCGTTTTGAATATTGAATTGTATTGCGTATCTGTGGTGAGGGAGTTTTGTATTGGTTTATGGTGCGGATGGAAATTTTCGGTTGAATTTAAAGTGTATTTACAGTTCAATGTGCGATGATTGAATTTGTAGATTAAAAAAAAAATTACATTGATTGATGCGGCGATGGGTTATAAAAATATTACTATTACTAGAACATTGAAAATATACAAATGGAAACATATGAACACATAATTAATAAAGTTATTTGAAAGCTGACGTCATTTCAAATTAGGATTTAAAAAAAATTCAAATAAACGTGAATTATATAGTTTCAACCAAACTCTTTTGAAACAAAATGTTGTTATTAAAATCTAACAATTAAATTTGAAAACGTAGTAAGCTTGGAAACATAATTTGTAGATTTAAAATTAAAAAAAGCATAATATTTATGGTTGTGGGGATAGGCTAAAATAATATCACTATCACAACATTGAAAATAAGCAAATTCAAATGTATGAACACATCAATAATTCACTTGCTTTAAAGTGGGTGTCCTTTTAAATCGGGATTTATAAAACCCAACTAAACGTGAGGTATATCATTTCAAATGAACTCTTTTAAATATGTTATGATAAAAAAAATTAAATTTAAAATCTCACAAACGTAAACTAATTTATACTACTCACATTTATATTCCAATATAGCAATATATACCAATTATTGAATGAATTATTGAACTACCTCAATGATAAGGATTTTTTCATATAATATTTTTTCATAAATAATTTTATAATCGAGGCAAAAAAATTGTGAAATAGGAATGAGATATTAATAATAAGCCTTTCACATGTATTGAAGGTTTGTCACGAACTTAGGCTGTCATACATTTTTTCGGGTATTTTTTTCGCCCTCCATAAAGATTAGATTCTTCTTTTTTATCTGTATTTTAAATCAGAAAATTGCGTCAACATTATTTCTAAATGGTGTTGTATCTCGTCCTAGTAGACGCCAGCAGCTGTTCGTTCTGTTAATTATAAAATTTAATAATAGTAGATTTTGTGTGAAACTATATATGGGCGTGAACAACATATCACGACTTCCATTTTTTATTAGAAAAATTGTTGATGAGGTGGGGTGGAAGGAAAGGGGGGAAAGTGGCTTATTTGAAGGTTATCATTCAATGTCTCGTTATCACTTAGTTGTGTCACACCTTGAAGCCGAGTACGTGTTTTAATTAAATTTTTATACATAATTTCTGATTCTGATGATTAGTAATCGTCGATTGTGTTCTGATAGAAAAGTTCGATTTGGTTTGCTACAAAACCACAAAGTTAAATTTGGTATAGTATTGATGAGAGGGTGTTTGTGGTAATACAATTAAGAATAAGCCTACAAGTGATGGAAAGCATTTATTTGTGAGGTAATTAAAACTAAAGCTGTTTTGATAGTACAACCCAAAAGACAGCTAGCTAGCTGTACACTGGAATCAGTCCCAAGGTCCGTAATTTATCGTCTCGTCAGTGATATTAATTTAAGCTTTGCTAAAGGGAGAGAGATGATAATATTTATTTTAACGTTTATAAAAAAAATAGATTATATAATTACTTCACCTACAAACCAACTAAGCCTTATAGATCCCGCCTAATAACTTTTACTACACACTCGGATCGTGTGCCTATACAGGGTGTACTGTAACATGTGGGACCCACTCCAGAAATGGGACAGGAGACAAAATATCAATTAAAAAGGTTCACATAAACACGTGTCCTATCTCTCGAATCCGACAGTAACCGGGTATAATTTTTCCAAAGAGTGTGGCATTCAATGACACGTACTGCAGGCTTTGATTCCTCCGAAGTTGTCATAGTAGCCTAAATGCTCAAAATGGCCGTCGAGCAACTTAAGTACAAACATGACTATAGCTCGGAACATAGGTCAAATTGGTCTCGTGTTCATATTAACATTTTGATTTTTTTTTGTCTTTCCTGTCCATAATTAAAGTGGGTACCACATGCTACGATAAAGCTTGTAAATTAAACATACGTCACTGGTAGACTTAACTTCCTTCCTTCACGCTCTGGAGTCACGTTGATGTGTTCATGATAAACTGGTAACATCCTAAATAGTACAAGTAAGAGCATGTTATAAAATGTGTCATTACAGCCATCTCCGTTGCTACATGCTTAAAGCGACCTGCCACAAGTAATCTGAAACCTGGTTTGATTCCAGGCGAGGCTGATAATGATATTTAATCTTTGAATAACCCAATTAGTAAATGAGCTTTCTTAACGCTAGAGCTAATAGCTGGGTATGTGTAAGGTGACCTATTCTGGGTCAAGTCTTGTGCTGATATTTTTTTGTTTAGAAAATGTACGTTAAATACACCAATTAAAAGATTGTCAGTATCAATCGTGTGTTTAACCTTTCTCTTATACGCGAGCGCGCGCACACACACAACACACACACACACACACACACACACACAACACACACACACACACACAAACGTTGCTTTCTCTCACGTCTTCGCTGATGTTTTCACTCCTTACAATTGCCCCGCACCCCCTCCCTCATGACACCCAGTGAAAGGGACTACATCCCCCCCACCCTTCGGGTAACCCCTTGAAAACTTTACGACACAGCTTTTATGACCTGAGCGCCACTATTACTTGTCTGAAATGTCTTGTGAGATTGTTGGAACCTCGTTCACAAACCACTCTTCTACCTATAAACACTCTCTGCCTTACACGTCGCGACCTCTACCGGTGACGTCGCCAATGACTAGATCCACGCCCCCTCGGGTTTATTGGCCGGGCTCGGGTCTGTGTCTTAAGGGTTTAGTATTCCACTATAGAATTCTGGAATGTTGATAACTTTATCAAACCATGTATACTAAGATTTTAGTAGGAAGAAAATTTTTGTTGAAAATACAAACATATATATGTTTTGATACTACCTATCAAATTGATTGCTGTAGATCACATAAATTGAGTTTTGAACACGTTAAATTAGACCAAGTGACGTTTATAGTTCTCACATAGGGTTATTCCTATAATAATTGTAATGGAAATGGTGTGGCTTTATTACAAAGGCACCCGCTTCAGTGGCTGAACGGCTGAACATTGATGAGCGAGTCGTTTGTTGCTAAAATGTTGGCCAAAAACACATCTATCTATAGGCTACTAATATTATTATTATTAGCACCGCATCTTACTACCCTTTCGGGTTATACGCACTTAGGATAATGTGTAATGGCAGGGTGATTGTGAGATGAAATGGAGGACCTACAGTTTAACTTGGGATCCGAACCACGGTGGAGGCCTGGCATTCCACACATCCACAAGTTGTGATTAATACACGTCTTGTCAGCGGTGGAAGAAGGGTTTGGCATACAGATAAATCTGTGTCGAGACCGAGGATTGAATCCCGGACCCCCAGAACGAAAGTCCAACAACTTACCTCTAGACCGCTAGGTCACCTGTCATTAATAGGTGAAATTATTTTATTTTTAATTACTTACCCTGAGTCTTAACAGATAGAGATGAAAATAAATAATAAGAAACAAATTACATACAGCCCTCCTTAATCAAACAAAGCTATATTTACACAAGGTTACAATAGAAATTTCGAAAATAACTTTTTTGGGCGATTGTTTTGGTGGTTTTGATGTTTCAGAACATATATTTCTATAGTAAATATCGCAGTATGATATTTCCCCTATAGTGACAGCATGCTTGATACAATTCCTTTTATATTCAACTTTGGTTGAGTTTTTAATTTATTTGAGGTATTTAACGTGCACTTTCTGAACTGACTGATTATATCAGTACACGACTTATAGATTAACTTAAATTTAGAACAACACAATATCCAGCCTCCGGTTGTTAATTCGTCACTATGAAAAGTAAACCCACCTTTCACCAATGATCAATTTTTTGGCCAATCCGGGAATCGAGCCCAGGATCTTAAGCTCAGTAGAAAGATATGCTATCGACTGAACTAAGGGGTTGGACTAACCTTGGTATATGAAATTATATCTTTTATAAATGTAGGGAAAGGTAAACTAACATTTACTTTTCTAGATATTAAAAAAAATATAAACAATGAATAGATACTGTTTAGTCAATAAAAAAGTGTTGGCTTTTTTGACGGCCAGTGGGATCTTTAAGCCTTAAAGAGGAATTGCCAGGAAAATCGGGAGAGTGGGAGGGAATTGACCAGAAAAAATTGTACATTTGTCTCTATATGGAAGATAAATGTCTTTATTGTATCGTTTTCAAAATATGGCTTTTAATTAATTTCCCAAGTTTATTATTGAGTACTTTTTTTAAGCACATTGAGCTATTTTTTATAATTTCGAATGAATTTTATGTAGGTAAATTTCTGATTTGTGAGCAAGAAAATTTATAAGATTCTGTGGCCACCTTGAGACTATACCAACTATTAGAAAGCCCCGATAAAAAAATAAAGCTCTATTGGCTTCTTAATGTTTTTATCCTTTATATTTATCTTCACTTTTATTTTTTCTTGCCTATTTCTTCTCGGTTATCTTCTGTAGCAATTACGAGGAGGGATTTTCGCGGGCCAGATTTAAGACTGAAATTTCTCGTCGTAAACCTTTAGAACTGGAGGAGGTACAATTATCTTAATTTTACCCTCGGTCTTACAGAGAAGAAGGTCTCTTAGAAGAAAAAGGGGGAGGGATGGCGAAGATGAGAGGAGAAAACCTTTTTTCCCTCCTTTTCTAGACGGGATTTGGCCACCACGCCCCTCCCAACCCTCTCGACCCCATTCAATATTTGGTATTTATAACAAGACCTCTAAGCCTTTTTTTGGTGCAGATAATCTTCACTCTCTTCTTTCATTAAAACAGTAAAAATTATTAGTTTTGGTAAATAGTGGTTTCAAGATTACGTGCGGCTAGCTTCGTTTAGCGAAACCTGTGCGTTGACTCAAGCCTTTTAAAAGGCCAGTATATTTCAAGAAAGTTGGCCTATCTTTTCTGATCTATATTTATATTGCAATAGGGCCTATATAGCCTATATTTTTTCCATCGAGTCTTAGTATCTGTTCGGGATACACCTAGATGGCGCATATAAAATAATTGAGCTAATGGTTCGGAGAAGAGAAATATAATGTTTAGAGGAAATGTAACGGCATTTATTCGGTAAGTGAGTGGGAAACCATTAAGAAACAAACACCCTCGGTGCACCCGGTCGGGACTCGAAACCCAATATCTCAGTCACTGACCAACCAGATTAGATGAGTTTTGACATCTAGACCGCGCGGCCACATTGCAGTAAATACTACGAGGAAAATATTTACGAAAGCATGTAAGAGATAGGCTCTAATTGTTTGTAGGTATGGTAATAATGTGGCTTTATTCATGTTCCTCGGATTTCAGTGTTTAGTCCACACCAATGGGTGGACAAAGGCGTTAGTCTTGGCATGTAGGGTTTGTCGATAATGGCTGGGCTGGGGCTCGAATCCTGGCCGGCGTGTTCCACCCCTTCCCACAGGTATAATGCGGCCACACTTTATCTTAATTATGCCTTTATCACAATTAGTGTATCACGCGGACAAACCAAACAGGTGGGGAACGTGTAACATGAAAACCAAAACACAGAACATAGACTAACTAAACTCTAAACGACTATAACCACTGGTTACATAGCTCAATAGCCGCATAAATAGAGAGGTGGACTGAATTTAAGGCAATCTCTTTTGTCAGTTAAACGCAGGCCCGGGACTCGAAACCCGACCAGATATTCTGAGGATAGTTTTTTTTCTAAATTTTACTCACGCTCTCTCCAAGCAAAAGCGAGTACATTTAATCAAAATTTTACGTTCCTCATCCCCACCACATATATGCAATTAAAGGGTGAATCCCAGGATGGGCAGGCTTGTTGAAACGTGATTAAAAAAAACACACTCGGATAATTTAGAGAAAATAAAATATGTTCTTATTAATTGAAGTGTTGCCTTATAAAGGTGACAATCATGGTTTTTGTTATTCTTTTCTTACTAGACACGCTATTTTTAAACACAGCAGAGCTATCAACACATGACTTACAAACTATTATAGGTATAAGAGCATTATATAGCACGGTTACTACCATTCGGATATACGCTAATACTAATACGCTAAGGATTAGGAATGGAGGTTCATTTAGGAAGGGAACCCATTTGCGTGAGGGAGAGTGGAAACCATGAAACCACCCAGTCACGCGACCAGATTCGAACCTCGATCTCCCCGTCTCGGCGGTCGATTACACGCTAGCGCGTTAGCCAACTACGCCACGAGGCGGTATATTGCGAATACTCTAACGGGGTTCTAACTGTCAGCTGCACCATGCACTGGTTTCTCTGATTCAGAAGTATTCTCTTAGAGAACTCAACATGTGCAAACTCGTCTATGTCGGCCGTCGAATCTTTCTTGGACCAGGACACCATATACAACTAATCATGTACTTACACAGAACATGGCGGTTTGGGTCAAAGGAACTCTTTTAATTTCTTGCTTTTATTTTAGGGGTGGCAATAGAAATAATATTGTTAATCTTGAAGATAGACTTCTCAACAGCTGCTTTTAAGGTCCGTTTCACACGAACCTTTCCTCTTCGCGCCGGTCTCCTAGAGTCACGTCAGGTCTACCACGTGTTTGGTCAAGAAACATTGGTCCAATTGAGTCCTTTGGCAAGGTCAACGTGCCATTGATCCAACGCGCGACGGCTTGGTTCCAACGCTCTTACCTCTACATTTTCTCTGTGGTTGGGTGATTGGCGGCGTTGCTCAACATCAAAGAAAGATAAGGAAACCTTTCACATGGACTGTTACTACCTTAAGTTTTCAGTTGTAACTTTGATCTCTTGGTTTAAGGTCATGTCCGAGTCTTCGACCTCTCGCTCCCCTAACCAGCCTTTGGTGGTGGAAGCCAGTAAATTGATACCGAGTTTTTTTTTAAGTTAAATTATTATTATTCAGCACCGCGTCTTACTACCCGTTCGGGGTATACGCTTAAGTACTAGCTAATTACGCTAATGGATTAGGAATGAGTAAGGTTGAATTTAGAGGAAGTGAACCAGCATTTGCGTGGAGGGAGAGTGGAAAACCATTTAAGAAAAACCACCCCCAGTTCACCCGACCGAGATTCGAACCTCGATCTCCCCGTCCTCTGCAGTCGAGCTCAACACGACTAGCGCGTTAGCCAACTACGTCATCGAGGCGGGTTTTTTTTTAAAGTTAAAACACTCCCAGTTTTGTGGGACTCAATAATGTAGGTGGATGTTGCCTTAATTTATTAAATAGTAGGTGAAATGCACCCTTAATAAATCGCAAACTGTTTAGTGGGTGAACCCAAGCACATCTTTGTTATAATGTATATGCTACTAATGTGTGTTCTATATTCACCTCCATTGTGTGGACACACTAACAAGCTACTGACCGCACTGTGCTGGTGCGTCTAATTTTTTCTTTTTTTTTTTTGTAGTTGGTGATTCACTCCATACGTTGGCAAACCGCGTGGTAGAAATCGTTCATGTGAAAATACTCAATAATCAAAACGCAGGGAAGATCTGACGCTCAGTTAGTAGATATGCGCGACAAGTAAACGCCCATGTGAAACGAGCCAGTCTAGAGCGCCTTGCTTGGTCCGAGTCAAAGGCGGCTTTTTTTTTATGTATTTCTTTTATTTGAGGGGAGTAAGCCTAATTTAAATAATATTTTTACACTTTTAAAAAGAGCGAGTTGCTCAACAGCTGTTATATCTTAGTTTTGATTCAATCGAAAAGAATGTCGAAATTTGTCACTTGTATAAAGGCGATTTCTTATCAATAATTTAAAGTAGACCTCTTTTACTCGGGATGTAGATCAATTACTTATGGTAGCTTTCGGAGTTAACAAATGGATTAAAAGATCTTCATCTTGGAGAAGAAGCTCTTCTTTATTCTTACGACATTACGCTAGCTATACCTCAGTTTTAGCTTCTGTGGTGCTGACTGACAGCTCACAGCTGACTTCTGACGGCTTTGAAAAGCTACCAGACCAAATTATGTATCCCTATGTCGAACCATATGATCTGCAAAAAACATGTCTTTAGCGGTTGTCACTTCTGACAGTCAAAATTTAGGTATATACCTAACTGTTGACTGTCAGAAGTCAGCTGTGAGCTGTCAGTCAGCACCACAGAAGCTAAAACTGAGGTATAGCTGACTGTGAACTGTGCTTTATGTTTACGACATGACGCTAGCTAGCTGACTGTGAACTGTGCTTTATGCTTAAGGTCATTCGACCATCAAAATTTTATTGCATTATTTTACTAAGTGTATGAATATAAGTTATAAATATTGATTCAATGATTTCAAATCATTACAGTTCTCGAGTTATAAGTAGTCAAACTTACTATTTTATCCATTTTACGTACTAATTTTAAGGTAAAGTAGTTAATGTATGAGGATTAAATTTATTCTAGCTAGACATTCATATGAAGTGTATGCAATGAAGTACTTACAATATTTTAAATAAAATCAGTTTTTAATTTATAAGCTATTTAATAGTTGTAAAATTACATAATTTTTGATCTTATATAAGTACTTTTTGTTTTATACCCCGATACTTTGTTTTTATATCATTTTGTAGTACATGGTGTCACTATTTTAAATTTGTTTGGTTTATTAGTCCAACTCTACTTTTTTATTTTATTAATTGCACGGCGTTGATCAATGCAAACGTAAATTGGCCATGTCCATTTCCTGAAACTTCTTGTTTTGACTGTACCTACCAATAACACTGACCAACCGACCAAGGAAGGGTCGGGCTACCCAGGTCTCCGACTAATGACTCACCCCACGTTTTACTACCTGAGTGACGAGTTGTGACATTTATTTTGTCTCTTTTTCCTTCCTCTAGTAATTTGGCACTTGGATAGTATTTTTACTGTTTTAGTTTTATTCTTCAACTCAAAAGTGTCAGAGGAACTCATCTCTTGGTACATCAAGACGCGTAATGATTTTAAACCTAATGTTTATCTGCAGTTAGGTAAATATAGCAAAAAATGAGTGCGCATGCCTTTAGCATCAAGGCAACTATAGTGCTCCGTGACAAATTTCTCTCCTGAAAAGTGCTCCGCGATTCAAAAAGTTTGGGAACCGCTGTTCTATACCATTACTTCACATCATGTCACACGTCCGGGATATCCACCTAACTTAGCACCGCGTCTAACTACCCGTTCGGGTTACACGTTTATGTACTAATTACTCTATGTTCTTAAATTTAGTACAAACCCCTCCCCCCCCCCCAGACCCTAGCCGTTAATTCATCATTATGAAAAGGTAAACCCACATTTCACAAATGATCAATTTTTCGACCATGCCGGGAATCGAATCTGGGACCCTTAGCTCAGCAGGCAGACACGGTACCGACTGAGCTAAGGCGTAGGACTCCACCTGACTAATTTTGAAGGGCAAGTTAAGGTATTTTTTAGAAAATGTTTCAGCATTTGCGTAGAGGTAGAACCGAACACCTAATTACATCCTGCTGGGATACTAACCTTGATCTCCTTGTCATTGGCAGACTAAATAAGATGAGACTGACTACTTTACCCTCGTTACGGGTGCAGGCAAACTGATCAATCACAAACTTGTCGACATGGGAGGACAAGGTGAAAGACAGACAAGTGATCGACAGCAGGAGCAATGTCGATCAAGTGGCCGACACGAGTAGGACATGACTTGTACTAACTGGTTGAACAAATGCATATGCGAACAAAATTATTGATAGCCAACTGGTTGACCCAAAAAAAAAAAAAAAACTTAGAAAATTGATGCCTTACTAATGATGATTTTAGTCCACAAAATTAGCGTATACCCGAAAGGGTAGTAAGACACTGTGCTAGAAAAAATCCACTAACTTGGTATTTTTTCCCTTAGCTTCTCACTCCCAGTTTGAGCTATACGCAGGATAAGGAATGAGAAAGGTAAAATTTAAGGAAATATGCAGTCATTTGCGTGGAAGGATAGTGAATAAGATTTTAGGGGGTAAATAAATACCTCTGTACTTATGACCGGGATTCTAACCTCAATCTCCTCAACACCGGCAATCCATTATAATAGGATATTGACGCATTTGACCAATTGACCAAAAATGTGTTTATTTATTAGAGATTTAAATTATATTAAAAAATAATATTTCATAGATTTTACTTATTATTTTCCGTTCACGATTTTGTTGTCGAACACGTTGTTTGCAATGTATTAACTTGTCAGTCAATTGGTTCATTGAATCCATCTCGACTTTTGTATACCAGCTGGGGGTGACCTGGTGGTCTAGGGGTAAGGTGTCAGACTTCTGTGCTGAGGGTCCGGGGTTCAATCCTCGGTCCCGGCACAGATTTATCTGATCGCCAAACCCTGCCTTCACCTCTGACAAGACGTGTATTAATCACAACTTGTGAAAGTGAGGAATGCCAGGCCTCCACCGTGGTTCGGATTCCACGTTAAACTGTAGGTCCTCCATTTCATCTCACAATCACCCTACCATTACACATTAGCGTAAGTGCGCATAACCCGAACGGGTAGTAAGACGTGGTGCTAATAATAATAATATACCAGGTGGTCCTCTCATGTCGAACAGTTTTATATCTTATCACATGGTCCCAAAAGTGCCGATCAATTGACACATTCAAGCTTTGAAATATTTTTATTTATTTGGTAAACCAACTGGTTGTCGATCACTTTGCTTTCTTATGCACGTGGCATTCTAACATTTTTACAGCTTGTCGGCCAGTTTGTAAGGGGCTCATCATGAGCTCTGTTATCTATTATAATTATAAAGAAAAGTAATACTTTTTTACTTTAAATAAATAACTCTAAAACCTATTCCGGTACTAATATGGTCTCTAAGGCATCACTCTCGTCGTAGACTAGACCGTTGCTAAGACAGATAAATCGGGCGTTCGATCACGATCGGGTGTACTGAGGGTAGTTTTATTATAAATTGTTTCCCACTCTCTCTACCCTAATGCGAGTGCACTTCCTCTAAATTCAGCTTTCCTAATTCCTAACTAATTAGCGTAATTAGTACATATAAGTATATCACGAACGGATAGTAAAATAAGGTGCTAAAAGAATAATAAAAGAGCCCTTAAACTTTCATCAATCAAATATTTCATTAAATTGCTTAGTAATACCGGTACATATTTTTTTCTTCTAAAAACACATTTGATAAATATGGGCCTAATAGCATTCGATACAATAAATACTTTGCGACACATGTAATAAGTTCATTATTTTAAATTATCAATATTCTATGAATCTTAGTAGCCAGGATTCAAACTCAAGCCACAACTCCCAGGTGAGCCATACGGTGACAATTCATTTTCTAACAGTGAAGTTCCTTAGCGGAAAAAAAAAGAGGTAGTTCTATGACAACACTGTTAGGAACAAAGAGCTGGCAAACCCGGCTTACTTTCCCACTCCAACTGCCCATCCCCCCCCTTTACAACACAACACCACCCCATCAACCATGTTACAAATTCCCTGTCAAAATGTTATAGCCTATTCATTCTAGGAGAAGCTTGCTGTCCGAATGACCTTAAGACATGACGCTAGCTAGCTGACTGTGAACCGTGCTTTATGCTTAAGACATGACGCTAGCTAGCTGACTGTGAACTGTGCTATATGTTTACGACATGACGCTAGCTAGCTGACTGTGAACTGTGCTTTAAGCTTACGACATGACGCTAGCTAGTTGACTGTGAACTGTGCTTTATGCTTACGACATGACGCTAGCTAGTTGACTGTGAACCATGGAGCTGGGTCGTATCTGGGAAAACACTTGACCAAGACTGCCGGTAGCGGCGGCAAGTACTGACGACCGGTCGTGACAGCCAACAGTTCCAAGCAACCAGGCCTTAATACTACCCGTCCAGCTTAGGCTCAGACAAATTAAATGAGTATTGGTGGAACCCTGGGAGATTTATAAGGGATTGCCCACCTGGAAAACTTTTGCTTTAGATTAGATTGACCCTATTCTATATTTATTTCTCTTCTATTGTGATATTCTCGTTCATGAAGCTGAATGAAAGCTGGCCTTACCTTAAAATAGATTTTAAAATACAGGAAATATTAAGTAGTGTAAAAATTCTAATACTTATTAAAAAACAAAGTTAATTAATCTTACCAACAGCCAATCAGATGAGAACTGAATCAACATTAATCTAATATGTGATAACATGAAATCTTACTTTAAGTATCTTTCACAGCACTGATAACTGTTTTTAACGTCAATTATGGTCGAACATTTTTCATTTCTTCAAGACTTTCAAATGAGATTTATGTGTCTTGCACAGGCTATATTTCATAATTCTGCCTCCCGTTTGCATTAAACCAACCACTTCCTGTAACCTTAAAATAGAGTAAGGTGCGGACAAGCAGTAAGGTCCGTGGCATACACAAAAATGTAATAAATAATTAGCCTATTTGATTAGGTTTGGAATAAGGATGCTTTGAACTCCAACTACCATTAAAAATCAAATCGAAATAGCTTCTAGCAGCAAACCATTTTCAAAAATTTGCAAGGGTAGGCCCATTCCAAATAGTTTATTGAAGAATTAAATCTTCTAAATATTTTCTGGTGAAGATAGTTATCAATAGACCCTCCTAGAGGCACCCATTTTTTTTTAATTGCCAGGTGGAGACTAATCAAATTTTTTTTAAGATTTATATTTTTCAAAAAAATGGATAGGTATGACAACCATAAATAACTTCTATAATCAACAAGTTTTCCCTAAATTTTACGGGAAAGAACCACTCTAAATAGCTTGTCCAACTTTCAAAATTTTCTTTGATTATGCAACAACAAATATGAAGGGGGGAGGGAGGGCGATGTAGGGAACGCGAAAAAGGATCAGTGTTTTTGCTGGGTTTTTTTAATAGCAAAACCTTTTTCTTGGTCAAAATAAATCAAATATTGCCTCTATACAAACAGAGTTAAATTTTCTTCACATAGGTATTATATTAGCAGTTGTGTAATATCCGTCATGAGCATAGTGGAATTATATTAAAACTTTTTTAAATGAAGAAAAAAAAGTCATGAAATTCTAGGACACCTTTGAAAGATATTCTACAAGTGTTGAGGTCATTATGTGAAGAAAATTAAACTCTAGGTTTATGTTTGTACTGAAACAATATTTGATATATTTTGACAAAACAAAGTTTTACAATAAAAACTGCAAAAACCCCTAGGCCTACCCTTTATCGCGTTTCCTGCATTCCTCACCTTAAGACTTTATAAAATAGCTTCTAGGAGCATCCCTAATTAAAAATGTTCCTTGGCAAATACCATTTCAAATAGCTTCTAAGTAGGCCCCCTGAACACCCCTTTGTCTTAGAGGGCAACGCCTCCAAACACTACGAGTTGATTTTTTTGGCTAGTTGCCCACTCTTATACAGAAAAAAGTTAAAAAAAATATTTTTTTTCGAAATTAATTTAAACTATTTGGATTAAATTTAGTATTTAGGTACCTACTGTTTAATATGACAAATAAAATGAGAAACTATCATTTGTAAAAATGATTTAAAGTATTTTTTTATATGGGTGGAAATTTCCAATTTGGATTATATCTCCGCAACTATTTAAGATAAGAAATAATGATCATATTAAAGTTGTAATAACTTATTATTAAAAAGTATATTATATTTGAAACACATTTTCATCAAACCACTAATATCTGAACTTTGAGAAAACATAATTATATATTTATATATATATTATATATGTCTTTGAAAATTAAATTGATTGTTATGCTCTTTAGTGGACAGAGATGTTCCTTTTTTGATCAAAGTTTCTGTAACAGTGTGGATTATTATTTCATTTATGATATTTGGTGGAGTGTGATGCTTTTTTATTCATAATTTTTCTGCAACAATGTATAGCCTATTATTGCGTTCCACAAATCTTACTGTTGTTCTTTTAGTAAATGTCTTTATTTTAAGATAAAATAAAGGAAGGTTTGTGCGGTTTATCCCCACTCTCTCCCTAAATTTTATTTTTTATTTTTAGAAATAAGTGTTTTAACTTTTGAAGAAGGCTTTTATGCTAGAAATCCGAGAAAATAAAAAAGGGTTTTTGATGCAAAGAAACGTGGAGGATCTCTATTCTCCTTGAGCTACTGTGGACAAATAATAACTGTCCATATTTCTATCTATTAACACAAGCTTGTCATTTTCTTATTCATTGACACCATGTTTTTTTTTTAGTGCCAATTATAGTTAAATGATTATTGCTATAACTCCTTTGTAAGGAACACATGCGTTACTATGGTTAAAAAAATGGCATGCACAGTTATAATTAATTATTATTAAGAGTCAAATTAGTTTCGGTGCCGATTACTTTCAAAAAGGTGAAAGAGCAATGTTAAATACTTATTAGCTTTCATAGTCTTGCTTAATCCTTTTCGAAAAATGTTTGTTTGGTCTTTAAAAGTAAGTCTTGTGTCTCAAATTTGTTTTGTTTAATCAAAATAAAAACCTATCATCACGCATGTGTTTACAGCGACGACTCTGCTGCCATCTCTTGTTGCGAGAAATACTAATCCCGACCGACTCCCCTCCTTTACCCAAACCCCTATAATGGGCGTGTCTTTTGTCAGTAGAAGGGAAGTGGTGGTGACCAACAGGAGGGGAAACGGAATCAATGTTTTCACAACAGCACGTCTCTCGGTTTACGAGCCACAATTCTGTCGTAAAACTTGCTTTTACAACCTCTTGGAACTTACTAGGGTATCGTAAATACACGGCAAATGCTCCCGTATGTGTTTTTTCCTTACTTCTTTTTGACCACTTTCGCAGATAGTAAAATTTGTTTCCTGTTTTGTACGATATTCTCTCCCCATTTGTTTCATTTAGATATCAATACGCCGTGGAATAGAGATCCGAATAGTTTAAACACTGCCCCCTAGGTGGCAGCAGCGCTTGTTGAGCGGGCGTGACGCGCTCTATGTGGCGACATTAGTAGTTAATACGAAGCTGTGATAGGTAGCGCTTGGTGGAAGCTTACGATACCATTCGCTAGAACTGGGACATCATTTCGTTCCCACCTCTTCTTTGCCCACGCCACAAAATGTAGCCTGGCGGCACAAAATGGAACTAAAGGATCAAATCATAGGAAGTGATGTTTATTTTTTCCCCCTGTGCTTAAATAAAAAAAAAAAGGAGATTCTGTGAGCATGCGCGTTGGGTAGGCTCATAATGGCGACGACGATGGTGGTGCAGTTTTATGGTTTGTTTTGATGTCTGCTCCAGGATCTAAAAAGTAGGGTAACCGTGACCTTTTTTTTTGGGTTAATCGCGTGCAAAGGCAAAGTAGATATTTTACTTCTACCCGTGTAAAGAATTACCCACAGCCTTTAAAAAAGTTTAATGTTATTTAAACAGAATGATTTTATTTGTGTATTTTAGGGCAAAAATTGAACCGATTAATCAAAAAATTATCTGAATCAAACTATGATACTTTTATAACCAATACATAGTAACAATAATAAAAAAGTCTCAATGTAAATGATTAATGACCTTGCAAGACCAAATATATAATTATTTAATTAATGGTGTAACAATAGTTATACCTCATGAAAACAGACACGTTATTGCATTCATTCTTGATGGGTGGGTTTGGTGATAAACGTTTTTCTAACACTCTCACATCAATTCACAGCTGCCGAACCAGTAATTAAAATGAATTGGTCGACTTCTTGCAATTCTTGCTAGTAGAACATGTTAAACTATTAAAATAGCCCATTAAATTACCCTTTCCCCCACAGTTCTTTTCTTGCCGGCACAAATCGCTTTTGTAGAGCTTACACACTTTTATGTTACCCTAATACATTTTCTTTTACAGCTATCAAATGCCATAAACACAGACAAACCTGTTTGCTTTGGGTGTATTTAATTACAACCCACTAAATAGTTTCATATTGTTTCTTTTTTTAAACACTAAAGAAACAACTTAAGGTGTGATTTTATGGAGTGTTTAAAGTCCGTATTGAGTCTTGAGATTTTTATGGCTTTACCTAATGAGCCTATCAAAGCGATGAAAAACAATCGTTTGAGGGGTTTTTTTAGAGCAATAAAAGTGAAGTGTGTTTATGGGCTATTTTGTCTGCACCCGGCAACATCGCATGGCCTATAACTCTCTGGCACGAGACCATTTTTCTCTCTCTCTTTCTCTCTCTATCAATCCCTTATAAACATTGAGGTCTATAAGGCGAGGTGGTTAAGACACCCTGAATGAAATTGACCGCGCTATAAATAAGAGAAAACTATAAAGATGCAGGAAAGGGTTAAGCAGATAGGTTAGTGATTTGACGAGAGTTTATGGAAAAAGGGTATATCTTGCAGTTGAGTTTGTTTTATGTCTTATTATTTCCTGACAAAAAACCAATTCCTTTAAAATAATGCAATAATTCTCCTTGTAGTCAGATTTCAAGCGCTAGATTTTGGCCTAGAATATTTTATGTGTTTATTTAGTTATAAGAAATGTGATTTATTTATAACTTAGCCCATTGAATTTTTTCTGTGCCGTTAAAGGGCATAATTGTATTTCATTTATGTTTTCTAATATTGTAAGTAAAAGTATTGTAGTCGTGAAAAAATTTGAGCTCGAGATTATGACGAATCCTAAGGTTTTATGTTAACTCGACCCAAAAAAAAAAAAGTGGATTTTACAATTTTATCTGTCTGTTTGTCTGTCCCTGCTCACGGATCCAAAACGGCTTAATGGATTTTATGCTACTTTATAGGCTTATTTAGGTTTTGGAGAATTAGGCCTAACTCAGGAGATTTTTTATTCTAACCCTGGCCCTAAAATTTTAAGGGTAGCTTACTAAAGATTTTTCGATCTGGTACAAAATGGGTATCTGTTAGGTTTTTTTTATTACTAATAATTGTATATATTTGTTTTTCTTAAAAAGTGCATTTTGTACATGTTCAATAAAAACAGATTTTTGAAAAATTTGAAATTTTTCAATTATCTTATTTAAAATTGGAATTTGCAGGCTATTTCTAATGATAACTAATAGGCCTACTTAGGGCCAAATGTTTGTTGATTTTTATAAAATAAATCAATTTAAGGGTAGATTATTGATAAAAGATTTTAGGAAAATTTGATAGTATTTTAAAAATGGCTTTCAGGATTTAGCTAAAATAACAGGCCTACACTACATGAGAAAATGTGTACGAGTGTGTCGTAACATTTATTTATCTGACTATCCTAAATATATAGGTGAGAGCTTAGTCTCATGTGCGTGTGTTAGGCCTATGTGTTAGCCTAGTTAGAGATAAACTTCGACTTATATAAGGGCCTAGTATTTTTTTATATTAGTAAAATAGGCTTAGGCTTAGTTAGATATGAGCTAAAAATCTTGAACAATAACTTAACTTATTTTAAGTTAAATTTGTACGTACAACACGTCTAAACACCCATAAGGACTGTCTGCCATATTTATACTAATAAAGTAAAGGTGAGGAGGATAGATATAGAGAAAATATGTCCACATTTGCATGGTGGTAGAGTGGAAAACCATTAGGAAAAGAATGTCAATATAGCCTATATCCGGCCAGAAGAATTCAAATCTTGATCCCCGTTGTAGAAAAACTAGACTAGACTAAGTGATTCCTTTTTTTTTTTTTTCTATATGTTCAGGTAATACACATAGGCCTATCATATATAGGCTTAATTACTCTAATTAGGTATGATTGAGGAAGGAAGTATTTTAGAGGTAATCTACACGCATTTTCTTGAAAGGAGAGTGGGAAGCCATTTTAGAAAAACCACCCTCAATAGACCCGACTTGGATTCGAACTACTATCTCCCCGTCATGAACAGGACAGTCTAACACGAGAGTGACGCCTTAGACCGTTCGTCCACTGAAGCGGGTTTGATGCTTTGTTCCGCGTACCCCTTCCGATGCGGGCTATGTGAGGTTGAAAGGGTAGACCTATAAGAATTAAGGCCTACCTTTTAGTCGGTCGGTGTAGCTCAATCTCAGACTCAACACTATGGAGTTTTGGTTTTTTAATGAACTTCTAAACCCCTTCTTTTGTACCTTTCATCAGTTCGCATTCATGAAGATTAAGAAACTTGGTCATAAAAAGGTTTAGAACCTTTCATAAAAGGATTAACGATCTTACCCATGGTTGAGGTCTTCATGCACACAAATACAGTGCAATGTTAAAAAAAAAAAGAGACTTTGAGAAAATAACCTTTGTTTTGCGTTTAAATTAATAAAATGTTACTATATTAAAAAAAATTATTAATCGTGTTATTTTATTAAAATTGATTATATCTATCAAACGTGACCGCTGAAGATCAGATAAGATTCTTGCTGAGAAAATTGGACTGAATTATTTTCTTTACGGACTATCAATAAATGTATGTTCGCATTTGTTAAATCATTAATATACATTTTGAATCACTCCTTAACATTCCTAGATTTTAGTCCAAAACATACTCCCCCCCCCCATTGTCAAACCTGGCCACCTTCAATACTTTCCTCAGAGTCGTTTAGTCGGTTCCTCTACTATTCCCTCCACCTCTGAAGTACCCATAATCCTTCAGTAGAGTAGTTTCGTTGTATAGAGCAATAAAAAGTCAGCTCCTCACTCAGTTCAGTCCTGGGGCCCATAAAAATACTCTTCATGCAATGTCCTTGTTCCCCTCCCGCCCCCCGCCTCTCCGTCGCACCCATCGGGCTTGGCCGTATTCCTACCACCCTCTCTGTCCCACTCGCTAGAAGAAAGGTCCATGTCTCTCTCGCACTCGCTGCCCGAGATGAACTGCCTTTTAAAAAGCCATAAAAGGCGGTGACTACGCGTAAAACACCTCGTAAAATGGTCGCTATCTCATCGCTTGTTAGTATTGTCTCTGGCGAGTGGGTTAGTTAACGAGTCTCGTTTTATTCCCCCCTCCCTCCCTCCTATCTTTGTTGTTTTATTTTATCTGAGATTCTTGATTAAGGTCTATCTATATTAAGCTACTTGTTAGATCTATGAAGAGTGGGACATAATATCTATAAACCTTACTGTAGGCAATTGGTACTTACTTATTTTTGTGTGTTTGGTTAAAATAAGATGATTCAAATATAATAATTTACTTTTTATAAGGAATTGATTATGGGACTTCTAAATTACAGACGTATTTTTTGTTTGCTCCGTGTTTTTTTTTAGCACCAGGTCTTACTATTCGTTCCGCATATACATATACATGGCCAATACGTTTGTGGAGTAGGAATGAGGGAGGTAATTTTTTTTAGGAAATGTACCCGTATTTGCATAAAGGTACATTGAAAAATCCTTTAGGAAAATCTTCTCTTATTTCACCTGACCCGGGAGTCGAAACCTGATATTACCATCATCGGAAGTCCAGTCAATTGCTATTGTGACGCACTTGGAACATACTTGTGAAACTCAAGTGATCATAAGGGCCACATTGAACTTTGAAAATTATATTTAGATAAAATATCTGTAATATCAATATTTTGTGTAAAAATAATTCCAAACTAGTATTTTAGACTACTATAGCAAAAATAAAGTTGTAGGAGAGTAGTAAACCATTAAAAAAAACATTCTTAGTATTCGGATTACATAGCCTTTCATTTATTTGAAGGTATAAAACATATTTAGTTTGTGTGTGGAGAGTTGAATATATTAATATATAATTATATACATCTTTAAGATCTAGTGTGTCTACTGTACTCTTGTGATTATGGCCATATTATGTCAACGATCCATTAAACCCAATTAATGACAATCATTAAATAAGTTTTATATTTATATTATTCATACAATATTACTAAAGGCCTAATTTCAATATTTTGTTCCAAATTTGACACAAACCTCGCGCTTACAAAGCATAATAGCTACTTACAGAAATACGTTTCTACCCTAAGCTATGTTCTTTAAAAATACACTTAATCTATATTAATCTGTAAAAGTAAAATTTTAAATTACATTTTTATTGTAAAGTTTCTTATAATTTTTTTTTTGTACTTAGACTACACTTTTTAACGTTGGCCTACAACATATTTGTATTTACATGTATGCAAATTTTATTCAAAATAAACATCATAACACCTCTGTTAAATAACAGAATAAAACATTAATATAAACATAAAAAGTTATGGGTACAAAAAAAAAACACAGGTGGAAAAACTTAATATTTTATGCTTGTCATTGTTCTACTTTCATGATGTATATCAACATTTCTTTTTTTTTCTTTTTTGCAGCTTTTGTGTTAATATACTTCTTTTTTTACAAAAAAAAAATGAAGTGCGAGTTAATTCAGCTTTCTCGCCCTTAATTCTTCCCCTCCTGACAATCCTCCCCCTTTTCATCCACTCATTCCCCTCTCACGGAGTGAACAAAAGGGTGGTCACGTGACCAAGCACGCAGTCTGCCGTTGCGATGATCAATAACTTCCCTCGGCAACCTCATGGAGGGGTAGACAGAGTGGTAATATCAGGAGCGAGAGAGAGAGAGAGAGGAAACGAGGATCTTAAACCAGATACTAATAAGAATGAAACCATGTTTCGGGTATAAGAGCATTAAAACAGGAAAAAAAAATCCAAGGTGGTATCCTATTAAAAATGTTGTAATTTGCTTGCTTTCATCCAAAACAACACTCTGATCAAAACGTGTTAATTTATTTGGAGGCAACAACATATACAAAATTTAAGGCGAAGGCCTGAATGTTTTCAGTTTTCATGAAAAAGACTTTAATTCATTTTGGAAAAAAAAGAATAAAAGGAAGAAGAAAGTACTAAGTGATATAAGAATTATTTTGAAAATTAAACTAAATGTATTTTATGTATTTAACAGCCAGGATATTATATAAGTTAATTACGGTTATAGCCGCATTTAAATATCATATTCTCTAGATTTGAAAAATTACACCTAGACATGCGAATCAAACCCGGAACCTTTGGCTTATTACGCTAATGCTCTAACCGCTGAGCTATCATAGAATCTTCCCGTGTTCAGAGTAATTCTTGCCCATTGAGATGAATTTGAACAGCAAATAAAGTTATATCATTATTTGGCAATTGAACATGATCTTTTTGAGTCAAGGCTATTTTAGTACTGAACTTATTACAACCTAAATATTTAATTCAACACTAAATACGCCTACTAAGGCTAAATACGCATGCACTACGACGTTGTTTTGCTTTTCATTAGGAGAAGTCGGTCCAGTATTGAACATTGTCCCTTTGACTTACCAGACAGAAAATTTACCACTTAATTAAAGGTTATGGACTAACAACAGACTATATTAAACCATTCTGAACATATATGGTGTTAATGAACTACTGTAATTTATTACCTAAAAATCCTTGTTACCATTGATAGTATTACAGTGGCGTGGCGTGGTGTGTTGCCAGGAAAAGCAAAGCTTGTTTAAACTGTACCTGTGATATGTTTTCCCCCAATCGCTCCCTATTCGATTAATTATACATAGACTCTTCTCTACATAACTCACACAGGAAATGTATTTCCATCAATAACTGGCCAATGAGTGTACCTACTACTGAGTGATGAGAACATTTCCAGGTACGGGTTGAAACTAACTATGCCTACTTCTACAACACTTTACGCCACGCATCTGAATAGTAATCAAAGTAGGAATTCATTATTTGGAGGCAATTTGCTCACTAGACAATTTTTTTTGTGATACAATAAAGTGAATAAGAAAATAACGACTTAGATATGGAAATTGTAAACATGAAATTTGGCTTTTCTCTGATCTATCTCTGGTCCATCTAGTGAGAAGGCCATCTTCTGGCAGTTTGTTGTCATGCCATTATTATATTTAGTTCATCTTATATCACATGAATTAAAACTTTTGTAAACTTGTTGTTTAAATCCAGATCAACTGTTGTGTTGCTTTATGCGAGTCGATGACTGACAGAACCTCGAATCTGATGGAAGGAAGCCATACTCGCGGAGGGTTGGGGAGGGAGGGCTGTTGCAAGAAGTGTCTGAAAAATACGCTAGGGGCCACTAACGTCGGGAACGGAGAGTTTGCCATCAACTACCGTTTGACTACTCTACCATCCTCCCCATCTTGACTATACTGGGCTCGCTGTTAACGTGGCAGCTATATTCAACGTTCTTAGGGGTATTTAATGTGTGTACACCAAATTATTATATCATCAGGCGATTTAAAAACTAGCTTAATACCTAATCTCTTGTTATTCAACCGGGACAATAGCTCACTAAACCCCCGGTACAGGTCTAATAAAAGGAAACATATTTTCTATTTTTCTCCTATATCTCTCTTCTACAATATTTACAATAAATCAACAAATTAATATAATGACAATACTAACGTTAGAAAATGAAATGAATAGCCTACATGATTATTCAGGTAAATCAAAAAGTTAAGAGAACAGGTCCAAACCCCCTCCGTTTAGTATGTGACCTAACCTAACCTTCGTTTCCATATTAGGTAAACCAGTTTTTGAAGATTCTAGATAGCTCCAAGCGAGAAGAATAATACTTCCTATGTTGTCTTTTTTTTTGTATCAAGTGTCGGTAGTTGTAACTGGCATGAACTGGGATGTTTTGTTTTTCAAGTTCAGTCTATAATAGCCTTAAGAAATAGCTTCGTTAGTTTATATAACCAGGTTTGGTAAGAAAAAAAAAGTAGTGTCGATAAGCAGAGTCTTCCTACTATAATTTATGAAAACATATTTTATTGATCAAACAACATACATGCATGTATGAAGATGTGAAAAACTAAAATATATTCTCTAAATACTTCTGAAAAAAATATATATATTGGACGTGAAATAAATCATTAAGTCGAAATGGAACCCTTAACTGAAACTAACAGATATCTTTAACAGAACAGAAATCCAATTTTATTTTGTAAATACAATTTTTCCTTTTCTCAGGAATTGTTGTGAGAGTAGGTAGGATATATTTCATTTCCACGGGATTTTAGAAGTATCAATGAGTACAACGGTAATCACAAATTATTTCTGTATTTTTGTGGAATAATTATTGTCCCATTTTGTGTAGGGTGTTCTCATTTTACTCTTTATTCTATGAGCTTATTAAGTTGTATCTAGCTTTGAGTGAAAGCAAACATATATCTAAGAAGGGTGAGTACTGAGAAATGAGAAACTGCCCAGTTGTACAAGACGTCTAAACTAAACACAAATAAATTTAATAATAAGTGTTATTCCTAAAAGTTTAACAGTTTAAGTGATTGTTAGACGGACAGTTTGCTTGGAGGGTTAAGGGGGGTGAGTCTAAAAATGTAAAGCTTTTCACTCTGCGTTCATCTAGTAAGAAGTCGTTCGAAGTTTGTGTTCATTTTGTGTAGTAGTTCAGAAATGTTTTTATAGTTTTATTAATAACTGATTATTTGAATTATTTGATAAATGGGGTGAAATAAATATTATCCAGTGTGACATTTTCTCAAATGACTTGGAGAGTGAGTGACACATCAAGGGTATTATTAAGATTGTTCTTATGGTAAATTATATAAAAGATATCTTTTGTAATCATGAAAGCTCATTTAATATTTTGGTGTGTCTACAAATTATGGACCTGAAGAAAGTACTATAATTTTAAATTCAAAATGTCTGAGCTGAAATTGAAAATATTATCGTAACATTAATATAATATCTTGTTAGTAAAGCTGAAAATAATGGTTTGTTTGAAGAACAGGAACCAGAAACTTTATATGTTTCAGTTTGACTCCCTGGAATAAATTTAGTTTCAAAATAAATGTAGCAGATAGTATTATATATAAATATTTTACTGCTAGAATTAGCGTGATAAAGCTGGTAGCTAAGCATGTGTATCGCTTAGCAAAATATTATTTTCTAGTTGATTTTTTATCATCGCGTTTTACTACCTGTTAAGGTTATATGCATATTATAATAATACTTTAATTGGATAGGGATGAGGAAGGGAGCATTTTAGAGGTAATATCCCCGCATTTGCGTGGGAGGAGAGTGGGAAACTATATAGGGAAAACACTTTTGTAAAACCAACCTATATTTGAACCCGATCTACATACAATCAGCAGGTAAGTCTAATATGAGAATGACGCCCTAGATAGTTTGGCCACTGAAACATGTGGTTGTTAATTGAATTGACATACATAATTAATTATTTGTTACATTATATATATATTTTTAATTATTGGACGAGAACCTATCACAGCACAATTTCACATGTTTGAGCCTTTCATATAAATGATTTTTTTTTTCAAAATAATGTTTATTTGAAAAATGTATAAACAATTTTATTTAATAAAAATGTAGATGAAAATATGTAAATAAAGTTTGACCTATTGTCATTGCAGAACATTTCTAATATTCTTTTTTAGGTACGCACTTGAGAGTAAAGTAAAATTAAGATAGTAAACTGATACATTTTATTTAACTCACAATAGTTCAATAATAAAAAATTATAAAATGAAATTTTAATCTCAGAGGGCGAATTTTAGTCTACTAGTGGATAGTTGCAGTGATGTCTGCATATTATTGCACTAAAATGTAATTTAGATTTTTTAAATGGGAAAAATATATATAATAAGACCTCACTTTACTTTCTAATTAAAAGTTTACTCGTCAAAAGTTATCAAATTACATGGATATTTAGCTTTCGTTGTTTGATTTGAAGCAAAACTTATACTTTTTCTCTTCCGTCCACGATGAGAAATTTAAAACGAACCCTCTCCCAGCTCTCTATCTATTCGTTGTATCAAACCACTCAAGTAAGAATTATTAAGCTGTTATTATTTCTAACCAAAGAGAAATATTTTATTTACCGATATACAATAATACGCAAATAATGGTTTCCATGGTGATATAGGTAAATAATGATTTTACGGTTTATCCACTGCCCACACAGAATAAAATATGGAAGGTTCGCATGGAAAATTTAATTTTAGTTTTAGGCTAATATTTTTCCGGCATCCTAGACCATAACATTTAAAATAACTTACTTTGTTAAAATCGGTAAAACCGTTTACACTTAATTTCAACTATCAAAATGAGCTTTATAAATTATACATAAAAATATGTGTGTGTGTGTGTGTGTGTGTGAGAGAGAGAGAGAGAGAGAAAGTGAGAGAGTGTGTAAGAGATAAAAAGAGAATGTGTGAGATAAAATGCGTGATAAAGTGTGTGAGAGTGTGTGTGTGTATGAAAAAAAGATAGTGTAAAATTTTGGAAGAGACATTGTGTGAAATAGAGATAAAATGTGGGGGCATGTGAGAGAGAGTTTGAGAGAGAAAGCTAGAGAGGAAGAGAGTTAGAGACAGAGTTTAAGTAAGTGTGTTGGAGAGAAATATAGAGAGAGAGTTTGAGAGAGAGAGAAAGTGAATTTGAAATAGAGATAGCAAGATTGATGTATAGAGAGAATGAGAGTGATTTAGAGAGAGTTTGAGAGAGAGCTTTTGAGTGATAGAGAGCGAGCATTTTATATTGAGAGAGAGCGTTTGAGAAAGAGAGAGCATTTGAGAGAGTATAATAAAGATAATGTGAGAGAAATTATGTGATAGAGAGTGTATGTGAGGGTAGATAGTGTGAGAAAGAAGGATAAAGGGTGAGCGAGAGAATGAGAGAAGATAATATGAGAGTGTGTTATAGGGTGTGTGTGTGTGTGAGTGAGAGTGTGTGGGAGCGTTAGAGAGAATGTGGGTAAGAGCGTGAGAGATTGTCAGAGATAGAGAATGTGAAAATATAGATGTGGTACACAAAACATTACTTTTAAATATCATATCCTCAAAATTAAGCGGTAAAATGAAAACATAAACTTATGTATTTTTATTGTGTTCCTATTCACTAAAATGAACATCAAAACCCATTATTTGAATAAAATGAACATCAAAACTTATAATAAAATGTTAAAATGGCTATTTTTAAAACATTATTCACGATCATTTTTTCATTTTTGAGCTTATAATACATATCAAAACATATTTAAACATAATTTTATCATGTGCTAAACATAGCGTAGACAGTATTTTCACGACCTTAACCTTTTAATTTTCGAATTATACTCAATATTATTGATTTAAATGCTAATTGACGACAGCACCTTTTTAATCAAAAAAACAAATGTTTCCCCAGTTTAGGAATCTCAATATAGATGTGTTATGACCAGCATCCAAAGAGAAAATTGTTATGTATTTGGACCAACAAATAAATATTGAGTTATTATTTTTTAGCCTACGAGATATATTTTATTTAGAGTTTTACAGTCATACAGCAATAAACGGCTTTCATGGTGATTAAACAAAGAATGAAAAACTGAAAATTCTTTGTGGAATTCGGGTTTTAGTGGAAAACTATTTTTCTGACATCCTGGACTCCAAAGCGTTAAAATGAGTGGTCGTTTGTCAAAATATTTTCAGTCATTTCCTCGTAATTTCTATTACTGGAAACGGGCATATCAAATTATATATGTCACAGGAAAAGTAGATTGTTAGGGAGAGTTGACTCGGCCTAGGTAAAGTCGACTCTTACTAAAAGTATCAGTAAAAGTTGATAGAGAATAAACAGATCAAATTTTCCTAGGAAGAGTTAACTATGCCTGCTGTGGTTTAGTAAAAGTTGATTCCGCGATGTTGCTCTCCACATGCGACTTCGCGCGCACATCTTTGTTTTAAATATCCCAGCTCTATTTGTTTACTGTTGTTTTCTAGGTTAGGTTAGGTTAGGCTAGGTTAGGTTTGCTCTACAACTCAAAAGTGTCACAAATCTTTACCTTGCTGTAATAAATAATAAATATTTATATCTCTCTTTGTATAATAAAGATTTTGCTTTTTTATTTGTTTTTTATTAGGTAGTAGACCATTTCCTTGCAAAAAGTCAACTTTTACTAACTCAAGGTAGTAAGAGTATACTTTCCCTAGGTACGGTCAACTCTGACTAGTAGATGTTGATCGAAATTCATCACTTTTCGCTTTTAATCAACTTTTACTAAAAAGACCAGTAAGAGTCGACTCGGCCTAGGTAAAGTCGACTCTTAATGGAGAATCTATTTTTCCTATAACAAATATAAGGATTTTATGTGCACCGAGAAATCTTGGCATTGAAAATATGTTTTTTCTATCGCATGGAAAATATTTTATTCTGAATGTAAATACAAAAATACTATGCTATTATGTAGTGTAGAACAGACTAGAAAAATGTCAGTGCGAAGCACCTTTCCTTTACATTTTCATGTCTCTTTTTCTCTACCTGCTACTTTAGCTACCTGGTCTTTCTTCCCTTATGTGGACACTTACCCCCTCAAAATGAAGGACACTCAACACTAAGAATTGGTGAGGGGATTGTGGGGTGGAGTTAGACACACAAGGTTAAAGAGCAAGGGATGAAGATATATTTTTTGAAAGGGATGTTAGGGTAGCGTTTGAAGAGGAATACGACGTTGCCAAATTGATATAAACATATTTTTAATTGAATCTACAAATAAGCAAATGTTTGTGTCTGTATTTATTTTATATATTTTTCTAATGTATCTCTTAAAATAATACTTATATACTATCAAAATGGCATGTATTATTAAAGAAAATCATGGCCACATGCGCTGTTATTAGGCCTAAATGAGTTCTTATAAAAAACGAAATGTGTGTGATTATTTTGATCGAATGTTTGAAAAAAAAAAAAGTGGGAACACCTAGTTTATCTTTTAATACATTACTTGAACTTTTCAAAGGCTACAGTTAAAGAAAGAGTACACAATTAACACTAAATAAATAAATGGTCATTATTAAGGTAAGTATAGAGACGAAAAAAACTATTTTTTAAAAGTAGGCTATTTTATTTTCATACAGTTACATCTAATAAATTAAGGCTATCGCTAATTTTTAGCAAAATATTAAAAAGAAAAAGGCTTATATTATAAAAATGTTGATTGTGGCTATCAAATTGAATAAATTGTTTTATCTCGATATATTTGAGTGAAATATTGGTTATACTTCCTCATTATTAGAAATTATATTATTAGATTAAAAAATGCAAACCTGGATTTTATTTTATTTTGAAAAAATACAAACATATTCTATGCGGTCAACTATGATAAAATTTCACTTCATTAATGTTATTTTAAAGGTATTGGAAATGTAGGCTTCCGATATGACGATAAGATAGATTTCCGGCAAAATTTGTAGACCCTTTCTCGCTTGCTCATAGAAATTCAGTGCGGAAAGAAAAGGGAAACTATTACACTTTCAGGACTTTCATTTTAAATAATTTTTTCTGAAAAAAAAATTGTGGGAGGGCGACACTAGCCAGCTAACAAAGGCTGAGTGCGCGCTCTGCTCTGGGTTTGATGGGAAACACATTAGAACCAAATTTCAAGTTGTAGAACTCAGTATTTTTTATTATAGGTAATTATAATTTCTATCTAAAGTGACATCCGAAGATCCATTACTTGACGTATGAATACAGGAAAGTAACTTTTTCCAGCCGTCAAAATTAAGTCCATTTATAAAAAATAGATCGATGGAAGTATAGTTTGAGGACACAACTAAACATAGGCCTTACATTTAATACATTCGTAACCCCAAGATTAACTAAACCATGGCCCCTTTAGGTCTCCATTTAAATACCATGCCTTAACGTTATGTTTTATATAACCACGACTTACTACCTGTTCAGGTTGTACGCACATAATTATGATAAATTACTATAGTGAGATAGAGATGAGGAAGGAAGCATTTTTGAAGGTAATCTACCCACATTTTTGTGGAAGGAGAGTTGGAAACCATTTAGGGAAACCCACCTCAGTAGGCCTGACCGGGATTTCAATCCCTTTCTCTTCATATTTAGCAGGCTAATATAACATGAGTGCCCGCCTTAAACTATTTTGCCACTGAAGATGGTCTTGACCTTCTTGATATAATGCTTGTAGATTCTTATTATAATTCATATAGAATATAAGCAAAGGTTTAACATTTTGTTTGTAACCCAGGATGTTAGTGTTTTGCTCAACTCGCTCAGTAGAATATATTCTTCCTTAGAATGCCAACATGTTGTTTTTTTGGTTGAGATTTCCACATCAGCCCAGATTGAGTTACGTCACAACTCGAGGTATTTTATTCGCTGTCCGAATTTTTGTCCTTCTCTCGGATAATGTGGATGTGTGACACAAACTCTTGATTTCAAATACGACATAAAAAAAAGGCTTAGTGGACAATATACCCTCCATTCCTTACCGCACTTTCCTGTAGTTAAAATACCAGTAGGTATGTACATACATATTACACATGTATATATACATTATATATATTTATATTTACATATATAATGTATGTAATATAGTATATTATACATTTATACATGTGTATATATACATTATATCTGACATATATACAATGTATATTAATATATCGGTGTGTTAGATATACACTGTATATGTGTACATATACACGTGTATATTGTAGATATACACGTGTATATTTGTAGATATAAAAGTGTATATTTAGATATACACTGTATATGTGTAGATATATACAGTGTATATTTATGTACATACCTATTGTTTTACTACACAGAAAGGTGGAGGGAAGGAGGGGGATGGGGACTGTCCACTAAATCTATTTATACATGTATATATAATAATTACAGTAAATGCGATCACGCACGTCTTTTATCAACTAATCAAAGAATTTATTGAAATATTTGTAACTTAAAATATTATAGCTTCTAAGTATTGCTGTGATCTGATTCACAAGGTATTTACTACGTGAATGGAGCCTAAAATCTTAATACGTATTTTGTTTACCTACATTCTGACGCACCGCGATTCAAACCTAGGTTTTTCAAAGCGTGATTATTCGAAAATGAAGGCTATTTTAAAAACGTAACTCTTAAACTAAATATTAAGGTAGAATGGAAGGGAACACAAGGAGAAGCCAGTGTTTTTGTAGTTCCTATGGAAAAAAAAAAAAAAAATTTGGACAAAATAAATAAAATATTGCTCTAGTACAAACATAGAATTTAATTTTCTTCACATGGTGACCTCAATATTTTTTTTAATGTATGTCAAGAGTGTTCCGGAATTTAATGACAAATTTTTTCTCTTCAATTAAAATATTTGTTAGATAATGCCGTCATGCTCATGACAGATATTTAGGAACTGTTGATATCACCGTGTGAATAAAATTAAACTCTATGTTTGTACCGGAGCAATATTTTATTTATTTTGACAAAAAATATTTTATAACTACATATTTTTAATAACACGAATAAAAGTCATATTTATAAAAAAACACTGTTCATAACAAATAAAAATGACCATTTATATATACATATATTTTATATATTATACTTTCACTGCTGCCACCACCTCATTTTGTCCCCGGGTCTTGAATAACTTGGGTCGAAATTTGTCCTCATCTCTAAAGATAGCCAGGTTGTTTTCCACTTGTAATTTTCACTGTGTTTTTTACCTTTTCCTATCTCCAAGCTATTACAGATGGATTTTTCTTTAAGCCACCACCATTATACTTTCTTGAACTTTGATTTAATCGTTACTAAACCTTTTCCGTAAATGGAAAACATTAACACTTTACATATTTTTTTAGTTTCCTTGGTAGGTACGCTAATAAATACTTCGGTCTCACTTAGTCTTGTTTGACGGGGGGAGAAGGTTAGCGATTGAATCCTGGCTAAAGGGTATTTTATTTTTCCCAAATAGTTTCCCACTCTCTTTATATCTTCACGCATATAGGGATACATTTCTATAATACCTACCTTATCTAACACCCCCCTCTCCATCTTCTAATAGTGTAATTAAAAATGAAGAGCTTAAATGGTTTGTGAGATGAAGAACAAATATATGTCAATATATACACACATGCACCTATATTCTTACTAGTCTATTTCCAACAACCGACATTAATTTCTAAAGCAGAAGCGAGAAATGTTAATCTACCACCTTAAGATAAAAAAAAAACTGGAGTCATAACTCTTCCTTCAGAAGTTGCACCAAACGAACCTCTAAGGCACGGAGCCATCAAGTGATGGTTTTATTGCCTGCCGTTATTTAGATGTTGTTTGGTTTACCACTGCGATACCAGATGCTGATTTGTGAGCTTCTAAACTTGATTATATATATAAAATACCGGCGATGTATTTTAATAATCGCTCGAATGAATTGGTTACCTTAGTTAACATCTTTCGGTTGCACGCATCTAGCTACCACTGAGATATTATGTTGTGATGTGATCTTGTTTCTATTGGTTCGTGATATTAAAAAAATATGTAACTTTTATTAAAAGGAAAATGTCTTGAGGTAGTAAAGAAAAACCAGTTTAATAAATCTTATAAATAAAATAATTTTTATTTTTACGTTTTTATAAAACTAACTTATTATTTTGTGCACCTTTTCTTACTGTTAATCCAAGATATCCACATGTTTACACTAAGAAATGAGTAAAATATAATTTTAGTAAATGTACATTGAATTTGCTTGTAAGCAGGGTGGAGAGTATTTAGGAAATACAAATCTCTCTACATCCAGCCAGTATTCTAACACTGACCTCCTTATCAACATAATATCACATGAGGCTAAGTGTGCCAACTAGGCTTTACTATAGATACGATCATTTACTAAATATTTAATAAGAAACATACAAATATGTGGTGTGCAGACTAAACCTCGCTATAGGTCTAATCTTTAATGACGTATGGAGTGAATATTTTATAACAATGCGGGGAATAGACTTAGCTTTTCTTAAGTAACAATTACTTGTGGACAATAAGTATGATGCAGATACGGAGTATGTATAACTGATATCTCATGGACTTGGTATGTGGACTAGGAATTACTTCAAGAACTATCTCTTACGGACTAGTTATCATACATATTGTGGGTATGTGGACTAGGCATTATTTAAAGAACTATCTCTTACGGACTAAGTATCATACATATTGTAGGTATGTGGACTAGGAATTACTTCAAGAACTATCTCTTACGGACTAGGTATCATACATATTGTGGGTATGTGGACTAGGCATTATTTAAAGAACTATCTCTTACGGGCTAAGTATCATACATATTGTGGGTATGTGGACTAGGCATTATTTAAAAACTATCTCTTACGGACTAAGTATCATACATATTGTGGGTATGTGGACTAGGCATTTCTTCAAGAACGATCTCTTATGGACTAAGTACCATACATATACTGGGTATGTAGACTAGGCATTTCTTCAAGAACTATCTCTTACGGACTGTGTATCACACAAACACAAGGCGTGTACTCCAGGCTTTATACAGCAAAGAGTCACAGGGATAGTTCTGCCGGCTCTTTTGCGGTCCGCGCGCTCAAGGCGAAGGAGACAACCGTTATTTATGGTCCGACTCGCGTGAAACGGCGTGGTGGTTTCCCTTCTGTTTTTATTGTTAAACGTGGAATTTTAAGTTAGAGAGATGCCGAGGAAATAGTGGTCCAGAGCTTGGTGGAAGATGTCTCGGATAGTGAGAGTTAAGAGCCCTCTATACCATTTCTAGGGGACGCACACGCAACCTCCAATCCATACATTAGTATTAAGGTTCGGTCCGTCTTAGAACTTGAATTAGCTGCAATGGGAGGGTTTTAAACTATCAAGAAATATGTTGGTGGGGGTTCTGTAAGATTATCCCTCCTCGTCCTATTTAGCTCTAAGCAATTGGTCATTAGTAGCCAACACTTGAATAGAAAATAGGGATGAAAGTGTACATACATATATTAAAGGGCCCGTGAAATACTAAATTTTATATTTAGGAGCTATGATTTTATATTAAATTATATATTTTTTGGATCTCAACCTTGGTAGTCCAGATTGTAAGATGATAATGTGAAAATTAATTTTAAAGAATCTGAGTGTCAGATTAGAGATTTAATGGAGGTTTCTGAGATTAGGGTTGAATACCTAGCTTACGTTCTAGCAGCCATTAAATTTCGAGTTCACTAAGTACAAAGAGTTGGTTTAGTGGATCTAAGCAACAGTAAGTTTTATGTCGTTAAAGTAGCTTAAAAATTGGATTTATTGGCTCCTTTAACTCATTTGTTGGTTTCAAATCCATGATATACTTAGGCCTTATAAAAAATCTCAATTGAACTGAGCAAACACAGTTTGAACATAAACATTGTGAGATATTTTCTCAGGAATTATTTTCTATTGTAATTCTACTGTCTTTGGTTGTGTAAGATACAAATTTATTTTCTAGAAAATTTTCTTAGAAAATAAAATGTGTAAAACTATAAGTAAAAAGTTTAAGAACTAGTATTAACATAGATAGATTTATTTAAGGCATTATTTTTGTAGTTTAATAGAATTGGATTTGTTTTTTACTTTTATGTAGTTATTTTAATTTAATTTATTAAAAGGTAATATCAATAAACAACCTTCAAACCAACATAACGCTCTTAGGGAAAGTTGCCTATATTGTACCACCACCTAAATCGTACCACCATTGATTTTCTGGGAAATGATTATGGTAGAGTGCTCTAGGGGTTATGTTTTGAACCTCCCATTGTTTTAAGTATCCCGCGAAAATATTACACTGGTATGACCACGTTGAACGCTTTTATTAATGTTATTTAGTTTCAGTGGATCTGGATGTAATTTTTGGACTTTGTATCTAAGGAAATACTGAACCCGAAGGTATGTTTTACTTGTTTTCATGAATATATTATTGTAATATAACCAATTCTACAAGAAACCTATGGTTTATTCTTATCGTAGCGATAGTTTGAGGTTATAAATAAGGTTATGTTTAAAATTCCAGGATGTTGCCTAAATCGTACCACAAGTGGGTTCCTAATTCGTACCAGTACGAATTAGGGGCCTTTAATCTTCATTGTTCCATATTTGCTATTTTTTACCAAACTTTTATTAAACACCACGATAAACATAAATAACGCGCGTGTCCGTGTGTGTTACAAAATGACGAAGCGAAAATATGGAGCTTGGAGTGAATCGGATATGGAACGAGCCCCGCAGCTTATAGAAATTGGGACATGGGTTTTAATGAATGCTGTCGCCAATACGGTATTTCAAAGTCAACTCTCAAGCGCTACTTAGACTATGTCACTCCCATGTTAATTTTTAAGCGCATGAGAATGGCTAATGAATTAAAAGTTGGGGCTCTACCTGAGGTTTCTGAAACAGGCTACATAAACAGTGACCTCTTCATCCAGTGGCTAAAACATTTTATTGCTGCCGTCAAACCAAACAACGATAATAAAATTTTCTTAGTTCTAGATGGCCACAATACACATTCAAAGAACTTGGAAGCTTTGGATATAGCAATAGAAGCCGGAGTAATTATGTTGCAGTGGTCTGGCCACACAACGCATCGGGTTCAGCCATTAGACAAGTCGTTTTTTAAACCACTGAAAGGGTTCTACACACAAGTGGTTGAAAAATGGCTTCGCACCAATCCAGGACTGTGTGTTACACAATACCAGGTGACTCAACTTGTGGCAGAAGCCTATGCAAGGGCAGCGACAGTTGAGAATTCCATTAATGCATTCCGTGGATGTGGAGTCTGGCCAGTTGACCGTAATGTGTTTAAAGACTCTGACTTTTTACCAGCTGAATATCTTGAGCCTTCAGAAGATACCAATGTAGATGCACCACTTACTAAAGATGTCACCAATGTACCACCCACTGCACCTACTGCAGATGAAACCAATGACCGACCGGATGTTGCTGTAAATCCAAAGGCTGGACCAGCCAACACCTCTCAACTTAATGTGTCAATTGAAGATATCTCACCAATTCCCAAACCCACCCAAAAAAAAGTGTCAAAACGAGGTGGGTTGACAAACAAAGGCCTACAACGAGCTACTGTGCTAACAATCAGTCCATACAAGAATGATTTGCAAACAGCAAAAGAATTGCAAATGGCACAGGCCAAAGTAAAACAGTTGAAAATGAAAATAGAGAAGGCCAAAGCAAATGAATTGAGACTGGCAAAGCTCAAGATAAAAAAAGAAGTAGCCAATGCTAAGAAAAATGTTTCATCTGTGTGGAGAAATTTAGAAAAAGCAGATCTGCAAACCAACGGAGAAAGCCTACCATCTACTTCAACACAAACTGATGTTAGTATTGAAATCCAGCAAGAAGAATGGTTTTGTTCCGTATGTGAAGATCATTCTGTTGAGGACATGGTGCAGTGTTTGGTATGCTGGTCCTGGGTGCATGAAAGATGTGCAGGGGTCAAGTCAGGATTAAAACAGTTTATTTGTATGGACTGCAAATAGAAAAAGTTTTGATAAACATTTAAATACTAAAACATACCTCTGTACTGTGATTATTAATAGGTGTTCTGTCACACGACAGATTAATTATTTTGTCAGTGAACTTAGACTGCCAATGCGTCCTGTCCTCCACCTCTTCCTTTAGCTCCCAGCATTTTCTTCCTTCCCTAAAGTCATCCAATATTTGAAACCTTCTTCTTCCTAAGCTTCTCTTTCCATCAACCTTGCCTTCAATGATGTCATGCAGAAGATAGTGCCTCCTAAGAATGTGTCCGATCCAATTAGTTTTCGTCCGAAGAATCACACTACAATGTAGTATAATATTATATTTTTATTAGTAGCTTCTTCCTAATAAATACTGTAGTGGTACGATTTAGGACATGGGTGGTACAATTTAGGAAACCTGTTTCCTATATCGTACCGATTGCAGCCAGTTAGAAAAATCGCTGTATTTATTTCCAATTACATCCTTTTGAGCTTGAAACAGTACAAATATATCAGCAAATAAGTACAGGTTTGTGTAAAAATACACTTAATACCATAGGTTAATATTTATGGCAAATAAAAATAAAAATTTAAAAAGTGGTACAATATAGGCAACTTTCCCCTATATCTAATGCAAATAAAACTTTCAAATACTATCTTTCAGACTACACTGACCAATACGATATTAAATAGGGTCTTGCATTTTTATAGATATTAAAAAATCAACATTATTTTCCCCATTCAACTAATTTAAACTATAAACACTCTTCCATCCCAATATTCTTTACCAAATTAAAAAAATTCAATTCGATGCCTCAATCACATTTCTAAAAAATAATTGTTCTTCTATTGATCAAGCTAAATACACAATGGCAGTGCCAGTATTTTTAATAACTGCGACAGGCAGGGTTGTAGCTGTAATTCGTGCTCTTAGCTCCTGGGACTTGGTGCATATCTCGCCTGGGATTGTTGGTACAGTCTAGTATTATAATATGAAATACCTTATCTGACAGCTAGACAATTTTCTAGATCTACTCTTATGTATTCATACGATGTAACTCGCAGTGGTAGTTTTTGATGGATATAATCAATACCTATAAAATAATGATAATAAAAATAATTATATTTATGGAGGTCTACTCTGGTAGGTAAGAGTAGAATTCTGAATTCTCACGTTGAAATCATCACATCTGTTGTGGAAAAACGAATTATAAAGAAAGTGTTCAAACTATTATTAATCAAAGTCTCAAACAATATCCTGGAAATACCATATGCGTGGAAAATTGGGTCGGACTGGCTGAAACCTGATCTATCTTCTGATTTTGATTTTAAGGTGTCTGTTAAAGATATTATCTCTTTGATTTATTTTTTCCTGTACTTATTACACATTTCGTCTTGGAAAAATCTAATTTGATTCAAATTTTGGGCGAGTTGCCATATTGCCCACACATTTTCTTGAACTAAATAAAATTAATTATTAGATCAATATTATATTTAATACCATTTTAGTTTAATCATTATAGGGTAAAAAGATTCGTCAGGTGACGGAAATTGGTCTGGCTTTCGAATTTCAAAAATTGCTAGTTATTTATCTAAGTCTAGTTTAAAAAAAAGCACCGTCTCTTAAGTTAAAGATTTTCAAATAAACATTTAAAATTAATTAAAAGTATGTATTCAAAAATAAATACATTTTCAACATAATATAACGCTATTATAAAAAAAAATTTTGGACAAGTTTTCAAAAATAACATCAAAATACGAACTCTCAACAATTAAATTTTATAAGAAATTTACAGTTAATATGAAATTATATATTTAAAAAATTATCTTATTATTTCTATTTACTAATATTAAAATAACAATTCAGTCAAATTTTAGTAGAATTAAAATTATTCAGGCTATCTATCTCGCACAAATTATCTAAACAAGACACTAATAGTGCTATAATTACTTAATTAGACGCGTGTAAATTGGGTGAGGTCAGCGCTCAAATTTCCACTATCAATATTAAATCACATGCTTAGAGCTAAATTTGTTCACCGAAATGTAATACTAACTAAATTGAATTTCTTCTTAACCAACATTTTCTTTCACTAGACTGATTTAAAAAAAATTATAGGCCTTATTTTAAAATATTATATATTTTTCAACATGTTTTAATGGCCATTTGGGCTGTAATTATTTTGTTTTCACTAATAAGGCAGGGCCGATGAAGTTATACTTTTAGAGTAAATGTAGACGTATTTGCCTAAGGGGAGAGTGGGAGAAAGCACCCTAATTTTTCTCGGATAGGACCTCTCTGTCCCCGGTAAACTAAATTAAAAGTGCCTTGACATTTAGTCTGCCTGCATACTGGTGGAATTAGTATTGTTATTTAAAACTAGTGCTTGGCTCAAAGTTGTCTTGGAGATAGATTGGAAAAGCACAGCTTGGAGAAAATAAAACATCCTACCAGTCGGCCCCCTCCAGTTATCGAACATCAAACCATCACAAGTCAAAGTACCCACTAGATTGGGGAACCATACTTGCCGGTATTCGGGGGTGGATCTTTTCCGAATCTATACACGTCCCTTCTTAACATCTGTGTTCTTATCCACCTTGTTCAGTCCCGTTATTTATGTCACCATGGTAATATGCGTGAGACAATGGTCCATACGTCTTCAACAGCGTGTTGTAGTTTGTATGGCGACCACATTGTCTTCGGCAATGCTCACTGTTATTTTCACGAGGAACGCCCTTACATAAATCTATTTAAACATGATATTACTATTTTCCTTTCTTTTATAATGAAGCTTTATCATAATTCACAACACGGATATAAGGCTAAATGAAATTTGACGTACATTTATTAGTGTTAGTGTTTGCTTGACCCGCGTCTTAATACCGATTCAGGCTTTGCGCATGTTCACACTTATTGAGTAAGGCTGAGTTAAGGTAGAATATTGAGAAAAATATACCCACATTTGCGTGTAAGTAAGGTGGCAAAAACTTTAGGGTGAAACCCAATCTCACTACACAGGGCCATGATTCAAATCCCGATTTCCATCTCGCTGGCAAACAAGATTAGTTATGGCTAAAACCCTAGTCTGCATGCCCATTAATATGATTAAATAATTGTGTAGGACTAAATAATTGTAAGCTCATTTTTTAAAAGATTTTTAAGAAATACAATTTTTGTGTGTGACTGCTTGACCGTAAATTTAATTGGTGTTAAATAGATCAAGATAGGTACCATATAATAGTTTTGGTTGCACTTTAAAGGGGCTAGGAGCTTAAATTCTCTCGCGCACTAACATTTTTTAAAACAACCTAAACTTTGATGCAAGTAGAGTTAATCCGTGATTAGTTGTACCTTTTATCGAGCGATTTGAAGGGAACTAAATCTTATAAAAACTTTCACATCAAGTAGTGTCATGCGTGATTGCCAAAAAAATTAAATCAAGTCTGAATTTTTTTAAGACCAAAGGACTTAAATTGTTATTAATGTCAAGAAATTAATATTAATTTTTATTCTAAAATTTTTATGTTGGACCTGATTTAACTAAACTATTGTTTAGTCACTGTGGGGAAAATCTTTTTTAGATTCTTTTATCAAATATTCTGTAGTCAATCAAAAATTTTACTTTGAATCTGTACAAGCTAGCCCCATTAATCAAAAGTTACATATTTTGATCTATCAGTCTAAACTTATGAATACATTCAACCAGAGCTAGTATCGTTTTAAACTATTGACTACGGCTTAAAACTAGAGATGTTTAAGAATACAAAATTGATTTTTTCCAGGAGAAAAGATTTAAACACATTTCTGTAAATAACAACCTTAGCTGATCCGATTGGTTTCGAAACATGATTATAATTCTTGGTTGGAAATCTCTATTTGGGTGGGGTTTTTTTTTTCGGTTTTTGTTGTGTTCTATAACCCAGAGGTGCCATGTGCTAATCACTTCTTTTTAAAATCAAATTAGAATAAATTAAATAGGTGGATATCTAGTTTTGATTTTCAGCTAAACTCTTATCAAACAGATTAAATTATTAGATGGTCGATTGTTCCATCAATAGAAGAGTTTAGCAAACGGATAGTGTACCTGACTCTGACGAACGTGGTAAAAGCCAAACTACATGCAGTGAAAATGTTTCTAAGATTTTAGATGATTTACTCTCTGAGATTTATACATGTTTAATCAGTATTTTTACAGGCCTATTATGATATGTTTCATTGACGCCTGAAACCTCTATTTTAATAAACAGTCTTGTCTCATTTGGTTTTACACCACGCTATGAATAACTATTTGTTCTCCTCATCGAGAGCCAAACCTTATTCTTTAGAAGCAATGTAAATAGAATAGAAGGTAATGTCAGATAGAAAAAGATATCTGGTTTGCTGAGCTTGTGACGTCACTCGGTACACAAGTCAGCGTGTTATTTACACGTATATGGAAGACCAACCAAGTTGTTAAAAATCATGCCACGCTTTGGAAATTTAAATAATAAATAAGTCTTTAAAATCACACCAATGTCCAATTAATGTCGTTACTCTACTTATTTAAAAGAAGATATATGTTTGAATGTCTTAATATTAAAATAGCATAACTGTTGTGTACTGGATGACGTAAGCAATGACATAATCAATTTCCTCCTTGAGTCGCTACCTTTCTATTCTATTTACATTGTTTGGAGAGGCGTTTAGCATCCTCTGAAATTCCTCTGAAATATAACGCCTTTAACGATTTCGATAACAACGTAGGCTGGGAAGCCGTTAGTATCCCTTGTGCTATAATAACGTATCATTAAATATTTTTTACCCGTTTAAACTTTTTTTTTTACTATCTAGTAGGAGACGTAAGATGTAAAATATCACCTAGATGATATGCCTATAATTTTTTCTTCATTATTTTCCAATTATTCACGTGAATCAATTAAACTAAAGATTTCTCATGTTTTATTTTACAAAAGCATACATTGTAGTTAAATTAATCTTAAGGACTTTAACATCAGAAACATTATTAAATCAGCGAAGATAAAGCAATAACACCAATCATTTCAACTATCTCCCTATACTGACGTGTTGACAACAGCGCTTGGTGGTGAAATGTGTAACTAACGTCAGGGTTCTCCCTTCATCTAAGGCCACATATGTAAAAAATTTAATTGTTGAATATTGTAAGCAAAGCTTTTACTTTTACAATAGGCTGCTCATTTCCATTTTATTTAACTGTCTGAAATTTTTATTTAAGAAATTATTTGAACATTTTAAAACTGAAAATTTGCCTTAAAATGTTCAAATTTACCCTCAATCGGTGGTTACGGTTTCAAGTTGCCATCGACCGGACCTTATATTTCCACTTGTGTTGGATCGCCCGCCACAGCCAATTAAAACCATAGGGAAGTATTGCAGTTTGTGCCACATCTCCAATCTGTCCCCACCTCTGATATATCTCAACATCATCCTCCCCCCGTCCCTATCATCAAACTGGAACCGACCATCCCCCCCACAACAACCCCACGAACAAACCTCTCACCCCCTCCCCCTTACCCAAAAGAAGGAAAAAAAATAAATTGGGTTTTGGAAAACAAGTGCCTTTAGTCCGGTCATGGAGTAATGCCTTTACGAGTACCCAGGGTAATATAAAGAAAATGAAAAACACTGTCTCTGCGTTTACACAACTTTTTCTTTCTTCTTTTTTTTTTTCTCTTCTCTATGTGTCCCTTGTCTTTTTCTCTTCAGAATCTTTCCCTTCTCTTTTTCAAGATCTCTTTTTATTCTTCGCGCGGACGTGTTTTTTTTTATATTTGTATCGTCTTTGTTCATGTCGTTTTGTAGGTAGTTTTTAGTACTCCCCAGTTATATAGCAATAGAACTAAGTCCTTTCCCAATTTAGGAAGGCTTTATTTTTTTGGTTTTTCTTTCATCTACAAGAAAAGATTTAAATCTATTTTCTTTTCAGCGTTATAATTTTTTCTGGATCTATTTCAACCTTTCAATATTGCAAAGTTTCGCAGTTTATAAATCGTGATATAGATTACACTTTTTTTTTTTTTATATTCCAAAGTTGACCTATATTAGCCCATTAAATTACTTTTAAAACGTTACAAAAAAAATGTAAAATTTAGTGCTATATTTTTCACTCCACTAAAGTTAAAGGTAAAAGCTTCTTGATTTATTTCATCATAAGGGTACCATCTCCACTAAAATAATTTTATGAAATAATTCACCACTGTTTAGTAAATTGTATGAATCTTATTTTATATAGAAAAAAGCAAGTACATAATGATTACACTAGTCTGCATGATATCAGATGATTGGAAACTAATATGTGTTTTTGGCTCACTTTTTGATGCTGATTCCAAAACTGTTCCTAATTTTCTTCTATCACGTACAGTTTTTTCACAATGAACCTAAGTTGACTTCCAACATTTATCGCTGAGAACATTATATGTGCCAGTAGGTAATGCGTATTGTTTGACGGAAATTTCGCAACATAGACCTGTAAGCCTTTAGGTTACCATAACTGCTGCTGCTAGGTGTCCTTGTCTGACCTTGGAAGTGTTGTGACTCTCAGACGCTTGCATTTCCAGATATGTTCTCATTTTATTTCGTTTTGTGTTTGCATTTCCGCCGCTGTTCTTTGTTTATTTCCCTATTGTGATTGCAGTTATAGTTGTAGTCTTACAATGTCTACACGGAAGTGTGTGACCAATCCAAATTTTTTTTTTACATTTGTGCTTAAACAAAGAACGGACATAACGGACTTTGTAAAGAAAGCTTACTATGCTTATTTTAAGTGAAGCTTGGTGACCAGGATAAGGCATGGGCGACAGACAGTTTGCCGCTATTGTGTTGAAAGGTTAAGGCTATGGGCAAAAGTTAGAAGACGTGCATGTCGTTTGCAATTCCTATAGTGTGGAGGGAGCCTTAATACCACCTTAATGACTGTTACTTCTGTTTGGTTAATGTTCAAGGGTGCAATTCAAAAATTAGAAGCAAATTGTGCATCCAAGCATTCCTTAAGCCATTAGGCCAGTTCAACATGGAGAATACCTGCCTGCCCCTCTTTCTCCAGCTGTTTTAGAGAACATGGCAGAAGATGATGTTGAAAGTGAACGTGATGTAATCTCTGAAGCCAATAATGATGATGTCTACAAGCCTGAATACGACTTTACTCCACAAAGGTTTTCTCATAGGGAACTTATTGATCTAGAACGTGATTTGAATTTGCTTAGGGAATCTGCAGAATTACTTGGCTCCCGGCTTAAAAGTAAGAATCTTCTGGCACCAGGAACACATTTTTCATGGTACAGAGACAGAGGACAATAACTAGTTCCTTTATTTTCAAAGAACGATTCCTTGGTTTACTGCAATAACACAAACGAGTTAATGAACTTCTATGGCATTGAACATGATCCTAATCAGTGTAGACTTTTATTGGCTCATCCATGAGGAGTCTCAAAGGCATGTTACTGCACAATGGGAACGTGTATGGGTCTATTCCTATGGCCCATTCAGTTGAAATGAAAGAGACATTTAAGAACATGAAGGTACTGTTAACAAGTATCAAGTATGTGAAACACAAATGGCTAATCTGTGGTAACTTCAAAGTTATAGGAATTCTATTAGGACAACAAGCTGGGTACATGAAACTTACTTGCTTTCTATGTTAATGGGACCATCGGGCAAAGCAAAGGCATTGAAGTGTGAGAGTTTGGAGAGAGCAGAGGAATTATGTGCCTGGAACTAAAAACATCTTGCATGAACCGCTTGTAGACCCCCAAAAAGTCTTGCTTCCACCCCTAGACATCAAATTGGGCTTAATGAAGCAGTTTATAAGGGTTCTACCACAAGATGGGCCTTGTTTCAAGTACCTTTCTTTGAAATTTACCTTCATCACACAAGAAAAATTGAAAAGTGGAGTTTTTGTTGGTCCACAAATCCACAAACTGATGAAGGACGAGGATTTTGAGAAAACGATGAATGAGAGAGAAATAGACGCATGGACCGCCTTCCAATCTGTTACCGAAAACTTTCTAGGGAATAACAAAGATCCAAATTACAGGAACATTGTTGAAACAATGTTGGAAAACTTCAAGAAGTTGGGTTGAAATGGAGGATCTGCAAGGAAGTCAAATAAAATATAAAGTTTGAAAATTAATGGAACACTGGTTACTATTTTTTGTTACATAATAGTCACGAAAGTATTAGGATAGTTCTTTACAGTATTAGGACAGGTCCCTACAATATTTAAAAAATGTATTTGTAAAAAAAAAGTCTTGTATTTGAATATATTTGTGCTTAAAATAGCTAAAATCTGGAAAACATAACCTCTTAATTTGTGTAAAAACCTGACGTGATAGAAAAAAATGGATGTCATTTCTAGAATCAGCATGAAAACTAGATTCAAGAACACCAACTTTTGAGAAATCATCTGAGAAAAAATTCAAAAATGCAGACTAGTGTTATCTATTCATTTAGGTTTACTCTTTTTTTTTATATAAATTCTTCATTTGTCACTGGATTTGTTCAGTTTATCTTATCTACTAGAATCAACTCAAAGGTTTCCAAATATTTCTTATAATTTTCCCTCAGGGTCAAAGTTACAGCTCTCCAAAAGTGACGTTCCATATACAACACTTCACTAGTTTCCCCATGTCCAGATTGCTACCGCTTCTTGCTGAAAATATCCTTCCTAATCCGTTGCTATTTTTGACTTCTTCCTTGTACACCACGCACTTGTCAACAACAAACTCCATTTCTTGATATATCACCGCCGTGTTCAGTGATAATTTTCTATGGTCTTGTCAATTTTAATTTCCATTACTTTTTAATCTTAAGTGATGCTTTTATCTTTATAGAAAATGTAGAATTTGTTCTATTTTTTATCAACATTGATTGCAATTGCATGCTCTAGTTTAACTTTATTTCAGGTGTGACAGAATTAAGAAGATACTATTTCGATAAATTTAAATAATTTCATGTGCTGGGGATCCGGGGTTCAATCCTCGGTCCCAGCACAGATTTATCTGATTGCCAAACCTTTACTTAACCTCTGACAAGACGTGTATTAATCACAACTTGTGAATGTGTGGAATGCCAGACCTCCACCGTGGTTCGGATCTCACGTTAAACTGTAGGTCCTCCATTTCATCTCACAATCACCATAACATTACACATTAGCGTAAGTGCTTATACACCGAGTGGGTAGTAAGACGCGGTGCTAATAATAATTAAATAATTCAACGCTTAGCATTGAATCCTCCCGTGTGCTTTTTATTGTGTCAATACTAAAAGCGAGATTAAATATTAGGAATTCGAGTAATATGCTATTAATTATCTTACGTATCTATTACGTGAAAAAAAACCCAATGGATATTAACATAATTTTCAACTGCCATAATTTAATTGAATCTAGTAAGTCTCTAATTTTGTAAAAATCCTATTAAATCAAATAAGCCTACTTAAGGTGTGGTTATCAAATCTTATTTTCATAAGTTACATACATACATACATATACATACATAATCACGCCATTCCATTACTTGGAAGGCAAGAAACTGCATGCAGCTCAAAAATAACTCCGTTCTTAATACATCCTCAATAACTTTCTCCTTATCCTCGAATACTCCCTTTGCTTCAACTGCATCCATAAACCGAGTCATACATGCTCTTTTATTCTTAAAGCTCCCAACATTTTACGTCTTACATGGCCTACCCACACACTCTACTGTACCTTAATAAATTTGCTTCGTCACTCGATCCACAATCCTTCCTCTCAATATTCTCAAACTAAAGGCGTATTTTACACATTGACCTATCGGATTCCCTTTCAAACCGCACTCCTTAAGCACCCATTCATTTTTTGCTAAAATTAAATAAATCGTTAATACCAGACTAACATTATTTCATACACTTTTTTTTAGCACTGCGTAATACTACTCGTTCAGGCTATATGCTTGTGTATTAATTACACTAATGGTTTCAGTAATTAGGAAGGCTATATTTATAGAAAGTTAACCCGTATTTGCGTGGAATGAGAGTTGAAAACCATTTTTAAAAACCACTCTCAATACACCCGACTCAGATTCGAACCACGATATTCTCGTCATTGGCAATCTAATCTACTGCGAGAGTGGCATCTCAGACCATGTGGCCATTGAAGCAGGGACACCTTGTTGTTTGTGGTTCAAGCTAACAAAAAGGGTGTATATATATCACAATAAATACATGGCTAGAGGGCATTTATTATTTATGGTAGGCTACATGTGAGCATGTTTTGATTGAAAATTACACATTCGAATAGCGTGTCTAAAGGCAGGACTTTGTCTGAGATTCCGGATCACTTCCCGCTGTTAAGCTTTTCTTTTTAATTTGCATATTACATATTACCTTTTTACTCCGTTCTATTATTTTTAATTTATTAAAATGTTTGATTTATCTTTGAACAAGGATTGTTATTGTTTATTCTCAATATTGTACTTAGTTTTAACATTTGTTAGGTTGAAAATAATATTTTGTAGGTTTGTAAACATATTTGACTTAATATGGTGGAGTATTAAAAACATACTTTATTTATTATAAAAAATAGAAGAAAGTGAACTATGAACAGTTGAAGTAAAGGAAGAAAACAGTGGGGGGACCTTGTTTATGGTATATGATTGTATTGAATACGTTTTGGTTATGTAGGATGTTTCTTTGTCATTTAAAGGGTTGGGTTCCTATCTTTTTTAAAGTTTTAAGATATGCAAGATGAATTTGTAAGCCTATTTCTTCAGTTAGTAAACAACTTTACACAAATATGGTCACTATAAATTTTCATACGTAATCATCTTATCAGTAGCTTTGGTTCTTTAAGTGAAAAAAAGTGTATACAGGGATTATTTCTTACTAGCATTGCTCATGAGAATCGATAGTTTCTTTTTCATATTTTATGTATATAATTAAAAAAAAGCTTGGAATTTTCAAAATCATTCTTTTAAAATATAACCCTTTCGCTGAGCCACATATTTTTTTTCTAATTATTTATTTAAAGTTATAATTTTAAGACCTAAATTTTAAAATAAAATCAATATTGTTTTTCATTTGAACATAACCTACAACCTCGATCTAAGACCATTTCTAGAGTTTTTATAAAATAAAAGAGTTTTGTTACTGAAATAAAATGAAAAATAAAACAATAGACAAATAGGTTTTATTTTGAACACAATAATTATTAAAAATCAAAACTTTATCAATAATCGACCTACTCTATCAGTGAAAACAACATTTTTTTGATTGTGAGGAAATAGCCTAATATATCAGATGCCATTACAATTCGACCAATAGCTAGAATATCAAAATTACTCTATTATTTTGTGTGAAAAATATAACTGAGGTTTGATACTTAAGTTATGTCTAATCTTTCAATACAATTATATCCAGAGATTTATATTTATTAATAAGTTCTGTTAAAATAGCGATCCTAGCTCGCATGATCAATTACACCTTTTTAAAATTACATTTCATTCATGTAAATATATAGGATATTATGTAGTCTTTTAGAGGAACACATATAAATCACATGACAACACTCACGTTTTTACCATAAACAACGTGAACTAGCGAATATCTATTTAGAATATATATTTTTTGTTAAATTTTTATTTTTATAAACGTGTTTCAGCTGAGATGAAAATATACAGTATTTGGATAGTGAGTGTACTAGTATGTTTTATTACATGTTGTGTATGTAGGGAATATATTGTTCGCGTCTATGTAACCAATCGTTTAGTTGTTTTTGGCACCCCAACATGTAAAGGGGGCATAAAGGGGTGCTACTGAAAAAAAAAACACAAATCGTTCCCCATTGATAATTATTACTGTTTCAGAGCGGGATCGTTTTTATCACACGGCTGATGACGTGATCAGTATCAAGGCCTTTTGCTATGACCCGCCACTGAAACGATAACGAAAGGATTTCAATAAACCGGACTTTGGTTACAGGTCACGGTTTGGAAAAATAGCCCCCGCCAGGGAGTTTGTGTAGTTTAATTTAGTTTTATGGGTAATAATCATCATTGATCCGCGTGGTCCAATGCGTTACCCTCGCAGTAGACTAGACTGTCAATGACGGGGAGATCTAACCTCAAATCTCGGTCGGGTGTACTGAGGGTGAATCTTCCAAAATGGTTTTCCACTCTCCCTACACGTAAATGTGGGTACACTTCCTATAAATATAACCTTCCTAATTCCCAAAACCATGAATGTAATTAGTGCATAAGTGTATAGCCCAAACGGGTGGTAAGACTTGGTGTTAAAAATCAGTACTACTATTATATTTTATTATTGTGTTCTTTGTGCTTTACTTCACATGTGGTCATACGAAGAAAGACTCGTTTCATCTGGTTACTGAAGGTGAGGGTTCGAACCTAGGTGCAATGATTTGTTTTTGTCCTAAATGGTTTCTCACTCTTCGTCCATATCAATATAGGCACTCCTATTCATAATTTCACCTTCATCATCAGTGTAATTAAATGCGGAAATCCCAGATTGGTGGTAAGGAGCCCGGAGAAAAAGAATAATGGAGTAAAGGTCCGACAACCTAGCTCAATACCTAACATTTCTACTTACTAAGCTAAAGGTCCTGGGCTCGAGTCTTGGAACGGGCGAAAAATGTATTATTGGTAGAATGTGGATTTTCCCCTCCATTTAAAATTTATATATTGACGGGCGGGGGCTGGATGATGTGCCTATTCTAGATTTAAGTTATTTTTTTTTAAATTGTGTGCTGATATAATCGCTTGGTTCAGAAAGTTCATATTGGATACCTCAAATAATAATAGCAGTATTAAAGCTGTAGTGTTGATGATCTTCTGGAGTTGTAGATTGGTTGAACCTTCCATTAGTGGAAGATAATATTTTTATTGGAACATTTGAACGTATCAGGCTTAACAGAGGAGTGTTCACGACTTTTTTTAATGGGAAGAGAGAGAAGGGGGCTGTAGGGATAAAATGCACTTCTGGTACCATCAGATATCAGCGCAAACTGCGCGACAGTGTCGCCGCCTACACACTTGAAAGGTATTTTGATTGGAAATTGTTTTTTATCCAAACTTCAGGATCGGTGAGTAATTTTGAGCAAGAACCTTCTGAGCCCACCACAGCATTTAGGACAGGGCACCCTTCTCTCCCCCTAGCACACTACCACCGCCCTTTGTTTTCTCATTCCTACGCTTCTGAGTGTGATTTCTCAATATCTTGATATACGTTTATATCTTCACAATAAGAATTTAGATGTGAATAAAAAAAAAAAGCTGCTTCTTGTATATCATGAGAAAAAACTAAATATCTTGTGTTGAGTTTTTTTTGTTCACTCTAAAGTTGAACGTGTATGACTGTGTAAGGGTTGAACTATTAAAATATATGTGCGAGGGTGGGGGGGTGGGTTGTTGGACGCGTCCTATGCCACTCCACGCGCGCACGGAGGGGGGGATGTAAATGGGGCTGAAAGAGGCTGACCACTCAATGTACACGGGTTCTCCCTTCCCTCGGAACCCCTCCAAACCCCTGAGAGGTCTGCTCTGCCGGAGAAAACCCGTGCGCTCCCCCTATAAAATCTGTTTTATTGGCAACCTGTGGGGTTTTAACCGGATACGGAAGCGGAAATTAGCGGCTGGCGACGGGTAATGACCGTTCGCTCACTGCTGACCTCTAGTGGCTGTGGTGGCTGATAATGTAAGAGTTACAATCTCGGAGCAACGCCGCACACTTTATGGACCGGAGGTGTAGACGATATGGAGGGAGGAGGGGAAAGGGAAGGTTTTTCTTCTCACCCAACACGCAGTTGGGTGTTAAGAGAATTTCAGAGAGCGTGGTATATTTTTTTTTATAGATTATAGTTTAATAGCTTTCAATACATTATAAATATATACTTTCACCACGTCTTAGTAACCTCTTGCGTTATACACACATTAATTACGCTTATGGTATAGGGCAGTGGTTCTCAAAGTGAGGTTTGCGGACCCCAGGGGTCCGCGAGATCGTCAAGGGAATCCGTGACGTAACTCTATGTATTTTTTTTAGACATTATAAAATGTTATATAAAACGGCAAATTTCTGCTATCTAATAAACACAATGGAGCTGCCCCCCCGTATTAAATCCCGGTGGGCAAGTGAGGCTGAAAAGTGAGGGGTTGCCCCCTTGTACCCAAATCTTTGAGAGGAGAATTTGAAAATTCATTTTTATTTTAGTTTGCTCATCAACCAGCACAAAGAACTTTTAGAAAAGGCACTGAATTATTTGATGTCTTTTCCACCAACTTATTTGTATGAGCAAAGCTTTCCTGCTCTTTGTGTCATGAAAATATGTTAAATGAGATCGTCTTAGTGTGGAATGAGACTTTTAAGATTTGGTCAATGAAATTGATACAGATTTCAATTATATTTTAAAGTCACACAAGCAGTTACATTCTCCACATAAATTAGTCAGTGTTTATAAATGTAAAAATATAATGAATATTAAATTTTCTTTTCAATTATATTGTAATTATTTTTTACATTTATTTAAAAAAAATATGTCTAAAGATGTACAAATATAATGCCTACACTTATTTAAATTATATTTTTACTGTAATTATATTTACACAACATATATTATGACTAATTTATCGCAATAACATACTATAAATTTATGACAATAGTTTTACTTTCTCGCTATCTTACAGGTAGAGAAAGTATTGTGATCGTAAAAAAAATCGAACTTGAGATTTTGATGAATCTCGAAGTTTCATGACCCGCCGGAACAGAAAAAGTGGTTTTTTATTTTCCTTCTGTCTGCCTGTCTGTCTATCTGTGTCTGTACCTCAGACTAGAGCCTAAACTATTTTACCGATCGGCCTAAAACTTGGTATCTAGGGTTTTCATAGGTTTGCCCCGAGGAGTTTTAAGGAATTGCATATCTAACCCTAAAAATAAGGGTAATTTACTGAAGGGTGAAAATAGAAAAAATAAATTTTCTCAAACAGGCTCTAAAGAATTGGATTAAATTTCATTTCTAAACATTAATAAATATTCCAAACAAAATTGCTACTCGCAATATTTCGGAAAAATGACTTTAAGAGTTCCGGTCTGTCGCGTAAATTCTCAATTCAAATCATATCTCTGTATCTCTTTGAGATATGAAATTACTCGTCATTACAAATATGTATGGCTATTTATCCTACAAATCTTTTATTTAAAACATATTTTTATCAAACCAATAACTTAAAGCTATACGGAAATGTATATATATTTTAACTTTTCGAAAACTAAAGGTAAATTATTGTGACCGTAGAAAAATTTAACCCGAAATGTTGATGAATGTTAACGTTTCATGACCTCCGAACCTTAAACAGTGTTTTTTTCAATGCTGTCTGTCTGTCAGTTTAACCCTACAATTAAGAGTAGATTAAAAAAGAGCGAAAATAAAAAATCTATTTTCTCAAAATAGGCTTTAACGATTTTGTTGAAAATTTGTATCTAGGTGTTGATTGAGATCAAAAATAAAATGACTATTTTTATTTTCCTATGAAAATGACTTTTAGGGACTTTACAGAAGTGGAAATTTCCGTATCTCTGCAACTATCTGAGAAACTAAACAACTTATAATTGCAAAATGTAGTACTATTAAAATTAAAAAACTTTTAGTTGAAATATATTTTTATAAAACTAACATTTTCTGAGATATTGGCAAATATATTAATAGAATTTTGTGAGCTTTATTTGTAAAGAGATACTACTTAAGTTTTAACGCAATAATTCTCCTGTGCCATAGTGTAATTAAATATAAGTAAGTCTCTCAAAAAGTTTGTTATTTTTCCTTAAACCCCTTAGATCATTGTTGTACAAACATTCCTTCTATCTTCTTCATTTTAGACTCAATAGTCGATATTTACATATATTTATTGGTAAAAATTTCTAAATGAGGAATTTAAAATCAATGTAATGACCTGAAAATATACAACACCCAATAAAATGTCGAAAATGTTTACCAGAAGTCGAAATTTTAATACAAAGTGTTGACCCTTATGGACCCAATATCAATCTTTTTTTATTGGTCCAAACATACAAATGAGGACATTAATTCTTTTAAAAAAAACTATAAAATTAAAACCGGGACTTTTAAGTGCAATCTATGATTGGGTTTGCTAGTGTATATATTATTCATTTCACATATAGGGGAGAGCGGGGGAATCCCGCACAGTTGGACAATACCGCACACCCTTAAACAGCTCACTTTGTTCACTGTGGAAAAATAACTTCCATGGTATACTCTAGCGGCTTATTGGGTGAACTTAATAGCGTAAGCTCAGAACACAAGTAGCCTTTGTTTCTGTGTAGTCATTGTTTTTATAGTTTTATTCTTTTGCTTACTATTTTCAATAGTATTTCATTAAAGGTAAGTCCATTTGGATGTATATTTACTATTTTTTCATAAGCATCTACAAATAGAACTTGTTTTTAACAATAAGTCTACACCAGTAAATATTCCTTCTAAATAACACAATATTTGTTGAAGAGGTAGAAAATGGCGAAACGTGTTGTGGGGTAATCCCGTACGTTTAGAGAGGGCATTCCCGCACAGTGTGCGGTATTACCCCCTATTGTTTCTTACGGCAGAAACAATTATTTTTATATTCCCTAAACCTACGCGTAAGCATAAGATTTAAAAATAAAGAATTTAACTAAAATTGAACACTAATGTATTTATACTCTCGGTGGCTTCTTTAGAACATTTAAAATGTTTATTCAAGCATAGTTCGGAATCTTGATATTATATTTAGACCAAACTAGTGTAATAATCACGATGAATTGAAAATTGAACAAGTATTGACATTTAAAGTGGAAATTGTTTTGGTTCTTTAATATAGTTATTTACAATTATTGAATACCTGGAAATTTGAACCAGATAAAGCCCAAAAACTAAATATACAAAATGAACTTAATTTACAAAACAAAATCATGAAACTAAAAAAAAAACTTGTATTATTAAAATACATAAAAAACAAACCCATATCTTAGAAACATTTTTTTTTCTGGATTCTTTATAGTTTTTTTTTTTGTTGAGGTATTTAACGTGCACTTTCTATAATTGTACGGTATTTCCCCACTCTGTGTGCGGTATTGCCCTACCAGGGTGGGCAATGCCGTACAATGACTGTTTTCATATTGTAATTAATTATAAGAGAATGTTAGGTTCAGTATATAAAAGTAATGCACTGAATTGATGTATAGAAAACAAAGATTACAATGATATATTACTAGATTTAATAGACTAAATGAGAACATAGCAATGTCTTGTTTTGCTTAAGTGTGCGGGATTCCCCCGCTCTCCCCTAATATTATGAGTTTTGACTAAAGTTTGTTCACCGTAGGAATTGTTTTCTGAAAGGCCTTTTTTCCTACCAGAAATCTATTATATAGTAGGATATTGGTAGGAAAAAAGACCTTTCAGAGAGTAATCCCTACCGTGAATGGAATTTAAATATCACAATTTTTAAACAATAGAGCGAGAAAGTCCGTGCCGAGTTCCGTACCATTTATTTTTATCATTTATCCCACACCAAGGCGTCTGCGAATCAGCTGTTCGCTGGTTATTGGGTTCACGTGACTAAAAAGTTTGAGAGCCACTGGTAAAGGGAATAGTAAAGAATTATTTTAGAGGAAATGTACTTGAATTTGCTTGTATGGAGGGTAAGAAACCATTAAGGGGGAAAACCTCCTGTACACCTAGCTGGGATTCGAATCCTTACCTCCACATACGATCAAACCAGCTCATAGTAGTTTGAACGATAACGTGCTCACCGGTCTTAAAAACATTCTTATTTGTAATTTTACGGCTAATCTGTTTTTATAAGAGGATAGCTACAAGTAAATCTTTATATTAAAATTTGCAGATGAAATTATTTGAAATTATTTACTAGGCTAATTTATACTTTAATACAAATATCAATTATATTGCTGTCTAATATTTACATATTTTAGTGTATTTTTTTGTAGGGGGAGTGCAGGGTCATTTACCCCACTGTTAGGACTGTTTGCATATTTAAAAATAATTTTTTGGCACCGCTTATTTCCCGTTCAGATTAAATTATGAGATATTTTAGTAATCTAAACGGAATCTTACTTATTTTTAGGGCAGGCTTTAAATAATTGACATAGTCTCCAAAACTATTTTTATACCCCGACACTAAGCACTTATGACGTGTAATAACGGACAGAGGTTAGAGCCACAAAGATACATTATAATATAATTGGATTCAACGATTCAGTCACAATTTTTTTTTCATATTTGAGGATGGATACCGGTTTATTGGGAATGTAATTTTGTGATTAATTATTCACCGCAATTTATTTTTATAGCCTGATTGCTTCTTAAATATAATTTATACCTTACGTAATGTTATTACTAAGTACCTTTGACAGTAGTTTATTTTTAGAAAATAATATCAAAAAATTTCTAGTTCAAAAGTTTAAGCTTATATTTCTTGTTTCAATCTTAATTTAACCTTCAATATATAAATAGCTCCATTGCAATCGAGCCATACCAACCAAACGGCCGACATGAGTTCGCGAAGATAGTGCCAACATCCGCAGATATAAGGTGTCATGTAGTTAATACAACGAAACCTCCAGCCGGTAATCTCAATTTTCTAGACCTAAACCGCTACTTGTTCATTCCTCATTAATTGTCCTCGCGAGGTTTATGTTGACCCCGTTCTAGACCCACTGCTTACTAAGAAATCTGTAAGTGCCTAAGATTAAACCTGGGACTTCCAAATCTAAAGCCAGAACTCAAACCACTAGATCACAGATGCGGTTTTTAAAAACAATAACGTGCTAATTTTGTTTTTAGCAAATTTAATTACTTATCAGTAAATGTTGTTTATGTTTCTATTATTTGTATTTTATATTTGATTGAAACAACATATAAAATGTAGAGATATTGTAATTTATTTGATTGAATACTCATCCAACTGATAAGTCGATTTTTTCATACATTTCATTGTCTCATATTTAGACATCTATTTTAATTTATATAGTTCATTGTACTTCTCAAGCACATCAGTTAAATCGAATTACTAAAACACTAAAAAAGAGAGTTTAACTTATATTTTGAACATGAACCAAGTTGTTAAATCTCGTCTTGTCTGTTTTTTCTGGGGACACATGGATGTTGGGGCTCTAATCTAAGCTGGGTGCACTAAGATAGTTTTTTTTATTATGATTGTTTTCCCAGTATTCCTCTACATTTCTCCTAGATTATAATTTCCTCGTCCCCTATAGGCTATTTCTTATTAGTGTAGATACGAGGGTGTCCCGGACGGGTAGTAAGATGCAATGCGATGCTTTTTTTATGTTAGTACATTATTAACAAAATTTAATTGTTATAATTGTGAACAATTGAGGGTGTTAGAGACAATCGTTTTGAGAGATAATTGGAAGAAATCACTGTTACCAACCAAATGTGGGGAAACAGCCACAAATATATTCGTTATCATGGTCTAATGCGCTACTCTTGCCAGGTAGATAGAGGTTCGAATTTCTGTCGGGTGTATTGAGGGTAGTTTTTCTATAATGGTTTTCTAATCTTCCTTCACGCAAATTAAGGTATACTTCCACTAAATATAACCTTCCTTATCCCTAAAACAATTAGCGTAATTAGTACTTATAACTCGAACGGGTACTAAAACACGATGCAAAAAGAAAATTTAATGTAGCATATAAATAGCCTACAATATTGTACAAGTTATAAATTGTGTCATTTTTCACTTTTTTTTTAAAGCACCTTTTCCTGGAATGCAGATGGGACAGTTTGTTAAGTAAAGCAAACAATGTTAAAACCCGTCTCAGCCCTTCGTTTTTCCACCTAACAATTTCTTGCCACCCTAGCCCCGTCTTTTAAACGAAGACACACACCATAAATTCACACGTAGATTTAGGCAAGAAATATACGCCGGGACGCCTTACGGGCAACGTATTATCACTGTTGGTTCAGTACCTCAGCCAAGACGTACGATGTATTTACTGTAAACTAAACGAAAATATGACTCCAATTAAAATGATGTTTGTTTTTGAGACACCCACCCCATCACCTCTCGTTCTAACTTGTGGAGTAAAGATGCCCTTCTCCCCTCGCTTTGTTCTTAGTATAAAGAATAGTTTCTACTTGAAACTCTTTGGTTTTATTTTTTAACATCTTTATCTTTTTTATTTTTGTTTTCTCTGTATTTTAAGTTATGTTATCTAAGGGGAATTCCCCCTATCCTTTTTCCCTCTCTCTCCCTGGGCTTAACGTCCTATTATACGTCCTTTACTCTGATAGGTTGGGGTTGAGTACTTAATTTAGAGTTTAGGTTCTTCAGAATTTGCGTGGAGATAGAACAGGAAATCATTAAAGGAAAAAAAAGGTTTTAGTATGACCAGGTGGGGCTATAATCCAAGATTCTCAGTTACCGATGACCTAAACTAGACGAGACTTATGCCGTTGTCTATGTGCCCACCGTTGCGGGTAAAATAAACTAACCTTTATTGGGCCATGTTGATTAAAACTGTTTACAAGCTTTAGTGCTGCACTGCTAGTTACTCGCTTATTAAATTTTGTTATCAAGTATATGTTAGCTACATTAGACTACATTCTAATTTTCTTAGGAAGGGAAGTATTTGACTGCTTGAAAAGCTACTAGATCTATTTTCGTGTTCTCATACGTAAATTCACGTGATCTGTAGCAGTCACTCTTGACATATATTATCAATACTTGTAACACATCACCAATAAAATAGTAAAATGTTTTAAATATTTGTAAGCAAAATATTTATTTAATTTTTTTTAAAAGGCTCATAATGTGAAAATGGGTGACTAAATAAACACTGAATAAATAACTGTAGGTATGTTAATCATACAGTTTGAAAAAATTCATAAATCTGGAAATCAACTAGAGTCTATACCTATAAATATATATATTTTTACTAATATGGCCCATATTAGGTCTATAATATGTTTTAATGCAGCTTTTAAATCATATTTAAAATATGATTTTAATGCAGCTTTTAAATCATATTTAAAATATTGAATCACAGATCAATTTAGAGTATAGTTTTATCAGTTTATTTTGTTAGTTTTGGACTATCTTTTTAATTAAAAGAAATAAGCATTATCAATTTAAAATATTTTTTCAAAACAATTTTGGCACTGATCTTATTAATTATACACTCTACCTTACCATCATTGTATTGTGTTTAATTAAAATAGGTCTATTAAATTTTGTTTTATGTAGCCTCCAAGGATGTTATTTTTTAAATAGACAAGGTTAATAGACCTATTTCGAAGGAGACAGATTAAAAACATGCTCATGTGAAATTCAAAGGAATAATCAAATTAATTATCAATTGGTGAGTATATGTACATATTTTCCTGGCGTTCGGTGTGTGGCTAATTCCATACGATCGTTCAGATTCTTTTTTAATAGTCTCATCTAAACTCTGCCTATTAAGTAAATTGCCCCTTTTCTTGTTTTACAAGTCACAATCATTTTACGCTTGAAGCAATCATTTATGTAGTGTTTTTTTTTTTTTGCATCGAACAGCCATGATGGATTTGTTCATACTCTCAAGACGACTTTTTGTTTTGTCAACATATTCTCAATGTACACTCCGTTCTAATTAAATAGTATCCTATTTGTTCGGAGTTTAATATTATTCTACAATAATTTTAATTTCTCTCAACGCATCGGAGAGAGATCGTCAAAAGAATTGAACTTAAGATTTTGATAAATACTGACGTTTTAAAACTCCCTGCAATTGAAAAAGTAGTTTTCGCGATGCCGTGTGTCTGTAGGCTATATGTATTTATGTCTCGGCCAAGAGCTGAAACCATATTACCGAGCGGGTTAAAATTTATTATTCTGGTGTTAGATATTTAACCCTAAAATTAAGCGTAGTTTACTGAAGGGCTATATATATAGGCTTATATATATTATCTTAAATCCACTCTAACGATTTTGAATAAATTTTGTATCCAGGCATTAATTAGCATTCCAAAAAAGATTTCCATTTTAATTTTCCCATGAATATGTCTTTAAGTGTACTTAGATAAACGTAAATTTCCAATTTTTATCAGATCTCTACAAATATTTCAGATCTGGAATAACTTATCAGTTCGAAAATGTATTTCAAATAATTGGACCAAAGATACGTAAACAGGATATCAACTTAAGACAAACCCACCTCGGTGGCGTAGTTGGCTAACGCGCCAGATTCGTGTTAAGCTAGACTGCGAGATCGAGGCTCGAAACTTGGTCGGGTGAACCAGGGGTGGTTTTTCCTAAATGGTTTTAAACTCTCTCTCCACGCAAATGCAGGTTCACTTCTTCTAAATTCAATCTTCCCAATTTCCTAATCCATTAGTATAATTAGTACTTAAGCATGTACCCGAACGGGTAGTAAGATGCTATATATATATATATTTTTAATTTAACTTCAGACAAACCATTGCCACTAAGGAGTGTCTTGATTTGATCCTACGATACTTACTTAATGTGTATGGGATCAAAAAATTTAATATAAGACAGCACCTCTTGGTGCAACTTTTTCTAAAATAATAAATAAAAATATCTATCCTGCGATGGTTGAATGTTGACTGAGGTTTTAAACACGTCCACACTACAAGAGTCGACTCGACTTCTTTGATATTTTGATATTTACCAAAATTAGATGGAAAATCGATCGACACGTCGAGTGACATTTTGTCGATTGACAAAGTTTATTTAGCTTCCCTACTGACTCAACATTGTCAATCGACCTTGTCGCTCGATAATTTCGACTCAGTGGGGACGCGGCTTTATCAGTAAAAATTTTCGATAAAAGCATCGTTGAAAATTTTTTAAACTCTAGATTCAAAATTTAATCTTTTTAACTGGTCAGAAGCCCGCTGATAATTTTCACATTTAATTTCTTAAAAAAAATATATTTTAAAACCTCGGCAAATAATTCGATATTTCTAAACGTCTGCAATGAGTTTCGGTGTTCTACCATTTAGTACCCTTAAGATTACTATTTGGATGCCAATTTGGCTTTTTTTTTTGTTTGAACTTTAGGCTACTATTTGCAGTTGTGAGCTTCTGGCTCGTATTTTGCCTTAGCCTTGAGAAAGACTTGTCTTCTCTTAAGACCTGTGGTCTTGAAGAAGCTGCAGGCTGCAAAGCAAGCTCCTGAGCACAATTTACCGCCGCTTAAAATGTCGGACGCTCGGCGACTATCCTGATGAATGAGTGAACCGGAGACTCCTTGGCTAATGTAAATGAACAATTTGCCACACCAAACATGTTTTATATTTCTTAACTCCGGTATTCATTACATCGGGTTTTAATTTTTGGTTTTATAAACAAATAATTGCCTACTTTTTTATTTAATTTGTATTATTATGCAAAACTTAAACGCACTTTTTGGAGAACTACTTTGGGAATTATGTTTAACGGTATGCATATATATAAAATCTTGTTTGATCGTTGTGTGTTTTTTTATTCGCTTGGAAATTATATATCTTCTTTTATTTTATTTTCAAAATAGAATAAGTTGAGAATTATATCTTTTTGTATAATCTAATACAATTCTACACACTTTAGTGCACAAAAAGACAATAAAGCAATATTAGTAAACGAACATTTATCGCTTATCAGTTTGTGATACACATGAATAGAAGATTTATTAATTTTATTTGAAACTGTTTATTTGGAGTAGTTTTTTTAAATAATAAAAAAGATTGTTTAAACCATAAAAGTAATCTTTAACTCTAAATAGTATTAAGAATCAAATAGCCAAAGCTAATATATTTGATTTTAGTACGGATTTAGCCTCATCTAGATACAATATTCTGAAAATTGAAAAATGACACTTGGGAGAATGACCCTGGGTACGGGATGATTCCTGGATAGCTCAGTGGTTAGATCATTGGCTTACCAAGCTGAAGGTCCCAGTTTCGACTCCCATGTCCAGGTGTCTTTTTCAACTTTCAGAATATCTAAATAGTATGCTAAACACTAAACGTGAATTGTAAAAGATTGCTTACTTTTTATTTTTGCATATTATACCTACTTTAATTTGTAGAAGTAATTAATTTTAAGGTTATAAAAAAGGATATTTTGACGTTCATATTAAGTTATTAATATTAAAAAAGTTCAACTAAATTTGAATAACAAATAGTCTGTATTTTAACTTTAAATTATACTATAAATTTCTCCAAATAAACCTTGTAGACTTTTATATTTCTCTAATTTATTATCAACCTTTTTTTATTTTTTCACATACGCTCAAGTACTCGTTTTATTTCTAGAATGTAAGACGTCTTCTTCTGTTTCGTTGCCTTTCAGTGATGACGCCTTTGTAAATTACCGCACCAATGTTTTGTCGAGGTACAGTTACTACTCTGAATCCATTAATCATGTCCTTCCTAACGCGTGGAGAATATATTATTAACACACCTTTAGATACGTGTAATAACGATACATAGCATTGATGAAATATCGATATGGTTAACACATTCGTGCTATCGATTCAACTCACTAATTTGTCGTTTTAATTATGCAGTGCTAATTACGAATGTTTATAAACACGTGACGTTTACATCAACATTAAATTTTGTAATCAGCTGAGTGATATAAAATTGACAAAAGTCATTATGTAATAGTAATAGTAAAATTTTATTGATGGATTGGGAGGGAGATTGTGTCATTAATTTAACGTAGCACTGCTGAACACGTTTTTACGTTACTAGGCTACTTCCTGCAGACAAACAACATTTATTACAACGTTTTGGGAATATTCGGATCAACTTTGGGTAAAGGAATAGTTATATATACGAGTACCAATAATTCTAAACGTATGCACTTTTTTCTTGGAAACTAATCATGGCACGCAGGCTGAGATGAGGTGGACATGTGGATGACAAGTGTGTACACAACATTTTAGTTGGGAATCCTTAAGATAGAAGACCCATTGGTAGACCAGACGTCACTGGGAGGATAGGTAAAAGTAACCTTCAAATATGCTGGGTGCTACGATATGGATGGGATAGAGGCGTCTCGGAATAGGGTTGAATGGCAAGCTTTTACGTTCTTGCGGTCATGAGTTTTCTATTTCATTAATGCCAGGGAGTTATATAAACAGAATGAAGTATAGTACAATCTAGTGGTAATGATATTGTCAAGTTTTACAACGAATCCCCATTTGGGTCCTACTTTCTTTGAAAGTACTTCCCTCTGTAAATATGTAATTTATTCGGGAAAAACTAATTATTCGGTTGATGTTTTTAATATCGATAGTAGAATCCTGTTTGGTAAGTAGACTTCTTTTTTTTTTTTCATCCCAACCTTTCAGTTTTTTTTTGTGTTGTTCATCTTCTTCAAAATGATAAATCGGGTTACCTGGAGATTGTTTAAGAAGGCAAAGGAAGAATTTGAACTTGACCAATGAGAAACGTCCACATAACAGGAACATACACGGAGACTAAAAGTACCCCTCCCCGCCCCCCCCCCCCCCAACCCTTCATCTCAAGCCACAGGACAAACAACAGTAGATTTTTTTTTATTCGTGTCTCTTCCTCTTAAAAATGTTGAGTTAGTGGTTCTCTTGGTCTCCTTTTTTTTTCCCCCTTTCTCTATATTATTTTTATCCTCTCGTGAGTTTGATACATGGTTTCTTTGGCCTAAAATTTCTCTGTCCAAGATTTCCTACAAGCTAAATCCGAACTGAAATGAAAGGAAATATTATTTTTTTTCACTGCAATTTCTTTTATTTTGTATTTCCAAGGAGTTTCTTTTTTTTATGTCGATTTAGCAGTTCTGTGATACTGGTTCTTTGTGTGTGTGTGTGTGTGTGTGTGTGTCTTTTATGGTACTAAGCTAGCACAGCAGTTTTTAGCATTACAATTTATGAATAGTGATAAAATCGTCACTACCAAAGTACATTGGTCACATAGAATGATATTCTTTATTAATTTCTTTTGTTTAGCACTGGTAACTTTGTTGAAATGTCCTGTAATTATTTGAACAAACCTTTCCAATGAATTTAGTGTTCAGATGCTAAATATTAATTAAATATCTTAAATCAGTTAAGTATGTATCTCACACAAATTACTTAGCAAGAAATGTAAGCCAAATACTGTTTTAGTCTATCAACTATTGATTTTGCAGATAATGTTGCTGCGTGTTTAATGTACACATTTATAAAAAAAACAATACACTACTGTTTGATAACCATAGATAACGCATACAAACCTGCTTCAGTAACCACTTGGTATAAAAGATTACACTTGCAATAGTCTAGACTGTCAATAAAAGTAGGGTTTAAATCCTTGTTGGGTGTACTGAGGGGAGTTTTTCATAAAAAGTTTTCCACTCCATCTTCATGAAAATGCGGGTATAATTTCTCTAAATGTTACCTTACTTATCCCTAACACATTACGTAATTATTTAATATGCGTATGACCCGAAAAATCAGTGTGGCATGTGACATAAAAAAGTTCTTACAAACCAAGGGTCAGCAAACTAGGGCTCGTGGGCCAAAACCGTCCCCCCGCCTCTTTTTGTACGGCCCGCGAGCTAAGAATGGGTGTTAAATATTCAAATTCAAATCAAGCGGTATTTTTTTTATCTTGATGCAGGTTCAAAAGATATTTCCATATTTCAAAATCATTTGACCGTTTAATTGAGGAACTTCCAACCAACCTTCAACTGAAGTGATTAATCTGCAGTGTGATGACATGCTTAGAGGCAAATTTCAAGAGAAGTGTCTAACACATTCTATAATGTCTTCCAAGCGATGATTATGGTCAATTAAGATCATATACTCTGGTTCTATATATGTATTTGGCAGCACCTACCTGTGTGAAAAGAAATTTTCAAAGAGAAAATCCGTAAAATCTCAGTACAGGTCAGCATTAACAAATAAACATTTGCAATCAATTTTGATGATTGGGAATGCCAACTTTTAACCCTAATTTGGTGAAATGTTATCTCAAAAAACACAATCCCATTCTTCTCATTGATAAAGCTGTATTTCAAACAATTGTGGTCTACTTATTACTACTATCCCGTTAAATTTCGTTCAATAAATTTGTGAAAACTTTTTTCTTGTTATTTAAGTAGGCAGGCCTACCTACATAATAAATATACTCGTGTTTGCCTCTTGACCCGCAGAGCACAAAATATTTATTATTTGGACTTTTACAAAAAATGTTCGCCGAACCCTGCTATAGACTGATAAGTGTTGATGCATTTAACATTAATAGCCATTAACAACCTTTTAGTAAATTCATTCTTGGACAAGCAACAACGTCCAAACTTCCGAACGTAAATGCAAAATAATTAAATACATTATTTTTGTAGTGTGTTCCATGATGCACAAGACGGACTTTCGAAATATATGCTTGTTGGTTGTATCTTGTTGGGTGAATTTGGTTTGTGGGTAATAGTTAACATCTGGAAGACTGAACCCTTGTGGTGGACGGATTAGGGAAGTTTGTGTTTTAGAGTTTTGTCTTTGTGTTTGTGTGTTTGTAAGTGTGTAAGTGTGTTTGAGGAGGGAAGGGAGGGTATAAGATTGAGGGTAACTTGGGTGTAAGAAACTTGGTTTACAGAATCTGTGCTAATGTCGGTCATACGTCTTGTGAAGGGGTGGTTCCTGTTATTCCGGTTGTCTTACAGATGGCGCAAGCCTAAATTGCAACGGTACACCATGTGCCGGAAAGCTTATCCTTCCATATGTATACATTTATTTTCGATTTAGTAGTCAACTGAACGATTGAGAATAGAAATAAAACTGCGCATCGACATTGAAAAATGAGTTCCTTTAATGTTTTTACTAGAATATTTCTATGTGTGTGTTACATTGGGGGTAAGAGTAATGTTTGTTGGAAATTCAAATTCCTTGTTCATCCCCTTAACGTAGAATAGTTAGCGAGAACCAGATACCGTCAAAACAAACAACGTGCTTGTTTCTATCTTTCCCTTAACACCCTCCTTCCCCTCCCCTACTCCCTTTCACACCTTTTCTATCTTACCCTCTCACCCTACTGCAGCACAAAACATACGTCCTAATTAACCTGCTTCTAATTATTCCGGAATTAATCAGTAACTCACTCACAGCAGCGCGTTTCATTTGGGTGTCCGCATGGCATTGCATGAGGAGAGAAAACCACTTTAACTGCACTTAAACAAAGAACTGGTAGCTATTCTCAATTTTTGGAACCTTTTTCATACACACTAAAAATAATAAACACAAGTTTAATGATTTGTTTTGCAGTTTTTGCTCAGCAAAATGATGTTTCTAATAATAATTTTTACAATTTTATTTACCAATACGTTAAATATATCTATTATTAACTGAATAAGCGAATTAAATTAGTTTTTGTAATGGACCTTCTGAAAGTAAGAGAATATGTAAGAGTATTAAAACTATACACAAATCACTAGGTATATAACTTAAGGGTATGGCAACAATTTTTTTTTTAATTTTAACAATGTTTTATTTTAAATTTGGTTGAAAAATTGCTGTGATTTTTGAAATTTAAAATTCATAATTCTATAACAAATATTATTGGATACTTTCCACGAGGTTTTCAGTGTTATATCAACCACTCCGTGTTTATTTTTTATTGAAGTTTTACTGCCAAAGAACTAAAAGTTCAATAATTGTGAGTGATATTTTTTATATAACAATAGAGATATTCTCAAAGGTCCCTAACATAGTTTTTAGAACTATGAACCGCTAATTTTAGATAAAATATTACTTTTGTAAGAAAAAATAAAATGCTTAAAATAACTCAAATGTGGTAGGCCCAGCTTTAATTCATAATTATTTCACCACCCATTATATAAAAAGTTGAATAACATTTTTATTTTTGTAATAAACTATAATACATATTTTAACGCAGCATAAACCACATTATTAGGCTGAATTTAATTTTGATTGACTTTTTTATTCGGATAACCTAATTGGGTGAACTAATTTTTTAATTGACTTGTTTCGGTAGCCGCAAGGTCTAATCTCTAAGGGATCTCTCTTGCAATAGGTTGAACTGCCGATGATCGGGGTTGGAATTCCAGTCGGGTTTACTGAGGGTGGTTTTCTCTAAATAGTTTCCACTCTTCCTCCACGCAAATTCAGGTACACTTCTTCTAAATTCAATCTTTTTATCCCTAATACTTTAGCGTAATTATTATAAAGGCCGTATAACCTGAACGGATAGTAAGAAGTGGTACCAACTTAAATAGTTTTATTTATTGAATCTCTAAATTTTTTTGGTAACTCTAAACTTAATTTAGCTTTGAAAGTGACTATTATAATAAAACGATTGATTTAGTTTTCGAATAGAATACTCTACATTAACCTATAATCTTTTAGTTTAAGATATCTACTGCAGCCTATATTAAATGGGATTGTAAACTATTTTATAAATGCTTCACTTTTTTTCTTTTATGAAACACTATTTGATGTGTTTGGTTTGACCATTTTTTTTTTTCTTCCCCTTCCACTGAAAAGAGCGATGGTAAATGTTGATGTCTTAATTCGTGACTGACCGTGAGCATCTGTCTTTGGCATTGTTATAAGAAGTAATATTATGTGCGCCGGCAGTAAGTTAAGTAAATGAACCTGTGTTTAGTATTACATCCTTTAGAATGGTCCGGACCTGAGTTGTAATGATATACCTGTAGGGTCAAGATCTTGGGACAGTAACCATTCAAGTCTAAGTCTTACATTAAAAAAATAAAGTGGTTCAATAAATATTATTTATATAGTGCTTGAATAAATTTGCATAAGTAAGTAAAATGGTGGATTCTACTTAAGAAAAATCTAAAAAAAAAATTGTAATTTGGGAATTGGATGGTAGGTCTATATGACTTGGTAAGCTTTTATTACCGAAAGTAGTTTCAACTTTTTTTTCCTGTTTTTTTTCTTCATTCCCACAGGTTTGACCTTGTTTTACAGTGTTGCCAGATCGTGTGCATTCTTACTATTGACGTACATTACATCTACGTTTATGTAACTTATTATTTTTTTTAGGCCAAAAAGATATAAATAAAGTATAGCTACAAACTTGAGATTTGTATTGCGTTACTTATTTTATATGGTACATTTTGGAATAATTTATTATTGAAATAGGTTTGTATGAACGCTACTATTTGATAGGAATTATGAATAAAATTTTATATGGGCTATTTCATCTGACACTATTTAAAATAAAATATCAATCTTTTAAAAATAATGAAAGTGCATGTGCCAACTAAAAACTAGCTTATAGCCTCGGCACCCATTCTATATAATCTAACTACAATTAAAAGAAACTTTTTCGATTGTTATGTTGTACAGTGTCTTGCTACTCTTTCAGGCTATACGCCTATGTACTAATTATGCTAATGGTTTTTGGAATTAGGAAGGTTATATCGAGGAAGTGTACCCACATTTGCTTAGAAAGAGTGGAAAACCATTTAGGAAAATAAATCCTCAGTATATCCGACTGAGAAATTCCCCATCATCGGCTGTCTAGTATACTACTAGAGTAGCGTTTTAGACCATGTGACCATCGAAGTGGGTTTTTCCGACAGTTAAAACAAAAAGTTACTTACCTACTTTAATGTGTTTTCAAGCCAAAGTTCTGCGACACTCCCTTTTGATAAATTTTGACAATTTTGACAACTGGAAGTGAAATAATACTTTATAAAATGTTGACTAATATATTTATAAAGGTTGGTATTTAAAAGTGAACATGATGTAGACCTATATAACGTTCAATAGTCGCAAGCTGATAACGGTAAGCTTCACCTTAAATCAAACATGTTGTTTATATTAAATGTCTATATGTTTTATTACGAAATAATTGTTCTCAATTAACTATTTTAACTTCCATAATCCTACAGGGTAGTTAATATTTCTACACTTTTGGTTATACGATGGGTACTATTTCATGAAATTCAAACTTAGGTCTGGTTTGTAAAAACATTATTTTCATAATATTTTGTTGGTCTAAACAATGTTTGTAATAAATTTTATTTTCATACCAATTATGATAACCAATGTCTACATAAGAGATGCATTCATAAATATAATATGGTCCCAATATAGTTTGAATTATATATATATATATTTTTTTAAATACTTGATGGTATTTAACTCAAACTTTGAGCCTACTAATATCGGTACACAATTTACAAACCAACAGAAGAGACAAAACGTTTATTTTTTCCGACGTTAATTTAGCAATCAGAAAAAGGTAACCTCAATTTACCAAATTGTAATTTTTTGGGGGGCCAAAAAGAGGGGGGGAGGGTCAATTCTATAAATCAAACCAGGATATATATATATATATATATATATATCAGTAGGGAGGCATGCTATCGACTGAGCTAAAGGGTCAGGCGTGATCATACATTAGGGTACACATATTAATTGATTATTTTTGTCCCTTATGTTCATTTTTAGTAGAATAATAGTTTTGCCCAAGGAATAGGATATACCACACTTAAAAAAAATTATGACAGGTATGATCCGTGGTATATTAAAAAATAATTTTAATCTAGTTATATTTTGTTAAAATATAAGTTTTTTTTCTTCAAATCTTCAAGATTGCGCATTCAAGTTATGCACCTACACAATTACATATCCGTCAACTTTGCAATGATTGTTAAAACATTATACTAAACATCTTCTTACAAAGTCACAATTACCTAGAGTTGTGTTTGTGCAAAAGAGCGATAGCTTTTTTTATTCAAATTAATTCAATGAAGCTAGGCTTTGTTAAATTAATTTTCTTTACTTAAAAATCATGGTGTCTTAACTTAAAAAGAAAATATTCCTAAGAATAAGAACATCGAATTAAAAAAACTAGATTAATGAAAACATTTATTCTTACCTTCAGCAGCTAAACAAATATCTGTTCTAATATAGGTGAGATGATTTCTTGTCTACTTATTGTTTGAAAATGTTATTAATATTCACTAATGTATATAAACTATAGATTAAATTTGAGCATCACTACACTCAAGTTAATATTCGTTAGTAGCCATTTTTACGTAAATAAAAGGATTATTCACACCAAAGTTAAATTTATTTTGGCCCAATAACTCGAAGTATCCGAAGCAACCGTTTTTAGAATAAACCAACACAAAACTGACCACTATATCCTCAAAATATTCCAACCTTAGAGAGAAAAAAATCCTTAGAAGATGGTAAAAAATTTAGAAAGTTAAGAGAATTGACATTTTTTACCTTCCAAATAACTACTAAAAAAAGAGAAGAGAAAGTATGTAGCACAAGGTCTGAACTATTTTTTTATGTATTGTTAAAAAAAAAGAGTAAAATCAACCATGACAATAGATGTTGGCAAAACAAGAGAAAAAAGGTAAAAGGAAAAAATATGTGAGCAGCAAAAGTTGAACGGTCACTTAAACTAAAAATATTGGCTTGTGTTTGAAAGTTGGTATATTTATTCTTAAAAACATTGTATAGTATATAGCTACATTTAAATTATTTACTAAATCAAGTATTAATAAACTATTCCTACGTTATAAATCGATATAATTTGAACTACTTAGATGTACTTTGATTCAGCCTTATAAGATTATAACATATCAGCATAACACGTAATTAAACCTAAGATGATTAGAATAACTATTTTAAAAGGTACTACATATACCTGCTTTGGTAGCTGAATTGTAAAAGTCATTGATCCACAAACTTTTGTAAGTTCATGGTACACTTAACAAATCTAAAATCTTTGCGGCACACTATTTTGGGTACTCCCAATGACAGCAGAAGTATGAATTCGTACCCAGTCTAATGGTTGTATAGGCTACATTAATTCAGAATTAGGAAAATAAACTTTATTTTTCTTTATTAACTTCAAATGTTCAGAGATCACAGGTTAAAATTCTTGTACCGGCTTCTTGAACGTTTAGACACATTACAGTCAAACAATTTGTGATTTGCTATGTCATAGCTCAAACTTCACGCGAAAACTTTTGATTCGTCATATGTATTAAAAACTATTAGTAAAAGATGCGTTAAGCGCATGGCTACCACTCGTACCAACTTAATTCCTGTTCTTATTGAACAACGATGCTTGGCGCTCTGTTCTGTGGCCGCACGGCACACCTAACTTGCCGCCGTGGTAATCCAGTGTGTAGCAGCGGCACACCGTTTTCAGGAATGCCGTTTGCGGGACACTGGTCCGAGTCGTCTCTCTACTATTAGATTGGACCGCCAATAACGGGGAAATTGTGGTTTGTTTCTCGGTCATATGGATTTCCACTCCACCTTCATGAAGATTTGAGTGCACCGCGTCTAAATTAAACCTCACTCACCCCAAACACATTAGCGTAGTTATCACTTATGCGAGCAACCAAAATGGGTATTATTAGACTAACTCTAATAGGCTAAACCCGCCTCGGTGGCGTAGTTGGCTAACGCGCTGGTCGTGATGAGCCCAACCGCCGAGGACGGGGAGATCGAGGTTCGAATCTCGGTCGGGTTAACTGGGGGTGATTTTTCCTAAATGGTTTTCTACTCTTCCTCCACGACAAATGCGGGTTCACTTCCTCTAAATTCAACCCTCCCTATTCCTAATCCATTAGCGTAATTAGTACTTAAGCGTATAACCCGAACGGGTAGTAAGACGCGGTGCTAAATATTATTATATAATATTATCTAATAGGCTAAGAATAAGGAAGGTATAATTTAGATAAAATGTATCCTAATTTGCGTGTAAGGAGATATATGAACTAGTTTGGGAAAAAACTACCCCAAGTAAATTGGCCGAGATTCAAAATCCGACCTCCCCATACCGATAGGACCAGGATAGACGAGCCTGATATCTATCCCACGTGCCCACCTATTGGGGCATCTTGTAAATGAAGTTGAAAATTATTACATAATAGACCGTTACCACTGAGATGGCATATAAGAGTTTTTGTTCGCGCCGAAAGGAGTTCGCGAGCCCCGGTTTTACAACCACACCCTAACCAACCGGTTAGAAATAAGCTGGAGATAAAGAATGAAATATTGAGTGAAGACAACAAACTAGGAGCGTTGGCGGGAATTAGACAGACATTAGCGTTGTCGTTGTACAAGTGGCGGGTCTGTGTTAGGGGAGGGTGCTATGCATATATTAAGGGGGGTGGGGCCTAAATTACACATCTATAATGGACGTAGCTGTGCGAAATGGTAAATAGTGGATTTTGTACAAAATATACATTATTTTAAGACGTGTATAAGAATCTATGAGCCAAGTAAGATATAGTACGAATACAGTAAAAAGAACGGTATATGATCGTTTCAAATTTATTAAAATTACTTTAATACATTCTTACGTCAAGTCATGTGATCAACAACTATCACTTTTGATGATATATATTATTACTACCAAACAAAATAAGCTTTTCTAATAATATAGAAAATGTCATTATTGTAAGCCGCAAATGAAGGTTTTTGTATTTTCTAAAAAAATATTTTTTTACCAGAATCATAAAATAATGTTATTAATAGTTTTTAAAAGAGGTTAGCAAATTTTAAAATTAATTAGTGCCAAGGATCACACAAATGAATCCACTTAAATAACAAGAAAGTAAGTCCGATACTTTATCTCAGTCAGTAGTGCGTCTGCATATTTTGTTAAGGGTCGCAGGTTGAATTCGGGCACTAGTGAAAAGTTTATATTGGGTAAAATTGAAACATCCCTTTTTACAGTGTTAAATTAGCAACGGGGGTATTGGTTGTTGTGTTTGTCATAGAAATAAGCTAATTTGCAGGTCGTTATAATCAATTGGTTCAGTAAGTTAATGAAAAATACCCCCTAATAAGTTAGGAACATGTGAATACTAGCAATATTCGACCCCACTCAAAAATTCTGTAATCAATTTGAGTGACAGTTTGGTGACGGTAGTAAAAACATTAAACATTAAATTAAATAGGTTTAGAATTGCTAAAATAAATCTAAGGTCTTTAATAATTATAAAAATTCGACTTAACAAATTTATTCATCCTAATTGGCATTGGTTAGCTCCCTCGGTTTGATATTTTTCATTATTTATATAAATCGTGTGCTAAAAATAAAATTATTGCGAATTAGCTCTCGTACTCTATTTTAATTTTTACCAGTTTCTAATATACTACTGCTTATATAAAAAGTATATTTTGTATCCAAGGGACTTGTTTATGTTTAGCTTAGCTCCCTTGTTGATTTTTGACACTAATCTCTCAGTTATATATTTTATCCCCCTTAGACCAACATTTCAAAAAGTAAAAAAAAATGATTAATATTGGATCGTATATAATATTATGTTTGATCAAGTATTACCAATTATTTAGTCACATTTATTCTTTTATTATCTATGTTAAAGACGGTTTTTAAAAAACTATTTATTTTGGCAAATACATTTAGAAAAAAACACTGCTGAAAATGTACTGAAAACTTATTATGACCTAATCTGATTAAATTTGCTAAACACAGCCCTCTTACATGGCATTAATTATTTACTTCCTGTGATACCACTAATTTCTAGATGACCTTAAACGATCATAAAAATTAAACTTGTAGCTATAATTTTTGGATAAAATATGTTAATATTTAAGTTACACCCAAACTACGGTTTCTTACCATCGGATTTACTTTTAAATCGGTGGAAAATATCATTTCACGTTGTTATTTCTTGACAAGCTTCTAGAATTAAAACAATTGATTACAACTACAATTTATTTAAATCCTTGTAAAAGATGATTTTTTTACAAGAATAAATGAGATGGATCTAATAACTTGAAATAATATTAAAATTAATATACTTGGTCCTGCATCTAGATCTTTACTCTCATAAATTATGCATAGCTACATTGTTTTAGTATATTAAGTAACCCTCCTCATTATTACCCCTTAGATTAATTATTTGATAACCATAATTTTAACCACATCGATGGTATCATCGTCAAACGCGTTACCCTCGTGTTAGACCGCTGACAGGGAGATCAAGGTTTGAAACACAGTCAGGTGTTCTTAGGGATGTTAATCCTAAATAATTTCCCACTCTCCTTTCCCGCAAATTTGTTTTTATTTCCCTTTTAAGTATACCTTCACCATCCCTATCCGATTAGCTTAGAAATATATAGTTATAATGAAAGTATACAATTAAAAAAAGTTTTTTTGTAAAATTATTACGATTTAAAAAATGATTGATTTATAGGTTTAACTGACCACCTCTGTGATCCAAGGGGTCAACAGTTTCCTGTCTACAGACCCAGAGGACCCGGGTTCAATCCCCGGCCTTTCCAGAATTTTCTGTCAAATATTGGGCTTGGATGGGTTGAAGCTCTGCCTCGTTAAGACAAATCAGGAGCTGCTTGAATAAATAAGTAGCATATACGGTCTAGAAAATTGAGATTATTGGCCAGAGGGTTCGTTTTGCTGACCACATGAAATCCTCTATCCACAAATTTTGGAACTATTTTCGCCCATTTATGGTGGGTACTCAGTCGATATAGCCTGCTTGCAGGCTGACGTTATGGATTTTTTTATACGTTTAACTTATTTGAATATTTTAGAAACTAACCTAGATATATCCTCATAACAGATTTTAAAATATTTTTTCAAGTATGTACACTCAGTTTTCATTGAAAGAGATCAACCCCACCCTTACAATGACACAATGGAGTAGCTTATAATTTAGGGCCACTGTGTAATCCTTCCAGGCTTAAATGTTACCTTTCAAGATAAAAATGAGTGTATCTATTTTTTGGGGCCTGCGACTATCTGGTCCCATCTGACGCCTCGCGCTGAGTGCCCGCCTGCCTGGAACAGTCTAAAAGGAAAGGAACAATTTTTTTTTCCCTACTCCCACTTCCTTTGCTTTGCCTAGGCTCACACTTTTTTCTCCCCCCGCCTTACCCCCCCACTTCCCCCACTACCACTTCTCTTAACTTTGGCTCGTAAATTAAACTTTCTTTCTTTCTTACACACACTTTCCCTCTTCTTTCCCAACAAGATCCATCGCCTCAGCTTCCTTTTAATATGCGCATTCTTATTCCCCAGTCCTATTTTTTCTCCCCCCCCTCTTTCCACCCTATATATTTTTTTCTTCAAAACTCTACTACTCTTTACCATAATCCTCTTCCCATACATTTTTATTCTTTCTCTTTCTTTTCGAAAATTTATCCCTATTTTTGTTGGCTTCTTATATTTCTATCGCACAATGTGTTAAATCATTCTTCGAGATAAAATAATTTGTTTCATTATTTCAGTGACCATCCATTTAAGAATATGATGTATCTACTTATAATGACGTCACAAAGTACCAGCTAAAAACTGTTAGCTTTTCTTGTTGTTAAAGCTAATTGAAGACTTATTTAGATTAATCTAAGACTTTAAATTACATGATTTCCAAGGTTGTACTTAGTAACATTTTCGACAGGCGTATTACAGTTAGGACACGCACATCTGTTATGACTTGCGTTTAAAAGTTTATCATTAATCCACATTACATTTGGGTCACGAGTTGCTTCTAGAAAATTGTAAGCAAGGCTTACTGGTGTATTACTCAGCCACGGCTGTTGGGGCACTCCATTTAGGATGGTTGTAAATGTTTTCACAAGTGAGCGAAAAACAGCAACTTATGGCTAGTAAGACACAACAAAATGCTAATATAACCTAACCTAATCAAACCTAACCTAAACAAGCCTAACCTACTATAAGGCAAAACTATTAGTGGGGCCAAATTCATATCTACCCGCAGGTCTATATTATAGTCCTGGCCAGTGACGTGGCCCAATTAAGCTATGACTATAATCCTCCTGTTCAGTGATCATGGTCTAATTAAGCTATATCTATAATCCTCCTGTTCTTTGATCGTGGTCAAACTAAGCTATGACAATAATTCTCCTGGTCAGTGATCGTAGCCCAACTAAGCTATGAACGTTTGGAACAAGGGTCCGTGGCCCAACTGTTCACTGTATTCGACAAACTAAGTAACACGAGTATTTATTTGCGAGAGTTTTTTTTTAAAGGGAGGTGTGTAGAAAAGTAAAATCATGATAGCTTTTTATTTTTGTTATATCAAGATAGAATTCACCATATATTACGTGCTTTATTTGGCTTACCATTTTATTATGGCGATTTTAAAATGATATAACCCTTGACTGTGTGTGTGTGTTCATGCATGGTTATTAAACAATATTCGTACGAAAGCAATTGAAATTAAAATTAATAAAGCTGTAAATATATTAGAGGAAAAAAGTAGATTATCTCAATGAATGTAACCTTTAAATTATTTTTTATCCTTTACGAAATAATTTGTGAGATTACAGTTGTTTATTTAATTTGTTCATCTTATTCGTTTAATAAAAATTTTGAATTAATTTTTACTTAAGCTGTTCCTGAGTGGTTGTTCAGAAGAATATTACACACATATTAATCGTGTAAGCCTATGCTCCCTTAAATACAGCAATTAATGGGAATATTTTGATTATGTGGTTACTAATGAGCTAGTAAGTATATTTTATTTTAGTAGTTTTACCCTCCCTTATTACTTTGTATTTAGTTTATATGATCTACTTACTACTTCCTTTAAAGTATTGATGTTTTTTTTGATAGAATATTTTCATTCATGACAATAATGTATCTTACAGTAAAAATTAAGACAAATTCGCTGTAACCCTTTAAGAACATAAAAATCTGCCTGTTCATATAATAAACGCAATCATCCCATTAATACTTTCCTCTCAAAGTATGGCAAAAATTCTATCAAATATTAAAAATAAAAACTTGCATCATAGCTAATTCTGGATTATCTTATTTTGAAAAAAATCTGCTAGGTCTACCTTATAGAGTACCACAAGAAAATGGTATTTGAGACATAGTCCATTAAAGTTAATTATTTTTATTTTACAATCTAAATATTAAAAAAAATTATAACGTATGCCTATTCATTGATAAAATGTATACTTTTTTAATAATTTGATTTTAAAATTACCTTTATTCACCTACACGCATATTGGTGGACATGTGGACTAGATGTCAGTCTCATTTAGTAAGACAATCCGGTCATGAAGTATGGGTTCTAATCCTGGTGGGTATACTGAAGGTAAATTTCAATAATTGTTTTACACTTTCCCTTCATAAAATGTTAGGTACATTTCTTCTAATCCTCACCTTACTAATCACAAATTTAATCACATGTTTATGGTCATGACGTACGACGTGGTGGAAACATTACAGTCCAATTGTCATAAGAATGATCTTATATGGCAACTATAAAAGCTATTAGATCTATTTTACGCGCTTCTGTCGCCGCATAGTCTAAAGCACTACTCTTGCAATAGATTAGACTGCCGATTCCCCGGAGATCATTGTTCGATCTTGGTCGGGTGTACTGAGGGTGGTTTCCCTCTAAAGGGTTTTCCCCACTATCTCCAAGCAAATGCGGGTACACTTCCTCTAAATTAAATCCTTCCTCATATTTAACCATTAGAATAACTATTACATAATACAACTCAAATGGGTATTAAGATGTAGTGCTAAACAATACCTAATTTCTCGTTAGAATACATCAAGTCATGTGATCTGAAATTGTCATCTTTGATAACACATATCCTCCATACGAATAAAATAACACGGTAATATGGTAGAATGTTATCAATGTTGATCACCAAAAAAAAAATGGTAAAAGGTTCTTATTACCAACATTATACTTAGATTCACTTATTGGGACTAAGCTATGGCCATTGCATAGTATTTTTGGTATTTTTTAAAAAATAAATAAAAAATACTGAAAAACTGCCTTCACAAATAAGTTTTGAAACTTTGACAAAGGCAGTCAATTTATATTACTTGTCGAAAAGTGCATGAACATAATTACAATATGGATTAATACACAAAGATGTATAGTCTACTTACCTGTAACCCTGTTTCGGTGATCTAATAGTCAAAGACGTCACCCTCGTAATAGACTGGGATGCCGATGACGAGTAGATAGCTTAGAATCCCGGACGGGTGAACTGAGGGGGGGGGGGGTTACTTACTTAAATGGTTTTACACTATCCCCCCCCCCATACCAATGTGAGTACACTGCCTCTAAAATTAAACCTTCCTCGCCCCTAAAACTTTAGTGTAATTAGTTCATAATTTTATATTATTTATTTTTAGCCTCGCGTCTTACTACCTATTTGGTTAGTACGATAATGTACTGATTAACGCTAATGGTCTAGTAATGAATAAGGCTAAATTTAGAGGAAGTGTACCCACATTTGTGTGGATAGATAGAGATAGGGAAACCATTTAGTAAAAAAACCCTCGCACACTCGACTGGGATTGAACCACGATCTCGCAGTCATCGGCGATCTAGTCTATTGCGAGAATAACATCTTAGGCCTTTTGACCTCCAAGGTGGGACATATTTGTATAAATTGAATGGGTAGTAAGATAAGCTGAATAAAATACTACTTGCATGATAAGGATGGTGAAGTTAGAATCTATTAGATCATTTAGAAGAGGTTGAAAAATTATGTCATAATTTCTTCCGAGTTAATTTAATTAAGATGGATTTGTCAGGAAGAATATCCGTGGATCAAACTAGTAATAAACAAACCAAAAATAGATTATATTAAAGGAGTATTTTTTAATTAGGATAACTGACCTAACTTATCAAGTAACCTAACGGTGTGTCTGTTCTGAATAGAGAAGATAAAAATGTAAATTAAGTCTTAAACACTTCATTAACTTTAAAAAGTAACAGATTTACCGTAATTTGGGTCTATAATTTATATCCTAGTCTCATAAAATAATGTAATAGTTTTTCTGAAGTATGCTTTTTTTTAAAATTTGTTAAGGTTTCCATGCACGTACTCGGTCTGTAAAATATCTTCCCACTACAACCTTTTAACATATACCCTAATTGTGGCTAGATATTGATCTAAAAAGTTACATTTGTCATAAAAAACAATTTCAAATATTTATTAGAAAAAGTTATCTGGCCAATATGTTTTGTTCTAAGAATTTTAATGCTGTTAATATCTTATAAACTATTATGTAGGCTAAATATGAATTCTATAATATAAAGAGCTATGCCACAGTGTTTTTTTATCACCAAGTCTTACTACCTGTTAAGACTATACGCATATGTAATAGTTACGCTAATGAGATTTAGGGATGAGGACTGTTGAATCTAGAGGAAGTGTACTCACATTTGCATGGAGTGGGAGTAGATAACCAATTTGTAAAAAACACCAAGAGTACATCCGAACACGATTCGAACCCCAATCTCCCTATCGTTGGCAATATAGTGTAACAATAGAGTGACACATTAGACCATGTGGCCACAGAATTAGATTTGTCTTGATTAAAGGTTAACATAAATTATACTTTAAAATTTGAAAACACATTCTTCCCGCCTCCCAATATAAAATAATATGCCGATGAAAACTAGTAATTAGTTTTGATTTCAATGTTTAGCAGGACATTTTTAAATACATCTTCAAATCACCCACATAATTACACTAACAACCTAGCACGAGATTCCTGACACTAAACCATCAACTCTAGTGTCAAGCATATTTTATTTTTGGGATAGGAGCTCGTAAATAAATACCACATTATCTTGGGACCAAACCTTTACCACTCAACTATGAGTACAGGGAAATTTACAGCAACACAAAATTACCTAGGACAATATTATGGATGAAATGTGGTCCAGGGAATAAAGATTCGGAGTAATGTAAATTTATTTGAATTTGTGTTGAAAGAGAGTGGGAAATCTTTTAGAAAAAGAATACTTTCAATACAACTGGAAGGGATTGAGTCCTGAGTGCCTTGGCACCTTTATATATATATATATATAGCCAATATTTATTTATATATAATGACGAGGTGGTGTGTGTATGTGTCTTATACACCTAAACCAATGGCTATCTAGCGACATCTATGAGGTAAGACACGCTTGAATGGTCGAGGCCGTCACACTATGCTAGTTTTGCCTGCTGATGACGAGAAGATCGGGGTTCGAATACCAGTCTGGTATACTGAAGGTGTTTTTTCATAGATTGTTTCCCACTCTACTTCTACGCACATAGGTTAGATTATCTTTAAAATTCTTCCTTCCTCATCCTTACCCCATTAGATTAATGATCAATCATGCCTATCACCTGAATGAGTAGTAACACGTGATGACCTGGTGGTCTAGGTGTAAGGTGTCGGACTTCTGTACTGAAGTCTGGGGTTCAATCCTCGGTCCCAGCACAGATTTATCTGATTGCCAAACCCTTCCTTCACCTCTGACAAGACTTGTATTGATCACAACTTGTGAGAGTTTGGAATTCCAGGCCTCCACCGTGGTTCGGATCCCACGTTAAACTGTAGGTCCTCCATTTCATCTCACAATCACCCCACCATTACACATTAGCGTAAGTGCGTGTAACCCGAACGGATAGTAAGACGCGGTGCTAATAATAATAATAGTAATAGTAGCACACGGCAAAAAAAATAATTAACACTCCATATAAATGCGAGCCTAAGAATTTGTACCAATGTTTTGGTGGCTAATTTTGATTATTCTAATGTATATAAGCATGTAAATGGTAAATCTTATACAATTTTTCTTTTTCTTTTCAGGTGAGTTGTTGGCCAAAGAAGTTGAAGTAACTCCCATACTAGACAACTGGTAAGTGCAGTTGAATGGTTTAGTTTTGATGTGTCAGTGATTCAAGAGCAATAAAAAAAAAATAAACCAAAAAAACAAAGATCCAACAGTTCAAATTGCTAAACAAGATTTAGAATAACTATTACTGAATTACTACAAATCATTTGGTTCGTTTCGCATTTAAGTATGCTATGCATTTTTGTTGATATTGTTGATTTAAATGGTTCAAAAAACTATAAATATATCGTATTATAGCTTTTATATTTACATTCTTCTATACATTACGAATTCATCTCACTAAAGTTCCTTTTTATATGGCATTTGAAAATGAAATTAAAGTTTTATATTAAGTGAATAATTTGAATCTGTGTTTTAAATATTCGTTTTTCTTATGAGGTTGGGTAACTGTTCATAGAAAGCCACGAATCACTATATGAACAATTTTTAAGCATTATTTTATCTGAGCTTGTTATTTAACCAAATACCTTTTTAATTATTAGACTTTTGCAACGTTTTCTTACAATTATACAGTTTTTCCTTAAATTAATTGTACAAAATATTTATTTATTGTAATTACAAAGTTTGATTCAGAACACCCAACCTAAAAATATATGTTTATAATTTTTTAATGGTTTGATAATTGTTGAACACATTAATAAACTTCAAACAAATACATTAGATTAAAATGTTAAGGGATCTAAATGTAAGTTTGTACACTCTGTCACAGTAAAATGTATTTCCCGTTATCCCTTAGGCTTATTTAAATGCTACAGAAAAGTTTAAAGGATTTTCTTGAATTATTACTTTATATAATAAATCTGTACCGTTGAGATCATAAACAAATTTATTTCTGTTGAACCTATACCTAATTTTTATTTAAACTAAACCAAAGTGCACTTAAAAATGGGCAAGAGGCAATAAAGGAGTTTTCCTGACTTTCACTCTTAACCCCAACAAATACAACAACTAATTTTAATAACAACTTAAATAAAATTAAATAGCAATAAGTTAGATAACACATGTGTCTAGTGTAAAAGCTTCATTTTAAGATCAGACAGACGTGGTGATAAAAAAAGCACAAAAAACTTATGACTTTAAAGGGGTACTGTTAACACACATGAAAGGTTGGACTAAAATTCATAGCAGGGGTGAGGGGTTGTTGATGGGAACACAATTCCCCTAAAGCTCTCCCACTATAGACACCTGAGACTTGATAAACATTATTATTTATACTCACTGATAGAATGTTGAAATAATATCAAAATAAAGCCACCATTAGGGTGTTTGAGTAGATTATTGTTTAATGAGCTTAGCCACATTTATAGATACCTCAGAATCTTTTGTTCCGCACCCAATTAAGCTTCAAATTAGGAGTAAATAACCTTCACCCGAGTGGGATTAAAATGGCAAAGATGAACCTAGATGAAAATATTCCTGTAAAAATGTTAGATCTTGGATTCACAGGCGAAGGGGATGATTAGTAAAGGCTTTGATTATTATACTAACGTATCAATATTTGAGACTTGGAAAAGATTGGTTAGCCCCAACGTTAGTAACACATTCAACCACCAAGCGCTGTAGTTTATATGTGATTGTAGGAAAAGAACTGAAATCACTGGTATTGCTTTATTGTAGCTCTTTTGATAATATTTAAATTGTAGGGAAATCTTTATTGCTTGAAAAATCTTGATTGTATTCAATTTAAATATTTGGTAAATTTTACGGAAAGAATCAAATAATTATTTTCCAAAACGGAACATTTTATATCTCACAGCTCTTAACAGTGCTGGTTAGTCAGTCAACGCATTTAAGGATAGCACCTTGAGGGCTTTTTTTTAAAAATCAAATAATACTACCCGTCCTACACATTTGTACTAATTACCCTGGGGGGTTAGGGATGGGAAAAGTCTAATTTAAAGGTATTGTACCCGCATTTGTGGGAGGAAGCGTGGGAAACTATTAAGGAAAAAAATACTTTAATACATCCAACCGGGATTCAAACACCGATCTCCTCCATCATTGGTATTACAGTCTATTTAGGGTGACCTTCGACTATTCGATCACCGAAGCAGGTTTTAGTGGTCTCGAACATGGCTTGAAGACGATGACGAAGTAAAATATATTTCAAACAATTATAATTAATATCTACTAAATGAAATATAAAAAAAATCCCCAAAACTTCATTTCTTTGAGATTTAGCAAAGCTTATACAGCCCTGAAATCATATAAAGTAAATTTTGGTAAATGTTCTAGTCCTCTAAATAATGATCTCATTTAAAATTAAGTTCAATTTATGATGAAACAAAGCATAATATTTTAACCATAGAAAATAAACTATAAAAATCTATTACATTACAAACATTTATTTAAATCATTCATCTTTGCTACCATAATAGAAACGATTTCAATTTCTTGACCTATATCAGTTGTTGAGCTGTGCCCACAAACCCTCTTACCCCCGAAATGTAGATCTAGGTATAGCCTTGATTGTATAACCCCCTTCTATGCCCAATTACATTTCTTGAGTCGCCACTGGGACAGTGTACATTCACTTGTATTTAAATTGTAAACTATATAAACTTAATCATAATGTGGTCTGTAGGAAAATTTAATTTCAATCAGATAAAAGCAAGTTAAGGTAATAATAGCCATGTAAATATATACCCTTCAAAAGTTTCTTTTTTGCGCAATTCTTTTCTTGAGTTCACAAGAAATTCGTAAAAAAAATACTATTTTTTCTCTTCTATTTTCTCCTTAGAAGAGATTGTACGACAAGGATTTTGGGTTCCCAGGTAATTTATTGTCGAAACGCAATCTAAAGAGAGGAACAGTTGATAAATATCTCTCGTTTGGGCATCACGGAACGTAATTTAATACGTGATCCTTTTGCCCCGAACATTTAACTCGCATACACACGGACTTTTTTTTTAACACAAACACAGACAATGTCTTTATCAGGTTAAGACACACAATTATTATGAGCTCGCATCAAGGTATATTTTTTTAATGAGTCATAAATATTTGAAGATTCATCCAAAAGTTACCTAATATATATTTTTTGAAAATTTCAAGCCTTAGGCCTATTTTTTTCCCACATGCTCCGCATCTTTTCAGGTTTAATTGCATATATACACTAATAAGGCAAAATTTGAGGAAACGTACCCTTATTTGCGTGGCTTGAGATTGAAATACAATGTAGGAATAAGCAAAAACTCAATTTGGTGGCCGCGTGGACTAAGGCGCCACTCTCTTAATAAATATACTATACTACCATGACAGAGAGATTGGGGTTCAAATCCCAGTCGGGTGTACTAAGGGAGGTTTTCCTAAATAGTTCCCCATTTCCCCTCCACGGAAATGGTACATATGCGATTTATTGAACGGGCAGTGAGAAGGGGTGACAAATAAGTCCAGTCAGGATTACAATCCTGACCTACCCGCCACTGCCAAACAAGACGAGACTGACACCTTTATTTACTCGCACACTGGTATGGGTAATACAAGGTTTACTATCGACTTAATTTAAAGTGTAGATATACTGAGGAAAATTGGGATAAAATGCAGCCTCATAAAAGGGATGAAAGGATTGGATGATGCTATAGAGGGAATCACTCCCCCTCTTTATTACATCCTAACGGGATTCTTAACCTTCCCTTCTCCATAAACGACGGTCAAGTCAAATACCCTTAGATTGTGGAAAAAACTTTTTAAGAATACTTATGGTTTGGCGAAATTATTTGTGATACAGTTTTAATGTGTAAATAAAAGACTATCACTTGCACTAGGTGAACAAATATGGTAGTATCTACTTGCTTGTGAGGGAAATGGTCAGGGATCAAGTCCCATCTGGGTGGGGAGACTTTTTTTTTATAAATAGTTTTCCACCCTTCCTGCTCTGCAAGGGGTGACCTGGTGGTCTAGTGGTAAGGTGTTAGACTTCTGTGCTGAGGGTCCGGGTTCAATCCTCGCTCCCGGCACAGATTTATCTGATTGCCAAACCCTTCCTTCACCCCTGACAAGATGTGTATTAATCACAACTTGTGAATGTGTGGAATGCCAGGCCTCCACCGTGGTTCGGATTCCACGTTAAACTGTAGGTCCTCCATTTCATTTCACAATCACCCTACCATTGCACGTTAGCGTAAGTGCGTATAACCCGACCAGGTAGTAAGACGTGGTGCTAATAATAATAATAATAATAATAATAATGCTCTGCAAGCATATGCAGGTATATTTCCTCTACAATTCTACCTTATTCGTCCTTAACACATTACTATTATAAATAAGAGAAGGTTAAGATTTCCATTGAAAAAATAAGACTCCTCACCTCGATCAAGGAAATCGTTTGCACTCTTAAAAAAATGACAATCCGTGTAGATCAAAATCTCGCTATCCTTTCTAACATCTCTCCACTAATTAAGTGTAACCAACACCCTTCCCACCTTATTCCCTCCATACAGACTTTTATTCCGAGCTTTTGAAGCAAGAACCAACCTCCTAACTCTCCCCCCCACCATCCCTACTTTTCTAGGGTTCTAATAAGAGCGATCACACCCCTAGCAATGAATGGGTGTAATTATGAGCAGCCTCAAACCCTCTATCACCCCTGTAGCAATATGGAGTGGGGGGAAGAGGGAGAGGAGGGTTGTGTAATTAACGTGCCTAAAGAGATTAATATCCTACCCCTTTACATCCGGTCTTCAGCATCGCCTTAGTCTTACTTATGATTTCTGGACCCTCGGTTAAGAAGGAAATATGGGGTGGGGGATAACAGTTGTGCGAGGAAGTCTACGCTTCAAGGCGAATCATTAATTTTGTTAAAACCCACTTTCATGATTGAATGCGGGTAAGGAGTGAAAATTATTATTTAAAATTTTAAGATGATTACTGCGGGGCCTGGATTTTGATGACATGTCATCTTTTTTTTTTTTTTGGTCCATCAGAGACAATTCTCAGCTGTACAAAACTCTGTTTATGATCCCCTGGTTGTAGAAATGTGTATTTTATAGGTCATTTTTTGCCATTTCAGATATTCAAGTAATTTTTCTAGCTTTTTTTGTTGAATAAGTCATTTTTAAGCATTGTTTTGGAGAGTAAGTTTAAAATTGTTTGAAATTTACTCTAAAAAGGTTATATATATATTAATTATCGGTGCTTTGATAAAACATTAATATTCAAACATCAGATATTTTACCACACACCTGTTGACTGAAGAAGATAATTTGCGAGTCCAAATGAACTTGGTGCCCCTTTACCTGCATGCTTATAAAATTCACATTCCTGGTGATACCTTCACTACAACTAATTTGGAAAGGGTTGTAGGGGGAGGGGAGACCAATTTTTTAGACTTCAAATGAAATCTGTATCGTCTTTACATTTCTGGTGAGTCACTCACCATACCTTGTCTGAAGAGGGCTGCAGGGGGATGGGGAGCTATCGCTTTTAAAGCAGGTATTTGTATTCCAATGTTAAGTAGAACACATGATTTTAGCTGTCAAAAGATTCTAAATGCATAGTTTTAATTTAAAAAGTGCACGCTCTATTTATTCGTTTGAAATCATTTTATGTGTATTTAGAATGCTTTAAACCAAACCATATAAAGCGAGTCCTTTGAGGCAAATTATCACCGAATTCGGAGAGGATATTTTTTTTACAGAGATTGAAATACTTGTCTAAAATATGTGAAGTGAAAGTGGCTGCATCAGATAAAATATTTAACCATTCAACAGCATATCAGTTGCAGCAAACATGTCCGTGGTATCCAGAATATCGATAAAAAGAAAATCTCTCAATTATTGCTTGCACAAAATGCATTCACGAATCAAGAAAAATCCTCAACATTTTATAAAGATTTGTGTGACTTTCTGGTACCTGCGAACATATTCTGTGTAAACTGAGCTATGTTAAACTAAAGGATTTCCTGGGACTGCATAAGGGTCATTCTATTCCAAACGAGTCCACACCGAGGAAAAACTGGAAATGGAGAGAACAGAGAGATATTTTTGCTTACGTGTAGTGTAAATCCTAACTCTTGTAATAAAAACATACTATGGAATTTCAATCAAATTTTTTAGGTCTTTTTTGCACATTTAAAGTCATTATTAAGAGTTTTTAGCGTCATTTTAAAGGTCATTTTTTGGCATTTTGAGTTCATCAAAAACAGGCCCTGATTATTAGTGTATGAGTGTGTAACATAACATATTTATTAGCAATATTTCCGAGCTCTCGTTCCCAAAGTAAAACATTTGGCCTGCTTTTATTTAACTTTCTAACTAGTCAGGGGAACACTGTATTTGTTAGTTGATGGTTTACTACCCTGACATAAAAAAAAACTCTCATATTGTCAAAGGAATTGTCCGTTAAAAAATAGTCCCCTATCCACTCGGGTTACATGAGTGTTTTCTTAGGGAAAGTGCAGCCCTTGACACAATTCTTTTCTTTTAAAATAGTAATGGTCCAAGACTGACTTGCTAATGGTGCGCCTTCCTAGAACCGCACGGATTCATAATACAGGGTTGGGGGGGGGGGGGGAGGAACATTTAGACTATATATGCTGAGGAAGTGATGGACAACGTGCTGAGGTTTGCCTGACGTCTGGTGGATCTCACATGATTGACATTATCTTCAAAAAGTGAAAGTATGTGGTATATGTAATATGTGGCTTGCTTTATTTAACTAGTGAATATTTACTTTTCAATTAAAATGTTGATTTTTCAAGTTACTAATAGTCTTATTGTTTCTGCCCCATCTTGTATAATCCCGCGAGGCAGGGCAACCCGCCAAAGAGAGCTCGTGTTCTAAAAGTCAAGATGTAAGGAGGTGCATTAACCACTCCGACGTGCGTTCAGGCGGTTGAATACATACAGATGTGACTTAAATACTCAGGAAGGCACATCAATTTAATTATCTCAATAAAACTAATTTCATTACTTATTATTAGGAACTCGAAAGCTCATTGCCATACTTACATAAGTACGCCACCTATTCCTATCTTGAGCTAGTTCTATCCAGTCTACCTCATTACACCCTATCTCTCATTTAAATATATGAATTTATAAAATGACCGTTGTCAGAGTTCCTGGTTACAGATTCAGAGGTCCTGGGTTCGATCCCTGGTGCTTACAGAACTTTTCTTGAATAGTTTTTTCTGGAACGGGATCATACACATCTTCACGAGGACAAATGAGGAGTTATTTAAATAAATAAATTATTGCTTTTGGTCTATAAAACTAAGACTAATGGTTGGAGAGTTATTTGTGCTGACCACATAATACCCTCAATCCGCAAATATTAGCAGTATCAGCGCCAACGCTGGCGGCCACTTGGTCAGTATAGCTCCATCGCGGGCTCAAGCCATGAAGATTTTTTTTAAATATATAATATAACTTTTATATTAATTCATATGTAACAATAATCTAATCATAAACAGTGGCAGTAGACGTATCTACCTGGCATCCGAGCATAGTCTACCGACCACGAAGAAGTAACATACGTGTTTCGAGAACGATAAGGGCGTTTATTTTGAGCCGGTCATGAACCGAACCCGAGACCTCTGGTGAGATTACGTCACGTGCCCTTACAGGTGCATTTTTTTTTTATACTTTATATTTATAAGTATAATATTATTTAGATTAAATCATATTTTAAAAGATTTAAACTATAATGTTAGTCTAATATTGGTGAGTCAATAATTAATTTTATTATCAGGCTCACAATTTATAATGTAGCCTGCTTAAGTTCCAAACTAATAATATACAGAATTAATCAAACGTTTTCAATCATTAGTGTTTGCTTAGCGAATGAATGAATTATCTTCACATATTTCCAGGGGATATTTTTCTAACAAGGCCCTGCTTTTCTTCTCTCAGTTTCTCAATGAATAATTGGATTATGCCCACTTTAGAATTATTCGCAAAGCTTACTTTGCAAAACGTTTTAAATATTTGTGCACTATTTATTTCAAAGAAGAAGGGGACTTTTTTTTTTTTTTCAAATAAGTTCCCAATCTGCAGCTTCCCCCCTGCCCCACCCATATCAGAAGAGTCAGTGTAGGGGAGGATATACTTTGTTGGGGGGGTTGGGGGGATGGAAAGGGATGGAACCTATGGGAACAACTCCCCTCTTCCTACCCCCCTCACCACTAGTAGATGCCGGGCGAAGCGGCCAAGCGATAAATTTGTTCTCTTTCCCCTTTTTCCTCATACTTTCTTCTTCGTTCCTCCTTTTTTTTTCTCTCCATCCTATTCTCTCATGTCCTTTATCTCTTACCCCCTACCTCCTTCCTTCATTCATCATTTTCTTCTTCTAGGAGTCTCATCTGTTCCCTTAGACCTCCTTCCCTCTTTTGTTCCACCACAAACACCCACACACTCATCAAAGGAAGAAATTGTACTTGTGTAAGTCCACCAGAACGAATGAGAAAAGGTTGGTTTGCATTTTTAAATCTACATATGCAATGGTAGGATAAACTACGGCCACTGACGTCACCAGGAAAAAAAACTAGACATTAAAGTAAAAAAAAAAAATCTTAGCAAGTAAAGTCCCACACCGGTAGTCGCGTGGTCTAAATCTCGAACTGATTTAGTCTGGTTTACTGTTATCAGGAAGGTCGGATATCGAATCTCAGCTGGGTGTAGTGCGTAAGTATTTTTTTATAAATGGTTTTACACTCTCCCGCCACTAAAATGTTGTCAAATAATCCTCTAAATTCTACCTTCCTCATCCTACTGTATTTGCGTGACTATTATACATGTGTACAGCCGAATGGCTACTGAGATTTGATGAAAAAAGAAAAAGTCTTCTTATTAGTTAATAAAATAAACGATTTTTATAAATCTCTTTTTTTACACACTTGACCTGTATCTAACTGACCGTATAAACCAAGAAACAGTTTTTTTTAAAACAAATAAAAATTGGCAAAAATCTATAAAATGTTAAAACAAATAATTTGTGTTTAGACAAATTTAAATTTACTGTACTCCACTTTAGTTTTACGTTTTTAATATTTTGAAAAATATTGTAGGCTCAGGCAAACTATTATCACTATAATATTAAAATACGTGATAGTAAAATAAGGCTTTGGAATTATAATAACTATAATACATTGTTCATTTAGTAAATTATGTTAAATTATTTGAGCCAATCTTGGATCAAGAAAGATCTATCTATATCGTATTTTTTAAATACTTTTTATATTGTATGTTTTTAAGAAACATTCTTCCGTTAATACTAATATTTCACAAATCAAATAATAAATAAACTAGCCAAAAATATTTCTCTTGATTCTAATTTTGACTGTTTTGAGATTAACAACATAATTTGTTCGAAAATTATTAAAAACATTATTCGTATTAATCTTTCTATGTTTTAGTGTTTAAATTAGCATGATTTGAAACATAAACAAACGAAAAATACAATTAACTCTTGTACAGATATATACGTGTGGCGGGATAATACATTTAAAAATTAGATAAAGTTCAAAATTACATTTAGGTATGGAATCAAACCCAGAATCTGGCCCCAGGAACGGGACGATTCCTCGATAGTTAAGTGGTTAAAAAAAATTGGATTTGATTAATGTGTCTGGTTGTCATTCTCCAACTAATGTAACTTAAGTATGATTGAAACAAATTAACAGAAGAGCTTTTTTTTTATTGTTGGAGTATTTCTGATGAGCATTTTAATCACATATATAGTGCGAGTATAAGAACAATATTTAACAACTTAAGTTGGCAAATTACATTTTACTCAATATGACAGGTTTCCCTGACCAAGAGGCCTACTTTCTAATTTGATACAATTACAAACAGGTATTCAAATAGAAAATATATTCTCAAGTACCACTCAGAACCAAACCAAGGTCTCCTAGTGTCATTATTTAATTAATTAACCAGTTACCCTCTTCTGTGGCTATATGGTCTTAAGGTATTACTTTCGCAATAGACAAGACGAACGATGACGGCGCTTTCAGGTTTCAAATCCTAGTTGGGTGTAGTAAGGGTGTTTATCATACACATCTAGCACATTAGTTGGTATTATGTATATAGTCTGAGCGGTTAGTAAATGCCGTGACAGTAAAATAAATAAATAGCCAATAAATAAACAATTTAGGGAAATAAATTCCATCAATCTATTTGTACTAATAATTATAACTATATAATTTAATCAATTTTATATTTTTACTATTAAATTATATTATCATTATTATTTCAATGTTAGGTAATTTAACATTTTAACATATCATTGGATTTTCACCTCTAATAGTTTTGTCTACTAAAAGAATTTCCCTTTATATTATCTTACACCAAGCGTGTTTATCAATTTTATGTATTGTACTACTTTATTAAGCGCATCATTGCAAAACAAGTTTGAATTAGTTTATTCTTAATTCAAATCTTTCTTAATTTTAATTTGTATTTTATTCCTTACTACAATTTTTGAACATAGCCAAAAATAAATAGCCAGTTTGGCATGAGGTTATACTACTACATTATAACCAACAAAAATGTTAATTAATTTTAATAAACAAGCCGGTGAATACTAACTCAATCTCTTACCTAAATATATGCTTTTCGTTTCTGTTTAAATCATTCAAACCCATCTATCAAAACTCACTTCAGTGGCCGAACGCTCTGAGGCGTATCTCTTGGTTGGACTGACCTGCTGATGACGGGAAGATCGGGGTTCTAATCCAAGTCGGGTCTTCTGAGGGTTGTTAATCCTAAATGGTTTTCAACTCTCGTTCCACTCAAAGGCTTCTTTCTCATCCTTACCCCATTAGAGTGATTATCATGTATGAGTATAACCTGAACAGGTAGTAAGAGGCAGTGATAAAATAATAAAATATCCAAATAATCAATATTTTAATGTTAAAAAAAAACTAATAAATATCAATGTGGTTTATTGTCAATGGAGACATTTTAAAAGATACGATTGCTCCATACCCTCCTTGAAACCCTATAAAAGATAAAAACAAAAAAAAAAATCCCCCAATCCTGACACATTGCCTCTCATTTCTCCGTCTGCTCCGCGTGCAGAAATTCCCTTTATTTTCTCTTCACTCTATCTTCCAATTTCCTCTCGACTGTCTTCTCTAAGGCGATATAAAACAAAAGAGAAATAAGGCTTAAAGATAACGCAATAAAGGAATTGTACCGGTCTGGAAAAAAAAATGAGATTTTTTTCTTATTTGGAGTGGGTGGAAGGGGATTTTTTTTTTGGTGTGTTTGACGTTATGTGGTGCACGATATATTATCTTAGAGTTTCTCGGACAGTTGCCGATATTACGTGTGCTTCCATGTGTGGAATGGAGGACTTGTGTAAATGAGTAATGCTTAGGTAGATCTGACACGGTTTTTTTATATTTGTTAATACAGCATCGATGGTCAGGATGATAAAAGTGTTGGGCTCGTTCTCTCTAATATCCACCCCGATAGAGGTTGAGTTTCTAATCTTTGATATTTGTAAAGAGATTTTTTTTCGCCTATATATTATTATCACTATTATTATTATTATTATTATTATTATTATTATATTATTATTATTATTATTATTATTATTATTATTATTATTATTATTATTATTTATTATTATATTATTATTATTATTATATATTATTATTATTATTATTATTATTATTATTATTAGCACCGCGTCTTACTACTTCGCCAAATAGTTTCCCACACAAATGTTGGTACACTTCCACCAAATGCACACGCAGGAAAATGTATAAATCTTGTCTGGTTTTCTGATGATCAGGAGGCTGTGGTTCGAATATCAGTTGGGTTTCTTAAGGGATGTTTTCCCTAAATAAGTTCGTAATCTCCCTTCAAGCTAATAAAGGTACATTTACCCTAAATGATTCACTCCTCATTCCAAATCTATTTCTTAAATTGTATGCATAAATCATTTGTAGGTAGTAATATGTGGAGCAGATAAAGTAAAAATTGTATATAATTTTTATTTCACCTTTAAATATCCATGGCAGCTTTTATTCGTACGTTCGTGAACATATGTAAGTCTTGGCGTTGCTTTCAAAATCACTTCTCAGTCGAACTTATGTGATTTTATTAAAGAAATTTATTTTATTTATCTCTTGAAACACGTTTACTATCGCTTCTCTTATTGTAACCAAACATTTTTATTTGCTTCTCTTTCCTCCCATAAAGCATAAATACTGTAAACATAGCGAAGAGGAGAATGGTGGTAGGGGGTGGGGGTGGAAGGGAAATAATGTGTACGGTATTTTTATGATTATCAAAAGCGTTTTTCCTTTCCTAAATGTTGGGATATATTGGCCCGAGGTGTTGCGAGATAGCCTTGAAATCTGGCGTTGCTTCCTCCCCCTCCCCTTTCTCACCCTATCCTCCTTCTAATGCTTGGAGCACCCTCTCTTAAGGGACCCCTAAGGCTTGATACATATTTTATACGGCAGATAAGTTCTCCCTTGAAGTAAGGTGGGGGTGTGAGTGAGGGTGATTTTTATTGGCTCGTATTACAGTCGCGGACTATCTCTTACAAGTGGTAGACTGCAAGATTTGTGGTGGAATCTCTATTCAGTCGCGTTAAAGGAATTGTTTCGCACTTAATTAATTAGTTCCATCTAATTTTCTTAATGGATTTTTCAAATATTTAAATTATCGTTTTGTATTGTTATATGAATTTATTTTGGTGTTTAAAACAAATATAATTGATAAGAAAGTTTAAAATCTACTTATTATTTTAACTTTTGTATAAGAAAATAATTTGCTTATGTGATCACTGTCTTCAACTTAATACATTTTATATTTTGTAATTAACTCATTCTTTTAATTGAAAACACGTTTATGGCCTGATTCAGTGATTTTCAAAGATAATATCATAATAGTCCCTTATTGGTGACTTGAAAATAAAATGGGGAGGTTTATATCAGAATGTTCTAAAGTATTAAACACTAAACATTCTTATTTTAGTTAATATTAATATAGTGTTTCGACAATAAGTTTTTAAGCCATTATTTTTATTATTTTCTAGTACGGGGTTTATAAACACAGAGCACCCGGATATAAAAACGTTACATACCAAGATTGCCGTGAAATAAATGAGATACCAAAGGGTATAATAAACCTATTAAAAATAGTCGGAAACACACAGGTCTAAGTTATAAAAAATCTTCACTATCGTAAATATTTTTATTTTAAATAATGTCCTCTTGTTAATGATTCTTCAAAAACAATAGACTGTTGCTTATATAGACGGTTTGTTGTTGATAGGTCCAGACCAGATCTATCTGAATTTCAACTCTCAAAATATAATTTAATGTTATAAACGAAAATCAATCTGTCTGAACCATACAATTTTGACAATTTTTGTAAATGTTTTTGGAATTTAGATAAATTTGGTTAACTCTAGACACTGTTGGAATGTTTTTTTAAAAATGTTTTATGATTGGCCCTTACTTTTATCCGACTATAATACTATACTGCTGATGATTTATTTCGTTAAAAACTCATTAGTTATAATAGTAAAAAAAATATTCTAATCATAGTATTAAAATATTTAAACCTGATTCTTTTTATTTATTTAAAAAACAATTATATCTATAAATTTCAAATAAATTTGTCACAGCAAACTTTTACAAGCAAATACTTGTTTTGTTAAACTTCAGTTCATTCTTTTCAGTTATATATTCACAATTAAATTATTCCAGCTTGTGCTAATACATTTCACTCCTCTCTTACGGATACGATTTACCAGGAATCTCTCCTCAACCCATTTCATACTAGGTGGGAACCCTTCCCTCTTACATCGAACCCAAAACACCCCATAACTCACTCCTCCAACCCCTTTACCCACCCATCCACCCACCCCCCCGAAGCTACTCAATCCAAGCAAGGCATGCCACTGAATGGACTTCTGGAGAAAAATGCGACCTTACTGCAAATTCAATTAACCCCCGCCACCCCTACCACACAGCACACATCTTTTCCATCCCTCCTACCCTCCTAAAGCACTACGACAAAAAAAAAAGGCTACTCATGAAAGAATGGACCGTAGTTCGATGTCGCTCTGTCACGCCAAGTCGCCATTTCGCGTAAGAGCGATCCCCATTTTGTTTTGAGGCCCACACATATTGTTGTACCAAAGGCTCTTTCTTCTCTTTCATATATTTTTTCCTCTTTTCTCTTCTGAGTACCCTTTCAATTTGTCCTTTTTTTTTCCTTAAAAAATCTCTTCTTTTTTTTTGTTCCATCATTCGTGGCAAAGAATTCTTCGTGTTTTATTTGATGGTGTTCTTGAATAAAGTGCACGGGAGTGTAGGGAGGATTAAGGGGGGGATGTTCTAGATGTTATATTAGGGGTTGATCGTTGAGGTAAGTGTCATGAGTAGAAATCACGTCATACAACACAATGAAAAATAAAATAGTAAAAAGAGTGGGGAAAAAAAAAAAGATCACTCTAGTGGATCTTTTTTTTTTTTTTTTGCCTTTTGTTTGAAAATTGAAGGGAAAAGGGGATTATTCTTGATAAAAATGACTAAAAAAGTATTATGTATTTATAAACTTTAAAAGTATTCATTTAGTTTTGAACAAGCATAATAAAAAATTTAGTTCGTAGCTAATCTCATTTATAACATACTGTAATAGATTTTAATACAAACTAAAATCTAATTTTGAATCTTACCCCAAAATTCAAATAATAGTCTACCATGTATTGAACCAAACTATTTACATCAATGGTTTTCAAACGGAGGACTGGGCACACAACGTCACCGTAATGATCCACCAGGTGTGAAAAGAATTTCGGAAAAATTATTGTTTAGGTCTACATAAACTTCAAAGTTAAAAGCAACCGCCAAGACTTACTGTTTTAATACACATTGTTTAGCTGCTCGGATTATTACCCATTTAGTTTATACACATATGTAATAACTAGGCCAATTGTTTAGAAATTGAGAAGGATTAATTTAGAGGAAATGTACCCACATTTGCGTGGAGAGTAAAGTGGGAACCCGTTCAGGAAAAACCTCCCGCAATACACCCAACTGGAATCGAACTCTGATCTACCCAGCATAGGCAGTCTTTTCTATTGTGAATGTGATGTCTTAGGGCTTAACCATGCGGCCACTGAAGCTGGTCTTGGTTAATTTTAATTTAGGGCTCTAGAATAAATAATTTTAATCATAATAGAGTACTTTTATTTAAAGTACGTAGCATATGACACCTGAATATAAAGATGTTCCTCATGAAAGTTGGCACCAAATATTGGGGATTTACCGCAGGGTGCCACCCAGGTAAAATGTTTTGAGAAACACTTATATTCACTGTAAAATCTGCATACAGGCTTAACCTACTAGTTACTTACTCTATTGCATTAGGAGTTCTAAAGTTCATTGCCGCACTTTCAATATTACGCCACCTATCCTTATTTTGAACTAGGTCTATCCAGTCCACCTCATTACCACATATCTCTTTCTGTTCCATTCTAATATTATTTTCAATTCTACGTCTAGGTCTTCCCAATAGTCTCTTCTCATTGGTTTTCCCAGTCAATATCCTGAACACGGTTCTAGATTCTCCAATTCGCGCTGCATGTCCTGCCCACCTTAATCGAAATTTGATTATCCGAGCAACGTCTTGTGATGAGTACAGAATATGTTTTATATCACCTCCTACACTTCCCATTATACCCATATGTTTTTTTTGATCAAATATATTCCTAAGCGCCTTGTTTTCGAAAATACTAAATTTATTTTTAGAGGAAAACCAGTAAAATTACTGTTTTTTTATATCCTGACTTTTACCTTCTTTGAAACTGCAGGTCTTTATTGACTCATCGCATGTGTTATACTATGTTTAATAGAAATGGTTTAAAATATAATAAAATAGGGATATTTTAGTAGCTCACATTGGTAGGCTTTTAACCTCTTCAGACCTGAGATGTATAAAAGAGTGTTAAAATTATTTCCTTGGTATTTTAGTCCCTACATAGGCAATTGAAACAATTTTTTTTTCTCCCTCCCCCCATTTTGGGGAAATTAGTGGTCCCCATTTGTGGACCTCAGGTTCAAACTACTATGTGTAAACTCACATACTTAAATACATATACCAATACAATTTGTTGCAAAATTATATTTATTTTTACTCAACATTCATACTTTTATAATTTAAAAGAAAAAAAATTATATAGTGAAAACTATTTTGGTTTTGAAATATATTTCATGTTTTGATGAAAATAAATTGACATAAATTTGAAAATAAATACATCACTATATCAGTATACAAATAATTCTAATACAAACAGGGGGATACATTTATGATTTTGATAAATATTCTTTAGTTATGACACATGATCTTTCTTAGTATAGTATGCTTGAAAGCAGTTATTTTTCCAAATGCACAATAAAATACCAAATTTGATGCAAACTTTACGAGATTTTGAATTACAACCTGGATTCCTACACTTTGAAGCATTTTTAGCATCTCTATACTATGGTAGACGTCCTACATTATCAAACCGCACTTCTGGGATTGATTGGGGTATTTCTTTCTTGGCTTTTTATTGGGAGCCACATCTTCCTCTTCAGTCTCAGAAGCTATTGTTGATGTGCGTGGGCGTCCTCTTGCACAAGTAACAGGCTCTAATTTTTGGTATTTAATCAAAGCTTTTCCAACATAGGCCTACATTTCATTTTGTAGTCTAGTAGCGACAAATGTGATTTTACAAAAACAAAATTAAGGATGTTCGAAATAAGGGGCATAGGAAGATATTTGTTCCAAAAAGGGATAAGGCTACTGGGAAGTGGAAGATGGTACATAATGATGAGTTACATACTCTGAACTCATCACAGGGCATTGTTAGGAAAGTAGTATTTCATAGATTACGGTGGGCAGGACATGAAAAAGAATTAGGGAAAAAATCTAAAGCAATGTTTAGAAAATTTACTTGCAAATCCAATAGGAAGAGACCATTGGGAGGACATAAACGCAAATGGGAAGATAACATTAGAATGGACCTGAAAGAGATATTGTGTAATGAGGTGGACTGAATAGATCTTGTAATGAGGTGAACTGGATAGAACTACCTCAATATATGGATAGGTGGCGTACTTTTGTACGTATGGCAAAGAACTTTCAAGTTTCTAATGCCATTGAGCAGTTGTTCCCAACCCTTTTGAGCTGAAACCCATCTTATTAGATATTCAAATTCCTACGCCCCTCCCCTATTTTTGGGACAGTTAAAAAAACCTTTAAATGTTCTTTTTTATAGTCACTCCTTTATTTTATACAAAAACCAATGTAACACAGGCAGCGTAGTGGTAAAAATAAAATAAATAAAAATTGGTGTAATGGTTGACACTGTTTTTAGTTTCATCAGTTCTTGGATAATGGATTTTACATCTAGTAGACAATGCCGGTTTTACAAATAACTCAAGAAAAAATTATCTTAACTTTGTAAAAAGGATTAAAATAAAGAATGTCTCCAATTCTTGGCTGATTGTTAACGCTATTTCCAAATTGTTCCACTCCCCTCCTGGAAGTACTGGAGGGTGCACCCCCTAGGTTGGAAATCATTACCATAGAGTAAGTAAGTAAAATATTATTATGATTATCACTAGCTCTCTTGCTCTAACCTAATTCTAGAATAAAAAACTAATGGGCCCCAGAAGTTTAGTTTTACATCCGTTAAAGAATAAATGATAGTGCCGCTGATTAAAATTAGCATTATCATACTCGTTTTTTGTTTTTTAATTAGCGTAAATGGCTAATATTTAAGAAAACATCAAGAAACTTAAAAAAATTTTATCTGCTTAGTCTAGATGGGACTCGTAAGCAAGACCTTTATATTAGGCGAATTCATGAGACCGACTGAGCTTAGGGAATTGGATAGCCGATCGTTGAATTTGCATGAAATAAATCACACTAGTTTTTATTGACTAATCTCTTCATCCGGTTTTTGTTTTGCTTGCATGACCTTTAACGCGTAGAGTAAAAAAGAAAAAAATAAGAAAATGTAAAAATCGGAGACATATTTCTTCATTTTCATAACATAAAACACGATATTTAAAATGATAAATTGACAGTCCAAAGGGAGCAATTTTTTTCGACTTTTCCATCTTTCTTCCATTTTACCTATAAAACTTCCATGTTTTTTTTTTCCTATAAAAAATAAGTAAACCTTTTCTGTATCATCGAAGCTAAGAAATAGAGACGTAGTTGATGTAAGTCTACTTGCTCCTGACGTGATATTGACATGAAGAGTTGGGTTATATCATAAACCTGGCCTGTGGGACTCAATGGGAAGAGTAAGGAGGGTTGAAAATATGGTGGGGGGTTAAAGACGGTAGGAGACATGGAAGGGTTATAAAAGGGTGGAAAATATGGAGGTTTCGTGGGTCGTAAAATGCACTTTACAGGTATAGTAAGGGGGTGGGGAAAGTATCTTTATGTTACAATAACCTCGGGACAAATAATGTTATAACACTCACGTTGACAGATATTATGGTCGAAGACTCGTAAACTATTTTGTCTCTTCTAGCAGCTCATGTTCTGAAATGTCTTCTTTGCTTTAATGATGCTTCAAACAAAAACGGTAGATATAAAGTTAGTAAGCTCAGTCCAAAGTAATAATTAATTGATAAATGACACTTAGTACACGCTTATGTACTAATTACGTTAATTATCTCGAGATGAGGAAGGTTTAACTTGGAGGAAGTATACCCACGTTTGCGTGGAGGGCTAGTGGGAAACCATTTATAAGAAAACCCCTTCAGTACGGATGAATGGGCTTATAACCGCAATCTAAGTCACTGGCAGTCTGGTTTATTTCGATAGTGATGCCTTAGACCATGAGGCCATCGAAGCAGGTTTCTATTTACTTAATAGAATATTCCAATTAGACAAATTTTCCTCACAAAGAAATATTGGTCTTAATCGCCTTCTACCGTTCCTTAATTCTAATTCAATTAGCCAGCAAGCCAACTTCACCTGTTACATCTTACATTAGCTTTCAAAAAAGCTTTCCCCCCACTTCCCCCAACTAGTCTAGTCTACTCCTGGAGTATAAAACAACAGTTACTACTCCTTCCTACACCCTTCTATTGCTTACACTACTCAAACCCACTCAACCCTCCCTACCCCTTTGCACTAACTCATAAACCAAAAGATCCTCTCCTCAACCACTTTATGGACATTCAATCTCAAATGCGCTTCCTCTTTCTTTTTTTTATGCCGTCGTAAAAACCGTATGCTTACTCCTCCTTGAAATCGTTTTCTCAATGATGGAGGTTCTTGACTATTGTTTTATTCTTCAAAATCTCCATTCATACTTTTATTTTAGTGATACTATCAATTCAAATTTATTCGTGGTTATAGGTTTGAATTAGCTTTAATTTAATTTTAGTGCCCCCCCGCCTTGCCCCCTTACCCCGCCCCGCTCAAAATAAGTTTTTACCAGAGTAATAATCCGTAGTAATCGATCATTGACACTGGTATCATGGACTTCCACTCTATATATAGTTATTATTATTTAGCACCGCGTCTTACTACGCGTTCGGGTTATACGCTTAAGTACTAATTACGCTAATGGATTAGGGAAGGTTGAATTTAGAGGAAGTGAACCCGCATTTGCGTGGAGGAAGAGTGGAAAACCATTTAGGAAAAATCACCCCAGTTCACCCGACCGAGATTCGAACCTCGATCTCCCCATCCTCGGCAGTCGAGCTCAACACGACTAGCGCGTTAGCCAACTACGCCACCGAGGCGGGTTATTTACAGTTGATCGCCATAGCAAGAACATAAACTGGTAGTTCCAAAGTTTACCATAGTGGTATTTTGGTGGTAAGAAACTTTAAAAAATACAAACAATTTTTTTTTTTGCAATCAACATTGACAACATTTTACGATATCATAAATATTATTTCAGGTAAAAATACTAATTGTAAATAAATGGTACCGTGCACCGCACAGACTTTCTATTTAATCTTAAAATAGAGACAATTACTAAAAACTTGTAAGATTTGTGAGATGAAATAATACACTATCGCAGAAACACTCCACAGAAGAGTATAAATGTAATAATATACACTGTTACCGAAACATTGAGAAAAGAAAAGCATTTATGTTCCTCAAAGAGAATAATAAACAATTTAATATTTCTAGGTACTCCATAAAAAATGTATACATGGTTGCTTATAGCTCAGGAACTATTGTTTGTATAAAAATATATATTCCAGACTAAAATATTTTTAATGTTAACAGTACTACAACTTTACAATGATAAGTTATTTCATACATCAAATAGTTGCGGGTATATGAGCAAAAATTGGAAATTTCTGCTTAAGTAAAGTGACCTAAATTCATTTTCATCGGAAAACGAGAATTGCCATCGTGTTTGTAATGTTAACATGGTGGTTACAGACAGGGAAAACAGGGAAAACCTGGAAAAGTCAGGGAATTTTTTGATGACAGGGAAAACATGGAAATTTCAGGGAATTTAACTAAAAATAAGGAAAAGTCAGGGAATTAAAAAATATATCTAAAATATACCATTAATTTCGCAACCAAACACTAAAACAAAAGTTAATAATACATAGATAAAATAACATTTTAATTTCTTAAATAACTGATCAAACCGTTTATGTTTAGTAGATACAAACTATTTTAATATGTGATCAATAATAAATTAAAACAAAAGTCATCATCCACCATTAAAACTGGAAAAAAGTAGTCAGGGAAAATTGAAAAATGTTGCCTGGAAAACCTGGAAAAGTCAGGGAATTTTGTAAAATATGTTTTGTAGCCACCCTGGTTAAACAATGCCTGGATACCAAATTAAATAAAAATCGTTATGATGAATTTTGAGAAAATCGATACTATATCTTTTTGCCCTTAATTTTAAGGTTATCTAATTTCAAAAAAATCATTGGGAGAGGGGGGGGGGGTTCTTATGAAAACTCTTGATACAGTTTTAACCCGAAAAGTAAAATTGTTTCGGCTCTATTCCCAGACATATATAGGCAAAGAGACATAACAAACGATATCGTGAAAACCACTTTTTGGATTCATTTGGTCATGAAACGGGAACATTGTCGAAATCTCGAGTTTTTTTTTAACGATCACAATGCTTAGCTCTTCAAGGGGTCAAGGGTAAGTAAAAATAGTGTTTTTTTAATCACATGACTGAATATACATACAAATATGTGAACATTATTTTTGTAAATTAGGTAAGAGTAGAAAATTTTCTCTCTATTTAAATGGGACTGTAGACCTAAGTCTAGAATATGTAGAGTTTATTTAGTTTGGTTGCCCAGTTATGACAGATTTGGGATTCTAAATCACATATTTTTGAAAACAAATCCTGGACATAGGTCTAACATGCTTTTTTCTTCTTATTCTTGATAATAACTCTAAGGCTGGTTTGATGTGATTTCCATTCATCCGGCGCTGAGCATGCACTCAGCCCTTCAGCTTGTTAGTACTGCCTGCACCAACTGGTAGAATTTGCATATACTAGGGGAGATTATAAGTGTGTTGCTCCCTGTTGCCTTCCACACTGAATTTATATGATCGAGCGTGAAAGAGCCTACCAATTTTGTAGGGAATGGTATTTTTACATACCTCATAGGGTTCTTTTACATGCAACAATCGACATGGGACTGACTGCTTTACTCGCCCTCCGAAGGAAATTGTGGTTCAGATTTGTATCATTCAAAGAAAAATACCGTTGACCTGAGCTAGGTTAGAACCTACAATCGTTGGGTCTTGAGGCAAGGCACTTCACTTCAAGACCACCGAAGTTAACTACTATTGCTCTACCACTGATCTATCCAGGCTATGTAGAATGACCTTGCAGATATAACACATCGTGGTTAGATCAGTGGTAGAGAGAATTGGCTAAACATGCTTAGGTTTCACGGTGCGATTCCCGTGTTTAGAAGTAATTTTTAAAATGTATTTAAAATCATTCCTTTTATTATTATATAATAATAATAATAATAATAATAATAATAATAATTTTAGCACCGCGTCTTACTACCCATTCGGGTTATACGCTTAAGTACTAATTACACTAATGGATTAGAAATGGGAAGGTTGAATATAGAGGAAGTGAACCCACATTTGCGTGGAGGGAGAGTGGAAAACCATTTAGGAAAAATCACCCCCAGTTCACCGACTGAAATTCGAACCTCGATCTCCCCGTCCTCGGTGGTCTAGCTCAACACGACTGGCGCGTTAGTTAACTACGCCACCGAGGTGGGTCATTCTTGTTATTGAATTTTATTAATGATATATGAAATTATGCTCACGACATAATTGTGGCTAGGCCTGTATTAATTATTCACACAGCTAGGTCTACAGATTTTTCTTGTTCTGACATTAATTTCCATATTTATGCCTTGAAGTAACTATTATTACACTAAGAAAGACTTATGAGAGGTGTCTTCTGTTTCTTTCTTTAAAAAAAAAAAATCCCTTTTCTTAGCTTTCCCTCTATCAGTTTTTAAATCTATAAGCTCCATGACATTTTTATTATGCAGGATTTTGGTATTAAAACGAAGAGGAGCCTTGTCATAAATTTTTGAGAATTATGGTGGCATACTCCTCCCTAGTCTTTTTTTTTTTTCACAACCGAGGGAATATTTCCCTCCCCGAGACCAATGCTTTACTCCATTCAGGATAAAATTTAACAATGGAATGGAATATCGATGTTGGCTGTAAACTAAGCATAAGTAACGTCTATTCCTCATAAGACTTTCTTAAATTTTTCATGTAGATTTATTTACTTTTGGAAATTTATTTGTTACTTGTTACAATTTATTTTAAATATATGGACTTATACATATAATTTTTTCCAAACTAATATTAAATTCGTTTTTTAAGGCACCCCCTTATTCCCCGAACTTTAACCCCAAAAATAAGATTTCAGTTATTATTATTATTATTATTATTATTATTATTATTATTATTATTATTATTATTATTATTATTATTATCATCATCATGTTAAATGGACGAAATTAAAATATATATTTCCTATAGCGGACAATTTTTATATTTCTTACCTGATGTTATAATGGTGAAAATATTTTTTAGCTAATTTATTTTAAATACTGGATTATTTTTATAAAACAAAGTTTTCCCATTCATATTATATATAATATTATTGAAATGCTATGTGGGCTAATTTTTCTACGCCATTATTAAATCTTTGAACCTATATAGGTAATTTTATTTAATCTTATGGATCCAGAATAATAAAAGATCACATTTTTAATTACTATTAAAAACATAAACGTGCTTGTTTAAAAGAAACATAAATATTATAGAAAGATGACCTCATGACCAAATGGTTAGAATATAAGATTGTATGTCTTGTCGAGCAGGGCTAGATGCCAAATTGTTCCCGAATTAAGTCTTTAGTTTTATATGAAGTCGTTTTGTCAGATACAGGGTGATTTTAAATACTCTGTACAAACTTTAATGAGCAACGGCTGTAAATAAAAATATTGTTCTCACTTACTGCCTTTCATTTATGTACTAACATTGCCCTCTAGCACCTAAGGGTGATGTCTGCGGACATATATTCGGTAACGAAAAAAGTTTTAGTATTTCTTATCTCCCAGTAAAGTTTGTATAGAAAATTTTGAATCACACTCTATGTGATGAAATATATGGTATTAATAGTCGATTGTTTCTTTTCTAGGTTAAAATGGTTGGAAAATTTAATGTTGGTAATATTATGTTTAAGAATGTATTCTATGCCAAGACATTATAAAATAAAAATCTATCAGAGTTTTCCGAATACTACTATACGATATTTGCCCACGTGACATACATTATTTCCCCAATAGCAAAGGCAAGCAAGCAATTTAAAACGCAAGGATGGTGACGGGAATTTTAAGTAGATTAGTTGGCAATGCGGCGGATAGCAAGCCACTTTTCTTGAGTGTTCGCCCTGATGTATGGTTTTGGAAGTACGGGGGTGGAGGGGTATTCGTCCGCCGCCAAAGATGGATACCCCGGGGGCTCACTGTGACGTGAGCACTACGTCATCAAGACTTTGCAAGTCCGCCTAAAACCAACTTGATGGGTTTTATTTCCTTGTGGAAAAGAATAGAAGACGTTTTGTAGAGATTTGGTTCAAATATTTTCTGGAGATTCATATAGTAAATATTTAAATGTAATTTTCTTTATTAAATAATTACTATTAAGAATATTTTTATGTTTATCTAATTAATAATTTGATAAAAATCTTCTCTTTAAAGATATATACTTTCAATAATGTAATTTCACTGTATTATGGAATATATATTTGTTGACAATGTATACTTTTCCTTGGTACTGGCTAGCCAATTTTAAATGCTTTACGTAAGTAAAATATTTTTGCGATTTCTTGTTATTTAAATTTATTATCAACCAAACTATGTTACCATTCCGATTACCTTTCATACATATCTAGTTGAATTGTTAATTTTAAATATTAGGTGGCATAATTTTTCATATTCTTATCGTAAATAGTCAAGAAAATATTGACTACATATTCATATGACTAAATATTTAAAACACAACTTTTTTTTTCTTCTTAATGATACTTTTTATATTCACAGTATTTTGTCTCATTAAGGCGGGGATTTAGGGAAAGCGAATAAATGGTAGTGGTTTTGAAATTTTTATATCAAAACTTTTTTTGGTCAAAATAAATCAAATATTTTTCCAGTACAAACATAGTTTTATTTTATTCACATGACGAACTCAACAATTCTTGAATATCCGTCAGAGGTGTCCTGAAAATGAATGACAACTTTTTCTCTTAATTTAAAAAGTTCTCATCTAATGCTGCTATAATCATTACATATATTCAAGAAATTTTGACAAAGCAATGGAAAGAAAATTAAACTCTGCGTTTCTACTGGAGAAATATTTTGTTTTGTCAAAAAAAAAAAAGTTTTGCTATAAAAACTGCAAACATACTGGCCTCTTCTCTCGTCCTATTCCACCCCACCCTAATTTTTTTTACTGCTTTAATAAATGGATTTCAACAATTTTTATGGTACCATTTGAGCTATGGTCGTTATTAGTCAAGTAAGTTTTTTTCCCTCAAAATCAGGAATATCCTATAAAGTCATAAGTCTTGTGAACAAACCCATCATACATTAATGATATCTTAAAGAAGTAGGACTAGCTCCTACAAAAGTGATATCAATGTTGGTTAAAATTAGATGAAAGAGAGTCTAATTTGAAAATACCAAATTTTGATACCATTTTCTTACTAATAACATTATTTTGGTTAGTTTGTAGCTAGGTAATTTACTGGTGGTTAAAAGGTAAGGTCTTCACCAAGCTATATTTAGCTATGTGTGTACCAAATTTGTCTGAAATCCATATACTAGTAAAAAGGATATAACGAATACACACACCAACAGAAGGTAGAAGGCATTTTTTTCTCTTATCAAGAAAAAGTCTTTACATGTGTCTATTAATTTAAAAGATGATACCTGCAACAGTGGTCACGTGGTATGGACGTCACTCTCTCAATAAAATGGATTGTTTTTCTGTTTTCTTAATCACCGCTTCTTACTACCCTTTCGCGTTATACGCACATGTACTAATTACGCTAGTAAGCTAGAGACGAGTAAGGTTTAATTTAGCGGAAATATACCCGCATTTGTGTGGAGGGGTAGTATACAGCCATTTTGGAAAAACCACCCTCAGTACACCCGACCGGGATTCGAGCCCCGATATCCCGGTCATCGGGGGTCTTGTCTGACACGAGAGTAACGACTTAGTTTATGCGGCCATCAAAGCGGGTTAATTTATTGTTGGTTACGGGCAGATTGGGAATTGAATCCCGTTCGAATGTACTGATGGTGTATTTTATTAAATGGTTTCCCGCTATTACTCTCAGCAAAGGCTGTTATTTATCTTCTAAATCGATGTTTCTCAAATATCTGGTGATTGTAGGACTACCAAACGGAAGCTATGCGCACTGAGGGGCCCACCGGGGCCTTATGAGCAAGGGTGAACGGTGGACCGAGGGAATAAATAGAGACAAATACAAATATTTAATCTTTTGGCTCTCAGATGTTAGTACCTATATGAAATCAACATTATTTACACCCGCTTCAGTGGCTACATGGTCTAAGTTGCTACTATCGCAGTATATTAGACTCCCGATGATGGGGAGATCAGGGTTTTAATCTTGGTTGGGTGTATTGAGATGTTTTGTTTCTAAACAGTTTTCCACTATTCCCCCACGCAAATGCAGGTACACTATCTGAACAACTTTAGCGTAAATAATACATAAGCATGTAAGCCGAAAGGGCAGTAGGACGCGATGCTAAAAAAGAAAAGAACACATTATTTAATTCATTATTATTACTAAACCTCCTGAGATCCTGCGGACTAATGGTGGTCCAAGAAGAATCACACTTTGAGATAAATTGCTCTAAATTCTATACCCTACACTTAGAAAAACAATGCTTAAAATTCCATCTTCCTTGAGACTACACCATCCGTGTAAACACATGCGGCCAGTCTGGAGGGTTAATAAGAATCTATGTGTGTGTGTGTGCGCGCGCACGCACACACACGCACACACGCGCACGCACACACACGCGCACACACGCACACACGCACACACACAGAATAAAATACAAAATAGTAACATACTAAAGAAAAATCCCAATAGAACTCGTATTTCCAAGCGAATAGTTGGTATGACGAGTAAGTTTCTCGAACTAACATCCTTATATCTCCATATTGGCAACATCCCCTTACTCTAGGTGATATGTGGACTTTTCCTAGACTTTCAGTCTATTCGCTCCATAAAAGGCAAACAAACTAGACAACAATTCTTTCCATCTTTTCCTATCTTAACGTCATACATTTTCCCTTACTTTACTTTTTTTCCCTCCCCTCACCCCTTTCCAACTCAAAGCCCCTCTATCTCTCTTTACTTTTCCCAACACATATATATTTTATTTTTCGTTCTTTCTGTCCCATTCGTTCTATCAATATAAATTGTTGAAAGTTTAGGGAAAAGTTTCCTATTCTGCTTTATACCTTCTATACTGTACATTTGGTTTTTCTGTCTACCTCCAACTTACCACCCCTTTCTAAGCTTTCAGTAAAAAAAAATATTTCGAATGTTCTATTTGGTGATACGGTCGAATATGGCGTGGCTATAGTCATGGAAATGTGTTCTTTATGTCATTGAGGTAAATGGTCCAGTTTGGGATCCCGTGACGTCATACATACAACGAAACAGAGAGTGAAGAGGGAGGAAATAACTCGCAAAGTCGCACACAACACATTCTTAAGAAATGAACGAAAAGAAGATGGAAGATCTTTTTTTTTATTCCTGAGAGTAGTTGATAGGAGTTGGGGATACAGTGGGTGGTAGAGAAGATAGGATACAATCTTAGTACAGTCAGCATTAAATAAACTCTGACCTTACGTAATGTTCTCTGATTTTGCTTATTTTCCTGATCTGTATATTATACACTTTTTATGGTATCGAAGATAACATGAATAAACGTATTTAAAATAAATGGTACGGCACACCGCACAGACTTTCTCTCTCTTTCTATAAACTCGTAAGATTTCTGAACGGAATAATGTACATTGTATCATCACCACTCCACATAAGAACACGCATAAAATGATATACAATGATATAGAATCAATGAGAAAAGAGGCGCATCTTTGTCCACCTAAGAACATTTCAAACAGTTTAATGTCTTCCACAAGGGTCAACACTTCGTATTAAAATTTTGATTTCTGGTTAAAATTTTAACATTTTAAAAGGTGTTGCAGATCTTCAAGTCATCGCATTGATATTTAATTATTCATTTATACATTTTGACCAATAAAAAATGTAAATATTGACTATTGAGTCTAAAATGGAGATAGATCATTGCTATGCAAACATTTTTCCTAAGAGATTTAAGGAAAAATAACATACTTTTTTTAGATACTTACTTATATTTAATTACTCTATGGCATTGGAGTATTATTGCGTTAAGACTTAAGTAGTATATGTTTACAACTAAAGCTCACAAAATTGTATTAATATATTTGCAAATATCTCAGAAACTGCTGTTTTTATAAAAATATATGTCAAATAAAAGTTTTTTATTTCTAATAGTCCTACAATTTTGCAATGATAAGTTGTTTAGTTTCTCCAATAGTTGTGGAGATACGGAAATTAACGCTTCTGTAATGTATCCTAAAAATCATTTTCATAGGAAAATGAAAATAGCCAGTTTATTTATAATCTTAATCAACGCCTAGATACGAATTTTAATCAAAATCGTTTAAGCAGATTTTGAGAAAACCAAATTTTTCTCTTTTCGTCCTTCAGTAAACTACCCTTAATTTTATGTTTTTATAGACACACAGACAGACGGCATTGCAAAGACTATTTTTTAGGGTTCGGGGGGTCATGAGACGTCGAAATCCATCAACATTTCAGGTTAGTTTTTTTTACGATCGCAATACTTGAGCTTTAATGTCCAAAAAGTTAAAAATATATATATAATTGCGTATAGATTGAAAATTATTGATTTTATAAAAATATGTTTCGAATAAAATATTTGTATTATAAATATATATACATATTTGTAATGCTAAGTAATTTCATATCTCAAATAGTTTCGGAGCTATTTAAAAAAATGTTAATTTACGCATCAGACCGGAGCCCTTAAAGCCATTTTGCCGAAATATTGAGGGTAGCCATTTTGTTTGGAATATTAATTAATGTTTATAAATGAAATTTAATCAAAATCATTGGAGCCGATTTTGAGAAAATCGACTTTTTCTCTTTTTGCCCTTCAGTAAACTACCCTTAATTTTAAGTTTTAATAGACACACAGACAGACGGCATTGCAAAGACTATTTTTAAGGGTTCGGGGGTCATGAGACGTCGACATCCATCAACATTTCAGGTTAGTTTTTCTTACGGTCGCAATACTTAAGCTTTAATGCCCAAAAAGTTAAAAATATATATATAATTGCGTATATATTGAAAGTTATTGATTTTATAAAAATATGTTTCGAATAAAATATTTGTATTATAAATATATATACATATTTGTAATGCTAAGTAATTTCATATCTCAAATAGTTTCGGAGCTATTATAAAAAATGTTAATTTACGCATCAGACCGGAGCCCTTAAAACGATTTTGCCGAAATATTGAGAGTAGCCATTTTGTTTGGAATATTTATTTATGTTCATAAATGAAATTTAATCAAAATCGTTAGAGCCGATTTTGAGAAAATCGACTTTTTCTCTTTTTGCCCTTCAGTAAACTACCCTTAATTTTAAGTTTTAATAGACACACAGACAGACGGCATTGCAAAGACTATTTTTAAGGGTTCGGGGGGTCATGAGACGTCGACATCCATCAACATTTCAGGTTAGTTTTTCTTACGGTCGCAATAATTAAGCTTTAATGCCCAAAAAGTTAAAAATATATATATAATTGCGTATATATTGAAAGTTATTGATTTTATAAAAATATGTTTCGAATAAAATATTTGTATTATAAATATATATACATATTTGTAATGCTAAGTAATTTCATATCTCAAATAGTTTCGGAGCTATTATAAAAAATGTTAATTTACGCATCAGACCGGAGCCCTTAAAACGATTTTGCCGAAATATTGAGAGTAGCCATTTTGTTTGGAATATTTATTTATGTTCATAAATGAAATTTAATCAAAATCGTTAGAGCCGATTTTGAGAAAATCGACTTTTTCTCTTTTTGCCCTTCAGTAAACTACCCTTAATTTTAAGTTTTAATAGACACACAGACAGACGGCATTGCAAAGACTATTTTTAAGGGTTCGGGGGGTCATGAGACGTCGACATCCATCAACATTTCAGGTTAGTTTTTCTTACGGTCGCAATAATTAAGCTTTAATGCCCAAAAAGTTAAAAATATATATATAATTGCGTATATATTGAAAGTTATTGATTTTATAAAAATATGTTTCGAATAAAATATTTGTATTATAAATATATATACATATTTGTAATGCTAAGTAATTTCATATCTCAAATAGTTTCGGAGCTATTATAAAAAATGTTAATTTACGCATCAGACCGGAGCCCTTAAAACGATTTTGCCGAAATATTGAGAGTAGCCATTTTGTTTGGAATATTTATTTATGTTCATAAATGAAATTTAATCAAAATCGTTAGAGCCGATTTTGAGAAAATCGACTTTTTCTCTTTTTTCCCTTCAGTAAACTACCCTTAATTTTAGGGGTAGATATCCAATTCCAAAAACCCCTCGGGGCAACCCTATGAAAACCCTAGATATCAAGTTTCAGCTCAATCGGTAAAATAGTTTAGGCTCTAGTTGGAGGTACAGACAGACAGACAGACAGACAGACGGAAATTCAAAAACCACTTTTTCGGATTCAGGAAGTCATGAAACGTCAAAATTCATCAAAATCTCGAGTTCGATTTTTTTGACGATCACAATACTTTCTCTACCTGTAAGATAGAGAGAAAGTAAAAATCACTTTAAGCACGAGGACTACCAACAATCTTACAGAGTAATTAAGATGAAATATGTCATTATTTGCTTTGATAGTTTGTGAATTTGTGGTGTTGGGGAATACTATAAACTATAAAAGCCACTAATTCTCGGGTAAGAGTCCATTATCTAATTTAGAAGTCCAATAATAGAAGGCATAGCTCATATCTAAAATACTTTCTAAACTTTGAAACAATTAGACAGCAAAGTAGCCATTCATTGAACCTGGGTTTAAAAGGTTTTTTTTTCTAGGACTACCATGCTACCATTGTAGAAAAATTGTCATTATAAAGCCAAACTAAGAATCATTCATTAGGTCATCGATCTTGGGTTTGGTTTGATGCCGCTCTCCAATTTTCCGATCCTGGGCCAAATTTTGCACATTTTTGTACCTTCTTTTGCCAATATCGTCCGTTGTCTGATTCATGTATTCCCCAGTCTTGATCTGGTTTTAGAGATACGCAAGGCTATATTTAGAGAAGGTGTACCCGCATTTACGTGGAGAGAGATAGAGAGAGAGTGGAAAACAATTTTTGGAAAACCACCTTTAGTACACCCGAATAAGATTCGAACCGCGCTATCCCCATCATCGGCAGTCTCATCTACTGCGAAAGTAGCTCGTTTGAATATGCGGCCACCGAAGCTGGTAATTTCATTGTATTTGAGATAATTTTTTTTAATTTTTTTTATGAATCTCGATTCTCTCTAATACCACAGGATTTGAGGAATTCGAGTGTCCCCTCTCTGTTTAAAATATTTAGGAGATGGTCAATATAGACTCATTCTTAAATTAATTAATATTTGAATCAGGGGGCACTCTGACTAAATGTTAGGCTAATATGGTCTGATTTACTTGTAATGGGAGTACTGAGGATTTTTTCACCGAATTAATTCCCTCTTTCACTCTCCGCAAATCCAGGTATAATAATATATTTGAATTAAACCTTACTCATCCTACCCCATCAGTGTGATTAATTAACAAGGGAAGACCCGCATTCTTGTTGCGTGGTCTTAACACGTCGTCAGTCTTGTGTTAGACCAGATGGTCGGTGAAAGTAATTATTATTATTATTATTTAGCACCGCGTCTTACTACCCGTTCGGGTTATACGCTTAAGTACTAATTACGCTAATGGATTAGGAATCGGAAAGGTTGAATAGAGGAAGTGAACCGCATTTGCGTGGAGGGAGAGTGGAAAACCATTTAGGATAAACCACCCCTAGTTAACCCGACCGAGATTCGAACCTCGATCTCCCGTTCTCGGCAGTCGGGCTCAACACGACTAGCGCGTTAGCTAACTACGCCACCGAGGCGGTATAGGTGTAAGTAATGTTGGAACTGATTTTTCATAATTTTTCCCCCACTCTCCCTCTGCGAAAAAATCTGGTACATTGTCTCAAAAACTCTAACTTTCTCATTCCTATCACATTAGCGTAATATTTATAGACCTAACGAGTACTATGGCATCATTGGAATTTTTTTTAGCCTAGATGGGTAATTAGAGGTGGTAAAACACTGCTCTCCAGTAGAATGCTACCTCACATCTATGTAGACTTGCTACACTATTTTAATTTAAAATCAAATGTATTTATTTCACTTGATTAGAGAGTTTTTAAGTTTTAACAAAACCTTACTAAGAATAGGCACCCTCTTCGGTGGCCACGTGGTTTAAGGCACTGCTCTCGCAGTAGAATAGACTGCCGGTGAAGGGGAGATCGTGGTTCAATCCCAGTTAGGTTTACTGAGGGTGGTTTTTCCCTAATGGTTGCCCAATCTATCCCCACGCGAATGTGGGTACACTTACTTTAAATTTAACAGTGTAGTTAGTGCATAGGCGTTTAAACCTAATGGGTAGTAAGACCTGTTAAAAATAAATAATCTCCTAATTATTAACAAGATCAACGTATTTATTAATTTCTAACTTTTTATCTTCATGATATATTACGGTGATCTTGTTATATAGCTTCTGTTTGGAATAAACCGATATAGGCCTACAATTTTTTATCGCTAGAGCACGCCCACAACAGTGGCTATGATTTACAGAGTTTCATTTTGAAAGCAATACTAAGTCATTAATTCAGACTATAGTTCACCATTATTTTTTTTCAACGTGAGGAACACAATAATAGTACTAATAATAATATAAACAAGAGAAACAAAAAAACTAGAGACCTGTTGGAAAAGTTAAACTAAATTAAAGGAGAAGACGGTTTATTTTGGCTCGCTAGTGGCAAGGGGTGTAAAACACTAACTTTTAGAGGGCTATGGTCTTGTGTATTTATTTACATGTTTTATTCAGTTTTTTAAATGCATCCCTCCATGATATGCACATTTAATTAAACTTGTTGATTTGGGATATCAGAGGTATAGTTTAGCAGAAATGTTACCGCATTTGTGTTGAGAAGAACAGTGGGAAATTAAGGAAAAACCCTCTCGGTATATTTGAATAAGATTTGAATCCCAACTTTCCCAGAATCAGGAAACTAAACCAGAATGGCTTGACTTTCAATTCACGTGCCCATTAATGCGATTTTTTTTAGCACCGCGTCTTACTACCCGTTTGATTATGTAATTATTATTACTAAGCTAATGTTTTTCGGTATGAGGAAGGGTTTATTTATAGGCAATGTACCTGGATTAGCGTGGAGTAAAATTGGAAAACTATTTTGGATAAACCACTCTCAGTACACCTGATCAAGATTTGAACCCCGATCTCTCCGTCATCGACAGTCTACTGCGAGAGTAGTGCCTTAGATTAATTGACCACCGAAGTGGTTAGAGGCAATATCTGAGATTGCAAGAGTACCTACTTCTAATTATGGTTCAATTTTCCATATGAAATAGGCTTACAAAGTCTTTTTGGTGCAATAGAAGTTATTATTGGTGTATTATCAGCACCGCGTCTTACTACCCGTTCGGCTTATACTCATTTACGTTAATGTGCAATGGTAGGGTGATAGTGAGATGAAAAGGAGGACCTACAGTTTAACGTGGAATCCGAACCACGGTGGAGGCCTGGCATTCCTCAAATTCACAAGTTGTGACTAATCACTAGCTACATATAAGAGAAAACATTATAAAATAAAAATTAAGTGTACCACTTTTTATGATAACATGTATTTTACATTCTCTTTATCTAACTACACTTCCAGACTATCCGCATGTTCAAATTAATATGCGATGTTTAAAGTAGACTATAACTAAGAGGAAAATGTATCAACATTTGTGTTTTGCAAGATTAAGAAACAAGTTAGAAAAAACTCAGTACATCCGAACGGAATTCCCTAACCACAGGTAGATTAAAACAATAATATACCAATTCCTTACTTAAGAACTTATCATACGAAGAGAATTTTTCGATAAATTAAATCGTAACTTAATCTTTTTTTTATAGATTCATACGCCAAGGCATGTATTTACATTGTCTAGGGTTAAGGTGTCAGACTTCTGTGCTGGGGGTCCGAGGTTCAATCCTCGGTTCCGGCACAGATTTATCTGATTACCAAACCTTCCTTCACCTCTGAAATGACGTGTATTAATAACAACTTGTGAATGCGTGGAATTCCAGGCCTCCACCGTGGTTCGGATTCCACGTTAAAATGTAGGTCATACATTTCATCTCACAATCACCCTACCATTACACATTAGCGTAAGTGCGTTTAACCCGAACGGGTAGTAAGACGCGGTGCTAATAATAAAAATAATTATTATTATGTATTTACATCCATTCCATCTGATAAAATGTTAACAATTTAAAGAGTTAAAAGTAAGTTAGTTAGTTGGCCACTCCAATTTTATTTATAAGCATTTTCTTGTGCAATATATGTATTCTCTACACCACTGTACGGCAGAGTATAGGTTCCAGTTACAAATGGCCCCAAAGCCTCCTACACTTGCTCCGTAACCTTATATTCCTTAATTCTGTACTATTTTAGTTTATTTACGCACTCCGTATCCTTAATCGCGTGAGAGCTTATCATTTATCAACTAATGGGCAAATATAATATTAATATACCTCGAAATAAAAAATAATTCTAACTACACAATCAACATTTTAATGATTTAATTTATTGCTGAATGTGTAATTCATTGCTGAATGTGTTTAGTTATAATAGCAATATAGTTTATAAATTTAAAGTATTAATTGAATTTGCTATTTTTTTTAGCACTGTGTCTTACTAACTGTATACCAAAAAACGCTATTTATTTTTGGAATTAGGAGGGTTATATTTAAAGAAAGTGTACCCGTATTTATATGGAGGGAGAGTGGAAAATCATTTAGGGAAAAACCTCAGTACACCCAACCGAGATTCGAACCTTGATCTTTCCGTCAACAGCAATCTAGTCTACTGCGAGAGTAGTGCGTTAGACCATGTGGCTACTGAAGTGGGTTAATTTGATATTAAAGTTATATAAAATAAAATACGAAACGTTTAGAAAAAAATGCCCGTTTTATATACATATTATGATTGGATTCGTTCATTTCGATTCGCATATTAATGTTATTATTATTATTATTATTATTATTATCACCGTGTCTTACTACCGTTCGGGTTATACACACTTAAGCTAATGTGTAATGGTAGGGTGATTGTGAGATGAAATGGAGACCTACAGTTTAACGTGGAATCCGAACCACGGTGGAGGCCTGGCATATTAATGTTAATTTACTTGTCTACACGTGTAGATTGGTTATTCGCAGCCATAAAAATTATACGCAGTGCTACGGACTATGGACCTACGTATCGAAGCTATGTGAACAAATACTACACCTGTTATTGTGGAGTCAATATTTTACTATGGACTACGGAACTTATGGTTCCGAAGGATAAAGACGAGTAAACGGGGATTTACGCTGGTCAAAGCTTCTGTAAGAGTCCCTAGATAAACCATACCCCTATGCAACGATAGCTGCTGTATATGCACCCCTGTTTGCCCGCTTGTAAGACAGGTTGCTATGCTTCCAGTTTAATTTAGAACTCACCTCCCGTAATTGCGGAAACAAGAAGGATGGGTGTGAGAGGGGAGGCGAAAAAAAAAGGTAAAATGTTTAAAAAAACTATTATTTTTTACATGTTTTCTCGGTAATACCTTATTTCTATTCTATGAATATAATTTTTAACTGGTGTGTGCAAATATTTTTTGCGCAAGTTTGTGTTTAATTAGAAAATATAATTTGAAGTCCAATCATATTACCATACCCCTCGAACCACTTCGGTGGCCGCATGGTCTAACGCGCTACTTTCACTGTTTACTAGACTGCTGATGACGGAAATATCGGGGTTCATATCCCGGTTGGGTACACTGAGGGCTATTTTTTCTAAAATTTATTTTTACACTCTCTCCACACTTTATTTATATTTAACCTTATCCCTAGCACAATGAGAGTAATCAATACATATGCATTTAATTAGAACCGCTAGTAAGACGTGGTGCTAAAAAAAATAATTTTTTAATACCTTTGACTTCTGTAGATTTTTTGCAGTAACTACATAAACTGTCTACCTATTGTCTTGTCACCACACGAATTAGACATTATTTTATAACGGAACACAATAATAATCACCCAATGCTAGTGGTAATATTTATAGTAAAATGTCTTCCTTGTATAATTAATTCATAATTGTTTTAAGCTTTGATTGAAATAGAACCAGTATCTCCAAGCTAAAAGCTCTTTATCTCAAACCACTCAAATATTCACTAGGTACACTGAAAAGCTACCACAAAAGTAGATTATCACGTTTTAAGATTAACCAGCCTTTTAATACAAATGTTTTGTTGTAACCAGTTTAAAAAAACACTGATTTTGATATACTTTCTTATAAATAGTACGACACAAACGTTGTACATAATTTCTCATATGGTATCTTACTGTTGTAATATACATGAATTGGCTTGGAAGGAGAATTGGAAACAATTGATGAAAAAGCAACCTCAGTAGACTCGGACCAGGATTCTAAACCTGATTTCCCCGTTTTCAGCAGGCCAGTCTAACACGAGAGTGACGCCTTAGATCGTTCAGCCACTGAAGCGGGTAATTGATTATCTGTAAGTGTAGGTATGACAAATGTATCTTAGAGGAAATGCACCAACATTAATCTTGAGAGAGAATAGAAAACTATAGAGTAAATTACATTAGGGAAACAATATTTAGCGAGCACAAATAGATTTTGATCGCGATGAATCAAATTTGATTTTAACGACTTCAATAGCTTAGTCCCCCACCGTAACTTAATACTACTATTTACAATACTAGGACGTGTCGCGTATCAAACTGGGAACGGAATTATAGTGAACTCTGAATCCGTCGTAATCTGACTTCTATCGCATCCCTTTGAGACTAATATTCATGCTGACCAGGCATTTCGAACCGAAGCTTCTCAAGTGTTAAGGATGGGATTGGAAAGGACGAGAGAAAGGTTAAGTCATTTTTAATTTTTCATAGCAAACAATTTTTTCAGCATAATAATTAAAATATTGCTCTAATAGAAACATAAAGAATTTGTTCTTCACATGGTGATACCAACATTTCTTGAATATCTATAATAAGCATTTAAGCAATAGTTGATAAACTTTTAAAATGAAGATTAAAAGTTTTCCTAAAAACTTGAGGACACCCTTGACCGATATTCAAGAACTGTTGAAGTCACCATGTGTAGAAAATTAAACTTGATGCTTCTACTGGAGCAATATTTTATTTACTTTGCCGAATTAAGATTATTGCTATAAAAATTGTAAAAATTCTTCCCTTAACTCGCAAGTCCTTCCTTCCCACCTAAATCACCTGAATAATAATAATAATAATAATATTAAATAATGACTTAGGTCAGTACGATAATTAGTGTTAAGTTCTAGATTCTGATTAAAGATACTTTTAGAAAGAAAGGTTAAACTACCCGACCATGAAGATTTCATCAGCCCTTCCGGCTTGTCTTCATTAGAAAAAAGTGCTGACATAATCATGATTCGAAACAATTTTTTTTTTGTGTGTGTTTGATACAAATCTCTCCCAGTATAACATGAATCCTCCCACCAATCTAGGGGTTGTGTTAAATCTTTCTCGGTGGCCTGGCCGGAGACAGAACTGTTGGCCATAGTCGAGAAGACGCCAGACCAGCAGAAAACTGTTTATCTCTGGAGGGGTTTGTAATCTTGATCCATTCGTCAGGCCTTGCGTAGAAGTTGTGGGGAATGAGAAAGGAGTGAAGGGGGGAAGAGAGAGACTTTTTTCTCCAATGTGGAGCCAAAAGAACCGATTCCGAAACACATGAGAGAGATAGGTATATAAATATATTACTACGGTAAGAATTGATAGGGTGGGAATATTTTGACAAGGTTTGTTATTTATCAATTCTTGTGATAAATAAATTAACGTTTTTTATTTTTAAAATTGACAAACGTGGCTCACGAGTTGTTGCCAGGGCAAACAAGACTAAACAGAACTGTACTAGTAAAATTTTCATTTTTTCTCACTAGCCGTTTATAAAAAAACACTCATGTTGTGAGCGAAAATATGTTTATTAGTTTCAAAAAGCAAGTTTGATGTTTAATGAGTGGAAAACATTTACTAGTACAGTCCTACCAAGTTTTTTTTGCCTTGGTATCAACCCACGAGCCGCTCATAAATACCAATATTAATACTAGTAGATTTGTGAACAGTGTACCTCACACTCCCATGTCAAAAAATGCAAAGAACATCATGTAAAGAACTATGTTATGTTTCTTACGTTCCTAAAATCTTAAGATTTCGCTTTGGATTTAAATTTGAAATATCTATAATAGTTTCTACTTTGATTTGAAGTCTGTATCTTTCATTGGTGGTGAAGTTAGACAAAAACAAATGAATTCTATATTCATTTATACATTATATAAATATAAAATGACCATTGTTCACGTGGTTTAAGAAGTTAGTCCCGTAAAATTTGTCAAAAATTTAAAATATATGCCCTAGGTACTCGATCAATTGATTAGAATTTATTTATTTATTAGATAGCTACTAAACGAATAATCTTTTGATCAGCTACAATATTAAAATTGATAAACAAGTGTAAAAAACTACACACGTGTGTCGTTTGGCCTTGGTTGAATAAATGTCTTTGCCAAATATGATAAAAACTGGTCCACGTATTTGGCAACTATCGTGGAAAAACAGACAAAATCCGGACAGTCAGACAACATTCAAAATCCTCAAGTAAAAACAAAATGTACTGCGATCGGTCAATTAAGTAGATAATTTCCTATTGAAAAACTACTGTCCATAGTAGCCCTTGTATATAGAATATTCTAAAAACATTTCAACGTATCTGAATGTTCTAAAATAGATTACATAAGTTTGAATTTATTGAAATGTGAATTTTAATTCTCAATTAATATTAAAAATCAGCTTTCAGGTTTATCCTATGAATATCATTCTTGCAACACTTTTATTCTAGAACTAGTTCTAGAAAAAAAGATGCCTTTGTGTTCCATTTTTGTAATGTGAGTGAATCTCACGTATGTTTTATTCTAGAACTAGTTCTAGAAAAAAATATGCCTTTGTGTTCCATTTTTGTAATGTGAGTGAATCTCACGTATGTTAAATGTGTTGGTCACATTTTTTAGATATTATTTTCCCACTTTTACTAGTGGGTTGGAAAGATATTATCACATGCATTATAGCTTGGAAAATAATCAATTCCATCGATTGAACACATATAATATAGACAATCTTACTTCACACAATTTTTAATTTCTGTTTTCAGCCATTTAACTATCGCTGAACCTATTTTGTTTAATCCAAAATATTGTTAGTTAGTACTTGTAAGCAAATTTGATCTCTGGCACAGTTATATAATTTTTAGGACGGCTGAAGTCCTTACCAACACACTATTAATGTATGTATACGAATAGTCACCAAATATGTTGTTCAAGATTATAATCAATTACTAGAACATGCCTGAATCTAAATAAGCCATAAAGTCACTGAAATAAAATAAATTACACTTAAAAATAATGAAGACATCCATTGGATGTTACTTTTTCTAGATTTAAACAGAGAAAACTCCTTGGGTCATTCATTACAAATCTTGACGTAAGGAAAAAAAACAAACCCCATGAATTCTTTCAAGTCTTCCTATTGGTCCAAATAAACGACTTATCGCAAGTTTCTACCTAGGGCAATGAACTGTTTTCGGTGTGGTGGAAATTCTAATCTTTAGTGGCTGAACCCAACAGGCTACAACTTGATCAATGTCTGCCCTTTTAGTGGGCGGTTACTTTTAGCCGAGTCAAAGGTAAGCGTGTGTCACCATTCCTTACAGAATTTATAGTTTGTCTGTATTTACTAAGAGGAGAGAGATAATGACTTGGAAAGACAAATGCTGAGGTGTTTTGGCCGAGGAAAAATAATGGAGTTCTTTCACTTTTCTAGAATGTAGTGGGAAAATTAGAGAAATATGAGACAAATATATTTGTTTTATCTTTTACATAAAGATTTTATTTTGTCAGTTACTTATTATTATCCGTTTGTGTATTATTTTATTTGAATAAAATTTGTTCATTCATTATTTATTTATTTTATGTTTTTCCTTGCTTTGCGTGTTACTGCAAGATCTGATAATTCCCATATTTACAATAATGGAAAAAAGAATTAGGTAGGTATTATTGAGAGGAAATGGGCCTGAGTTTGTTGGATGGGAGAGGGGGGAAACATGAAAAAATACTTCAACACATTCAGCCAAGGTGATAATCCCAAAATATCCCACCACTGACAATCCAAGACAGTTCGAGACTGACATCATAATGTGCATGTCTACTGGCACACGTGGTTCATAAAAAAATAATAATTTTGAAACAACTTTTCCATAGTTTTGATAAGCGTTTCTTAAGTTTTGCTTCTAGTTTAGAGCTCTAATTTAATTCTAATAGAAGCAGAACTAGGGTTTTGACACAACTATAGCCAAAGAAACTAAAGCAACTGATTTTATAATTTTTTTTAAAACTAATTATTTTATACTTTAAGTGTATCAATGTTTCTTATATGAAATAAGCGTCCATAGCAAATATGTGTTTAATAGTTGTTTTACCACCCGTTCGGGATACGCCTTTAAATATACTAACTAGGCCTACGTTAATGGGCTAGGATGAGTAAGGTGTAAGGTTATATTAAACAAGTGTACCAGAATTTTTGGGGAGGGAGAGTAGAAAACTCATTTTGGAAAACCACCCTTAGTAGACCTGACCGGAATTTGAGCTCTGATCTCCCCGTCTTCAGCAGTCTACTATTGAGAGAATGACGCCTTAGACCATGTGGCCATCGAGGCGAGTCTATCTAGCATTGACGTTCCGATACAACATAGCCATACCAATATTTTTACTCGTGGCTAGGTGTGAATATATTTAGAGTAAATTTATTTTACTAACTACTAGTATTACAAACTGAACGTATACTAAGACGCTGTGCTAAAAAAAGAAGTACTACCAGCCTGAAGGTCTGATATGAAATATTCAGCAGTGTATTTATGAACCTAATGTGCTAATTGGAAAGTGTAGGCTATGTGGTTGAAACAATTATAAATTTAGAACTGATTCATCGATTTAAATCAAACAGGGTGAGAATACACAGGTCCCAATCGATACAATTGTGGCTGGTAGTATTTATCTCTCCCTGGGCCATCATTCCATTTCAGGGGATGCTTAAATGATAATTTGTCTTGTATCTGGTAGTCATTGTATAATTTAAATAATTAATCTACATAACTTTAACCATATTTCTTGAAAGGGCACAGTAAAATAAAAATAAAATAATAAAATGATGATTTATAACTATGAACATTTTATTGGAGGTTTTATGATTTGTCAACTAAAATAATTTGTTTCAACAAATTAAGGATAAAGCATGGAAATACGCTATAGTAGTATTATAGTAGGAAGACACTTATATAATAAACATATTTATTTGTGTTCAACAACGATACAATTTTACTATAGGCCCATTATTAATGTTATTGAGTAAGCAACGATAATATCCATCCAAGATGACAGTGGGATACTACACGACTTTACATATAAATACGTGAAAGTAGATCCAACTACTATTTTACTTGTAATATAAGTTCTTCCCATGAAATTTGTGCAAAACCTTCAGCCATTTTTTTCGAACAATATTGTTGATGAATCGATATAAATCCTTATCTTTTTCTATCTAAGTTTTTTTAAATCTTTAATTAAAGGCAGTAATACTATACTATAGTTGGAACTCACTTTTTGATCATAGATATAGCACATCGTTCTGTATCGTTAGTAAAGTTGGCCCAACTATACTCTAATGACCCGCGCTGGTATCCACGTAGCCTAAATTTAAAACTCATTTAGTTATTCTGTTTTACCGCTGACGGGAAGGTTGGGGTTGATGCCCCAGTTGGGTTTACTAAGTGATTTTTAATAAATGGTTTCCCATTGCCGATACATTTATTCTAAATTTAACCTTTTTTTTATCCCCATGGCATAATTAATCCCAAACGGGTATTAATACTTAATAAAAAAATTAAATGACAAACTTATCTAAGTTATCTTTAGTTTGAAAAATCTTCTTTAATCTTATATTAAGGCAAAAAAATAATCTAGTCTCGTGGTCAGCATTCCTGGTTACTAATATAAAGGTACTGGAATCTATTCCCGGTGATACTACAGGTATTTTTCCCGAAGGTGAATTGTTATTATGGTCACCATGATCTGGTTAATTAGGCTCAAGCTAGCTACTAAACTTCAACTGGAACTTCATAATCTCATTGGGACGAATTAACCGCACCTAAATGGTGCTGTTGAAAAATCTATCATTGGTGAAATGTGGGTTTACCCTTTCACATGAATAAATTAACATCTGGGGACTGGATGTTATGTCTGTCATAGTCTTAAGCTAGATTTTAAGTCATATGAAGCTACGAGATAGGCATAGCAAGCCGGTAGTGGAAAAATATATGATTTGAATAAAAAACTAACTCATAACACAGTCTGAAAACAGTAATGGATGTAATATAAAAACATGGTGTTCCAACCTCTTTAAGGCGGTTATATATCCACCACTACTAGTAGGAAACCAGGATGTATAGCTGACAAATCCTAATGACTGGCATACGCTAAACACTTTTTTTTTCAAAGCTATCAATGATAATGTAAATCATTAATAGTTCCAAAATAAATACATCAACTAATAAAATGTCAAAGATTACTTTTTTTATATATTAATTTATTTTTAAAGGTATGTTAGTTATGTTATTAGTATATATACGGTATTAGGTTGATTTTCACATAAAAAACGTTCTTTTTTAAAGTACCGATTTAGATCTAAGAAGCATCTGCTATTTAAGATGGATTTTAGATTTCACATCATCGTAGTAAATATGACAGACTAAGTTTATCTGATTTTATTTATTATATTTAATGTTAAATAATTGTACCACAACTGGGCTATTCTTTAAAAGTGGGATCTAAGGTGCCAATTTTATAATCTGCTTCTCAGAGTAACCAAAATATACGAGTTCTAGTTGAGTAATTCATTTAGTGTCGTGAAGTGTTTCTAGAGTAAGAAGAACTTTCTTAATCTGTACCTGTGAATGGTTCTAATCACTCAGTGGAACATTCGTTCATTGGTCATGTATGAATAAACATACATTACAAATTAGGTTTTGAGAACAGATCTTATGGATGCTTGGTCAATTGTGGACAAACTGGGTGAGAACAAATCACGGGTACAGTTAAAAAAAGTTAAACTGACTCTGACAGCACTCTACGACATACCACTGAATTCAAGCTACTTATTATACAGGATACAGCTGGTTTTGGAATCCACTATAAAATCAGCAGGTGAAAGTCGATAATATACCCGCCATTTTATTGTATTCGGTTTAAAAAGAGACGTCACACCTGTGAAACAAATTCTCGCTCGACGATGTTTACGTCTGTTTCAAACTTGAAACCAGTGTTTTTTTGTTTTGTTTTTGACACCAAGTCTTACTACCCAATCAGGTTATACGCTTATGTACAAATATATTTAAGGCCTCGTTCACATTGGACGCAGACTTGCGCAAGTAAACAGTAGGCGAGGAAATCTGTTATAAGCAAGTGGCGACCTGCCAAGGTTGGTCACACTTGAATGTCAGTTGGACGCAAAAGCTTGCACAAGTTGGTGCATCTGCCACCGCAAATCAAATAAATTCGTTTATTTCGTGTATGCTTGTAAGTTTGGCAGTAGTGTCATGAAAGTTTGTGTTGTTCCTTGTGTTCTCAAGATGTGAAACTAGCTGTGTTATTGTGTGTGTGTGTGTATTCACGATGGAAACTTAAATGTCAATAACATTCGTTGAAGAAAGAAGGGCAATATCGGATGATGGGTTCTTAAGATCATCAAGGAAAATGCAGCTATATTCTCAATCTTCTTCCCTATCCTTAAAAAAATCTTTCACCCATTCTTCCCTAAATGTATCCACATCCACCATTATACATTTCAACACACCATTTTCCTTCACAAACTGTTTATTCGTCCGATAACTCCAACTTGACAACTCGACCGGGAGTGGTTGGTTACTCGCATCTACGGTGACCTGGTGGTCTAGGGGTAAGGTGTCAGACTTCTGTGCTGAGGGTCCGGGGTTCAATCCTCGGTCCCGGCACAGATTTATCTGATTGCCAAACCCTTCCTTCACCTCTGACAATACGTGTATTAATCACAACTTGTGAATTTGAGGAATGCCAGGCCTCCACCGTGGTTCGGATTCCACGTTAAACTGTAGGTCCTCCATTTCATCTCACAATCACCCTACCATTGCACATTAACGTAAGTGCGTATAACCCGAACGGGTAGTAAGATGCGGTGCTAATAATAATAATGCTCGCATCTAGTTGCACGCGGTATGACAAGCTGTTTGCACACCCTTGCTCAACCAAAAACATGCGCAAGCTGGCGTACTATGTGAATGCAGCTTAGTGTGTGTGAAGAAGAGAAAGATTGAATTTATTTGAAGTTCACTCGCATTTGCATGAGAGAAGAGTTTAAAAAACATTTAGTAAAAATAACTTCAGTATGCCAGACCGGGATTCGAAACCTTGGATCTCCCCGTGATTAGCAGTCTAGCTTATTTATTTAGTGACACCTTATACCGTTCAACCATCAAAATAGGTGAAACAATTTCTAAAAACTGTTATTTTATTCTAATAATATAATGTGGGGGTGTTTAATATTGCATCAACCTTTTGAATTTTTCATCAGACGCATGATAAACGAACAGTTGCCGTGTCAGAAATATGTATGTTCTTCATACACGCACCCTACCGAAATTCGCGTGTTGGTCCATTATCACTTACCTACCACGTATGTTCTATTGAAATAACGGTCTGTCATAAAACCTGCAACTTTAACTGTGGAACACGTGAGGTTTTTTTTAATAAAGCAATATTTTGCAAAAAAAATATATAAATAAATTATAAAACCATTTGCTTATAGCGGTGTTCCCAAACTATTGTATACGTGATACAAAGGGTAATAAAATAGGCCTATCACCGATTTTTAATCATAGGCATAGTTAAATATATCTAATTATATGTAGTTGGTTTGATAAAATAAAAAATAGCGCAAATTGAATAAACTTTCTCAGTTCAAAATGGACAGTCCAATTTTCATAAGAGTGAGCTAAGTAAAAAATAATAATAAAATAAATAAATAATAATAATAATAATAATAATAATAATAATAATGGCTGCAAACAATGATAGATTTTCAGTATATTAATAATATTATATCTAATACATAGGTGGATACAGATCACATTACTTTACGTATGAATGAATGAAAGTAGGCCTGGATCTAGTAACTTTTTTATATCAGTCAGATAAGTCCCTTCCTACGAAAATCAAACTGTAATTATTTAAGGAAGGGTGTATTTAGCAAGGTTATGGTAGTAACTTGTTACAAGCTTGGTAGTTAACATAAAATAGAAATAAAGCACTCTTCATCTTTGTTATTTATTTTTTATTTTAATATATAATTTCTATGGGGTGTGCGAAGCTTCGAAACTCTGACTGCGCCTAAAAAAAAAATCCTGCTTTGACAATTACGAAATTTCGCCAATAAAAATATTAAAAGCTAAAAGACTCAATTTATAGTAAATTATTGCCATTTTGAGCTGTTAAAAATTAATATACATACGAAAAAATCTTAATTAATTAAATTGTAAGTTGTGATAATAACTGGATTTATTAGAATAAAACTAAATATTACAAAAAATTGTACAATAAAAACTTTTTACAAATAATTTTAGGACATAGATTTGTATAGATAGCAACAATATAATATTTTTTAAAGCATTTTAACAAAACATATTCGAACTTTGATTTGGCTTCGAGAGTATTTGATATATTCGAATCGAATTCGTCTCAAATTTAAAAAAAATTGAACTAGCACATCCTTACTAATTGAGCTACCAGGCAAATAGTTATCTTTGAAAAATAATTGTGTTTTATTTGGATAGTAGGTATGCGATATTATTTTGTACAAACTGGATCTGGCTGTGTTCCTACAACACGTAACCAAGATTCAAATGCGCACACTACATGAAAACGCGAATAAATATCAATTCTGACAGAGATGAACACGCGTGTGCATAATTTAATTAGAGAGAAAGGCACGGGTAAACCAGCAATTAAATTAATTGTTTCGATGGAATGCGTTCGTTATTAATTATTCTGGAAGTTGGGGGGTAAATTAATTTATTTAATGACTTGGAAAACTTACGCCTCGCGTGTTTTTTTAAAACGTGACACGTCTCTTGTTCAATCCACCACCCCTTTACCCCTCTAAACTCCCACACTACCCTACCTGACCCCCTCCCTCCATTGTTTGAATATTTTAGATCAGATTTTTTTCATCGCCGCGTTTTACTACCTGTCAAGGTTAAACGCATATTTTAATGGGGTAGTTATGAGGAAGGAAGCATTTTAGAGGTAAATTACCCACATTTGTGTGGAAAGAGAGCGGGAAACTATTTATGAAAAACAAACCTAAGTAGATCATTCGGCCATTGAAGCGGATAAAAGATTTTTTAATTCTAGTAAAATGATGTTACGTTATAGAAAGGAACTACTATATCTTGACTGGTTTATAATAATATTGTAGGCCTATGGCCATGAATAGAGCTAAATATATATTAAAAATAAAACTATTACTATTCATTTGACTAGACAAGTTTTTATCACATTAATCTATTATATTTCTTCATATTTTAGACTAAAAATTGATTAAATATTTATTTATAACTTTTTAAATATGATTAGGGTAAAATGTCAAAAAAGATTCAATAAATATTTGAAGTAAAATTCTATAGTTGGTAAGTTTAAGTTAATTTCTAAAATTGTTTTCATCTCTATCAAACAGTCTGTTAATTTTTAGATATTTTTAAATAATTCTAGGCTTACTTATACATTAACTTATTGGTGTGTAAAGAGAAATAATTAATGTTAATTTTTAGTAATATTAATTTATAGAAAAATAAATTTCGTTTTTAACACCTTTAGATTTTCATGGATAAAGTAGGCTGGTAAAATTGTTGGTTAGTGGTCATAAAATGTACGTTTAAGAGCCGTAATTAAAAACCATACCGATATCCTAGCTATACCTATATTAATTGATTAAAGTAGGTAAGCATTATTTATTTATCACTCAAACTTTTAGTTAAAATATGTCATTAACTCTATAATCAACGCCCTTCTTAAGGATGTTTGTTAGTCTAACTGTTGAAGGGTACAGGGGTAAAAGGTGAAAAGTCCAATTTTAACTCAAATTGATTTCCATCCGTTAGGCAATCATGAGACCTTTCTAATGCTCTTTAGATTATGGATAAAAGAAGTGTCTGTCATATTTAAGTTAATGGTTGGATTAATTAATTTTAATCAATCACTTTAAATAAAATATAATATTTCAATTAATTTTTTTAAAGTATTTGTTCTAGGCTTTTGGTCAGTAATTCTTGCAAATTAAGAATATTGCTTCAACTGATAAGTTTATCTTAATTTTCTACACGTAGTAGGCCTAATATCAACAGTTTTTAAATATTTCGTCACGAGCATCGGAGAACTAGCTCAGAAACTTCACATTAAGACAGAAAGTCCTGCTAAAAATCAATGATGCCCACGACTGATATTAAAGAACTGTTGATATTAATGTGTGTAGAACCCGCTTCGTTAGTCGTTTGTTCTAAGGCGTCACTCTCGCAATATACTGGACCGCAGATGATGGGTGGATCAGGGTTTGATCCCAATTGAGTCTACCAAGTCCTTTTTCTCCTAAATAGTTTCTCACTCTTTCGGCGCTAATAGGTGTACACTTTCTCTAAATTCAATCTTCCTCATACCTAACCCATTGGCTTAATTAGTACATAGACGTATAACCCGATTGGGTAGTAAGCTATAACAGAAAATATATGCAGAAGATTCATCCAAACTTATCCACCGAGTTAATATTTGATCTATTTTGGTAAAAAAATGTTTTTCGCAAAAAAAACTTTAAAAAATACGAGCCTCAACTTGCGTTACCTTCCATCCCACCTTAACCTAGATACACCTATATCTATATACACCCCATGTGTTCCACCCCTTCACCCTCCTCCCCCGCACCCTATCCAAGTATTTAGTTGTGCTGTTAATCTTGGTATCGCTGTAGATCGATCGTCCCATCCAGAAGCTTGGGTCGAAACCAGGCCATCCTTCACCCATGTCCGGGCGCTGGGGCCTACGGTAGCCTACAGACAAGGTTGGGTGCTGTTCCCGACATAAATCTCCTGCTCCTCTAATTGGCTTCCCACCCCTTCGGATCACCCCCTAACCCCACTCTCAGTACACCCTCTTGAGTGCGTGCTACGTGGTGTCGATACTTCAGAGGAGCTGGGCGTCGGGACAGCCAGAAAAATATGGTTACAGAGCACCTTTATATTTGGTGAGGAAATTAAGTTTCCTGAGTTAACAATTTTGTTAATTCCCTGGATCGAGTGGATAGGAATTTTAGTTTCGTTTACTTCTAAAATAGTTGTAAGCAAGGCTTGCTTCAACCATATAATATATTGGTTGTTTATAAAACCAACATTAGCGTTGGCACCTTTATATTTTGTGAAGAGATTAGGTTTTTTGAATGAACTGATAGCTATGTGTTGAAAAAAAAAAGCCACTTTGTATGATTTTTAACATGGTTTTGGTCAACTATAGTCCAAAATGCTAAAGGAAAAACTTCCTAGTTTAGTAAATTGATGGATAAACGTGTGATATTGTATAGATAAACAGCTGTGTGCATCCATGGTTAAAATTGGGAGCCCTTCTGTATATTATGTATATCTCTTCTCATGTGGGGCTTCCTCCCCTCCTCCCTCCCCACCTAACTTGACGTCTTACTATTAATCCAGATTATCCACATTTTAATCACAGTTATAGGAAAATAGTTATGAGTTATGAGAAATATATGAGAAAGGTAGAATTTAAAAACTGTATCCGCATTCACGTGGAGAAAAAATGAGAACACTTTTTTTTTAATAATCTAGCTGACTCAGCCGGTATTTGAGCCCCGCCCTCTCTGTCACCGGTAAACCGGACTAGATTATCTTGACATTTAGTCCGCGTGCCCAACGAAGCGTGTTAAGGTCCGTGCATCACCTGTTTAGGCCTATACAGTTGTCTTTGAAGAGATGTTGGCTAGATGGAGATATAAAACACACGATTATATTGACTACATACACGTGAAAACTAATGTCTCAATTCACTTTATTTTTGTATATGTACTGTATATACTAAAGCTTTCAAACTTGTGGTAGAAGGAAGGAATGTAACCTTATATTAATAAGAAGCTTAAATTATACTCGTGGATAAAGGCAGTGTCTATAAAAATGTTAGTGTTGACCTTTTGATACAAATAAATTGGTTTGCTATCATGTTTAGATTTTTTTTAGAATCGCAAATGAATTTATAAATGTCAGCTAAGTTACAGTAATGTTTGTAGTCGGCTATGGTATATGGGACCTTGTATTGATGTATTAAATAATTAGTAGTATATAGACTACCTATATATATAAGTTTTATTCATAAATTATATGTATATAATTATATATAAGTTTATAGTTTTTCATAAAAATAGTTAAATTTTTTCAGGATATAGATGAGAAAACATTGTCATTCACTAGTTTGTAAATTAGTTTTAACATGCTCCAATCCAAGCTATTCAAAAGTGTAGGGGCCCTACATTGATGAGCTGATAAGGGTCGAATTTAGAGTAAATGTACCCACATTCGTGTAGAGAGAGAGGGAGATTGAATGAGTGACAAACCATTCAGAAAAAACTCGAACCCTATTCTTGACAAACCAGACAAAACAAGAATATCTTTATCAGAGTGTTTCACCGTTGCGTATAGTAGGCCTAATCCTATTTGATGTGTATGTTAGATAAAAGTATATCTTGCATTATTGAAAGAGTTTATTCTTTATAAGGATTTTATAAAAATAAATAACCACTTTAAAAAACTCTCCAACTAATGCGCCAAAAATTTTGCCTTAGATTTCTTACAAATAAAAATGTAATAATAAAAAACTGTTAAGTTACTCCTTAACTCCTTTTGTATATCTAACTCGGACAGTTACTTGCTAAACAACTTGAGTTTTACCCACTTCAGTGTCTGCATGGTCTAAGGTGTCACTATCGTCTTGGACTAAACTGCCGATGACAGAGAGATCGGGGTTTGAATCACGGTCGGGTGTACTGAAAGTGGTTTTCCAAAATTGTTTTCCACTTTCCCTCCACGCAAATGCTGGTTTGTACACTTTCTATACATTTAACCCTACTCATCCCTAACTCACTAGCGTAATTATTACCTAAGCGTATAACCTGAACAGGTAAACCCTAGAAAGACGCGGTGTTAAGAAAAACTTCAAGTTTGCTGTGGCATTCTCTTGTTTGGGTTTGAAATAAGCTGAAATAAGCTGCTCTAAACCATGTGTTTTGAAAATGTCACTCTTGGCTCTAATGTGTAATTTTTACAACTATATAAACAAAGTCCTCTTGTCGATGTTGGTCGCACTACATTTAGTTTTTTATATGTTCTCTTCTTCTTATCTTGCTTTCACACTGTCCATTGCACCCGACCTGCAAATAAAAAAATAATTTCCAATTAATACAAATTCTTAATAGTAAGTACTATTCAAATACGTTAAACATGTCTTTATTTCGATTACCGGTACACTGGCAAAGAATTCACTTTGCGTTAGGGATTATCTTAGGAAAATCAGGTAAAACAAAACAGTAACTAAAATTCTACTAAATAGACCTATGTATTATTTCCAAAAAAACTATTTTTCAGTAAAGTTTATATGCCTTTTTAGAAGAGCTTTCAGGAATATTATGAGAACTTGTCTGAATTATATTGCGTAAGGTCACCTGCGTTGCTTCTTTAATTCTTCACGGGTAACGGTACCTTTCTCTTCCTTTTAAAAGGGACACCTGGGTTGTTTAGGGAAATGGGCAAATAGTCACTAACCGCTCCTCCCCTCCAGATATTATCTTTCTATTTGAATTAGTTACAAGAGAAAAAGTATGTCGAGAAGGAATTAGGTTTTACGACTTTTTTGGCATTGTGCACCTATTTTTTTGTACTAAAAAAAGTATAGTGTTGTAGTTTTCTTTTTCTTTGAGAGTATCTTGACCTTCTTTATTTACAGTTTGAAAACTATTGCTTACTTGTTTGATAAGTAAGTTTTGAGTAGTATTAGAAAAGTTGGCACTTATTTCATTAGATGTGATATTTTTTTGTTATTTAATAATATTACTTGATATAAGTTGTTATAAAACTTAAATTTAATAATCTAGTCAAGGTCAACCATTTAACTACTTTTAGTAACAGTATTTGTTTGATTAAAAATCAACTGGTTTGTCTATTTTTATCCAAGTCAGGAGTCCCAGGTTATGTGTCATACTTTTACTCTGAGGTCTATAAAATGCTTAGAAACATGATATAAAATGTTAATTACGTATTTTAAAATTATAATTAATATACAAATATGTTTCACACTTATTTATCATTAACTAAACCTATTTTCTCTAAACAATAATACCTAAATTGTAAATCAAAGATGGCTATAAATCAATCTTTTAATATATCAAAACCTACATTTGTTTCCAAATTCATGAATCATTAAACTCATGAATAATAATTTATCATAATGTTTGTTCTAGATAAAGATTTACTATGGTTATTCTCGTTCAAAACAAGTTGTAACGTCGGCAAACCATAATGAATGCTATCCTGACCCTTATCAGAATAAATGATTCCTTGAACTTTCCTTCCAATGCATCCCTGTTTATCAAGTCACATGATGACCTTGTGAGCATCGCTTGAGTTAGTTTAGGAGAGGATTTTATTTCCAGCTCTGGTCCCGCCTGCGGCAGTTAGAAACTCATTGGTTATGAAATATTCAACCGATGAACGGAAGAGGGGTATTTCTGTGTGGCCTCTAGGGACATTAGGTAAAGTTAATATCTCATGTTTGTTTATATTCTTTAAACTTTCAACTCACACTTATTACTAACTTTATAAGTTTTGCTTGAAGGATACCGTTTTTAAATACGTTATTATTTATTAGTATTTTTTTTTCTTCGCACCACCCCTTATTGCCCAATCGGGATGATATTATATCCACACTGATGGTATATGGATGATAAAGGTAGAATCTTTAAGAAATGTACCCCTATTTTCGTGGATGGAGAGAGTGCCTATGAAACAATTGAGGGAAAACACACCTGACCTCGATTCTAATCATGAACAACTTCTTCGTGATGAATGCCAGTCTTCCACCGTGGTTCGGATCCCACGTTAAAATGTAGGTCCTCCATTTCATCTCACAATCACCCTACCATTTACACGTTAGCTTAAGTGCGTATAACCCGAACGGGTAGTAAGACGCGGTGCTAATAATAATAACAATAATAATAATAAAATAACCTCTTTCCAAAGTGACACTTTAGACCATTTATACCACCGACGTAGGCCTATTGCAAATTCAAACAAAACTGGTTGCATAGTAATTGTTGGTGGCTTTGTCCCTGCTCTTGTGTTGCTGTAGGGAAACGAGAAAAGTATGTTTGATCTTTTTACAATAAAACATATTTTTGGCCAAATTACGAGCTTAATTTAATTCACAGAATGAACAGCTGTTGAATATCTCTCATGATCATTACAGCATTGAATTTTAAACTTTTTAAATGAAGTTGTCATTAAATTCTAGGACACCCTTTACGAGAGCTATTAAAGAATTTTTGATGCCACCAAATGAATAAAATTAAACTCCTATCTTTCAAAATTTTTAATTACTTTGATCAAAAAAATTTTGTATAAAAATCTTCCCAAACAATGACATTTTCTCTCGTAGCCTACATCCACACCTTAAGCTGAAGGACAAGATGCATGGTAGAGAAAAGGGGTGTTGATTCAAATTAAGGGATCACAATGTTTCTGGAAATTCTCACAAATATACAGTATTACTAGTGACTTTCTAGGCTCTCTGTCATTAAACTACGCAGTGCGGTGCGCTCTACTGGTTTTCAGAATAAATGATTCTGGTTCCGCCTGAATTTAACTTTCCCGTTGGTAGCCATATCACATCTTTGAACAACTATTGCTGCCTCTCAAAACTTGCCGTTTTGTGCGAATGCACGTGTCGCAACAAGTCTGCGCTGGCCCTTTTCACACTTTCACTATTATGGTTCTTGGCAGTGAATTAGTTATAAATAAGTTGTTATTAACTTGACTATAACTTAATCTACAAATTCCCCGTGCCTATTTGTTCATACAACAGGAATAATCCAAATTTGACTTGAACAAGATTTGAAACAGAGGTGATTGAACAGCGTGATTTTTCATAACCAGGGCCAGTGGCGTCACGTGATCCTGTTGACCAATCGGATTAAAATACTATTCAAAGCGTCATAGTAACTTTAGAGCGTGATAAGACAACCAAGACAAGGGCACGAAGCCAGATTATAAAAAAAAAGATCTTAAAAAATCTACCACTCCTTGTAAAAACTATTTTACACAGCCAAGTAAAGTAGAAAAGGGAATTTAAGACGCACAAGACAAGAAGGAAAGTGACAGAAAAGGGAAGAATGGAATAAGTTGGTATCCCCTGATGTCACATAGTTCTACATTCAAATTAAGATGCTCACTTAAAACTGGATGAACTCGTCGAGTACTTTAGGGGTGGGAAGTGTTGGTAGGGGTTGGAAGTGTTCGTTTCGCAACCCTCCCATTCAAGAAGTGTGGTTAACTTGTCGTCTATGAAACTCGTTGTTCTCTCCCAGAGTCACTAAGGGTTGTTGTTGGGGGCCGGGGGTTGGTTGACTACAAGGGGGTAAGGAGGATTGAAGAGAAAATCCCACTCAAAAATCGCGTGAACCTGGGGCTACTTTTATGAATATCAACCCGCACCGAAATGAAAGTAAAAAATCAAAAAATCTCCCTTCTTTGGTTATTGACGTTATTCACTCGTTTAGTTTGAAATGACATTTATTATTTATAATTATTATAAGGCTCCGAGTGTTTGCTAGGTTATCAACTATCATTCAGGAGTCTGAAGTTCGATTCCACGTGACTTTTTTTTGAGATTATATTTCTTCGTAATGTTTTCTAATCCTTTCCCAGGATGTTCACTGAAGTGTATTACATTATGTTAATTGTTTGTATATCATTATATAGGCATATTTTTAGTTTAAATTACCAAATGCGTGGTTTGTGTGTGTATGTATATATATATATATGTATATAACACTAAAGTTGGTCAAAATTCTAATTCGTCTTGATAGTTAAAAATTCATCCAAACATCTTTAAAGGAATGTTTTATTCAATTCCTTATATTCGTATTCCCTAATAAAATGGTTGGAGCTAAAGAGTTAAAACTCTCTTGCTAAGAAGTAACTATATTTTTTTGTAGATCACCTTAAAAAATCAAGTTTAAGGCCATTACAATTAATATATTATTTATGCTATCATTTCCCCTTCTTATATATATATATAATATATATATAATATATATATATAATATATATATTATATATATATATATATATATAAGAAGGGAAATGATAGCATAAATAATATATTATATATATTATATATATAAGAAGGGGAAATGATAGCATAAATAATATATTAATTGTTATATTAATTGTTATATTAATTAATATATATATATATAATCAAGTTTAAAGCCATTACAACTAATACATTATTTACGTTACACATTTTCCCTTTGTTTTATATATAAACTTGATTAAAAAATATATATATATATATGCCTACATATTTATTACGTCTGGTTTAATTTAAAGAATAGCAGATTATATTGAAAGTATTTGTATTTGAATGATAAATTTGCATAAAGCACTATTAAAAAAATAAAAGGGTTTAGTAATATAGAATGATTCAGTTTACAACATTTATTTCTATTTAATATTTGAATAGGCTGGTTTTCGCTGATGTGGCTCTAGCCCAATGTTTATTCTATGAAAAACAGCTTGTGATTTAATATTATATTAGCACTCCTTTGAAGCCAATCTTCATCCCCATTAGAAAAATAATGCATAACAAACAATTTTCTCCGCTTCATCACTGTTTCTTCTTTTCTATTTCTTTACTAATTCCCATCCTCTTGCTTGGCCACTTCGCCCCTCCCCCCCCCCCTTGCATTCTTACACCCTTTTTCCGAGTGCCATAAACCTCTTCATGCTTAATTCTGTGTGTTGAGTAAACCCACCCTAAATTGTTGTTAGATTTTTTTCCTCCTATTTTTCTTTTCTTTAACCACATTGGTTAATTTAGAAATATTTGTTCTGAAAGGGGTGAAGTATTTTGTGAAGGGTTGTGTTATGCAAAAGGAAAAGAAAGAAGAGAAAAAACAGGAGAGGGGTACCAGGGCGAATAAAAAGTTTTTATGGAAATGTTTGTAAGGGGAATGTTAGCGGGTAAAGGCTGTGTATGTGCTGTTATTCAACTTAGTATTTAAGTGACTTCAACGCTCTTGGGACATCTTTGTAATTTAGTTCCATTGTAGGGAAGTGTATAAACTTGTATATAACACTTGTATTCAAATTATGGTTTCTTTTCGTAGCCCTAACTTTTAAAGTGATGAGGAGTGGAAAGTATTATATCATGTAAATAAATCGCAATTACTATTCTTCCCTTATTTGTACCCAAGGGGGTGAGTGGCTAGCAAATAATTTGATGCAATATTCCACTGGATGATGGATATCTTCTTATTTGTAAGTTGCACAATAACCTTCAATTTAATTTTAAGTACATTTGTAAGAAGAACTCCTTAAATCAAATGGGTATTCAGAAGCTATGAAAAAATCTTATTCTTTATATATCTATAAAATTAATCATACTAATGTAGTTGATTTCTAAGGATTTCTTGATAATCAGGACAATGGAGAGGAGAGGAGAATACATAATGATGAGTTACATAACCTGTATTCATCACCAGCAATTGTTAGGATAATAAAATCTTGCAGATTACGGCAGGCAGGACATGCATCGTAAATGGAAGGATTTAGAACCATGTTCAAGGTATTTACTGGTAAGCCCAATGGGAAGACCTAAATGCAGATGGGAGGATAACATTAGAATATAGGCCTATATGAAAAATATATTTTAATGAGGTACACTGGATATAAATAGCTCAAGTTAGTTGACGTATTATTGTAAGTATGGCAATGAACTTTCAAATCCCTAATGCCGTACAGTAAGTAAGTAATTTAGTTGATTTAATTAATCTAATTACAGATATCTTATACATTTTTATTTGATTGTGATAAAATAAAAATTAGGATATTTTAAAACCCTTTTTAATCACCTCTAAATTATATATTACGACAAACTCTATTATTTTAATTATCAATAATGTTTGAAGAAACACCGTTCATGGTTTTATTTTAAGCTAGAATGTAACATCTTTTTATTTAAAAAAAAACAACGTTGAGAAATTCACAGGATTCTTTTAATCTATCTTCTATTTCAAGAAATTTTGCGTGGAGGAAACTATTTACTCATGGTCGTTAGTTGAATTTTAAATTTTCCCAGGTTTTCTTACTTTGAAAAAATTCTGCTTAAGCACGCAATCACGATTCCCTCAAATAAATACGATTATTGTTTTTAAAGTTTTTTTGCATACAAATTAAATTTAATAGCATGAAATTTTTTCTGAGGCTATCTAAAAATAGTTTTACTATACTAAACTTGAATTTAAATTTAAAAAAATATGAGGTATAGTATTAAATTAAACGAGTAACAATTAATCCTTGGTAAAAGTGTCCTTGGAAGAAAACATGAGTTAACTTAATTACGAGTTTTGGTAGTGATAAAGAATTTAATTTTTATTATTTTATTTTGTTAAATTTTATAAAAAAAGAATATCTAGGGTAAAATGGGACAGGTTGACGCAATACACTTGTTTTTTGTGCGCCGTGGTAAATACGTGTTTGGATTATCTTTATTTTCACACCAATAATGGGGGGATGTGTAAGTTTGAACTTACATTTTCCACATTTTCGTGGAGGGTGAGTGTGAAATAATTTGGTAAATTAACTTATTAAATATAAAGTTGTTCAAAATGTATTCAAACGGCGTGGCACTTTATTTAGTGTTTTACTTAAGTAGGGTCATCATGAGCCAAGTTAGAGAAGAGTTTTAAGAGCCAACGTTTAACAGATTTAATGTTCACAAGGAATTAAACCAGTATTCGCCTCGAGAGAGTATGAAAAATCACTCTTTAGAGAAACTCACACCCAGTGTATCTAGCCTGGAATTCGATCTTTGGTCTAAATATTACACTTTTCTTTATAAAGTTGATAATTTTATAACTTAAATTTATGTTTTTGTAATAACTCTTTTGATCACCAACCAAAATTATTCAACAATTTTTGGAAATGTAGGCCATCTCGTTTGGGCCAATCATTCAAAATCATAATAAAATATTGATGTCCTAGGTGAGTATTAGGACCCTACCGAATTTGAATACAATATTTTTAACACCATGTCCTACTACCCATTCGGGCTGTATGCCTATGTACTAATAATATTAATGTTTTAGGGGTTAGGAAGGTTTAAATTAGAGGAAGTGCACACCTACTTGTGTTGAGGGAAAGTGAAAAACCATTTAGAACAAATCACCCTCAATGCACCCAACCAGTATTGAACCTGATCTATCTGTCTTCAGCAGTCTAGTCTAGTGCAGGGGCAGCACCTTGGACCATGCGTCCACCGAAGTGGCTTTTGAATATATGTTATTGAATCAAATTCGAATATAAATGATTTTCTTCAAAATATAGGACGTCTTGTCTTCGATGAATATGAGGGCCATAAACAAAGTAGTTAAATATGAATTTTGTGAGAATTATAGGAGACTGAAATTAACCTAATATTTTGCTTATATCATTGAAATATTTGTCAAACTTTGACTAACTCTCCTCTAATACATTATTTCATTTTCAAGTATTTCCATCTAGATACTTTTAATTCCTGACCTAACGAAAAAACTCACAATTTTGTTGATGTAACTGATGACTTTTTTTGTTAATACATTTGCAACGCACAACTTTTACTAATAAGCAGATATTTTAAAATATGGACAATCTAGGCCACAAAATGATGAGATAAAGATATATCATAATATTAACCATGTGGTGATCTTGTTGATGCCAGTATATGTTCCATTTTTGATCGAGATCCATCTATAAGTTGAATAAATTTGTACGAAATAACAACAAACATAATATGCAGACATTATTTAGACAGGTTTGTTACAATTTGTTTCTATTATTATCTACTTAAAGAGCTGAACAAAAATTACTTGATATTTATTTATAACGAAAAACTACGTTATTTTGGTAGCTCACTTTCAAAAATTCGTTTAAGTACATTTGAACTAATTTGATTTTGTTAATTTGCCCCTGGTCGAACACTCGTATTTGAAACAGGGACACCAACACAACTTTTTGTCTACCATAGCCTTTCAAAACCTCTCTTCCTCGCTCACCCATTCCTCCTACCAATCTTATTTTTCTGTTGCTATTTTTGTTCTTACCTTTTCTTTCGTGCACTTAATCTTTCCTCTCTACAGATATATTTTTTCATCTTTTGTCCACCAATTTTTCCATGGGTATTTTTTTTCCCTTCCCCACTTTCCTTCTTTCTAGTTTCGCGAAAGACTACGCCTATGATATATATGGGGACCCGCGTAGATATATTTCCTAATTTCTTTCTTACACACGTTTCAACGTCTGAGCTAGCACGTAAAAGATATAACTCACTGCTCTTCCCTCCTTTTTCATACAAGCAGCTTATATATTTCCAGATATATTGGCTTCTGTTTACCTCCCCTTTTCTCACCCAATTTAGTCCTCAACCCCCTTTATCTTTTTAATAATAATGATAGTATTTAAGAAAACAGAGATAAAACATGACTTAAAAAATTAACTACCTAAGGTAGCGACAATATTAAACATCCAAAAAATAATATCAAGAATTCAAATATCTGAGCGTTAGCATGCAATAAAATACATATTCTCTGTAACAAATCAATAAATTACAAATGGACACGGGAATCGAGTTTGAAAACTTTGGCTTATTGCTCCAGTAAAATATTCTAGTATCAAGTTATCCAGGTATAATGTTACTTTCTCTAGACCCCTCAAAGAGCAATATTATGATCGACAAAAACAATCTATAGATTTTAGACTTTGATAAATGTCGACATTTCATAATCCCTAAAATCCAAAAAGCTGTTTTCGCGATGCCGTCAGTTTTTATATGAGTTTGTGTGTCTGTATCCCAGCCTAGATCCAAAACCATTTTACCAATCGGGCTAAAACTTGGCATGTAGTGTTAACATAAGATTCCCTCAAGATATTTTGAAATTAGATATCTATAATTAGACGTAAGGGTTGTTTACTGAAGGGTAAATTGGTTTTTTTTTAAAATCCTTAGAGGATATCATGCTAGCGCAAAAATTTCCAATTTTCATCATTTCTCCACATTTAATCGATATCCGAAATAACTTATCATTGAAAAGTTGTAGTACTTTTAAAATTAAAAATATGTTAATCTTGAATGTATTTTTATAAAATCAACATTTTCTGAGCTATAAGCAAACATACACATTTTATATGGAAAACTGAAAAAATATGAGATTTATAGGTATGCTCTTTGTTGGAGAGAGAGGTTAATCTTTTCTCAGTGTTTCTGTAACAGAGTATATTATGTGTATGCTCTTTGGTGGGTGTTTATGCAATAGTGTAGATTATTTCGTTTCACAAATTTTACCTATCTTTATTAAAGGTTTCCATTTTAAGATTAAAGAAAGTTTGTGCGGTGCACCATACCATTAATTTTAATTTTAAATGCCTTTCATAATTCAAGCCACATAGCTTACTGTAGCCTATGACATATAATAATAATTTTTTATTTAACAAATCATTGATGAATACTTAATTATTTCAGGTATGAGCTAGGGATATGTGGATCTGTATTTGGATTCCCTTACCATTTACATGCCCCCATCTATTTTGGTCATTTTTGTAGAATTTTTCTATTCTTCAACATTTATTGGTTCTGTATATTTTGTGGTTTGAAATAGAAAGCTATTTCCATTTAGAGAAAAATAGCCCACTGTGGGAGGACCAAGTCATCCAAGTAATTCTATAGCCTCATTGCACTTGGGTGACGTTAGCAGAATGGTCGGGGAGGGGTTCGGATATCGGCAGATTGCACTTAGAGATGCCTACCCTCTCCGCTCTCCTTCTTTTAATTGGTGTTGCGCTTTCTTTAAAATGCCTTATTCATCCTTGGCTCTTAGATTAAGTTGTTAAGACTTGTGACCCGCATCGATGGGCGTTAGTCTGGTCAGTTCTAGCTTACCAGGGACAATTGTGTTGGTGTTCAAATACCAGCTGGGTGTGCTTTGGTTGTTTATCAAATGTGTTTCAGCTCTCCCTATATGAAAATGATGACACATTTCTTATACATTATGCCTTTCTTTTCAAGATTCCATTATTGTAGAAGTTATCATGGGATGAATCCTAAATAGCTCAGTGGTATGAGCTTTGGCATTCTAAGCCTAAAGTCCAAGTTTCCCGTGTACAGATTTTTTTTTTTCCAATTAAGAATATTATATTTAGACGCAGCTATAAACGTACTTAACAACTATTTAGTTTTACGATTTAATCCATCATTTTATGGTAGTGTTGTCTCTTTTGGTGACGTAATTTTAGTTAATTTTAGAACAAGCCTTTATTTAATCAAGACCCTGGACTACAAGTCTTTCACTTTGTGGAAAGAAACAAATCACAATTCAATGTAACACATTTACAAACTTATCTAGAGTTGATCCAGAGACTAGAGCAGTAGACAGACAGACATTCACGCTACTGAATGAAATAATGTCTGAAACTCTAGCCAATATTGAAGCTTTCTGTGACCAGTACTTAGTTACAATATTAAGTTGCATAGAAAAGTAATAATATGGTCTGCTTCTTACATTATTACAATATTTTCTTTATTCTTTGCCAAAACTCTTTAATGAGAAATAAAACTAATTTTCATTCTTGATGGTAATATGTGTGTGTTTATGGGAGTCAAAGGAGGGGGAGAAATTGGATAACAGTTTTTTAGTATACTTTGTTACCACTTTTCTAACCCCTAATGGCTTAATATATAATCTATGGGGGTAGGATGATGAGGTTTGAGGTAAATAAGATTAGTAAATCTTCATCTATAACATATGGATGAACCGATCTAATTACATTCAGCTGTGATTGAACTACGGACTATATGCATACAAAAATTTTTTGTTTATAATACATGCCCAATATTTTTAATCGAAGTATCATCTTTTGGCATTAGAACGGGAAGAAAAAATTCAAGCTAAATTTTTACTACAAATCATTAAAATAACTTTAACTTGGACAAGTAAGTATAAGGGATCTTCCGGCCACACCGTAAACTTCCTCTCTCGGTTGTAGAATGGTCGTTATCGATCACAATTATCCCCCCCAAGTCCTTCCCCCACCCCTCTCCCCTTTTCCCCTCATTCCTAGCAAAGTGGCAAGCGATCCCTTATATTACCCCAACAGCTGCTGTTATATTAACCACCTCCTACCGAACCCCTTAACAACAACCAATAATAATGGACAACATGGCGGAAAAGCAACACCACCGATTAGGGGATGAATTTAATTTTTTTGAAAGTTATTGTGTCGCGGGAATAAATAGGACGTGAGGACGTAATTCATGTTTCTTTTGTGTTTACACTTAAATCATTGTTTGTTGAAGTGTCGACACACACGTTTCTTTTGAATGAAGACAAAATAGGGGGGAGGGGGGGTGGAAGACGAATACACGGTACAAAAGATGAGGTTTTTTTAAAATCAAGTATTAAGGTTTCTTTTTAAAACTATTCTACATCCCGTGAATGAGTAGTCAAATGTACTCAAATACAGTTTTAATTGAGCCTGGATCGATACCATAAAATAACAAAGTACTCATTTAGGTTTGTTCTATGACCAAAATAAATATATCATCAAAAGTTGAGTTTTAAATGTTTGAGGTGCGTTTCAAATTTAATTAAGCTTGTAAGCGTATCTGGATAGTAGCCAATGGTAAAAAAATCACGTTAAATCTCTTTACTATATTTAAAATAAATTGGTTTCTTTAAATTATTGGGACACTTTCTATATTTAAATTTTTATTTTCACACAATTTTAAATAAAGGCCGTCACACATTTTCATTAAAAATAATAATTTTAAATAAAACATAAAATAATCCCACAAGTCCTTTAAAGATCCTATTTGGCAAGCCTATGGATTAAAATTCTATCAAATCACTTTTTTTTAGCACCGCGTCTTAATAACCATTTGGGCTTATACGCCTATTTACTAACTAGGCTAATGATTGTAGGGATTAGGAAGATTATATTTAGAAACAGTGCACCAACATTTTCTTGGAGGGAGAGTGGAAAACTATTTGAAAATAACCCTCTCAGTACATCCGACCGAGATTCGAACCTTGATCTTGCCGTCATCGCAGTCTAGTCTACTCAATAGCGACGCCTTAGATCGTGTGGCCATTAAAGTGAGTAAATCATCTTACTTATACACAATTTGTGGATACCAATTTGAGTAATTAAAACCTTATCCTATTAAGTATGTAAATGAAGGCATAAATAATGACGTATACAACAGTATCCACGTAAAGTATTTTTTTCTCCATTAAATATCAGAAAATAAATAAACAAATAACACAAGAACACTAAAAAAAAACCTTACATAATTTATTTTTCGTATCATAAATAATTGACAGTACGGCCTCTGCTAAGTGTGTCTTTATTTATGATCCTATCTGTACATGTTGTTAATTAATCACGAAACTGTTGTTACGGTTCTTTCAGTTGACCGTAGAGGCGTGTATGATGAAAGAGAGAGATAAAAACTCCTGAAAGACATGTTCATTAAAAGTCGAGCTGTTGTGTCTTAATTCGGAATCTACGGTTTAGCCTGTGCTCTTATAACCTACCAACTTGAGTGAAAAGTTAATTGTGCCTGACTGTGAAGAACTGAGTTGAATCTCAACTGAGTGAATTCAAGATATTTTTAATGCCCAGTATTTTTATATTTGTGTTAAATTAAGTAAAAAAAATGTTAACCTAGACATGGGAATCAAACGCGAGAGCTTTGGCTCCGTGGGCTAATGCTCTACCCCTGAGACAAAGTCCATAGGTTATATTCGTATTCCCGTTTCCAGTTTATCATTTCTAGCTTAATTGAGTTTGATTCCAGTATTAGTACTGTATTGGTGTTTTATAATGCTAGAAGTAGAGCATATTATTTTAAATGTACTTTAATGGGAAAAAATATTACTCTGATAAAAACATACAATGAACTCATAAGTATCTATTTTGCATTAAAATTTTTATTATTTAGAAGCTATAATAGGCCAGGCGTCAGGCGTAAATAAAGCCCCAATTCAGAAATAATCTGAGTAAATCTTTGAAAGATGGAGGCGAAATAAGGGTTTTCGCGAATGTATAACTAAACATTAATTTTAAGGTAAAAATAGCTGTCATTTATTTTATGCCAAATAAAAAAATTCTATAAAAAAGTGATAAGAACAATTTTACTAAATGAAATCGCGCCAACAATTTTCACATAAATTCACGTAACAAAGGGGCTTTCATCCCATATTTCAATGTTTACGTCAAGTACTCTGTAATTTTAACAACTAATATGTAATCAGTGCATCTGTTATTTTAATGTCTTAAGCTCAAAAAAATTATTATATAATATAAAAATGTTTATTTATTTGTATAAGTTAGAACCTTTATGGTAGCTGTGAGATTTCGTAATCGTTTCCGTTCACAATCAATTTAAAGCTTACGATTAGAGATAGAAGTGAAGATTTTCACAATACACGTATTTACTACGAAAAAAAAAATTATGCTTAGCTTTCAACAGTACAAACTCTACTGATTTCTTCTAGAATAAAGAAATATAATGCAATAGATGTACTGTCTGATGAGTTGATCCCATTAACTTGTCTCAAGAGAATTTATTACCGAACGATAAGAATAAAAACCAGTTCATCTCCATGCTATGTGAGAAACTCGGAATTAGTAAATTCATTGAGAAAAAAGTCTGAGAAGGATGCTGACTCACTGATTGTTAATAGTTGGTAAAGATACTAAACTTTAGGTGTATTGTCAGCATTAGACCCATTCTGATCCAATATTTATTCTTGAAATCGCAAAGGAAAAAGGTCGTGCGCAGTTGTGTAAAATCGTAGGCTTCTCGCGATTACTCAAAAGATTAATTAATAAAAAAATGTGCTTATAGCCTTTCTATATATAATCTTACTTGTATTAACATAATAGTAAATATGTTTACCGTAAAATTAACTTTTACGAGATATTTGCTAGAATTTTCATTCATCACACTTTTCAAGAAATGTGCCGAACGCAGACCTCGTAGTAGGGGGAAACTTGACTTGCACATTAAAGACCTAAATGAGTGATTAAAACACTTTGTGATCCTCAAACTATTTCTAATTCAAATACCTGACGCCTGACTATAAGCTCGTAAAACAAAGCAGTAAAAGGTTTCAACTTAAAAATTTCTATCTATAAAAATTAGAATAGACTATAGTGAAAAAAAAGGTTAAAATATGTTATTTCAATTGGTGAATATATACAACAAACGATTATAATATGGTTGGGTTGGAGGAGACCCTCAAAGACCCTCCCTTTGTTGATTTATAAGAAACTTTGTATGACAATCCAGATAAGCCAACCCCCATCCTTGATTCAAAATAAGTTGGGTGATATTATAACTGATCTATAATAAACACGAAATTATTTTAATGGCCATCTTTTCAATGAACAAGCGCCCACACTGACAGAGCTAGGTGCGTAGTTGAATGCTTAACAATCGTATAAGGTTCCTGTGGGTCAAACCAGGTACGGATGTATAAGTGAGTGCTTTAAAAACTTACAATGTAATAAGGAAATAAGGAAAAAAAATCCTGGAGCGTTGTAATTTACTGATGGGAAACATGGGCGATTGGTGCAACTGGTATCTTATAATAATTTTATTGCGTTCATAACCCCTTAAACCATGATCATGATTTAAAAAAAAGTTATGATAAATTCCTTGAGATCTGCGAGTGAAGGTCTTGTGGTCGAGACTGTGAAAATCATTCGAGTGACAACGGTTCACTACCTGGTCGGATTCTTGGTCTAGTGGTCAGCATTTCTGGCAACTAGTTTAAAGGTTCCGGAATCGATTCCCCAGGCACCATGGGTATTTTTCCTTAAGAGGAATTGTTCCTAAGGTTGTTATTATCTGGATAGTTAGGCTATTGACACCACATTGTCAATCTCATTGCATCTAAGAGCTGTTGGCATTCAAATGAGCTCTATAGTATTATCCTTGAACCACGTACGAGCCACTACAGGTGGAACCTTCTCCCTCTCAGCCTCATTATCATCAGAATCATCATCATTTTCCAACTTCGGTTTCATGGGTGTGGTACACAAGCACTATTCATTTCTTTTTGTCGTAGTATAAGTTTTGTTCCAACCCATATTCCCACTGAAACCATCTATTCTACACATCTAATCTCCCAGTTTTCATCCATAGTTTCCTTGGCCTTACCCTCAGTCTTTTTTCCTTTCAGTGTGCTGTCAAAGTTGGCATGTTCTCCTTGCTATTCTAGCCTTATCCAATTCTTATCACTTGCCCATACCACCGAAGTCTGCGCTTTACTACAAATTTGGCAATCGGAACAGCAATGCCAACTTATTTCCTATTTACTTCATTTCTGATCTTGCTTTTCCTGGAATTCTGTATCACAGTTCAACTCCCCTCACTCCACACGAACATAATTGATAAATCACGTGTTTTTCACAGATTACACTCTTAAAAAGTTATTGTCAACTATTGACGGCTGTGAGATGAATCTGATTACGTTTTGTCAATGTTGGATGCTCCAAGCTTATTCCCTTGTAAAAAAAAATAACGACGATACTTGACCTATATTTATAATAGTAATCTAAATATTATATACACACGTTCCGCTAAACGTAGAACCTTCCGGTCGTCCTTCCTGAGCGTGGTGACGGCGTCAACGAAGGGACAACCTTCTTTGCATAGCAAATATCTCTTACGTAGTTGCGTTACCTTTCCTGGCTACTCATCCATCCCTCCAGCCCCCTTATCACGCCTATTGAGAAGTTGTTGTGTGTTTCTCCTCCCCCCCCCCCCTCTCTTCCCCTGATGGGATGGCGCGAGTAATAAAAATAAGTGCACGTCTGTTGACATGAGTGCTGAACGTGCTTGGATCCACGTCCACAGAAAGTTAAAGATTACCATAGTCACCTCGCCTCTCCCGGTGGTCAGTCCTGGCTTCACTCTTGGAGGCGTCGGTGGTCCACTGCGTAGGAAGGTTGGGGGGGCATCTTTTGTCAATTCGGCAGGCACGGATATAGCACGTCCCTCGATAATCACATCCATGGTCTTATCGTTGAACAAATTATGTTACCATATGTCGATATAGCTGGTTCTATGGTAGATTGAGGTTATGTTAGCTTTGTAATGCTTTTGTGTTGAGACGTGTTACATTATTTAGTACATTTCAAGGAAATATCAGGACATAAGCACGATACTTTATCGATAAATTACAAATTAAGTCTACACTAGCGATTTTTTTAAAGCATAATCTTTTTTACTCTTCGGAAAATCGTGTGTTTTTTCCTTATTTTAATTGTCTAAACCTTGGTCAGTCTCGAATCAAATTGATTAGTGATTATGTTTATAAGTTAATCATGTTTAATATAAATATTTGTGTATTTTTTTGCCTTGTGCTAAATAATTTTATTAATTAAAAAAAAATTATGCTTGTACACGGGAATTGAGCCCGTGACCTTTTGACTTTTACGCTGATGCCTCATCTACAGAGCTATACAAAGTTATTATTGAGTCAAGGTCAGTCTTTGTTGATGACTGAAATGAGTTTGTACATAGAATAACTGAGCTAAAGTATAATATTCATAGGTAGAGCCTTCACAGACATCCAGAAAAGATGTTGGCGATTATTTCATGTATTCATACGTCAAATCATGTAATCTGCAGCTGACTTTATTGATACATTATATCAATATCTACCAAATATATTTAGAAAATAGTAGAATATTATCTATCTTGGACGCGATAAAATGTTTGTATTTCTAAAAATGAAACTGTAGATTTCATTCGCAAGATTTTCATGTTTAATTCCCATGACCATGTTTTATTTTTCAATTGGATATAATTGTAGCGGATTAAAAGTAGCTTCGAGTTAAAAGCGGTATAAAATCACTGAGAGATAAGCTATCTTCATTTTTACTAGGTATAGAAGATTTCATAGTTATCAAGCTACAAGAACGTTCTTTTATTAATGACCAAATTTTTTGATGTTATGTAATGAAAAAGTTGGTGTTTCTAAAAAATGTTAAACAAATATTACTTATTATTATTTATTCAAAATTATGAATTTAATCTTCCACCAATTCAGTCACTTTAGACAATCAGGGCACACATGCGGGGATCTCCCCTGCTCTTATCATACATTCCAGGGAGAAAAACATTCGTTGCTTAATAGGACTACAACTGGTATGCGAACTAGAAACGCACAGATATGGATGAACTGTCTTTTGGGCTTTTAACCCAAACATAGCCAGTAGGTTTATAGAGATTAAGTAGACCTACCTGGGGAATTTTAAAATGCTACGTTTTGTTACGTACTTGATTTTTTATTTGATAGGGTGTCAACCATGGAGAATAGGGGTATTGTTTCCAAATAATTTTACGCTTTATAAACTTGTTTGTTTTAGGAATGATTTTTAATAGTTTTTCTTGCAATATTAACAACCATTTAAACAAAGGAATTTGTTCTAATCCAAACTAAAATTCAACCAATTACAGATTTAAAAAAAATAAGCATACTAACCAACTTATCAACTCTAATCTCAACTGTAACAAGCTTTATAGCAAGTAATTTGCGGAGAATTCAACCAAATCCAGTCTTTCAACACAAAAACTATAAATTACAAGCAAACCCCTTTTAAGAAATTTCTAACATTAAAAAAAACGGGTTAATGTATTAGTCTACATTTTCTTTCTATTACTCTCTATTTTTTTTAACACCTCATCTTAAAACCCATTAATTAATATAATTCTTTTAGAATTTGGGAAGACTATATTTATAGAAAGTGGGACCCGTCATCGGCAGTCTAGTCTACTGCGAGAGTAGCACGTTAGACCATGCGTCAAACCGATGCGGGTAGTATTTGAATGATATGTTGACTTGTTTGTCAGCACAAGTGGAAAACTCTATAGTAAAAACATCCCAATAGAAAGAGAATCGCTTACGCCACACAATAATGCAATGTTTGGCTTGATGGTGAGCTACCCTGATATTTAAATTAGGAACCTACCACGTGCGTGTATGAATACGTTGGGCATCGATATTTCCCCTCCTCCCTCAATTTCCCATCATCTTGCTCTTACTCTCTTCAATGGATTGCCTTATACTTGAGGGTTGTTAATGCAACAGTCGCTTATCTTCCTATCCCACTTATGATACCATTTGGATTCAATTTACTTAATATATAAATATTTAAATTTAATATACATCAACAGCTTTGTTGGTAACGCATCTTCATACTGAGTTAACGATTTCGGTTAAGCTGGAAAATTAGGTGTTATGTCGTTTATTCTCTTACAAATGTAGTTTTTAAGACGTATGCTGATTTCAGAAGTTAAGAAGGTTCCCGTTAAATACACTTAGTAAAAATACATAACAAAATAAACTATTCTATTATATATCATGTTCGAAAATGTTTATCAATACTCTTTACCAGACATTGAATACGTAACTAACTTTTAAAAAGTACACTTAATTTCAAGCACATTTCAAAGTTTTGTATTTTTGCAAAAATAAATCTGGGAGAAAATATAGGATACAAACTTTGGACTTCTTGAATAACACACACACACAACTTGTGAATGTGAGGAATGCCAGGCCTCTACCGTGGTTCGGATTCCACGTTAAACTGTAGGTCCTCCATTTCATCTCACAATCACCCTACCATTACACATTAGCGTAAGTGCGTATAACCCGAACGGGTAGTAAGACGCGGTGCTAATAAATAATAATAATAAACACACAAATTGTCGACAGCTGAGCTGTCCTTAATCTTACTTATCTCAACGAATGTCTTTATTTTACCCTTTTGATAGAGTATAGTAAACAAGATTACTTAATTTATATAGCATGAGATTTATCGAGTTAGTTTCCAACTTCTGTTGAGGTTATCCTTTTAGAAACACAATACACCATTCTACCAGAATTTAAATAGTATTCAAATAAACTGCTGTGCATATCAGCCTTGCTATACTTTTTATAGCTTGCATTAAAGAAACCATTATTTTTTTTAACTAAAAACATTTTGAATATATTGAAATAAATTAAAATTGTTCTCTTTAATAATTTGATATTTTTTTATATTAATAATTTAACTTATAATTCAATATTTACTTTCCCACGCAGTAAAATTCTTGAAACATTATGAACTACTATTTTGGTATTAAAACCACATTTATTAAAAGTTCAAATTTGATATGGGGAAAAATATTGATTTATTTGTATTTAATAGCTCGTAATATTTATAGATTTTTTAATTACGCCTTAAGGATATATTAATAATTTATTCACTCAAAGTACAATTTATTTGAAAATAATAATGGGATAAAAAGGTATATAGTATAAATTGGGTTGAAACCTTGACTCTAAAATTTTCAATCTTTGACAAAGGTATGTTTAATTTTCTTGGTACTATTTTTTTTTTCAATTCCAAAATGGACATAGGCTCGTTTACTTCCACGAGGGTGTTTACTGCTGATATGAAACAAGAAAATCACAGCGCGCGGACAAGTGAGAAAATGAATAGCATCGGTCGGTATGTTCATGCGAGATAGGCCCTCTTCGTTCGTTTTTAGGTAGTTCATTAGCAGTCAAGTCGGTACTGCCACACATTTTGTGGTTACAAATGTACAAATAGATCTCTCCCCATATCAACACAAACACACACTGAACACAAATAGTAGCAAATTTTTTTAAAAATAAATGGCAGTACTTCTGCTATAGCATGATTTTGCTAACAGTTTTTATCATTCAATGAAAAAATATCTTTATTTACTCTCTTTTTTTATTCGAAATCTACATCCCACTTCTGGTACCATTTTACATATGAAATGTAATGTATAGGTTTTATAATATGAATCGGGGACGTATGTGGCTGGTTTGATATATGATCTAATCTACATTGTGTGTGTGTTGTGTGTGTGTGTGTGTGTGGCGGCTATCATGAATGGAGATTGTGGGGTGTGAAACGAATGACATTCCATCATCTGTATGACCAGTTGACTTAAAAAAAGTGTTATAAAAGGGGTATAGCGACGTGTATGTGGTAAATTTTGAATACAAATTCCTTCACCCAAAAAATAAAATTGTTGAACTATCGTTGTGATGTTTTCAAAGCTTTAAATTAAGTTATATATTTGTATACTAAAATAAATGTATAAATTTTACATGAAAATGAATTTAATTCTAGAAGTATTGATCAAGTATAGGGTATAAACACTTTGATGAAATAAAATACATTTAATTAAAATATTTATACAATAAAAAATCTAAACTAATTTTGTGGATTGGATGAAGAATTTTTATTGCTACGAATTTGTGGTAAAAGTAGCATATTTTCAACTACGTGACAATGAAATAATGTACACTAATGGAAATTAATGTTGTGGAAATTAACAGTCTGCAAACATCGTTAAAATTTTTTTTTGTATGTATTTGTCAACGAATATCTAGAATTCGGTGTGAACAAAGTGTGAGTTAGATTTATGGCAAGCATAATGACGTATGCACATAGGTCACATTTGTTCTGCTTCAAGCGGTAGAGTGATTTTTTTTTTACTATATCACAAAATTAAAATACATTTATGTAAATTGTAAAGCAAATGAAAAAATATATACTGTTTGGATATTAATACACTGCATCCTCAAATTAATATTTGCTAAGTAAACTGATTATCTCTTTGTTGCATAATTCAAAAATTTATAGCTTGTTTTTAGTAAAGTAAAAAGATTAGATTTCTTAAAATACATATGTTGATGAATTTATTTTGATGAGTCTACACACCTTTATTTACCTATCATTTCAATAAAAATTGTAGACTATCTTTTTTTAAATTAATATATGTACTTTTTTTTACAAATCTCACCAAAGATAAAAAATTGTGTAAAAATAGATCGCTATTAATTAGTTGAATCATTGAGAAACAGTATTTAAATTGTAAATGAACACAAATTTATTATGTAAAATACATTAAATGCATCAAACACATTATACCGTAACCCCCATTAATTAGCTCACAAATCAGTTATAATGGTATTGGATCTCGTAAATTGGTTTTAAAATCAATTAACACTGATCGCGTGGCTTATGTTTAGTCCCAAGTAATTTAGTTTAGTGTGGTCATGGCTTGTGAAATCGAAAGGTAAAATGTTGAATGGTCAAGCAAATTGTTTTAAGTTAAACATTTTTTTTAGAAATAATATGATTTCATTTGGGTTTTTCTTTTTCTTCTTTCTTATGAACTTAAGGTTTTAGAAAGTCTTGTGATAGCGAAAATTATATTTTTATATAAGTTTATTTTAAACAGTCTATTTTTACACAGTCTTAGAACCGATATATTTTTAATGGCGTAGCAGGACGAAAACATTAGGAATTTTTTTTTCAACACCACTCAGAATTGAACCCAGAAATTTGGTTGACCACACAAACCACACATTCATGGAAATAAACAGTATCAAAAATTGTATAAACAGATAATTTGCAAATACAACCTTTTTCGCTTCCTTTTTTGTTCGTATAAATCCTGTACCGCTTTGTATTTTGATTAATACAATGCTGCTTGATAAGGCTTTTTTTCACAGCAACTAATCCCTCGAATCTCCTATTTTACGTGAAAAGTGTGGAGGGAAAGGGTGAAACCCCAAATATTTATATTTGGGCCCATTAGTTTTGGGGCGAGCAGGGAGCTACATTACGTATGAAGGCAAATGAATCCTGGGTGGGCGAGATTCTGCATGCGTTTATAAATATTCACCGTGAGATGGACACTCAACTACAAAAGTTTGTTCAACTTTAACCGCTGTTCCAACTCGTACACTACAAATGGTTTGTAGGTTTTGAGTTTACACTACATTTCTCGAACTAGTGGGACAAATTAATTAAAAGCTATATTGCTAGTTCTTTTAGTAGAGTGTCTTATTTCCCGTTAGGGCTATATGCATACATAATAATTTTTGTAACATGTAAAAGAACCCTGAAAGGTACGTGAAAATACCTTACCAGAAAAATTTGTAGGTCATGTAAAAATACCTTGCCCGGCAAAATTGATTAAGCCTTTTCTCTCTCGTTCATAGTCACGTCTTGAAATTATTGTAATTTTTTTTTTTGTAGAATTATCTAGTAGTAAGTACTAGACCTTGTGTTGTCAAGAAGTAGCCAACTCGGATAGCATTTATGTAACTGTTTACAGTAATGGTGGAAAAAATATCAATTAAAATACCTTATGATACTTCATAGAATGTTTTTCTTTTCATTAAAATATTCACTTAATAGTTAAATCTCATCGGAAGAAACATATTCAATTATTTTACTGTAAATACTTCCATGTTAATTAAGGTAACTATAATTATTTGCTGTAAATTTTGAAAGATTAGTAAAATAAGTGACCTCCAGTGCAATTTTTTTTATATATGTATAATTTTAAAACTTTCTTACCATGGTCATCTGACTATATACTTGTCTTAACTTATCTCAAAAAAAAAACAGGAATTCTTAGCATACTGCCAATTAAGTCTAGACCATCTTAATGTGTAGGCTCCAGCCTCATTATTACATTTCTTAATTAGCTCACAGACAGTAAATATTTTGCGACTAAGCTTGTGCTACTAACGACGTTTTGACTAGGTCTCAAACTAATTGTTTCCAACAGATTCAATATTACAGCTTGAGAATTTTAAGATTTTATTAGCACAGTGTGTACAGTCAACAATTATTAAATGTATCTGTTCCCAAACGATTTTATGATAGTGAAACTTTAACTGATTATAATTAATGTTATCATGTACGATACATTTAATTCCATAGTCGATCATTTACTTATATTCTTCATTTTCTCAAAAGAACTGAAATGTGTGCATAGCTCTTTACTTCATAATTAATTTCTATAGTTTCTTAGCCCCCCCCCTCTAGCCCCCACCCCACTCCACTATACCCCATTGGAGGACGAGCGGTAAAAGGAGTTGACGTGGAGACTAGCTTCGAATCCCAGGTGTCTACATTTTGGTTTTATCTTCTCCTCTCAACAATGAGGCGGTGTAATTTCCTCTCCACTATTATCTTCATCCCAATTTAAGGGGACATAAAATAAAGTCACCGTTTTATCAGTTTTTATAGCAAAACATTTTTTGGCCAAAATAAATCATAAGATTTTAATTTTCTTTATATGGTTGTATAAAAATTTGTTTAATATTGTCATGAGCTTTGCGGCATTATATGACAAACTTTATAAATGAAAATAAAAAGTTTGTGATTAAATTCCAGGACACAAGTCTTGACAAATATTCAAGAATTGGTTGAGGTTACCACGTGAAAAAAAATTAAATTATGTTTTTACTGGAGCAGTATTTGATTTCTTTTGACCAAAATAGTTTTGCAATGGAATTTTCTCGTGTAAACTGTACTCCCTCCTTGAATAAAAACGTTTACAGCTCTGTTGTTAAAAGTAGGGTAGTAGTTTAAAAATTTCTTAAACTAGTATTATTGTTGAATATTAAGGCTGTTTGGGGTGCGTGAAGTCCACTTTTTCAATTCGGAGCAAACTCGAATCGAATATATAAAATATTCTCGGAGCCGAACAACTCTCTGTTATTGCTTTATGTTTGATAAAATATTATATAATGCTTAATTTTATAACTTTATACATTAAAATCTCATGAATTTTTTTTTTTCACATTAAAAATATATGTTACATTTCAATATTTAGCTAGTTCCAATCTTATCACAATTCAATTATTTCAGTTTTTTTTAATATGATTATCAATTTTCAACAGTTCATAATAATTGTAATAATAATTGATCATAAATGGAGTATTTTAGCTGTCATTACTCTTATTGGTGTAGCTTCCTGAATGTAAAGGCGGAGTTTTCGAGTCACAGCACTAAAACGTGCTTAAAACAATATAGCATAGTTTTCAGAGTTTTAATCTTTTTCAGAATCGATTTAAGCTTATCCTCATATAATTTATAGATAGTAAATTTAACAATAAACTCCATATAGCAGAAACTTTCTTAATTTCTCTATTGAGGGCCTAATAATAATTAAGATCAAATATGAAATGAGAGAGCAAAGTTGACAGATTCATTGTCCAGTATAACTCATTATTTAAATATATATATTTTAAATTTCTCTCTCTCTCTCCCCCTCTCTCGTCCTCTCTCACTTTCTCTCTATATATATATATGTACATATATATGTACACGTGAATTACGTTACATTTTGAAACATAAAGGAACGGAGAGAAATAGAAAATATACCCAAGAGATGACCAAACCTCATTATAAATATATATTTTATTCCCCTTTCCTCAACACCATCCGTTTATCTTATCAAGACCTAAAACCCTCAACTACGACCAAATTGATTGCGAATATAATTCCCAAATAAGATATATTAATGATAATACGTAATTTAATAGAACTTTTTTTTCCTCTCTTTAATATTTAAGATGATCATTGGGTTCATCCATTTGAATTAAGGTTTACAACATACAATAGGTAAGTGGTTTCCCTTAATGGAAGGGGGTTGTTCTAACACCTATTAAAGTATAGATGCGATCGCACGAGAGTAGACAATATTTTGCGCGCCACTTTCCCACACACACACACATATACACACACACACACACAGTACGAGGCGATACTTCACTACACGTAATTATGGTAATACCTAGTGATATATCACTACGTCTGAACGTACTGAAGCCACCACGCACACACACCACACACACACACACACACACACACACACACCACACACACACACACACATACACACCTATATATTCCGTTAGTGTGTGTGTGTGGAGGGGAAGTGGGTGGGGGGGATCTTTTTGTAAATGTGGTGCATGCTGGATGACTGCGATAAATTTGCACTTGGGGGTTCTTGTTTGCAGTTAATTTTTATTTTTTATTCGGTATTTTTTGCGCCCCCCCCCTCCCCTAACCCCTCACTCCGTTCTCACTATTTTCTGTTTGTGGTAGCCCCCTCTAAACCCCCCCCTCTCCTATACAGACCGAAAAAATCCTTTTTTAAATGCCCGTTATTTTTCAAACTCGCTGACTAGTGGTCGGGATTATTTTTGCATCAGAAGCCTTTTTATCAGGAAATGTGAATTTGAAGAGAGGGAATGTGAGAAGAGAATGAGAGAAACAAAATGATCTGCGAGAGGAGTGAGGGGGGGGAAAAATAACTGAAGTAACAGAAGAAAAGCAACGAGGGAGACAAAAGGTCCTTTTGAAATGGTAAAAATTAACTCTATGTCGGACAAACATATCAAAGTTTTATAATAATTCTTACATTCTACTTTAAACGTGAAACAATAGTGTTTTATCTCAAAGTGTGTGTGTGTGTGTGTGTGTGTGTGTGTGGAATAATCGTACAACGTTTTCAAATATATTATTTGAACTATATCGTTTCACACCAGAACTGGTGGACACGTCTTTTATGGTTTATTGATGACGTGGAGGTCAGGGTTTGAATCCAGACTGAATGTACTTAGGGGATTTTCCCTAAATGGTTTCCCGCTCTTCCTTTACACCAATTCTGGTATACTAATAACCAAGATGGGTATTAACAAAAACTCAGCAATTTATTTTTATTAATTCTAAAATATATATGTAAGTATTTAACTGTAATGTGGTATCGAACTTAAGGGTGCTGATCGAAACTAACCCTGCTGTTTACAAATAAACGTCAATGTGTAGTAAACGTCCAAAATAATCGACAAAAATCGTATTTGCCTAGCTAGTCACATTGTTATCATGACGTTTTGAAATAAAACGAGATCTAATTTTTTAAATAAATGAATAGTTGGAGGTAAATAGAAACTAAACGTAGTCTACTTAACACTTTATTCAAAGGTTAAAAAATGAAGTCGGGATATGAGAACACTTGTTTACTGCATATAATACTCATCAGATATCAGTTGTATTCTAATGTTTTGGGTGAAACTTTTGTATCAAAGATGCCCATTTCGTTTCTTGGCCTCTCCTCCTGACCATTTCAAGAACTGGACAAAAAATAGTCTAGTTCATGAATTGTGCAGTGCTTGTGCTCTCCAGTTTATGAACTGGGCAACTTTAATCATTACCTAATTCATGAACTGAACGAGTTTTTGGCCAACCCATGAAATGGACAAGCTAATAACAAGTTTGGTCTTTAAGTGAATTTAACTTTTTATTATTTAATAATGGAAGGTTATGGAGTTAGTTTAGGTTAGTTAGTCTAATATAACATCTTAAAACGAATTCAATTAAGCTTGTAGTAGATAGTACAATAAGTTCTAGTTCATTAAATGGGCAAGGGCTAGTGAAATTTTTGTCCAGTCCGTGAAATAGTCAAGTGAAGAAGCCAGTTCATGAAATGAGTAAAAGGTTTGCCCAATTCATGAAATGGGCAGTTTCACTATTGGGGTGTAACATATAATATATATATATTATTTTACATTTAACTATTTTATTAGTGTGATTTTATATTGGGATATGGATATCTTTCAATTTTCCCCCCGTTAAAGCGAGAGAATATAAGCTACTAAATCCAAACTGGTGAGCATGCGGACAAAGACGTCGGTTGATACTTAAGTTTGATTTGCCGGTAAAGGGGGGATCGGGGTTATAATTTCAGCCATCTGTACGAAAGCTTAGGCTTTTTAAATGGTTAAACAATCTCCCACCACAGGAATGAGGGAACATTTCCTCTACATTCGACCATACTCATCCCCTATCTCATTATATTCAGGACGGGTAGTAAGATGCATGAATCAATTCCCCACCCCAATGATTCCCCTTCTTTCCCCAAATGAAAATCCCGATGCCCAACACCCGATAAAGCCGGGTAGACGCCAACAGAGCATCTGGACGCTATTCCTCCCTTCCACCATACACGGCATAGTGAATGCATCGTTGAGCTCTACTAAACAAACTTACAAGGTTCCACCATATACGATACGCTGCACTTGTTGTACAGTATCGCTGGCTTCGGGGATTTTTTTATTAGTTTGTTTTTTATTGGACGCGCCATGTTTTGCTACGGATTTATGACGTGACTTCCTAGAAAACTTCGTAACCCCTCCGCTCTGTAAAGAGGAAGAAAATAAAAATAATGAAATACAAATAGAAACACCCTGTAAACACAACGATAAGGAATGGCAATTTAATGCAAGTTGTAGTAAAAATTTTAATTTCAAATTACGTTGCCGTTATTTATGTGTTTTATGGGGTATGTATGTGTGTTTTTTTTAAGTTTTTTTTTTTTTTACTGTAAGCACGAAATAATATTTTTGTAACTCTGCTAAATAGCAATGGTAAAGGCCGAGTAGGACTTAAAGAACCACGTGGCCTTGGCCGGTATCAGAAAACAATGTAATTTAATTTTTTTTTAAACAGGGGTGCATTCTATTGTCAAAATACTACTATACTAGGTGTTTTGAGTTGGGTGTTTAGTGACAGGTGTGCTGTTCTAGATTAGATTAATTTTTAAAGCATTGTTTTGTAATAATCATGTTTAATCTGGTGGTATGGGAATAAAGTGTTCTACTCACGTCCGGTGTTAGTGGTTCAAAACCAGCTGGAGTTGACGGGATCTTTTTAGATATAAAAATATATTGCACGACTTTCTTCAGCGGGAATTAAAGCCGTCGGTTCCATGTCTATTGTGTATGTAAAAGAACACCAATATTTATGTGAAAATACCTTCCGGCAAAATTGGTAGGCCCTTTCACTCTCGCTCATAGAATATATCATGTGCTGATATAATCAGTCGGTTCATAAAGTGCATGCTGAATACATCAAATAAATATAAATTAGAAATAAATGTAACAATCAGGATTTCTTAAACACCCGTCGACTACCCATATTATTAAAAAATACAAAAATTTATCACTGCTAATTAAGTCTTTGGTCTGAGCTTTGTTTTACCAATTACATAGACTTAATATTCAAATTTCTAAAATAATTACATTCTTAGTTGACCTATCTTTTTTTTTTAATAATGTCGCCTCGTAAATTTTTGGGGTAGCATCTATTTTAGCCATTATTTTTCAAAAAAAACTAAAGGTTTTACTTTAGGCGTGCTGTTTTTAGAAAATAAATTTAGAGTTTGGATCAAAAATAGTAGAGGGCTCAAAGTGGAGCTTAAGCTAAGGCTTCATGGAGCCGACCCGCCCCCTCCTTCACCGCACCCCCACCGCGCACAGAATTTTCTAGCAAATGGCTACACGAGCCGATTGTGACAGAAAATTTGAATGTATCCTTGCGGCACTGCACTCCTGCCATTGTAAGTCATATTGTGGAAGAACAATGCTCGAAGTGTTAGAGCTCAAGCCTCACTCGATCCCGAATAATTACTCTATTTGATTGAATGGTTAAATCAGTTAGCACACATAGCACATTATATTAGTGCTGTTCGGGAATTACATTTTGTCTTAGGGACATTTTTGGGCGGTAATATATCTATTTCTAGCAGTAACGGGGCTGGAAAAAATTTAAAAATAATTTTCCACTTTAGGATTATTTATGTATTTTTCAGATTTATAATTTTACTCTAAACTTAGCTTTTCCAATCATTTCAATTAAAGGATTAAAATAATTTGATAGTTTAAAGTGAGTTAAATGTAGTGGTCAGCAATATTTTGAATAGTCAAGAATAAGGACAAAAACTCCGATTCGGTTGCAGTTATTGGTATGGCCAATACATTTACCTTCTATAATCTTGAGAAAAAAAATATTATAGCAACAAAATATTTACACATTAAAATTTTATATCTATTTATTTCTAAATTATAAGTTTTCCAAATAAAAACTAAAATTTTTGTCCAAGAAGTGTTAAATAAGATTTTTGATATATGTAAATTAAATAACTAGTCCTAATGCAACTATAATAATAGTGTATTTTTTATCAAATATTTTTGGCTTGAATATAAATAGGTAAATTCTAAAAATAAATTTTAAGACTGACTAAAATAGTTTTAAGTAAAAAACTAATGGCATGGTTTTTTACAAATACTTTCACAGTAAAACAGCACAATATTTTAACTAACCTGAATAAATATAAGTGAACAACATTCTTGTCCATAAGAAAGACAAAACATTTCCGGACCGAGCCAGTGTGCCCGGTTACCTCTTACGTTTTAGTTACTATAGCTCTCACAAAAAGCGCTGTTGCATTCCAAAAATATTAGCTTATCCAACACTTATTATCTATGGTATAAAAGCAAATGGATGGCATTAAAAATAATAGTACCCACTTAATTTACGTGTCTTTATGCAAATAAATGTATTTAAGGTGTATTTCATGAAAATTTCTATATTTAAAAGCCACTTTTTTTCCATTGTTTGCACTAAAAATATGTTTTCTTGGCTTAAATATATTCAGAGATAGACATTTCCCTCAATTATATTTAGTTTTATGTTATTTAATGGCGCTCAGCTATTTTGTAAGTAATTACAAAATAAGTAACTGAAGTTTCGAGAGCTCAGCTGCTTAATGGATGATCAAGTTGATTAAAATTTATTAATTAATAATATTTTTAATGAAAATTATATATACACATTACTTTGATGGTTGGTCCTTTGCTGAAATTTTTAAAAATATTTCCCCAAAAAATCCCGGGAAATATTTATTTACACCCGAATTTCGGTAACAACCATTTTCCCGAATTTTTTCCTGAAGTTAGGGATCCCGCACAGCCCTACATTAAATGTAATCCAAATAAATGTACAAACTGGCATATTCTCTACATTAATATAATAATCAAGAAAATATAATATGTTCGTACTTGTTTAGTTTAGAAATTATTTTATTGGTTTATAAAAATGGATGATTATTGAATAATGTATTTATTTCAATGTATAGTCGCAAATCATCTGGAATATTGTTATTCTCTCCGATTGATTGTTCCATTATTAGTTTATATGTGGTGGCGCCTGAAATCACGTGACTAGGGTAAAATAGTTTCTGTTTTCCTTCCTCTTTGCAAACTCTGTTTCATCCTTTACGTCTTCTGTATCAGGGGCTTGTGCCGACTTCCTGTGTGTGACAAAAAGAAAGAAAAGGGACTAAAAACAGAGATATAAATATAGAAGACACACACAAAAAAGAAAGAGGAATATAAAGGAAGAAGTATACAAATAAAGTATCAAAGAGTCTTCTGGAACTTTGTGAATGCAGCGAAGCTCATGAATCGGAGGATTTATTTTATTTCTACTGCAAAGAGCACGGGCAAGTGGATTCATTTCGTTTTTATTCTGCTCTGAGATTTTTTTTTTCTTTATCTTGACTCTGTTTTCTTTTTCATTCCTATTTTTATTTTTATTTTTGAAGAGTGTAAGGGGTGCGGGTTGAATGAGCAAGTTTGTTGAGAATCAGGAGAATGTTTTGTATCACGTTTTGAAGTATTGGTTTGTATTTAAGATATTTTAACTTGTGTATCTAAAATTTTAAACCGATTGGTTTGGAAATTTATGGTTCTATGAAATAGTTATACAAATTCATTTTTTATTTCCCAATTTTATCATCATTTCAATAATAATTTAGGAATATCTTATTTAATTATTGGCCAATTTTAAAAGCCCTGAAACTGTACTATTTTTAAACCATTTGAATCCAGTTTGGATCCTAGCTCCATCCCTCCCCAGCTTGTATTTTTAATTCTTAATAACTACCATGATCTGAAAGTTTACCCAATAATTTTATACTAACATTGTTGACAAAGTCACCAGAGGTTCTGAGATGAATCTTCGCAGATACGATGGAATAATGAGCAATGATATCACAAAGCTAAGCTAGTATTACCATAGTAGTTCTGGAAGTCCTATCAAAATGCACAGACTTAAATAAAACATTGTCTAACAGAAAACTTTCCTCCCACTACCCCTCACTATCATACCTAAATATTCCATGTTAGGCATAGTTTTTGTTTTAATTTTGATTTTTTTTAAATCAACACCTGTGTCAAGTGCTATGTTAATCTCAATGGACAGTGAGTCTGAGAGGGAGAATGTATTTTTCTTAATATGATACTCTATTTGTTTTCAAATTTATTAATAAATAATAGGTATTTATTCAATGTGCACTCTTAGACTCCACGTTTGTTTACTGAACATATCCTTATGTATAACCATTTATTATACTGTTTAAATTGAGAGGGAATACCTTGACAGTACCAGCTCACAAAGTAATAACTAATTTTACCGAGGATATCAGCGAAAAACAAACGACCTAATATTTCAAATAAAGTAACGATAGCCCCAATTTGATATTGATAAATGCTTACAGATACCCTTGAGGAGAACTGGAGATCTCCCCCTCCCTAAGATGGAGACTAACATTTGAACACAACCCCTAAATTTACCTAATTTTATGATCATTTTATTTGCATTAATATAAACTGTATCTACATATTTTTTAGCATCAAATCTTATTACACGTTCGGGTTACACGTTTGTGTATTAGTTTCGCTAATGGTTTTAGGGATTGGAAAGGTTTTATGTTAAGGAACTTTATCTGCATTTACGCGGAGGGAGAGTGGAAATTCATTTTGGAAAACCCCTCCTTCAGTACACCCAACAAATATTCGAAGCTTGATCCCCCCGTCATCTGCAGTCTAGCCTACTGCGAGAGTAGTGCGTTAGACCATGTGGCCACCAAAGTGGATTTTTAACCTACATTGCTATATTATTTTTGTATTATGCGTCTTACTGCTTGTTTGCGATATCAAAAAGTTACAACATTGTAACTAATCTAGGGGTACATCATAATGGTGTATTTTAAGGTGATGCACTGGGAAATTAATTAGAAAGGATCATTGCCTTCCATAGTTAAATACATGCTTGTAAAACACACCCGCTGTGTCGATACCTATAGTCTCTTTATGCATATATTATGTAAACTGCGTTCACCCTGAGAGTTAATAATTAGTCCTACCTTGACGGGTTACTCTATGGCCCTGTCTTATAAGCTGCACCATAGTAGAACTATATAGGCTAAGCTTGCTACCTTTAATGGTAGACAAAGATACGTATGTATCATATACTCCCACTTGCATATTAGATGTTAAATTTACAAACACAAACTCTATATCAGTAAACGTTAAATAAGCTAATTCAAACTAAAACATTACGCAGAATACAGCACATACTGCCTTTAGATATTTACTAACTAAATATTAGGATGAACCCGTATACAAATATTAAATACCTTTTTGGCTTCACCGGAATATAACCAGGCTTCCATAGCGTTAGGGTTCACAACCCTGAACCGTTAGCCACATTAACGATCACCTACAAATACGATCATGTGAAATAAAGTTATTTGTACGACGTACACCTCACGAAATACAGCAAAATTCTACGAAAATCCCAAATCCTGATCGCACACATTTCACGACAAATTTTCCACTGCTTGATATAACTTAGATTGGAGGCATCCCTCTTTTCATATTCTTGACTTTTTTTTTTTTTATTAAAGATATATGTAAGGAAGAGTTCTGTATCCAGAAGAAAAAATTTATTTTCTTTTGACGCGATATTCTTAACGTTTTCCTTTAACATAAAAGAAAAATGATATTTTCTTTTGGATTTATTAGTAGAAGTTTCTGAAGAAATATTTTCAGAGGGAATGAAGTTTTGTTGAATCAAATATATCACAAGTTAAATGAGGTCTATCTATATAGCGGGGGGGAAGGGGGGGAAACCAGAGCAATACGTTCTTATGAAATAGTATAATAAATACATAACCAGCATATTGATAGAAAAGGAACAGACAAATATAATGTTTAGTAAACCTGTTTGTTCATCCATAGGCAAAATTTTTCACTCTACAATGGTCTTGCAACTAAAAGTGCGATTTTAAATTCTAGCGAAACAAATTTATAGATATTTAATCGGAATCATCAAGACAATATAAACTCAAATGTAGCCTAAAAGTTTATGAATATCATCTAAGTCAATGCATAGCTTTTTATTAAATATCTAAAGTGTAGAGTAGACCAGTGATCATCCTAGGTCCCGTACTATACGAGGTGGTAGCACCATATATGATTCATGAGAAATGTCTAGCTCTAGAATCTGCCCATGCTAGGCGCGGTTTCGTATCCCGCGTGGAGAGTTTTACCCATTGTTTTGATCCGAGTTTGAAGCAATGCATAAATGATTAAGTTAAAAAAAAAATACTTTCTCATATCAAGAGAAATTTATGTAATCGTGAAAAAAATCTATCTCGAGATTATGGTGAATATTTATGGTTTATGAAAACTCAAACCCTATCTGTCTGCCTGTCTGTTTGTTTATCCCTGTACACGGATCCAAAACTGTTGAATGGATTTTGTTCAAACTTGATATTTATATCTATAAGGCTAAGCTTGGAGAGGATTTTTTAATATTATTTTGACCCTCGACCTCAAGTCAAGGCTAGTTTACTGATGAGGGAATTTTTTGAATTCCTAATTTTTCGGAAATGGTTCTGACAATTTGGTTTAAAATTCAAGTTAAGGAATTGTTTGTCATGATAAATAACAGTGTAACATTAATTTTTGGACAAAAATTCGTTGAAGGCCTGCTTACTGATGGGAAATTTTGGAAAATTTATAATATTTCAAAAATAACTCTTATAATTTTGTTTTGAGTGTATATCTGTGGATTGTATGGTATGATAAATAACATTTTACTTGTTTTTGGGGTAAAAACTCGTTAGTGGTTATTGTATAAGTGGCTCTAACGATTCAGCTTTAAATGGGTACCTGTGGAATGTTTGATATGATAAATTGCACTATATTTTTTTTAAATAAAACAAAAGAAGATTTTATAGAAGTTTACTGATGACTGATTTTTTAAAAATTTGGATTTTTTGAAAAAACCTGAATAATCTCGTTCAAATTTGTTATCATGGAACCATTTTACATGATTAATAATAAAATGTATTTTTACGTTGATAAATACATTAGTTTATGGTAGTTTACTTGCAATAAATTATAAAATATAAAATATTTTTTAGAAATTGACGTTGGTACAAAATATTTGCTTTTTTTTCTTATTTATAATGAAAATGGCTTAGTTTTTTCCTTCCACCCAATACCCTTAATCCCCAACCTCATCCCAACACTACAAATATTAAGCTCTAGTAACGCCTCTGTTCATAGTAATCCCTTGAGCTACTTTTAAATGACTCTGTGGTTACTTCAATGATCTAGTTTTAAAAATGTGTGCATATAAGGACAATGTCAGGGGTTTTAAAAAACGTGATAAAATTCAATTTTATGTTATAAAATAAGCTTATGTTTGAATAGATTTTGAGGAATGACTTATCTAAGTCAACAGGTTTTATATATATATGTATATCTAACCTGATAATATAGCCCAATGATTATAAGTTATATATATATATATATATATATGGCTATATCATCAGTGTGGCCTACCACCGTTCATATTAAATGCAAATAATGCTATATTACTTTAACGGGGTAAGGATAAGAAATGAAGCATTTTGGAGGTTTTCTACCCACTTTTGCTTGGAAGGAGAGTAAGAAACATTTAGAAAAAACTACCCTCACTAGAGCCAACCGGGATTCTAACTTCGATATTTCCGTCATCAATAGGCCAGTTTAGCATGAATGACGCTTTAGACGGTTCTTCCCTGAAGCGGGTTGTTATAAATATTGGTGTTGCTAACATTTGAATACATTGGCTTATATCGGTAATTCAATGCGATAATTACGTATAATAATAAAAAATAAATCACATATTTTATCTATCTTTTATTGGATGTCAGATCTTACATGCTTCCTCATTATTCTTGGCAGTGTCCTAGGTCAGTGTCGGTCGTGTATGAATGCGGTAGGGTGTGTATGACCTACTGATGGACAAAAACGTCGTACATGACTTTCTTTTCAATGCCTTGCGTTTCGATTCCAGGCAACGAGGCGAAAAAAAAAAGCTTCACGTGTTGTATATTTTTACACTGCTTATCTTTATCAGTTTATGTTATACGCAAACATATTTTAATTGGGTTATACAAAAGATATAATTTTGGAACATATTCTGATTGGATTAATACAAAATATATAATTTAGAGGAAAGGTAAACGCACTTTCGTGAAGGGGAAAGCCTTCCCCGGAAAACGTGTGTATCTAAATTAGGTTTGACATTTATTTGAGACCACGTGTCTACTACACTTGTGGATTCATGTGTACAATCATTATGAATACAATCCCCTAATTCATAGTTGCTGGTATCACACATGCTATTTTGTAAATGATAGGACACAAACAAATTCTATGTTAGTAGGACTGGAGATTAAAAAGTAAAAACAGGCTGATGCAAAGAAGGTAACTTTAACTCACCGTTAACCTATTGGTTCGCATTTCGTGACTCAAAAGTTATCTTGCTATTTCTTAAGTGTGATTTAATCTACCTTTGATTCTTTCTAACTAATTAACAACCTTAATTGAATGCTATTTTTAATGTAGTCGTTGTTTTTACGATCTATTTAGCATATATATATATATATAGACCTATATAATATATTATATAGACCTCTATATATATTATATATATTACTTGTATACTGACCTATCTCAGGTTTCTCAAGATTATTTTCCTCTTACTATTCAATTTGTAGGTCTATCAATAAATACATTTCTAATCAATAAAAAAGAATTGAAAATCTTTTTGGATTTTAGACACTGTGTTTATAATAGCAATGTTTAGCTTGTGGGACTCAAATTTCAAACTAATTTTAAGACAGTAAGTTTACTTACGATATTAACTTATGTGGATTTTGTTTTATTTTTATTTTAATATAATGTCTGAATAAGCATGTAATATGAAGTTTGTATAAAAGAAAGAATTGTAACTATGAAGATTTCACCTCCATTTCCAGGCGTACTGAAGAACTCAAGATGATGTTTCGGAAGGCTGCTCTGGACGACACAGGATCGTTGATGAAGGAGAGGATATCCCTTCAAGGTCAAGGCTGACCGTCCCCAAGATTCTGGTACCTGTCGACGATACACTGTGTACTGTGAAGTATTTGTGTCTATTTTTATTAAAAAATAATTAAGATAACACTTCAGTGTAGGTTGACAGTGTTTCCAAGATATTACAAATATTAAGTGTACAAATTATGTGGTATAGTGCAAAAAAAAACCTTGAGTTACGGTAAATACCGATTTATAGCCCTAATATATTTTAGTTCTTCCCTCCTTGAACAAATGTTTAACCTTAGAATCTTAATAATAAACTATAAACAAAAATGTGAATTCATTAAGTATATATGAAAAAGTAATATGAGTGCCATCCAATTCTAAGATTCTACATACTATATTTTGAACCTCATATTAATGCATGCATGAACATGACTAGTTGAGAAAATTCTGGTAATGGTTTGGTGAGTGTTTCATCTTTTTAAATCCAAAATCAATTTTTTTAAAAATATTTCTAAAGTAAAAACAATTGTGTGTGCAAGTTCAGCTACAAAGTAAAATCAATTTGTGTGTACAAGTACAACATAGATATTGATTTAATTTTGTGTGACTATGTGTTTGTTGATGATTTTTTGTCAGACACTAGCAAGTGATTCTGTGTGTTGTACTAAGTGTTCCAATGTTGAAAAAAACTATAAAAAATATTGAATTTTGTAAATAGTCTCTTATAGTACAATTATTATTACATTTACAAGTAATACCAATGTAGAAATCTTTGTGGTCAAATAAATTAATTAACGTTTGACATTGCGAAAAAAAAACACCTATTTTTATGTTATTTAAAGACAATAGATATTGCAAGAAATGAATTGTAACTGTTCATTAACTTTGTAATGAGCTTATGTACTTACATTTGGTACTAAATTCAGGAGTATCTCATACATCCAACCGTAAAATATTGGCCCCTCTATTACGTTGACAATATTTTCTGATTTAAAAATCAATAATGCTACAAGGTTAATCAAATTAAATCTTGTATGCAAAGTAAATTCAAATTAATATATTGAAAGTAAATTCATAGATGAAAGGTTGTTAAAAAAAAAGTAAAGATTTGAAAATTTTCAAGAGCTTTTTCTTATTCTCATATTATAAATGCTAGAATTTTAAATTACACACATAAAGTGAATTAAATTACAAAAGATGTCCATAAATTATTCAATCATTATTTAAAAAATCGCTATTTTAGAAGCTATCTTAAAGTGATTAGCGAAATAAAAAAAATATTGGATTGTGTGTTATTAGGCTTTTTTAAGCATTATAATAGGGTGAATAATGAATGGACACCCTTGTATTACTTAAAAAAATAATAAGAATGATGTATTTAAAACATGTTGAGTTGATATTTATTTGTAAAATAAGATAGTAAAAAATTAGAACGTTATCATTCCCAACCTATCGGATATGGTTTAGACTCAATATTCCCGGGTCATATTCAAGTACACTAGCAATTACCTAATCTAGGTCACTAAACTAAAACATAGCCTGTGAATAAATACTAAATGGCACATCGTTTTTTAAACATGAACAGCTTACAGTGTTTATTAATAGATTATATTTGTTAGATTTATAAACGATAACTTGTTGATAATATCTATAAATTTTTCTAATTTAAAAATTTATAAGTTTATGCTATATTTTAAATTTGTGGATTAAAATATTTATTCTTAATCCAAACCATTTATTTGTTATGTTTACCCTCAACCAAAATCGAAATTTTTTTTTCATGAGAAAATGAAGGCTTATTAATTGCAGCTAACAATTTTCTCTTATATGATATGCACCGATCATCTGATGTGTTCATAAAATATAAATTTTTAGCTAAGATGAGTGAAGTTTAAAATACTTTCCCTCGCATATTTAATAATAAAAATAGATAATTCAAGCGAGGCATTCATAAATAGCTGACTACAAAAAAAGTTTACAACCACATTAATGATATAGCACACACAAAATAATAGAATAACTTCTCGACGGGTTAGATTTTTGAAGTTCCTATCGCACGACGATATTAGGGGGCCAATTTACGTTTTGATTATAGATGTCATCTGAATACATGATATACGTAAAATATATTAGTCCAGGCAAACGCCAAATTACTCAATAGCTAATTAAAAGTTGAACTACATTTATTTTGTAACTAATGAAACGTAATAATTTAGGTTTTAGAGTCGTAGCACTTGCTATGGAATTGTTCGAATGTACAGTGTAAACTAATATTTTGCCTGCCACCATACTCATTCAGTAGTATACGTAATTGGGACTGTGACGTCTTCAAATTGTTGTATTCAAGATTTCTTACTTTTGTACCTAATTTTTTTAAACTTTTTTTAATTTTAAATATTTTTATTTAAATATTTTGTTGAGTTTCTTACATTGTTTTGTTTAAATGTTGCTCAAAATAAAAAAGTATACCATTTTTTTATTCTTTATACGAAAAGAGAGTGTTAATAAATTGTATATGTGTGTGGATGTAATTTATTTCAATAAAAATTCAAAAAATTTTAAATTTATGTTTTTGTTTATTTTATTGGTTCTAAATACACATCAATAACCCATTATGAACTTGGTGTACAAATAAAATAAATACTAATAATATTTAGCTTCTTTAAATTTTTAACTAAAATGGAATACATATTATTAATATTTAATTGTTTACACCTCGTATGTATGTCTAGTTATACTAAATTCTAGCCCCATTCATTAATTACTTTTTTTAACAATGGTAAGTAAAAACAAAAATAGTAATTTTGACACATAAACTCTGAACTGTAATGACTTGAAATAAATGAATCAATTTATAGCTTCTTATTATTATATTCTTGATAAATTGTGTAATAAAATATGAAGGTTACAGAAAAAAAGGGGGAACGTCACATTAAACACATTTTCTAGGACAACTTTTAGATCTCAAACCCCATAGGAACCCCGACAAATATATTTTTTTAAATTAATTTAAATATGACAAATATATATATATTTTAACCATAATCTAAGGTGCATTAGAATGGTTTAGTGATTGTCTAACAGATGGCAGGAAAAACTAATTTGAGTTAAAGTTGGACTCTCCTCTTTTTTACCTTGTACCCTTCATATTTAATTGTCAATAGACCTAAAAATATATATTTACTGTCCATTACTTAACCAAACCTCAAGTATCTTTACTAATGCAGATCCTATTGTTAGATAAACTTGTTTAATAATTTATTGTACATAAAAATAGTAATCTAAAACTTAATCTCTAGTGTGGTTGAAAAAAAAAATACAAAGTTCCAAAATGGCACAAGGAAAAATTATAAACAAAAATACATTTTAGAATAGATTATATTTGGATGGTAAGAATGTTCATGAAACTAAGACATATTATGATACTTTCATATTCATATAGCAATATAGTTACAGGTGTAACCTGCTTCGGTGGCCGCATGGTTTAAGTCGTAACTCTCGTGTTGGACTAAGACTGCCGATGACGAGGAGATTGGGGTTGGATCCCTGTCTGGTATACTTAGAGGGGTTTTCCCAAAATGATTTTCCATTTTACCTCCATACAAATGCAGGTACACTTCCTCTAAATCCAACCTTCCTCGTCCCTAACTGATAAGCGCAATTAGTACATAGGTGCATAACCTGAACAGGTAATAAGGCGTGATGGTAATAAAAAAAGTTTAAAAACAATTAGCATGTCCACGTCCATCTCGATGTTTACTCTTAATTATAACTTTAAAGTATAAGATTTTTCTAAAAATTCATAAACAAAAAACTTTTAATATCTGGATTTATTTTGAAAATATTACGATAATCTTAGCAAATACATCAATCAGGGATACCAATGCAATATTTATATTTAAATTTACTGTTATTATTTACATGGACAAAACGTTAAACTCATGAAGTCTGTTATGCCACTAGTGAAGAGGTCAGGGTTCAATTACGGTTGGGTATCATGAGTGTGATCCTTCCTAAAGAGTTTACTCACTCTTAATCAACGAAATTTTGTGTTTTTCCTCTAAATTCTACGTTCCTTGTATTTTCACCAATTGTGTAATTAAATGCTTGTATTATGGACGCAGTGAAAAATAAAACACTTTTGATTTGAATTCTTACTATACGTTATGAAATAATTAAACTCTTATTATTTTAAATAGCACTAAAACAAATTAATTAGTAAAATAGTACATTGATTTGCTATTTAAACTTATTATAGGTATACGATATGTTTACGTTGGTTCGAATGGCTCAAGATTTTAAATAAGGAAGTGAATGTTCCTTGTGATAGACACAATTATGAGTTAGCTTATAGAAAGACGTGTTTGTTTGTTCCCCGATCTTTATCCTCTCACCTTTCACCCCCCTTTTTCCCAAATATTTTTTTATGTGTTAAACTGGCTCCAAAAAGAAATATTAGGTGGATCCAACGTTAGGATCAAAGTATGAGGGATGTCGCTTTAACGCATTTCTGGATACTTAGAGAGAAAGATATATGACCCACGTAAATCCTAGTGCTTGCACGTAGCTTGATATATGTATACGTCCGCGCACAAACACACACACACACACACAAACACATACGGAACGTATTTCCCCACACACACACTGGTTCCCATACTGGACACACAAACTGTTACCAAGCTTTCCACCTGCAAACAGCAACCCTCATTGGCTACACCAAGGGAGGGAGAGGTCGGTTTGAATTTTTCCACATTCCCCTTTTAACCACCCTCTCCCTACGGTGGGCCCAACTGTGCCCCCTCCTCTGAACCCCTAAAAGCCTAATCCACGTGGATTTACAAGGGTTATAGGTTGACGTGTGGGACCTGCAACGCCACATGCTCCATATAACCCAACACCCCGTAGTAGAAAGAGGGGTAGGGAAAAAAAAAAAAATTGTCTCTGAGTTTTTAAGGGTCACTTCCACGTAATTTAACACGTTACCAAGAACCTTATGTACCTATGGTAGTTGTTCCGTAGCGTCGTATGTTTGTCACCCCCCCCCCCCCCCCACTGGCGGAGTTAATTATTGACGTGTGAAGAATGGTTATGATTGGAGGAAGGCTATCAGTTCATTTATTTCAGATTTTGTCGTTTGTTTATTTGTCATGTGGGTTGTTATTACTGAGGGCTTATGTAATGGGCCTATAGGTCATAAATGAAGAGAAGCTATCAAGTTATTAAACGTTAAATGTCAATTACTCGATAACAAAAAAAAAAAATTATACACATTTCATTCGTCAGATTAAATTTTTGAAATATGCTAACTCCTACCAATGATAAATTGTTTTTAGGATACTTTTTAAAAAGTTTCTACTTACAATTTGTAAACTTATAATATTTCAGTATTGTGTTTATTTTTTAAAGAAATATATATGTTTTAGAATTTTTAGTGTCATTAATGACAAATTAATTAAGAAAAGCGTTTGGTTTGAAACTAGGTAAATTAGGGTGTGCAAATTAAGAAGGTCTATCAACTTACAAGCCAATAAATTTTCAATTTACTAAAGACAGGAATATGTTCCAACCATTCATTGTTTTTTAATTATATTTTCAATTGGAAATTAGTATACCGTATTAAGAACTATATTTAAAGGAGGATCAATTTGTTGTACAAATATTATCTAAACTAATTTTAGTCCCACAATGCACATACATTCATTTTTTATATAGATTATATGACTATTTATTATAATAATTCTTATTGTTCATTGCTTTAAGTAGTTTGTAAAAAACCGGTTCTAAGCAGAGAACATTCATTGCGGCTGATATTGTGGATACAGAAGACGGTGATTGGAAAGAGGGGGGGGAAAGGGGTGAGTCCATGTTTATTCGTGAATCTTCGTACGCACATAAATTACGGCTCTCAAATAAGTGTTATTATTTCCTAGAATTTGAAGTTTTGATTGTGTTGATGTATTGTTTAATAAGAGCGAAGCCGCGGGCAATTGATAGTAATTTAACTAAAGAAAACCACACAATTAAGATGCACAGAGGAAAATGCAATGTGATATACAATAGTTGATATAAAGATTTAAAATATACCAGAGAGAATTTGGCAAAGGTTAAAGTGTCTACACAAGCCTATTCACCAAATAAATCTACTCATGGAAATGCTTGTACTTTATGTTTAACGGGCTTCTTATCTTTGTCTGAATGTGATACTACATATATTTTAAATTAAAAAACCACTTTGGTTTGCCCATTTACCACGACGCTAATATGATAACATTTCATCTTAATACTATAGTTCATTTTTCATTGGAAAAGCTTTATTTATAAAACAGCTAGAAAAGTTGCTAAATCTACTTTCACGTATCCATACGTCAAATCATGTGTTCTGCAGCGGCGCGTTACAGTTGGGCAACGAACCCCTTGTCCCAAAGTCGTAATAGCTTAGTTGGGCCATTTTCACTGGCCAAGTAGACTTATAACAGATAAGACCTGCAGGTAAATACGAATTTGGCCCCACCAATAATTTTGCCTTGTATTAGGTTAGGCTTGCTTTGGTTATGATCGTGTGGTGCAATAGGTTAAATTAGGTTGGATTATGTTATGGTAAGCTATGCTAGGCTATGTTAGCTTAACTTTTTTTTCATGTCTTGCTGTACGTCGTTAACTGTTTTTGTTCAGGTTGAGAAAACATTAACATCCATCCTAAATGGAACGTCACAACAGCTTGGACAAGGAAGCCTTGTTTACAATTCCAAGAAGGAACTCGTGACCCAATTGTAAAGGTAAGCGTCCACTGGGTCGGTACCGCACGGACGGAACGGAAAGTACAACTAATTCGTAGCATTATTTGTTACCAAGATGCGCCCACTACGTCGGTACCACCGACAACGGACTCTCCGCCGTTCCGCCATTCGACAGAAAGTACGAGAGAAGGAATTAAAATCAAGTGCGGTCCGGAATCTTTGGCGTCATCTTCAACCAGATCAGGAAATAATGTGTGGTATCCGCCAAACATATTTTCCTGTTGATGTTGTGAACCCAGTATCGTCGTTTCCTACATTTTCTTCTCTCCTCTTCAATTAAAAGGCAACTAATAACTACAAATTCTTCCTCGCTTTCCATATTTAAATAATACGGTGAAATATACCCCACAAAAGCACAATTATTATAAACATGAAACAAATTCAACAATAACAGAAATGCAAACAGTACTTCCTTGAACACGCAAACGAGAAGTTCATCTTCTGGCTCGAGATCAGCTGAACAAACTGAGTCTCCAACCGTGCGGATAATGGGCGCACCCCCTCCCCCCCCCTAAAATGTGTGGTCCGTGCTTACCTTAATTCGTCAATCTGCAGATGTCACTTTTGTTAGATATTATCAATAAATTACATTACATATAAAATAACACTGATAGTAGGCTATACTAATAAACCATTATTTGACTGAAAAAAAAGTTTGTATTTTCTAAAAGGCTCCTCCTGTGAAACTGGGACTATTTTTTCACATCCCTTACGTGTGTTATTAAATGCTAATATCCCATATGGGTGGAAGGATATGGTGCAAAAAATAATAATAAAGAAAAAAAGTATTCATATCATGCCGATTTAATGGTTGATTATAATATGACTGATTATAACATTTCTACAAGTGTATTCCATAAACATAATGGTTCTAATTGTATTATCTGATAGTATAAAATATAAGATTTACAACGTTACTGTATAAAAAGTTTATTTTAATGTTATCATTGTTTTGCAGTGATTACTTTTTACTGTAATAATGTGAACGCACCTGAGAATATTGAGAGAAAAAAAAATGGCGTTAAATGATCCATCTCAATGAACGATGTTTAGTCGTCTATCGACATAAATCACAGTGACAGCCCTATCACGGATAGAATATACCTAGGTTGAAGAACTACAGAAGTACCGTATGAATAGTACGCGTGGGCAGACTGATAAACTGGGGGTAATTTTACTCGTAATATTACTGTCGGTATATGTTTTCTACACCACCAATTTTTACTCTCTTTCCAGGATATACTCATATTAATTAAGTTAATGGGGTAGAGATAAGTAGAGTATAATTTTGAGGAAATGTAACTTTATTTTCTTGGAGAGAGGGGGGAAATTTAGAAAAAAGCTCGTTACACTTGGAGGTGTCTGAACACATGTATCTCAGTCATATACAAACCAGACTAAATGAGCCTATAGTGTGCTTCGCGCTCCCACTGATTGGACAGTTTTTATATCATATACCATGTTTTTTTACTAACACGTCTTACTACCCGTCCCGGTTACACGAATTTGTACTAATTACGCTAATTGCCTAAGGGTGATGAATATTGAATTTAAAGGAATTTTACCCACATTTTCTTGGAGGGCGAATGGAAGACAGATTAGGAAACATCACGTTCAATACACCCGACCTTCCCATCTTCGGCAGTCCAGTTTATTGTAATAGTGACGCCTTAGACCATTAGACTACTGATGCTGGCAACACGGAGGTTAAAAACGGCTTAGTGTGAGTGGTAGATAGAAGAAAAAAAAAGGCTTAAAGAAGGTGCACCCACATTCGAATGAATTGAGGATGAAAACCACAATGAAAAACCAACTCCAAAACACTTAGCTGAGACTCGAACCTTTTAATCGCGACTCACAATCGCAAATAATTAAAGTGAACATTAATCTGCTTTAGATAGCCTTGATTTTGCAAATCAAAATAAACACAATGTACTTATAAACTTTCACTATGATTTTATTCTGCCAACTAAAGCTACATTTTTGTTTAATTGTCGATCATTTATGAATGGGTGGACTATTATTGACTTTATAGAGAAGACTAGCAGTGGCAACTGAGTGGTCTAGTACGACAGAATCGCATTACATTCGATCGTTGTCGACGGGAACCGGCTGGAAACAATGATAGGTATTTTACCCCCGACTTCCTTCAACACTACGTGAGTTTAGTTCCTCTTAAAGGACCCTTCACACACCTAGTCCTTAGATCAAGCCGTTAACTGCCTATATGTTTAAACGTAGCGATCATATCGTATACTGCATTCATGGTAGGAATTACTCTCTGAAAGGTCTTTTTTCCTATCAAAATCCTACTATATAATAGCTTTCTGGTAGGGAAAAAGGCCTTTCATAAAACAATTCCTACGCTGAACAGACTTTATATACGTTTTCATAATATATCTTTTTATACTTTAGAACACACATAAATAAACAATTTAAATAGAAAGTTTTAGCAAAAACTAAATATATTCTAGGCTCTACTAAGAAGAAAGAAGTCAATAAATAATAGAAATTGAGTTTATTATTTAGATTTAAAAAATCAGTCATCTGCAAACAACCCTGAGCTCAAGTTTCATACAAATAAAATATTCTATAGTGCTAAATATAATGTAAAAAAACTCCTTGGTAAAAGGTAAGAACCAAATCGTGAGTCGTTTAAAAAAAAAAGTATAATTCTCCAAAATCAGCTTTTAGTAAACTAATCATCTTTAAATTTAGAGCTAGAATCAAAACCACTATTTTCCCTTGATCTATGATCATATAGTATTTAAGTATCACGTTGAAATGAGATCCGTAAAATTGTTTCGGTTGCAGTTCTTGTTACAGACATGCATACGGAGGGACCAACAAAATGGCAAGACCCACTTTTTTAAGTTCGGGTGCACAAACATCAAGAACCCTCATTATCCGGAGGTCAAAAATTTTGAACCAATAAAATATTTTCTCTAAAGATATGATTTTTCTTTTAGAAAAAAGATTTTTTTTCTAAATAATGGAAATTGAAACCATATTTAATTTTTTTTTAATATTCTCCAAATGGAATTTCAAAAAAATTATTTATTTACCATTATATTGACCTGAGTAATATAAATATATTTTTGGACACCGCATCCTACTACCCATCCAGGTACTACTCTTTTAAAATGAAGCTGAAAGGTAGGAAGGAAAGGGTAGGTAGAATTTAGAGTACTAAATTAGGCCTACCTGGCTTTTTCTTGGAGACAAAAGAGTGGGAAGTTATTCATCGAAAAATACCCTCGGTACATATAGCCGGGATTCAAACCCTGATCTCCTAGTCACCGTCAAAACAAAATTGGGCGAGATTGATGGTTAGTCCACCTGTGCCAAGATATTGTGTAGTATTAAAATACATATCCTATTAAAAAAAAAGAGATCGCCAGGAATACTTACCAACAAAAATTATAATGTTATTTTCTGCTACAAAATGTTTTAATCTCATAAAATGTTGCACTTGGTCGGTTGTTGTCTTCACGCTTCCAATTACCGCGCTTCTCTGAGTATCAGAAACGTTGATGGAGGGCTAAATTTCCTCGTGAACTAATCTGTGATTCATGGGAAGCTGCAGTTTCGGTTGGGGCCATTCCTCACCGGTCTGGAGATGTGTCATCAGATCCTTCATGAAAGTTTAAACGGGGGTTTGTAATCACGCGTAAAAGTTTGGCGGTGGAATATTAGGGCCAAAATTAAATTGGGCGTTTCTTTGTGGGGTACACCTTATCGATTTTTTTTTAATGTTTGTTTTCCATCTTCCCACCTTGGCCAAGAGCTTAGAGATCATCTCTAGTTCTAGGAGAACATTTTTTCTTTATTTGGCACCGCTTCTTACTACCCGTTCGGGCTATACTCTTAAGTACTAATTACGCTAATAAGCTAGAAATTGGGAAGGTTTAATATAGAGGAAGTTAACCCACATTTTCGTGGAAGGAGGGGGGAAAACCATTTAGGAAAAACAACCCCAGTTCACCCGAGTGATATTTGGACCTAGATCTCCCCGTCCTTGGCAGTCTAGCTCAACAAGAATCTAGCGCGTTAACTAGCTACGCCACCGAGGTGGGTGAGAACTTTGTTCGATTAGGATTTGCTTGGTTTTGTAATAATAATAGTAATAATAATTTCTTTAAATTTCCTTATTTTAGTGCTGGCCAACAACTGCAAGACCTATAACAGGCCAGCAATGAAAAATACTTGGTAAGGTGAGAAAATATAGGCTAGAATAATTACATAGAAGAACATTAGTCATAGCTAAATAACAATTTAAATGAGCAAATGAAGACAGTAAAGTTGATAAAGTGTAGAATATTTGTTGAAAAAAAAAGAAATTATATGTATGAAACCAATCTAAAATAAAAGTATTTTTAAAATTGTGTAATGAACATTTAATTAAAGTCCTTAATTGCAAGGAAGTTAATAGTAATAATTATTATAAAGATTTATAATTATTTCATTGTTTGTACCTCGTCTAATTAGACCTAATTTCAATCCCATAACTTAATTATTTTACCTTGACAATGGTACGCAAAAAGCGTAAATTAACAAATTAGGCAATTTATAACTCTTGAACTTTAATTATTTTAAATCATTAACTCGCTATTTATAGCTTATAATAACTATACACTTACTTATATTGTTCAATGAATTTTTTTTACTCTAGAATGATCTTAAGTAGTTTTTTTTTAGTTGTATGTCATCTTTGACCGAGGGGAGATATATTATTATCAAGTCCTGTCACCTGTGTATGTAGACTTTTAGCCACGCTGGTGGTACATAACGTTGCCTAGGGTGTACCTAGGAAGTTGTACACACATCGTACCTGCAATGAAAGGATTTGATGATAGTGATTATCTAGTTGTGGAGCCAGAAGTGATCTTAAACCTGAGTAAGCCTAACTAACCAAACTCTGGTGACTGTTGAGATAATTCCCCTTTCGGGAAAAAATACCCAAACTACCAACTGGGAATCCATACCCGGAACCCCAAGGTAGGGGCTAGGTGCACTGACCATTATATCACGGAGCCGTCTATTAAATTTGTGCTAAGATCTTTAGTTTAAAAAAACATGGCCGACTTTATTTACATTCTTTCTAGTTGTACACTACTCCTCGCTGGAGAACAAAGAAGTCGGAAGCTGATTTCACTTGTCTTAACACTTTTAGTATACTATTCTTGTCTAAAATGTCAATGCTTAAGCAATCACTATATTTACGGTATAATTTTGTCTCCAAACAAATGTGGGTAACTTCTTCAAAATTCAGCCTTCCTCATCCCCTGACCCATTACCGTAGATTAGTGCATAATCGTGTAAACCCGAACGGGTAGTAATATGCAGCGCCATAGAGCTCCTTACTGTGAAGTGCCACTGTATTTGTGTACCTACGTGTAACCAGTAAAAAAGTTTGGACTGTCAAATTGATATTAAGTGGTAGGGCACAGTTTTTCAACTTGCCCTCATCTTTGGCAACCTTCCACAAGACAACGCTGCCGCGGCCCTCCATTGTTGAGTTGTGACTAGTAGTGTAATGAGAACTGTCCTTACCTCCTTACAAGCGAGACAATATCACTATTATCGGCTGAGGTGAGCCCGCAATCGTCCAAGGCCGTGAAGAAACTACACGCTCACACATTTCAGTGGCCGATGCCGATGACGGGGAGATTGTGGTCGAGTGTGATGAGGCTGAGGTATTTCCTAAATTGTTTTCCCCCTTACCCTCCACGCGAATGCGGTGCACTCCCTTTAAATTCAACCTTTATCATTCCTAGCATATTAGAGTGATTAGTACATAGTCGTATAACCCGAACGGATAGTAAACTCTCTTTTGAACCTTTATTAGAACCCTTATATCTGACGTATTCCGAAAGGACTCGTAAACACATTGGCGATGTTTCACTACTTAATTCAGTAGATAAATGTATATTGAAAATCTGTCGTGCAGGGTAAGAAGAGTTTGTTAAAACTGTACTTCTAATGTATTTTCACACGCCAAGTGGGAATGTTGATACCTGACAAATGAGTGTTCTACCGAGTACATGTACAGTTTCAATACACTCTGCTTTCCCTGGCAACACTACAGGACACGATACTTTATTTGAAAAGATATGATGAGAAAATTGACGTACATTCACACAGTCAATATGTTTCAACCTTATTTTAATTAAAATATCATTCTTTTTAGAAAATGGTTTGTGTATATACAAATAAAACTGGTGATCTTCAACATTATACACGTATTAAAGGATTAACTTATGTTTTAAAACCAACACTATATTTTAGAAATATATATCATCACCATCATCATCGACTGTTTCCAGTCTGTGGCTGAATAGTTTAGTAAAATGGCTCCTTCCTCTGTCCTTCCACCTCCTTTAATTGCTTTCCCTTCTTCTCCTCTCACGTGCACACTGTTGCTATTTGCTCCTCCCATCTCTTTATTGGCCCTCCTTGCAGTCTTTTTCCTACATACATTATTTCCATCATTTTCTTTGGCATACTCTCTGTTTCCATCCTCATTACATGCCCATTCCATCTCAGTCATGCTTCCTCTACTATTTAAAGTAGGCTTTATAAAACACACATTTATTTGACTTCACCTTTGTTTAAAATATGGATTTAACTGTTTGATTGCGATGAAAGATATCTTAAATCTCTTCTGCTCAAACGTTTGTAATTAAATATATGTTATATGAATATTAGGACCTGCACTACTAGGAAATTACTACCAAGCTACCATGATAGATATTTTTTCTGTACGCTCCACGTCCTACTATCTGTTCGGGCTGTACGAATATTTACAATAATGTGTTAAGGATTATGAAGGTAGTATTTAGAGTAAATGTAGCTGTATTTGCTCGGAGGAAAGTGGGAACCAGTTTCGATAAAAACCAACCTCAGTATAACTGACAGGGTTTCGAACCCTGATCTTCCCGTAACTTGGCAGTCCAGTTTATTGTGATATTGACGCATTAAAGGTGACGTGTTTTGATAAAATGTAACCCTGATAGTTGATTGGGGATAGTTGACCTGTACTGAATTCAATGGGGGAACGATGGAATAAGACGTGTAACAAGATTATAGATGTCCTCCAAATACCACATCTCTCTCTCTCTCTCTCTCTCACCAGCCCTTCACTTACGAGTCACGCAAAAACCCTTGAATTGCTCCTCTAAAGTACTATTTGATGATACCAAGTGTGAAGAGAAAGGGTTTGGAGGGGGTAAAACTATCCGCCCCCTCCTCTCTCATCAAATATGCGTGGTCACGTGTATGCGTAGGGAAGGACTCGACTCGTGTGTGTATGTGTGTTTGTGTGTGTGCATGCGGACTTAAGCACGTGAGACAAATTCCAAAGCCAGGCAATACAACTGCGGGTTCACTAGATATTTTCGGCCTACCAGGAAATTAATGTTTTAGGTCTCCCTAATTCACTGCCGATCTTACGGGGATATATATATATCAATGGTCACGCTGACAAAAATGTTACCCCCATCTTGTTTGGTCATATGGTTATAGGTAGGTTTGGACGAGGAATGTATTTAAAAAAATCCCCTTTTTTCTAAGCAATACAGTTACACTTTCTCTAGAATGTTACCATTCTCATCCCGCTTCATTTGTTAATGTGGACTATCTGAACGAGTAGTAAGATTGGAAGCTGGAAACAAAACAATAACTAAAGCACGCGCTTCAGTGGCCAATGTTCTAACTAAGGAACTATTCTGAGATTAGACTGGCCTGCTAATGACGGAGAGATAGGGGTTAGAATCCTGGTTTGTTCTACTGTGGGTGGATTAAAAAAAAAATTCACTCTCCCTCGACGTGAATGCGAGTACATTCATATATATATATATATCATATCCTTCCTAATCCCTAAAGCCATTAGCGTTATTAATACTTAAGTATTCGACCCGAAAGGATAGTAAGACGCGGTATTAGAAAAACAAAAAGGAATTTGTTTTACCGTAACCAAGTGTACTGATGACAAGATGACGGGGAGCGGTAGACGAACCCGGTTCCCCCGGAAATACGTGGCGCCTAATGTCTGTTTAAAAGTACGTTGGTGCTGTGTGTGGATTGTTTTGATACAAGTATGACTCACCCATGTCTATCTGTTCGTCCATCCTTCTTTACTCCTCTCGCACCTGACATCCTGTCCGCCAAAAAAAACACTCGTGCGCTTGCTTTGATTTACAACCAATAGTTGGTCATTACTTTACAAGCTTCAGTAATGCGATAGTCAATCAAGCAATTGCTTAGGAAGTTCTCCGGGGAGCTATCATGGGGTCCCTCACCCCCCAGTTGGGAAAAATAAAAACAATAAATTTTATCTAGTTATTCAATGCTTCAATGGCCAATCAGGGGCCTATCTTAGGAAAAATATAAGATGAACATAATCTTAAATAGCAAATGCTAGAGTCTTATTTTTAACGTGAGACATTTTACACTCGGACGAGAATCAAACCCAGCATCTTATGTTATCAGCAGTAAGCACAAGATAAAAAAACACTATACATTTTGCCAACATACGACTTATAAACAAGTAGATTAAATTTAATACTTTCATAATAAATAAAATATTTAATCATAATAGTATATATTAATAAAATGAATCGTTTGTCTGTCATGAGTGTTGCGCAATATCTACCGCACGAAGAAGGCTAAAATTGAAAAATGAATAGCCCTTGTGTACGAACACGTGCACCTGGAAGACGGCATTTTAAAATTTTACTAGATCTACCTTTTTTTTCCATTTTAATTTTCTACTGTTTTTATCTTTTTTAATCCATCTTATTCTTTAGAAAATGATAAGATTTCCTTTTTATCCTTTTTACACCTTTTTGCCTAAAATATTTTTCCTGGTAAAGCTAGATACCTCAATGCTAGTTTAATATATAAATAATATAATATATTTTAATTAATATGGTAGAACAAAAATTTACATCAATGGCTGCTTGATTTGTATAATGGTTGTCCATAAATTAGTCACCCTATTTTAAGTCTCAATACATTTTATGCTTAAGGAACTTTCTTAAAACGTTTTGTAATGATTATTAACACAGCTCAAGACATTTTTGTTTTAGTTAGATACACCACAATTCAGTCAATACTTCAGTAGACCAAATAGTTCCTAACCTAACGAATTTATAAAGGCTTATAATGGGGTGGATAAATTATGGACACACTGTGTGTTTAATCGCAACAATATATAACTGTTATATTCACATAAAACATAAATACTGTCAAATTATTAGACTTAGGTTTTCCTTACCTAAAATCAATAAAAGAATTCAAAAGCATTTGATTAGAGCTTACTTTTTTTTGCATAGTTTCTAAAGAAACTACTTGATTGAAAAATCACCTTGTTGAATAGCCAGAACTGGTAGGCATGCGGACAAACAAGTCAGTCTGGTTTGTCTGTGACGAGGAGGTCAGCGTTTGAATCCTGTGTTCTGAGATGGATTTTTTTTCCTAAATGGATATACCACTCTTCACCCAGGAAATATTTGATGCGTTTCCTCTAAAATTTTACCTTCTTTGTTCCTACAACCATTAGTGTAAATATACAGATAGGCTATACGAGTGGTAAAACGCTATTCACAAAACTAAAAATCATAACTCTCCACGGGCCATATATAAGAATCGAACCCCGTAGGCTCTGGATGAAAGTCAAAGCTTGCTACACCAAATATCACCTCTGAGGGAACTGCCCTCAGGTCTTATGGGGGAAAGTTTATCCCCATTCTCTTTCGGTTTATTGTTGACAAATATCCTTGTCTTCATGTATGTCGGAAATTGGTGAACTTGGGTGAGAAGTAGCCACTGGCAACATCGATGAACCAAAATTGCGAAGGTAGTCTTGGAAAAGGGACTATTTTACCGCATGAATACAACGAAATGACAACGTTGTTTCCCTATAGTAGCCATGCGGTTCCATCAGAGATGATATCCAGTGTATCCAGTCACCATCTTTTTAATAAATATCAGCGTAATTTTTCCTACGGGCAGAAGACCCAATGTCTAGTAGTCCTTTCCTCCCCCTTCCTGCCTGTAGCACGCGTGTGGTAAAGAATGGCTCTTGGTAATCAGAAGGGTGGAGTCGCGGCCTAGCCAGAAGGGGTGAGAGGGAATGTGGGGGGGGGGGGAGTGTGTGCAAGGGGTTGCCGGACGTCCACGGAATAGCAAGTAGTTGACCTGGTGGACCCCATCTGTCTTCCTCGAGGAGTGTGATGGGGTGGAGGGGATGAGAGAGAGAGGGGTCCAAGAAGAACCGTTGCCGGGAGTTGGCGGTGCAAGCTGACTCAGAGCTCAAACTGAACAACATGAAAGTCGATGGACTCGCTTGCGAGGGACATCGTTTGCGATGTCTTGAGGTGCGTATGGACAAGTGACAGAACATTGTAACTTAACACCGTCACGAATACAGTCTCGATGGCATTCGGTTAACTGCGTAACATCGTTAAAATAAGCGCTTCACATCAGTTGTGTGTCTTTTGGCGTCGAATGATGAAAACACTTTGACATGCTATCGAAATATATCAAAGAAAATAAATTTGATGGGATACGAAGCAGCCCAGAATTGTAATAAGGTAAAAAAAAAGGATGTTTGGCAATAAATTGCTGTGAATTGAACAACTACCACCTTACAAATGTTTCACATCCGTGATACGCTGTGATGTTCAGATACACCGCTTACCTCACCATACCGCATCTTCAGGTGCGCAACAGAAAATTGATTACGATACGGTGTTAAATTACCATATTCTTTGAATATATATACGTACCAGTGGTTTGGTGTGGAGTGTTGCCAGGGTAAACAGAGTTTAGATGAAACTGTTTCAGTGATTGTTCTAATCCTATCTCACTCAGCAAGTATCAACGGAAACACATTTACTATGTGAGGCAAGCTAGCAGAACATATTAATAATCCGTTCAAATGAGGACTTAGTGAGTGAGAACATATGGTCTTTGGTACAGTTTTAGTAAGCTTTGCTTACCCTTGTCACACTCCCGGCACGCTTCCCTAGGTCCTAGTATTTGTGAAGCACTGGGTTGGATGCCCTTGGTAAAAAAAAAAAAGACGCACTTACTAGCAATTATGGTACGTTGACAGAATAATAACTTTACTCCATTCCTGTACCCATCTTTCGGGGGTTGAGGATGCAGGACTTGCGAAGGGAGGTTCAACCTACGGTAGTTTGTGGGGATGTACCCCAACAGGAGAGGCGAGGTTTTAAAAAAAAAACACATTTATAACCCTTTTGAAGCAGTTTAAAGTTGTTTCTTTATCTTACTGTGGTGAAACCATTTTGTAAATTTTATAAGATTCCAACTAGCTACTAGCTTAGAAATTGAATAAGGATACTAAAATAAATTGTTAATATTAATACTTCCAACCCACTTCAATGGCCGAATGGTGAAGGTGTCGCTCTCACTACAGTCTGGATTGTCTGATGAAGGGGGATCAGTGTTATAGTGTCTCTCAGTTATACCAATACATTTTTTTCCTAAATGATTTTCGACTCTCCCTCCTCGCAAATGTGAGTGCATCTATTCTAAATATAATCATTCGCATACTTCACATACTTAGCAGATTAATATGATTACTAGGCTTCATTAGCGTACAATCCAAACCCAGTGGACCCTTTCAAGACGTGGTGTCAACTTGAGATTAAATTGGAGGGGAAAACGTTTAAAACGGAAGTTTAATTAAGTCACTGGTCGCCTTAGCAATATCTCACCAATCACCGTTGACATGTATGTATATATGCCTATAAGTGTACCTGTTTGGATTTAGTGTTTGTTTATTCCACCCTCACGATCCTTGCCGCCGTGCCTACCCCATGTGGCGTCTCGACGCACTAAAGTCGCTTAAGTCCTTACACAGGCTCAGGGCCGCAAATCAGGAAGGATTAGTGCCCCAGATGTCCGTGGAGTGTCTCCCTCCCCTCTCCTTCACCGCCCCCCCCACTCCCTGGAGCTATAACACTGTAATTAGTGGGTGGACTAGCGTCACACAGTGGCTATTAGTCTCCTTCATCCCTCGAGACAGAAGGGTGAATAGGTCCTGAGTTCGAGGTTGCATTGGACTTCATCATATTGAACAGACAGCGTTTAGGAAGGGGGAAATGGGATCTATAAAATTAATTGAGGTATTTAACGTTTACTTTCTAAACTGACTGATCATATTAGAACATGAGAGTTTCTATGAGCAAGAATGAAAGGGCTTACCCATTTTGCCAGAAAGGTATTTTACACATTCGGACAGGTTTTTTACATGCCACAATTGAAATGGGACCGGGGCCTTACTTCCCCTTTGGAGGACGTTATGCTACGGATTTTCATCACTCAAGAAAATTATAATTCTGTCAAACACAGCTGGGTTTGAACCCACGGACCTCGGGTTCTGAGGCGAGCACTCTACCCCAAGAGCACCGAGGTTGACGATTTATAACATTGATTTGCAGCCTACCAAGTAAGAAAAATTCAACCACCGATGTATCTTCGAACAGCACTTGTTTGGTTGTTTGATCAATTCAGAGTATCTTATTTGACTGTCGTTTGTTAAATATAATTAATACATTAAATAAAGGCTAGATAATTATTTAATCAATAGTAATTAGCTTAATTGAAAATGCAATCGGTCACCCATATCATTGGGCACCAGACTAAACGCAAATATAATCAAGTTTGTCTTTTTGTGATGATGACTCTGGGGTATCGAATTGGGTACATTTTCTGTAAGGTGTCCCTTCTTCATTCCTACCTAGCGCAACACCCCTTGCACCTTCGGCCAACTCCTTTACTGTGAATTCACACGCTCGACGAAAAAAAAAGCGCAGAACAGAAACGGGCCACGTGACACGCTATAAACCAACCTCATCGGGCAAGCTATGCGCATGCTCTGTTGAGCTAGAAGCGAGCGAACAGCTTCGATGACTGTTGTGAGAAAATTAAAATTGCCGTTAAGGAAAGCGTGTGTATCGGTGTGTTGGATTGTACCACGACACAGCATTATAATTTGAGAACATTCATCGTGACATTTATATAAAATCGTTGATAGTCACTTGTTTCAATTTTGCGTTGCAATGCATCCTGGGTCGTCATAGAGCGTGTGAAGTTCTGCGCCACTCAGGCAGCTTATGCTCTCTAGTTTCGGCGAATCAAGCCTTAGACCCCTTAACCATCGCCCTGGTATAATATTGATATAACAAATTATTCTGCAACTTAATCAAAGCCATCACATAACTTCTATTGGAAAATTAACAAGGATGTATTTCTAAGATTAATAATTTAAACTACTTAATAGAAAAAAGTTCAATGCATATTTTAGACTTTTCTCTGATAGCATACTTCTAATGGTGATTTTTGTTTACACTAACACCATTTCCACATCTACGATCCTACGTTTTAATACGTCAGTCTCACAATATACTTGATTGCCGCTGAAGAAAATATTTAGGTTAGTGTCTCAGCCGAGTGAAATGGGTGGTAGGTGTTTTGTTCACACATGGTAGTTATTATTTGTGTTTCCCATACCCCCTCCACGCTAATGTCAATGCACCTTTTCAGAGCAACCTTCTTCATCGATGTTACCTAAATGTAGTCGTAATGTATATGTGTGTTTAGATTCCAATGGTCTGAAAAAAAAGTATTACGAGATATTTTAAGTGTTTTAACTGTTTCTGGCACTAATTACTCTTTTAATGCCAAGTTCCTAAAAATTAACCCGAAATTGCAAAATAATTTAATTTTAAATTTATTGAAACTCCCCACACCGTGCACTTGTGATGTGTGCCGTCATCGGGTGAAGGCAAGGAAAAGGGGGGGGGGGGGCGTGTTGCGCATGCGTGTCTAGGGAGTCCCTTGTCGCAGCGGGCACGCGCGTGTGTGTCTAGAGAGGAGAGAAAACTTGCCCGTCATTACTATGCGTTTAACCGTGGTATGGCTACTCCGTGACGGAGATGACCGCCGCGCGATAACGTTTAAATTTAATACTTGCGGGCCCCTATCTTGCCCCCCTCCACTAACCCCCTTTTTCTCCTCTTCTCATCCCTCTCCTGACCCGATGGCCACTTTCTGCTGCACCAAATTCGATCGTCACTTTCCTTTTTGTCAAGTGTAGGTATGTTATATGGATGGCCTTGAGATATTCTCTATTCGCTATTGATGGAACCTTTGGGATGATCTATAAAAACAATCAAGATTTATTTTATCACCGCGTCTTAATATCTACCTGTTCAAGTTATACGTGTATAGCGATAATCACTGTATTAGGTTAAGGATGAAGGAAGGAAGCATTTTAGTGATAATCTGGTAGTATTTGCGTGAAGGAGATTGGGAAATCATTTTGGAGAAAAAAACACTTTCATTAGATCCGACCAAGATTCTAACCCCTATCTTTCCGTCATCAGGAGGCTAGATTAACACGAGAGTGATGCCTTAGACCAATTGGTCATTAGGAGGAGATCAATTAAGAAGTAATTACATACATACATACCTAATCACGCCATTACCTACGGGTGGGGGAGGGGGGGGGGCAAGAAACTGTGAATATAGCTAAAAAAAATTCTGTACTTTAATTCATCCTCATTAACTTTCTCCACACTGCCCTATCCTCGCATACTTCTTTCGCTTCAGCAACATCCATAACATCATTCAATCTTTATTATTAAAACTCTTAATGTTTTTCTTGTTCACATATTCATCTACAACATTTAGCCATGTATTACATGACCTACCCTTCCTTTTGATCCATACACTTTACCTTCATATAACTTATTTGTTTCATAGCTCGATCCACATCATCCTCTCAATATGCCCAAACCACCCGTAAGGCCGATTCTACACTAGCGGTTAAAACGCGATGGTTTTGCCGCTAGCTTACGCCCCCAAACTCTTGAATCTACTCCTGACTGTCAAAACACAACTGTTAAACAGCCTTCTGATTCTACACTAGGGTTTAAATGCAACGGTTTTGCTTCACTTGTGCAGAATGGTTTAAAAATGGACATTGTACAGGCCGCTGTATTATGGGACTTATTGTGTTGGAGGAAATTCTTTAAAAAAAATCGTCAAAAGAGACGTTGGTGGACTCACCCCACATTATCGAAAAGTCTCTCAACAAACAGTTTCATATTATGTTTAATGAATCGCAGAATGTGTACCAATAGAAGTTCTTTTTGTACTATAGAATGTATGTGGTTTCATTTGATGAATTACTTGGCTTATTGAATGAAAATATTGAAAACGTGATACCGTTTGAGGAAGAGTATTATTCCTGCTGAAAGATTTGTTGTGACATTGAGGCACAACTGCCTGTTAACGCCTGGTGTAGTTTGATTCGCGTTTCTACCGCTAGGCGGTTTAAACCCTCAGAGATAACGATAAAAACGCTGGTTAGACGAAAACTATTTCCTAATTGATAACAAAGGGTTTCATTCAAAGGCGTGGCTGTTACGTTTTCAACTACTAGAGTTTTAACCGCTAGTGTAGAATAGGCCTAAAACACTTCTTTCACATTACCTATTGGATTTCCTTTCAAAGTGGTTATTATCTGGAAATCGTCAGTACGCAGAGTTCTGTAACACAGCATAACACATTTGTTTGGTTTATAAATTTGATATATTTTGGTACACAAATATAATATAAATTTTGTTACATACAATGTAAAAAAAACCACTTTACTCCAAAAATTAGCAAATTTTTAAAACTATAAGAAAATAATAACCAATACAATGGCCAGTGAATGGTGAAAGCCTAATACTGAATTTTACACCAACAAAATTAGTCATATCTTTTGTTTTTGTGAATGTAGACCTCACCCTTAACCAAGAGGCAGAATATTTAGAAAAGTAAATAGTAGCCTCCACATATTTTCCTAATTGTTTTAAAAATTGATTGTACATAAAATCTTGATAATTATAGCCATCTACAATGATACCATGTTGAATCTTGCTTACCCATGTAGCTCTTTGTACAGACATAATTTTTTGATCCTACTCACGGTAAAGTATTACAAACTCTTGAAAAAAAAAAGAGCTTGATTCTATAAATCTGATTTATGGCTTACCAGGGAACTTTTTCAGTGTCCACGCTGCGACAAAACTGAAAGTAAATAAGAAGGGCCAAAGTCGAAATGTAATCCGGTTATAAATGATTAAAGTAACATTTTAAAGTTTATCATAAAAAAAAAATTGTTTCCCCTTAACACTCTTGCAACTTAATCTGAAATGGAAAATAGGAGGTGCATCAGGTATAATATATTCCTGTTGCTGTGTTTATTTAGTTGTTTATGTGAAACACGACTTTCAAAAACCAATCATAAGAGGAGATACGTGATTACTTAGACTCACCATCTTTGTGAAAAATACTTTGTATATTTACAGTAAGAACTTTTTTTGAAAAAACTTTTAGAAAATGCAAACACATTTTTTTCGGTCAAAAATTATAACATTAAATTATATTGAAGAGTACAGGGGAAATAGGGGGGGAAATTCAATTAGATCTCAAATTGAGATATTGATGTCTTTAGTTAGAAAATCATGAGACCCTTCTAATGTACTTAATATATTAATTAAAAAAAGGGTTTTTTCATATCTAAAAGGATAATTAATATTAATGCTATTTTATAAGTATTGATATTATCTACCAAAAAGATGACTGTCTCCACCTTTGAATATGTGAAAGTAGATCTGGTAGCATTTCTAACTAGGTTCGTCCTGTAAGAATTAGATTGTACAACTGCATGACTACAAAATATAAATAGGCTTGAGCTACACTGCATTTTTTTACAAACATTAATTATATTGAATTTAAATAATAATAATAATAATTACAATTTGGGAATATTTTTCTATATGGGGCATACAAAATAAATCTATTTACCAAAGAGATAAATAAAGTTACTAATTTTACTATCGTTTTATTATGACAAATGAGAGAAAATTTCATTAGATTATTTAAAGTTTTTTTGAAAACTTTTTTTTTACTGTTGGACTACTATAATTTATTTAAATGTGATATTTCAAAACTAACGGTTGAAACATATATACCCCATACACTGTTGATATTTTGTATAAACCTAATTACAAGAATAGTTTTATGTTGTTTCACTTATTAAGTAAAAAAATAGACTAAACTCTAATGTAGATAGGAAGTAGCTATTTTTACAGCTATAAAATTAAATTTTTTTTTATAAATATATACTGTAAGAATTTTAATTTTATCAAGGCATACTTTTATTTATCTTTAATTATCCTTAAGTGGTTATTTATCTTAAATTTACTATTTCCAACGGTTATTGCATTGCGTCGAAGGAAACAAAAAATAATAATGCCTGTACAGTTATTTTATTAAGAAATTATTATTATTATTAAACTGGATTTTTATCCGTCTTATCATCCTCTATGAGATTTAAAATGGCCGCCCTACACAAGGAGTAATGAAAATGACTCCAACAGTGGGGAAGGGGGAGAGCAAAGAGGAAGCGTGGCTTGTTATGAAGAATCCAAAAGGACGCTGACTTGTAAAGAATTCAATGGAATAAAGCAGTGTGTTAATTACCAGTTTTATTAGTGCCAATTACACCAAAAGTGTTCCAAACGACAGGAAAAGATGGTACAACTATTTGGGACAGCTTTAATTACCTCCAGACCACGGCTATGACTTACAAGTGAGTTGGTATGATCCACTAACATTTTCAACGCAGAAGACACTACAAGACTCCATCAACATGAGGTGATATTAACCTAAATTTTATTCGTGATTCATCCTTTCTTTTTTTTTTGCTACAATTTCGACTGGACTTCATCAAATCTTTTTTTTAACTTTATTACTCCAAAATCAAAGAATAATATTAATTTCAACTCAACACACTAACAGTAGAATTTTCCCCTAAACGTAATATTCTGTTTCCACAATAGACTCTATAAATGAAACCTTTTATTATCGACTTCGACAAAATGCAATAACCTTATTTAGTATTCATTGTTTTTTTTGTATCCACCGAACAACCTCATTGAGGAAATTGATCATAATGAATGTGTATATTATTTATATATTTAAAGAGTTCAAATTTTTTTTTATTAAATATCTGATTGCTTAGTAAGTCTGCTTGGACAGTAAAGGTCACATTATTTTTTCCAACATGACCCAGAGGTCCTGAGAGAGTCCCGTGCTCAAATTTGGTCTTTTTGTAGTATTATAGTTATTTTTTATTTCCCCCGAGTTAATTGTAGTAACAAGTAAATGATATTATTGAACCCAAATATTGTAATCACACTTTCTCAAAGATGAATGCTTGATGTAAATAAATTTATATATATTAAAATTTAATAAAAGGAAATTTAACAACAAACAAAGATAACTAGGAAGAGTTCACGTAAATTCGCGTATTCTGAAACTGTAACTTTTAATAGAATACGATATTTTGATACACGAGTGAGTATGAAATAATCCACAAAATATATTAAGTCAATGTCTGTAACTAATTGAGAGTCGCTTAGAGCTCGTGTCGACCTCTCTAACTGGTAATAAATGTCTCAATATTAGCGGCGTGTGAAATTTACTTTTTAAATGCAAAGCGAAGTCGAAGCGAAGCTTAAAACATTCGAAGTGGGATTGAAGACGAAATCAGAAGACAAAGTTTTTGTTATTGTCATAAAATACAACTTTTATATTTAAACTATTCATGAAGTGCATTCGAGTAATGAGAAAGTTTTAGAGAAAAAACCCTACACAATTACAATATAATATTTTATGCTGTCTTGTTTGAATTTCTCTATAATCATGATACATTTGTTATTTCATCACTAGCCGGTGTTAAAATATTATTTATTAGGGCTCTAAAATGATTACTCTCTTGGATACTCTATGGCATTAAAAACTCTAAAGAGCTTGTCCTGTCTACCAAAATCTACGAGACTTAATTATCCTAACAATGTCTTGTGATGATTGCAGAGTATGTAACTCATAATTATGGAACATCTTCCAATACCCAGTAGTCCCATCCCTTTATGAACCAAATATTTCCTAAGCACCTTGTTTTCAAACACCCTTCAATTTATTTTCGTCCTGTAAGGTAAGATACCTTACTACACAACCATCGAGAACAACCAGTAAAATTATTATTGTTTGGTGTTATCTGAGTTTTACATTCCTTGACAGCAGGTGAGATGTTGTCAATCAGATGACCAAATAATGATCAAGTATTGAAATGTGTAATATTCCTGGAGGTATTTCAAATCTGATCATAATAGATCAAACTTTTCTTCTTCCTTCAAAATGTTTCGTGGATAAAAAGGTTATCGTGGTTTTCGAGGTCAAAGCGAAGTATATTTGATCTTCGGCTTCGACATTTTGAAGCTTCGCAAACTTTTTCTTACTATTAAGACAAAATAAAGTTGTCATGTTTTCGGAAGGAATAGAAAATATATAATTTATACTGAATTGCCTTTTATAAGATGATTAGTAAATGTATTACAGACATTGTTCAGTGGTTAGTAAAGAACGGGAGGGAATTATAAATAGGGGAAGAGAAGAGGGGAGAAGATTCTAAAATTGAGTGGAAACAGCCGGGAGGCGTGCATGGGGAATAAATTTGAATAAACGTGGCTGGATTGTGGGTGACGTGAAAATATTCGGCATCGTGCCTGTGTATATCTTTAGCCCCAGAGAGCTCAATGCGCATGCGCGCGCATTATTCAAGCATAATCAAGAACCCATTTAGTCGGATAGCTTCCCTCTACGACACCGTACAGGGTTGTACACGTGTTTTACAACCTTTTACCTGAATAAGATATGTACTACCATAATTTGGGATAGATTTATAAAAAAGTCTCAAAATAACTTAATAAGTGTGTCTAGATATGTCTTATTATTTCTGGCACTTAGGTTAAGTTTATATAAAATATAATTTATTTATCATCATGTCTTAGTACCCATTAAGGTTATAAGATTAAGTACTAATTACGCTAATGGAATAGCGATGAGGAGGGCTAAATTTAGAGAAATCATACCCACATTTGCATGGAGACAAAGAGTGAAAAACCAATTAGGAAAAAATAATCTCAATACACTCTACCAGGATTGAACCATGATCTCCCAGTCATTTACAGCCTTATCTGTTGTGAGTGTAACGTCTTAAACCATGCGGCCACCAACGTGGGTTATAAAATAGTGGTTGGTTGAGAAATGATAGTAGGTGTGTTTAATTAGATATTTAAAAAAAAATTTTTAGCTTCACGTCTTACTTCCCATACACGTTATAAACTTATGTACTAATTATGCTAATGTGTTAGGGATCAGGAGGTTTGAATCAAGAGTAGGTGTGCCCGCGAATATATGGAGAGAGTGTGGAAAATCACTTAGGAAAAATCTGTCTCAGTATAACCAAGTATATTTCGAACCTTGACCTTCTCGTCATCGTAAATCCAGTTTACTAGGAAAGTTATGCCTTAGACCAGAGGTTCCCAATTTTTTTTGGCCACGGAACCCTAATTGATCATACTTTTTTTGGCGGAGCCCCATTTTGATAATAACAAAAGTGAATGTACCTTGTAGTGTAGTTTGAATATTTTCATGTTTGACATGAAAAGAAAGAATAATCATAAATAAAAAATTATTATTATAAGTATTATAAAACATTTTTCGTACAAAAAAAAGTAACTATTTAATGTGAAGAATGAAATTTTTTCACATATTTACTTATAATAGCACTAAAATTAGGCTGTCTCGACAGGTGCACCGCCCCGCCACCCCGCTCCACCCGCGCTGTTTGATACTAGATATTCTTACAGCGGCGCGGCTATGTTATGACTGTTTTCTACGAACGTTTTAGTTAATTCTCAGACAGAACTCGGAACCCCTTTGACCCTTCCACGGAACCCCAGGGTTCCGCGGAACACCTTTTGGGAAACGCTGCCTTAGACCATACGAACGTGATCATCTAAGATAAACGATGAAAAAATTAGGATCAGGTTATACTTTCAACATGGATAAATCCTTGCGGATGTAACATTCCGACTGAACCGTGTGAATGCGGCTACAGTGAGAGTGTGAATGTGTGTGACCAACGTTTTACCCCCAGACTAGGCTAGTCACATATTTACATTAAAGGATAAGGACGTTGAAGATAGAATTAGAGCAAATTTACCCACATCCGCATGTAAGGAGATTGGAAAATCTTTTAGCAAAAAAACAACAACCCACCTTTCATTATATCTTGCCGGGATTCGACCCTCAATCCTTGCGTCACTGACAAACTATTCCAGATGAGGTGGATGCCAAAACCAGCATGTCCACCAATGTGATTCTAAGTTAGTTGTTTTAAGTCTATTCTTGAGTATATCTGAGGTTATAAAGTACCTTTTAATACCCCAAATGAGGCCCACACTCAATGAAAATTGGAAGATGTGAATTAGCTAATGATTCAAATAAAAATGTGTTTTAAAAGGTTATGATTGCATTTTACTTAGCGTTTATTTTAATAATAAATTATTTATATATTTATAATGCTAATTTAATATGGGAAACTTTGTGTGCATGCATATTTCATAATACATTTTTGGGATGAATAAGGTTGGACCACCCTGACCTGTAGTGAAAAAATCTACTGGTGACCAAGCAGTCTAAGATGCTATATTCCCATTGCACTTTGTCTATTACGTGTATGTTGGTGTTCGTATAACGGCCAATTGTTCTTAGTGGAGAAAGGGAGGAGGGGTTGGACTGAGGCTATCTTTTTCAAAATATCATTCTCTACGTCACTTTTCCATTTTCACTTATCACTAAAACAGTGTTATTTTATTTAAGCTAATCTACTCACCCCTAGCCTTTGGATTAAATTTGGTACTAGCTAAAATAGATAAATGGTACGACACAAATCGTACACACTTTCTCATACATTGTATAAAATAGCTTGGAATAAATTGTTTGGAAATAGATTTTAAGTAAACTATCTCAAAATGAGTTTTCCTAAGAAAAAACTAAACATATTCTTTAATCACAAAAGACACTCACTATATAAATTTAAAAAAAAAGTGCATTCAGTAACCAACAAATTTCAAATATTAAAAAATTAGTGATTTAAACGAACCTAAAAATTATTATTGTATGTAAAAAATATATATAATTAGTATAGAACTATATTAAGCACCACGTATTATTACCCATTAGGGCTATACGCTTTTTTATAATAATTATTTATCATGAAAAAATTTCCAAATGCCAATTTTTAATTCAATATTTATGGTTATTTTCCTAAAGCTTTAGATTTTTTTAAATACTTTTAATCAATAAGCTCCTCTCAGACAAATTTATTTGAGAAAAATCAAAATAGATTCTCATTTATAATGTAAATAATTCCCAAATACCAATTTCAAACAAAATCGTTAATTATTTAAAAAAAAGTTCTAATTATTCAAAAATCACTCGTCAGTGAACTATTATTAATATTTTTTTTAAAGAAAAACCAACGTAATTATATTCTTACTTATCATTAAAAAAACTTAACACACACACATATATGTATACACTTTAAGTAAAACCGTTATAACCATTTTCTAAAATTTTCAAATTGTTCAGAAATTACTTATCAATAAGCTAAAATAATTTTTACCTATAAAATAAGTATAAAGTGTAATTTTTGGGTAATGCTCTCCCTAGATAACAATTTAAAAAAAGAATAGGCTAATAAGAGCCATTTCCTAAAAATTTGAAAAACAAAATCACTCATTAGCAAACTATCATTAATTTTAGGACAGGTGTTAAAACTAAAAATAATTCAGGTATAGTTTATTATTATTATTATTATTACTATTATTATGTGTTCAGTCTTAAGATAGGTCCATTCCTTTTGTCCGTGAATTTGGACCACCAATTTGCCTTGTCCTCTGCCATAAACTTCAGCTCCCAGCATATAAATATTAATTTGAAACAAAATAGATTATACTGTTTCATATATATGCCCTCAAACAGTAGATAGAGTGACATGGTAAGAGACAGAATTGGTAAGATCCACTTTTTTGGTGATTCACTAATCTCTAGGCCGAATATTTTCACGATTAAAATAAATACCTTCTGATTTTATGAGAAATTAAATTATCTTCATGAGAAAGTAAAAATACATCAAGCCACACAACTAATTAAGACTTGTTTTGTTTGACACTGAGAGTATGCATCATTAATTGTGTAGCAAACCCACTATTCCAATCATTCATTAACTTTATACACTCAAATTTATGATCAAACTACCAAACTTTGAAATAATTGACCAAAATCGATACAGTACAAGCATTATTTAAAAAAAATAATTCCCAATACACGTTACCGCGTAAATAATCTCATACGATGTCCATGTATGTATCTGCTTATAAATAACACGTAGTAATGTCTAGAGTGCTTTCTTTTTATTGGAATATATATATATTTATATATATATTTTTAATACGTGTACCGCGGCAGAGTTGGCCAGTGTGAGAACATATTGTCTCGTGTGCCTAAGCTGTACAGCAATTTCTCTCCCCGCCATTATACGCGATGTAGGAAAAGGGGATTTTCAAATCTATCGTCTCCCCTGCCCCTCTCTTAACATCCCCTCACCAGCCTAGCTTCAAACCCTTTCCTAGCAACTGCTCACTAAAGTCTACCGTAGTACTGTTTTTTTCCCCCCCTCTCCACCAGCGCCGTAATAATGATTTACTCCGGAGCATAGGTTTATATATATATTGGAGTCCACTGCCCCAACCATCTACCCCCCCACCCCCTTCTTTCCCTCCCCCACTTTTCGTTTTACTAGGCTGTATTCGGGCTGCTTTTGAATTAATGGTAAATTAGTACAAAGCTGGACTAAAATATAGGCCTATATCGTAGATATTTGTGCTTTACTTTGAGTACGATAAACGATTCCAAGTTGTGGACTTTTTTTTTTTAGGAAGGAAAAAGAGGTATTTAGAAAGATTTCTAAAATACCCACTCGTGCCTCTTAATTTTGTACACAATATTCCTGTGATTTTTGTGGTTAATAGAATATATATTTTAGAAGATCTAAGAAAGGAACACTGAAAAACTTAGGCACAAAAATTATTGTTTTGATTGGATTACATAATTTTTTTCCCGTAATAATTAGTTTGAAAAATAACACTCACAAGCCATAACTTCCAACTTAATAACTTATTTCTGTTTATACTCAACTTTTAGTATCTTAAGGTGGAACTAAAAAATGGGGGCTAATACATTAATATAAGGTAGGGAACACGAGTAATATGACCAAAATAAATAAAATATTGCTTAAGTAGCAATTCAACAGTTTTTGAATATTTGTCATGGGCATTACGAAATTTGACAAGGACGTTTTATTTAATTAAAAAAAGTCTGTTCAAATGCCGATATAATTATGAGATTATAACCTATATTATTATTATATAATAATAATAATAATAATATTATTATTATTATTAGCACCACGTCTTACTACCCGTTCGGGCTATACGTACTTATGCTAATGTGTGATGGTAGAATGATTGTGAGATGAAATAGAGGACATACAGTTTGACGTGGAATCCAAACCACGGCGGGGGCCTGGCATTCAACATACTCACAGGTTGTGATTAATACACGTTCGTCATAGGTGAAGGAAGGGTTTAGCAATCATGTAAATCTGTGCCGGGACCGAGGATTGAACCCCGAGCCCAGCACAGAAGTCCGACACCTTACTCCAAAATCACCAGGTCACTTGACATATGATTGTATAATTTTGAAATAATGTTAGAAAATTGAACTAAACATATCCACTGAAATATATTTATTTATTTTGAACAATCAATTCTTTTATATTTAAATTTATAAAAACTTACTTAGATTCTGTTCTATTTCATCCCAACTTAATTATTTAACTAACTTAAAACATAAAGTATCCTATTGGAAATAGTTTGCTATCTATTTTTATTTTCCGAACCTTTTCTGTGAATATGTTGCAGACAACATTTTATTTCTCTATTTCTCTACATATAATAGCGGGTATCCCTTTCCATGTTTAATCCGCTGTGCCGCTATTACGGATAATCCACTCAATAATATTCGCAGACATCTTTATCGCCTGTATGAAGCAAAAGCTTTAAACCACCCCACGCGATACACCAAGCGAAAGCTCCTGGACACTTTTGGCCTCTAACCAGAAATTATTCCTCTCTGCTTCTATACATATGTATGTGTAATCCTTGTTTTAACACCCCTCACCCCGTCTCCCCCTTCCTCTCGACATCCAACTTCGGGTAACTAAGCAGTACGCCACACAACTGTGAAATTCTGTCTGTTTGTCTCCATTGTCAAGTGGTTAGAATAGTCTCAATAATAAGTCAAGGGCAGTGGTTCCCAAACAATTCAATATCACGTACCCACTGAATCCAATGACAACTTGCCACCCCAACACCCTAATATCCACCACCATACGAGGTGAAATTAAATAAACCTATGCACATATTTTAATTAATGTGATTATAAAATACACATAAAGATAACTTTAAAATCTAGATTTGATCGAAGACCTCCACAAGTCTCTTCATGGACCTCAGGTTGGAAAGCTTAGTCCAGGGAATCCACTTGAGATTTTTGCTGGTGACTTAATCAAGCTAAGGGAACCATAATTAATAAGGGACAAAAAAAAACGCACATCAATATTCACTTGAAAGGTGAAAGATACATAAAACAAAATTTCAGAAGTGTTTATATAAAAACAATGATTTTTGAGAACACCATTGATGCATAGTCATAAAATATTGTTTTAAATTTGGATCTGATTATTTAAATTACATATTTACACATACATTATTTTGTTAAATTATATTAGTAGTCCTATAGACCCTAATTCTTGGACTCAATCCTAGGGTTTTATAGACCTAATTGACCAAGATATAAATACATTTTACTCTACCTTTTTAAGGGCACTTCATATTGTTACGAGAAAGATTACTTATTTTCTCATCTGCATCAGTGGTCAAACAGACTGATGATTCAACCTCACCTGATCTATTTTTCTGGAGGAGATGTTGAGGTTAGAATCTCAGCCAGCTGTACTATTTTTTTTTTTAATTTGTTTCTCCTTTACCTCTGGTCAAATGAAAGTATATTTATTATAAATTCTGCCTTCCTCATTCCTACCCCATTAGTGTAACTATGAGGATAACTGATGGGTAATAAGACGTGGTACACACACAATTCAACTTTAAGAGCAGCATTCTCCAATGGTTGGTCTGTGCAAGAAAGGCCAGTGTGGGAAGGGGGGGTAAAACGTGGGAGGGAGAGATTTAGGTGTGTCTCTGTGTATGTAGGAGTAGGGAAAAGAGTTGAAGAGGGGTAGTGGGGGGGGGAATAGAGTAGGGCAGGTTTGACCCTCAGACAAGAGGAGAGAGGAGATACCCCGGACCAAGCAAAGGCTTGCTCCATGAATCAAGTCTTCTCTTCTCTCCCTCCGGAGCCTGATTTATCGGGTCCACCACAGACGCAGCATCCTTCCAAGCACCCGGGCTGGCCTTGTGCTGATACCGGCATCACAACCCACCGCCTCCGAACACCCTACCCCCCCCTCCTCCTAATACCACTCTTCTTACTATACGTCAGGACAACCCTTAATTCTCAACGATCCGCAATTAGAAGAGTGCCACCTTCGTCTTTCAGCCTTTTGGTGTTCTTATCTTCTATGACATATGAGGCTTTCCCCTTGACCACCTCTTCCTTACACCCCCCATTACTTTCTTCTCTGTTGAGACCTCGTCCATCTAAGGAGTCGATTCTTCTGAAGACTCAGCACCAAACTTTCGGCTTTACAAAAATGTCTCTGAACTTGTTTAAGTCTTCATAACCAAAAGTCACCCTTTTCATAACAGTTGAATGACACAATCAATGTTTTATGTTTGAATATTATAGCTAATTATATTGATATCACTGTAATTACAGTCCAATTTATATAGGAAGGAACTTTTTCTGACAGCTATACAAGTTCGTAAATTTAAAAATGACACCTGGACACGGGAGTCGTACCCAGGGCCCTTGGTTTTGCACGACAATTTTCTACAACTAAGATATCCAATGACCTTGAGCATGAGATTAAACTTGGATAGCTCAGTGATAGGGAATTGGTGAGGTAAGCCAAATTTCCCAGGCTCAATTAAATTCTTCAGGTATCATTTTTAAATTTAAGAATATTATTCTTGATACGATCACATCCGTAACATAAAGATTTTTTCGATCTTCCAAGCTTCGCTAATTCTGTATAAAATTGCATAAGTGTAAGCCAATGCTTTCTTCCAGATATAAAATTTACTAGAACCATTTTTGTACAGGCCTAAGTAGATCTATAACCTCTATAATGTGGATCTCACCAAGCCGTATTTCGCTTAATCCGGACTATGGTTACATTTGATTTTAATCTAATACTGTATTCTAGACAGATATCTAATAGAACTTATAATATAATAAAACCAGCTTCAATGGGCGACTAGTTTAAGGCGTCACTATTGTGTTAGACTGTCCTGCTGATGAAGGGGAGATAGGGTTCAAATCCCGATTGGGTCAACTGTGGGTGGTTTCCCCTCAATGGTATACAACCATGCTTCCATTCAATTGGGGGGTAGATTATCTCTAAAATATTTCCTTCCTTATCCCTATCCCATTAGAGAGGGCCTAACTATCCTACACGTGTATCTCCTGAAGAGGTAGTAAAACGCAGTGATATATGTGTAAAAAAAATGTGTTTCATAACTTTGTAAAAAAAGATTGATATCTTCTTCAAACCCAGTTCAGCTTCTAGTGTTACAGGTGACTTGGTGGTCTAGGGGTAAGGTGTCAGACTTTTGTGCTGGGGGGTCCACGGTTCAATCCTTGGACCCGGCACAGATCTAGCTGATTGCCAAACCCTTCCTTCACTTCTGATAAGACGTGTATTAATCACAACTTGTGAATGTATGGAATGCCAGGCCTCCACCGTGGTTCGAATCCCACGTTAAACTGTAGGTTCTCCATTTCATCTCACAATCACCCTACTATTACACATTAGCGTAAGTGCGTATAATCCGAACGGGTATTAATAAGTGGTGCTAATAATAATATTAATGATTATAGTGTTACATGTTCAACAGATCAGGGATCATCAATTTCCCTACCAGTTTAATTGATTTTTAAATCGTATTACAATTTGTTAGGTAGAATACTGTGGATCTAATAAATACAACACTTTTCTATACTGCATATACAATATATGTATGTTGTTTTTGTAATATTTCTCTAGCTTATCGATTACTATCATTAATCCAAACTACACATCCACACCCCCTAATTTAGTCCAGATTAATGAAGTCATGCTAGGTTTTGATATGTACTACCAATACTTATTAAATAGTAGGCCAACTAACAATAAAGACAAATATTACTGTGTTTACCACGAAAAAATATATATGTATCAAAGCTAGTCACATTTGTATGCATTCGAATTGACTTTGTATGATTTGTAATATTTTGGATTCGTGCCCTTTAACTTTTGCATTAGCTATTCGAGAAGACTATCTAGACTAATCTAAAGGAGGGTGGATAACATTATCATACTAAGGTATTTAAAGTGTAATTTACTAATCCAATTAGTCTACTGAATACATAGATTAACTTTATAACCAGTCCCACAGTCGATAATTCATCGCTATGAAGAGGAAATACCAATTTAACAAACTACCATGCCAAGAATCGAACCCTGCTACCAACTGGACTAAAGTGTTGTGATCATTTAGGCTACTGCATCCTAACTTGCCTGGAAAGTAGATTGAAAAACAACCTACTATTTGAAGATGATTGGAATCTAACACCCCCTCCAGATAGTTATTAATCCTAACATAATCCAATTAATATTATCTGGTAAAGGGTTAATTAAAGCCTCCCCTGACAGTTTCTATAAATTACCACCCTTACCTGATATTCTTCCGTGACTAATTTGTAGGGGAGAGGGAGGAAGATTTGTAAAGTCACGTGGTATAGTAGCCGACGTGAGGCGACATACGAGGTGCGACATTACCCAACAGTTTCAACACCTGGGCGACAGGGCGCTCCACATGAGGCCACACAAACATGGCGGACCAATACTGGTTGGTGGCCATATTTTATAACATTTTGTCAGCTGGTCCCTTATTCTGTTTCAAGGGTTGAGTCTATTCCATGCCTACAAATCCTTCTACACCCATTTATTTGGATGATTTGTGAAGTATAAAGGGATATAATGGAAGAAACACACATTCATGATGTGAATTTTATTTCTTAATGTGTTTATTTCGAATTTGTCACTTTGAGACCATGAATGCCAGGGGGAAAAAGAGCAATAAGGATTGTTACTCTCTCATATAATGAAGATATTGTATATTTTAGAATTTGTAAACTCAAGATTATGATGAATATTTAGGTTTTTTGTGCCCCTGAACTCAAAAAATGTGATTATTACAATTTTGTCTATCCCTATGTCTATCGTTACCTGGGGCTACGACGGAAAATGCTTATTATTGTATTTTGTTCAAATTTGATATTTCGATGTTATAGGGTCATAAGTCATACCTAAGGAAGTTTTTGAATATTGATTAGAGCATTCAATTTAAGGCTAGTTCTCCAATAAAAGATTTTTCAGAAATTTGAAAAAAATGCTTTAGCAATGTTGTTTAGATGGATTTCCAGGGAGTGTTTGACATGTAGAGATAACACTCTATATTTGACTCTAGAGATTCTGATAGTTACTATTTTTTTGAATTTTTAAATTTTTAAAAAGTTATTAAAGGTCTTGTTTAAAAACTGATATCTGGGAAGTTTTTTAAATTACAAATAAGAACTAATGTTCCTTTTCATGAATATTCTATTTTAAGGGTAGCTTACTGATTATTTATTTTTGAAAAGTTGTGTTTAAAAAATATGACTTTTGCAATTTTGTTCAACCACACAAAAAGAGACAAAAATTTGTTTCTGGGGTTTTGCCGAATCGGGTTCCTTATGTTAAATATTAGTTACAGCTGCTTATAATAATTTTATAAGATAATAATATATAGAATTTAAAATACAATCATTGTGTCGAAACAATTATCATATCATTAATTAGTATTGTTATTAGGCATATGTGCTCAGTTCCTAATATACCAATTGTATAATGTAATTATTTTTTAAACAAAATAATTAGGCCTATACAATGAAAAATCGATTTTATATGGATGTCTTTGAAAACAGAAACTAAAATTAATTTTTTTTTCAAATAAATATTTAAAGATTTAATCCCTACCACGACTACCAGCATAAGATGGTTAATGAATGCTCAGCTCTCTAATTGTAGATTACCATTCTAGCTAATGAGTTATATAAATTACGTACACAACCTTACCTTAACTCACGGAATGAGTCCGAGCTCCTAATTGCGTTACGGCCAGTATTTCATGAATAACAAATGTATCGAGCAGGACTCTACACCATATTTCTTTCAACATTCGTTAGCTTAGGAGACGGGTTTGTGACGTAGCACCCTCTCTAATATATTACACTCCTTTTAATAAAGTTGTATTGTTTCACTTGTGTTACTTTTATTGGTTGTCCATCCCTCCCCTCCTCTTCTATTCAGTCTTCCTTTCCTTCCTATCATCTTCCTCCCCGTGGACTTCACTACTTAATCTTGTATTTTCCTATACCCGAACAGGAATGTTATTGTGTACAGTCTAGGACATAAATAAAACCAAGATGACGTGTACAGTTGTTGTCGTGTCGTAAGGCTTCATGGGGAGTCGAATGAAATAAGAATCTATATTATATTTAATTTGACGATTTTTTTTTTCTAAGCTGAGGTGTATGTTTAAAGTGTACGTTCTAAGCACAGGACTTGGCTACTCACATCGGTGGCAAGATAGCTAAACGCCCAATTCTTCTAGTTTGGTTTGTTAGTGATGGATATATCAGTCCTGGGGATTGGTGTACGGAGGGGGTGCTGTCTATCTTCCTAATCCCTGACCTATTATTGTAATTAAATTAAGACAGCTGGGGTGGGTAGTAAAATGTAACGCAAAATTAAAACACTGAAATCTATTGAAATAGAGGTAAAAGTAATCGTATTTTGGTAGGTCTAATAGAATGAACTAATTTACAGATATGTATTAACCAGGTGAATCTGATTAGATAATATCCATGATCAAAACCCCTTCACCAAACTTAAACCAATGTTTGGAGCCCTTAGTTATTCTGTCACGGTGACAGATTTCCGGGAAAAAACAAGTGTTTTTTTTCCCTCAACATATTTGTTATTAATGTGAAATGTGCATAAAAACTCACATCGATTACTTGTACAAATTAAGGACTATAATATTTATAATGATGTTCTTGCTGTCGTACAAAAATCCAAACAGATTATATCGAGTAGTTTAGCAACTGATGGCCTTCAATTTTATGGCCGCAGATTTACAATCCTGATGTTATGTGTTTAGGTTTGATTATATGGCAATTATAAAATATAAAATAATATTTAATGTTTCCAAGCTATAATTACTTAAATGTGGGTTTGGTGTTTTACACACTCGAGGTTTATTCTAATTTGGTTTGAATCCAGGCAGCGTGCAATGTTATTAATTTTCTCGATTGTGTTTGTGTGTTTTTTTTATCATATATCCATGTGAATTATGGTAAGTTACTATATTTTTTCTCTTATCTATATTTCCTTCTATTAGCCACTGATTAATTAATATTGTGATGAATGAACTAAACAAAACGACTATTCGGAGAAGGTCTAGTTAAATAAAATGTAAGGAGGAGCCTCAAGGGATTTCATAAAATCATTTAAATTCTACCGCTGGTAATTTAACTGCTGTCTTCTGTGTAAGAGTCGGGCAGCCAAGCTATAAAACCATGGTTAAGAAATTTCTATTTAAAAAAATTAATTTACACACCGTTATTATAAATATTAAGAGCTAATAAGTTTTCTTCAGTTGAAATGAAGTTTGATAAAGGTGTCTGGTCTTTGTGAATAAGTTATTGATAGCTTTTGTCATTATTTATCACTTGCTAATATATATATTCTTATTTGAAATTCAATGTGTGACAGAAAGTACTTAAGTTATTTTATCGATAAGTTCACCAATAGTAAAAACTTTATATTTTTTCAAACTGTTTTGGCTAAACAAACAGTTAAAAGTTTAAAACACAAATAGCTAAGAACTCCAAAACAATTTCACTATATGCATGTAAACATAAAGTGCAACGTATTAATTGATATAGGCTGTTTAGACAATATGAATAAATATTGATAAACGTTAACATTTTTTGGTACAGTGAGTAAAAGATCTCAAATATTGTTTGAATTAGAAAAATGAAATATTAAGATAGATAATACCAAAGCAGTTTTCTTAAAAACATGTTGATTCAAGATTTGATAGAGTGATATTCAACCGTTGATCTATGGGTCTCCAGAGTACAAATATTTGAACCCTTTATAGAGAATGAAGAGAGGGATTGGGGGGATCTCTTGAGTGGAGATTTAACAAATTAATACGAATGGCTTGGAGTGCAATATAATTGGTAGATCATAGAGCATAATAGCCAACAACATGTAAGGTTGAGATGGCTTGACCATTTATAGGTACAAATGAAATTTTTAATATTTCTAGAATTTAATTCAATTTATCAATACACATGTAGAAGTTTGTTTATTTATCTCTTGTTTTATATTATCTGAAAGAAAAACTTAAACGAGTAATACGATGTTTTTAAAGATTTAAAAATGTTACAAATAAGCCTTCGAAAGAACTACGTAAAAAATTAAATTTAAATATATCTAATTATCCTTCTAAAATTTATTTACGCCCAGAAGTTGTAATACATTAGAAATACCTGCTAAAATAAGACATTGACTCATGGCGTCTACCTCTCTACATAAGCTGATGGTCAAAATACAATATACATACATACCTATTCACATCGTCTACTTATGAGCTATACAGGGTGTTTGGAAACTTAACGCCCAAACTGCACATATAATTTGTTTGAACCAAAAGTAAAATCCGTCAAACAATACTTATACCATTAAATGGTGTTAAAAGTTCCTGCGTACAGTGACGGGAGAGCAAAGCTGTTCAAACATGCGTGTACAACAGGTTGCATAGGAGTTAGATTTGTGGCACTGCACACCTCGACATCTTGGAGCGTGGCAGCAAAATATATCACAATTAATAGTAAATAACACACCAGTCCATCTAGAAATGGGAATACGTTATGAGGGTCATCATTAACATCACATCAAGTGCTTGCCATGATTGCATGTGCCTAACTCCTATGCAACCTGTTGTACACACATGCTTGCACAGCTTTGCTCTCCCGGAGCTGTGGCCGAAACTTTCGAACACATTTAATGGTATTACATAGTTTTCCAGATGTAAGTGCACAGGGATTTTGTATTACTTTTGGTTCAAATAAACTATATGTGCAGTTTGGGCGTTGAGTTTCAAACACTCTGTAAAAAAAAACTGCTCATATAGCTCAAAAAATAACTCCTTAGTTAATTCACCCTCATTAACTTTCTTTACACTTCCCTATCCTCGCATACTCCCTTCGCTTCAACAACATCCATATACCGAGTCATACTTGCTATTTTATTCTTTAAACTCTTATGGTTTCTTATTTTCACACATTCATCCACAACATTTAGCCGCGTCTTACATGGCCTACCTCTTCCTTTTGATCCACGCAATCTTACATAATATATTTGTTTCATCAATCGATCCACACTCATTCTCTCAACATCTCCAAACCAACGTAAGACAAGTCTTTCACATTGACCTATTGGATTTCAAACCACACTCCTTCAGCACCCGTTCATTACTGACTCTGTCCTTCCTTATCTTAGATATCTCATTCCAACCGCATATATAAATATATATGAAAGAGAAAACTAAAGATAATTATTGACTTTTTAAAAATCTGTCGTGCAGTAAATATAAATCCAACATTTCAAAAGCTCTAGTAGAGTCATTTTCATATAAAAGGCTTTTAAGAAAATACAATCATATTTTTTCTGTCAAATTGATAATATCTTACTATTTGATATGATATTATACAGTTATTGATAGTATACATTAAACGTGACAGCTGCCCATACCTGGCATTTGAATACGTGAAACTATATAATATGTATAAGCTCTTCTAGATGTTAGATAAGGCCTTTCCTAAGAAAATTGGACTGTTACAAGTTTCCAATCCGATCGGTTATCTTCGAGACGATGACACGCAACAGATCTGCTCTTTTACCTCCGACACAACTCTTTAAGGAAACCGGGAGAATATGTACGAGCTCATCTCTGGAGGAACATGTATCACGATAAATTCTGATTGGAGGATGTCTTCATAACATACAAGGTATAACATACCTGCTATTATTTATTGTTATTGGGTCCGGCAAGTTGTTCAAGAGCGGCGTCTCGCTGGGATGAAGGCGTCAGTCGGCCTTCATCCAAACTACAAAGCCTCTGGGGATTTTCATTTCAAGTTTTTGTGTGTTTATTCAACTTAATATTGCATGCGTGATATAATGAAGAACGTAGAACAGTTTGAAAAACAAAAGTTATATCTATATTATTAATCGTTTATTATTTTGACGTGTGTGCGTGACAAAGGCTTTGTTGATGGTCACGTGGAAACAAAGGACTGGTGCTACTAACCTAACTGAAGATCTACGGTAATTTTGATTTTTGAATTTCATCTAAAGAATTTGACTCATTTGAGGACATAATTACGAGACTTTTTGGATGTTCAATATATTAAGGAGATACAAAGCACTAGTGACCAAGGCAAGTACTGTATAAATATACAAAAGGTAGACTATCCAATTACATATTTTAAAGCCTTTTTGAAGATGTTTTTATTAATTCTTAGTTTATTTAAATTTACTTATTTATTTATATAAAGATTTATAATAATATATCCCATTAATTTTAAGTAAGTTTTAGTAAATATATTCAACTCTTAATCTTTCAACAGTTTATACGTGAAAGCTATATTTGTACCGTGGTAAAATATATATACCGTACTTTTCTTAATAAAGTTATAGCTGAATTTCACTACATTATTTTACAAATGGTTTGGATTCACATGAATCGCAAATTCACCATAAAAAAAACTACCAAAGAGTTTATATTCTCAACCTAACTTAAAAAAAAAAGCTAACCAAAATAACTTCCACCACTTACACCTACCTCTATGATCTTCATTTCTCCTTTCACAATTTTCTGAAGCGTTGTTCATCTTTGCAAACCCCTCTCACGTTTTTCCTTTATATTTTCCCAAACCCCTATGCCCGATCCTAGTAGTAACCCCCTTAAGCCTTCCTATCACCCCCAACCAACCCCTATTCCCCTCCTACCCCTTTTTTCCTCGTCCCATGGGCCCGGAAAACTTACCTTAGCTATGCATCGTTCAGAACCACAATGCATCATAACCCCCTTTTTCTAATACCATGGCCCGATAAAATATTGAGTCACAGCGCCCCTTCGGTACGAGAGAGAGGGTCTCTTAGGGAGTCTTCACGGGTGCGACAGAGATGGAGATAGGTCTAGTGTCAGGTATTGTTCGCTGCTTGCTTACACCAAAGATTTATATTGGACACTTGGAAGACAAATGGTGAGATTGTGTCCGAAATTTTTAAAGCCATATTAGATGCTTCTTCTTTCTTCTTTCTCACTCTATTCCTCCCCTTTATCTTTACGTTTTTATAATTTCTTTACTTATTTTTTCTGTGTAAAACTCTAGTTGCAAGATTCTTCTGAAAATATTTTACAATATTATGATTTATTTTACTCTGTTGGTTAAATTGGCTTTATTTGATTTCCAAACTATAAAATATCCAACAAATTCACACATTTAAAAAATATGTAGTCGTACAGGCGTTAACAATCAAACTATGATTTTTTTAATGCGTCAATCGATGCCATTAATGTGGTATAGTCCAGAAAATGATCAATAATATCTTAAAAAATTGTTTCGAATCCTGATCGGTTCAAAATGTATCTTTTTATGGTACGTCACCTTAGATTCAAGAAATTCACAGAGCCTCTGAAAACAGCATAATACAAAAAACTATATTCATACATTTTAACGTGTGCCGTAAATTTTTACAACATTTTAGGATAATTATTACAAATTATGGTATACAAGTAGAATTTACAACGTTCTAGAAATGAACAAAAACAAGCATGATAATTCTAGTCTACATATTGTGTAACCAGCGTCGTTTGATTTCTGGTTGCGTTTCGGCAAATATTTGCAGGCCAGTTTGTCAGGCATGCATGTATTGGCGATCGGCCAACTGTCCGGTGTTCGCATACATTGTGGGCTTTATCTAGGTCAGGGGTGGACAATATCATGGTTTATTCGTCGAATGAAGGAGGAATGTTAATATAAATTTCTAAAGTATTTTCAAAAATCAAATTTTGCTCCGCTTCGGTGGTCGCATGGTCTAAGGTACCACTATTGCAGTGGACTAACCTGCCTATGTCGTGGAAATCGAGGTTCTAGCCTTGGTTGGGTGAACTAATGTGAGTTATTTCAAAATGGCTATCCACTCTCCTTCCACGTAAATGAGGGTACTCTTCCTCTAAATATGGCCTTCCTCATCCCTACAATCATTAGCGTAATTAGTACATAGGCACTCGCTTTAGGGGCTGTATGGTCTAACCCACTACTTTCGCAGTAGAGGTAGACTATACTACCGATGAAGGGGAGATGGAGGTTCGAATCTCTGTCAGGTGTACTGAGGTTGGTTGTTTCAAAATGATTTTCCACCTTACCTCCACGAAAATGTGGGTACACTTTCTAGAAATATAACCTTCCTACTGCATAAAGCCATCAGCGTAATTAGTACATAAACGTATAGCCTGAACGTGTTATAAAACGTGGTGCTACAAAAAAAATCAAATCTAGTGCATAAACATAAGTAAATAAAATATGTACCTTTCTTTTTGCTCTAATCGATTACAAATCGAGTATACTGTTTTGAAACATTTTGTATCAAGTATGATAAGAGGATTTTTAAATAACTGGTTTTGAATCGTATTTGAATCGAGCATTCTATAAAAGAAATGATGATAATTGAATCAAAATTTGATGTTAGATTGAATTATTTTTATTTGTTAAACAGGTCCAATAAATTTACCATAGTCATAAGAACTGTGTCTAGGCAATGAATGGACTATTAATACTAGCTACACAATTAATATTTTCTAAGGTTAGGTTAAATAATATGGGATTATTAGTTAAAATATGTTGTTAATATGACCACTTGAATTATCTGAAATTTTGTTCTTAAATTGTTAGCTGTAGTTTAGTAACAAATTAAAAGTTGGTTTCTATAAAAAGTTAAATTACTACAGATTATAAATTTAGACTTTAATTGCGAATTACTTTATATCGAATACAAATCTTGGATGTACTTTAACTTGAAATTTGAAATCCAATTCTAAATTAATAATATGCACATGGCTTTACAAATATCTTAATACTAGTCAATTAGTATTTACCAAATAGGCCTACACGTCAATAAGCCAAAGCTATCATTATTTATGTGACCCGCATCGGTGGCGTATTTGGCTAACGCTTTAGACTTGTTGATCTAGAATGCCGAGGATGGGGAGATCGAGGTTTTAATCTTGGTCGGGTGAAATGGGGTGGATTTCCATTCTACCTCCACGCAAATTCGGGTTCATTTTCTCTAAATTTAACCTTCCCTATTCCTATTCCTTAGCGTAATTAGTACTTACGCATAAAACCCGAACGGGTAGTAAGATGCGGTAATAAATAATAATAATAATAATAATAATTTATTTGGATGTTTAGGTGTGCTAATAAACGTATGTATAAACCTAATTACAAAATGAATTAAAGATTTCTCACGTGATCAGACTTTACAATTTTGGACCACCTCTTGATGAAACATTAACCTTTATTTCAATCTATGTTTCAGTCATTGAATGCTATAAATCTCTGTAACGAAATTAAAACATCAGTTTTTGAAAGGATAAAATTAAGAAGAGAATTGGTATAGATAAGCCTGTTCCTTTTATTGTTTATCAAGAAGATATTTTTTTAGCACCAGCACCGTTCGGGTTATATACCTATGGGCTAATTGCACTAATGTGCTAGAGATTAGGAAGTTATAATTTCAAGTAAGTGAACCAGCATTTACTTGAAGTTAGAGTGGAAAAATATTTAAGGAAAAGTACCCCCAGTACACTCGACCGGGATCGAACCCTGATGTCTCAGTATTTGTCAGTCTAGTATATTGCGATTAGACTAGACTAGACTATACCTCAGTTTTAGCTTATGTGGTGCTGACTGACAGTTCACAGCTGACTTCTGACAGTCAAAATTTAGGTATATACCTAAATTTTGACTGTCAGAAGTGACAACTGCTAAAGACATGTTTTTTGCAGATCATATGGTTCGGCGTAGGGATACATAATTTGGTCTGGTAGCTTTTCAAAGCCGTCAGAAGTCAGCTGTGAGCTGTCAGTCAGCACCACATAAGCTAAAACTGAGGTATAGACTAGACTAGACTAGACTAGACTAGACTATTGTGGCCACCGAAGCGGTTAAAAAGAAATTAAATTCTCTCTCCTCATGGTTAAGCCGCATTAAAACTACATCAAATTCCTGGCTCCACGATCTCTTTCCCCTCGTGAAATTCACGAGCTAAATCCCCTTATGGGCCACCCCACTGCAAAAAAATGTCAGTTTTAAGAACTTATGGTGTAGCAACAATACTTAATTAATTAATTAGTAAGTGAAGTTTAAGCTTTTTTACCTTATTGGAAAGTTTGAAAACATTTCTGGACAAATTGAATTGTTGAATGAGGTAGAAAAGATGTATACTCAAACCATTTTACTGTGTCACATATTTTTAAAAAACACGTCAATGTTCCTATGGTTGAGGCGTTGGTATTCGAATAGAATGGATTATTGGTGAAGGAAAGTTTGTGTTTTGAATTTTAGATGAGTGTACTAAGATGGTTTTCCACCTAAGATTTATCAGTACTATCTTTCAATCCCCACATACTGATTATGCTACATTTCCTTCAAACCACTTTAATAAATTGGTCGATAACTAGGTTGATCGTAATAGTTTTTAAAACATATCAAAAGTACAAATAAATAATGGTAAACTATTTGTAGAATGAATCGTAGACCCACCTATAAAATATATGATTACATAAAACAAAAATATATAAATAAGGCTGTGTTTAATATGTTAATATAATATGTGCGATACACCCTAAATATGATATAGAACAAAACCTTTGTGAAACCATTAGGTTTTTTCCCTGTGTTCGATGATTAAATGTAATAAATTAGACTTTTTGAAAGGTTAAAATATTCTTGAATTTGTTTTATCTTAGATTTATCAATTTGCTACCACCGTGATTGGGCACGTAGAATAATGTCAATTTCCCATAGCAATGTTTGCCAGTGATGAGGGTATCGGGGTTCGATTTATGGTTAGATGTATTTATAAGAGTTTTATTTCATGAAGTGTTTCACACTTTCCCTCCAAACAAATTTTGGCTCAATTCTTCTCAATTATTATACCTTCCTCTTTCTGATCCCATTATTGTTACTATATGATAAATTCCAGTATGGGTAGTAATACATGGTGAATAAAATCTGCAACACACCCAATGTAGTGATACATTTACTTGCTGTGTTCAAATGGTTTAAAAATCATATGTTTAACTGAATACAAAGGTTTATGTTATTTTGATTCTGTTGTTTGAATCTTAGATTTATTAAAATTCTGCTTACAGAGGCAGTTAAATTTCTTGAATTAAACTCTCGCTGACTATAAGAATAAAATCTGTGTTTCATTCTCTTATGCAGTGAACACATTCAAGCTCAGAGTTTAAGAGGAAACTTCCCTTGATCTTTTCACTAAGATGAACACCAGACTACTTACTGGAGTGAAAAGGAATCCACCCTGAAGGAAGATAAAGATTTTTCAGGAGAAAAAAAAAAGAATTTATTTGTTGTTGGGGATTTCGAGATAACTTTCTCTACGATAAGAATGTTTTATATTGGTCTACTAAAACTTACTTGTTAGATCGATGCAGACGACCAACTATACACTCTCGGTGAGATATTGTATTTAATATATTGTAAGCTTTTGGTCTCTTACAGCCATAAAATTTAAATTTGGGACAAATAAGATTTGAAAAATGTTTATTTTAGATTCATATGACTATACCTATGAAGTACAAATTACGAAAAAATATTAAATTGTTTTGAAATATACTTAACGATTGGTGCACCATCTATATTATCCGTACAACTGTAACATTGAATGAACAAGACTAGTAGACAAACTTCCAAACATTTATGAGTACGCTATATTTCGAAAATTTGCATGATGTACAAAAAAAAGTGTCTTTCCACGTGTAATTGACTCCGTAGTTTGACCATCTTTTATCAATTTTAATGGGTGTGCATTTCCTTTGAATTTAATATATCTTTCTCATCATAGGAGGGTTAGGTAATTAATTGACCAAGTTGATCGAAGGCCTTATTTAATCAGATCATTTAGCATTTCATCTGTTTATATGTTTGTTCCGCTATTAATGCTAAATGCGTTGATCAAATTCTACAAAAATTGACTAGTACATTCCTTGAAACTTGACCTAACGACGTATGTATATGTTTATTTTATTTTTGACATCTATTGTGAGACTGATATAAAGGCTAACTATGAAGTACTGTACTATTGAATATAATAAGTTATTATTTTGTTATCTTTCTTGCTTTATCACTAAGAAAAATTTTATCTTCCAATCCAAGAAGAACAAACTATAGAAGATATTTCAACTTTAAATTATTATAGAAATCATAAGACTTAGTAATGAAAATAACATGATACAATTCTTAACATAATGTACTGTACTTAGAATTTTGTAAATGGAGGGAGAGAGATTTACTGTTCATGGCAATACTAGTAGGTCTGTTTTAAAATTACGGAGTAGAAAATAAATATTAATGAGATTTTTTAAAATAAAGCCAGGATCGGCTACACCGTCCAATTTTGACCACACACACGCATATCCTAAATTATCTTTAATTTTGTTTAAAATCTCTTTTCCATCTCAATAATAATTAATAAGTTTATACACGTCGAAGAAGATTAACGTTTTAAAATTGTTACTGTCCATCACCTAATAAAGAAATTCATCTCATCCGTACTTAACGATTCATCATCCTTATTAATAAAAGGTTGTTCAAATTGGCAGAAGGATGTTCCCGGGCTCTGTCCGGTTTATCTTTTTGTCGGGCATCTCCCACCGTTTCAGCTTTGTCGGGCTGATGACCGACGAAAGAAAGACTACTCGGTGATTAATTACGGCATTCATGTGGTGTCTCTAAAGGATAGTTACCCATCCATTCCTAAACAATGTGCCAGACAACTTAGAGGTCCATTGCAGATTCACGGCGCGTCCAAGGAGATTTTACCTCGAAGTTGCGGATATGCTAGTTTCACAGAAGAGGTTAGTCGTGAATCATCATCAATTTTTACAGTAGGCAATTCACAAAAGTTTTGAAAGGAAAGAAGGGATAAAATCACGCTGTCGAAGGGCATTGTTTCTAAATTCAAAATCTCCCACGATTACCCTTCAAGGTAACAGGATTACCTTGCATCATTAAAGTATTGTATGAATCAGTGGTCGACACTCTACGACCCGCGGGATGGATCCGGTCCGCCAACTGATTTTATCTGGACCTGGTCCACTTAAGATTTAGTAAACAAACAACTATGTTTATAAAAATAAACTAATCACTATATGAGAAATGAAGAGTAGAATTTTATCTCAATATTTTTTTAAAACTGGCCAGCAAAATTTTAATCCGTGTGGCCTGCGATATCAAAAAGGCTGCTAATCCCTGGTAAAAATTATACATAGGAGGGTTCATAGTGGAATCCGTCAAGGTAAGACTGCTACCTTTCAGGGTAATTGTAAGGTACGTTGCCCCCACAATTTATACAAATATAAAATATAATTACTTTTTTAAAGGAAAGGTCTTTTATAAAATTCAAACATATTTTTTAATCGAAACTGATAGAATTATATCATTTTACTATTGTTATTTTACAAGTGTTTATCATATAAATGTGACCTATGCAAATCAGATGAATTGACTTATGAATACATGCATGTAAACCTAATAGCTTTCCTATTAAAATTGAACCGTATCAACGTCTGCTCATTTTGAACTCGTTTTAACGGTGAACGTGTTTATTAAAATATCTAAAAGTGGTACACACAAATGCTATTTTCCCATGTAACATGTCGATTGACAATATGACCACAGTGATCTCGAATATTTTCCTATCTTATTTGATTTTCCATATACTTGAAACGTTTTCATTCAAATTATTAAAGTTTATTTGCCTTATATACTTAGCGTGGGCTTTCTAAACTCAACACATGAACTAGCTCAATGCATAATCCTTTATTGTTAAAAAATATTGTATTATATATTAAAGATAAAATAATAGTAGCTCACATCCTACACCGTAGCTCAATCTATAGCGAGTCTTTCTACTGAGGTAAGGCTTCCTGGTTCGATTCCGTTACGGCCACAAAAATTTCCATTGGCAAAATGTGAGTTTCCCCTTTCCCAGTGATGAATTAACGTTTATAAGTCGTCATATTGTTTCTTATTTGTCTTCTTTCTCTTTATTATTATTACTATTACTATTATTAGTAGCACCGCGTCTTACTACCCGTTCGGGTTATACGCACTTACGCTAATGTGCAATGGTAGGGTGATTGTGAGATGGAATGGAGGACCTACAGTTTAACGTGGAATCCGAACCACGGTGAAGGCCCGACATTCCACACATTCACAAGTTGTGATTAATACACGTCTTGTCAGAGGGGAAGGAAGGGTTTGGCAATCAGATAAATCTGTGCTGGGACCGAGCATTGAACCCCGAATCCCCATAGACTGCCATGTCACCAGGCGCGGATTCAGGGGGGGTCAAAGGGTCAGTTGACCCACCTGTGAAGGTTAGAAAATTAATACAAAAAACAAAATGAAAGTTAAAATTTTAGAAAGAAAATACAACACAGATAAATTACACCATTTTTTAAAATCTTTTTACGTGCAGACAGCTCTTGAGCCATGTCCACACGTGTGTTATTCGTCCACGTTTATTCAATGTTCGATATGACTCACGTAAGTGTGGCAAAAATATTCATTTCCATGTACGAATAATTGTCGTGCATAGCGAGTAACGAACATTATTCCGCATAAAGACGGTAGACTAACATACATCAAAGAAGACTAATAAAAGCCTGAGAGCAGTTCATCCAGGAATACTGACTATAGATTATATGAGGACAGAAGAGTGGCGGAACTGTGGGAGACTCTGCCCCCCCGGGAATAATTTGCCCCTCCTTGGAATAAATTCCTGCTTCTCCCTAGATATATTTCAAATCCCCTGATATTATCAAATGTGAAGCTTAGAGATGGCCTTAAATCAAACTCCAAATGAATTCTAAATGCATTCTCTTGTCAAAAATTTGTCGGAGAAGACCACCTCAAATAACTACTAGACTATAGGCAGAAAAAGTCAGGGGAGGAAAGCTCTAAGTAGCTTCCAAGGTCATCCAAATTTCAAAAATGTCTGGGGGCGGACAACTTCAAATAGTTTCTAAATGCATGTCATTATAAAGAATTTTCAGTCGAGGACCCCCCAACTAGCCTAATATATGAAATAACTCAATTTTCAAAATTTTATCAGTGGAAGACCAATTCAAAGATGATCTTTTAATGATATTTAACTATCGTAAAAAATTAAGGTGAGGATCACTCTTAATAGCTTTTAGGGTAATCTAAATTTCAAAAATGTCTAGGTGAGGAAACCTTTAAATGGCTTATAAAAGAATCTTTTTTTAAAAAACAAGGTGAAGATTACTCATAGATTCTAGAGTGAACTATTTTTTTTTAAAGTGCTAGAGGGCCACTTCAAATAGTTTTTAAACTATCTGATTTTAAAAAATTAGAGAGGATGACCATTGTTTAAAACATACATAAGATTAATTATATGAATGAGAAACTATTAAATGGCTTTAAACAGAAATCTAACATTGTAAGTAACTATGTTATTTAAATCTTGACCCCCCTATGAAAATGATCTGGATCCGCCCCTGCATGTCACCTCTCTTTTATATTCTTCATAGGCCTTTGGCCTGTTCCATTCTAATTTTCAAGGGCTCTAAAGGCTGGCCAAGATTCGTAATTCTTGGTTAACTGGACCAACTCAAACGACAACTGTTGTAGGAACCATCAGGATTCAAACCATTGGATGGTAAAACTATTAAGGTTGGAGTGTGTAGGGCTCGAGAGAAGGTCAAGGTTGTTGCAGTTTTTATATCACAACTTTTTTTTAAAAAAAAACATAAATAAAATATTGTTCCAATATAAACATAGAATTTAATTTTCTTCACATGGTAATATCAACAGTTATTAAATATCTGCCATGAACTGTGCGGCATTAGCTAAAAAACTCTTTAAACGAAGAGAAAAAGTTGTCATTAAATTCTAAGATACCCTTGACAGTTATTTGAGAATTGTTGATATCAACATATGAAGAAAATTAAACCCTATGTTTGTACTGGAAACATTTTTATTTTGACAAAAAATAAAGTTTTAATAAAAAAATTTGTTGAAATTTTGAATCCAGTTCGAAATTTTAAATCTTAAAATTGGAAGATTTGGACTCTAATGTAAATTTCTAATCTCAGTAAATATTAGATCCTTATTCGATGGGCTCAAAATTCGAATCTATAATCATACTTATCTAAAAATTAATATAAGAAGACCGGAAACTAGTTGCATGGTACAGTGAAGGGATAAATTAACTTGAGTTCCAGGTCTTAAAAGGATTGACTTGAGGGACAATTGTTTGTGACAGTGAGTATCTTCCACGATGATTAAAAAAGTAGGGTGATCTTAATTTGATTTACCACTTTTTGAGATAAGGGCTTTTTATTACGTTTTTACTAAGCCTAAAATTTTTATTTAAAATTTTTATCGACTTTTTTGAAATATTTTATTATTTTATTGGATTCGGAAACTTAGCATAGTAAAATATTTTCACAGATTCGATTTGAAACAGCATAGTAAAAAGTTTAAAATAAATTATTAGATTCAGATCTGAACATATTTTTAAAATAAAATATTTTATTTTATTTTTTGAGCATGGGATTCGACTAGGATTGGATTAGATAAAAAACCAATTTAGCATGAGATTCGATTCGATTCGGATTTGAAACGAAAATTGTTTTAGGCGTGAGATCCGATTTGGGATCGACTCGATTTATTTTTTAGGCATGAGATTCGATTTGATTCAAAACATAAAATGATCGATAATAACAGGCTTCAAGAATATCTTCAATAACACTGACCTTTTCTCACGTCCCCAACACTGTCACCTTAAACCCCTCGAGTTTAAGTCCAATAAGGAAGGGAGATACGTCTCTCTAACCTCCAGAGGGTTAAAATATTCTTCAGACCGAAGAGTCTTTAGTGTCTTGTAATGCAATATCCCTGCACAGAGCAAATGAAGGCTGGTCGGGAGTTTACACCGAAACACCCGCGCGGATTATAGCGAACATTCCGCACGGTGTCGCTTCGCGGACTTAGCGCGACGCTCGTGCCTAATTAGACTTAATGGAACAGTTTAAATCAAGACACATGTTCCTATCCACTTGCCCCCCTTCCCTCTCTACAAGCCAACCTGGACTTTTTTTTTTACCATCGCGTTCTTTTGAACTACTGTTCTTATCATGTGTAACTTTTTTTTTTAACAAAAATTGTTATTTATTGTTTCAACTGGTTTTGTGTGTGTTTGTGTGAAACAAGTTGAAATGTTCTGTAAAACACAGGTTTTTAAATAAATGTTTCACATGAAAGATAATTAAAGTGGTCAGGTTTAAATATTGGTTCGTTTGTGTTGATAAACTGTTAATTTCATAGAATTGGGAATACTTTTTAATAAACGTAAATCTCTTAATGCGTTTGGTAAAGAGCTATTTAACTTTCATTACTAAATATTAGTAAAGTTGTTTATTTTAATTATATAAATGTGTTTGTGTTTTACAGATATTCATTTTGCAAAATTTGTGGTAGCCTCTTATTTTTGTATCCTAGAACACAATGAAAACCCGATAGTAAAACCGAACCATCTTAGCATCAAGGATATTAATTTATAGTCTCATCAAGCTTTTGATTCCTGATGCATATAAGGGGAGTAATTTTTATTATTGGATACTGAAAATAAAATAAAAACTTAGATATACTATTTGAGATATGTATATGGTATATATTTTAAGACACAGTCGTAGAATGAAAGCATTCGAAGTTTCCTAATCCAACAACTCGTACTCTACAGTCTGATTTTAAAAGGAAGCCTGTTTGAAAACTGGAAACTCATATTGCCACATGGTGGAAGAAAATCATTACAAATTTTATTCTCGTTCTTATTCCGTTTGGTTAATGTAAATATTAACTATACAGCAATCCGTAAGGAGTATTATTAGAAGCTTTTGACAACTTAAAAAAATGTATAATCAATAACTCAGATAATAGCTACATATTTCTAGAAAGTCACATTTTAATGAATTTCCATCGATGCTGGTGGTTGAATGTGGGACTCCTATAAAAATCGGGTTTTACCTTATAAAGAATAATGTATATGGTTTTTTAACTTAATAATTGAAATATGACTATTATTACTCTGACTACTTTCATAATATGTGATAGGCTTACTCGTGTATGTAATTATTATTCAAATATTTTGCATATTTGTCATCCCTAGCACAACGAGAAAGTGTATTAATTCGTTGACATACACTGCCATAAATTATGTGAATAATCTTTTTTTAATACTCACATAAGTAATAAAAAATAGGATCGAGGGAAAGGAATTACTTGTTTGTCTCTGAACTTAAATTAAGGTAAAAATACATATTTGATTTATTTGAATAATCTATTCATAGGCTATAATCCTGGGGAATTAGATTATATAAAGCTTATCAAATAATCATGTTTGTAATGCCTTATTTTATATATACATTGAATTTAGTTTGTAGTTTGTATTTAAGCTATTTTCAACACAGTAAATAAAACAATATTTTACCAAACATGAAGAACACTTGACCTATCTTTACTTCAACAAAATTTAAAGATCCTTCCTCAAATGGTTCTAAATCATTCCGAAGATTAACGCAATAAGAATGTTTAATTTATTATATCAATGATATCACAAAAGACACTTCCCCTGTCCATTCTGTTCACCCGGTGACTTCCTTCTGCTTTGATCCCTTTTCAAACCTCGGCGAAGATATGAAGCCATTATCTTCTCCAAAAAGACCTAGAGCGGGAATATTCCCTAAACGTGATGGCCGACTCAAATGGCAGTGTTTATTCCACGCCTTGTCTCTGGTAAAGCTCCTCTTTCAACTCCTCCGTATCCCCTCAACAATGCATGAACACCAATAAAGTGCAGGTGGGGGGGGGAAGGAAGAGACAAGGGTTGATCTGATCTCAAGCACAAAGGAGACGGGAGGGTGATCTGATAAGACTTTCTACACATGATTTCGCTATTTGTTAAACGTCAAAGCAGCATTCCATTAGAATATTGGTACAGCAATATAGATTGTAGTATTGAGGCGTTGTAACCAGTGAAGTTATTTTTATTAAAGTTCTAGTAGTAGACAACCCTCTAGAATTAGTAGTCTTATGAGCTTCCGGTGAATTAAATTAATCTTTCTAAGAAGACGTCATAAAAATAATGAATTTCAAGTTGGATGGAAGGGAACGCGAGCTTACCCCAGAAATATTTTCAGTTTTAATAACCATAATAGTTTTTGGCCAAAATAAATCAAATTTTGCTTCATTAGATGCGTTTAGTTTAATTTTTTTAAACAAATCAATTACAACACTTCTTGAACATTGGTCATCATTGGTTGAACCTCGGACATCTGAATCAATGCCAATTTTCTCCCCTTCACAAACCAAACGTTTTGTATTCATTCATAAATAACATACTCCACTTTTGTTTCTATGTGTGGCTTTAAAAATCTTAATGAAACATAATTTAGAGAACACACGATACTGTAATATTAAGACGTTTAAAACAACGTCCATATTGTACAGTAGTGTGTCATAGAAAGTAGATATAAATTGCTTTCACCTCTCATTAGAGCACTTTTATTGGTCATGTATTAACTAAAAAGTGTTATCAAGTGATTTATTATGGGAGACGATGTATGATTGTTCTAATGTTGACCAAGAAGGAGAAAAAATATCACGGGTACAATTTTAACAACTTCTGCTAGTCCTGACAACACTTCACGCCACGCCACTGATATTAATAATCTATCTCTAAGCAATAAAGTACAGTCCAGTTTTAACAAGAAGATCCTTTTAGAAAATACGGAAACACTTTTTTTCAGATAAAATTAAAAATATTTTACTACCTAAGTTGATATGCAGATAGACCAAGCGACTAGTGATATGCAGGAATTTATACACAAACGTACAGTGCTTTAGACCATCGTCTCAGCTCTCATAGTAACTGCAGGACCCATTGTATCACTGGACACTCCTCAGCGCTGTCCCACTGTATCACTGGGCACTCCTCAGCGCTGTCCCACTGTATCACTGGTCACTCCTCAGCGCTGTCCCACTGTATCACCGGGCACTCCTCAGCGCTGTCCCACTGTATCACTGGACACTCCTCAGCGCTGTCCCGCTGTATCACCGGGCACTCCTCAGCGCTGTCCCACTGTGTCACCGGGCACTCCTCAGCGCTGTCTCACTGTATCACGGGGCATTCCTCAGGGCTGTCTCACTGTATCAATGGGAACTCCTCAGCGCTGTCCCACTGTATCACTGGGCACACATCAGCGCTGTCCCACTGTATCACTAGGTACTCCTCAGTGCTGTACCACTGTGTCACGGGGCACTCCTCAGCGCTGTCTCACTGTATCACGGGGCATTCCTCAGCGCTGTCTCACTGTATCAATGGGAACTCCTCAGCGCTGTTCCACCGTATCACTGGGCACACATCAGCGCTGTCCCACTGTATCACCTGGCACTCCTCAGCGCTGTCTCACTGTATCACTGGGCATTCCTCAGCGCTGTTTCACGCTACACGCGAAGCGAATAGGACTGTGGTAGCACCCAACTGGACGCTCCTCTATTTTTTGATCATAACTATTCCCAATTTTTTTTGCTACATTTTCTCGATGACGTACCCTGTCTTCTATCACCCACTCTCTTCCCTTCTCTTCATTTCATTTCTTCCTCTGTGATATCCACCCTTAAATTTTTTTTCTCCCCATTTTACGAGTCTTTCTCAATTTCTTTCATTTTCCTCTTGTGTTGGCCAGGTTCTATATTGCGATTCCTAGATATCATAAATCGTCTACCACCCACATCACCCGCTGCATGCTTTCCCCTCCTCCTTCTCAACCTCTTGTACACCATCTTCTATTCTTTGACTTCATTCTGGGCTTTCTTATACCCTTCGTTTTATATGTCCTTCGTTATCGGTCCATACCACCTAAATGTATCTTGTTTCTTCTTCATGTTCTTCTGTATTGCTCTCTTTCTTATACTATTCTGTTGTTTCATATATCATACACACTAGATGTAAAATGATGTAAGCCTACCTTTCCTGAATTATTAGCACATTCATCTTAACTTACTTCACTCCTGTGTTATGATCATGTAATATATTTACTAATAAAATATGAGTAGAATAATAAAAAAAACTAATAAGTAGGACCCGGAATTTGATTACCTAAATATGATTAAAAAAAAAGACCTACAAAATGACTTGAAATTCTAAAAAATGACCTAAAAATATGAGCAAAAACTAGTAATAAATTCACATGACCAAATCAAACACGCACTTTACGAAACTAAAAAATACATAAACATGAAAAGCCTTTTAACAACCAAGCTAAATATGCTAAATGTAACATTGATTTACAACTGCTGTATCTGCTTCAGAAATAATGGCCACCCCTTCCCAACGCAACCCTTTCCAGTTTAGTTGTAGTGTATCACCAAGAATGTGTATTTTACAACAATACAAGTAAAGAGGATACACAGCTTAGTGAATACATACATTATCTTTTCATTCTGACAAATGTGTGTTGAAAAAGTGCTTTTGTAAAATAAACATATTCAACATGAATTCCTTATAATGACTAAAAAAAAAAAAAAATTCAAGAAATGACTAAAATGTCTAGAAACAGCGAGAAATTGTCGCAAACCAAAAAACGACCTATAAAATTTACATTTCTACAACCATATGATCCTTAACGTAGTTTTTGTACTTATGAGCATTGTATGTGATGAAACAATAAAAGATTACATATCATCAAAATCTTGGCCTTGCTAATAAGTTACAAAGTTTTAGATCATTGTCCATGTATTGTCATTTATGATAAAGATAGTACATTTAAAAAATATATTATTTATACTTTGCAAATTCAAAAGATCACACCCTAATTATATTACTTTTTTTGTTTGTATAGAACTATATTTTCAAAGAAAAATTTTAATCCAGAGATTAATATTAATAGGGTTAACATCTGGTAATAGAATAAACTAATACAAACATACTGGGCCATATTTACCAAAATTTACGACTGGTTCAGACCAACTGACAAGGGTGAAGGATACATTTCTTTTACGTTTTTGACTTGAAGATAATAAAGTACAATCAACTTCAAATTTGGTATCTATGTCCTAGTCCACTCTTTGAGTAAATATAAACCTTTAAATAATAATTCCCACAGTTGAAAACCTTTTAATAATGCACATCGTCGAAATTGGATCTAGTGAGAACAAAACACGATATTTTTGAACTACATTGAAGCGTAGATTTAGGAGTGTGCAATATTAATCTATTTAGATCTATTCAGAGATATAAGCATACAACTGTATCATAATTAGATATAAGTTTATCTTTTATTGTTACAAGAAGAAACATAACTATCTAATTACATTTATCCTGAAAGCTAGTGATTGATCTTACCTTATAGCCCAGGGGTTCCCAATTATTTTTGATGAAGGTTCGTTTTAAAAACTCGACATACTTCCGTGGTCCAGCAAAACTTTATCAGTGACTCAAGTTCAAGCCCAATAAGACTATACTAATTCAAAAACATGATTTTCTTTCCTTTTATTTATTTCACTTATTTTTTTTTCTGGCCTTCCACGTCTACTACCCGCCCACCACCGAAATAATATTATTTCTTCTATTTATCGCTATCTCGTCAAGGTCGTTAAATTTGTATCTGCGGTCCGGACGTGGACCGTGGTCCGCCATTTGGCGACCGCTGCTCCAGCTGATTACATTACAACAAGTGAGGTAACAGTGGTAAACTTTTTTTTTTAATCAGGGGTATTTAATGTAGAATTTATAAACCAAATGAGTATGTATGTACACAAATTAGGATGTCAAATCTAACTTAATTCTAGAACCGATATTAAATATCTCACCCATCAGTGCTATCACTATGAAAGATAAGTACAAATATCATCAATTATAGAATTTTATACTGTGCAAAGGATCAAACCATGCTACCCCTACAACTAGAGATATATGTGATACAGAGTTAATTAAAGTTTCGGTCAATTTGATCAAGTTATTCAAATTGGTATAGAGATATTTTGTTGAACTAACCGTCAAGAGTAAAATTGCCATATTAAGTAAATTTTAAATTAATAATAATTTAATATTATATTTATTGTGTTATAAAACATAATCCCAATTAATAAATCTATTAATCTCCCAAAAATGTATTATGAAATATGCACGCCGACGCACTTTCGCAAAACAACTTAGCACTTTAGAGATATACCCTTTATTATTTTATACATATTTTTTAAATCGAATATAATTATATAACATATATTTATACATATTTTTATTAATTAAATCAATACATAAAAAATGCAATCATGACCTTTTAAAATAACTATTTTTATTTGACTCATTAGCTATTTTACATAGCTCACTGGAACCTTCCCTTTTATTTTCCTACGGGATACTATGAGGTTCACATTTTCAGTGAGCGCGGACTACACATAACCCGCGGGCCACCAGTTGTAACATACTGCCGTATACCATGCGGCCACCAAATTCTGTTTAAAAGTTAGATCAGATGTATAACTGTATAACTTACTTAGTCAACACAACTCTACTTCAGTTATACATTAAAAATATGGTTTTCATTCGTTGTTTGGGAGTATTGTGGAAAATTAAAAATTAAATCTAACTTAAATTAGGGTGAAGTGTGCACCCCGTACAGAGTATAGGAGAATTTTATGATGGACAGCAATTTTTTTTACCTACATGGTGAAACTTTATTTAAATTAATATACCTCTCTATAAGAGCTTAAAATATAAATACATGATATCCATCAATAATAAGTGAATAACGATCCTTTAGGTCCTTGTGCTACTGATACAAAATTTTCCACAGAAACTCCAAGAAATAAAGTAAGGACACTGGACCTCTTTGATTAATGTTCCTATTATATTCGTACCGGACACAAAAACGTATTTGGTAGAGGAAGAAAAATACTAGCGTCCCATCTAGCTTGACATTCTGAGTTCTGCAGATTCGTGGGTGGAGAGAAGTATACTTTTCAGTTCACCGCTTCCAATTTCTCTGGATCGTTCTCTGCCTTTTTTCCACATCCTTTACAGAGTCTTACTCTCGCTTTATCTTCCTAACTTTCTGCTTTTAATTAATTTCATGGTCCTATTCTCTCTAGGCCATCCCCCTTTTAATCAAATTTCATGCAAATTCAAATTCTCCGCCGAAATTCAAACGGCAATTCAGTTGGGAAATTTTCAACTGGATTCATTTGGTGAAGCGTGGTGTTTTTGTTTTTGTTCATTTCTAAAGAAAACAAACGCCTGTTTGTAAAGGGGTGAGAGTAAGAATTATTCGCAGCTATTTAATGTTTATGGAAACTAGCTCACTCCAGTTGGAATGAACCAAAAAGGATAACGGTTGCCTCCATCTTATTATCTTTCATGAATTGACCGGTGGATCTCTGGTGTTTACCAAATTATTGTTTTATATGAAATTTATTATATTTTGTTGTCATTAATTAGTTCACCTGATCAAGCTTTTGAAATTTGGCCTGACATTTTTATAGTTGTAGAAACATATTTGTTATTTATGGTGGCATGAAAGGAAAGGTGAGTTGATACAAATTTATTTTTAGTTTTTGTAATAAGAATTTCTTAAAATTGAAATGTATTAAATAATGCTTTAGTAAATACGTTTAATTTAATTGTATACATAAAAAAGTCATTATAATATATTTGCCACGGTAGTATATAAACTAATATAATTCCAGGACCTGGTGTGAAAGACGGGTCTAAGTGCGAAGTTATTGATTTGATTATACTGTTTCTTGCATGCCCATGTATGTTTCTTGCCTGGAATGACCCACCCCCTCACTACCCTACATCTCCTCCGAGACGGGTAGACTTATTTACGCATGCGCGGACTTTCTCTCTCTCGATATAAACTAATGTACTTCCAGGACAGGTGATAGAGCCATATGTTTTTTCCATGGTGGTGTGTCTATATACTTTAGGTACATCGTGTGGCCAGGATGGAGAGGTTAGATTTATTTACCAGGTTCCAAGACCACTTAGACGGTTGTTGCTCGCAGCACCCACCTCTCTTACGGGGGCGTTGTGTGTGGAGGAAGGGTGTGGTTGGGACTAATTTTTTCCTTGAATCTTGGAAAGCCAATTTTTGATGAGGTAGGTGGAGTATGATGAAAGTAAATCTCGTCCTTAGAAAACCCCTATACATCCTTTCAGGAGGCCAAGGCTACCTCCTGATCAAAAGAGTTTATGCAAATTAAAACATGTAATTAATCTTTAGTGCGGACTCCTACAAACCTCCCAAGCAAACAGGCCAAAGATTTCCTTTTTGGTTCTGTGTAGTTGGATTCAAAGATACCTGTTTAACTCTTAGATCAGGAAGATACGACAGGGGAATAAAGTACGTGATAGCAAATACACAATCGTCCGGCTTTAACACGAGTCTTCCTAAAAATATGTAGTTTTTGTCGGTTCTCGCTAGAAAGAGAATTTTCTAATATGATGTAACTAACAAAATACAATTAACTAAACATACACACTAAATACATTTTAGAATAATAATAAAAACCCATATTGTCCCTACCAGATTGCTCATCTATTATGATGCAGCTAACAAAATACAATTAACTAAACCTCCACAGTAAATACATTTTAAAATAAAAAATATATAAAAACCTTACTTCTAAAAATAAATACCAGTGTGTTACTGCAAAAAAAAAATTGAGGTACTTGGTGTACTTAGTAAATACAAATACCCAGCCTTTACAAATAAATATATTTTTGAACTAAGTTAGTATCCGAATGATAAGACGTCTAATAAAATGTATGGTTAGAATAAAATAACAAGTAATCAACTTGTGTTTTACAATGAACTTGAAAAAATCTGATATTATTTAGCTGTCAAAGAGTCGCTTCTCATCCATTTATGATGCTATCTTGCTAAGCGTAGAAATTATACTGGAAACTGTCCAAATCCGTTTATATTGTGGCCGGTCCTCCTATGTGTAATATATTTCCATACATTATTTCCGCAGAGAGTAGCCTAAACGTCGTAAATACGTTTTATTGTTAGGTGTTCAAGCTTTCAGAGATCTTCTATTAATGTTTCGAGGACGATCCCCGTCGTTTCTTATATAAGTCTAACGATATATAAAGTCTGTTCAGCGTAGGAATTGTTTTCTGAAAGGCTTTTTTCCTTACCAGAAATCTATTATATAGTAGGATATTGGTAGGAAAAAAGACCTTTCACAGAGTAATTCCTACCGTGAATGGAGTATATATATATATTTTTTTTATATATATATTATATATATATATATAAAACTTATAGTCTCGTTCCTAAAGTTGGTTGTTTTTACTCGTTCGTCGACTAATCGTATCGAAATATACTCTATGTCTCGTTTAGGTACCGAAAGGTATATTTGTTGGCACTTTCATTAGCTTATAGTCTGGGGGGATGGTCATGATGAATTCGTCTAGGGTGTAACTCGGTTTTCCGTTTCCGTAAGCCCCACGAGTAAGACTGCAATCAACACGGACCACGTTAACATGCAGAATATTCACAATATTGATCGAAATGTGCGTTTTCCCTCCGGGTAGAAGGAAGTAATCGAAACCTAGCAGAGATGCAAACGTGCCAGTTCGAGTAAAGTCGAATTCTCGCTAACAGGTGATGTAGCTCTTGAAGGTGGTCGGATCACCGATGTTGGAGTGTTTCATACCACTCCTAACCACTTTTCGTAAATAACGATCCAAAGCTTCCAACTCGTATGTGCCCGGAAGAACAATATATATATAGATATATATGTACTCCTTCTTGTCATAATATAATGTATTATTATTCTCGTTTATATTTGAGATGAAAATAAACGTTGCCAGATTGATCAGTCCGAGAAACCATTCCCCTTGATGATTCGTATCACCTAGTAGGAGATGAGGAAAGTAATTATTCATCAGATTTGAACTGTGACCCGTAAATGTAGGCGTCATAAACATGTTTACCTGGTTCTATTGCTAGCATGGGGATTTAAGGAAAGCCAGGCAGATATTACCATGGAAAGTGGTAACGTACTCTTGATACTGTGTATGATTATGTACGATGGGTATTCCATGGGTATATCTTACAAGTTCTATCGGTAATCTTAGATCTACAAAACTATCAAAGTATTCAGCTTGACCCCAGTTTTTTTATACGATACCCAATGGGTACCCTTACCACTATCTCTATCGATATTGACGACACTACTTTCATTCATCCATGCTCCACAAGAAAGTAGCCGAAAAGTAAAGCGTCTCTTTCAAATACACCTCTAAATAAAGGAATCTTTAACTCTTGAGCTCACGTGAGTAAATCTGTTTTGGTAAGAGCACGTTTAGGTAGTTATTTTTTAGGGTATAAACGTAGATACATCCCTGTGCCTAAAGTGATATACCCGAGCATATGATTATGTCTTTGATCCTCAATTAGTTTGTTTTTTATAAGCCTTGGCACTATTGACAGATTTTGTGATTCTTGCCACACCTCTTGTAACAGCTCTTAGTGCCGCAATCAGAGGGAGTGAAGGTAAGAATCCACCCTTCTTTTTCTTCCGACGATTAGTAGTAATATTACTTCGTTTATTTTTTCTTGCGTTAACGGCGAAGTCCTTTACTTCAAATCGTTGTATCAGCCCAAATATCAGCGTTTATCCCAAGTTATCTCACTCGTAGAAGGTATGGGGTATTTCCTTTACTCGGACAACGAAGAGATCGTTCCGCCGTCAGAGTCAGCCCTTACAATTTTTTTTCATTTTCGACGACGTCGCTTGTGATGAACAGTATAACATACAGTATGGGTAGACATAGGGCTATAGTCTGTTTTTATCGATGTCATCTATATCCAAAACATTGCTTTGATCTCAAAGTACTCCTTTACTTACAAAGCTCTCTTTTTCTCATAAAGCACGCCTTTGCTCCTAAAGAACTCTTAATGAAATAAGAGCACAGTATTGATAGAGGATAGGGATGAAGGGTATGGACTGGATAGAGTAAGGAAGAGCACAGTCTACAAACTATGATGCATGCAGCCTGGATATGCGAAAGGGAAGGAAGGAACAAATGTACTTCCCGTCATGGAAGAGGGAGATGTCGTGTATTATGTTCCATAATTCGCCGGAGGTGAAAGCATGTCCATCCAGAGAGAGAGAGAGAGAACTAGCCTGGGAGCAAGCCGTCCTGGTTAGCTCGTCCCGTAGGAGGAGTAGGGGGATGATTCGATAAAAGAAACATACATGCGCATGCAAGAAAATGCTTACTATAATTAAATTAATTCACACTTAGACCCTTCTTTCACATTCGGTCCTGGAATTATACTAGTTTATATACTCACGGGCATCGAGTAACTTGAACAAGACCAAATACCTAAGTCTTTATTTATAAAAAACATTCTCAAATGGCATTATGTGTACGGCAAATCCTCAAGAACAGTTCAAATAACTGTGTGTAGAAAATTGAGCTAAACCTAGCTAATAAATCAATTATTTTTGTTTTTCGAAAATATGCTTGGCTACAAAAAATATATAAAAATACTGTCTTTGATTTGCACTCCTTTCCGGTCCAACTTAATAAAAAGCATAAGTACCAAAGCTTGAAAAAATCAGTAATTGCTAATGGAGTTAGCTTACGCGCATGAAATATTCCCAGGCTTTATTTTACTGGTAGTCCTTCACAATTTTAGGGGACCTGGGTTCGATTCACTGTAGTTATTTTGAAGATATTTATTATATGTAGCCATATACGGGTTCATTTAGTATATTTGAAATTTGGTATGAAGAGTTTTTATAAAATACAAATATATATTTTTACTGTCATCATTGATAGCATTTTATTTTATCGTAGTATTTTCCTTGGATATAGGTATTATTTATTAAAATTAATGGGTGCAGATCATACGTATGAATTTATGAGAATTGTTTTAGTAATTTTTATAATACCAAAAGGTTTCTTTTTATTTAAACCGGATTTTACATGTTTATATGCTGGGACTATATCTTCACTAAATAAAAAATAAAAAAGTATTTCGAACGTTTTGCGAATGCGGATGTTCCGTTTTTTATCCGCACAGGGATGTATGTACTATAGAAGCGGTCCGGCAGTGGAAGATTGGGTTGGCTGGCCTGGTGTCATGCTACAGTAGTAACAAACTATACAAAGTTCCATTTCACCTCGCGGCAATTCATCTTCTGTCAAGAAGTCACGGGAGAGGAAGAAGGGGGGATTACTTGAGCCTTGGTGCGAGATAAAGTACAGTCACTGGCAAAGAAACTTACATTATTACATCTTATTTCATAATAAGTATAAATTTAATAAATCTAAATTATCATTTATGGTCAGCGCTGTGTTTTGAACATCACCACCAACTGGTAAAAGACTCAGATTCAAATCTCGGCTGGGTTAATGTTTTTGTCTTCATGGGATTCTAAATTAAGGTGAGGTATTAAGTTTTCACTATAGATATTTTGCAACTGATTAAATTGATATACGACTTACACGATAGCTTAATTAAACGACATACACTAAACGACTAATTTTACTAAGGATAATTTATTTGAATTAGCCTGTGATCAAACCCATAATCCTTATTTCACTCAGCAGGCTCATTGAATTCATAATTTGTACCCAAAACGATAGCTATCCCCAATTTTCAGTACGCCTTTGTTAACATAGCTTAATAATTAATTTAAGTGAATTTTACAAATGTAACATTTTTGACACATTTTTAAATTATAGTTTTTCCAATTTTATATTAATTTGGTTCAATATTGTGCTTTGCTTTTTTTTAAATCAACACTCGAAATCAAACAGTTTTAGAAATTAGGGGGTGGCAATTGTGCGTCTTTTGCTATATATACCTGACTGAAATTTAGCCAATCGCGTCTTCAGCAATATACACCTGACTTAAAGGTTGCCAATTGTTTGTCTCTGCCCTATATATTTTACTGAAAGGTAGCCAGCCAATCAATCATCTATATTTTGCATTAGGATATAACTTACTGAACGGTAGCCAATTACCCGTCTCTGCCCTATTTACTTGAATCAAAGTTTGGAAATTGTTCCTATTTGCACTATATTCCTGACTGAAAGGTGGCCATTTGTCCGTTTCTGTCTGCTGCTTATACCTGACTGAAAGTTAGCCAATTGTTCGTCTCTACACTATATACCTGACTGAAAATTAGCCAATTGTCCGTTTCTGCCCGTTATACCTGACAGAAAGTTATCCAATTGTCCATCTTATTCTATATACAGGATGAATAGTAATTTGTGGATATGGACAGTACCACAAGACTAGGTTAGTATTTATATGTTGAGAATACTCTTTGTAAAAAATTCGTTCTTTCCATAGCCTTTGAAAAAAAAAAGACATTAAAGTTCGAGAGGGGTGATGTGGCAACACTGTACCTGAAACGTACATCAAACGTTCATGTTAGTTCATTTGTTGGTGTTTAAAGGTTGATCCTCGCATGACTAGGCATTGCTCCAAACGGTGTATGGTATGGATTCGGTGTATACGGGGTGAAGCACGTCTACGTCAACTGTCGTAACAGCCTCATGAATTCGTGCCACAGTGTACCCAGACAACTGCAGTGGGTCGTCAGGTGGGAACCAGTGCTTTTAGGTGACCTCACAAGAAATAATCGAGTGGTTTGAGGTCCAGTTGCCATTTCACCACGTCCTCCCTGCTTGATTTATATTTGATTTGTATACAACTCATTTAGATAATTTTATTTTAGTAATGATTTTTTGTAAATATATTTAGGATTTTTTTATTATAGCCAGCTAACTCCGACAAATTTGTAATATTAATAGTTTTAAAATGTATTATTTCGGTAGGAAGAACAGTAGGAGTTAGTTACCTAAGTTACTAAAACAATTTTAATAAATTCATACATATTCATATTATTTGTAGCTGTCACTTTTTAATAGATATTATCATTGCTAGCCACAAAGAAATTTGTTTAAATTTTCTCTACTGTTCTTTCAACCAAAATCAGAGTATACATATACTGTAGGTCCGCTATATGTATTTACTATACATACATACATACATACATACATACATACATACATACATACATACATACATACATACATACATACATACATACATACATTTTAGAGGTACATCAAATATGAAGTCGGGCAGTCGATTGAACTATATAGTTTTGTAATCCGGGTAAACATACGATCTAGAAAAAAATAATCATGATACAGTAGTCTATAACACTATCCCCATAACTAGTGATGGAAGACTCGAGGCGTCCTCTGCTGAAAAGACAATGGCCGTTAAACAAGGGGACAAGGCAAAAAAAAAAAGTCAATATTTTGTAGAAGGACACTTTATTATTTCTTTGTGCGTGGACACTGTGGGGTGAAGAGGAAGGGTCCTTCTCCTAGCGATGTCTTGAAGACGATCTCTTCCCACCCATACCCGATAACCACCCTCTACTCCTCCCTCCCTTAACAACTCGAGTTTCGTCCTCGATCATCCCCTTGTTCATTCTTCAGCCCATACTCCATCCCTATCTCTCCAGTGTCACAACCACGCCTGCCAAGCGCCCACATAAATTATTAACAAACTTCGCTCTTTTCCTTTTTTTTTCCTTTATTCTTTTTTTTATCTACCATCACCCTCGAATATTTTTGGGTTCCTCCCTGTGTACTTGTTCTGACTTTGGATTGGCGTGAAAATTATGAGTACCAGCTTCGTCTTGGACACTTTCTTCACAGGGGTTATTAACAGCTTAAGGTGGAAGTGTGAGGAATACGAGTTAAGGGCAGTAATTGTGCAATTTTTAAATAAAAACAACAATTTTTGGTCAAAATAAATCGAATATTGCTCCAATAGAAACGTAAAGTTTAATTTTTTTCATATGGTGACCTCAACAGTTCTTGAGTATCTTTCAAGGGCGTCCTGTAATTTAATGACAACTTTTTCTCTCCATATAAAAAAGTTGGTCACCTAATTCTCCTATGCTCAAAAATATTTTCAACAACTGTTATTATCATTATATGAAGAAATTAAACTCTATGTTTCTACTGGAGGAATATTTTATTTATTTTGGCCACAAAAATATTTTGATATAAAAGCTGCAAAAACGCCGTCCTTTCCTTGCGTGTCCTACCTTAATCTCAAGCAAATGAGAAAGGTTATTTGGAGAAAGTGCACACACATTATGTTAGAAATAGTATGTAAGAACCCCCACCCCATCCTCTTAAACCCCCTGATACTCCATGTTTAGTTTCTCAACTAAGGGCCGTAGTTTAGGTTCGAACTCTGGTGACTCCTCATCTGACCTGCTTGTTATTTTGTATAATGGAAGATTGACGTCAGGGATTAAATTATAAACATGGCCCTAAACCTCACCATCACTGGTAGTCCTATATATTATTATTATTATTATTATTATTATTAGCACCGCGTCTTACTACCCGTTCGGGTTATACGCACTTACGCTAATGTGCAATTGTAGGGTGATTGTGAGATGAAATGGAGGACCTACAGTTTAACGTGGGATCCGAGCCACGGTAGAGGCCTGGCATTCCACACATTCACAAGTTGTGATTAATACACATCTTGTCAGAGGTGAAGGAAGGGTTTGGCAATCAGATAAATCTGTGCCGGGACCTAGGATTGAACCCCGGACCCTCAGCACAGAAGTCTGACACCTTACCCCTAGACCACCAGGTCACCCAGTCCTATATAGTATATATAGCATGCTTGACACCTTATACCACGTGGCCACCAGTGAAGGTAGACTGTCTTCAATCCCCATTATGATCATATTGCAGAAATAAGCTGACAAATTACTATCTTTAATATCGTTTTTGGTTTAAATTTGACACTTCTTAACTATTGAATTTACTTTTCAAGCTTATTGTAAAAGTTGCTATGAGCCGATTATGTATTTAGTGTTATTGAACTCGGAACACTTCTTAACGATCTCAATTACTTTCCAAGCCAATCGTTTATTTGTTAAGGAGTCCACAAATCACTTCGTATAAGGTCAAGAAACCCGTTTTTCTTTCACTGGTTCACTTCGTCTCGCATATTCGTGATTATAACCACAACTTAAAAGCAAGTTTCTCATTTGAAAAATTAGGCCTATTAATAGCTCATTTTGTTTTTACACAAGGGGGCAGACATGTATGATTTATACATCAATCTTACACAGTTGTACATGTTAAGTTAATTTAAATTCCAGTAGGCCTAATATTTATGATAAATATTTGTTTTAGAATAGATAACTTTGGCTATTAAGGGAATATGTACAAATGTACCTATAACAACATTTCTAAATAAGCTAGATAAACTTTAACTATGCTCAGAATATAAGCTTAGGCCTATATAAATTAGATTTTAAAATAAATATCAAGAATGGTTTAACATGTAAATGTCTAAGTATATAACGTTTAGTTATAGAAATTACAGTCTTACCACAGTTTTACAAACTTTTTTCTGACAAATCTATTAAAATCTTATAAACATACTGTCAATTTTTGACAGCTGTAAAATAGCTATAGAGGGCTTTTGTAAGTGCTGGTTATTTCACAATAATGTTTATTATTTAAGGCGATAATAAAAGGATCTTCACAAAATGTATCAATTTAGAGTACCTATATTTAGACATCTGAAAATTTGTCATGACTTTATCCGATCCTTATATCGATAGATTCATAATTCTGTGCTTGTCTTTATTATTTTATGGTTGAATGTCTTGCATTCAGCAATCCATGTCCAAATAATCAAATGTTCATGTATTATGTATAGTAAATAATCCGATCAATGCCAAAGAAAACATTTTCCATGCACCCCATAGATATTTAAATATATTATTTTAGTAAAAAAATCCAACCAAAGCCAAAGGGTATGTTCTCCAAACACCCCATAGAAGTTTCAATATATTTCTTTTGAAGAAAAGTGAAAGTAACAACTAGCACATTACATTTATCCTATTTTCCTCTCAGAGCTATTGGATTGTGTAAAAACTTGGCTATAGGCTGTAGTGTTTGGGGCTAGGAGATGAAAGGGGTGAACACCAAAACCTGCCCTGACAGAGATGGATTCGTTTCATTTCACGGGAGGCTCCCCCCCCCCCCTGATACCCCTTCAACCAGTTCTTGCTACACCCCCGTGAAATTCACCTCCCCCCCTGCATGATTTACAGGCAACACAGTGTGGTAACCCATGATTTATTAGCGCAAACAGGGTCTGAAGTTTAAAGGGGTATGGGGTCCAAGCGGGGTATGGTTGGCATAAAGGGGGAGAGGGTGCACCGTGGGTGCCGAATCCCCACCCACTATTTAACCCCTTTGAAAAAGGGTAACATCATCCCTCCTCAACCCTGGTTGTTCATGGTGAATTGATTTCTAATGGTGGATGTGTGGATAAAAAATATACAAGGGTTGGGAAAGTTTTTTTAAAAAGTGTTTCTTCTTTTTTATGATAATATCTGATTGGTGCTTTACTATGTATTGTTTGCCCATTAGGTTTACATCCTACGTCGACAGTGTCACTAGTAACACTGATTTTGTCTTTTCAATAGATTGGTTATAGTTGTTACCCATGAAACCATTATTCTTCTTCAGAGATTTTAAATTGGTAATGCTACATTAGGATTACATAATATACTTGAATAGTATAAAGACGTGTTCCCGTTGCTAATATGAAGATAAGTTACATTTTAAACTAGTAATTTTTTGTTGAGATTTGGAAGAGCAAAATGTATGTTCTTGGGTAAGTAACGTACTTAGCTTTTACCCGGATCATTGGCCATTTAAACTGGATTGCTTGTGACTGGGATACGGGGTTTGGAATTCTGGTTGGGTATTCTAAGAGTGATTTTGTCAAAATGGTTTCCCACAATTCCTTCATCTAGACACGGGTAGCTTTTTCTCTGAATTCTGTCTTCCTCATACCTACCCCAAAAGAGTAAATTTGTGGAAAACTCGGTACCAAGACGCAATGCAAAGAGAAAAAGACATAAGACATAAAAATACATGCCTTTACCACGCAAAAGTGTTAATTATCTAACCAATTTGTAAAAAAAAAAAAAAAAAAAATTAGGACAATAATTCAAAAATCAAATTCGAGGATAATTTTTTATAATCTCACACTTAAACTTAAGCCATCCTTAATACACCCGACTGGGATTTGAGCCCCAATATTTCCATCATCAGTAGTCCAGTCTATTTCAAGAGTGACGCCTTAAACCATTCGATCACATAAATGGGTATTTTTCTTTCTAAATAATAAAATGTGTGTACACAATATACAATTTATTAAAACCTGTGAATAAAATCTCAAGTGCGCAACATGATTAGTTCTAATTTATTTGTGTTAGTGAAGTGTTATTTCTCGAGATAATTACCCGATATAGCTATTAGCCAACGATATCCCTAGGTATTTGCGAACTCATCATAATACCTGATTATCCGCTCCCCATTATTTATTCAGTACAATACCTCTTCTCTACTATCATACGGATGCTGGACCGCCATCGTTGATCTGGTGGTATTGTGTCCCCAGGCCCGTGCAACCCTTGGTGCATTGTAACTACAGCACCCCTCACGTCAATACATCAGATGAATGGCGTCACTAGTGTTGGGTGCCCACGGCATCGACACGTAACATATGTTCAAACTGCTGCCTTTCCAATTACTTCATCACACGACGAACACTGCTAACGATAGGGTACAAAGGACATTAACTTTTAGAAAAGTGTAGGTTATATCATGTTGATTTAAAACGTACACTTAATATCCCTGCTGAATTGACTGATTTCTCTAAGGCTCTCTTTTATAGTTGACCTCGGTGGTATTTGGTTGAAGTGCTCGCCTCATGAGCCGATTTTCGTGGGTTCAAACCCAGTAGGGGTCGATGAGTTTTTCTTGAGTGATAAAAATCCATAGCACAGCTTCTTTCGGAGAGGGATTAAATCCACCAGTCCCATGTCGATTGTGGCATGTAAAAGAGCCCTGGAGGTAGTGTTAAAATACCTTTCTTGGCAGAATTGGTAGTCACTTTCACTCTCGCTCATTAAATTCTCGTGTGCCGATAAAATACATGGGTTCAGAATGTGCATATAAATTATCTCAAATTAAAAAAAAGTAAATCTTATTATATACACCATTTTGGGACGAAATAAGGTTAGCTTTCTGCCTTTAAGGCCATTCGACAGTGATACTAAGATTTTTGTCGAATCCATAACATATTGGCAGGGAATTTAATGTATGTTGAGGTAGAGGGGCTATCTTGGAAAAGATACCAAGTAGCAGTGCCCGTCAAATTCCAACAACACCAACAAGGTAAGGAGCATGGCGTCCGATTTTATATTGGGTGTGTCATTAGTTGGGATTATCTAACCCTCCACCTTGGTCCTGGCATATTATGTTCTGCTAGTTAGAGGTTTCATGAAATAGACATTTCAAATTTATATTTGTAATGATCAATTCGGACACATTAATAAAATTAACGGGTAGAATTAGATTTTTAAAAACATTCTAAATAAAGACATTGTGTTTCAGCCTCATAAATTAATTACTTTACTTTAACAATGATACGTGAAAAGAAAGTTGGACCCTTATAGATCGTGAACTGTAATGCTTTAAAATTACAAAATCACTATTTATAGCTTATAAATTATAATTATATACTTGTTAGAGTTGTGCAATACAATGTTAATTGGCGAGTAATCTTAAGGCAAATCTTATTTTTACGGCTTATGTTTTTTTATAATTTATTCACAATAGAACCATTTAATTTAGTAGGGATGTAATTAATTATTAATAGAATTCCAGATACTAAGAGAGTAATTTTGAGAGAAAATTATTTATGTATGGCAAGTAGATTTCAATTGCAACTACCAATTTAGTTTGTATATATGATTTTGATGCTCTATTTGTCTCCCACCTTGTTGAACCCCCTCCCTCTGGTATATCAATTCCGATGTTTCAACCCTTGGTGCAATCTGGCACCACCGTACCATGTGTTCGGCATGCGACATGTGTAGGCAATATTTCATATCTCTAGAAACTCTAACTGTTCATTATTTGCTTAAATATTATTTGTTTGTTTTTCTTTTTGTTTTACAGGTAAGAGTTCACGTGGCTAAGTGTTTTTTTCGTGGAGTTTTTTTTTGTGAGTATTTATTTAATATTTATCAAATTTTTAAAAGTAAAAGTGTATTACAATATTTATGAAACAAACAATTTAATTAGTTGTGCCTTTCCGGTTAAGCTCTTAAAACAGCACTCAGCACATTTTTTTTATCCCTGAGTCTTACTACCTGTTCAGGTTATACACATATGTACTAACTACTCTAATGAGTTAGAAGTGAATAAGTTTTAATTCATAGGAATTGCACCTAAATTTTCGTGGAGGGAAAGTGGGAAACAAATTTTGAAAAACCACTCGCAGTACACCCGACCGGGATTCAAACCCTGATCTCCCTGTCATTAGCAATACAATCTAACATGAAAGTGGTGCCCTAGACTATGCGACCACCAAAGTAGGTTCTACATATTAAATATGTTTTTATATTTATTTAATTTTTTTTAATGTTCTTGAAATAGAAAGCTAAAGCGTAATTTAAATTGGAAGGAACATTTTTGACAAATTTAAAAGTTACTAAAACCAATCTCATATATTAATACACCCAGTCATATGATCTGCAACTGTCACTTTTCATTATTATATCAATATTTATGAAATAAAAACTACTAATAAAGTATATTGCTATCAATGTTGATCGCAAAATAACGTGTCTGTACTTTCTAAACACTCCTTCCTAACTTAAAAAAAAATGAGGTTCGTGCATCTAAATCTACTGCTTACACACATGTTATAAAATAACTCAAATATAGAACAGACACAACATCTAGCCACCAGCCGTTTATCCATAACCGTGAAAGGGGAAACCCATATTTTCACCAATGATACATTTTTCAGCCATATCAGGAATTGAACTTGGGACCATTAGCTTAGTGGACAAACACGCTACCAACTGAGCTAAATTGTCGGGCATTCACTAGCAGAAACCTAATATAGCTTTTAGATATATTTGATGATTCAAATACATAACTACCTAATTGTAGGCCTATATTTTGTGACGTAATCTGTTTTTAACTAAACTCTTGCGCATGCCACGCATGGTAAAGCTGAATAGTATTCAAACTGAGCCGCTGTGGTTTGACTTGTTCTTGTTTTAAAATCCAAGTGATTATTAATAGGCTCCACTTAAAGGATCACTTCCTCCGTTAATTGAAAATGGAATGTCTCTTATTTTTCTGCCATTAACTCTGTTTGTTCGATTTGTTCGAATTAATTAGACCTGAATTTGATTCTGGGACTAACACCCTTGAGTAAATGTTATTGATATTGCTGGAAAATGGTAATATTGCTTAGATAGAGTACAGGGGAAAAGGGTAGATGTCCAATTGTAGCTCCAATTGAGCTCGTGCTGCCATCTGTAAGAAAATCATGAGACCTTTCTAATGCACTTGAGATGATGGTTAAAAGAGGTCTCTTTTATATTTAATTTATTTAAAATATGTATTTACTCCGTCCTTAAGGGGTTTGAGATATAAAAGTGGTTATCCTGGAAAATGTGTGTGATGTGACCTCCTTTTTTAACCGTACCCTTAAAATGTTAATATTTATGGTGAGATATAGTAAAGCTCTTTTTAAAATAACATTTATCTATGTTACATTTTTAAAAGTTTATAGTCAAGGCGTTGTTTTAAATCTGGAATTGAAATAATGATAACTTACAATTATTATAAGTATATTATTAACTCATGGTGTGGATACATCTAAATAAATTCAACGGACTGTATATATATTCTCATTACTAAAACCACTGTACAGTCCAATTTTCATAGGAAGAACATTATATGACAGTTAGAAAAGCTACTAGATACACTTTCACATATTATTATGTGTATTTTTTTTTAGGTATTATCGAAACCTAAGAAACAAAACAAGTAAAATAGTAAAATTTTATCAATTTTAGCCACTAAAAACATGTTTGGGTTTACAAAAAGCCCCTTCCTATGAAATTTGGAGTGAAGCTTGATTTAAATATAATAGCTTGTGTTTAAAATATTGACACCTGAAAATGGTAATCGCACCTGGAACATCTAACAAATTTAGCCAATATTTTTTATAAATGAGCCATCCAGAATTTTACCGTGTCCCGGATCATTGCCCACTCTTGAATTTATTCCTAGAGTCTCGTATTCGATTCCCTTATCAAAGATGCTATATTTTAATATCAATTTAAATTATTTTTTTGTAAATAGTTCACTATACTAACCAATTATTAATTTTAATATAATGGCTTTGTAGTTTGGTTATCCGACATATTATATATAAAAGGTGTGAGATGATTTGTTTTAATACGAAGACACAACTAAGGATAAGAAAAGGAAATGTTAACGAATATTTATGAGTCGCACATATGAGTGCCAACTTCATTGTAAGACACACAGAGACTACATGAGTGTAGAACACACTGAAAACAAATACATAGAGTCTAGAAGCTTTATTCAGTCTTCATATTCATCGGGGAAGGTCTTTATATGTAGCAGCTTTTCCTTTTTTATTATTATTATTTCTCTCTCGTCTCGTTCTCTTGGTAAACAAATAAATCTGCAACAATGAAAAAAAAAAAGAAAAGGAAACTTTTGTTGTGACATACACAGAGTCCTACCGGAAGTTGAAGTTGGTATTTGTAGTGCCTTTTGTGTGCCTTGAAAAATAGTTTTCATTTCACTTTAAAATATGATTATTTTTTATTATATGAGAAGAGTTTCTTTGCGGATGATAAGATTGAAAGTTTAGATGATTTTTGGTTGATATCATAAAACATATAAAGTTTCTTACAACTTGAATCATTTGTTGCCTAAAATAATATATTTGTCTTAATGTATCTTATTTGTTTAACTTTTCGCTCATGAAATAATGTTTATAATAAAAAGAATGAATGAAATTATATCAGAAATACTAGGCGTAAAATATCAATAATTGCTCTAACTATCCATTTGATTTTTTATTCACTCAAATAAGAATATTTAATCAAATTTATATTAGTAATTTGTGTGCATAGAAAAAAATCCTAGTTGAGGATATTACAATTTTTTTCTACAACACTAATCCCATTAGTTTGTTTAATCAAATTCATAAGATTTATTGAAAACAAATTGATCTAATTTCTTAGATCTATTCTAATCGTAACTAATGGGTGTGGGATTCAACATCAATACTATTATTAAACTTGTATATATAACCAGTATTTATTAAAATTAATATAATACAACTCTATTTTGTAATTTTATAAATTAGTATGTAATTTACATTAACATTTTATAAATAGGCCTACACTAGTCTTAAATGTATAATCCATATCAAGATATATTTAATAAACTACCTAAACCTTTTAAATGACCAATTATAACAAATAAGAAGTAGGAACTTTATTTGTTTATTAAAATTCATTCATGTCTATTACAAATGATATGTAATGGTTTGCCACAAGATCAGCCACGATAGATGAACATAATTCATTTAAGTGAAAAATGACAACCTGGACACAAAAATTGAACCCGGGACCTTGTGACTTTGAGCTCCAATGCTCTACCACAGAAACATCCTGGTTCGTTTCATGTCATACATGGGAGCGTATATTTTTAGCACTGTGTCTTATTACCCATTCTATATACTAATTACACAAATATGTTAGTGATTAAGAACGTTTAATTTAGAGGAAGTGCACCTGCATTTGTTTGGAGTGAGAGTGGAAAACCATTTAGGATAAACCTACCCTCAGTGCACCCAACCGGGATCGAACCCCCGATCTCATTGTTCTCAGCAGTCTAGTCTAGCACGAGAGTAGTGCGTTAAACCAAGCGGCCACCGAATTCGGTCACTGATAGTTTCAAGTCGCCGCCAGTGGACTGTAATTATTGTAGATAGTTCCTCTGATTGGCCGATACCTTCAGCAGATACCACATAATAGACTCAATTAACCAACAACTAGTGAAAGATGGCCCTGGATATAAGACGAACCAGGTTGGCTCAGTGATAGAACATTGACGAGCAAGGCCAAAGGTCCCAGGTTCGATTCACGTTTACAGGTTGTCATTTTTCACTTAATTGAATTGTGTGGTAAATATTTTGTTTGAATTCAAGATATGTATATAGCTCTGGGTTCCAGGAGTGATTTGTGGTCTGTTACCAAGAAAACTGAGACTTAACAAAGCTATACTATAGTAAACTAATCCCTTTTCCTCTATGTCCATATGTCTAATGGGCAAATATCACGTAGTAATGTAATTAAAGGACTTTATTCACTTTGAAGGGCAAATTTTATGCTGAATGTTAAAAACAATTTACTATAACAGTTGTGTCAAACCTAGCTTGCGTTGGCAACAACCCTAAAGCCACGCTTGATATAATCAATATAACTTGTTTGTTAAGTTATACTAGTAATTAACTTATTTTCAATCAAATAAAACTCTATAATAAGTTTGATATTTCTTGTATTAAAAAAAATATACATAGCATACTATTCATGAATATTTAAGTCTTAATTTCAGTGTGAGTAAATACATTACAGGGCAATCAAAGCAAAACAATTCATCGCAATAACTCTACTAATAGAACTTAACCTATATTTTGGCCAAAATATGCACAAAACATTTAGGACTCAGTGAAAATTCATCACAAACGATTCACGCAATAGTAGATAAGCTGTTTACTGTCTTACAAATCAAGGATATATTCTTCACCTCTGACAAGACGTGTATTAATCAAAACTTGTGAATGTGAGGAATTCCAGGCCTCCACCGTGGTTCGGATTCCACGTTAAACTGTCCTCCATTTCATCCTACAATCACCCTACCATTACACGTTTAGCGTAAGTGCATACAAACCGAACGGGTAGTAAGACGCGGATAATAATGATAGATTTTTTGTGTGTTGTGGAGAGTCGTTAATTCTGTGTATGGTTTTTAAGAATAATACAAGACGTGGGATGTCACGCTCGATTTATGAAGATATTTTGTTTCACGTATGGAGTTTATTCATATTCATTTTTATCCTGTTGGCTTGGTGATCAGGCTCGACCAATCAAGGGATTACAAGATTAGGGTTTTATCCCTCAAAGACCCACTTCGGTGGCCGCATGGTCTAACGCGCTAATCTCGTGATGGACTAGACTGCTTAAGACGTGGAGATCGGGGTTCGATCCCGGTCTGGTACACTGAAGGTGGTCTTTCCTTCATGGTTTTCCACTCTCCCTCTACACAAATATGGGTGCACTTCATGTAAATTAAGCTTTCCTAGCCCATTAGTATAATTAGTACATATGCATGTACAGGGGCGGATCCAGATTATTTTCATAGGGGGGTCAATATTATAAATAACATAGTTACTTACAATGTTAGATTTCTGTTTAAAGCCATTTAATAATTTCTCATTCATATTGAATCTTATGTATGTTTTAAACAATGGTCATCCTCTCCAATTTTTTAAAATCAGATAGTTTAAAAACTATTTGAAGTGACCCTCTAGCACTTTAAAAAAAAATAGTTCACTCTAGAATCTATGAGTAATCTTCACCTTTTTTTTAAAAAAAAGATTCTTTTATAAGCCATTTAAAGGTTTCCTCACCTAGACATTTTTGAAATTTAGATTACCCTCAAAGCTATTAAGAGTGATCCTCACCTTAATTTTTTACGATAGTTAAATATTTCTAAAAGATAATCTTTGAATTGGTCTTCCACTGACAAAATTTTGAAAATTGAGTTATTTCATAAATTAGGCTATTTGGGGAGAGGGGGGTCCTCGCCTGAAAATTCTTCATAATGACATGCATTTAGAAACTATTTGAAGTTGTCCGCCCCCAGACATTTTTGAAATTTGGATGACCTTGGAAGCTATTTAGAGCTCCCCTCCCCTGAATTATTCTGCCTCAAGTCTAGTAGTTATTTGAGGTGGTCTTCTCCGACAAATTTTTGACAAGAGAATGCATTTAGAATTCATTTGGAGTTTGATTTAAGGCCATCTCTAAGCTTCACATTTGATAATATCAGAGGATTTGAAATATATCTAGGGGGAAGCAGGAATTTATTCCAAGGAGGGGCAAATTATTTCCAGGGGGGCAGAGTTTCCCACAGTTCCACCACTCTTCTGTCCTCATATACTCTATAGTCAGTATTCCTGGATGAACTGCTCTCAGGCATTTATTAGTCTTCTTTGATGTATGTTAGTCTACCGTCTCTATGCGGAATAATGTTCGTTACTTGCTAAGCACAACAAATATTCGTACATGAAAACGAATATTTTTGCCACACTTACGTGAGTCATATCGAACATTGAATAAACGTGGACGAATAACACATGTGTGGACCCGGCTCAAGAGGTGTCTGCACGTAAAAAGATTTTAAAAATTGTATAATTTATCTGTGTTGTATTTTCTTTCTAAAATTTTAACTTTCATTTTGTTTTTTGTACAATTTTCTAACCTTCACAGGGGGGTCAGCTGACCCTTTGACCCCCCCCCCCCTGAATCCGCGCCTGTGCATGTAACCCGAATCGGTAGTAAGACATGGTGCTAAAATAAATAATCTCTCAAAGCATTTAATTTTTGTATTTTATAAGTCATAGGCTATAGCTGGGCTTTGTTAGTAATGTATTGTATGTACTGTCAATTAGAAATTTAATTTGTAGTATGTGTAATGATAGTAATAAGTCCTTTATACATTTCTCGTTAAAAAAATCTTAGTGAATTATAAATAGCTTGGCGCCCCGTTCTGCTAGGGCATTGAAGTCACAAAAAATAAATAGATAAAAAAACTGAAATACTGGTAGTTCATCTAATTAAATGCTTGATATATCACCTAATATGTTTTCTCTCAACAATAACTTGAAATTTTTTCGTAAAGTTCATTTTTAAGAGCCCAACTCTTAAGTTGATTAACCGGGAAACAGTATAAGTGATTAAGCCCAAACAGAAATTGCATTGAAGTGAGATTTTCCTTATTCTTAAGTTGATAAAATCGTCATTGGGTTCAGCATAGTTTTTATTTGTTCTAAAATAACTATTAATTAGCTTGTTCGGATTAGCGAAGTTGTATTGTTTTTTATATCTAAATAAAAATCCTGTGGTTGTTGGGTTTGGACCCACGAACATCGGGTCCTAAGGCGACCACTTTACCCCAAGACCACTGAGGTCGACAATTTATTATATAAGAGGCTCAAATACAAAAGTGTAAAAGTCACATCCTATGCTTTCGGTAAGATCTGAGCACCTGACTCTTGAGTCCGAGTTCAACACACTATATATGAGGCCAACTTACCAAAATGATAAACAAACAGTCCTGCACAGTTGTTTTTACTTAAAGGTCAGCCTATAAGACACCGTGACATCCGAGTTAAGTGACGCCTCTGACTGAGGTGGTCCACCAGGTAGAAATTATTCCAAAGGTGTGCAGATATTTTACGACCACGACCTGTTTATAGCTTTTCTGTGTTGGCATGTGCGGTTTGAGTGCAAGTACGTCTTGAAATATTCTTGTGAATGTCTTATGGATGGTTCACCGATAGTTGTTTACTTAGCTACTTAGTGGTAGGACTTCACTGCATTACTGCGAGAGATTCCTGGATCGATTCTCGTATAACTAACCAGTGGCACGAAATCTTCACAGCCTTAGTACAAGTCTTAGAATAACCTTACTGCCTAAGTAGCTGGGATATCGATTATAAGATGCTGCACTTAGGTTAAATGTTGATAAAACTGGTAATAATACACTTGTTTATTGTTTATTGAAATTGTAACGGAATCAACCTGGCCACTTATATTCTTATTTCCGAGCTTAAATATTTAATAAATAATCTTATTTTATACTAGCTGGAAATTTTTTTTTATAACGATCTCCTCCACGTTGGCCATCACGTACATTAACTCAAAATTAGAAATTCCTCATTCATATAAAATCAGTATAGATATGTTGATATCCCAAAGACCCAAATGGGTAGTATGATTAGTGAACAAAAACTTGATTTTGACAAAACAAACACACAGTCACACGTTCTAACACAAAATGAACCAATGAAACTGCTTCGTTGAAACCACTTCAAGGAAGGTGAAGGCTTTAATACAGGTCCGTGCGAAGGTAAAAAGTTGACCTTGAATAGTGCAAGGGAAACAGGAATCTCTGCATGTGTGTGACACTGTCCCGACGGGCGATGGTCCATTGTGTTACATTGATAAAACAAGACAACGTCATGCATTATTCTACTGGTTTATATAAGAGGAAGAATCTTGGACGCATGTTCTTACTAGCTTTGGAAACCTATTTTATGACACCGGCGTATTTCTTATCTTTACGTAACCATTATTGTTTGCCTAGTGTTAGTTTTATTTAGTATGCATCGCGTCTCACTCCACTATACGTTCATTCTATCCTAATGTAAGGCTTTATGCTGAATTTGCAGAATGTACAATAAATTAGTAAAGTTCTGGGAGGTAACCTTTAAATTAGACGAAGCCGCCATGGATATGAGAGTGGAAAACAGTTGAGGAAAAAACACCATCAGTAACTTACACCCAGTATGGATTCAAGCACCAATATTTCCGTGACTGTTAAACCGGACCAAGCAAGCATAAAGTTGACATCTACTTTTCCTCCTATGCGGTTTCGCTTGTTTTAATAGTAAGTTATAACATTCTCGTGGGAACTGCCAAGGGAGAAAGTATGAGAAGCCTAGGAGGAAGAAGAACTGGTTTGACATTTACCTGGAGAAAGGATATTCAACATCTAATTTGTCACTAAACTTCACACTTTCTGGTCAAAGTCATGTAATAGTTTATCTGCTTAGCAGAATTTTGCACAATTTGGTAGCGATTTAAGAAAAAAAATTGAGGTTTATTTTCAAGCTTCCACCTTTGACAGTTTTTGTTTTAAATTTAATAAAATAAAACATGTGTTGTAGCGTATTCTATAATAACGCAGATCAATAAATAACAATATCACCATGGGAGTTATTAATTCTATATGGAGCCCGAGGAAGCTTCGTCGGGTGAAATAACTGTTAAGTGTTATTTACTTATTATTTTATACAAATGGGACATCTTGCTAACAGGAATTTTGACTCTTTACCAATTATCAAATTTTTATATCGAACACGTCTAGTTAATATTAATTTATTCTTAACCTGGCTCGGTGCCTAAATAGTCAAAGACGTCACTCTCGTGTTGGACTAGACTGCCGATGACAGGGAGATCGGGGTTCACTGAGGGTGGTTTTCCAAAATGGTTTTACACTCTACTTCCACGCAAATGCGTGTACACTTCCTCTAAATGAAACCCTCTCCATCCTCAAATCACTAGTGTAAATAGTATGTATGCCTTTAGCTGGAAGAGTTAAACGCGATGCTAAAAAAAATTATCTTTAGTTCGTAAAAATAAAAAACTGGCTAAACTTACATTAGGTTTAGTTTCCAATTTTTCCTTTTTTTTTAGAAAACGAAAATGGGTTGAGTTGGGGATTTCACTTTAGTAGACTAAAATTGAACTTAAACCAAATAAAAGGATTAGACATATATTACATAAAATAGTAATTAGCGTAAGAAAGTTTTCAAAACTATCTTAAATATTATTTTATCCGATCCGATACAAGTTTTATCAATATTCTTCCCCGCATCCATGACGACTTTCTTCAACCCTGCCCTATCAGTGTAGACTATAGTAAGCTTCTAGAAGGAAGGTAGAAAATACAAACTTTTTTTTGTGATCAACATTGATAACATTTTACTTTATTGTTAGCATTTTTGAATATGCATTGCTAAATAATATCTATGAAAAGTGAAAGCTGCATGCCCATCTAAATCTGGCTGTAGATATGCGGATAGCCAAATGAACTATAAAGCAAGGTGCACATAAAAAGTTATTATTTGTATCGTGTTGAAAACAAAGTAAATTTTAAGGACCTACCCAACTTGGCGACCATTGTGCTAGGTTATTGTGCTACGAACGTACCGCGGTTTATTTACACAGAAGCTTCACGTTGGATTCCTCAACGTAGGAATCTGAAAGTACTCAATAAAAGTACACTTGAGTATGGAGTATTTCCTCGTCCCTGGAGGAATGGAGGGTAACGGGGATGATAGGAGAGGAAGGTGTTCATCCTAGGTTTTTCGAAACTGTGTGGAGATATACACTCCTTTAAACAATATTTTACTGGTTAGTTTAAGGTGCGGCAGAAGGGAGCGCGAGTATTTTTACAGTTTTTATAGAATTTACATTTTTTTGGTCAAAATAAATCAAATATTTCTCCAGCAGCAACATAAAGTTTAATTTTCTGCACATGCTAATATCAATAGATCTTGAATATCTGTCTAGGGTTTCTTGGAATTTTGTCAAAACTTCTTCTCTTTATTTAAAAAGTTTTGACCAAATTCCTGGACACTCTTGACAGATATTCAAGATCTGTTGATATTAGCATGTGCAGAAAACTAAACTCTATGTTGCTACTGAAGAAATATTTTATTAATTTTGACCAAAAAATGTCAATTTTATAAAAACTGTAAAAATACTTTCGCTCCGCACCTTAAGATTACCAATGTTTCGTTTCGTGTGATATATTCAAACAGGCATATACGGACAGCGTAAGTGTGTAAGACCTTTTTCAATGGCCATGTGGGTCTGAAATAGAGACACCAACCACAGGTAGTTTCTAGAGCAAGGATTGATATCTAGAGGTGACTTAAGAATCTAGTATGGGCTGTATGGTGAAATTCCGATAGTCTGTCACTCTCATGACTTAAAACCGGAATACCAATTATGCTAGATTATTGGGATATATCTGTGTAATGGACATAAAACTAGGAAAATAAATTAAAATTCATGTTACTAGTGTTTCTGTTCTCGCCCTATTTTAGTAGGATATAACTGTCGCGATTCTCTTCCACGCGAACCTCCTGATGATGTTGTTAATTAAATAATGTATATATTAATACATATCTTACAAGTTTTATTTTCACATATTAAGCTGCTACATTCAAGAAATTGCCCTAATAACACTCGCGTTTCTTCATCGTGTCTTTCTCTCAGAACACCTCGTTAACAAGTGCTGCAAATTATTCATACCCCCCACCAGTTTCATGGCTATAACATCAATTTTGATACTGAGAGCTGCTGAACTCTTGCGAGCACAAGCAAAACTACCTTTTAAAAATAAATCAAAATAAATACAGTTTGCAAATGAAAAATATTGCTCTCTTTCTCGCACTCACACGGCGAGGTTTTTTTTCTTTAATAATTACTAGAGCTAGAAACAAGCAAACCAAATGTTCCTAACCCGTAGCCTGCTCGCACGTGTACGGAAATGAATACACAACAGTACAGTGTGACTAATAGATTTGACACAAACTTAATTTAATTACACCAAAAGCTATGCAACAAAGCAGGATCATTACAGTACTCCCCTACTTTCTGAGTTATTTTTAGAAGAAAAATAAGTCAGGAAGTAATTCGGTCAGCTTGTTTTTACATTGAGCCCTTTGCACATATTATGACACCACTAAAGCTTATATATTTAATAAAAACTAGAAAACCAATGTATTGATTACATAGAGTAGCGGCAGGCATCAATCATCTGATATAATTTAAAATGTTTGTCGTTTACTTCAAAATTTCTCACTTAACAGTCCTAATAATGTTCATCTTGCTTTGCCATTTCCTTTTCTGATTTTAATGTTCTATGGCAGAAAGGTTTTAGCGTCTCACTTTAATTGATAAAACACAATAGACTAGTGATATTAAAGAGAGTTATTATTTAGAGTTTAGCTAGCCTTCTTACATGTACACTATTCTCATATGATAATATAATATAATAAACAACATAAAAAAAACATACACATTGCACTGCACATAATTAGAATGAAACTCTTGACAAAACACAAAATATAATATTTCTGACATTTCAGACTAAATTGGTAGGTCTCTTGAATAACATTCAAAATATACACTATCCATATTTGGGTAGAATTATACCCTAAGTTAAATTCACATTACAAGAGGATCTTAAAGATTTCTCATATACACACTAGGTTTAAAACACAATGTACTAAGCTCATAGTAAAATCCTAATAAAAGCTTTATCATTATGAGGACACAAAACCTATTCCTGCTCCAGCCATACTTCCCTACTTTCCCTCTATCTTTGTCACTTTCTCAAAATAAGGTTTAATTTCATCCAAATGTTTTGGCTGATACACCTCTGCCATTACAGTTCTCGCTCGACCTCGTCCATCCTCTTGCCTCTGTCCCTGATTAGTATTTTGGGTTCCCATGTCTCTTTGTTCTCTGTACCTTGGTGGGTGATAATACTGATTATATCCCTTTGGTCCCTGATTGTGATCATATTGCCTATCCTGTCCCTGGTTGAATCGTGAACCACTATCATGGTTTCCCCTGCTCCTATTTCCTTGCCCTCTCTCCCAGTGTTGTGATGGAGGTGGTGTTCTGCTTTCTCTCTGAAACTGATAATTTGTTCTACCTTGTCCCTGTGGATGGTATTGACCCTTAAATTTCTGGAAACCTGACCAATTTGGTTTACTTTCTCTCCCTTCACTTCTTTCTAAATTTGAAGGTACGTGCCCATTTTGTGTTGAATCATGTTCCTGCACATCCCCTAAATATTCCCACTCTCTAGTTCTTTGACATCTATCATCAAATGCATTTAACACCCGCTCCATGTCTTGAAGGTCTTGTAAATTCGCGCCAATAAGAGCATCCTGTACATTTTGAGGAAAATGATATATTAAATGCCCCATGAGCCTATCTTCCTCTATCGGGTATTTCAAATACTTTGCTTGTACCTTATATTTGTGAAGATATTCACACATAGTTCCTGCTCGAACACTGTATTTACCATTGAAAATCTGCTGCAAAAAACTATCTTGTTTTACCTGTGACCAAAATTTTCCCAACAAAGCACTCTTTGCTTGCACAAATGTATCCCATTCTCCTTCTACAGAATTTGCCCAGGACCTAGCTTCCTCTCTTAATCCTGATAACAAAATAGCAATCTTATTAGCTTCACTAAATCGTTCTCCTTCCAAAGTACGCTCCACTTTTCGAATATATTGGATTGCCGAAATATTTCCTTTCTGCCCCTTGAATTTGGGAATTGAAGATAACATCTCCTCATTCACTCCTCTAAACAAGACACTATTATGACAAACATGACTATCAACTTTCTCTTTATTTTTGACTTCGTTAAATTTGCATTCTAAGTCCTCCACTTTGTTTTGTAATTTCTCAAGATTTTTCATATAGCTATCTTTTAACTTTTTGACCTTTTCCTCTATGCTTTCGCCTTTTTGGGTTAGTACATCTTCTACTTGCGACGTAATATAATCCCTGTTTACATCCAGTTGACCCTCCAGTTCTAACCTAACCTTACTGACTTCTCTTTCCAAGTTAGACTGAACTATTTTGACACTATTTTTTATTTGAACAATTTTGAACTCAATGCCTTCTACCTTATTTTCCGTGCTTTTGACTGTCTCTATCAATTTCTTTTCTAGCCCTTCTATTTTTTCATTCACTTTGTCAACTCCCCCAATTAAATCAAAATGAATTTTTCTTAAATTATCTTGTTTTTGTTCCAACTCGTTTTGATTTTGTTTTACAGTGATCAAACTATCATCTAGATCCTTTACCTTAACATTAAGTGCCTGATGCGATATTTCCAGGTTATTTAGTTTACACTCTAATTTTATTCCTAATTCTTTAATATTGTTTTCTATTTGAATTCCCAATTTTTTATTATTATCTTCCATCTGACTCATTATAGTCATGATAAGTTGTTCCATTGTTTTGTTCCCTTCCTCTATTAGATTCTTTTCTATCTGAGCTAGATCAGAATCTCTTTTACTATCCTCTATGTCTACAGTAGTCATTTTTAATATCGAAATTTCATCACCCCCATCCTTTAATTTGGAATGTCCCTTTGAGCTATTTTCTCCTAATATCTGATTTTCACTATCCTTTCCTGACTCCCCTTCTTCTACCTGTTCTGTCATGGAACTGCACCCTTTATGTAAGTTTTTACTGTTTGCATTTCCCACCTTTAGTTTGTTTAATCTACTCTCATACATTTCATTTTCCCAATCCTCATCACTCTCCTCTAATCCTTCTTGGTTATATGGTCTGTTCATAATTTCTTTATCTTCCGAACAAAATGGAAACTGACCTATCCCACTACTACACTCTTCCCCAATTAAATCCTCTTCTGATTCTAACATCATCAACTAAAAGAGTTGTTGAATTTCTTAAATATATTAATTTCTAAGTTTAAACACCTTTTAAGTTCTACTTACTTCATTAAATGTTATAAAGAATTCCCTTACTACAATGAACCCATCAATCAATTAATTAAAATAATTAAATGTAACAAACAAAATATATATAACTACTGCTCTTCTGTTGATCTGTCCCTCGGTGATTGTCCAGCATCCGTTGATGAAATACTTCGCTGCTATCCACAATGACATTAATTAATTAAAATACTGAAATGTGACACAAACATTTTATTCATCCCCTTCTATTCTGTTGATCTGTTCCACGGCGATGGTCCAGCATCCGCTGCTCTGTTGCCTCACTGCTGTTATCAATAACATTAATTGATTAAATAATGAAATAATACCATGTAGCAAAACATATCTACGCTATTCAGTCGACCTGTCCCTCGGTGATTCGCCAACATCCGTTGATCGGTTACTTCGATGCTCTGTTGCTATTCTGCATTGTTGATGAAGTACCTACAGGAACGCCTTTGTGTGTCACAGCTGCTCCATTGCTGCATCTGCCCCGCTGCTGCATCTGCCCTTGAATTGGTTGGTAGCACCTATTAATTCCCCGTGTTCTCCGCGAGTATTTTTTATCAAGCCGTCGGTGAGCACCTCTTAAATTCCCGAGTTTACCGTGAGTGTTTTTTATCGTGCCCCGCGATTGGGAAAGCCATTTGTCGCGATTCTCTTCCACGCGAACCTCCTGATGATGTTGTTAATTAAATAATGTATATATTAATACATATCTTACAAGTTTTATTTTCACATATTAAGCTGCTACATTCAAGAAATTGCCCTAATAACACTCGCGTTTCTTCATCGTGTCTTTCTCTCAGAACACCTCGTTAACAAGTGCTGCAAATTATTCATACCCCCCACCAGTTTCATGGCTATAACATCAATTTTGATACTGAGAGCTGCTGAACTCTTGCGAGCACAAGCAAAACTACCTTTTAAAAATAAATCAAAATAAATACAGTTTGCAAATGAAAAATATTGCTCTCTTTCTCGCACTCACACGGCGAGGTTTTTTTTCTTTAATAATTACTAGAGCTAGAAACAAGCAAACCAAATGTTCCTAACCCGTAGCCTGCTCGCACGTGTACGGAAATGAATACACAACAGTACAGTGTGACTAATAGATTTGACACAAACTTAATTTAATTACACCAAAAGCTATGCAACAAAGCAGGATCATTACATAACTTACAATGTCCAGTTTTTGGTGTTTTGTAAGGATAGCATGTTTTAGTTTAATTCCTCTAGGCTTTTGCTTTTAATCACCAGGTCCTACCTGTTCAGGCTATACATATAGTCGATACTAGAATTTACTCTAATGGGGATAGGGATGAGGAAGGAAGGATTCAGAGGTAGTCTGCCTACACTTGATTGGATGGAAAATGTGAAACCATTAAGAAAAAACACCCTTGGTAAATCCGACCAGGATTCAAACCCCAATCTTACCGTAATCCATTATTTTAGCTATATCACAATTGGACACCTCCTTCGGTGGCCGCTTGGTCTAACCTGCTACTCTCGTGATTGCCGAAGATGGGGAGATCGGGGCTCGATCCTGGTCGGGTTCACATAGGGTGGTTTTACTAAATGTTTTCCCACTCTCCCTTCACGCAAATACGGGTGCACTCCCTGTAGATTAAACCTTCCTAACACATTAGTGTAATTAGTACGTAGGCGTACAACCCGAACGACACAATCTAACAAATGTAGACAAAGACTGACTGGAGGATGAATGGTGAAGCCAAAATATGAGGGGTGGGGGAAAGGGGGAGTTAGTTATACGTGTGATGAACTATCAGGTGGGAATAACTATTGGGTGCCAGATTATTGGACTTTTAGTGTACTTGGGTTTGGGTCGGTCCCTCTAATCATGATATACCTTTCCTTTGACTGAGAGTGTCAAGTAATTAAACTGTCTGATGGTGAACAAACACGATTGAGACATTTTAATTGAGTCTTCATATGTTCTTTGAAGCAACTCCGGTACGATTTATTCACCATAAGGACCAGTGGAGCTACCGATTGAGCTTCCCCCCCCTCCTCCCGCAATATATATTTTCGGGCCCCCTTTTCAAAGTCATATAACACCTTAATAAAAGTTATAAGAAATAATTAATAATCCTAAATAATAATTGCAAATTTTATAATCACATCTTATTATGATTGTTTTATGTTTTAGAGTCATTTTTGCGTTGGTAACATCATAATTCAGTCGGCTTGACTACATGAAAAAAACAAACAAATTTTTCGCTATTTAAAACGGAATGAAATAAATGAAATATGCTACAGATTAGCTATAATCTATAAAATTTTATGATAAACATATTAAACTATGCACTATTTAAATTGTCAATAATCAGGACATAAGTTGTTTGATTACAATTATTTCCACCAAATTATAGTTATTTAAAGTTCCATTTTGCGGGCCCCCTAATACCATTCCCCCCCTCCCCCCACATTTCAGGCCCTATGGGCCCTGGGTCTTACGCCACTGATAAGGACTTCCCTATGAGTATAGTTAAAGATGCAATAATCTTCCCCCTGCCACGTATTACTGCCCATCAAGCCTACTCGTACTAGCGTGGAGAGAGCGTGAGAAACTATTTAACTAGGCCCACAGTGATTACATCAAGCGAGGATTCGAAACCAACTTTCATGTCTCCGAGAAATCAGCCTAGAAGAGACAATCCAGGTTCCCACTTAAATGGGTTCCAGACTCCATTCATTATCCCCGTTTTGGTCAAGTGAATGTAATAACAAATATTGGTTTTATCCATATAAGCTACGTGCAATATTTGACGGTGACAATGCAGAATTATTCCATGTACTTGTTTTGCTAGTCTTCTTTTAATTAATTTTTAAGTTAATCTGGAATAAAAGTCCTACTAAGTATCTTAAACACGTTAAATATCAAGTTGTATATATCACCTTCCCCGCCCCTTTTGGCGGGACCAATCGAAATGAAGTTTATTAAGTCCTAGAGAGTTTTGTCTCTCATCTTTAGTCATTTAACTTAGTATCATATTTTTATTTATTCCCCCCTTCCCCCACCTCATATTCACAGTAATGCGCTACCAACTGCCTAAGATTTATTACAATGCTTTCTTTTCTGTCATTCTTCTTTATGCCACTAATGGTCGATTTTTATCGACACATTTAAACAAATCAATAATAATAATAATAATAATAATAATAATAATAATAATCGAGACCCGCTTCGGTGGCCGCATGGTCTAACGCACTATTGTCGCATTAGACTAGACTGCCGGTGATTGAGAGATCGAGGTTCGAATCTCAGTCGGGTGGCTTTCCAAAGTGTGGTTTTCCACTCTATCTCCAGGCAAATTCGGGTACACTTCCTATTAATATAACCTTCCAAATCTCTAAACCCATCAGCGTTATTAGCACATAAGAGTATAACCCAAACTGGTAGTAAAACGTGGTGCTAAGAAAAACAGTAATTTTAACAGTAATGATAACTTTAACATAATTTCTGCACCATATTTTAAGCTATATAAAAGGCGTCTTCCCACCAGGTTCATACCATTACGTAAGTCAACTTGTTGGTCCCAGTGTACAACACGCAGCCCACAGTACGTAACGCGCATGCGCCAAGGTGACACGTCAGCAACCACGGAGCCATTCTACAAGTGTCCCATCAGATAAAACCACTCACCCGAACCCTCCCTACCTACCAATGTCTTAGTGAGTTTGATTACTAATGATTAGGAACTATTATTGGCCGCCGACAACACACTGAGCGTTTCAAAGAATCGACGCACCTTTTCCGGCGCAGAACAAAAAATATATATAAAATCGTTTTATTGCTGTCGCGTACAAGGAAATGAAGATATTGAGGAAGGGCTGGTGTCAAGAGTTGGAAAGTGATGACGTCAGTAGATATTTTTTTTCCATCTGCATCGCTTCCTTAGATCCGTCCTGTTTATCCACATATTTACGATAATGTTATAGGGGTGTTGAAGGTTGAATTTAAATTATTATTATTATTATTATTATTAGCACCGCGTCTTACTACCCGTTCGGGTTATACGCACTTACGCTAATGTGTAACGGTCGGGTAATTGTGAGATGAAATGGAGGACCTACAGTTTAACGTGGAATCCGAACCACGGTGGAGGCCTGGCATTCCTCACATTCACAAGTTGTGATTAATACACATCTTGTTAGAGGTGAAGGAAGGGTTTGGAAATCAGATAAATCTGTGCCGGGACCGAGGATTGAACCCCGGACCCTCAGCACAGAAGTCTGACACCTTACCCCTAGACCACCAGGTCACCCTTGAATTTAAAGGAAGCGTTCCTATGTTTATGTGGAAGAAGAGTGAGAAATTGTTTGTCCTCAAACCCGGTCAAGATTCGAACCCCAACCTTGTCATCTCTGTTAATCCCAAGTATAAGGAGATTCTGGTCAAAAGGGGCTATGGAAATATTAACACATTTATTTGCTGTCAATTTTGATAACATTTTACTGTATATTTGTGTTATTTCATCGTATTGATATCATATCACAAGACATCGTTAAGGATTTATCTTAAAAAAAAACAAGGTTGACCATAAAAATAATTTTAGTACCTTAAATAAAATAAGGGTTACTAACGCGGTGCTAAAAAAAATACATTTAGGCTTAACACTATAAACTACGAAGTAAGATGAGTTATTTTATATTATATTATTTGTGCGTTCAATGCAAGTAGTAGACTATTATTAATTATATCTAATCCAAAATGTTGATATGAAGTGGATAGTTTAATAGCAATACATCCATGTTGGCATAGAGTAGAATGGTAAACCACAATGAACATGTGTGAAAAACTAGATCTTGTGAATCTTTCCAAAATTTAAACTCCAATCTCTTTAATGAAACGCAACCAAGTGCAATGGAACTGTGGCGCAATATATCGTTTTTCCGCCATTGCAAATAGCTTTATTCACAATAAGATATATAATATATTTCAAGGCCGTAACCAGGGGGTGGGCTGGGGATTCAACCCCCCCCCCCCCAAGCCCACGAAATTTTATGAACAAAATGTATATTTGCTTTATTTATGGTTCAAACAGTATCAAAATTAAGATACAAGTACAAATTAGTGTACTGTGTTACCATAAAAAGCACTTTAAAGAGCTTCTAGAGGTGTTTAATATATAGAATTTTTCCAAGCCTGTGGTAGTAAGGGGGTTATGTTGTCATAAAAAAACACTTCAGATAGCTTCTAGAGGTGTTTAGTATTTAGAATTTTTCCTCGTCTTCGGTAGTTATGGTGTAATGTTGCAAAAAAAAAAAACGTCAGATAGCTTCTAGAGGTGTATATTATTTAGAATTTTTCCTAGCCTTTGGCAGCTAGGGGGTTATATTATTATAAAAAAACACTTCAGATAGCTTCTAGAACTGTTTATTATTTATACATTTTTATAGCTTTCAGCAATTGGGGATGTGGCCCCCCCCCAACCACCCCCTTGAAATTATTGGCTGGCTACAGCCTTGATATATTGTTATTAATATTATAGGAAGTAGTAAGGATGACAAACGAAGACGTCCTAAGAAGAGTGGATGAGAAGAGAACAATTTTGGATGTGATTCTTCGGTACAAAGCAAACTGGATTGGACACATCCTTAGGAGGAACTGTTTTCTGCATGACGTCAAAGAAGGAAATGTTGAGGGAAAGAGGCGCTTAGAAAAAAGGATGATTAAAATATTGGATGACTTGAAGGAAAAAAGAAATTTCTGGAAGCTCAAGGAGAAGACAGAGGAGAGGGCACATTGGCGGGCAAAGTTTCCTGTCAAAAGAAATGGACATGTAGTAAGACAAAACACCTAATGACAATAAGTAGTGGTAGTAGTATTATAGTACTAATTCATCTTCTTTTCTTATACCTAACTGGGTCTAATAATCCATTAGAAGTTGATGAAGATATTGGCAACATCCCTTTTCATCCAGACTTTACTTTTAAATATATTGTATATATTTAATTATTTATATTAATAGTAATTATATTAACTCTTCTAGAACCTCACATTATATGAGGAGATCCTGATAATTTTCATATTATATTATGTAGAAAACATACTAACGCACCTTGTACAAGAAAATATAAACTCGTTGGTGTATTCTACGCCTCTGTATGAAATCAGAACACAATCTATAACAAAGAAAAATATCACTCTTGTTCAAATAAGTAATATTAATACTAAACGATATGAATAATGTTTTACTTTTTCCTAGGGAAAAATAATCATATGTTAAATTCTTATTATGTTTGTAAACAAATTATTTGATCTGATTTCATTTCAACTCCTTACTCGCGTGTTCATATTTTCTAATGTCATGTTAAAAGTGTTTGTTGGGGTATGATGCCATCTTTAAATATATCTTATAAACTAAAACTTAAGCTAAATATTTGGCCTAGATTTAATCAGTTGTTCTGAGAATGGTTATACAAAATGTAGTTTTACATCTTCTCTCTCTTTTTTGTTTATGCTCCTCTCTGCGTTTTACTACCCGTCCAAGCTATTCATCTATTTACGTGTTTTCCCTCTATGAGTAGACTATCACGTAGTTTTCTTATTAAACCTTCTTTTAATCAATGGTAAATCAATTCAATCAATTTTTTTGTTTTTATCACCTGCGCATATATATTAATTACGCTAATGTGCTATGAATGAGAAAGTTTGAAATTGGAAGAAGTGTACCCGCATTTTTGTGAAGAGATAGTAGACAAACCGTTTTGAAAAAAAAATCACCCTTAGAACATTCCACTGGGATTTGAACCCCAATCCTCCGTTATCAGCAGTTCAGTCTATTGCGAGAGTGACGCCTTTGACTATTCGACCACCTAAGTGGGTCATTCTTAAATAATTACTAGTGATATAACTGCTTTATGAAACAAAAAAAACTTTTGTTTTTTTATCTTAGAGGAAAAAATAGTAAGGCTATATTTAGGAGATGCTGTGCATTCACTTAACTGCCCCCTCCCCTTCTTTATTCCCTCAATCTCCTCAAGTCCCCGGATAACTTGAAAAACACACTCGCCGCTACGTTACCGATCGCTCCCACGAGAGTGCAGTGCCCTCGTTCTCTCTCGAACTAAGAATTCTTCAGGTCCTTGATTGTAAGTCTAAACATCTCCGCCCAGGAATTCTCTGGCTGTGCCGCTATGAACCTTGAATCAAACACAAGACTTGTAAGACACACCAAACCAAAGTAGATCCTATTTATTGACGGGTGTACACCAGCGTCACATTTTTTTTTCTTTTCTTTCTTCCTCGTCCAGTCTCGGCTTGGTTTGTTGGCAAGTCTTGTTTTATAGACGAGAGATAGTCTGTCCTGCCTTTAGTTAACGGGTCTTGCTTGACTTCATTACAGACCGTCTATAAGCTTACCGTAACTCCCGACAGGTAGCGTGGAAGAATGGACTGGGGGAGTTTCCTGGTGACAAAAGTTTTATTAAGGTGGGAGTGAAGTGGACGTGAGCTAAGCGCAGTTATTTTTACAGTTTTTGTATCAAAACATTTTTTTGGTCAAAATAAATCAAATATTTCTCCAGTAGTAAATAAAGTTTAATTTTCTTCTCATGGTTACCTCAACAGTTTTTGATACTTTTCAAGGGTGTCATGAAATTTAACGACCAGTTTTTCTCTTTATTTCAAAGGTTTATCATATAATGCTGCTATTCTCATGACAGTTATTCAAGAACTGTTGATAATACCAAATAAAGAAAATTAAATTCCATGTTTCTACTGGAGCAATATTTTATTTATTTTGGCCAAAAAATGTTTTACAATAAAAACTGCAAAAAAAAAAACCCCACTGTTCTACACTTTCAATTTAAGGTTTTTACAAGCTATGTCGAATTATGTAACACACCCGCATTGGTTGACAAGCAGATTAAGTGTCAAACTCATCTAATTTGATGTGCCAGTGATGGGGAGGTTGATGTTCATATCAGTCTTCAGCCAGTGAATGAGGGGTGGGTTGGGCCATTAACCCCCCCTTACAGTTTGATACGGAAATTCTTAACTTTAGTTATAAAAAAACATAGGAATAAAAACTATTTTCAATGTGTTACTAAAAAAATGCATTTGGCCTCCAGGTTGGGTTTATTTATTTAGGTTAAAAATTCACTATACTATGTATATTTATTTATTTCAGAAGTAAGATTATCTAATTTTACAATCACTCTTGTCTCTTTCATACAATCTGGCCTTGTCCATACGTTTTTGAATGACGTCATTCCGGCTATATCAAGATAAGAGCTCTATGAACACCTGTTGATGAGGTTCGTGCCACTGTGTTTATAAATCAGGCTGAACAATGTAACAACAATTACAGAGCACGTCCAACTCTGCCCATAGGGAGGGACGCGGAGAGTTATTTTTTATCATTCCTATGATCTCGATGTTTCTTTTGAGTAGTGATCCATCTCTTTGTTCCTGTATGAACTTAAAGCTTGTAAACACTGACAACATAATATATAATCCAATTTTCATAGACATGACCTTAACCGAAAGGTATAAATAGCTACTAGATATACTTTAACGTATTCATACTACAAGTAATTTTATTTGAAACCGTCACTTTTGATATATTATCAATACCTATATAATAGTATTAATATAGTAGTATTAGTAGCAGTAGTAGTAGAAGTCAACCTCCGTGGTCTTTGTATAAAGTGCTCGCCTCAAAACCCGAAGTTTTTGGGTTCAAACCCAGCCAGGGTCGACGGAATTTTCTTGAGCGATAAAAATCCGTAGTAAAACTTCCTACGGAGGGGAAGTAAAGCCATCAGTTCCATGTCGATGTTTGTATGTTAAAGAACCCTGGAATGTATGTGAAAATACCTCTCCCAGAAAAATTGGTAGAACTTTTCGCTCTCGCTCATAGACATTATCTTGTACTTATATAATCACTAAGTTCATAAAGTGCACGTTAAATACCTCATATAAATAAATAATGAAATTGTAAAATGTCATCATTGCTGACCTCAAAAATAATGTGTTTTGACTATATTAAAATTTCTCCCACAAAAATATTATATATATATATATATATATATATATATATATATATATATTATTCTGAATTTTGAGCCAATAAACATATTTGAATTAAAATTTCTTCGTCGGAGAATGAATCGCGTATATGGACCTGCTTTCATTTAAAATACAGAATAATGTTTTTAATAGATATTCCTTACAAAATTGAGCTTTTTACTTTATTTCAAGCCCATGGAAAAAGGAACTATAATTATGATAAAAATATTATTTGAGATTTTGACACCCGCAGCTAAAAAAGTTGTTTTCGCACTGCCGTCTGTCTAGCTGTAGGCCTATGTTACTCGGACTAGTGTCGAAACCATTTTACCGTTCACACTAAAAAATTTTAACCAAGCTTATAATAAAATTCTCAAGAGTTTTTTGTTGTAATCATGATATTTTCCTAAATTAAGGAAAGTTTATTAATAGAAAGAAAAATAATAGTAGATTTTCTCGATATTTGCTCAGAAGATTTTTATTAAAATTAGTGTTCAAATACAGTTTAAGATTACAAAAAATGACCTATCTCATTTTCAAAAAAAAAAAATTAATTTTGATAAATCTCTGTAACTCTTTGAGACATAAAATAACTTGTCAATGCAAACTTTTAGGAGTATTAAATTATCAATCAATATCCTTATTGTAAATCATAATAATTGATTAAGTAATGGGTTGATTAATACTTGCACATTTTACAATATAATCTTTTAAGAAGAATAACAAAACTCTAACTATAAGAAGATTAATATGCAATAGAATTCAACCACAAATCCCCAAATCCCCATAAATATCCCAAATCACATTTTATAACCATGAACAATTTTTAGCACTCAAATTGTAAGTCTAATCATATTCCAGAATTAATATGAAAAATAATTTAATTTGGGGGTATAGATTTTCGTAGAACATCTAAACCTTAAGAGTACGACCGCTACAAATATTGTTTTTCGATTTTATGCCGATTTCATGTTCAACTTAACGTTGACTTAAGGTAGCATTCACATAATCTAAACACACATTGAATGTGATCAGGATTCACGTAATGTAAAGTAAAAACTCGAGCAGAACAAAGCCATTGAATTTAAATTGTTTGAAAAGAAATTGCTCACCAAAATGAAACTCTAGCAGTTGCAAATGAGGATAATCATATTTCAAGTACTTGCAATAGAAGCTTACTGTAGTTATTATATACATAGAATCAAATAGCCAAAGCTATTATTTATGCTTTTAGTGAGGATTACTCCATCTAGATATCATATTTTGGAAATTAAAAAATTACACCTGGACACGGGAATCGAACCCGGGATCTTTGGCTTAGTACGCCAATGATCTAACTACTGAGCTATCCAGGATCCAGCTATCCAGCTATCCCGGGTTCGATTTCCGTTTACAGGTGTCATTTTTCAATTTTCAGAACATTATATACATACCTAATCACGTCCTTCCCTTACGGAGAAGGCAAGAAACTGATCCCTAGGAAGTGATCCTTTACACATTCAGCTTCACGTACAACTCTAGTATTCTTTATTAAACTTCTAAGTATCTCATCATACACCATTAAATCAATCATTGTTCTCAGATCACCCCTTTACCATAATACAGAATGATTCAAAAGTCGCACAACCCTGTTTTTCCAAGGATATTTCTCGCAGAAGTACATGGAAATTGAACATGTTGTTTATATGTATGGCAACAATGTAGTGTTGGCCGGGTGTTGTGCAGGCCGTGTGATCTTGAGACATACATTAGGTCTAGCCAGTTGAGTTACAGCATTTGAAAGTGATTTGATGAATTTTTCACGTGCAGAGCGAGTATTTATTTTAGAACATTATTTTAAGGCCAACTCGTACATGGAATGCCAACAATCGTTTGTGCCTAGTTTTCCAGAATCACGCATGCTGAATAAATCAACAATATGCCGAATTGATGGGACAAAATATAAATGTTTTCTTTGGGTTGCGTGACTTTTGATCAACCTGTATTAGTCAATATTTTTGTGCTTAAACTATGTGTTCGACACATACAAACAACCTTTTTTCTAAACAAAGACTCACTAACTCATTACCATTCTCGTTTACCCTGTCATCCCCAATACCTTCCTAACACTACTCTCTCAATTCTCTCTTGGGTACCAATCCATTCATATCTCCTAACAAGATAATTTTTTAACCCGGTTCAGATGCATTCAAGACTTCATTGAGCTCATTCCAAAACTCCACTCTCACATTCTCGTCTTGATCTCCCATTATAGCTACAAAATAAAGTATTAGAAGAAACGACGGATTCTAAGGTTCCCGATATCTAAAGCATCTAGGTTTCTAGGATAGTCGATCAGAAATTCATAAATGCCAGAAACCAATTCGACTTATACCGTTTCTGGATAGAGCAGTCCGGCAGCAGGAGAACAAAGAGGCGATTAGTAAAAAAAAAATACAACACAATCTCGTAACATCTGATTGGCGATTATATCAGCTACCTAGAGGCTGCCAACTTCAGGTTATAAACAAACAAATTATGTAATAAATAGCTGGATTGGCGTGGCTCACAGCATGACTGACTGCAAGGGATAAGGTTGTATATTTCACATAACTTGAACAAATGTCTGGACAAATCTTATGTTAAGTGAATGTAACGCCAGTGATAGTTATAAGTGCACCGTGACGGCCTCAATTTAAATACACAAGGATAACTCGCAACCTTAAATTAAGTGAAAGCTAAGTTGATCGTGAACTTCAACTTAGAAACAAAAGCATTTTACTATAAATTATTTTACGTTTCGTTAAGTATACGATAAACTGGGCATGATCCTAATTTGTTTCTTTGCTACGTGTTTTAGTAATTAATTCTTGGCTGTTTTATTTTCACCGCTTCTTACTTCCCGTTCAGGCTATACGCAAATGTACTAATCACGCTAGTGTGTTAAGGATGAGGAAGATTAAATTTAGAATAAGTGAACCCATACTTGACTGTGTGGGGAGGGGGAGGGGGTAAAGAGTGGAAAACCACTAAAGGAAAAAAAACCACCCTCAGTACAGCTAATCAGGATTCTAAAACCGATCTCCTCGTCTTCAGCAGTCTAGTCTATCGCGATAGTGACGCCTTAGACCATGTGGCAACCGAAGCAGGTCTTTGGCTGTTGAATCAACCAAGTGAAGTACATCGGCTTGGGCAACACACACCGACTTCTGTCATAATGGCTCGCCTGTGCCGTTTCTCCTCCAACAACAGCAACACTCCGAAGTGTACACAGAGAGTGTGGTATGAAGAAGGAAAGACTGGTGCGTTAGGGGGACCTTGTAGGTTTCAACATGCACAGATTGTCGCAGCCATTAAGCGAGTGAGGTGACAAGCATACCGTATAACAGACGTGCCACAATATTGTCCCATATAGAGAGAGAGACGGGGTGAAGTGCGTGCCCGCGTCCGTGTGTGTGTGGCCCTTTCCAGTGCGTGCCTGTCACGTGGCTATTTTGATGCGTGACCCTTGGGTGGAGGTTTTTACAATTTGACGCCTAGCTTCTCGATTGAACATCTAGCCATCGAGTCTGTCGCGTCAATCTCGTGTAAAAAGACTGGATTTCCAGTGACAGGGATATCGGGGTTCGAATCTCGGTTGAGTATACTGTTTATTTATTTATTTTTCGCTAATTTTTCCACACAAATGTGTGTACATTTAATCTAAATTTCCACCATCCTCGTTCCATTTCATTAGTTTAATTAATGCAAGATACTAGAACGCAGTGAACCTCGATGGTATTGGGATAAAGTTTCACCTCAGGACCCGAGGTTTGTGGTTCAAAACCAGCTTTTAGAGGATGTTTCTTGAGCAATAAAAATCGGTAGCAGAACTTCCTTTGGAGGTGAAGTAAAGCCATCGGTCTCATGTCAACTGTGGCATGTAAAAGAACCCTGAAGGAATTTGAAAATCGCTTTCCTGCCAAAATGTGTATGCCCTCTTGTGCTTGTCATAGAAATTTTCTGTGGAAAGCAACGGGGAACAACTACACTTTCTGAGCTTCCCTATACATGGGATATCTACCAGATGGTGCAGGTACACTAACCAGCCGAAGGTCTATTTGGAAAAGACTTACAATCGTACATGCTACCTTCCGGAGATTTTAATCTAGGTTCCACGACCTAAATAGTTTTCCACTAACCTTGGACGCAAATGCAGGTAGCAACCTTTCTTGATTCCATCTCACGTCATCCTTATACATAAGTCAAACTACTGTAATACTTGGACGGGCTATTAAATGTGGTGCAAAAAACCCAGTATAGACTCGACTCTCTAAGGATTCAATGTTTCCAACATTTCACAATCAAATATTAGTAGGTGTGTGCGGGATTCCCGAATTTCGAGATTCCCACGGGAAAAAGTATTTCTCGTTCCTAACCCGATTGTCGGGAAAAATATTTTTACTAATTCAGAAAATTTCAGGAATTGCTTGTTTTCCATATTTAATTTACTTTTAAACTTGCTTTTCATGTTTTATTTATTATTTAAATATAAATATGAATGTCACTATTCTAGATGTAAATTTAGATTTAATTTGTGTTTCATATATATTTATAATTTAAGTAGCCTAATTTATAGCAAAAGTATTAAAAATTGCTTAAATTTTCAACTTTATATATATTTGTTTAAATTTCCTCTATTAGGGACAATGTATTAATTTAACACAATAAAATATATTGTCAGTGTTTTAAGGTACATTATATTAACAAATTTAGAAATAATAATTTTACATTTTTAATTCCCGTTCTCGTTTTGAAGTATGGGAATCTAAAATTCCCGTTCCTGAGCTCGTCTAGAACCAAAAATAGTCGATCTCGCTCACCCCTAGATATTAGCTCTATGAATGAATGAAAAATTAGGTAGGTGATGGAAAACTTTCATTTTATTTTTTTCAGAATTAAAACCAACCAAACAAAATTTTTTTTTAAATTCTGTTACTTTTAATTTTTTATTAGGTGTGAGCATAATATTAAACCTTAAGTTCTATTTAACGTTTAAAATAAAACCTTAACTTTTTACTCGCTAATTTTATATTTCTCAATGTACAAAAGGTTTTTATTTTTATTTTACATACATTTTAAGAATTGGAAACCTATTATTCATGGTGTTGTTGGCCACTCTATAATTCATAATTACATAATAATGATAAAATAGAGTCTGTAAGTAAAAGAAAGAGGTCTTGGTTTCCGACGTACTGCACACACTAATCATACGGACGATTCATGTTCTTGTTTCGTCCTGAAGTAGTTTAAAAGCTCGTTGAAGCGGCAAACCTTCCTTTGGACCGAGAAGCGTATCTCGCTTTGAATTACTAGTTGAACCACGAGTTAGCCATGATTCACGCCTGAAGCAAAGCTAATATTATATCTCATTACGAAGGTTACCTACCTGTCAGCCTGACGACTTCATCTTGATCCGCTAGTTTTAACAGGGTGTCCCTTAAACTCTCTCTATAAACTCTCAAATATACTGTAATTAACACAGAAACTCCTCTTAAAGGCTACTCGTCAGACTCATAACAATATTCCATTCTACTAGTTTTAACAGGCTGACTTTTAAGGTGGGAGTTTAGGGTATGTGATAAAAGTCAAAAGGGTTTTTGCAGTTTTCATAGCAAAACTTTATTTGGCCAAAATAAATAAATTTTACTTCAGTAGAAATATAGATTTTAATTTTCTTCACATGGTGATATCAACATTTATCAAACATCTTTCAAGGATGTCCTGGAATTTAATGACAACTTTTTTCTTTATTTAAAGAGTTTCTCATCTAATGCTGCTATGCTATTGATAGATATTCAAACAACTATTGATATGGCAATATGAAGAAATATAAACCCATTGTTTCTACTGGAACAATATGGTATTTATTTTGGCCAATAAAATGTTTTGTAATAAAAACTTCAAAAACACTGACTTTCCCACACGTCCCCTTCACTACAACCTTAAATAGAGCATTGACCATAAAATAACATGTAAAATTGGTTTAATAAATTTTGTTGTGGATTTTTTTAAAAATATGGTCAAATGATTTCACGGGTCCATTCCATTGTTTTGTACTGAGCCACAATGCGATGGCTGATTCAAGCTGTATTACATACCTAAGTTAGGCGTAATGCGTTGTGTGAGATGGGCTTTTAAGTGTTGTATTTTTCAAATCTTTGTAAGGCTGATTGCATTCATCTTGCGCAATTAAAAGCCTATTAGTGTGTCAAGTTCGCTTAAGAGCGTTCACCATAGCAGCCAAACTCAGCTCGCATCTGCGTTTGTGTGTACGCACGAAATATGGGAGAAAGAGGGAAAATAAATTACACACGATACGCCAGAAATGAGTACAGTGCATTCGTATTTGAATGTTTACTCGAAATTTTCCGCGGTTGTGATGGTGGATAAGGCGACAAAGTTTATTGTTAATAACAACTGTATGTTCCTATTAAGACAGAATAAGATTTGTGCACAGTACTTATCTGTGAAACCATTCTAAAATGGTCAAAAACGGCATTTTCAATTCAGTTTTTATCCGAATATCATTTGATATTTCAACAATGTTCAGTCTCAGGAACCTCTTTATCTCCAATAATGTATAATCAGAAATGATCCACGTGCAAAAGTGTTCAACGATTTCTAGCCGACTGTGTCACAAAGATGATTGTCATGTGATGCACGATCTTAAATGTAGAAATTTAGAGGGGAGACAAACTAGACAAAATATAATTGACCCATTAGTATAGGTAGAGGGCTCTACAGGTATTAAATATCTTGACTTGAACTCGAGAGGGGTGAGGGTGCCTAAAGTGTTCAATTTATATGACCCACTATTCTATTAGTGTAGACCTATATTTGTGTTTGACGTTTCATCAACAAACCAATAATTAAAAAATATCTATCTACACGAACTATAGGTATGGCTAGTAAATATAAATTCAATGATATGCGAACATATAAAATAACATTTAAAATAATTATTCATGGGTTAAAAAACACTTTTTCAGAATGAATATAGTTTATTGTATTTTCACTAAGCTAATTTTGTGGGGAAAAAAAAGCTTTACTTTTAAAAACTACATAAATTCTTAACATAAAACACAAATCAGGTTAAAATTTAATTATAAAAATATATAGACCTATATTTAAATTATTTTGAAATCAAGTTAATTTGAAATAAGTTTCAGAAAAATATTTTTTTCACAGTTATTGTATATTCATAAAATTATTTCAGAATTTTCTTTAAGCTCTCTTTTTAATGTGATGCAAAAAATAAAGAGAGAAAAAAATAGAATTATTAAATTACTTAACTGAACGTGATATGACAATGAATTCAGTAGCACGTGGGTTCGCTCCCCGTATCTCGCCTTTTTATTAAAAAAAAAAAAGCTCGCACTGTGTCGTCGCGTCCACTGCGCAAGGTGCTGAGAGCGACCCCCTCCCCTCTCCCTCCACCGACACAGCATCACGTGGCAGCTCCTGTGACGTCACAAAACTGGCTGGACCATGCGTCCGAGCGAGACGGCGCCATGCCTAGACGAGCCGGGAGCAAGCGAGACACACGTGCTTTTACTAAAACCCTAGAATAGGGGAGAGGGGGGCTTTTCCTCTTTCCTCTCTACATTCTCTCCCCTACTGCGATATCATTACATCGGCCTACATTAATTAATGTCTATTTTTTCTACCCTCAACAATAATTTAGTAGGCCCCTACTTATTCGTTAATTTTACTAAGGTGAAAAAAGATATTTTTTTTAATATATAAATTCACAAATCGTCTTGTTTGTGAATAGTTTAACACTAGTTGTGGATAATAGGGGGGAAATGTCCTCGTCCCTTTCCTCCTCCCCCCCCCCATTTTCCCCTACCACTTTTCCCATCTCTAGTTCTCTTTGCCCTCCCTTCATTTTCCCGTTTGTAAATCCCCCTCTCTCTTCCCCCCCCCTTGAATGCTTCCTACTGACAATCCCATACGATGTAACAGGGGGAGGGGAAAAGGGTTCCCCCACAACGCAGGCAAGCCCGTAAACCATTCGTCCAAACACTTAACTCACGTATCGCCGTCAAGACAGCTAGCGCCAAAGTTCCCTCTTCAAAATAAGGGGGCCAACCGTTTCTAGCTTACGTACATTTCCGGGATATCAAAGTAAATTAGATGATACCGGAAACCTTATTTACTCTCCTTCTCATTTAAGCTCAAAATTTACCCTGCTTGAAAATTTGCAAATTATTTTTTTTCTGTTAAAATTTGCGTGTTTTATTAATCAACGCATTTTTTTTAAAAAATAAATCCTATTCACACCTTACACTCTTCAAATTATTTATCGCCTCCACCAACCCCCCCCTCTTGCGCCGTTAACATTTGAAGAACGCCACGATGAAGATAATAGACGTTGATAATTTCCGGTCATCGGATGTCAACAGAACAGCAATTATCCTGTCGGTATTGTAGCCAGCTGACGTCAACATTGTAGTCTTCTAGAAGTCATCAAACGGTGAGTCATCCACGTGTTTCTTGTTCACTATCATATATCTTGGGGTTAAAATTATGTTTTGTTGATGCAGTTGTTGATGTTTTCTTTTTTTCGACATGCATGTCACGGATTATGTTTCTCTTTGTGTTTTACGATTCTTTTTTTAGATGGCCGGGTAAGTCGAAGGGATTCTAGGAATTGTATGGACATTTATGGAGAACTGTCACGTTGTTGAGGGAATGGTGGAAGTGTGTGGGGAAAGTAGGGGGGGGGTAGGGGGGCTAGTGTGTGGATGAATGACCCACCAGTACTTTGGGATCATTTCATTTATTTCACTCTAGTGTGTCAAATCTTTTACACCACTTGGTAATTTGTGACTGTGTTTCTCACGTAATGGATGTGTTATTTTGTGTTTGTCAATTGTGATTTATTTTTATTTATTAATAAAAGTAGTGCTATTAGCTACTCTCACGATCAGTAATGTTTTTTGATAATATTTAATTAGGTTATATTATTGAATTTAAATAACAATATGTAAAGGTTGCTAATAAAAGTTTGCAAATGTCCTTAACAGGCTGGTAGGCCCTATTAACATTTTTTTAATCAATGCTGTAGGTGTGGCTCTAGTGTAAACATTTACTTCCAAATAAATAATTTAAAAGTTTTTTTAAGTAATGTTATTGACTTTTTTTAAACATATTCATTATTACAATGTTGAGTAGTTAAATTGCGAGATAACATTAATAACTTAATTTGTACATTATAAAGTAAAATAAAGGTTTAATTTGTTAAATACGAAATGGATTGATTTAGGAATATAAATTACATGAGTGTCATCCAAAAAATTGTTGGTTTTTCTTTTCCACGTGTAGGCTCACACTGAATTAATGTTGATGAGTGGGGAAAAAATCGGTTTATTGAGGCCAATTATTATGTCAATGTATGGTGCATACAAATTGTAAACAAAAAAAGTTCAAAGTATTTATGAAACTATTTTACTCGTCTTTATAAATGTAACTGAAACTGTAAAGTGTATTTTGATAGGTGATGATAGATTTTTTTTGTGTGTTGACATTATTAAATAATTTTAGTACTCAAAATAATATTTAAATGTACAAATTACAAATTACTTACAAACTCTCTCACAATAAAATAATCTGTAGTATAACACAGTGTTTTCAACGCCATAATAGATAAAAATTTAAATAATCTATTAATTAATATGTTCAGTAGCAAAGTAAAACATATGTTCATGGGACAAACCTTTATTTGTGATAATATTAAAAATACCTTATTCCGTAGTGTTCTATCTTTCTTAGAAAAAACATTAATGAAGGAGCAAGACAGTGTTTAGTACCAACATATGTAGGCCTATATCTAATTTTAAAGCTATAATATTTTTTCCCTCTTGTAAAGTACTCACACTGAGTATAAACATGCGTGGCTAAGAGGGATAGCTTAAACAAAATTTTACTGGGATATTGGTTAATACTTAATATACAATGTAAACATTATAATGAAATAAATTTTATAAATATTAGTTTTAAGACTTTCATATTAGTTTTAGTTAATAATTTAACTTTTACACATTTTAATATTACCACAATTAAATTTCAAAAAATGTAAACAAGAATAAATTCATGGGAAATTAGTAGAGTTTATATGCTTAAATTGTATTAAAATAATTTTTAAGCCTTATTTCACCATGGATTAACTCGTTAAAAAAACCTAAAACCTAATCTAAAATGCTCTTAAAATGTGTAGCCAAACATTTACTTCATTATGTATATGTATTTTTAAATTATAAAATTGACAAAACAACTATTAATTTGGTTTTGATCAATTTTAAATGAAGGACAAGTTTTGACTCCGATCCAATCCATTGTATTTTTACTTTAGTTTTTTTAAATAAAACCAGGAAACAGTGGGCTTTCTCCTCAATCATTCGGTTGGTATTAATGTAAACAATCGCATAAAATAGCTTTCTAATTAAAATTCATAACCGCTAATATTCTAAAGTAACTCGTTCAACGGGTCGGTTACTACGAGACCAAACAACATCCAATATTAGTAGATAACATTTAGTTTTTAGTCCTTTTCTCTTTAATCACTTTGTTACAAAATATACGCTAATAGCCTATAGCTCATTTTGGAGATTTGTCAAGCATAAAATATGGAGAGAGATAAATATATATAACTATTTATTATGTGTTGGTTTTTTTCGTCCTCACCACAATTAACGGTTCATTTAAACAGAATTTCTCAGGGATGAAGTTAGAATTTAGATGAAATGTACTCGCAATAGTAGGAAATAATTAAGGAAAAAATACCACAGAACACTACACACTCCAAACTACCCATCAACTATCAGCCACACAGTACGAGACTGACACCTTAAACATGTGACCACTTGAAATTGTTTAATTATCTTGAACAAAAAATAGTTGTCCTCTCCAAAAAAACAAAAAAGTTAAACAATTATTAAAGAACTTTAATACATTTTGATCCTTTGTTACATCTGTGTATTATTCTATATATCAATAATTAATTACTACATCCTTTAAAATATTTTCTAAGGTTTTAACTATCACTTGATTAAATTTCTTATTAAAAATGTTCATACCTTAAAATTCCTAGTGAATGATTCACCGCCTGGAAACCAATCAAAACTTTACAGCCTGATCTTCAAAAAACACACGGCCAAGAAATGTTTCTATATGCGAGTCCTGAGACTTTGTATTCCGACGTGATTGGCCGTATTTCACCGTAAACAGAGACTGTTTAGTATTCGGTCACAACAGCTAAACGTACATGGTCTGTCAGAAAGTAATGTTGTAGGGTTTTTTTTTATCAGAGAAGATTTTCTATTTAGGTGTTTGTGGCGCTAAAAACTTAGTTTTTTAAAATACAATCATTTTGTTGAATAAATAAGGTCTATATAAGCCCAAAATTTCCAAAAGCACTGAAAGAACTAAAAATCTATAATGTTGTTTTATGAACAAAAATGTAATTAAAATGTAATTAATAAATTTGATTGATTTTATAAGAAATTATTATTTAATAGGTTTTGTAAATTTATAAATTTAATTGTTTATAATACCACCTCTTACCAAGCATTCGGGCTATACGCATATGTACTAATTACACTAATGTTTTAGGGATTAAGAAGGTTGAATTTAGAGGAAGTGTACCCGCATTTTGTGTGGAGGGAAAGTGAAGAACCATTTTGGAAAAAAAAACCTCATTACACTTGATCGAGATCGAACCCTGATCTCCCGTCTTTGACAATCTATTATACTGTGAGAGCGTACCTTAGCATGCGGCACTGAATCAGATTTAAATTAAATTAATTAATAAAGCATCTGAACTTTATGTACAACGAACATTGGTTACAATCAGAGTATTCGAATGAATTTTAATTTAACAAAATAACTATGTAAACATGAATTTTATATATCACAATAAAAAATGTCATTTTTAATTATGTTAAAAGTTTTTTAAGACAAGTATCTAAACGCTAAATAGAAACCAGTTGTACTCAACCAAATGATTGTTATACAAATAACTGGGGCTGCTGGCGAATTTCATTCATCTATTAGAACAGGCAGTGAATTGTCTTGTTCAAGGCATAGGTACATATTTTAATATAGGCTTAAGGTGGGAGTGTAGGGGAAGCGAGAAAAGCTCAGTGTCCTTGCAGTTTTTATAGAAAAAAAGATTTTTTGGTCAAAAGAAATCGAATATTTTCTCAGTAGAAATATAGAGGTTATTTTTATTCACATAATGACATCAACAATTATAATTGAAAATCTGCCAAGGGTTTCCAGGAATTTAATGAGAACTTTTTCTCTTGATTTAAAAGTTTCTCATCTAATGCCGCTATGCTCGTGACAAATATTCAACAATTGTTGATATCATCATGTGAAGAAAATTAAACTCTTATGTTTATAGTGGAGCAATATTTTACTTATTTTGTCCCAAAATAGTTTTGAAATAAAAACTGCAAAAAAAAACCACTGACCTTTTCTCGCTTCCCCTACACGCCCACCTTAAGTTTTTTTATCAACTTTGTCTCCCCCATACCCCTTATTTACCCTGTCACCCAACACAATACTTGACAGCTTTATGTAAAGATGCAACTAAGGACTAAGCCTGTTTCCAAACGGTGTTATTTGGGGTTTCAATGAAGTCTTAACCCTTTTGTTTTGATTTATTTTTCACAAGTAGAAGCTTGCATAATTTGTATTGTTTTCTTCGCAAGGTAATCAAGATTTTTCTTTTCACGTTTGGATTTTTATCTTAAAGGTTGCATGCTCCATAGGCCATAACTATAACTTATCTAAGACTCCAGCCAACCACGTGATCATGATGTGGTGAATACCCTCTGGAAAAAATTTCCGTTTTAGAATTATTTTGGGGGTAGATACAATACTTAAATCAATCAGTGACTAAGTTTAAGCCTTGTACCTTATCGGGAAGTTTGATCAAAGATCAGGACAGAAACTAAATGACTGATACTATATAGAATATCTCTAAGTACAGCCTCCCCTAATCCAGTCCTATTTAATTCACCATAGTGGGAAATTTTAATATTTAATTACTCTCCTTGTATTTATCAGTCCCCCTTGAGTTCTAGAGATAGCAGGCTGCGTTCTTAAGCCTCGTTTATATTGTAACACAACATGTTGACCAACACGATTCCAACAAGTTGTGTTACAATATAAACGGGGATGTTGGCCAACATGTTGGTTTTGGGAGAGCCGGTCGAGCCAACAAGCTGTGTTGGGTTGTGTTGGATCATTTATTGGAGATAATAAACGACCAACCCAACATGTTGGCTGATTTGGGAGGTTCTGCGCATGCGCTAGAGAGTCGAGTCGTCTCTATTCTTGGCAAAGCACATTTTGTTGTGGCTATACATAAGGCTCCCATAAAGCGCAGACTTGTAGCAAATTTTCCTCCCGGAGTCGCAACAATTTTCCTTTCCATTTTACCACGTAAATGAGGATACATAAGTGTAACCAAGCATTCAAAGTACACATATGACATGCGTACAAACGTTATCAAATCTCTTTGCAAATGTATTCCCATGTAAGCACCTTCAATTGGACGTTTAGCCAAAAAACTTCAAACCCCACCGTTTCTTAAGTTTTTGTTTTTTCTGCAAGAGTACACTTCCTATCAACACAATAAATAATAATATTTAGCACCACGTCTTACTACCCGTTCGGGTTATACGCTTAAGTACTAATTACGCTAGTGGATTAGGAATTGGGAGGGTTGAATTTAGAGGAAGTGAACCCGCATTTGCGTGGAGGGAGAGTGGGAAATCATTTAGGAAAAATCACCCCCAGTTCACCCGACCGAGATTCGAACCTCGATCTCAACATGACTAGCGCGTTAGCTAACTACGCCACCGAGGCGGATAACACAATAAATGAAGAACGGCAAACTGATACAATGTTATCCATGGCTTATAAATGTATAGACTGATTAAATACTAGCGGAGGACCGAGAATGTTGGTCCAACAAGTTGGCGACAAAAAACGCAGCTTAATTTTCCACATGTCTTGTCTCCCAACATGTTGACAAACATGTTGGGTCCAACTTGTTACATAGTAAACGATCCTATCCCATTTTATTGCGTCATCATTATTAATTTTGTTGAAGACCTGTGCGGCATACCTTTTCTCACCCTCATATCATCACACGGGTGGCCCGACTGCTGTCCCTACACTAAGCTACGTGAGCAAGATGAACACAAATCACAAATATATTTGATTTTAGTAAAAGTTTGATAAATCATAAAATGAGTATTTTTTAAATAAAGCTTGTCCCCAATAATAATTTCAAATTGCACTTATAATTTATTTTACTTCAATTAAAATTCGTACAAATCATTTGACCTACTCAGCCTTTAAATGGTTATGATTTGTTCATATTCTGATTTCGACGTTGTGACACTTTTCCACGGAACATTCATTGTGTTGGCAACAAGATAACAGACTGAGACATAGCTCTATCAAGCTTATTGGAGGGTTTCAGTTGGCCAATCACAGATAAGCGAGGGCTTTCTTCTTCACCGTTACACATTTAAGTCAAATGTATTTTTGAAAGGTTTTATTTTTGTGATCGTTCTTTTTACCGTGTTCGAGTTTTTTGCCAACAAAAAGGTTATTTTTATCCAAACTAAATAAGCTAGTGCAACAAAATATGTGGTTTTATAATAACTAATATATTGTGTCTTGTCTTGAGTGCGTGCATCTTAGGTCTTGTGAACATTTTTACTCGTTTATAATTTATAGAAATCCAAGCCGCCATTGTTGATGAACCAGTAAGTAATGTACATACATTATTTATCTTGTTTAGTCTTAAGTTGGGTGTTGTTATATGAGATTAAATATGAATTTATTTATATTAGTTATTTTAAGTGCCAGTAAGGGCTATGAGCTATTAAATATAAAAGAGTATGATTAGAAAGGTGCATTTTAAGTAAATGCTTATCGAGCAAGATTCCGGTTAGTGTACATTTTAAAGTACATATTAATATCAATTTAAATATTGTAATTAAGAATTCTTTTATTGTTTACACAACTATTGTATACTCTTCCACATGCCTTAATAATACTAAATGGAACAGTATGAGTTAAATGGTTTCATTAAATACAAATTTCAAAATAATTAAATTATCATTGAATTTATTCATATCACAAGGATCATAATTAACATTCAATTGGTTTTCTTTTTAATTAATACTATAGTGGAATATAGGTAGGAATATACTTTTATAAAATACAAACTTTTTTGCTGCTAACATTGATATCTTTCGATAGTATTATTGTTATTTTATAAGTAGAGTTATCCAATAGGATTTTAAAGAAATTGCCATGATTTATGTTTAAATATGCGTTCGCGTATTTGTCTAGGGTGATGTAAATATAAAAATGATTTTACTTCTGAAATCGACTAATATTTATATTTGATAAAGATTTTTAAAAAATCAAATAAAAGTTGATTAAAAAAATTAATTGAATTTACAATACAAGCACGAAATAAAATCTTCTCACGAAATTGATATAAAAATCTTTTAAATGCGAACTATGGTAAATTTTTATGATATAAATGTGAATTATCGATTATAACATTTCAATTAAAAAGTCTTCAATTTTCTTGTAAATTAATTAGTTTAATTCATCTATTAAAATTAATCAATGGATATTGGTAAAATATGTATTGCAGTCTATTATAACGTTCATATTGTCCCCAAAGGCAAAATTTAAATATAATTGTTTTTTAAAATGATGCAAACAAAATTATGTATTTTTTAACAACATTTTTTTTGGTGTATACACATTTTTGTCGTAATTTTACAATTGTTGTACCATGCCACTTAAGTACGAATTGAATTTCTGCTATTTATAATAAAAAAACTTTTATTTACCGCTATACAATCAATCTTAAGACAAATCAGGGTTTCCATTGTGATGTAAACAAAAAATTACTTTACAGATGAGCCACTTTGCACACAACAGAAAATATTACATTCACTAAAAAAAAAAAAAATCGGGTTAACCTATAAACTTAGTATTCATTTATCTAAATTCAAATTTACAATAATTAATTATAGAATAGGGTCTTGACACTTTAGTTAGTTGTTCTGAATTATATTAATAATCTTAAGTCCCTGTGTTGTTTATAATCTGTGTTTATTAAGCGAATATTATATAACTATATAAATTAAGTCGCAATAAAATAGCACGCTACTTCATTTGTGCTCTCAACCATATACAAGGGTGTTGTGACTTTGTGCTTCAGAATTGACAAACCAACTCAGGGAGATTTGATTTAGCCACCATATGTAAAACACAAAGATCCGGAAAACACGAAGTTTTTTTTTTTAGTCTGGAAAAGCAGGGGTAGAAACAGGAGATTTTACAAAACAAAATAAGAAAACATTGAAATATTTGTGAATTTGAGAATATTTCAACTTCAAGCTTTAAATAGTAGATATGTATACATAAAAAAAAAGCGAGCATAAGAAAATATAAGCAATACATGAATTTTTAAATCCCCAAGCCACCCATCCACCACCCCTCTTTTTTTTACCGACAATACTTTTCTCTTTTTATCATTGGGTTTGCATAAACTTCCCAGTTCTAATAATCGTGCTTCTAAAACACAGTAGAATGACTTAATAATAATCAATTTTATAAAAATGAAATTTTATTCATTCATACCACTATCTAAAGTGTCTGGAAAATTGGTATTTCCTTATGGTCAACCTGGAAAATGTAGAGAATTTCGTATTAATATAATAGTGGCAGCCCTGAATACGTATGCGTTTATATTTTATTCGGATGCACTATTAGCCCACCCGATTTGGTAGCCCCATGGTTTAAGGCGTCACTCTTGCAATATACTGTACTGCTGATAGCCGGGAGATCGGGGTTTGATCCCGTTTGGGTGTGCTGAGAGTGGTTTTCCCCAAAATGTTTTACACTTTCTTTCAACGCAAATGATAGTAAACTTCAGGTGACCTGGTGGTCTAGGGGTAAGGTGTCAGACTTCTGTACTGAGGGTCCGGGGTTCAATCCTCGGTCCCGGCACAGATTTATCTGATTTCCAAACCCTTCCTTCACCTCTGACAAGACGTGTATTAATCACAACTTGTGAATGTGAGGAATGCCAGGCCTCCACCGTGGTTCGAATCCACGTTAAACTGTAGGTCCTCCATTTCATCTCACAATCACTCACCATTGCACATTAGCGTAAGTGCGTATAACCCGAACGGGTAGTAAGACGCGGTGCTAATAATAATAAACATAATAGTAAACTTCCTCTGAATACAACCTTCCTCATTCCTAACACATTAGCACAGGCCTAATTAGTATATAGGCGTTTTACTCGCAAGGGTAATAAGACGCGGTGGTAAATAAAAACATTAAAAAACGTAACAGCCCTCCTTGTGTTGAACAATGGGAGAAAAAAAAAACAAAACACAAATAAAAGAACGTTTAAATATACATGATATTTTATAAATCAAAAATCGGCCCTCCCTTTGTGAGTGAAAGGTGTGTGTCCCCTTAAGGTGGGAGTGTATGTAACGCGAGAAAAGGCCAGTGTTTTTTTGCGGTTTTTATAGCAAAACATTTTTTTGGGCAAAAATAAATCAAGTATTGCTTCAGTACAGACGTAGAGCTTAATTTTTATTCACATGGTGATATCAACAATTCTTGGATATTTATCAATGGTGTCCTTGAATTTAATTACAACCTTTTCTAGTAATTTAAAAAGTTTGCCATATAATGCCAATCTGCTCAGACATATATTCAACAAAATGTTGATATCACCATGTGAAGAAAATTACAGTCTATGTTTGTACTGAAGCAATATTTGATTTTATTTTACCAAAAACTGTTTTGATATAAAAACTACAAAAACACAGCCTTTTCTCGCGTTCGCTGCACACCCACCTTAATACAGAAGTCCACAGAATAGCTCTTTCTTCTTGTGAGAGTGCGGCGCGACTATTAGCTTTATGGTCAAGGTTGGTCCGCTTGTGGTGATTGGGAGCCCTTATTGCGCTGTGGTTTAAGGTAAAATGAAGAGGATGGAGGTTGAGGGGGGGGGTCTTTTGTTCCCTAGTTTATGGGGCACTTAAGACCTTCGAGGGCACTGTTTTGTGAACTGAGCAAGGTGAAGACTTGTCTAGCAAGAGAGAAGAGAAAAGTTTTAAGTGTCACACATTTTCTGATTATCTCTTTGAGCTATCTTTTTCTATTTTTTTTTAATTAACTATGAACACGCATCTTTTATTTTATCTTGGATTCTTCATTCCCAATAACTTTAGTTATCTTAAACCTTCAAACTCCTATTGAATATTTTCATAATTATAACGTTTTTAATACTATACGTAAATAAATTATCATTTAATATGTCTAATTCAGATACAGTAAGGCCTACTTCTTTTTTATTTAATGACTGCTTCGTTAAGAATATAATTTTTTTTGTGAAACAGTAAGAATAGCTCTCATTTTACTCCATGTGCAATTTAATCATCCCAAGCTAATAGATCTTAAGAAGATAGTCTGGACCTTTGGGGGCGTTCAAATATTACGTAATCACATTTTTGGAAATTTTTAGCCCCTCCCCCCTCTTGTAAGCAAATATAAACAAATGCTCCCCCCCTCTTGCTTACGTAAGATTTGTCAACTTTTTTTCATTTGTTTACAGGAATGACCATTCTTTTTTTTTTTTTTTGCATTTTTGCCTCTAGCCTAAACAGGTAGTAAGACGTGATGATAAAAAAAAATCATGCAATCTATAAATTGCTGGTAATTATTAAATAGAGGTGTAATTAATATTGCGAAATAATTGACAACTAACACTGGTGTACAATGAATTTAAATTTATTGAACAGGTAAAATTAAAACAAGTTATGACATTATGAATTTTAATTTACTTACTTTTAATTGAAGTTATAAAAAAGTGTTGTTAGTGAATACTTGAATATTATATTTAGAGGAAAACACCCTAAACTCCATTTAATCTGAAGACCAGGGTCCTGGAATCCATGCCTCAACACTTTCAACTATTATGTTTCTATTTAAGGGGCTAGTTCACTCAAACATTGGCTTACTTCTATAGGCTTCTCCACTTCTTCCTCGTTCAGCCACTCTGCATCTTCATTGCTGCCGAAGTCCAAGCGGCTTGCGATGCTCCCTCCCTCAATTTTGCCCGTCTTTCTCTGTCTTACGTAAGTATTTTACAACTCCCCTCCCCCCTTGACAGCAAAAATAAGCAAAGCTCGAACCCCCTACTCCCTCCCCTAAGGTGCTTCTTAAAACTTGAACGTCCCCCTTTTCATATTCGAACCCCAACCTTTCATGACGTAACTAAAGCTATTTCTGGTCTCATACATAATTTTTATCTAATTATTATGAAAGGCCACCCTGTGCAGTAGGCCTACTGGTTTTTAGGTGGTATTCACATAATTTAATTTGACATTTTCCATCTGCAATCCGGAATACTTACATCTTTAAATGGAATCAGCAGAAGAGTCCAGAGAAACACCGATCTATGTTTTATTCATGTTGATCGATACGTGCTTTGCAAGCAATCGTAGTACTTCAGTCATATCCATAAGCTCTATTTCTTACCCTCCACTATGTTGATCGATAAGTGCTTTGTAAGCCATCGTAGGCTACCTTCAGTCATATCCACAAGCTCTTATTTCTTCACCCCCTCCACTATGTTGATCGATAAGTGCTTTGTAAGCCATCGTAGGCTACCTTCTCATATCCACAAGCTCTATTCTCCCCACTATGTTGATCGATAAGTGCTTGCAAGCCATCGTAGATTACTTCAGTCATATCCACAAGCTCTATTCTTCCCCCCACTATGTTGATCGATAAGTGCTTTGCAAGCCATCGTAGATTACCTCTTGTCGAATAAAGCTTTGTAGAACAAATCAAATCATCCTAATTTTGATGTACAAATATATTCTCACTGTTTGAGTCTTAGTGTTCAACAGAACCTTTCAGAAACGCTAATTATTCTTTAAGAATAGCCCGGTCAAAATGAGCATGAGCATTATAATATTATGGGCTTGGCGACATTGTCTTGAATTTTAACCTTAGGGGAAAATATGACTTTAAATAAGATAGTCAAAGTGCTTTATAAAATTAATCTAGCCTATAACTAAAGTTAACATAAGCCTGGTACACATACTATGCACCGTTCGTTAATCCTGAAAGACAACAAGCTAGCCATGCTAGTTTCCACAATGGTGCAGCTACCCACTTCGGTGGCCACATGGTATAAGCGCTAATCCCGTGTTAGAATAGGCTGCCGATGGCGGGTATATTTAGGCTCGCATCTTGGTCGAGTGTACTGGGTTTGTTTCTCCAAATTGGTTTTCTACCCTCCCCATGCAAATCGGGTACAGTTCTCTAAATATGTCTTACTAATCCCTAAAACCATCAGCGTAATTAGCACCTAAGCGTATAATTAAACGGGTAGAAGACGTTGTTGCTAAAAAAAATTGTGCCGCTCATATTATAGGGCCAAGTGGAGACCGTCAAAGTTAGACTAGGCTTTTATCGTAACAGAGTGTACAGTCATCAGCATAGCGTGGGTGTCATGGATGCCGGAGCAACCCCACAACCAACAACAACAACACTACAACAACAAAAGAGGAAAAGTTGGAGTGACTAAAGAATAAAGTAGGCCCTACCTATTTATTTATTTTTAGAAACCACGTCGATGGATATTCCAAGGTAGTGGTTAATGTAGGCTTGTAGTTGCTGTTACTAGCTTGACGGATGGCATTGTAATATAAGTTAATAATGTTTGTTTTTCAAAGAATATTCTTGTAAAATAAAACATTGATTATTTCTTGTTTATAATTATTTGTAATTGTTAAAATAAAGTCAAATGTATTCTAAGAAGCGTGAGATGTTAATCCCACCCTCTTTCTCCTCCAACAGCTGGCACATCCCATCAGCCACACCCTATTTACGCTTATGCCATTCACCCTTAGAGGTAGCTGTCCTACTTTGACCGATATAATTATCATTGATACCGCAGCCATTGATAAAAGCTTCACTATATGATACAATAAATTATACTCCTCGTTTACTCTGAGAGATATCAAGCTTACCTTGCATTATCCACTATGGTAAATCTATAGCTTATAAGATAGGTCATAATGTAATATGTTAGGGTAAGCTATGTTTCGTAGTAAAACGGAATGTTTCAAGCGTATGTTTTCTCCATTTAGTTAAATTGCAGAAATTTGTATTTACTCTTTCATAAATGCGAGTATTTGCTTACCTATGTAAATTGAAAAGTTTTTAAGACATATTTTAACACTTTAATTGTCTGTTTAGTGTATCTAGCATAGTTTTATGTGTAACCCAACAACTTAGCTCAGTCTGGTAGCGTGTTGTATACTAAGATAAGGTTCCCGGGTTCCAATTTCATGAATGGCCGAAAAAAAATTTAATTGGTGGAATGTGGGTTGCTCTTTCACATGATTAATTAACGAAAGTTGTGCCTGTCCTAGTCTTCAGTTAGATTGTAAGGCATATGAAGCTACGACAAGCCGGTAGTGGAAATATATATGGCTTGAATAAAAAAAATTACCCAGGCCACAGGTTGGAAACATAATGGATGTAGTAAAGTATAGTTTTATTTGATATAATTTCAGTAAAAGTTAAGTAAAAATAAATCCTATTAGACTATATACAAACCAAAATTAATAACGAATTGTTCATATTTAATTAACTTCATATTTGTGAAAACGTTTGGTATGTGAAAGTTTCACTGCTTAGTTTTAGTGCGTTAGGATGTAAACATAATTTACAGATAAATTAGAAAGAGGTATTGTACAAACATTTGCCTATACTTCATATAAGGTATATCTTAAGTATGTTAATTTTCATATTATATGTAAAATATATTCCTTGACCTTGTATGAGAGTATTTTGCCGATCTAGGTGATATGTTTTAATGCCATGCAATAAACACGAACTACGCTATAAAAAAACCCACTAAAATCCCCCTTCCCTAAATGCATAGAACATAATTTACCACTGATAAAGTCATTCCAACGTTTAAAATTATGATATTTTTTTTAATAAAGAAGCGTATACAAAATTACAGGTTGTGTTTATAATGAAAGACTTGGAGAAGGTAATTGAATATTTAAACCCACAGCCTCTGTCATAAACTATAGCAAGGCTTTCCTAATTCTCTACACTCAAGACTACAAGCATATAAACATTAATGCACAGATAATGATCACCGCTTGGATTTATCACTCTCTTAGCAAACTACAGTGTGATTCTTGTATGAAGGAACTATTAGAAAATACAAACATGTTTTCTTTTGCTTTCAACATAGATTATATTTTACTTAATTTTTTTAGCACTGCGTCTCATTACTCTTTAGGGTTAAACACCTATGTACTAGTTACACTAATGAGTTAGGGACTTGGAAGGTTAAATTTAGAGGATGTTTACCCTCATTTTCGTGGAGGGAGAATGGAAAACCTTTTAGGAAATTCCTCCCTCAATACACTCGACCGGGATTGAAATCCAATCTCCCCGTCTCAGGCAGTCCAGTCTATTGTGAAAGTAGTGCTTTATACCATGCGGCCACCAAAGAGGGTATTTTTTCTAATTTATTTTTTTGTTTAATATTATAGTTACTGATATTATTTATGAAAACTTACAATTGCATATAACATTACCTTGCTTATAATTTTCTTCCTATCTAAATTGATCTGTACCTTGAAGTGTTAGCTTCTAGTTCTGTTAAATTGTGTCTTTATTCTATTTTATTTTTTTAAACAATATTTGAATCATTAATATGTTCCATTATAAATCTAGAAGTCCGTAGTTTAATTCCGCCTTGATCTTGAATAAATAGGTATGAGTATTTTTGTTTGACATCAGATAAATTTTACAAGACGTGATTGTACTAAGGTTTAAACATGTAGTACTGATGTGATGTCTCAAACTATGTAGGGTCTTAATTAATTTATTGATATAGCTCTTAAATGGATAAAATTACTTTTTCATAGGTCATTGCCTTTTCTAAATAAACTGTGTGCTTTATTAACCACTTTATCATGAGGCTTCAAACAAGATCTAATCCAAAGTTTGATGCCTAGTAGATAATGTGTCTACCCAAACATAAAATTTACTATGTAATATGAAGAGTCCAAATTACGTGACACTAATTAATAGACATAACTTAAATCAAGATTTTCCAAACCCTTCAGATTAAAATCCATCAAGTAGAAAGACTGATTTAATTTATTTATCTGGTTATTATATTATCTGGTTTTATAGTTGGACTATGACGTATTTAGGTAGGCCTTTAAAACTCAAGGATATATATTTTTTATTTTCACCACTTTAATAAGCAGATCTTAAAATGAATGGTGCCCTTAATGTAGACTGTAAATTTACCTTGCACAATCCCATCATGCTGCAGCTTATAATATAAGGCTATATTGTAATCCGTTGAAGAAAGACTACTGATACGTTTTAAAGTAAACTTAGTGTACCTCCCCTAGAATATTCAGAACACATAATGTCCTACTTGAAATAGCTTTACTTGTATATTTTGGTCGAAAGTTAAATTAAAATCCCTGTACATATCCTATAATCTTATAGGTGCTTGATGATGGAAAACTTATTACGTGTCTCACCTCAGTAAGCGAGAAATTGCCGTGCAGGCGTTTAGCTTTAACGCATTATTTAATTCTACGATGAGCTATTTCAAAATATGAATCCCGCCAAAATAAAGTTGAAAGATTTCAAAATTGTTGTTTTTCCATAATAACCAAATGAGTTATATTAGTATAAAAAATATGTTAAAATATGTCATTAGCTCACATTAAGCGATTTTTTAAGCATATTTGCGCAGCTATGAGACTTAGATAAAGGTAAAAGGGTGTTAAATTTAGCGTTACCCTAACAAGGGCGGTCATTTTTGATAATCTCAAAACAAGACATCATAAGATATTTGAGAACTAGCAGTGAGATTTCCTTTTTACTTTCTCTCTATCTTACAGGTAGAGAAAGTATTGTGATCGTCAAAAAAATCGAACTCGAGATTTTGATGAATTTTGACGTTTCATGACTTCCTGAATCCGAAAAAGTGGTTTTTGAATTTCCGTCTGTCTGTCTGTCTGTCTGTCTGTCTGTCTGTCTGTACCTCCAACTAGAGCCTAAACTATTTTACCGATTGAGCTGAAACTTGATATCTAGGGTTTTCATAGGGTTGCCCCGAGGGGTTTTTGGAATTGGATATCTACCCCTAAAATTAAGGGTAGTTTACTGAAGGGCAAAAAGAGAAAAAGTCGATTTTTTCAAAATCGGCTCTAACGATTTTGATTAAATTTCATTTATGAACATAAATAAATATTCCAAACAAAATGGCTACTCTCAATATTTCGGCAAAATCGTTTTAAGGGCTCCGGTCTGATGCGTAAATTAACATTTTTTATAATAGCTCCGAAACTATTTGAGATATGAAATTACTTAGCATTACAAATATGTATATATATTTATAATACAAATATTTTATTCGAAACATATTTTTATAAAATCAATAACTTTCAATATATACGCAATTATATATATATTTTTAACTTTTTGGGCATTAAAGCTTAAGTATTGCGACCGTAAGAAAAACTAACCTGAAATGTTGATGGATGTCGACGTCTCATGACCCCCCGAACCCTTAAAAATAGTCTTTGCAATGCCGTCTGTCTGTGTGTCTATTAAAACTTAAAATTAAGGGTAGTTTACTGAAGGGCAAAAAGAGAAAAAGTCGATTTTCTCAAAATCGGCTCTAACGATTTTGATTAAATTTCATTTATGAGCATTAATAAATATTCCAAACAAAATGGCTACTCTCAATATTTCGGCAAAATCGTTTTAAGGGCTCCGGTCTGATGCGTAAATTAACATTTTTTATAATAGCTCCGAAACTATTTGAGATATGAAATTACTTAGCATTACAAATATGTATATATATTTATAATACAAATATTTTATTCGAAACATATTTTTATAAAATCAATAACTTTCAATATATACGCAATTATATATATATTTTTAACTTTTTGGGCATTAAAGCTTAAGTATTGCGACCGTAAGAAAAACTAACCTGAAATGTTGATGGATGTCGACGTCTCATGACCCCCCGAACCCTTAAAAATAGTCTTTGCAATGCCGTCTGTCTGTGTGTCTATTAAAACTTAAAATTAAGGGTAGTTTACTGAAGGGCAAAAAGAGAAAAAGTCGATTTTCTCAAAATCGGCTCCAACGATTTTGATTAAATTTCATTTATAAACATTAATAAATATTCCAAACAAAATGGCTACCCTCAATATTTCGGCAAAATAGCTTTAAGGGCTCCGGTCTGATGCGTAAATTAACATTTTTTTAAATAGCTCCGAAACTATTTGAGATATGAAATTACTTAGCATTACAAATATGTATATATATTTAAAATACAGATATTTTATCCGAAACATATTTTTATAAAATCAATAACTTTCAATATATACGCAATTATATGAATTTTTTTAACTTTTTGGACATTAAAGTTTAAGTATTGCGACCGTAAAAAAAAACTAACCTGAAATGTTGATGGATGTCGACGTCTCATGACACCCACAACCCTAAAAAATAGTCTTTGCAATGCCGTCTGTCTGTGTGTCTATAAAAACTTAAAAATAAGGGTAGTTTACTGAAGGACGAAAAGAGAAAAATTTGGTTTTCTCAAAATCTGCTTAAACGATTTTGATTAAAATTCGTATCTAGGCGTTGATTAAGATTATAAATAAACTGGCTATTTTCATTTTCCTATGAAAATGATTTTTAGGGTACATTACAGAAGCGTTAATTTCCGTATCTCCACAACTATTGGAGAAACTAAACAACTTATCATTGCAAAATTGTAGGACTATTAGAAATAAAAAACTTTTATTTGACATATATTTTTATAAAAACAGCAGTTTCTGAGATATTTGCAAATATATTAATACAATTTTGTGAGCTTTAGTTGTAAACATATACTACTTAAGTCTTAACGCAATAATACTCCAATGCCATAGAGTAATTAAATATAAGTAAGTATCTAAAAAAAGTATGTTATTTTTTCCTTAAATCTCTTAGGAGAAATGTTTGCATAGCAATGATCTATCTCCATTTTAGACTCAATAGTCAATATTTACATTTTTTATTGGTCAAAATGTATAAATGAATAATTAAATATCAATGCGATGACTTGAAGATCTGCAACACCTTTTAAAATGTTAAAATTTTAACCAGAAATCGAAATTTTAATACGAAGTGTTGACCCTTGTGGAAGACATTAAACTGTTTGAAATGCTCTTAGGTGGACAAAGATGCGCCTCTTTTCTCATTGATTCTATATCATTGTATATTATCTTATGCGTGTTCTTATGTGGAGTGGTGATGATACAATGTACATTATTCCGTTCAGAAATCTTACGAGTTTATAGAAAGAGAGAGAAAGTCTGTGCGGTGTGCCGTACCATTTATTTACACTTAGATAGGCCTAGGTGTCGTTTTATTTCCCCTCCTTCTGATTGATATGATTAAGTGAGCTTGTTGGTAAAGATTGAAAGGGAGTATAAGCTTGGATATAAAAGAAAAAAATAGTTCCAGAAAACAACACAGGCCATTGTATTTGGAGCCTCATTGATTGACATCGATTGATAAGTCTACTTTCTCACTGTCTGAAGCAGCCACCTTAAGAGATATATTCAATTATATCCATCCAAACAGTCCCACCAAGTGCCTTCAAAAAGCCTATTTATACTCGTACTTTATTGAATTTAGAGAAAGGAGAGCCGCAATTACGTGGAAATAAAGTGTAAAACCATTTAGAAAAATAACTTCTCAGTTCATTTCATTGGGATCAAATCCCCGATCTTCTCGTCATCATAAGTCCGGTGTATCATTATAGTGACGCCTTAGACCATTCGGCCATTGAAGTAGGTAATTTGGGTATAAATAACACTCATATACAGAGTGAGCTAAGGTTCCCAATTGTGGTAAAAAACTAACCTGATAATTATTTTATTGATTGCAATTCTTTTTTTTTAGCACCGTATCTTACTATCTTTTCGAGCTATACAATGTGTACTAATCACGCAAATGGTCTTAGGGATTAGGAAGATTATATTTAGAGGTAGTGTACCTGAGTTTGCGGGGAGGGAGAGGGGAAAACCATTTAGGATAAACTAACCTCAGTACACCCAACCGAGATTCGAGTCTCGATCTCCCCCGTCATTGGCATTCTAATCTACTATGAGAGTAGCGCCCTAGACAATGCGACCACTTGAGCTGGTACGATTCGTATTAATTGACTTGATAGCTCTTAGAATATTAGTTTTGAAATATTTTTTTGTTCACCTTGTACTTATAAGATTATTGTCTATATATTCCCTATTGGAATGAAAAAGGGGAAGTAATGAAATTGGAAACAATAAAATAACAAGAATGTTCTCTGACGGCTCCCCCACGAGCCATATGGTGGGTGGCGCCAACCCAAACTGTGGGGGTGGTGGGCAATTTGGGGCCTGTACCCCTTTTGGGAGCTATTATTATAGAAAGAGGGTACAGACAAGCTTGATCTTTTTTTTTTGTTGAACCTTACTTGAAGTGGGTTGAAATGTAATTTAATCTAAGTTCTTCACTATGGTGGAAGAACTTACAAGTTATATCAATTATTATTTCAAGATATGATAAAAATAAAAAAAAACACTGTTAGAGGAATGTTATTTGGTGGTAGTAAATTTGGACTGTTTCATACATATATTAATTAATAACAATAACAACTCACATCAGTGGCTACATGCTCTAACGCGCTATTCCTGTGTTGAACTAGACTGCCGATGATGGGGAGATCAAGGTTCGAATCTCCATCGGGTGTACTTAGCGTGGATTTTTCCAATATGGTTTTCTACTCTCCTTCCACGCAAATGAGGGTACACTTCATGCAAATATAACCTCCCCAATCCCTAAAACCTTTAGTGTAATTAGTACATAAGCTTATAACCCGAACGGGTAATAAGACGCGGTGCTTAAAAAAAATTAAGATGAATATTTGAGTTTTGTATTTGATTATACGTAATATAAAAACAAATCTTTTCTTAGAGTGGTAGAGTCATAGAAGTAAGCCTACTCAATTTACAAAATACAACAAATTATTTTACTTTTAATTCCTAGTTTGGGCTGGATCTAACTTGAACACGGAGCCACCACACACCCTGAAAATATACTAAATCTTTAATCTCTGAGAAAAGCAACGAATAGGCATAAATAATCAGCCAAGGCGGGGAATTTCATAAAATTAAAATTAAAATATAACATTAGAATATTTGTGCAATTTGAGCATTCTATTGCAAAATTTAAATACTAGGTCTTTGTAAGGACGACATTGAACTGAAAAACCAAGAATGCTATTACGAACACATATCTTATTTTCCCTCTCCTCCCTTCCCCTTAAACTCTTCCCATCACCCACCTCATTTATCCCTGCAACCACGTGCTACGTAGCGACAGCACATCTAGCTATCCATAAATAAAAAGGTAAAATTTTTCTTATCTTAACACCGACGATGATCTCACACTAGTAAATTTTATTAAAAAAAAGGAAATTTCCTTCTATTCTGATACTTTCTAAAGCAAGTTTCGATAACCTATATTAGGCCCCGATAGACCTATAGATTCATCAAAGGTCCCACGATCATACATAATTTCTCGACTATACCTATTTATCCTATATTTTTTTTGTTGATACATCTTAAATTTATTTCTTTAATAAACTCAATCTTTCTCCAAATACTTATTTCTCAACATTTTTAGAAAAAAATGTATAGAACTATTCAAATGTACATTTTCATATAAAACTACTAAAGTTTCTTATAACCTTACTGTTTATGACAAATCATGTCAATTTTGGTCACACTCAAATATTACTTGAAAGTACTTGATATATTTGCGAGCTTAGAAAACTCTAAGATCGACTTTTTTGTATCAAGAAGATATTGGCAACCCTGTTTGAAGAACTCCTCCACCTTTCCCGCAAAAAGGATTATAGAGGTTGATTTAAAGCTCAGCAGCCACATACTTTATTCAAAATAGGGGTATGGGGGGTAGGGGGTATATTCAAAATGGGGGCATGGGGGGTAGGGGGTATGTATTCAACTAACTTTAGTAATGCTCCTTATCCTTATAGTAGTCCTTAAGCCCTTATAGATTCCCGTGCAATTATCATGACAGACAAATAAACTTTTCATTTTATCAATATAGATAGAAGATAGAAGTTAGGTTTATAGATGTATCGAATCTGATAAATCCTCGAATCCAATTCTTGAATTTTCTTTCGAATCTCGAATCCAAATTCAAATCCTCTGATCTTTAAAAATATACAATTTTAGTTAAAAGTAAAATATTTAAAATTGAACTTATAAAAAGGAGCTGTTTTTTTATATCAACACGTGAAGAAAATGTAACTATATGTTAGTACTGGAGCAATATTTTATTTACATTAGCCAAAATTAGTTTTGCCATAAAGCTGCAAAAACACTTATCTTTTCTTGCGTCCCCAACTTAACTAACCACCAAAGCGTATTTGTCTTAAATTATTAAGTAGTTACAAAATTTCGCTAAATTCAAAATTTTAGACATAGATATTTCGGTAAAAAAAATTTCTAAAATAACATGTTTAAACCTCTGGAAGTTCATTCTGATCTTGAGGCAAATTCCACGGCCTCTTCATTTAGAAGTGAGAACAGTCGCATTGTAGTGCCTCCTGGAAACGCTACAAACGAATTAACTTCAGTTATCTCTGGTATTTCATACACCGGGCAGAGCTTTTATGGGTGGGAAAGGGTGGACTTGTGAGCGTTTGTACAGATGACTGAGCCTACTGCTTCAGAATGATTCATGTGTTTATACTGATAAAATAACGGGTTAGTTATTAGTAGCGAACATTGAAGCAGGGGGAAAAAAAACTGTTGAGCCTGTACCTAATAGATAACAGTCAAATGCAAAAATTTGACTGCACCTTATAAACCCTTTTTAGCATGCCGCCTATAAATTGAAATAATTAAGTGCTGTTATGAGTTAAAAAATCAATTTGAGATACCACTAGATTTTTATTTAGGCTATTTATTGAATAAATTATTTTGAAAATCGCAAACCAAAAGGTAAAATTTTGTTCAATTTCACAAGGATTAAAGATAAGTTTGGTGTCGTAACTAGAAAGTGTATAATCATATAAATTTGATTAGGCCTATTTAATTTACGACTTTTTTTTTTTTACAAAACAAGTATCCAAATTTATTCTACATATTATGAGCAAGCCAATGTGCATAGTTCTTAAATAAAATGTTTTTAATCTTTAAGTCGTGGTTGTTAACCAGTTATAGTTAAACTTAACAAATTATTAAAATATTATTCTATGGGAAAATCTAAAGTTGTAGGCCCTATACGCTTTAATTAATCTGACAAGTTCACATTATATCAAATACTACTATTTAAAGATTTCATAGTAGTTATTTTACAATCAAACATCATCCTTATAAAGTACTATGCTAAAACAAAGAATCAGATCCAAATTGCAGGGAGAAAATATTGAAATGTAATTACCTGAGTATGTCTGCCCCTGCCATTTAGAATTTGTTTTAAAGGTTAAATATTTATGCTGCCATCATTAATATACACTCATTTATACATAAGAGTTTGTGTTATTAGTTTAGGTCAAGTTTTTTTTACAGCACAACTTTTTTGTCTCATTACTATTCCGGTATCCGGTAGATTCGAACCAATAGGATGGAGGTTTATAAATTAAATTTTAAGGGGGAACTAATTAGAAAAATACACATAACTATACATGGCTGGGATTCGAACTCCCATCTCCTCGTTATCAGCAAATCAGACCAAACGAGACGTCTTTATCCCCGTAGTCACTCGTACTGCTGTTAGGATGTAAAGTTTAATAATTCATTTAAATTAGTTGAAAAATGTCACCTGGACACGGTAATCGAAAATGGGTCCCTTGGCTTAACGCACCAATGCTCTACCACTGAGCTACCCAGGATTCGTCCCATACTCAGGGTCATTCTTCACTCTTAGTTTAAGGCTGGATAGCTCAGTGGTAGAGTATTAGCGCGCAAGCCAAATGTACCCGGATTTAATTCCCGTGTCCAGGTGTAATTATTTAACTTATTGAAATGGATTGAATTGTGGTCTCTTCTATGTGGACAGTGCGGTAAATATAATTATATGCAACCTATGTGTGTTGATATTCATTAGCAATTAAATAATAAGTAGGTCTACAATCAATTTTTTCTCCAACCCAAGCCAAGCATTGTAATTGTCTGCTAACGCCCTCATATAGAACAAAATCAGGTATTGTGCGCTTACATCTGGATGGGTTTTTCGCTGTACCTATCTTTGTACCCGTTTAGTTTATACGCATAAACTAATTACGCTAATTTGATAGGGATAAAGAAATGAGGATTTTAAAGATAATGTACTCTCATTTCCATGTAGGAAGAGTGGTACACTATTTGGTAAAAAAAACACCAGTATACTCAGCTGGGATTCGAACAACGACCTTCAGTCAATAGCAAACCAGACCAAATTAGCATGATATTTAATACGCGTACCTACATGCTTGGGTTGCATCTATTTGTGGGCCTATTGCAAGAGCGTGGAAATAAGGAGGGAAAGGTTGTGTCAGGGGCTCCCCACACCTGGAATTTGATTGGCCCTGCCTAACGGCGGTCCATAATTAGGCTCTAAAGGTATAATGATTGACTACTTTCTAGCGGAGTCCTCTTGGAAAAATTAGCTTTATTCGCTTTTGTTATATTGTATTAATAAAAATCTCCAGTTAGATTACAATCGAGACATGTCAGGTTTGGACAAACTAGCAGTCGTAAACGGTTTAATCCCATGTCTAATAGAAGCGAACCACCACAAACTCATCTTGCAAGTGAGTTGTGTGTGGAAAGTGTCATCGATCTTCTCGAAACACCCTTCTTAGACACCTTCTGTGATGTTGAGGCGTGGTAATTAGCTGGTTGTTTGATCGCTGCATGGGGTCCCCTTACCCTGAGGCTCAGCCCCTCAGTTTGGTAGAGTTACTACCTTGTCCAACACGCCTCCAAGCTGACAACAAGCATCCATTGAAAGTCATTCGTTTGCTTACGCGAAATAATATGTAATTATTTTGATTATTTTCAGTTTACTTTAAAAAAAATATAGGGTTACAGAAGCACAAGCTCTCAGAAATATCTGTACCTATAACAGCAGCAGCCCACATAGGCGGTTGGATGGTTTGAGGTATCATTCTCGCAATACACGAGATTGCTGATGTTATAGCTTAATCTATAACAGCAGCATTCTGCATTGTTGGTCGCATGGTCTAAGACGTCACTCGCAATAGATGGGATTTCCGATGTTATATAGGTCAAGTTTCGAATAATGGCTAGGTATAATAAAGGAGGTTTCTCCCTCCAAGCAAATGTGGGTATATTTCCTCTTTATTCAACGTTCCCAATCTCTTTTCCATTAGTTAAAATATACGTACAGCCCAGGTTGGTATAAATAAGTTTTTTTTATTTATTTAGCACCACGTCTTACTACCCATTCGGGTTATACGCTTAAATACTATTTACGCTAATAGGTTAGGAATTGGGAAGGTTGAATATAGAGGAAGTGAATCCGCATTTGCGTGGAGGGAGAGTGGAAAACCATTTAGGAAAAACCACTCCCAGTTCACCCGACCGAGATTCGAACCTTGATCTTCCCGTCCTCGGCAGTCGAGCTCAACACGACTAGCGCGTTAGCTAACTACGCCACCGAGGTGGGTTATAAATAAGTGGTGTACAAATATAAAAAGAAATTCTACTTATGTTTTATACCAAAATTCACAAAGCTCTTTCAATAACAGTTAACATACTGGTGACCTGGTGGTCTAGGGGTAAGGTGTTAGACTTCTGTGCTGGGGGTCCGGGGTTCAATCCTCGGTCCCGGCACAGATCTATCTGATTGCCAAACCCTTCCTTCACCTCTGACAAGACGTGTATTAATCACAACTTGTGAATGTGAGGAATGCCAGGCCTCCACCATGGTTAGGATCCCACATTAAACTCTGTAAGTCCTCCATTTCATCTCACAATCACCCTACCATTACACATTAGCGTAAGTGCGTATAAACCGAACGGGTAGTAAGACGCGGCGCTAATAATAATAATAATAATAATAATATATACACAATATATGCTTGCCTGGGCTACATCAGGTTGCTAGCCAGGTGTTTTTACCACTATACCAAGGGGCCGTAAGTAAAGTGACTTAAAGCAGACCTACCAAAATATAAGCAATACATTATTGCTCACGCCAAATCCAACCATTTAATTTAATTAAAGGTCCTGTGTGAAATCTCTGTAAGGGAGTTAAATGGGTAACTTTGAAGTTGAGTTTATTATTATGCTTTTCAAGCTTAAATTAAGTTATAAGAAGCCAATAGCCCGTTAAAATATTAAAAACCGGTGGAATGGGCTTCTGTTTGGTTCAAACTAGTTTCTTGGACATCTCTGGCCTCTTAAGTCAAAATAACGAGTAGGTTATTTAAAAGACATTCAAATTTTTAATATATCTATCTTTGGTAACAAATTTAAGTCTTAAAACTATCGTTTACTATTATAGCCGGGAGTAACAACTTCCATTTTTTCTGATAAAAATCCTCATTTAAATTCCATACCTTAATGGGGTTCATTCAGTATCCTATTATTATTATTATTATTATTATTATTATTATTATTATTATTATTATTATTATTATTATTATTATTATTATTATTATTATTATTATTATTATTTTACTTACCTCCTAAATGAATCTTTTCATCGAATGTTTGTTGGAAATCACTGTCAATAGTCAAACTATAGTAAATCATATCATTCGTTTTTCTAATAAGTGTGTTTATTTTGATTTAAGGTTGGAGGGGGGTAGGGGTAAGAAGTTGTGGTCAGTTAACTTAAAATAGACATAACTTATTAATTTTTCATTTTTAATTATACTTTTTTCTTAACGTTTTTGAGTTAGTTTCCTTAAAATCATTCAATAATACTGTGAGTATTTAATCTTTTATGTCCTTTTTAAATTTTTTATTTTATTTTAGCTTGATAATACCTGATTAAACTCTTGTATTTTTAGAAAGGGGGGAGGTGTTAATTTTTGTTTAATTTATTAAACTAGGACGTTTCACCAATCATTCAAAGGAATTCAAACAAAACTCAATAAGCAATTGTTGGAAGCTCTTCCCTTTAAATAATTTTGTACCATCATAATATGAAGGTAGAGGGAATGACCTTAATACACTGTTCCACAGTCTTGATAATGGACGAGCTATCAAGTGTACAAAAAGCAATCCCCCTCCCCCAATTCTCCGTGCCTTCAACCCTCAATAGCTTCTCTGGGCGCTTGCCTCCAATATTTCTTCTAAAAGGGTAATTAATTTTTAAAACTTTTGAAAGGGTTTATAAAAGGGGATCTTTCTTTCACCTACTGGAAAATTTTCATTTATTGAACGTTGTTAGTAAATTTTGAAATAATAAGACAGCGGAAGCATTAGATGAGAGGTTAGCGCACGTGACTATCTTAGGAGAGGCTAGAATACTTCCTTCCTCATCACTGCCCCATGGATCACAACATGTCATTTTTTTCAACTAAAAGTCACTTTTTTCTTGATTTATTAGCATTAGCTGAAGTTATAATTTAAATATATTTATTTTTCTTTCGGCTGAGTATTGGTGGTAATTTTATTTTATTGTAGAATTCTTATGAAGTACATCTGAGGATCTAGGACAGGCATGTCAAACTCGTTTGACTGTAAGGGCCACATTGAAAATTGAAAATAATGAGGGGGCCTTATTTCTGAAAACTCAATAATGTCATAATATGTAAAAAAAAAAATTATTTTAAAAATCCTTGTCTTTCAAAAAGGAAAATTAACTAGGCTATATATTTTTTTATTTCAGAAATTTGAAACATAACTATTTTCGCATAAGTCTTATAGTCGTGAAATAATAGGTTGAAGTCAGTATAGCAGCTTCGGTGGTTGAACGGTGTAAGGCGTCACTCTTGCAATAGACTGGACTACCGATTATGAGAAGATCGGGGCTCGGACCCTGGTCGGTTGTACTGAGGGTGACTTTTCCTAAATATCTTTCCACTCTACCTCCACAAAAATGTGGGTACACGTTCTTTAAATTCAACTTTCCTCATCCCTAACACATTAGCGTATAACCCGAACGGGTAGTAAGACACGGTGCTAAAAAATGCATAGAAGATTTTTAAAAAAACCACTATAAATGCCTGGAAATACGGAGGAAAAAAGTCACTATTTTGTCTCTTTTATTTTCTGTTGAAAGTCACTATTGGTCACATTTTTTGAGTTTTTGGTCGCTATTTCAACTTTTTTAAGGTCATGACCCGTTATAAGCCCTGCTACCCCATTAGAGGAATTATCATCTATGCGTATAACCTGAACATGTATTAAAACACGGCAATAAAAATAAAATTGGTACAGTGCACCACAAAAATTTCTCTATCTTTTATCTTAGAGTCATTTACTAAAAACTCTTAAGCTTTGTGAACCGAAATATTATACATGGTTAAGAAATTAAATAATATACACTTTCATAAAACCTTGAGAAAAGAGGATCATCTCTGGCCACCAAATAGAACAACAATATTTTTCATATTTCAAAGACCTGAATAAAAAAAACTCTATATCTGCTTATTTACCAGAAAATATTCGTTTCACAAAAATATATTTCAAATAAAAGATCTATAGTTTTACTAGAACCTAAACTTTAGAGTGATAATCTATTTAATATCTCAAATAGTTACGGAGATATGATCAAAATGGGATATATAAGCTTATGTAAAGTACCCTCAAAGTCACCGGAAAATGAGAGTTGTCATTTGGTTTGTAATGTTAAACAGTGCCTAAATACAAAATTTAATCAAAATCGTTTAAAAAATCGATTATTTTTTATTTAGCCCTTTTGTAACTATAGTTAGATATCTAAGTTCAAAAATCCATCGGTGGAACCTCATTAAAACCCAAGAAACCAAGTCTTAATCCGATAGGTAAAATGGTTTCGGCTCTAGCCCGAGGTACAGAAGAACGGACAGACAGATGGCATCATAAAAACCACTGTTTTTACATTTTTTCAAAATCACGAATTAGATTTTTTTTTTACGATCACAATACTTTTTTTCCGAAGAGACTTAAGGAAAAAAAAAATTACACCGGTGATTTGAACCTATTCGAGACTACTCCTTACGATTGATATTTTAAGTACGTTGGATTTGGCTCCGAGCCAACACATCCAGCGGCCTCAATAAAGTATCAAATTATCTTATTGATAGTAAATAAACATTATAAGCGAAGGTAAACCCCTACGTCTCATACATACCGATGAGTAAGTTTCGTTGCTAACCATTACCAGGTGAATATTAAACCAGGTTTCAAGAAGTCCACACATGAATATTTATAGATATGACGTGTGATGTTAATTAACATAACGCTATTGTTCACTAATAAAGAGTTATAGTGGGAGGGGCGCATCTCGGAAATATTTGACTGGCTGGCTGCTGGAAGATCGTCTATTGTTTCACAACGGAAGGAATGTTAGTAGGCTTTTATTAGAAGAGTGCTCATTCAGTGTTGAATCTAGGATAATCACCTATTTTGAAGACTAGTGTTATTTTTGGTAAATTATATTTTAGTAATTTTTTTACTGATTTAAATAAAATAGCTGGCTTAGGTTTCTAACTGACACATCACAATTAAATTATTTTAATTCACTTAAAAAAAGTTTTAAAGGTGCTAATAATTTTTATTCATAATGATATAGGCTAGTGTTTATTTTGATAAACATAAACTGTAGTAAACAAACTATGAAATAAATATCAAATATATTTTAACTCTTGATCACTTTTAACATATTTTATATTAAGTTTTATATTATTAGTGGATACATAATTTTGAAAATATGTCTAGATTATTTTAAATAGGCTATAAGACCTATCCAGGGAACAATGTTCATTTAGTGGGTAATTTAATTTAACCCTTTAATAAAAAGATTATCTATTTTTCATTATTTAACCAAATAAACACTCAGTATTAAAAATTGGAAACCAAGAAGTGTGTAATTAAAATTAAGTGTTTTATATTGGCTTGTATGTAGGCCTATATTTATTTTAAATTTGGCTAGAATAGTACACAAGAATGAATATTACCAATATTTAATTAAAATGTATGTATACAATTATTAATTTTCTTTACCATGTAAATACCTAGTTAAAAATAGACCAATTAATTCATGCTATTTAAAACCTATATAATACTGTTATTAAATAAGTATTAAGTGTAAATACCAATTTGACGGCGCAAGATAAATGGTAAAGTTTCGAATTTTGTCCTGCTTAATATAGGGTGTTTTTAATAAATTGTTTCTCACTCTCCCTCCACGAAATGGGGGACATTTCTTCTAAATATTATCTTACTCACCCTGCTATATTAGAGTTACTAAAATATATGTACGAAACCCGAATAGGTATTGAGACGAGGTAAACAATAAAATATGTTACGACTCAATCTCAATTCATGCATGCTTTCTCATATAGACAAGTTTATTATAATTATGTCAATATTTTACAAAATCAAAACATTGTATTTTTTAGAAAAATGAACATACATTCTTATTTATAATGTAAGACGTTCCCCAGATATCTCATTCTGTATAACATCATTAAACCCATTTATGAAAATTTTTAATTTTAAAAAATTGATTATCTATACCCAAACATAACGCGGCACTTATTCTCAAACAATATAATTTATAATGTCATGTAAACATCCCACCACTTTCTCAAATAAATATAAATGTGGTGCTCCCAACATCAATAATTTGAAGTCTTTTAATGCTACCAACATACTAATTAAGTCTAAAAAAAAAAACAATAGTAACCAAACAAGTGCGCTAAGTGCTTAAATTATTTAAAAGAGTAACAAACACGAGTTATTTTTCAAACTTTCACTCTGACCCGCGTGTTTCAATCCAACAGTCATCTTTAACCATAGGCCTACGTCAACGCGTCCGAATTGAGACTCAGCCAAAGACCGATCTAAGAATTAATATCCGTAGGTCCGTGGTCCGTAAGAAATCGATGCCACAGTATCAGATTGTTCTGTCTACATATTCCTGATTAGTATCCTTATCCTAGTCCATACACCGTAGAAGTTGGCCAACTTCTTTCTAAGGACTAATCCATATGGACTACCAATCAAAGGTAAATAGATATGTTCGCGCGCATCTTAATAAAACCACCAATTACAGCTTTGCCTGCTTTGTTTGCATACAAAATACTACTAGGCCTACATTCGTTTATTTTGCATATTCAGGCAAAAGGAAACACTAATTATAGGTTTGATCATTCAAATCGTGCTATAAATATCCTATGTATTATGATGTACTTTTCCCTACATCCATCAAACTATATCCTGAACTTATCCTCAAAAAAGGATTTTAGTTTCTTTAATTAATTAGCTGACTTATTGGAGCTTGTTTTTTCGAAGAGTTTTATTGGCCGAATTCTTACTATCTCGTTGGCTTGTACGGTCACGCGTCTAAGGATCAGGACTGTGTGGACGCGAATATACAGGGTGATTCACTAGGGACTGAAGAACTATTTTTTTAATCAACTCATCATTAGAAAGTCACATTTGAATAATTTGAAACATATCTTGGCCCATGACAAGTAAGAATGTTTCATTGAAGATGCTGTAAGTGCCCACAATGTTTCTTATATTCCACATAATAAGTGTTCAGTCCCTAGTGAATCATCCTGTAGTTTTTTTAAGGACCACGGACACAGACTACGGACCTACAGATAAGAAGTCTGTGTTTGGACCTTAAGCATGCGTCGACAAGTCCATATTGATGCGCAGCTAAGCGGATTCGGACACGCAATATAACTCCTGGCATGGCTCTTAAAACGCAACGTACTTAGTGTGAATACTTCCACTAGAATGCAGGGCTATCAGTTGGGTCGCGTAGACTCGATGTGGTGCACCACGCCTTTGGTATAGCCCGATTTCCTTACAAATAGTCTTCTGAAAAGCCTTTTTTCCTTACGTGCAGTGCCACATTATAAAGTAAGATTTTGATAGAAAAAAAAGGCCTTCTATAAAAGTTTATATTAGAAAATTGGGCTATAACTTTTTAGGACCATTAGATATATATTTTTAAATATTCCTTTTTAAAATAAAACGTTCGCTTTTATTGTCAACGGACTAAAGCTTTGATTGGTCAGAACTGAAACGGTAAGTAGGCCTATTAGTATACCTCTACTTAAATTAAATAGGCCTACCACCGGTTCTCGAACTCGTATCCTGCCTTCACACACACACATACTAGTGGCATTTAGAGAGAGAGAGACAGAGAAAAAGAGAAAAAAGAAGAGTCGAGATACCATCTTGCCATCGCCCTTACACACTCTTCTCCTCTTCAAGACTCCGCCCGCAAATGACCGGCTCTCCGCCATAGTCCTTCGGTCATAAGATCCCGCCTATTTACCCGCCCGACTACCACCAAGGGGAATCAAAAATATGGTCGCACTAAAAACATCCCTCTCTCTCTTTAGGAGTGTGAAGTCTTCCCTAGATAACACCGTTTAAAGGGGTGTGGTCTTTTTATTATATTTTTAGGTTAAGGGGGTCCCCTATTAAAAGAGGGAGGGCCTTCTCCAGCAACGATATGATGATAACTCCTGTTTTATGTGAAGGCTAGGCGCTAAAGAAATGCCTAGAGTTCCTAGTTTCTTGAAAGAGTTTATCAGTGAAAGCTTCTTCGTGTCGGTCGGTGAGCGCGGCTTGCGTTCCATTTGGCTTCGTTTAGTCAAGCGTCGCGTGCGGTGGCTAGCAGGAGTCGTTATGGCTGACCGCTTTGCAGACGACCAACAGAAATTTCATAGCGGCTTTCGCGTCGGTTTTTATTGTATCGGGGAAGGGTATGAGTTCCCGTTGACGGGCGAGATTTTTTTGAATTGACAATGTTTCCTTGCAGATATTTCCAACTTATCTCTGTTGTTTCATCTTTTAGTAGTGGACAGTATTCACGACGTATATTCTACTTGAGTGTTTTAAGTATCTCTCTTTAGCTTTTTTTTCCCCACAAACATTGAGAACTTTTTATTAAAATCTTCCGATATAAATTCCAAATTTCTGTTTTTATAAGGTTGTTGAATAGTGAAAGGAACTTTGAATACAAATTAGTAAAATCAATATTAGATTAAATATGTTTGAAAGCTGCTTGTTATTCAAATAAGTTGGCTTAATCATTCTGTAAACATTTTAACGATTCATTTTATTTTGAAACAGCGGCTACACCCTCCAGAATTAAAAATCAAACTTTGGAGGTAAGTGTCCTTAACTTTTTGATAAAACTGTTTTAACACTAATAAATAATAAAAATAATAGCAGTGTTGTATTTTTTTGTGTGTGTTCATATTTAAAATACACATAGTGATTTCAGTCATCTTTAAGTTTAAATTGAAGTTTATATTCATGTTTAATAAGATTTTTAGATAGAATCTCTTCCATTATAACTAAACCTAAATTATTGTACTGCATTTATAATATACACATGTATTTTTTTAATATGATAGAAACTAACAGAAATAGATAAACCTATTTTAGTATCATAAATGTTATGAATGAAGAGGGCACACTATTTGTTTCTTAAAATGGTTGAGTTGGGTGGAGATTGTGTTTGAGAAGAATTTTTTCTCAAAGCAATAGCCTCATATTATAGACTATCTTTTAAGTTTCCAATACTCAATTATAATTTATTAAGGGTGTTATTATGAATAGTAAACTAATTTTTTAATAACGTTATATTATCTAATGACAAATGTAGGCCTAGAAACCAGAAGTTACAAGAGATATATCTTTGAACCAAAAGGTGGGGCTTAGTGTTAACTGACATGTAAGTTTATATGTATAACTCTGTTTCATCCAAAAAGTTTATTTGCCGAAGTATTTTATATTTGATATTTAGATGCAGCTATACCCGTATTTAGCAATTATAATAGTTGGCTATTTAATAGTCTACATAATAATATTGCAATTAAAAATAAATAGTGTAAATCACAATATCCTCCTGCCTTTTGTTTCAAATCTTAATTTAAGTTTTTTTATGACTACATACAGCTAATTATTTATTTAACTTTAGGCCTTTATTTTTATTTTTGTTTCTAAATATTTCACCCAGTAGTTATACACTACAATTTTGGAAATAAACGATAGAAATAAAACTATTTTTCCAATCATAATTTTAAAATATATATGCCTGCATAATATAACTTATATGCATACTTTGAAATATTGACATCGTTTAAAAAAAATTGATGGCACTATAATGTCGAGTATAAATAAGATATTATAATTAAATTTTTTGTTTGGACTAGAATACATCTACATATATATATGTATGTAGTAGGCCTATACTTATATTTACTGGAAAATAATGCATTATTGCTGTCGTCGTGTCGTAGAATGCAGGACTGATTCAAAAATGCATTGTTTGCAATCAGGGCGAAGTGGGTCATTTTCAGTGCTTCTTAAAAAGGTAAGAGCATTTCCTCATTACTGGAGTACAAACATGACTATAGCTCGGAAACAATCAAATGGGACGTACGTTTAGATGGACATTTTAATTGATTTGCTTCTTCTGTCCACCACTGAAGTGGTTCCACGTGTTTCACTACAATCTTTATATATATAAGAAAAAAAGAAAGGCCGCATATCAGATTGAATAAATAAATTGGTAGGTATGCATAAATAAGTCTTCACACCAAACCGCTTCAGTTACTGGACTATTCAGCATCATGGAAGCAACTTGTCACGTTGAATCGCAGGAAGTCCGGGGTGGCTAAGAGGAATACCATTTAGAGGGAAGAGTTGGAGGAGGAGGGCAGATGAGGGATGGAAAAGAGGACAATCGGAGGGGCTTAAAGCCCCCTCCAGAAGTGACCACAACACTAATTCAATGTCCAGAGTTTTATGCCACCGTGTAACAGCAAACGCGGCTGATTTAGAGTCTGGTTTGGCGGCGACTTGGCCCGTTCTGACCGGCAAAATATAGCGCCGGTGACCGTACTGAATTATTGTGCGTCTAGTATGTAGTGTTCGCTACAAACATTTGGAGTTTTTTTACGTTTTTTTAAATTTATTTAAGTTAGAATCCACCTATTGCAACCTAGTTATTTTTCACCGTTTGTTTTGGGCCATTTTAAACATAAAATAAACATAATAATTATACTCCCAGATTGCTAATTTATATAAAATTAATTAAAAAACAACTTATTTCACAATTGTACGTTTTTATTAATCATTAGGATGTGAAGGCAGAACCTTTATAATAAATATGTGTTTATATTAGCCTTCAATTTTGACAGAGTTAAAATTAATATAATTTGCCAATAAAGTTTGAAGACGTTATCACCAATAATAAATTAATATTCATTATAAAATACTCGAGACCTTATTTATCAAGTGCGATTTTCCTAGACAACAATGAGATGTTTATGCAGTTCACAAAATTAGGCATAGCTAATTATTTTTCAAGAAAATTATTTGATAATTCATATTAAAATAAAATGTAGATGATCTTAAAAAATATTAATCAAAGTATTTTTAAACTTCACTTTTATATCAAACTATACTATATTATGTATTCAATAAACAAACTGTTGTGGAAGCCTAATATATTCAAACAACTATAATAATCGTACCCTTACTCTAGATTATATTAATTACTTCTCTTTTAATTTAAAATGTTTTATACACCATCACATTACACTATGCCTGTATTCTATTTTTAAAGGCTATTCTAAGTAACTATAGTAGATGGTCTTGAACGGTTTAGAAATAAAATGTTGTAGCTGCCTATTTAAATTTGAACTAAATTTCTATAAAAATAACCATTTCCATTCGATCACATTTTAGGAGCTCTTGCGGTAGCCAGCCTGTTTCTTTACTGAATGAATAAAATGAGAATCTAGTCTTGAAACGAAATAGTTAACTTTCTCGTCATTCGCTAAGAATGTTATACCATCTTTGGATATTAAATTGTAGTATTCTTCAAGAAAATGATAATTGAATGGAACATCTCTCACTAAGCACTTACTAGACAAAGTTCAATTGTTTGCGTGATCAGAAAGTTTATTTAGTTTTCAAGTTTATTTTTATTTCTTTTAATATGACATTAAAACTTTTTCTTTTTGTGCAGGACATTCAATATGGTGTAAGAAATAAAAATAAATTGGGGTGTAATATTCTATTTCTTTAGACCCTTGAATACTTAATAATTTTTTCTAACACACATGGCTAAGGTTCTTTCAGAACCTTATTTAATTGAGAAACCAAGCATCTTGAGTAATGATAAAAGTATAAAACTTTGGATTTGTTAAGTATCACTAGTGAGAAAGGTATACCATTACCTTCTTTTATAAAATGGGTTTATAAAGATAAAAAAAACCTTCCAAACAAAGTTGATGACCATAATAAACATGAATAAATACTTGACATACCAATATTCCAATTAATAGTTTCTTGGATTAGGCTATAATTACCCGACCAAAAAAATACCTCAATTTGTATTGAAGGTCAGAATTTATTAGGTAAGGTCAGTTTATAATTCATAGCATATAAACAAACATATAAAAACCAATTATAACCATACAATTTTCAGAATATGATAAATAACTGAAGTAATTACCATTAATATAGCTCTGGCTATTTACTCTTAATATATATACAATTTGTATTTTAAGTAGCACCTAACATAACGAGGCAATGTTAAATAACTTTGTGGAACGTTATTCTATTGAGTAGATGAGTTAAGTAATTTATTGTCTACTGCAGTGATTCCCAACCTTTTTTGTTTGGAGGAACTCTTAAAACATTTTGTAAAATATCGGGGAGTCCCTGCCAGGGTGACACATATTAGGTTTGACTGGATAGAACTAGATCATGTAATGTAAAGGTGGCCTACTTCAATAGGCCTAAGTGCGGGAATGAAATTCCAAGTACCTAATGCCGTAAAGTAAGTAAGAGGTATATTACAAAATATTCGTGTAAGCCATTAGGATTAGAAAAAAGTAATTAACTCTTAGTTTTTGATACAATATTTTACTTAATTACTGTCCTTTGGTACCTGAACTTGGCTTTCAATATTCCTACTAAACTTACTTTTACATTATTACAAGTACTTCTCTTTTCATATTCTTTGAATACATGCGTTATCTGAACATATTTTAGCATTGTCCAAAAATTATGGGCAGACCAATTAAAAAAAAGAGCTTTTGCAAATTTCCACGGAACCCTGATCGAGAATCATGGATTTAATGCAATACTCTAATAATTTTAATATTAATATTTCAAGGGATTTAATATTCTTAGATTCTTCCCTACTAATGCTCTTTAGTGTTGTTTTATTTATAAATAAACCTTTTTCAAAAAGAAGGCGAAAATGTTCTAAGCCATAACAAACTAATCCGGGCTATAGCCGTGGTTTTCACAGTTTATCCTAAATAGTTTATCTAACTTAGGTTTATGTGAACATGTAGGCCTAAATCTCCGCCTACATACTCCATATTCGTAAAGTACAAAGTCCATAGTAAGATATCGGCTCCACAGTAACATATTAATATGTCTGTCTACAAAGTCCCGGTCCTTAGGATTCTGTATTAGTTGGATCAACATTAGCTTTCTTACGATTTGTCGTTCGGACTGTTACGCCAAGCTAAGCCACAGGTAGACAAATAAAATATGAAGATCGATGTGCGAATCAATATGAAGACATAATGTTGACCAAGGAAATTCAATTATTTATGAAAATATTATATTTTAATTTAACCATCTTTAATGTAAATTCCTAGATAACTTTAATAGATGAAGGCTGTCATTATTTTAACTAAAAAAAATAAAAATCAAATCAAATTAGACTTGGTTGATATAATTTGCTGAAATTGGCTGGCACGAGATGATCTGCTTAGGGAAACAGTCTGTGTGAACAAAATTACAAATCTTACTGACTTAAGTACAGTAAGGATGCATATCATACGGTGTATATAGACTAGGAAGACTGAAAGGTTGGGCCAAGGTTTCCTGGCCCACCTTCCCCCCGTTTTACATGTTGCCCAACTGGTTTTGTTCATCAAGATATTCTTCTGTCTGTTAGCAGGTGAATTCACACATGCTCTTTTGTTTCCCCACAACACACATGTACAATCTCATGGAAAAAACCAGCTCACACTTTAACTTTTTTTCCTCACAAAAACATCATTTCAAGAAACCACTTTTCTGTAAAAAGAAATAAAGTGGATTATTTATTTTTGTTTAATCCATCCTCAGCAGTTAATTATTTAAAGTGGAAGGATTCGATTTTTAGAAACAAGTATCTTGAGCTTCCATCCCAATGATTCAATTTGTTTGGATAGCTAAAAAAAGTTGGTATAATATATATATTAACTTTTTTTTTACTAATGTACAATGTTTTGAAAACCAATTCCCAACGGTGGTACAGGAAGAGTTAAGCCTTTTGTAGCTCAGTTGAAAAAATGAAAGGAAAATCTAAAATTGAGAATTTTATAGTGGGATTCCGGGAAATAGGAGGGGGATGCTAGAATTATTATTTTCTTAAGTTATTAAAGGTATAAATTAAAATTTGTCAGACAGGTAGAGAGGCAACTTCAGAAAACCAAATAAATAATACATTTTGTAATTTCTCAGAGCTAGCTTGGGAAAAGGAGGCTGAATATTTCCATATATGATAGAAACAACTACTTATCAGTATAAAATAAACTGAAATTTAGCAGGAAGGTACCACTCCAAATATTTATAAAATTATTAGCATTCAAAATTTTAAAAGTGATAATAGTGACCCCATCAAAATATGTTAGGCTAATAAAAAAAAAGGTTTTATTGGGTGTTGTGAGGTTTAAATTCAGCATATAAGTAGGCCTATATATAACTTCTAGGATATACAAATGACGTATGAACCTATGGAAAGTGAAAATTGAAGCATAGAAGAGTTTGAAATTGATACTAGTTTAGAAAATTACTTTTAATTGGGGTTTGGAAAAATGATTGGCTGGCCCATAAAAATACTAGATTAGATAACCGAATAAGTCTTAACATTTCAAAATAAGAATGTGGTCGTTGAAAAATGGGAGGGGGAGTAGCTTGAAAGTTTTCCAAAATTATTATAAAATCTACTTTTCCACGTGTAAGAGCCCGCTTCAGGAGCTGAAGGGTCCAAGGAAAGGTGTCACTCTCTTATTATACGGCGAAATTGAGGTTATAATCCTGGTCAAGTCTGGTAAGGGTGATTATACAAAAATGATTTTCCCCTGTTCTTCAATGCAAATTAGGGTGGATTACCTCTAAAATGTTTCCTTTCACATTAGCTTAATAACTATCATATATGCGTAAAATGAGAAGGTATTAATTAATACGTGGTGATAGTAAAATAATGTAAGAAAATATAAATTTGCCAAATTGGTAAAAGGACCACTTTTCATATTCGTAAAAGTTATAAACCTTTATATTAAAAAATAGGGGCCAAGAAACGGTGCACGTGAATTGCGGAGCAACTAATAGGCTACGAGGGTAGTAGCACCCTCACACGAACTGCGGAGTAGATTTAAATGTATAGTGACTTTGTTGAAAATTGAAAATTGAGGTTAGGTTAGTTTATGTTAATCTTGGCTATGTTAGGCTATGTTATGTTAGGGTTAGGTTAGGTTATGTTAGGTTAGCTTAAATTAGGCTATGTTAGGTTAGGTTAGGTTATGTTAAATTGATTTAGGCTAGGTTATGTTAAATTGGTTTAGGCTAGGTTATGCTAGGGGCTAGGAATTGAATGTAATCACAGGTTGTTTCTAAGCTCATGTGCACAGGCTGACAGGTATAATTTATTGCGCAATTCGAGTGCGTCCCCAGGAAATAGGGTAGAGATGCTCTCAAAATTTCTTAGCTAATATAAAAAAATCCTTCTCGATATATGTTGACAGAAAGTCTTAAATTAAATGAACAAAAAAATTAAATATTATATTTAAGGTAATCCATTAGCGTTGCGAATAAAAAGCTAAAAATCAAAAGATAAATTAGCGCCCATCTATGAGCGACATAACAATTAGAATAAACAATTTCTGGGGACTTAGCTCTGTAAACACTGATTATATATTGGGAAACCATGATGCTCATAGTTAAATATATTCTTGTAACAGAGTCTATTATTTTAGTAACCCTCTTTGGTGAACTGTGATGCTCTTTTCCCCCCAATCTATTTCTGTAACAATGTATTACTTCGTTTCACTTAACTTCTGACCGTGCTTAGGTAAATATTTCGTTGCAAATGGATTGCGTTCATGGGTGCACTCGGATTGTGGACTAGGTAATATTGTGTTTTAAATATTTAACTTATTTTATATTGATTTATTAATTGCCATAATAGGTTTGCAGGATTTTGCAAGGAGGAACTATCAAATTGTTGGCAACTGGATGTTTATCTTGCTAATTTGGTATTGTTTTGTTGTGGCTTACCAGTACGAAGAACGAGACAAATATGTTGCTAGTTTTGAGCACACAGGCAATAGGCCTACTTTAACCAAAGTAATAACCATTGCGTGGCTTTATCTTGTTAAATAATTAAATAACGACAACACTTCACTAGAATGTATATAGAAAGATGTTGAAATTTTATATTTATTGTATATATTATTCTATACATATTAAAAATAACTGAATTACTTGTCAAATAATATAGTTTGTACATCAACTGCTTCACACTTTCTTAAATATTAGACCCGTATTGGTGGGCATGGGGGCTAGATGTAGAGCTCGTCTAGTTTGGTTTTCTGGTGATGAGTATTTACATGGTTAGAATTACAGAATATTTTTTTCTTAGTGGTCGCCCAATATCCCCGCACACACATGAATATATTTCCTTTAACAATTATATTTTCATCCCTACCTAAGTATTGTAATTACATATCAATGGTCTGCATGAGCAGAGGATTAATTGAAATACATTGACAAAGGAATGTCGAAAAAAGGAAAGCTGTTTGAAAATTGGTTTAAAAAAATGTAAATGTCATAACAAAGTTTTTCTACTACAAGGAAAATGTATGTTCAATTTATGGTTTTAAAAGTTTTAATTTTTAGTTTTTTCTATATGAAATAGCTCCATTTTATTTTAAACATAAAAATAGACAATACATGTGATTTTTTGCTGTTGAAAATAATTGGCTCAAAAATATTGTGCTAACCCTGATTTTTATTTAGCTAAGGCAAGTTTACTTAATTGTAAAAACAAGTTGTGTCTAAGATAAAGTTGAATTTTCTTATATTTTAACTGTTAAACTAAAATAATTCTTCAAATTTTCAAGAAAGACTTTTAGTACACTGATGAATTTGATAGCCGAGTATATGTGTGAATAAATGTGGTTAGTGTCACCTATGGATGTAGATTTAAGTGTATCACAAACACTACACACTGGTCAAACTAGGCTAATCAGTTTTCAACCCAAGGCTATAATATTAACAGGGCTATGTGCCAGTTTATCAGAAAACATGAAAAACCTCTTTATATTCTAATGAGAGTTACTCACTAAAAATTCATGTCAACGTCTAGCCTGTATTTTTTTTGTTCGTGGTTTTGTTTACATTTTTTTTTTTTACCTCTATGATATATTCCGTCGTGAAAAATTTATGAGCAAATGTGTTCCATATTGAATTTAATGGTCAGCATGAATATGATGTTTATGATTCCAAAACTTGATATGGCTATGTTACATGGTATGTATCGTTTTGCACGTAAAACACTTTCCATATCAACTTCTCTTCCTCCCATTTGTCCTCTCTTTTCAACCCCTGCAGATTCCCTCTTCTTCCCCTTCTGTCCTTTAACTAAACAATGAATCAGAATGACGACTATGGCGCCTCTGTCGGCGACAACTGGAGATAAACATCGATTCCACGGCGCATGTGAATTAATTTTTGAGGTACTCTCTATTATGTAATGTGTGTTTTTTTGTGCATTATCAAAGCAATTGATTCTAATAATTTGGAGTCAAGCCATTAATCAAGTTCTCTTTAGTTTGTTTTGCTTTGTCCTGTTGGTATTCAAATTTTGAACGTTCTCATTTATGTTGTGTGTATTACAAGGCCTACATGAGGTTTTCCTGTTCTTTTGTTATTAAAAATCGGGGTTCAATATTTTTGTGTTGAGATTAAAACAAATCAAATCATTACGATTCAAAGTGTAGTAGGAAAAACATGTCCACAATTATGTTTCATTTTTAAAAAATATTCTATTTAATATTCAGTTCCGAGCATAAACTTATATCTCTGTACCCAACCTAGAAAAAACTTAACCTAATGCAGCATACTTTATATCAAACTTTCAACCTTTCTAATAAAAATGTAAAATCAATATAATAAATCTAACGTCCCAATTTCGTATAAAGAGTCTTTTAAAAAATACCAATACTTATATTTTGCAAACAAAATTATAGCATTTTAACATTTTATTAATGTTATCTTGGAGGTTATTACAATATTAGTCAAAAAGGTCAACTGCAAATCGCACGTCTGTATAGAAAAATAATAATAATAATATTTAGCACCGCGTCTTACTACCCGTTCGGTTATACGCTTAAGTATAATTACTCTAATGATTAGATTGGGAAGGTTGAATTTAGAGGAAGTGAACCCGCATTTGCGTGGAAGGAGATGGAAACATTTAGGAAAAACCACCCCAGTCACCCGACGAGATTCGAACCTCGATCTCCCCGTCCTCGGGTCGAGCTCAACACGACTAGCGCGTTAGCCAACTACCACCGAGACGGTTAGAATAAAATAGATTTAGTAAATTTCTAGCGGAAAAATAAGGCTTGCCTCATGAAAATTGTACTAAAGCTTAGTAAAAACCATAAATTAGTTTATGTAAACTATCACCTGGAATTCAACCAGGATCCTTGAAGTTTGTGGGTGTCCTCAACTGCTAGGCTATGTGGACAGAAAGCTATTCTTATGGTTTGTTGTGTTCCCTTTATACAATTATAGATATAACTTAATATTTTATTAGTTAGCTTATTTTGATGTTATGTGATTTGGTGTCAGTAATAATTATACTACCTATTACTATCTAATTTTAGTTTAATCTATTATTATACCTACATTTGTGACGAGTTCCGTTTCTCCTTTTTTATATGGTTTGCAATATCTAAGTTAAATTAGGTTGTGTCAATGTAATTTGAATAGACTGCATTGTACATATACTCAAAAACATACAACACTTTTTTTAATATTTGTTTTATTTAGTGTGTGAAGACTACTATAATAGATGCATGTCCATTATTGTTTTGTAATTTAATTTTTTTAATTGAATTCATTAGTTGTTTGCCATCAAAAATCCATTATTTTGATGTTGTCATAATTTGGAAGCAATTAAACTTCTTTTGATAAAAATTAGGGTTTCATTTTGTCTTTAAGGGAAACATTTTAAATTTTTAGTATGGAACATCTAAGTTATTTTGTTACTAGTTGTTTCATTATATTATTTTCAATTGATTTGAAAAAATCCTCTTAGATTTTAAGAAACAACAAAAGTAAAAATTAATTTTAAATAGCTTTTAATAAAATGCTTTACTAATATAATAAACACAAAAGGGAGATATTTGAATCGTGTTTTTTTACCCATAGGCAATAGGTAGCCTACAAAGAGGCATTAAATGTAAAAACAACTACATCTCTATCACAATTTGAATAATCTAGGTACGATTATTAGGTAAATAAATGGAAAAAGTTTATGGGAATGAGATATAAAAATTACCTAAAAATAACAATAACACAAATGTTAACACACATATGCACGTTTTAATTCTCATCTGATTCAAATGAAATTCCGTATTATTTAAAAAAGGAATCAAATTTAAGTTTATTTTAAAAAAAAACTTTTTTATAAGTAAAGAAAGATCAGCATAAGGTGTGACCATCTCAAATAGCTTAGATAAAATTTAAAAGATACAAATTATATGTAAGGTAAAAAAAGGGAAATTATTTTAAATATAAAATAATCTTTACCTAAATCAACAATCATAAATAGTTGATAAAGAAAAGTAAAAGGTCCACATTGGTTGGCACGCGGTCTAAGATGTCGGCTCCAGTTTTCCTGTGATGGGAGGTTGGGTTACAATTTCAATCCAAGTGTACTAAGGATAGTCTTTCCCTCTATGCAATTACAAATACATTTATTCTAAATATTACCTTTCTTATTCTTATGCCATTGGTGAAAATATACGAATAGCTCCAACGGTTAGTGAGACGTGACACAAAAAATAAAAATCAAGGCTACTCTTACATATTTACAAACCAATCAGAGAAGGAATAAAGATTGATTCAATGTTTGATTGCTCAAGGTAAACCGAAGCCAACGATGCGAGGCTACAACATAGAATAGTTTAAATGAGCTAAAATATGATAGATTGCCATTCATCACCTCCAACACCTGTTTCAGTGGCCGAATGATTTATGACGTCACTCTCATGTTAGACTGTCCCGCTGTAGATGGGTAGGTCAGGGTTTAAATCACCATCGGATCTACTTCGGGTGGTTTTTTCCTAAATGGTTTGCAATCTATTTCCAGCAAAATGCTGTAGATTACATCTAAAATGCTTATTTACCCATCCCTTCCCCATTAGTCTTCATATATGTGTATAACCTGAAAAGGTAGTAAAATGCAGTGTTTGGAAAAAATTACCTTCAACATACTCTGTATGGTCTCTGTGACGTGTCATCAGCTGATTGATGAATAGCTTGCTCTCTCTTAGGATATTTTCTTTGTGCCGGGCCGCCAAGGGATGCTGCAGAGATATCTTGATATAACCCAGAATCATGGAGAATATATTGTCTGAAACGGTTTCATTAGGTCTATAAGATAACAGCTGATTTTTTGAGTAAGAAATACCTATTAGTGAAATTAACTTAGAAATCGTAAAGTTTTATAAACTATGTTTTTAGAAATAATTTTTAGCACCACGTCTTACTAACCTGGTTGGGTTACACTTATATTTAGGCCTAATAACTATGCTAATGTGCTAGAGATGAAGAATTTTAAATTTAGAGGTAGTGTACCCGCAATTTGCGTGGAGGGGTAGTGCAAAAAGTTGTATGACAAACCACCCTCAGTGGGCTACACCCGATCAAGATTCAAGCCTCAATCTCACCGTCATGTTCAGTATAATTTATTGTGAGTGAGACTCCTTAAACAAAACGGCCACCAAAAAGTGTCACTAGACTACTATATTGAAGAGAATTTTTTACTCTGTCAAACCCAAATGTTGAACATATGGTATTTTAAAGATGATTTAAAATTCTCTTGGTTTTGTATAAACATAATTTTATGGAAGGAAGAAGTATTAAGTTCAAAAATTGTGAATTTCAGAATTAATTTATTATTTTAACATTATTGTAGGCTTGTTATAGCTATTAATTTTTTAATTCTTGACTTTGAAACACTTAGCTACTACCAGAAATAATTATTTTTTTAACACCGCGTATCACTACCCTTTTGGGCTTTATGCCTATGTACAATAATGAACTTAAGGATTAGGAAGGATTAATTTTAGAGAAAGTGCACCCACATTTGCGTGGAGGGGAGTGAAAACCAATTTAGCAAAACTACCCTCAGTGCACCCAACTGGAACCAAACCCCGATCTTCTTATCTTCGGCAGTCTAGCCTAACACCAGACTAGCGCGTTAGGCCATACGGCCACCGAGTGAGTACCAGAAATTATTAAATTAATATATATAAGCCCATATATATGTTAGTTTTATTATTAAATTGTTATAATTACGTAAATATCTCCATTATATAATATGTAATTCCTATATCTTAGTTTAATATCTAACAATAAAAGTACGATATAGGCCTAAAACAAATGATAGTATTAATTAATTGTATTATGAACTAGAAATATTTTTTTATAAATTTTCAAATTGCTATAAATGAGTAAACACTTTAAAATGGGCAAGTGTACACGCAAACAGGAAGCTATGGAGATCAAATCAGGTGAAAGGAGACAGAAATGAAAATAAAAAGGGCGGTAAACATTGGTAAGAGAAGGCGTGCAGACAATCAATCGTATGTGCTACCTGTTGAAGAGTGATGAAACTCTTTGTACTATATATTTATTTAGTAATTAAATAAAAAGACACATTGTACCAAAACGACGTCCTCTAATCCGTGTCCAACGAAGAAGACAACCGTTCAGACCTCGCCAGAATAGAGTAGGTTACATAATGTGTGTGAATGTCTATCCCCCTCTCGCTCTAACAGCATCGTAACTCGTGCTGATAATGGGCCATAACATAAAGTACAGGCACAGCACCGGCACGGTGGCATGGGTTTACTACCGTGACGTCACATCGTAGTAGCGTCGCCACATGGATTTCATTCATTCCTTTTCTTTCATTCATTCATTCATGCGTTTCTGGAGAAGGGAGGTTTAGAGCGGAGTGAAATCAAAGTAAGACAAGCAAAGATTAGTATTATTGCAACTTTATTTTAGTTTCATTAATAATTTGTATCTTGAGGTAATATAGGAACATTAAAAAAAAGGTATTTTAATTGTCTTAAAGAAGCTATTCTTTATGAGAAGGGTGGCCTGATTCCGAACAGTCCTGATTGCAAACAGAAATGATTGCGACAAGATTTGAACATGGAAGGAGTCCAGATTGCGGACTTTCATTTTACTAGGCCATCCCACGCCCAATTTGATAATAGGTGTGGCCCACGGTGTCCCATAAGTCGTAAGTTCTCTAAAACACCTAAGTCTTAATTTTAAACTCAATTAAATACACGAATATTTCAAAGTTAAGGTTCTGCAAGTTGCTCTTTTACTGGTTCGCAATCTGGACATTGGATTATTTAGATGGCCATAACATTTTGGGTGTGTTCGCAATTTGGACGAATTTCACCCTATTTGCAAGCTGGACTGTTCGCGATCAGGATATAGCCATGAGAAGTAGCTACCTACCCTTTGTTTAGTTTGGGTGTACTTGTATGTAACATAAACAGGAGCTAGAATGATGGGTGAATGATATATAATCTAATACTAACATGGAAAATTTATATATATATATAATCATCTTATCTAAGATACAAATTATTAATATCATTAAAAACCAAGTTGCATAATACTATTCTTCGCTTATCTAACTTGATTTGACCTACCTAACCTCTCTTTTCCAAAAAAGCAGGAATGAATTAAAGAAAGTATAATGGAGCCCATTGTGTGACGTTTACTAATTAAAAACTCGGTTTCAATAGTAGGCCTATTAATTAGTCTTCACTTGTTTAACTTTGATTATATATATTTATATATTATTAATATATATTCGTTGTGCTAGTAGAAACTAATAAGATAAGACTTAGATGAAATAAACCTACATTTGCATGTATGAAGGTTGAAAAAATTTAAAAATATATATTCTCATTACACCCGGGATTTGAACTCCAAACACTCCACCATCAGTGGAGAAAGCTTAATGGGATGACATAAAACATGTTCCCACCGATACCTGTCTCTTTAAGAGTTAATGATATGTGAATTTATAGATTTTTATTTTAAATGAAACATTAAGAAAAATAAAGGCCTAAGTTTCGTAACAGACAAATCTGTCCAAAATTGTATAATGTAACCTCTACTATAAAATACAACATATTAACTTCATACAAATGAAAACGAGATGATATTTTCCCATCTATTGATAAAAACATCTCATTACACTAAGCTGGGATTCAAACAATGTAAGATTTTTTTTTGATATTAACAAAACAACTACAATAATTTTAATATAGCCTATGCATACGTTTTCGTGTGATCTGTAGCTGTCACTATTATGGATATTAAAAATACCTTCAAGATAACACTAAAAACATAAGTGTTGACCCAAAAAATATATTTGTAGTTTTTTAAGTTTTTATACCAGAGTTATACGTAATACGAGCTTGACATTTAGAGCTAACCCATCGACGTGGGTCTATCTATATTAGGTACATAGTTATAGTAGGCTGCTATTTTAATAAAAAACTGATAAAAATTTTGTGATCGCTGATAATATTAAAAATTTGAACTATCAATATAAGCTTAATACCAAACTCTGCTAGTAAGAAAGGTCATTAATACAATAAGGTCGAGCTGAGAAAGTTAATATGGGTTCTAGAGACGTAGTAACAGAATATTCTTTATCCAAGACCATGGTTGAAAATGTCCCTTGCAGTTGAGTAGCTATCATTGTCTCAACCCCCCCCCCCAGCCCTCCTCCTGCTCCGTAACCGACTACACCCGTTTCCCCGCGGTAGTAAAGGCGAGTTTATGATCACAGTAACTGTTACACCCTCCTCCCTCCCCCATTCTTCACTACCCCTAACCCTTGCGACAAATGTTTACAACATGTTCTCTGCCTTACTGCTCCAGTATTATGTTCATGTTGAGGCAGGTTGAGGTTTTACCAAGTTTTATTTATTTTTATGTTTCTATTAGCATGGATGTATAATGGTACTTTGCACCTTTTTTTTTTCCTGGGACTAGAAGGATTTACCGTATGTGTCCTTATTAACTTTTGAATGACTGGGTTTATTTGCACCAAATTTTAAATACATATTACAAGGTGTATACGTACTTTGAAAAGTTAGGAAATTAGTGTGACGCGGGAAAGTAATAGAAATTTTAAAAATTCACTCGAATTTTTAAGATATTATTTGGATTTTTTTAAATACATAGTAGAATATCGTAATCTCAAATTCTTGCGATTTTGCAAAGGGTATTGACATAATTATCACAGACGATAATTATTATTGTGTCAAGATTTGTAGATACAACACTGAAAATAACAAACATTTTGTTTATAACGGTGCATATCATATAAGCCTAGTAGGGAAATAAATATAATTTGGTTTGAAAATTTTGGTAAAGTCAAGGAATTTCTAAACAAATGATCTAAGGAAATTATAGCTAAAAAGTTAAAATTAACATTATTATATTTTAAACATTTAATTTCTTTATTTAAGATTTGACATGTTTCAAAACGCTTTAAAAAAGTAGTCAAATTGTCAAAAGATTTAGAAAAATACGTTATACGTTTTTGGCAAAGCTATATATTGCACCTATTTATCTATTAGAATATTATCAGATTATACTTGTCCTTGTTATGTAATCTACATTTATGACATATGGGCCTACTAGTGAGGTCATGGCTAACCAAAAGTGTTGAAAACAATTACTGTGATTTTGGTTTGCTAAATTGAATTACTGATACTTACGACTACAATTTAGAGATTGAAATTTTTTTATCCGCATTCAGTAGGTTTTTTAAATGGTTCTCACTCTCTCTACACTCAAACACGTATACTTTCCTCTAAAATTCTACATTTTCTTTCGTGCCTCTAATGTTGCTAGAGGATATTCTAGACAGGTTGTAAGACACAGTGTAAATAAAAAAGTTTGCAGGCCTATATAATAAATAAAATAATTAACGATGAAGGCAGCCGGAATAAATTCACACTCGATAGGAAGCAAAACACTTGACGCAATTTTAGTTATGAATGGTTTGGTTATTTATGTACTAGTTATGTCTACAAAATATATTTTTAAATTTAGTTTGGAGAGAAATACCTAAATACATTAGTAAGCTAAGTGGTCGTTGCAATATATTTGGCTAAGATTGAAACTGTCACCAGAGTTTATTTATAAGTCTAAAAGATTAATTTTATAAAGTCAGTATATGTATGCTAAGACAAAAATTATATAGGTTACGTCTTGTCTTAAAAAATTTAAAAACTTCAGGTTTTATTAGTCTAGTAAAATTCGATATGATATTGAAATAAAATGTACTATCACGTATGAGCTATTTAAATTAATTCTTCAAACGTTTAACTGGACGTCTAAATTTTATACTATCCGTAATTTAGATTAAATCCTTAGCTCCTGACAAATATCTAGTTTAAAAAAAATATCATTATTGTTTAATTTAACTATAAAAAATGAATCAGCAAGTAAAATGTGATTAAACTATATTTATTAAATAAAAATCATAATAAATCAATCAAATCAAACTCTTTAAGACTAATAATAAAATAATTGGCTAAACTATTTTGATAAATCGCATTTCTTTAAAATATGATAATTATAATAAAATGACCATGCTTCGGAAAGTTCTTAAGACCTAGATTAGAACTATAAAAAAAATTTTAAATTAATATTCATGCTGTTTTCACAAAAAATTTTTTAGGATTAACTTACCTTTTTATAGAAGGATGATCGACGCTCTTTTATTATAAATTTGGGCTATGCCAAGTTCTATCGAAAAATTTTCATGAATCATGAACAGAAATTAAAATAAATACTCATAGTGCGAACGCAAAAACAAAGTCTTAGTATAGATTTATGAAGATTATCATTACTCTGTATTAGCATAGCCTAATTTAATATTGGTCTACTATATAAACCTACCTCAGTGGTCAAATGGTCTAAGACGGTGGTTCCCAAACTGTAGTACGGCCAAGTCTAGCCAAAAGGAAAAAAGATTTAAACAGTGGGCAGTTCAAGAAGTTTGGGAACCCCTGGTCTAAGGCATCACTCTAGAAATATACTGGACTGCTATTGACGGGGAGATTGAGTTTAGGATCCCGGTCACGTGTACTAAAGGTTTTTTTAACTAAACTGTTTTCTATTCTACCTCCACACAAATTTTTTTACACTTCCTCTAAATTCAATACTCCTCACCCTAAACAAATTAACATAATGCGTCTAGCCTGAAAGTATAGTAAGATGTGGTGCTAAAATAATAATAATAATTTACCTAAATTTATAAGACAAACCAGCCTTAAAATAGAAGTTATTGCATTTTAAGGATTATTTATTTTAATATTTTTTTGACAACATATAATTTAAATTCAAGTTAATTTTAAATTTAATTATATTTTATAAACCTAGGAAATTTTAATAATTATGCCCGTCTATAGGTCTGTGATTTCTAAAGAGAGAAATAACATGATGAACTTATACCACTTTTGCGCGCCCATGTTAGCCCAAGAGAATTGTAAGCAAGCGACATGGCGAAGCACCAAAATGTTACAGAACAGTCGATGTTTGCCCTTCCTCTTCCCCAGGATACCAGACCCCATGCCCTCTTATTGGGGCCCCAAAAATACCCTGGCACTCCACTAGTCCCAGTTCTTGGTTCAAGAACCGGACAAACAACACATGGTTCTAGTTTCTATCAATCTTACAACAAGTTTGGTCGTACAAAGTTTCGTCTTTTTGGTGTTATTCTTTTTCTGGATGATTAGTCGAGGCGACAAAGTCAATTAATCAAATTGCTGGATCTAGTTTGTACGTAACCGGTTTTATCAGAGGAATACGATGAAGGCATATCAGAAGTGAGATAATTGTAAAAGCAGTTAATCATGGGGTCAGTTATACGCCTCTAGTGCAGTGCTATACTAAATACAGGACGACGACACCCACCCAGAATGGAATGGGCCAATTTCACGCATATGAACTGGCCCTTTCCATTCTGGTACTATGTAGGGTCGTCCTGTACTTAGAATTGCACCGCCCTTGAGGCATGCTAAGTCTGAATCTGAAATGGGCCCTCAATTTATTGCATTGAAAATTGCATTTATTACCTTCAACACACTTTCAGCAATTTTTAGTCCAAAGTTTAAAAGGTCAAGTTCCATTTAACTTATTTATCTGTAGGTATATTTTATCTTTTGGTTTCAAATCTATGTAAAACTTGTAACTAAATCAATCATATACAGACTAGCACTAATTATTCTTGCCGAAGCTCAAAAAACAGAGATATTTTTATTTGTCTCGTGTCTTGGGTTACTATTAAATAGACGCCAGCAATTGAAACTTTTGAGTAACAGGACAAATACTATAGTTTTTAAGTAGGCTACTCTACTTATTTGGATTAGATAAAAAATCAATAAACTTGTATTTTGTTTTGCATCATCAGATCAAGGGTTATTAACAATCTAACTACCATCTTTGGGGGAAGCATTGTCTAGCTATAAGAATTCAGTCTTGCGATAAAATATACTGCCAATGATGGGTAGATCGGGGCTCGAATCCCAGTTGGGTGTACTGACTGTGGGTTTTTCCAAAGTGGTTATTAACTCTCGTTCCACAAAAATGCAGGTACACTTCCACTGAATTCAACCTTCCTAAATCATAATAAATTAGCGTGTGGTAGCTACATGATAATCTATAGCCCAAACGAGTAATAAGATGTAGTGATAAAAAAATGTTTTTAATGAGTTACTAATGAGAAGGGTAACTTAGAAGGAATGCCCTAACATTAACTTGGAAAGAGGAACTGAAATTTTATATCTAACTCCGTCCTCAATGAACAGGACCAAGGTTCGAATCTCCTCTCACTAACCTCAACTCCTTCGTCAACGGTGACCAAATTCCTCTCGAGACTATTCAGCCACTGCTAAGGGTCATATTCGAATTCTTCAACCACGTGGCCGCTTAAATGATCAAATGTTATGTTTTTAAGTTAGTTATTCGGTTTTTGTACTGTACCTGTCTCAACGAAACTTGCTGGAAGCTTTCAAACCAGCTGAGAAGGAGAAACAAGAAGGGAAAAGGCCGGACGAAACACGTGGTCTTGGTCCAAATCTCTTCCCCTCCCTTTGGTGCAGCCTCCAGCGTTCCTCGACCGTTTTCTTAGGCGATGAAGGCTTTACAACGGGCAACTGCCTTATACAGCTTCTTATATGATTCTTGCAAGGAGTATCCATACCACTCATTCCGCTCGCCTGTGAGCAATTACAAATGGGGTTCCTTAAGATAAGATGGAATAACACATGAGGTCAGTAGTTTTATACATTTGTTGAAAAAAAAAAATCTGTTAAAAATTAATTAAATACTAATTACTACATACGTTTAATTTAATTCTCCACATATAGTAATTCCAACAGGTCCTGAATAGTTTTCATTGGCGTCACGGTATTTGAAAAATATTTTTTTTTTCTTTTTATTTAGCTAAATTTTATTTTCAAATATCACTTTTCTTTTGAATATTGGAACAGTTGAGATTATTATCAGTAGAAAATTATACTACACCTATCTATTGAATCAATATTTTATTTATTTTGACCAAAAAAGTTTTTTCTTTTTCTTTAAAACATGCATTGATATTGATCTAAACTCGCAATCTATCGCATTCTAATACAGCGGGGCTATTTTAAGTCGACATGCCCTCTTTAATAGTTATTGACAAAGGTGGATATTTACAAAAAATGTGGAAACTTATTAGTTGGAAGCAAGGCCGTAGCCAGGGGGAGGTTTTGGGGGTTCAAACCCCCCTGAAATTTTATGAACAAAATATATATGGCTTTATTTATGGTTCAAACAATATCAAAATTAAGATACAAGTACAATTTCGGGGGCTTTGTTGCCATGAAAAACACTTCAGATAGCTTCTAGAACTGTTTATCATCTAGAATTTTTTTTCTAGCTTCCGGCAATTGGGGGATGTGCCCACCAAACCCCCCCCCCCCCCCCTGAAATTATTGGCTAGCTACGGCCTTGGTTGGAAGGGTATGAAATATTGGAATCTTTTAAGTAAAATAAAATAAATACAAATACATGTATTAAATTTAAAAAATATATTTATAATCGTTGAAATGTTAATATTAATATATTATTATTATTATTATTATTATTAGCACCGCGTCTTACTACCCGTTCGGGTTATACGCACTTACGCTAATGTGTAATGGTAGGGTGATTATGGGATGAAATGGAGGACCTACAGTTTAACGTGGAATCCGAACCACGGTGGAGGCCTGGCATTCCTCACATTCACAAGTTGTGATTAATACACGTCTTGTCAGAGGTGAAGGAAGGGTTTGGCAATCAGATAAATCTTTGCCGGGACCGAGGATTGAACCCCGGACCCCCAGCACAGAAGTCTGACACCTTACCTCTAGACCACCAGGTCACCCAATAATATTAATATAAATGTCCCTACAATGTGTAGGCCTACATTCCTTTTCTCTATACTTTGATATGGTATTATCATTACTACTCTTTAGGGTTATATGCACTTATGCTAATGTGCAATGGTAGGGTTATTGTGAGATGAAATGGAGGACCTACAGTTTAAGGTGGGATCCGAACCACGGTGGAGGCCTGGCATTCCACACATTCACAAGTTGTGATTAATACACGTCTTGTCAGAGGTGAAGGAAGGGTTTGGCATTCTAATAAATCTATGCCGGGACCTAGGATTGAGCCTCGGACCCCTAGCACAGAAGTCCGACCCCTTACCTCTACACAGCCAGGTCACGATATAGTAGCAAAAAATAAAAGTATTAGTATACCTAATACCAAGACGTATAACATATGGCTATTCATAGTAGCTTTGGAGTTCCATCTAAATTATTATTTTTAGTTAATATATACATACATACATACATACATACTAAAACTCATCATTTCTCATATCCCGTCATATCGAACTATTGATTTCGAATAACATACCTACCGTGTGAGGGAGCATTGTTTTGTCTGGAGTTGATTTAATGTTTTCAGTCGTGAGTAGGTCTATTAATACTAAGTTAAATCGTAATGGTGGTGGCTTATTTATATTAAATTGTAAAAAGGTTAGAGTGATTTATTAGAAAATAGTTGGAATTGCTTGCTTAGAGGATAGAATGTTGTGTCTTTCTTGAGGAGATTTATGTTTTCTGAAGATTTGGTTTATGTATCAGGATGTAGTATGAGTGATGTATAGGGTTAACCAGGTCTCTTAACTTAATGCATTCTAATTCGAGGTCATTAAGATAACACATTTGCTAACTCTTCGAAAAGTATCATATTTAATACTATTTTAAACATAGTATAATATATATATATATACAAAAATAAAAATTGAAAATCCGGATATGTTAGGTTCTGTCCCATAGTACCGGTAGTAATTCAAGCTGGAGTACATAAAGACATTTTAGGGGTATATATATATATAATTTAAAATTCAGTTTTTTTTGGTGTATTTTATTTTATTCATTTTAAATGCACCAAGGACTTTGAGGGTACAAAGTTAAGGGGAAATTATACATGGGGGTACGGGAACAATAAATGTTGATACCCCTGTCCTATACATTAAGTGTACAAAATTTCAGGTTTTTAGGTCATCTAGAGGCTTCTGGAGGATGTGAAGAGAGATAGACACACATTAGGAAATTATATAAGGGTCTATAGCCTATAGATAATATCAATGTTCTTGCCAAACATTATGTTTGTATTTTCTAAAAGACTGGACTGTACGTATGTTACTGTTGTTGAAGTTATTGAGAGAAATAAGACAAATTTTATTACTTTTAAATAAAAACTCGTTCTCCATGTCTTATCAGCCATTTTGGCTATTAAAATAATGGTTTAGATAATATAAAGGAAGATGTTAAATAAAATTTACCTGACTTTTCATGGCGGTAAAGTGACAAAACAATTTAGGAATAAACCACCCTCATCTCACCGGCCACTGGAAAACCATGCCAGTGCAGATTAGGTTCATGCCTAAACCCATGCCCCTACTTATTTGGTTTATTTTAAATTTACTGTTTTAACGCGAGACTTAGAGACTAAGAACCGTCTAACATGAGATTTGAGTGAAATTGCTTCACTGAAATATCAAGTATACTTTTTTTTTACTGTACCATATAATAAAACTTAAATAAACACTAAAACTCAGCAGTATACTTGGATTACACACCATTTATTAATTCTTCATGTTAACCCTTTACAACAAAAACATTTCGTGTGGATACATTACATAATCTAACTTTTTTTTTTCATAAATTAAACATGCATGTATACTATACATAACACATAACTCTTGCAACTTTTAAGAAGTGGGGAAAATACCCCCTTCCTCCTCCTACCATATTCTCTCATACCACCCAAAATATAGTAGCCTATCCCTCGTTAGGAGCAACTCTAAACCACGTAAAGCCGCCAGACTTATACAGGAGAGCTCCCACCTCATCCACTATCCCTTTATCCTTTTCCCTCACACCCCTTAATACTTTAGGGGTTTTGGAGAGGAGGGAGGGGAGGGTGGTATTACGCCTCCTATAGCTGTAAGTAGCTGCAGTGAAGGATGGCTTTCTCAGCTTTTCCTCTATCTACCATCTCTTACCACTTACAATCTTCACCACTTTCTACTTTTCCGTTCCTTCCATTTCTTTATCACACTATTTCTTATTCAAACGTTTTTTTTCCCCCCCTTACTCTTCTTAAATCTACATCTCTGACAGGAATTCTATTTATTTTGGACTGTGTTTTGTGTGACTTGGTGAGAATTAAAGTTTCAAACTAAGTCGGAAGATTTTAATTAACTGTTCAATTTATTTTATTTGGTACAGCAATAATTAATTTAAATCTATTTTAAATTTGTATGAAACTCAATAATAATGTTGTAGGTATACATATCACATTTTGATTGAGCTTCTTGAATAAATCTATTTTCACATAGAAGAAAATATAAAATGAATTCCTTAAGGACACAATGGTCTAACCAGCCTTAACTTTAACTATGTGTTGAATTGGTGGGTAACATTGTAATGCACTTTAAACATGAACCTTATCGCTTTAATGACTTGGATATCTTCTTCCAGCTTTTTTTTTTAGTTCAACAAGGAAAGAGTGTACTACATAATTATCTGTAGGCTTAATTTACCTTTAAAAATTGTTTTAAAATATTACATTGTCTATTATATATATCGACCCATTTATTCCTTGAAAGTTGGTTTTCCTGTTTATCCCCCCCTCCCCCCTCTTCCTCTTATCTCAAATTAGTAACATAAAACTTGTACCATTCAAAATAATGTTTTCAACTTCTTTTTTCTCACGGTTCTTGGTGTTTACTAATGCTAACTCAAAAATCTTGTACTCAAATTGAAAATTTGAGATAATTCCTCGTAGCAGTGTTTTTAGGACTTATATAACTTTGTTTATGATATTTAACATATTATAATTTCGCTTTTCAAACTAACGTAATCAACAACACCAAACCAAACACTAGGTAGGCCTAGTAAAGCAAGTACGCTGGGCTCTATTTCGTTTTATTCAAATTGCAAAAATAGAAAAATTCTAGTGTCAAAAGATAACAGTTTGGATAATAGTCTATGAAAATTTCCATTACAAGAATTGAATTAACATTAATTATACCTATGATGATAACCTGACCCGAAGTGGGAACTGTATATTATGTTCAAATTATATATTTACTCGTACAATATTTTAACTTACTTAGGCTTATAAAACGAAGTTGAAAGTAAAAAAAAAATTGTTTAACCTATTTGTGTTTGATACTTTGAAACTATTAAATAACTTAATTTTCAATTATTCAAGATAAGATCAAACAATTTAAAAATATAAATAAAATTATTTATTTAAGGTTATTTATTCAAAATAAGAATAATTTTTAAAAATAAGCTTGAGAATCTAAGTAGACGAGACGCTATTCATTTTCTTTTTCACCATACGAGTACAAGATAAACATTAAGAACACTAATAATAAGCAATATGGTAAAATCTAAATTTCTGATTATATTAATTATAAGCTACTAACAGCTTATTTAAGCAATATCTCATTAGTCCAACAGACTAATTAAATGTTTCAGTTTCAATCGCATTGTAAAATGTGTCAATACTCTAATTTTTTGTATTTAGTCTAATGAATCCACACTTTTTTTTTGTGGTTTTTGACTGTAATTAACTAAGATTATTAACTAATTTTGTAAACAAGATAGATCCTGTACTTAAAGTGTTTTTTAATAATGTTTTCTTCTTTCTAAGCAAGTACCAGTGAGTATTTAATAATTTACCTTCCACTAAAATTAACGCTTAAACATACCTTGGCTAGGCCCCTGTGGTTTCCATAACTCAGTGTAGTGTATTTTATATATACTGATCACTAGTTTATTTTCGTTTACAATCTTATATAATGCGTCACCCTACTTTCTTAAATTTAATTAAATAGCTCTTTTTTAAAATTTGTTTTATTTGCAAGATATAATACCAGTAGTTTAAATTTATACAGGAGTCCGACTTAAAAATGTTTATTAATTACCATAATTCAGCTACTTTTCAAGATATATTTCTTTCCCTTTATTCTTGTTTAGATTCATCCCAACATTCTTCAATTCCTCTTCTGCATTTTCTAAGCCTCTCTTCGTCTTTCTGATTCTAACTCCCTTCCCTACCCCCCTCCCTCCTCTTACGTTATGCAGATCCCACCAACGCCTTCGATGGTTAATTCCAGAGGACTAACGCTGAGAAACCCTCCAACCCCCTTACACTCCCCTGCTTTTCTCGAAAATGCGCAACCTACTACTCTTCCAAAAATGTTGCCTACTAATCCTCGGTAAACTCTTCTTCTCTCTTTGTAAAAAAAAAAAAAAACTCTTGTCCTCAAAACTGTTGGTACAGATGTGTTATGTTAGGAGCGAAGTGAGTAATGTCTCATTTATAATGGCCGTTAATAATTCTTCAACTTAACTCCGCTTTCTTATTTATATTTTTGTTGTTGTTCTAGTAGTATTTTGACTGTATTTATTTGTCTCCTAAAATTTGTAATGTTTTCTCCCCCTCTCTCTGGAAATTGCTCGGTGTTTAAAGCTTTTGTTTCGAAAAACCATGAAAATTTCTTTAATTAAAAGCCTTTATCATAATGTTTTGATTAAGTTATTATTTTTGAGTCTCTATAAATTGATTATCACACGTTATTTGTTTTTTTTAAGAACCTCTTTTATGGGTAAATATATTGTCATTTACAGCCCTCCTGAGTAGTACAAATACTTGTTTCAATTTGTAGTACAATAACAAAGAAACAAAAACTAAAAAGACAATTGTATTGTTATGTATTTCCATACATTCCTCAAACGTGAGGAAATATGAAAACTATGTTTTGGCTACATCTAACATGTTGATCCAAAAATCGGAACGAACATTTCAAATATATATTTTTCCATTAGTTCTTGTAAAACCTAACTAAGCCAATACTAAGCCAAAGGTTCCGCGTTCGATTCCCGTGTCCAAGTATAATTTTTCAATTTTCAGAATACAATATCTAGATGGAGGATTCCTCACTTAAAAGCATAAATAATAGCTTTGGCTATTTGATTCTTAAACCTTTATTAACAAATATTATTTATTGGTATATTTTATAAAGAGTTTTATTATGAAATTGATATGTTGTATTGAGTCTCGTTGTCATTATGGTAAGCATCCAAATTGATAAATTAGGCCTAACTAAAGATTCAATATCGAAATTAGGTGGTGGTGTTTCCCAGCTTCCCACTGGTCATAACATTATTTTAATGCCTTCATAAAACGTCTGTTTAAACGTTTCCAACGTTTATTCTTAATCTATCAAGATTTTAACACTTGGAGTTATTAACACCCAACCCGTACTATGTTTATTTATTTATTTATTTATATACTCTGAAGCAACCTTTTACGATGTTTTTGCAAACGACCAGGATTGGATTAAAAATGAAGTATTGAGAGGCGGTGGAACCACATTTAAAGGCGAAATGCCTCAATACCATGACCATGGCTGAAGCCTCTGTTGGTGAGAAATTACTCTGATGATGAGAAATTCTTATTGTTAAAATGTATCATAATTGAAATCTATCAAGTTTATATTATATTTATCTAAATTATTAAACTTATCAAGCTATTTAGTTAAGATGAACTTGAAGAAAAAGGAAAGAGTTATTTTCTACCTGTTTCCTCAAATAAATATTAAGTTTAAATAGTTTGAGATCGTGACTAACTGGAGTTATATGTTGGTTCTGACACAATAAAAAAGTTACTTTTGTTTATGAGTCCTTCCTTCTCACCAATTAGTAGCTATCTAGGCACTAGGTCTGGTTGTGTACTAATATTAAGCCCATTTACACACTAGCACACTCCGTGTCTGTAGTACCTATAGATGTGCAGTCAATATACCTGAGGACCACAGCTATAGCCTAGTATTTTTTAGAAGAACAGTTTAGAAAATTCAAACATATTTATTTGCAATATTTAGAAAAAATAAAATTCAATTTTGAATTAATTTAAGTTGGACAAGTCGTATTAGATTGGCATGAAAACAATAATAGATATGTAATGTAAACATAATATATATGCACAATAGTTAAAAGATATTTATAAAAGATTTGGTAGTATTAATTACAAGCTATGTTACAATTTAATTAAGAATGTCTTAGAAATTATAATAACCATCTAAAAATTAGGCATATTTACACTTAAAACTAGGTTGTGAAATCATGGATGATGTACCATGCATATATTAGAAATATTAAACATTATTTTGAGAATTGATAATAATTTATTAAATTTGAAAAATAAAATGATTAAAAATATACATGTAAGAAATAATTCAATTTTACACATTTTAATAAATTGTAATATAAACTTGTAATAATAATTACAAGTTATTATTCTAAATATTCTAAAACTTTCTTACAAAGCAATTACAAATTTTTCAAAAATTATTTATTTGCGGCAACATTAAAACATTTTACCATATTTTGTGTTATTTTATAGGTATTGAAACCATCAAAGTGACAATAATGATAATAACTTGATGTATGATGCATTAAATAGTTTTATTCATTTTAGTAAATACCAGATACTGTTCTTGCTACCAAAACCAAACTTTAAGGATAAATAGCCATTAGTAAACAAATAAACAAACATTTATGTGCGCAATGAAATTAAAAAATCAATGCTAGTAAAGGAATCTATCAAATTTTCTAAAAGAAGCTCATTTTCATTTTATGCTTGTAATTTCAAACTTCATTAAATAATAGGCTATCGTAGTTATCAAAACATAAAAAAAAATAGCTCTTTGTTAGTATTTTTTCAGATTAATTTAATTGGACGATAAATCATTTCCCACTAGTTGACAAAGTATAACAGATTAGATAAGGAGTGTGTGAAAAAGATTGCAATATTTTAAACGAATCTTAAATGTTTAGTTACAATAAAACTAGGGCGTTCCCGAAGTATGGCGTAGACTAGGTTTAATATGATTCTTCGACGTGGTACTAAGTGTGGGTCTACATCTCTTTGTAAGTACGGATAACAGATAAAGTTCCATAAGGAATATGTAAACAAGAATTGAGTTTGTAGGTCAAAAGTTGATAAATTATAAAAATAAATTTTGATCATAATAAGAATGTTCTAGGGTGTTAAAAACCAGTTTGGAGTTACTTGTAACGTTATTGATTAACAAACCTTTGTCCTTAAATAAGTATTTTGGAATCTTCCTTAGAATTCCCACTGCTATCAAAAGTTTTAAAATATTTATTGTGGTTTATTGAATTTATAATTAATAAATTATTACAATTTCAATACAAATTATAGTAGATTTTATCGAATAAATTAACTAAATAAATTATAAAGTAAATCTTAGTAGTAGAGGTGTATTACAATGTTTGTTTTTAAACTGAAGTTTGTTAAGTTAGTTAAGGGAAAAGAAACGTCTTCGAAACGACAAAAAATGTAAATGTTATAAAAAGATTCCAAACTCTATTGTACCTTGCTTGTATGGTTCTAATGTTTTTAATATTTTTGCCAATCATCGTAATTTTTCAATTACTGTAGATGTTGAGTGCAGCCTACGTGAAAATGTCCCAGCACCCGGGCTACCCTCAACCTGTTGTGGTTGCTACATGACTCCGCTAGGGGTCACCATCGGTCGTATGTATCAGCAAACACTGAGGGACCGTAGGGACCCGCCTTCGCATGTAATGTAACATCGTATGCTACGGGGATGGAAGGGGGAGAAGGTTTCACCTTGTTAGCTAGTTAGCTAGTTAGTTTGTTACCTGCCTGTTCGCCCTCTATGAATCATCATTGTAAAGGAGGTTGATGGTAATTGGACGGACACTTGCTTCATTAGGGGATTCACCGAGGGACGAGGGGGTGAAGAGGGAGGCTTTCGTGGCTCCTAAAGAGGTTTCGACCTTCTCTCAAAGTTGAGGGTTTTCACCTTCGAACTCTTGCCCATCTAGTTTTGGAGAAGTGTTTAGTCGAAGGAGTATGAGGGAGAGAGCTTGTCTTTGAAATTTTGTTGAAGGGTAAGTTTGAGTCGAGGTTAAGTTGCATCGATATTAATAACAACGTAGGAAACTTAAGTTCACCTAAACTAAGTCTGTAACTTTTTTTAACTTGATTGTTTGTGAAAACGCCAGATTGATAGAAACAATGAATTTTCTCTTAACTTAAAATTTGTTCGACCTATTTAATCTCTCGATTTTATTGTGTACGCTTTTGTGGGTACAAGATAAAGTGGTAGAACTTATGGATATCCTATTAATTTTTATAATAAAGAAGAAGGGGAATATAAATCTGATCTCTCGCACTTACAAGTCCTAATTGTAACCAATAGAGCTAAAATAGCATTCGCTGTGTTAAGTGTCAGATAAACTGGTCAATCACTTGACAATTTTGAATTTATTTTAGTTTATCTTTAATGTCTTATAGTTTAACTTCAATACTTATTAAACATTTGTGTCCTTGGTGAAAATATTTTTCGGATGTAATGAAAATAGTTTGGTATTAAATTACATGTAATTTAAATTAAATAGTTTCTATAGTAAACCTATTTTTCTCGTTTTTCAGTCGCTTACTTGTTGTCTTATAATATATATTACTATATGAATATATGCTCATAATTTTATGATAATATTCAAAAATATTTATATTTGTACACTAACACATCCTCTGTCATAAATTTCAAAAATTTAAAGCGGTCTCTCTGATAAAAGTTGTAAGTTATTGGGAAATCTGAACCCCTTAATATTTTCAAGCCGCTCTTTGACTATTCATCATTAAATTCAATTAATACAATATCATTAATCTATTTGGTGAATTTGTATAGGCCTGCCTTCCCGTAACTTCTAAAGGTATGTGAAAACGCGGCTACACTCACGCGCTCCCATTATTTTATTATTAATAATAATCATAATAATTATATTACTACATTTTACAGCAAAAGATACATAAATATTACTAACTATGCCTATCAATTCTTCAAAGGGGTAACGATGAAAAGGATAACCCAGAGGAAATGCACAGTGAACAATCACATGTTTAAAACCTCCTCCAATATAGCAGGCCAGGGTTTAAACCCATACGAAATACTAAGTGCTTGTCTTAACACATTAGATCACTTGGCAGCCACCAATGATGCCAACAGTTTTAACTGTCTGAAATACAAATACGTACAATTCAATAAATATAATTACAAACGTATAAGGGTCGCTGCCATTAGTCAGCCTTTAGACGTTGGTTGAATTACTTTACTTGAGACGATTTGGATTCGTCAATGAAAGTCACATATTTTGTACCGGTGAAAGATGCCCAGTGACCGAATGACGTGACGATATAGATCAGGGAGGTAAATTTATTTAAGTGTTTTTCACCTTCTCTCGCTAACATTTTAATTGCGCTGTTAATGAGGTGACGAGTCTCTTTGTTCCTCTCCCTTAGGTGTTAAAGGTAAGCTACATAGAGAATAGCTAGCGTTACTAATTAGGTTGGTGTCCTCGCCTTTTTCTTTATTGATCCCTTTCAGCCTAGACTTTGGCCCGCCAACTCGGTGGGTGGGTTTACAAGTGTGACTTTTTAATTCGTCTAAATGAAAAGTAGGAAAAGGAAGAAGGGTGCATGGAATTAAAAATCGTGGGGGTGGTGGGAGGCGAAAATAAAGTTTCAAAATTAATCTGTTTGTGTGGGATGTTTTTCTTTGAAGTGTTGACGAAATTAGTTATCAAGTGAAGGATTTGTGTTTGTGTGTTTGCCTTTCATGTTTTTATTAACATTTAGTTGTTATTTCAATCTGTTGAAAACATAACATTAATTTGTTTTCAATAATAGCACATCCTACAAATTTTAAATTATTTGAATTTATTTGATAAAGTTTATTTGTGTGTAGCTTTTAAAAAAATTAGAACTTCCGAATAATAATAATTAAATAATTAACTAAAGTTTTAAATTATTATAATGAGTGGGGCCTATATTTCATCATAATAAGAGATGCATGTTGCCATTTACTCAATAATATATATTATTTGAAGCTATGATGTGATTCAGCGTTTTATAACTAATAAACTTACTTTTTAAACTTTTATTATTACATTATTAGGTGTTCTGTCTTACGATAGGTCCATTCCTTTTGTCAACGAACTTAGACCACCAATGTGCCATGTTCTCTGCTTCCTCCTTCAGCATCCAAAATTTTCTTCTTTCCTTCAAGTCATAAACTTTTATGGGTTATAAATTATAATAAATCAAATAAACTAGGTATTGTGATTGGTTTTTATAAATAAATTTTGATCACATTTTAAAATACTTTTATTCTTACTTTCAAGATTCTAACGATGATGTTGCAGTTCACTCAGTGATTCTTTTTTTACTGTCTTCATCACCGCTGCCACTCCAAAAATCAGCCGTATAGATTTAATAAGCCCTATTTTCTAGAATTGTCGAGTAATCGGTCAAAATATAGCATATAGAAGCAAATTTTTACACTGTGGGTAGTTTACTAGAATATTTTCATCTCTACCTACAAATACTTCGCCTGAATTACAAATAAAAACACGTGTTTCCTCTTTGACACTTTGCTTACTAATCATTTATATTTACTTTCTTAAATAAAATTTGTGATTATTCCCATCATCTTTAGAAGTCAACTAGATGTCGACCTCGGACCTCGGTGGTATTGAGGGTAAAGTGCTCGCTCACGACCCTATGTTCAAACCCAGCTGGGGTTGACGGATTTATACTAAGCGATAAAAATACGTAAGACAGCTTCCTTCGGAGGAGAAGTAAAGACGTCAGTCCCATGTTGATTGTGGCATGTAAAATAACCGTGGGAGGTATGTAAAAACATTTCCCGGCAAAATTGGTAGGCCCTTTCTCTCTCACTCAGAGAAGTTTTCGTGTGCTGACACAATCAGTCGGTTAATAAATAACACGTTAAATAGCTTAAATAAATACAAAGTAATTAATTGGCGGAATAAAAATGAGGCTGAGGGCCATATGAAGTATAAAAGCTATAAGTTTGAGATTCTTAGAAAGTACTTTTTTTATAATTGATCAATAATTACTAGCGTATTTTATATAAATATATTTTACATCCATCTTATCAAAAGAATTTATTTCAATTATAAGATAAGGCATTTTATTTATGTTCTTCATCACACTTTTAAGGTAAGTTTGTTTATCACAATTTTTTTTTCACTTTTATCAGCTTTTTTTTTTTACAAAAATAAAATATATATCCACCCCTCACTTCTGTGTTATAATATTTTTTTCTTGTCCCCTCTTAAAAGTCCTAATATACATTAGTAGGCTCGAGCTCTGGCTAATGTAAAATCGATATTCTACCATTATATCCTTGTACATAAGTCTGCTATATATAATAATATTACAGTAGTAAATCATTTACAACCCGTGCAAAGAAGCAAGTTTTTTCCCCCTCCCCATAGAGGAAGATAGAAAGAAAGATGGGCTGAGTATGAAAAAAAAAAGTTTTCTCGTTGTGTATATGGCACAGCTGCTATGGAAAAAACTCCCTTACCCCCTCCATTATTCAAGAATCCCTCTTCCCTACCCCCTCTTAACTTACTCCTCTGTCAGTTCGTTCATTAGATTACCCTACCCCTATTTCACTCCCAGCCATACACCCCCAAGGCAATATTGAATCATTAGTGGATGCTGGAGCCATTTTAGTTCTATCTAGGATACATAATAATTATCACAGATAGTATTTTAAATTTATCTTTGAATGATGAAAAAAAATCGAATAAAAAAAATTAAAAGAATAAATCACATTTTAAAAACTGCGATGTGGTTTATATTAGTGTCGTGATAATTATGATTTGTTTGCTAGTATATATTTATTTCAATGACGTCACTATCTGCTGGTAACATTTTTTATAATATATCTAGATACACAAGTTTCTCTAACTCCGTAAAAAAGACAACTTTGATACTATTTATGACCTTTTATTTAGTAAGACAAAATATCACAATATTATACAGTGTAGTGACTAGTTGTTGGCAACAGTATCACTGGCCTTGTTAATTCAGTGCCAGCGTATTTGACGCGTGATCAACATTTACCTTGATAATTGAGACGAGTTAGAATCTTAATTGGGTGCAATGAGGATGATTTCATTACGGAAAAGATTTTAAATCATACATCTTCAAATTAACGTTTATTACATTTCCACTTTATTACTCTCAACGTAACCACTCAATCGGATAAAGCTGTAAGCTATTAATTAATAACTTGTGTGTAAAGAATATCAATAAACTAAACTAAAGTAGGGTTAACTGAATCTAAACATAATTTTTCCTATATTCATTCATAAACGACATAAAACTAAATATCCCATTCAATTTTTGACTTAATACAATAGTATTCTTCTCGATTATCTGGGTTTTTCTGACGAAATAAAAACATCTCCAAGCCAAGATTTCGTTGTATTTTTTTCACACAAAATAAATAAATAAAACTTGTTTTAATTTTATCCTCATTAATCTTTCACGCTTTTTGATCTATGGCTTTCGAAAAACGAACAGTAAATGGCAAACATAAATATCAAGTAGATTTATACTTCAATCTAACAGCCAAGAAGGAGAGATTTAAGTGGAAGGTCTAGAGAGAACCAGGCATGAGGTAGTGTTAGGTATGTTACGTCTTTTTAAACCTTCCTTATGTCTTACTTGCCAAAACGTGGCGAGTATGAAAGACTTCTAGGGCGCAGTTAGACGTCTTTCCGGCGGCCAAACTGGTAATTAGTACCACCAGGAGAAAAATAAACACTATTTAAAGCATTCATGTATAATCAAACGAACTTTTAACCAAGTTCTAGAATGTTTAAAACAGCATTACATTAAATTTCAGGCAAGTATTTATTAAAAGGTGAATCAACAAACTAAAATATTGTGTGTTGCTTTGAGTAATAAATTCTTACACAACAGCATCTTAATGAATCGAGATTATCCCGGTATCGTTTAACTAGAAATAACAATGCTCTACTCAATTTTATCCGCCTCGGTGGCGTAGTTGGCTAACGCGTCAGTCGTGTTGAGCCAGACCACCGAGGACGGGAAGATCGAGGTTCGAATCTCGGTCGAGTGAACTGGGGGGTGGTTTTCCTAAATGGTTTTCCACTCTCCCCCCACGCAAATGCGAGTTCACTTCCTCTAATTTCAACCTTCCCAATTCCTAATCCATTAGTGTAATTAGTACTTAGGCGTATAACCCAAACGGGTAGTAAGATGCGGTGCTAAAATTAAAAATTAATTCTACTCGATTTTCTTTTAAAGTCACTGAATTCACTTTACAGTTTGTTTTATACCTATTGGATCGGTATTTTTTTTATATAAAGATTTAAAATTTAGAGATGGGATTCTCGAAATCAGCGGTGGACTGGCAGGTTATAAGCGGCCCGAGACTACAAAAATGGTGGTCCTTAACATATATTCATAAATACCACTGAAGCTGTATTTCAGTGTAAGCTCATGTGTTGAGGTGAGGTATTTGTAGTTTTATTACTATTAAATTTAATTAAGACGCTATTTCAGCTGCATCATTGATGAAAACGTCACTATTCAGCCCGTCCAAAAGATCCACTTCAATTTTCAAATGACATGAACAAAATTGATTGTAAATTATTAGACAATATAACTTTTTGAATATTTAAACTTGTAAAATATTCGACCAGCCGCTACTTGTGTAGATTATAAATCAAGAAACTTTCAGTATTCACAAAACACATGTATATACGTTTGGCCTAAGAAATTATTTATAAACAACACCAAGAAACATCAAAAGCTAAGATTTACATTTTAGGTCATCCGTGTATGTTCACTAAAGATGTATTCTGGGCACGCTCAGATCATTTCACTGGAACTTTTGATTAATATTTAATAAAAATGATCATTTAAAATTGAATGTTTCGCTCTCTTTTAGTTTAAAGTATTTGCGGCAGCCCAAATCAAACCAGTACACTCGTGTCCTGGTGGCCCAGTCCACCCTTGCTCTAATCCAGTTGTATTGGATTGATCGAAAATTCGTAAAAATTGCTAAAAGATTACTCGAATACAATTTTAAAGGCCTTAACTTGAAATCACAATTTTAAGCAATTTATAATAGTAATAATATAGGCTTGTGTAATTGTAAAAATAACAAAATTATGAAAAGGACAAAATTATATCGGACATAATTTATTGTATTTATATAATAGGCCTACCAAACGTTTAACAATTATTTTCAAAATTAAATTTTAAATATTTTGATTTATCTATATTATAACTCTACATTTTTTAAGTTGCTAAGATTTGAATTTGAATTTAAGACTTGAAATAAAATCAAAGATTTGGATTCGAGTTCGAGTTCAAGAAATATAAGAATAGACCCATCTCTATTTTGAATCATATTGTTCTTTAATTCTTTTTTAAATGTTATATTCAAAGAAAAGTCACACTAGAATTTTTCTCTATAAATTCATTTTCCAACTAGGCAACTTACTTTATGAAAGACCAGTAAATTGTTTGGCCAATATTTTATATGTAATGTATAGAATCGCATTTTATATTTTGTTACAGTAACTGTTTAAATTCTTTATATAAAAATAAATTAACTTTAATGAGTGAACCAAATATAAATACCAATTGGATGATCCATACTATATCTGTACACATCCATATTACAATAACCATTTAAAACATCGTAATTTTACATTCTATTTTAAGAAAATTATCTGAAACTATTGTTATTACAATAACCTACTATTGAATATAACATTAAGTGCTAATTATTTTATTTAATATCAGAACAATCTCGGGTGAAATTTGTTAAAACTAACTATTTTTTATCTTTTTTTTTAGGTAAGATGCCACTTTTACTCGCAGAATCTCTGATAGATATTCCTTCGATTATGTAAGTACTAGCTACTTTTAACAGCCTACCGGATATATTCTTTAAGATATTTCCAGCAAAATATGTATAAGCCAAATGACCAGAGCTCGCCATATTCTTGAGATAAGCTAACGAGTTCCCTTAGCTAGCATCCTAACGTATTACTGTAAGAATTAGAAATGAGGATATCTTAGAAAGTAAATGCGTAAATAGAAATGTGAAACCACTCCACTGTCCGCCCATCCTAGATTTAAAAGCCCAAATCAATGTTAACGGCTGCCAAGTGTAATTCGAGTCTAATCTCATAGACTGTGCAGCCATCAATACAGGTTCCACATCAATGGTGTCTTTACTCTGATACGAATACAGTTCAATGTTCATTGGAAAGGTCTTTTAGAAAATAAATATTTATTTTTTGCTGTCAACATTGGTAACATTTTAATATGTTATTATTGTTATTTTATATATGTTGACTATATCTATTAAACGTGGCATCTGAATATCACATGACGACGTATGAATACGTGAAAGTAGATCAAATCGCTTTTCTTGCTGTCAGATAAGACCCTTCCTATGGAAAATGAACTGTATCTGAGTGATTGTCTTTGCTGATATATTTTTTCACCCCAAATAGCTATTATTTAGCTTACCTTCGTTAGAAGCTACCATAGATAGTACTTTATGACTTTGGATTTATATTAGTAGACCGTCAATTAGATAAATCATGTACACATTTGTAAACAAGTGGAAACAACCAAATAAATCAATATAAGTGTAGCGTTTTATTTTCGACGCGATAATAAAATCACAGCCACTAAGAACACCCCAGGGGCTTCAAGGAGAACAATTTATCCTGAGATGAATCAAATATTCTTCCCGATGCTACGGCAGGGGTTCTTAAGAAAACGTGGTATTAAATTGTGTTGAAAATATTTTTTTTAAATACTACTTTTTGGCTGTCTTACTTTTTCCATCTAGGAAACGAATCAATATTGTCTACACATTTTTATTTTTATTTTAACTTTACAAATTGAAAACTTACCACCATGGGGATACATTATTTGGTGGCCTAGCTTTTTTTCAAACCCTTCAACAGGATTGAATAAGTGACTAATGGAACTACTTAATTTACATTGCTCCAACTTTTATTTTTTGTAGTTCCTCTCTTCGTCATAACCTATAATCTGATTCAGATAGGAAGGAATTTTTGGACAGTTATTAAAATTACTAAAACAATGTTCACATATCATATATGTATATGTCAAATCATTTTATATGCAACTGTCACTTTTAATAAATTATGATATTAATAATTGAGAAATTATTGTAATTATAAAGTAAAACTCCCTTTGGTGGCCGAATTGTTCAAGGCACTACTCTTGCAATGGACTAGACTGCCCTTGACAGGGTGATCGTGGCTCGAACCCAGTCGGTGTACTGAGAATGGCTTTCCCTAAATGGTTTCACACCCTTTATTTCTCCATGCAAATGCAGGTATACTTCTTCTAAATTCAACCTACCTCATATATATTCTATTAGCGTTATTAGTATGTAAGCGTATACTTAAATCAAATGGGTAGTAAGATGTGTTGCTAAAAAACATACCAATATGATCTCAAATAAAACATGTTTGCATTTTTTTTAAAAGTTATTAACTACCAGAATACTAATCTAGCAGCAAAGTAATACAAATATGAATTTAGAATATTAAATATTTGCTAGAATCAACTGTAATCGAGCCAAGTTTTCTTAATCTCGTTGTTAACTAACATAAGCTTAACCTTACCACCACCATCGGTGTTCCCGTAGACTAAACCTCAATATAATATAATTTAGCTTAGACTTATTTACCTATTGCCAGATGATGGTTGAATATTTTTCCTTAAATACTTTCTCACTATCACTATATGAAAATGAGTCTTCCTTCCTTTTGTTTAACGTATTGCATTTCTCACGGTCAAATATGCCATATCTGGTCAGTCTACAGTGTTTGTAGACTTTTAACCGCTATGTGGAACAAAATGTTGCCTGGACTGTATACCTCGGAGGTTGCCTACACATCATACCCGTAATGAGATAACGTGACAACAGTGAGTATGAATGTGTGGAGCCAGTGGAAATCTTAAACCTAGATTAAGCCTAATTAACCAGACAATGATGACCATAACAACAGTTCCTCTTTCGGGAAAAATACCTATGGTACCCCCCGGGATTCGAACCCGGGACCATCAGATAAGTAGCCAGGGAAGTTTACGACTTGACTGAGATGTTGGTTCAATTGCATGTATACATCCCGGATGGTTAGTAAGATTCGTAGGGGGGAATAAATACTTAACCACGTAGACTGGTAATAAGAAAACTATTTATGAAGTTGAAAAAGAGATACATATTTAGATAAACAAAAACATCGACATAAATAAAGTAAAAATTGATGAAGAAGCATATAGATAATAGAGATGGAAGTGAGAAGAGAACATAAATAGAGAGAGAGAGAGAGAATGAAATAGAGAAAACAATGTGACAGTTGGGGTCGTAGCGGGTGATGTATTCAAACAAACCGAACAGGCATATGAACAATAACATCCAAACAAACAATAACGCATCACATACAAAACATACTGGAAGTCAAGTGGAAGAAAATGTGTTCATGTGTTTTACATTATAGAGATGTTGGTGTTTGACTGACGTCGGGATTGTACAAAATATGGCTCCACAGCAAAACTGTCGTTTAAACTCCTCTTTGTATTTTACCAACGAAAAGATAAATAGCAAAGTATTGTTAGATTGGTAGGTAGAATCTTTTTTTAAACTCCTATATTTTTATAGGCTTAAGTAAATTTTTATTTTATCCCACACTTTAGCTGTCGAACACCACTCAATCATTAACAAGGCTGGTCGCTTGGTCTATTGGTCAGCATTTCTGTCTACTAGCCTAGAGGTCTTGCTTTCGTTTCCCGTCGGTAACAGAGGGTTATTTTCCCCCTGAAGGGGAATTGTTCCTATAGTTGCCATGTCCCGATTGATTTGGCTTAAGCTAGGTTCAAGACTTCTAATGAAACCCCATAATTCTCATCATTACTAACACATCATCTCATTGGGACAAAGTAACACTACCTACATGGTTGTCCCGACCTCAGAAGACGGTTATTTATCTGCCACTGCCAGTAGAAGACCAGGAATGTTCAGCCGACAAAATATCCTAGTGGAATACGCTATATATAAGCCTATATATATATATAGGCCTTATATATATAGGCTAATAGCATGTATATTTAACCATGGGCCCACTTTGGTGGCCATGTGTTCTAACGCACCACTCTCGCAGTAGACTAGACTGCCGATGACGGCGATATTAAGGTTTGAATCTCAATCGGGTGTAAGCCTACTGAGGGTGGTTTTCCTTAAATGATTTTCCCCTCCCATCTGACGTAAATGCGGGTAAACTTCCTATAAATATAGCCTCCCTAATTCCTAAAACCATAGTAGTAATTAGTACATAAGCGTAAGACGTGGTGCTAAAGAAAAACCATGGTTTCCTGGTTCATATTACTTTATAAAGGCTATACAAACATTTTTAAATACATACTTAATACAAAAATATTTCATAACAATACAAACATGTACGGTACCTTTTATTTATCTTGCTAAGCTTATCTTGCGTTATTCCACTATTATACTGCAGTGCTTCTCAAACTGTGATATACGCACAAGCGACTTTCATGGGTACACGAACTGCTTTTAAGGGGAAATTGGCAAAATGATAAGAGGAACAAACTTGGCGGGGAATTTTTCGAATCAACTGAGGTAAATTTTCTCCTTTGGTCATCTGACATTTGACCTGTCCTTTGGGAAAATTTTATCTTATGGGTACATTAGACTTTTAGTCGTGACTAAGGGGTGCAATCCAAATAAAGTTTTAAAACCAATGGCTTATAAGATAGCAGGGCTTTTAGGGGTAGTCCCTAAATTCCTAAAAGTCTCTTTTTTAAATATGGTCTCTAAAAGTCCATTTTTTTTTGACATTTTGGTCCCAAAGTATTTTTATTGATAAAAAATACTAATAAACCGATGAAAATTACTATAAACTTTACAAAAGTTTAAATTTTACGAGAAAAATGTTGAGGTAAGTTTCATAACAGTTATTAATTTGCCTTTCTTATTATTAATCACTAGAGACAGGATTTTGCCTATTTGCCTTTTTTTTTCCTTTACCGTAAATCATAGGCCGTTGAGATATCTATGTGTTTCATGTTATTACAAGTACAATATGTTAATTTTATAGTGCCTAGAATTGCTTATTCACCTTTTGCCTAGACACCTTTTTTGTTAATTTTGATTCCCTGTTTTGTAATCTTAAGTAAACATTGGTAATACTAACTTTGACATATTTTATTTTAGAAAAAATGTGTTACAACCCCCCATTTTTTACATGATGGGGGTGGGTAACGGTAACAGCACATTTAGTTTATTAATGATCAAGGTTTCAATAAGTAGTATACAAAGATTCCTTGTAATACCCTAAGCAGTTTTCATAATATTTCACACAACAGTCGTTTTTAGCTCTGTCTTTAGGAGTGTATACCGCCCTTAATATTGAGGATGGACCCTAGGTTGCTTATGAGAATTCTTCTAATTTCACTCAAGGAGTATCCTGCCAAAGTTTGATGCAATGTTTTAGAAACACGTTGTATATAAATTTTAATGTCCTTGCTTGGACCTATCGTGAAATCTTTTAAAGGCTATAAACAAAGAATCGTTCTATTGAAATTTAGGTATCGTAACGTGTAAAAGTAGAGATCGTGATTTTTAATGCTAACCTCAGATTAAAAAAAAGCTTAAACATCTTGAAGACACTCATTTTTCCTGTGATCCATTTTATACCTATAAAATATGTAAAAACAGATAATATTCGTATAAACGGCAGCCCTAATACAGTGCTATCACTAGTGTTACCGCGTTGAAAATTATATTGTATGATTTGGTATTTGCCAAATTACAAACAAATTGTGTTTATTTATTAAAAAAAGCTTAGATTCGTGTTATTCGTGTGAAAACAGTAGAATTTGTGTAAAAATTCGTTTTATCGCAACTGTGAATTTTGCATGTCCCAACTTATAAGTCTTAATTCAATTAAGATCTGTCTTTGTAAACGTAGTAACTGTACCGTGTTTATCCCTACCTCAAATCATTAAACGTGAATTTGAAATTTAGAGATTCGATATATAGATACTTTAATGTAAATAATATAAAATTGAACTACTTTTTTTAAAATCAAATTTGTCTTTCCCAATGGGGTGATCCACGAGCCACTAGTTGCTGGTATGCAGAGCACTGTCAGTTTTCTATTGCATTGATATCATATTGCCACAGTTAGGCCTACTATAATACATATTAAGATTTTTTATTTTTTTTAGACAAAATAATATCTCGCTTTATTATTTTCAATAAAATATACAAAAGTTTTCAATTAAAACTTATTTAATTACCTCCCAAAGTTGGTGACCCTACACCGTTTCCTGTTACTCTGGGGATAAGATTGACGGTACACCTCACCAGACAAGCTTGAGAAGCACTCCTTCAAACACGGTTTATTTATTATTATCTGATATTGTCAATATTCCACAATCCTACTGTACATCCAATATACTATTTATTAGGTCTATGAATACGGATAAATCTAGATCTTCTATATAAAAAAACTCCCTGCAAAAAGTGAGACCAGCCTCAAATAACGGCACATACTAGAAGCTACTTTAATTTGGCGTGGCAGCTGCATCGCCATTTGTTATTCTCCCTTCCCTCTTTACCCCCCCGAACACATTGCCCCCCTCTCCACGAATGGAGTAATACACCACCAGGCCAACAGTAGCTCGCCAGATAAATTACAAAGCGCCTGTTTTTCACAGTAATTAAGCCACACACCAATCAACCCGTTCGATATGTTAGTGCATATGTGTGTGTGTGTGTGTGTGTATGTTTAAATGCATGTGTTGGAATTTGCCTTTTTTTTCAAGCCATGTACTTTGATTGTTTGATTTATGATGTTTATGTTGCGTTTACACCTTATTTTCTTTTTCGGAAATGTTCCTTTTAGTTTAGATGAAAATTAATAAATCAAAACATGAATGCTTATTAATTTTACTAACAAATCCTTTAGATATTATATTAATGTAATTTTGTAGATTTATTTTTAGTAGTAAAATTGGGTCAATAGTCTTTAATGTCGATTAAGCCTTTGATTTGTTTGATAGATAATTGTGGCCAAATACGTTATTCTCATCTTATATGATTTTCAACCACCTGTGAAGGTTAGTTTCAAGACATGGCCCGTGTATTAAGGCCCTTGGCCCTGTCGAATGCAAGTCTAAAACCTATTTTGTGGGATCTATTGAAAAATGTCAAAATTATTGATATTTGATCACTGTTAAAATTATATTGGAGGTGTGTATATAATAAGAATAACTTAATCAACATTTTTCTATTCTTGAATAAACTGTTTCCAAAAAGAAAATTGCTAAACAATAAAAATTCTTGAAGATTACTGTTTGTTCCCATGGCTTTGCATTTCCACGCCAAATAAAAAGGGCCAGTCGCCTTAAGGTGCCCCTATTTCTTCCCCGATGAATTCCCATTTTCTTTTCATTAAAATTAGAGTGCACTTGCTCTAAGTTCTAACTTCTTTAGCAACATAAATATGTGAATGATTTGGATGGATGGGTACATAACTGATGAATTTTTTTAATTTGTAGGGGGCCTATTTAATATATCACTAGTGCTTTACGTAATATGTTAGAAGGTGTAGGAAGCTAGACAGTAATGTATGTTGGTGTTTACACAAATAGTTTGAAGAAGGCTATAATAATCAAGATTTAACAGCAAAGAAAAAAAGATTAACACAACCTCGTGAAAATTCAAATTTGAAACAGCACTGGCCTGATGCTATTGAACTATTAAAAGTGCTGTATGTGAATAAATTAATTAATTTTGAATGGTTTAGTATTAATTTCGAACAATCAATTTCAATCGTTTGTAAAGCTACCCAAATCGTGGGTTGTGTGGTCTAAGGTGTCAGATTCGCAATATGCTACAGTGTATTAATTGTGAAGTGTAATTCGAGGATAGAATTTTACCCTAGTGCTTTGATGGGTGTTTCTTTGTCACTTTTATGCATTCATCCTCTCATTATTATAATGCAGGTGCAATTTTTCTAAGAACAAAAACTCCTACCCCTCAGAGTAAGCCATTAATCTATTTTGATTCAAACGGCATTGCTTGGAAAAAATATTACTAATCCTACCCAGGCTTGATTTTTTTTTTTTCAAATAACAACACGCACAATATAATTATTGTTTGGTTTTACTTAAAATATACATATTAACTTCACAACGTTCTATTATTTTATAAAAATATATTATTTATGTTAATATATTACATTCATTTTAAATAATTACACTGTTTAAGGTAATGTTTTTTTGGTAATACATTATAATGTAAAAGTTTTATAAATATAATCTTGATATATTTAACCAAATAACCCATAAAAACTGGAGAGGTCATAATAATCTCCTTTAATCATTTATTTTTGGATATGAAGTTGATATTTCTCCTTGAATTTGAATATGATATTTTTCCCCCTTGGTAATCCAGTTGGACAGAGAACAAATAAATACTATACTCGGTAATACATTTAAGAGTTGCATTTCATCTGTAATTTCTTCTAAGATTTGAGGTTGGTATTTTTTTCTCGGTGATCAAATTAGATAGAAACCAAATACGGTACATTCTTTTCTCGGTAGTACATATTTTTAAGAGTGACGTTTTATTTCTAATTTCTCCTTGGCTTAAAAGTTGATATATTTCCTTGGTTATCAAGTTGGACAGAAAACAAATTAACTCCATCCAGTATATTATGACATTTCCCGTTGTTCAGATCATTTAAGACGCCAGTCTTGCAATTGAATTAAACATTTACATTTATTTATGCCATTCTATAGCTTTCCAGGTTTCTTTGTTTTTTAGGTCTAGCGTTTCCAGACCGCTGTAAACACTCAAATGCACGTTTTCTTTTATTTATATTATTTTCAATATGGTTTCACAAAACTGCGATATTATAAACTTCGAGATATAATTTGTCAGTGACATTTGGCTTTGCTTTGTTTTAACATAAATCTACGCTCCCCATCCCCTAGTTCTCTTTTGTTCTTTATCTCTCACTTCTTACTGTCTTAATCTCATCCTCTGAAGTACTCTCAATTTCCGGTTTCCATCTCTCATTCTGCCATTAGAAGAGCGTGCAATATAGGCTTAAAAGCGCCGCCTACTTGATGGGAAATATCCTCCCACGCTCATGCTACATACAGAAGCTCCGAAGCTCCAAACCCACTTAAGAATTCTTAATTATCTAAAAAAATTCTTTGGTCATCCAATTAAAACATTACCTTCACTTCGAATAAAGTGACAGATGAAGCCTGTACAAAGGAATCGAACCCAGGACCTTTGTCTTAGCGTGTCAATGCTCTACTAGTGAGCTACTCAGTTATCATCCTGTTCTCAGGGATATTCCGCACTGATATTTTAATACAGAGTCTGTGATGGACGTGTAAATATAATCATTGATACCACAGCCATTGGTGACTTGGTTGTGAGTTTATGCTGCCAATAGTACAAATACTTTCTAAGTTACAAGTGAATAAAGATCGAAAAAAGCAACGATATACATCCCCCAAGCTTCGCCATTCATATATACTTTATTGTATAGCGTTGCTTTCTTCTATTACTTTATTTATTGTATGAAGGCTGGATAATATATTTATGGCTCAGAGCTGCGATATTTCGAGTGAAAAGTTGTTGAAAATTAGCTAATTTCACCTCTTCAAAAAAAATAATTAAAGTTTTAAGTATGAAAGTATTTAAATTTAGCACCACGTCTTACTACCCATTCAGTTTATACGCTTAAGTACTAATTACGCTAATAGATTAGAAATGGGGAAGATAAGATTTAGAGGAAGTGAACCCGTATTTGCGCGGAGGGAGAGTGGAAAACCATTTAGGAACTCCCCCCAGTTCACCCGATCAAGATTTGAACCTCGATCTCCCCGTCCTCGGCAGTCTAGCTCAACACGAGCGCGTTAGCCAACTATGCCACCGAGGAGGGTACGCTTTTAATCGTATACTAACATGTTGATATATATTTTAGCACAATTATTTACTCCTTAAGGTTGGTGTGTAGGGAACGTGGGGTAAGGGCAGGGTTTCTGCAATTTTATAGCAAAGCATTATGTTTTTTTGACCAAAATAATAAAATATTGCTCCAGTCGAAACAAAGAGCTTGATTTTCTTAAAATGGTGGTATCACTATTTCTTGAATATTTCTCACGAAGGAAATAAGTTGTCATTAAATTCTAGGACACACTTGACAGATATTCAAGAAATTAAGAGGTCACCAAGTTAAGAAAATTAAACTCTGTCTCTATTGGAGAAATATTTGATTTATTTCAGATTTCAGCGCTTAAACTCAAGAATATTCTGTGGCTAAGAAGTCGAATATGTCAATACTGAATACCATGTTTAATCGATTGATTTAAAATATCTTATTCTAAATTAGATATATCTCAATGCCATTGGTACATGTACCAATTCGATCCGATCATTCGATACTTTTTTACCACAGAGCCTGCCTTAAAAATATGCGTTTTAAATAAATACTAAGCATGGGAAGAATCATAGATAGCTCAGTGGTAGATACTTGACAAACAAAGCAAAGGTACCATGCTCGATTTTCGTGAACAGGTGTCATTTATCAATTTACTAATATGATACTTTATGTGGCTTAGTACATGACCTATAGATCATTTCGATCTCCTAAGCTTCACCCTTCATGACCTTATTTCATTGTAAACGCATTAGATTTCTTACATCGTATTTTTAGGGCACCTAACTTTGCATTTCTACAACCCTAACATTTATAGAATTAATTGTTAAATTACTACCTGGACATGGGAATCCAACCCGGTGATAGGATTCTATATATAATTAAATTAAATATGATTCAACTATCGTAACTATCCTGTGGACTACCACCACATAACCGTTTGCGATACATATGAATTAAAGCATTTTATTTCTCGACATTTTGATGCATTTGTTTTATTAATTTATATATCCGTGATTTATTTCCATTTGCTGTTTTTGTTGACTTTAGGTCACTATTTAATGTTTATTAACATGGTAAAATCCACCACGATGGTCACATGATTTAAGGCAGCGCTCTAACAACAGACTAGATTGCTGATGATGGGAGGTTGGGGCTCAAAGAACCCTTCCTAACGTACCAAGGATGTTTTATTTAACTAAATGTTTCCCCACATATTTACATAACTACGTATTTATCTACTCTATAAGACTACCTCTATGTCTAACAACTTGTCTCAATTGGTAGTGAGACTGCCTATTTATTATAAGGGTACAGGGTTTGATTCCGACCATGGCAGAAAAATTTATCTTTTGTGAAGATTAGGCTTTCTCTTTTCATACTGATGAATTACCTGCGGAGGGTTGGGTGTTGCGTCAGTTCTGAATCTAAGTTGTTGTTGTTGTTGTTATTATTATTATTATTATTATTATTATTATTATTATTATTATTATTATTATTATTAGCACCGCGTCTTACTACCCGTTCGGGTTATATGCACTTACGCTAATGTGTGATGGTAGGGTGATTGTGAGATGAAATGGAGGACCTACAGTTTAACGTGGAATTCGAACCACGGTGGAGGCCTGATATTCCACACATTCACAAGTTGTGATTAATACACGTCTTGTCAGAGGTGAAGGAAGGCTTGGCAATCAGATAAATCTGTTCTGGGAACGAGGATTGAGCCCTGGACTCCTAGCACAGAAGTCCAACACCTTACCCCTAGACCACCAGATCACCTAAATTTAAGTTAATATTAAAGTAGTTTGCTGATATAACCTATATATTTTTAGTACCGCATCTCACTTCCTTTTCAAGTTATACGCCTATGTAATTTACTATTTATTACGCTAATGATTTAGGGATAGTGACGGTTGAATTTACAGGAAGTGTACCGGTATTTGCATCGACAGAGAGTGGAAAACCATTTAGGAAAATAACACTTTCTGTACACCCGACAGGGATTTGAACCTTGATCTCTCTGTAATTGACAATCCAGTCTATCGTGAGAGCGATGCCTTAGACCATGCCACCACCGGAGCAGATGCTGATACAATTAATCAGTTTGCTCATAAATTGCCCGTTAATATATCAAATAAAAAATCTAACTTTATCATCCTTACCCTATTAATGAGAATGTGCCTTTATCCCAAACCGGTGTTTATAGGTGGCGCGAACAAAACAGGTAAGGAGAGTGAATTTATTGACAGAGGTGAACGAACTTGCAACTTAGCTGAAGCGAGGAAGGGAAATCACACCGAGTAACAAATAAATATTTGTTCCAAGCCTAGAATTGAAGCTCAGTCCCTAGAGTTAAAGCTATGCACACTAGCGTACGCCCAAATATTCCGTGACCACGGAGCGATTGAACGCTAAACGTTATTTGGTCTTTGTCTCTCTGCGGTCAACTAAAGATAGATCATAACGATAAAGACTACAATTTAGAGGACGAGTGACATCACGAAGAGGTCTTCAAGAAGACTAAAGTCAGTTCCAGGGGGTAAAAGGAGTGGGGGTTAGGGCCCAAAGGGAGATTTTGACCCACCACTGCAATGCCGCAATCCAATGATAGATATACGTGATGCAACGGAAGGATTGAAGACCTCTTTTATATAATATATAAAAGAATAAACTTGATATTACTAGGTTTTTCATCAAATAATTATGTATAAGAGTGTACATATTTAATAACAAACATATTAGACCTTTCTTTTTCCTTTTATTTTTGTACTAAAAAGAAATTCTTTAGATTTTTTAGTTTAGAGTCAATTTTATAAGTTTGAATCAGAGGCCTGCATAAACATAATTGTTACTTTTCCTCAAAGTAATAGTTATGCAACCCGCCTCGGTGGCGTAGTTAGCTAACGCGCTAGTCGTGTTGAGCTCGACCGCCGAGGACGGGGAGATCGAGGTTCGAATCTCGGTCGGGTGAACTGGGGTGGTTTTTCCTAAATGGTTTTCACTCTCCCTCCACGCAAATGCGGGTTCACTTCCTCTAAAATTCAACCCTCCCAATTCCTAATCCATTAGAGTAATTAGTATTTAAGCGTATAACCCGAACGGTAGTAAGACGCGTGCTAAAAAAAAAAAAGTTATGCAACAAACTCCATGACTTTATATACAACACATTTGTGTCTGTAAAGTCAAACAATTAAAAACTTTTTTTTTAATATTTTGTTTTGTCCATCGATAAAACACTTTATTTATCATCATAATTATTTTGTGGCCCTATTAAAATCAATAATATTAAAATGAAATTTGGTATTTGAAAATATGAGGATAGTAATACAAAATATTTGTCTATACAAACATTTATTTTATTAGTTTTATATTAATTTTTCTAGGCTACAAACTAATTCACATAGTTGCATGAAAAATAATAACTAGTCACTACTAATTTTGTTTTGATGATTGTTTTTGCAACAACAAAAATAGAATAATTAAATAAAAGCGAGGGGTTTTACGTAGGTCTACTATTATAAAAATCTTACCATGATAAAATTATATCCAAATACCGATGTATGCAATCACGTTAGCTTTAGTTTTAACTTGTGTATTATTGTAAATAGCTTGATTTTATAAATTTATTATTGCTCTTCTCTTACAAACCATTGATAACTTTCTAAATATGCAACCTATAATTTAGTTAGAAAAATATAATTCGGTTCCTACTTAGGCCTTACAAATAGTGCAAGCCTACCATTTATTTATTCATGTGCTACCAATTTATTTTAGTTAATTGTCGCTTGAATGGGTCATTGCTTTTTACCTAAAGTCCAATTTTCTTAGGAAGATTCTCATCTTACAGCCAGAAATGTTACTAAATATATTTTCATGTAAGTACAGATTCCATCTTGCGATCTGCAATTGCAACTTTATATACCTTTATTAATATCTATAAAATAAAATGTTAGCAGAAAAAAGGTCGATAAAATTGTGTATTTTCTAAAAGTTTCTTCCTGTGAAAATTAGACTTTACCACATTTATTCCAAGTAATATTAATTTAAAAAAATATGTTTTAAAGGTCACATGTTTTTTGTCCCCGAGTGTATGCACAGTGACTTGTGTGGCGTGCCGCTGCTAACGAAGGGTTTGGGGAGGGGGGTTCACGTGACCTCCGAGGGGTCACTGAGATGACGCGGGTAATTTGCGACTTGACACCAGTCGGTAAATCACGATCTAACAGTGGCACAATATTATGCTCGGTAGTGGGTACAATATAGCACCGAAGAGTTGAAACACTCTAAATCATACGTTTGACACTTGAGATTTATTGTCACGATCAGAATCAACCGATGAAAATACACGAAAAAATCTTATCTCTCTAATGTTTGTCTGTTCAAGTACGTGAAGTTAAAAAAACTAAAATTTAGTAGGATTTTGGCTAGAAGAAACCATTAGAAAAGACAAGAACAAACAAGCATTTTTGTTTGTGATCAACTTTTTTTAGCATTTTACTATAGTAGTCATACACAACTTTTTCCATATCGCGGACCCCTTGAAGCCAATTATAATTCGCCACAGCCCCTCTAATAACCCCCACCATACGAGGTGAAATTAACCACCCACCCACACATCTATTTCTAGTATTCTACGTAACCTATTTCATATTAATAATAGAAAAAAATATGTTTAGTCAGACAATAATGAAAACAAAAATCTGTTTAAATGTGAAAATGCATATAGATAGACAACTTAGAATTATAGATTGGTTTTGGAGATCCTTACAGGACTCTTGGTGAACGCCAGGTTGGGAACCTCTGTGTAACTATAGCATTACCCTATATCACTATAGCATTACTCGCATCGGTGGTCGTATGCTATAACGCGTCACACTTGTGTTGGATTGAACTATCAATGACAGAGAAATTAGAGTTCGAATCCCCAATATTATTGACGGAAGTTGTTCGTAAAGGGTTTCCCAATCTCCATGCCAATTTGGGTAGTATTTTTTTTTAAACTCTACATTTCCTATTCCTACTCCACTAGCGTAAAGTCCGAATGGAGACTATAGTCGTGATAAAATAAAATAAAACAAAACGAGAAAAAAAACACACTACTAGATCAGAATCCACTCTACGGTTCTATTCCCATACATAGATCCTTAATATATGCTTGTTATTTTACTGTCCTGGCATCACAGGCTTGGAACAAACTAGATAACTGCAATAGACTTGTCACCTAACATATAAAGTTTCATTATAAGCGTGTGGTCACACAATGTCTTGTCAAATAAGCTAAATTGAACTCTTGAAACTACTTGACCTGGGAATGAGTGTGTGGATGAGCGTGCAAATGGTTTTCTAGTTATTTGAATTTTCCTTTAAATTTTGTATTTTATTATTATTACCTCTAAAATGTGTTCATATATAAATTAATGTAATATTATATGTTGTGTTTATACTCTGGTTAATTGAAGAGAAGACTAACGTCTTAAATTAGCCACGCAAATAAAAACTATTATTATTATGATTTAGTTTTAATATTAAAGACTATCAAATGTGACAATTGCAAATCACACAATATGATGACGTATGAGTGTATGAACCTGGTGTTTAGTAACTTCTGTGACTTTCAAAATTTACCTTATATCTAAATCTGATTAACTCATTTCAACGTATATTTAATTGAACTAGGAGGGTGAGGCCTTAAACCAGCTTATTATAAAGTCTACTCCCTTAAATAGTTTCATGTACTCACCAAGAATTTAGTAGCAGTTAGTGTAGTCAGCCAACTATTTGAATTGTTTCCAAAATACTCAAAAATAATGATTCTGACGTAAATATAGCAGGTGGTTTTTGTGCGGTTTTTTTCATAACTAGGCTCTCTATTTTATGTAGTTTAATGTTGTCTTCTCTGTAAGATATTTTGTTAACATCTGTCAGATTAATAGATTTAATTTTTGTTAACAATTTGTAATATACTTTTATAAATTAGGGCAAGATCAATGTAATTTTAAAACTTGCCACCCTGTTCAATATTTAAGACTTTATGCAGAAAAGAAAATTCAAAAATTATAATGGTGTATGATCACAGTAACTAGATGTCTTCAAACTTGTTTCCATCCTTTCAGTGTTTTGGTGAGTGAAATGACTGTTTTTCCAAAATAGGCCAACTTGAAAAACACGTAGGCTTCTATCTTGTACTAGGAAAAAAATGTTTGTTTTATTTAGATTTTTATCACTGCGTTTATTACCTGTTCAAACTTTACGCATATGTACTAACTACGCTAATGAGTTAGGAATATGTAAGTTTGAATCTAGGGACATGTTACCAGCATTTGCGTGTAGGGAGAGTGAAAAACCATTTAGGGAAAAGCACCCTCTGTAGACTCAGCCCGTATTTTAACCCCAATCACCCCGTCATCGGCAATCTAGTCCATTGAGAGTGTGACGCCTTAGATCATGCGGCCACCGAAGCAGATGATTTTAATATTAATTTAAACATTCACTCAGGGAAAAAAGTTGACTAATGTTTTAATTTTTTTTTTTTACTTTGATCATGCTTAGCACTAACAAAAGGAATGCTAAGCCTTCCCTCGTATATGTGTTAGTAGGCTTAATATTTTAGTTATGTTTTAGTTCAGGAATATATAATATCACAAAGAACAGTTGAAACTCGTCAATGAATATATTAAATATAGTAAAAGGTGTCAACAGTTTAAAAATAGATCTACTAATAGAAAACGTTACAATAATTTCGACCAAAGTTGGTTAAGGCCTAAAGCCGAAAACATGCCTTCCTTTAGACACATTTTTATATTATTATCATTACTTTGGTATAATTAACAAGACAATATTAATTACATTTTAGTAAAATAATAAATTAACTCGGTCAGTAGCGTGGCTATTTTTTTAGTTAATGGTTTCGAGTTCGATTCCGGGCATGGCGAAAAATGTATTATTGGTGAAATGTGGTTTTTCCTAGCACAGTGTTGAATTAACGGCTAGAGGGCTGAATATTGTGTCTTTTCTTGATTTAAGTTTATAAGTCGTGTGATAATAACTTATAATCAGTCGGTTCAGAAAGTGCACTTTAAATACCTCAAATGAAAAGGAGAAAAAACTAAGTAAAGCTGTAGTTTAAAAAAAAACACAGGCTTTGAAGAATGTAACTATACTTATAAAAATATTCTTATAAACAGGATGTTACACTATAAAATGGAAAGGATCATAAATGGAAAACAATATCAATCGTTTAGATTATTTCCAACTTTGGGATTCACATTCCAATATTTAAAACTTATTTGAGTTAAAATTACAGTATCTAGAAGCTATACGTTTTAAGGGTGCGTTTTAACAGATAAGATTCCTTCCCACATTTGAGTTCGTTAAAAATGACTTTGAAACTGATTTGACAAATTGATAACACACTTCAGTAGGCCTACTGCTCGTCTATGGTGGGATTGTAGGTAATTGACAGCTAAAAGAGGGTTCTTTATTGCAAGCATTTGCTGGAAATATTATAAGAATCGTTTTATAACACTGTTTAATGATAATATAGCATTACTAAGCAAATAATAATTATTATTTCCGGGTATGTTGATATTATACTTTTCACAAAGTGAAGTTGAAATATATAATCAAAATCTTTTATTTAGTAAAATATTATCAAGATTAAATATTTTCTCATGAATCGTGACTATCGATATTTTTTTTTATTTAGAACTGCTATATTTGCGTTGGATAATAGTTCACATTTAGGTGACACGATTCTAAATCGTTATGACTGTGTAGTAATTTTTCCTTTTTATATGAGAAATAACATATTGTGTTAGTAAATATTGAAAATGATAAGCTAACCGCCCACGTAAGGAACACGATTTTGATTCTTTTTCTTGAATTAAATAAATCATGTGGGTTAAATTATTAAGTAGACTTAAGTATACATGTAAGTATATGTATGTATGTATGTATATATGTGTATATATGTATGTATGTGTGTATATATGTATGTATGTGTGTATATATGTATGTATGTGTGTATATATGTATGTGTGTATGTGTGTATGTATTTATGTAATTATGTAATGTATGCATTGTATTTATTGTATTTATGTATTGTATTATTGCATGTATCTACTTTCACGTATTCATACGTCAGTAATTGTGTTCTGCAGCTGTCACTTTTGATTGATATAAGATAACACTAATCCTGTTGTAAAATTTTATTAATGTGATTGAAAGAAATACAATTTTAGAAAAAAATTTTATAAATCTAAATTTTTAAACATCTTCTATTCACAAATCTGTTATCTATAATCTCTCTGTTATTATTTATGCAAATAATATTTTTCCATTATAATTATTAGAATATATTGGACGATTTTTGTGGCAAATTAATATGTAAAACAACCAATTTTAAACAATCATAAATCTTCTTAATGACAAAAATATAATGAATATTTTAAAATTATCTTTCTATTAAATTTTGAGAGTGTCTATAATGGAAAGAGAGGGAAAAAAAAAAGGATATGCATTGATTGTGTGGTAAAAGTCGGTTTCCATGTCCCAGTCATTCATGAAGATGTGGGATGTCCATAAAGAAATTCTCGAGTCACATGATGTCCTTTTCTCAGTGTTTTCCCTCAAGTACACAAGTACATTAATTCTGTCTCGAATGTCTCTTGGTGGACTTGAAAACGTCTCAGCTCGTTCCAAGCTACATGACGAATAATTACAACTGCGCAATGGAGGTAAGTACCTCACCAGTAACTCTTCTTCCCTTTTTAAAACCCGAACGCTAAGTCCTATTTCTCTTCCTTTACACTGGAAAAGCCTCACCCCCTTTCTCTACCCTTACTCCTTCCCAATCTCTCCCCCCAACCCACCGATCTTTTTTTTTTTTTACCCCTCACAAGACAAATTATTTTATCTTCTTATATTTTTTTTCTTCGTCTCTTTCTGCTCGTACTTGTTTTTCACATCCAACCGATATTTTTTACCTATTTTTTTTTCTTTTAGGTTTGATCTTATACAGTACATCACGTGAAAGTAAAAAGTCGTACATTCATTAAGACAGTTAACTTAATTTTGGAGATCTAAATTGCTGATTATTTGAAGTACTATTTATATTTTATTTTTAAATTTTATTTAAACTATAGCAATGTGTTATATATGATAATTTATAGTTTAAATTGATTTATTTGATTTTGTTTGGATTTTGATTACCTAACAAAAGTAGTATTTCATAGTCCAAGCAAGTCGATTATTGATTTTTGTCCAAATTATTTTATTTTATTTTCATTTCAGGAAAAAACAGAATCCGTCACTGCAACGGATATTTACTATCATATTTATACATTCGGATAAAACAAAAATCAATGTTTGTTTTGAGCCAAAAGTTTGTCACTTTGAAATAAAACGTTTTATTATTAATTTCCAGAAATAGAATTTAGTGTAATGATACTTATCATAATATTTAATACTTCGTCAAAACTTACAAGGTGTTTACTAATAAACAACTTCATATTATATATATATATATATATATATATATATATATATACTATATCTTATGGTTAGACCATTAGTAAAGATATAAAATAAACCAAAAACCAACTCTGGATAATTCCAGGTCAATTTAATGTCCTTTCCAAGAGCACCTTTATTTCGAATAGAATATTTCATGTCATTAGGTCTAATAGTCCTGGAACTACAGCGTTGACAATCAGAATATTATCTCACATTAAGAGTAATCTATGTAATATCATATATACCTTTAGCCCTCTCTCCACTGTGTTACGTAGCTTTTAAAATCAAAATTGAATTTACATCTTTTTTAGGTTGTAATTATCTATCAGTAAAGCCATTAATGGCGAGAATATGTACTATAATATAATATATGTGTTACTTAGCAATGTGATGTACCCGCCCTTCTCCCCTGTAGATATTAGAGCTCCTACCTACCCCCTCTCAACATTTTACGTGGTCTAATGAATGATCCCTTATTTCTTTGGCTACATATACTCCAGATTATTGGATTTAATTTTCATTAAGTTCCTAGACCTACTGTAAATTAAACTAAAATATTAAAATTAGACCCGCCTCGGTGGCGTAGTTGGCTAACGCGCTAGTCGTGTTGAGCCAGACCACCAAGGACAGGGAGATCGAGGTTCGAATCTCGGTCGGGTGAACTGGGGGTGGTTTTTCCTAAATGGTTTTCCACTCTCCCTCCACGCAAATGCGGGTTCACTTCCTCTAAATTCAACCCTCCAATTTCCAAATCCATTAGCGTAATTAGTACTTAAGCGTATAACCCGAACGGGTAGTAAGACGCGGTGCTAGAACTTTAACTTTATTAAAATTAGGTCCCCGTTACCATGCTATGAAAATCTAATCATTATTTACAAACATTTCCAAGACAAAAGATACATTTTTTAAATCATCAATTTTACAAGACCACAAATTTCATATTAACAGCATTTTATAAAATTCAAACATATTGTTTCCGTACGATAACTTTTTATAATTGTACGAGTGTTATTTTATAATTATTGATAACATCCACAAAAGTGACATGATTCAAAATATGAGTAAATAAAAGTAGAGCTAGCAGATTTTCTATCTGTCAGACAGAGTTTATACCTATAAAAATTGGATTTTAAGATTATATAAGAGGTGCAGGTATGCACCAGTGTTCATTACAAATTGATTATAAAAAACCAGTCACATTTTTATTTGAGTGACTGGGAAAATCACATTAAAACACTAATGGTAGAGCTTTGAGAAATGCATTATTCAGAGTAAATGTACCCAGATTTGTATAGAGGAATATTTGGAAACTATTTAGTGAAAACAACCCTCTGTACATCTTGATCAGGATTCGAAGCGTGAACTCCTAGTCACTGATGAACTGGACTAGATCTTGACATTTAGTGCCTCGTGCCCGCCAGTGCGAGTATAATATTTTTATTCTACAGACTGTACTCTTTCTTTCTCTCACTACCTACTTTCTTCAACATTCGTTTCTTTCCAAGATCTCTTTTTTTTTTCCTCCCCCTTCTCGATCTTTCTCTCTTTCCCTCTCCCAACAAAGATAGATTACTCGACCATTCTTGCAATTTCCCTGTCGTATCGGGCCCCGTAAATTCCCGGTGAGTTATGGGCTGGAGTTGGAAATAGAGGGGCTTTAGAGGGGAGGGGGTATAGAATGAGTGGAATAAGGAGGAGACAGGGTACGGGTGGATCGAAATCTCCCAGGGACCAAAAGGAGGAAGAAGATGGAGCATGCAGCAATGGTGGCGGGTTTTGGGAACTTAATTCGGTTTGCGTTTAACTTGATATCTTTTTACTGTTTATCTGGTGGGCTTTAAATAATTAAAAAAATTATTGGTACATCACATTTTTATTTGTAGGTCTTAAACTTCAAAAATGTAAATGTACATTGTACACCATGATATAAAAACTATAAAATTGAATTAATACAAAATTATTATGTCCAATTCATTTCTAATTAATGAAAAAAATTTGTTTTTAGAAACTGTTTTGACCCACAACTGATTTAATTATGTTATAGGTAAACCTACTGTTAAAATAATTATTTTCATCCAATAATAATAACATACGGGTTTAAATTAGCTACAAAAATATATGTTGTCTTAGAAAAATAACATTACACTCCTAGCAATAGTTCCAGAAGCTTTATATCTAAGACACGAACCCTGGGATCAAACCAAGGTCTTAAAGATATGTATTTGGTGCTCATAACCTCAAGCTCTCATAAATTGTTGGTATGAGTGATAATAATAATATATCAGACCCTTTAACAGGAAAATATTTGATTACTTTATATATTTTGTGCCCGCAACAGTGGCCGAATGGTCAAAGGCGTCACTCTCGTGTTGGACTGGCCTTATGACGGGGAGATAGGGGTTAAACTCCGAGTCGGATCTAATGAGGGTGGTTTTACCTAAATGGTTTCCCACTGTTCTTCTGAGCAAATGTGGAAGATTACCTCTAAAATCCTTCCTTCCTCATTCCTATACCATTAAAGTAACTATGCATAAAAAATGAACAGGTAGTAAGACGCAGTGAATATAATTATTTACATATCCGTTCTAAGACTTCAAAGATTTGTTTGTTTTAAAATGCTCTCCAATCTCTCTCCAAGCAAACACAAGTACACTTTCATTAAAATTATACTTTACCCTTTACTTCCCCATTAGTGTAGTTATTGGAAGATATCCTGGATGGGTAGTAAGATTCGATGTTTTAAAACTACTTGGGATAGTGACGATAAGTTGTATTACTGGGGGATTGTCTCGCTAGATTTTCCCCGATCTATATATAAAAACACTAACTATCGACTCTATACAAAACGTAGACAAACAAACTTGATTAACTTTTTTATACCTCAATAAATACTCTCCAGTTTCTGTTCGTGAAATGTTTAAACACTTTTCTTAAATACTTATTTTGCCATTAATTTAAATTAAACTCTTAATATTAATTATTGTTTTCAGCCCAAAATTTTTCACTTTGAAATAAACCGTTTTATTATTAATTTCTAGAAATAGAATTTATTTTTAAATGTTGTCCTCATTTGAACTAAAAATTTTCGAAGCTGACAAATTTAGTGTAATGATACTTATCATAATATTTAATATTTCGTTGTTTTGGATTAAAAGTGTTTTACAATCAATACTTCTCATTATCGAAATGTTGACGTTTTAATATTATGTGTCATACAGGCAGGACATCCCAAGTTCCCTCCAACCAGAGACATATTACAAGACCTTATAGTTATTAAATAAAAATGATGAATCAATAATAAATAAATAATGAATCAATAAACTTTAGGATAAGTTTGTTTTAGACCTTTCAGAGCCAAATTTCGTAATTTCTACTACTAATAAAAGCAAAAAGGATTATTTATACATCCATGCCTACATGCATCAAAATTTAAAAAACTTGAACATTAGAGATCTGATGTTATAATATACTTACACCATTTTGTAACTAGTATCTAGCAAATTAGATGTGCAATTCCAACAAGTCATGTTTGTAATGTAGTACAGTGTTAAATCTTGATATTTTTTAACGTGAAAAATAACACAAGAAAAATCAACAAGTTGTAGACTCCAATGTTTAATTTTGTGACTCCCAATTGAAGCATTCTCTATTTAAAAATTATGTATTTAACGCCAAAACAATTCATTTTCGTCAAGTCACATCTTTTTGTGCTTTTACTGTATTACCTTTCTATTATTCATTGTGTTTTATTAGTATAGTTCAATTAATTTCTGTCACACTTTCAAGTAATATAATTGTATATAACACACACACTTAATTTAAAAAATTATATAGGCCTATAAAAATGAGTGAAAGTGACTTTCATTAAAACAAATAATACATACAATTTTAGCTTAAATTATATTCTACAAATTAAAAGATGTGTTCTTCCCTTTAGAAAGGGATAGCACCTAAGTGCACAGACCATCAAAGGAATGTTGAAGGGTCTGCCCTGGACATACCTCAGGGTAGCCGAAGTGTACAGAAGGAGGACCCGAGATCATTAAAGCATGGCTGACTCCTTAACTGGTCCCTTGCTGTTATTTACATAACACAGAACAAATGTAAGAATGACAGGTGTTTCGCGTAACAGAGAGGCAATAGAACCAACTGACTACTCATTCTGTGTTTTATCTCCTGTGATTCAAATTGCAGCCTAACCTAACCTATCCTAACCTAACCAAACCTAACCTAACCTAACCTAACCTAACCATAGGTACCTATTATGAATACCAGGGAGTGGGGGAGGTATTCCCCAAGAGAAGGGGTTGTTTGTTTACATACCTCCAAGCTCATGTTGGCTGACTGAAGTCAAAAGGGGTGTCAAAAGGGGTGTCCACCTAAACATCCTTACAGCACGAAACAAACCGTGTGCACTTAGAAATCCTTTTCTGACCACCTGTGCACCTCGGCAACACCCTTAAAAAGTATTGCGTACAAATCTAATTATATCCCCGCATTATTTGAAAATGAAGGCGAAACATAATAAATAATAATAGCGAATGTCGACTAGAAATTTGGTGTTCCATTGATTGGACACCAATGCCTCACACTGTATTTATTCACCAGTCGGCCAACTCCTCGTTATAAATGTTATTTTTAATTGGAAGCTGAGACACGCGATTTATTGTCCTCGTAGCCTGTTATTGGAAGGTTTTTATTAGAGGTTTATTCTCCGGTGGTTTAGACTATATGGAGGGTTGAAAAGAAAAATGGCGGGCATATAGAAAAGAGGGAGCGTGCTTGCATTAATATACGGAAACTTGAAGGTTTTAACAGAGACATATTAATCACAGATGATTAATTACTGCACACACATTTTATAGCTCCATGTAGGGTTTATTTATAGCCGAAAACTACTATTAGGTATTAATGTACTATTACAATTTATTCACCTTATTACCCACTTAGTCTCTGGGATTAGGAACTTGATAGCTCATTTCTGGACTTTAAAAAAAACACGACACCTATCCCTATCTTGAACAAGTTCTATCCAATCCACCTCATTACACCCTCTATCTTAAATTAAAATATATTTTACATCTTACACTTCTTTTTTTGCTAATGGGATGGCAAGTCATTGACTGACCTAAATTAGAGAAGTGGTATGGGCTTCTTATGAATAATATAAAATGATTATTTTAATATTTTTCCCTTGCAAATAAACAAATATTTTAAATAAATAATATTATTTCCTAGCACTCTTTACAAACACAGTAAACCCACAGCTGTGTCCTATGAGTCTGAAGCGTTTGACTCAAACTGAGTTTTGGTCACTTTTGACGGGGATATCATAGATCAAATTCCAATCGGGTGTATTAATGTATCCTAAATTATTTTCCAAATGCGGTTAACCTGGGGGTATGGAAAGACGCAGTGCATTAAAATTAAATAAAATTAATTAATATACCAATACAGATCATTTTAAGCATTCAACACTAGAGGTAGCTATCGTGAAATTGGCTCAAAGTCCCATAGGAAGGTAGAAAAGTTACTAAATCTACGTTCACGTATTGATACGTCAAGTAATGTGTTCTGAAGTTGTCATTTTTTTATATATATTACCAATACCTCTCAAATAAAGCAAATAAAATAGTAAAATATTATCAATATTGGCTATAAATAATGTTTGTAAACTATAAAAGAACTTTCCTATACAGATTGAGTAGCACCAAACTCTTTTAGACATAATATCAATCCAATTTTCTCCCAGAAATATTATTGACCTTCCCACAATCCATGGTTCGCCTCTCAGTTACGTTTCATCCAAGAAAATAACCATAAAATCCGGATTAAACTGATATGTATATTTCTAAAACCATAAGTTAGCTCCTTTCCTCTCTCCCTCTTTCTGAGAATTCCAACATGAGTGTAAGACATAGCTAAGCGTCGTGGAGGGTTATAATGATCCTCTATTTATTAGTGAAGGGGAGAATGATTTCACGGTGACTTCAAGTTGTGAGCTATGACATTTACCCTCATATCAGAGGGGTTGTATAGGAAGGAATGTCAAGAATTGTTTGTGGTAGGAGGGGTACCATAAAAATAAATGGCACGGGACTCCGCGCGGACTTTCTCGCTCTATTGTTTAAAAATGGAGATATTTAATCAAAACTCGTAATTTATGTGAAACAAAATTATATAAACTAGCAAGTCCAAGCATAAATTGCACTATACTTATGTAAAACATTTTTTGAGTCCCAGTTTTAAATCTTTTAATTTTATTTTTAAAGAATTAATGTTCTCATTTATATGTTTGGATCAATAAAAAAAAGATCAATATTGGGTCCACAAGAGTCAACACTTCGTACTAAAATTTTGACTTCCAGTTAAAATTTTCGACATTTTATTAGGTGTTGTACATCTTCAGGTTATCGCATTGCTATTAAAAAAATCCTCATCTATAAATTTTGACCAATAAAAAATGTAAATATTGACTATTGAGTCTAAAATGGAGATAGATCATTGTTGTACAAACATTTCTCCTAAGAGGTCTAAGGAAAATAACATAAACTTTTTGAAAGACTTATATTTAATTACTCTTTGGCATTGGAGAATTATTACGTTAAGACTTAAGTAGTATCTCTTTACACCTAAAGCTCATAGAATTGTATTAATATATTTGCAAATATCTCAGAAACTGTTGGTTTTATAAAAATAGATTTCAGATAAAAGTTTTTTATTTTTAATAGTAAGTTACTACAATTTTGCAATGGTAAGTTATTTATTATCACAAATAGTAGCGGGGATACGGAAATTTCTGCTTCTGTGAAGTATCCTAAAAGTCATTTTTATAAGAAAATGGAAATAGTAATTTTATTTGTGATTTTAATCAACGCCTATATACAAATTACAAATTAATCAGGTGACCTGGTGGTCTAGGGGTAAGGTGTCAGACTTCTGTGCTGAGGGTCCGGGGTTCAATCCTCGGTCCCGGCACAGATTTATATGATTGCCAAACCCTTCCTTCACCTCTGACAAGAGGTGTATTAATCACAACTTGTGAATGGGAGGAATGCCAGGCCTCCACCGTGGTTCGGATTCCACGTTAAACTGTAGGTCCTTCATTTCGTCTCACAATCACCCTACCATTACACATTAGCGTAAGTGCGTATAGCCCGAACGGGTAGTAAGACGCGGTGCTAATAATAATAATAATATTAATACAAATTAATCAAAATTGTTAGAGCCGATTTTGAGAAAATATATTTGTTCTTCTTTTTGCTTTTTATTTATCCACCCCTAATTTTAGGGTTAAACAGACACACAGACAGATGATATTGTAAAAAACACTTTTTAGGGTTCTGGGGGACATGAGACTTTGACATCCAATCAAGATCAAGATCAGATTTTTTTTAAGGTCGCAATACTTTCGAAAAGTTAAAATATATATATATATGTTTGCGTATGGCTTGAAAATTATTGGTTTTATAAAAATATGTTTCAAATAAACGATTTGTATTATAAATAGACATAAATATTTGCAATGATAAGTAATTTCATATCTCAAATAGTTTCGTAGATATGAAAAAAAAAAGAGAATTTACGCCTCAAACCAGCGCCCTTAAAGTTCTATTTTTTTTTTTTTTTTTTACTATCAGAATACTTTCTCTACCTGTAAGGTAACGAGAAAGTAAAAAGGAAATATTTTCAAAATTATGATGTTTTTGTATGAATGGAGGATAATCACTTAGGCGTAAAATAATTTTGTTTATGTTTTGAGATGCATACTTTATATTTTATCTTATAATTTATTTGTATTTTCGACACGCCTAAATTATTTGGGAAAGGAAAAAGATTTTACTGAACTAGAAGCTTACTTAGAATAATTAAGCAATATGACGCACTTTGGAGAGCCCATGGTCCAAGACGTTAATCTCACAAACAGCTATATTGCTGAAGATTGGGATTTTAATCCTGGTTGGGTGTACTGAGAGTGTTTTCAATAAATGGTTTCCTCCTTTCCTAATTTCCTCTCAATTTTACCTTACTCATCCTTACAACATTAACCTAATCAATATATATATATACGTGGGGAGAGGGGGTGGAGACGACGACTCCCTTCACACCCCTGAGAAAAATAGGCTATGGTATGGCTAGCTCAAACCCAAGTAAATCTTGACTTTTTTTTTTATTTCTGACCTCACTTTTCTTTCTTGTCTATGAGAAAGAGAGAGACAAAAAGACAATGCATTCCAAAGTAGAACCGCATTCTATATATAAGTCACTTCATCAAAGAACACTTCTGATTAAGTGAAGACCCCCTTTCCCTCCTTTTTGTTATATTCGCCAAACAGCAACAGCATCCCCCTTATTCCCCTTTTCCCTTTCTTATTCTCATTTAACTTCCTTAGAGTGATGTCCCTTATCTACTTTTACCCGCATTTCTTTGACACTTTTGTATTTTCCCTTGTGTTATTTTCTCTCTCCAAGACGCCATCACTCTTTCTACCCCTCTTCCCCATCCTACTTTCTTCTCCCTCAACCGGTTTCATCCTTTTTGTCTCTGTTCTCTCTCTCTCTTCCACTCCAATTTATCTGTGACATCCCCCCCTCTCCCTCACTCTTCCCTCTTCAAAAAAGAACCCCTATGTCCCCTGTAAACCACCCCAGCATCACGGTTCCGTCAAACAAAACTCCCATCTCCACATTTGCTGAGATGTTTATGATGCTCTGTTTTAGAGCCATCTTTGACGATATAAAGTATCAATAAAGAAAGGGTTTAGTCGTTGTAGCGAATCATCGCTTTTTGACAGCTGTAATTCTTTGGGTTAAAATAAGTGTTTGGAAGATGATCGTAAATCTTTCAAAACAAGAGACGACAGTGATTTATTAACTTTAGTAACGTATTATTGATAACACAGTTACACGCTGAGATCACCTTAGACCCCCCTTCCCACCCAAAAAAATATATTTATTTGGGTAACTTATTTAAAGTTCACTTTATTAGCAGACCACTTGTATTATCTTAGAAGTACAGGGTGGGGCAGAAACAATTAGACGATCTATGCTGAGTAAATTGATGGACAACGTGCTGAGGTTTGCCTGACGTCCAGTGGAGCTCACCTGAGCGATATTATCTTCAAAAAAGTGCAAGAGTGTATTAATAGTTTGCTTTTATTTAGCTAGTGAATATTTACTTTTCAATAAAAGTGTTAATTTTCAAGTTACTAGTCCTCTAACTGTTTCGGCTCCATTCTGTATAAGAAAGATAAAGTAAATATTTTTTGATCAGCCTATACAAATACAAATAGTAAAGTGAGTGTGTATACTCGTCAGAAGAAGAGGGAAATTGTTATCAGCACATAGAAAGCGGTTGAACGTTTCATTTTCTTTCCTCTCTTTCGTACGTTGGCATCTAAGTGTAATAGTGCTTAAAAGTGCTCAAGTGCATCAAGTTGGTATAAATGCAACCCCTTTAACAAAATAACTTTTAGATCACCATTTGGACAACGTTATAAAATAAAATACCCAATAAACATAAAGGGATTCGACCCTATGACGGGCTGTAAATAAATTTGTAAGTGTACTTAAACCACTCTTCCCCTCACGTCTAGTAGGGTGTAAGGCAATGTCATATATTACATGCATGAAGAGTGTGAGGGTTGAGTCGGTGAAGTGAGATGGGGTGAGAGGGGGTGGGAAGAACCGGGTTCAGGGACAGTGCGCAACACCCAGAGGTAATCAGCGTATTCCAACGTTCTCGTGAGTCACAATACGAAGGGGAGCAGCGGGGTGGGTTTGAGGGGAGGGAATGGCGTCCTTTTAATCATCCCCCGTCACCTCACAAAACTAAATTCCCATTGGTTCACAATACTTGTGGTTTACAGTACACTTCTTTAAGAGAAAATTTTAAATACTTAATAAAATCTCAAAAAAATAAAAGTTATTTGTGTGGCAAATCCACAAGTAAAATTCAAGAACGAAGTTCAGTAATTTTGAAGATTTTATATAAAAAAAATTTTTGACGAAAAGAAACTAAACAGTGCTACCTAGAGACATATTGTTTATCGCATATGTATCATTACACTAATGGGTTAAGAATGAGAAATGTTGATTTTAGAGTAAGTGTACCCGCATTTGCATGGAGAAAGAGTGTAAATACATTTAATAAAATCACCTTCGTTACACCAGACCAAGATTCAAACCCCAATCTTTCTATCATAAACAATCCAGTCTATTGCGAGAGTAATGTCCTAGAGCATTTTGAAACTGTACTCGGTAGTTTCTCAGATCTGAATAAGGGACATTTGTCAATGACGCAGCCAGAACATGTGATGTTTTCCGTTGTTTTAAACTTTAGAATCCAACTGTCTTTATGAATGTCATTAATATTAGTGTAAAAATTGTTTGAGGGCTCCAGCATGTTTATTTTTTTTTGTTTTTTGCAGTGGCTCTTTGATCTTAAAAGTTTGGTAACCCTGTCTTTAACCAGTCAACCATTAAAGTGGGTCTCACTATTTTTTTTTTACAAATATTCAATAACTGTTAATATTGCTACAAATGTCTAGGAAATTAAAGTAAACGTATCCACTAAAGCATTATTTTATTTACTTTGTACTGAAGTTTTTTTGCTATAAAAACGTTATAAATTACTGCCCTAAATTTTCATTCCCTTACATCCATCCAACATTCAGGAGTTTAAAAAAAAATTAATCTAAAGATTTGTTGAACGCTGGAAACATTTTTTGACTATTTTATTTGCAAGTAGAAGTCGAACTATAGTTTGTACAGATCAAACCTAACTACTCACACAAGTAGATAAGCAGATAAAGGCATCAGTCTTTACCTGTATGGCTTTATGATGATTGAAGAAGTTGGGGTTCAAATTTCGCCTGGATGTACTTGATCTTACTCCCAGAATAGTTATCATCTTGCTCCACACACAAATTCCGGTAAATTTACTGTAATACCTGCTTTTATATTTATAAACTATTAAGGGTGTTCAAGCAAGTTTTGAATTGTTTTAATTTTTTAATTTTTTGCTGGTTTTAACAATCTTTAATTCTTTAGTAAAATTGCTATGGACCCTCCTTGAAATTTTAATTGGTATTAAATCAACTCGAGCATTTATTGAGGGTTTATAAATAGGCCTCCAGTATTAAAGCTTCAATAAATTAATATAAAAGTATTTCTTATTTAACAATGAAAATTTAGAAAAAAGCTTCCAAAAAGTTTTATTTAAGAATTAAAGTTGGTTTATCAAGAGATTTCAAATGGTTTCCCAACAAATTAATAAAATGTTTATGAAAAATAATTCAAACCCCTTAGAGGACACCTTTAATGTAAGTATGCGTTTAGTCCGGACTGTTAGCGAGACGGGAGCACAGAAACGTTATGCTAGATACAACATCTTCTTAGAGCAGAAATTCTCATTTAATTTTATATTTCCTACTCGCTTGCTTGGGGCTCTGCCCCAAACCCCCAGTGAATTTTCTTTGTAAGTGGGTGTAAACTAATGTAATTCCAGCGTTGTTTTGAACTTAACCACTTAAAGTTACCGTATTGTATTGTATAATTTACCGTACAACTTTAAAGTTGATCGCCATTTTGATTTTTTTTTTTTTACTTTTGGAAATTTTCCCGTCGTTTACAGGCTAGAAGCTATAAGTTTGCCAAATTTCAAGTTTCTAGCTCATCTGGAAGTGGGTAAACATTAATGTCAGTGAATGAGTCAGCCATGTGGCTTTGTTGTGTATAATTTGTGTAGCCTATGGGCTTTCACCCTCAGCCTTAACTTCCCAACCGCCGATTTTATCTTATTATTTTATTTTCCTTTTTCTAATTAAAGCAATATATATAAGATGAATTTTGTCTGTGTGAACGTAGATCCTTCATTAATATAGAAATATTGCATTGAATTAAGAGCAATAAACTACCCTGATTATATAAATAACCTCCTTTCACCCCTAATCACCATACCCACTTCTTAATACTTAATACCACGTCTTATTACCCGTTCGGGCTATATGCTACCCTTCTTCTAAAATGTCTCTCTTCTGTTCCATTGAAGCGACTAAAATAGATTAGAGACATTACACTTTTATTTAAATCTCACTTTTATATAGTGGTGTTATTACTTATATCTTAAAAGAGCTAAATGCGTTAGTTAATATCAACGTACGAACGCACCATTAAATTTTTTTTCGTGATATTTTTAAACCGAGAACATCGAAAGCGCACAAGAGGGAGAAAACCACATATAAAATACGCACAGGGGAAAAAAAATGCATGAAGTGGTAACATGGCAGACATGTGTTATAAACAGCCCTCTTACTCTTTACAATAATTACAACAAAATCATAAAACTACAGGATTAGGTTGGCTAGTATGCAACCATTATACAACTTATATTGGGGTAAGATGACCACGTGAGCTGCTATTTATCATAGACGATAGTTTTTACGCGTTTTTATCAACATCCTCAGATCTTCACACATTTTTTATAAATTTAATAAACAATAATTCCTCTATCTGTTATCCGTTTTTCCTGGGGTCAGATGGCTGCGTGAGCTGCTATTTATTATAGACGATAGTTTCGATGCGTTTTTAGCAACATACTCAGATCTACACACGCAGCCATCTGACCATAAAGAGAAAGAGATAACAGATTAGAGAAATCATCGTTACTTAAATTGATAAAAATTCAATAATTCAATCTTTTTCCAAATTTAACCTAACTTCCTTGTATAATTAGAATTTCAACTTTTAATTTTCATATGATTTAACTGATTTCACTACTCAAAACATTACATCAAAAAAAATTGTTTTGCATCATCCACATATCAAAATATAGACCTTCAAATATACAAGTTTTTCAAACTATATAAGACTAACCTTAATAAGGGAATAATTATACATTAGATTAATTTAGTTGCTAATTATTGTTTAATCATGTTTTAATATGTTTTTAGCTTAAGCTTAAATGTATGGGCCTACTCTAAAGTTTTATCACTTTTCAATATGGTAAATTCATTATTATATTGCCCTTTATGTATATGTTGCCTCTTAACTATTACCATCACTTATTAACCAGCTTTATTCTTATTCATTTATTTTACTACCTTCATTTTATTGATCCCTCACAACATTATAGCAGTCATAATTCATGTCCATACAAATTAACCATTCTTAATTAGAAATTATTTAATAGTTATCCAACACCTTAGTTCAGTTGGTAGTGTGTCTGCCTACAGAAATAATGGTCCTAGGTTCGATTCCCAGTATGACTGAAAAATGTACCAAAGTTGAAATGTTTTATTCCTCTTTTACAATGATGAATTAACGGTCGGGAGCTGGGTGTTGTGCCTGTTCTATACTTAATTTAGTGTATAATTCCTGTGCTGATATGAATATTCAGTTTAAGTTGTGTGCTTATACAACCAGTTGGTTCGGAATGTGTACCTTAAACACCTTATATATATTCACGTAAAATTTGGTGTGAGGGAATTTTGTTATCTCTGTCATTTAAAGCATGTTCTTCACCAACAGCTCGCAGTGGGAATGTTTGATACAAAGAATCGAACATATTATGTTCCCTTGCACACAACTCCAGTGACCCTACTGAAGGCAAACGTAAAGATTTGAGAAGACATGATGTAGGCTACCATTCATCGAACATTTTACTGTTAGTCCTTCTACCCACCTGTGCTCATCAGTTGGCGACTTATTAATCCTCAATCTATAGTGTTTCACAGATTATTATAAACATCAAGCTTCATCAACATATTTAGAAATGATACCATATAATAATGTTGCAACAACCATGAAATGTAATAAAGCATACTATTATGAAAAAGACAAAACCTTTGAGAAAGCTGTGTAATGTGAATTAAATGAAATCTTCATGTAAATGTGTACTTAAAGCATAGTGTATATTGGTCATTTTATATTTTTAATCTTTATAAATATGTATATATTTGTTACAAAATCACCTTATCAAATCAATAAGATTTACTCAGCTTTTGTCTTATAGTGAAATTAAAAGTGAAATCTCTAACAACTTTGTATAGGAAAGTTTATACGCGTAGCTAGTAATGTTCTATGAATGTCTAATGCCAGCCTTTTTGAAAGCTTAAACTGTTTAACCTATGTAAACAATACAATTATTAAGGCATATTTAAGTATTTTCCCATGTATTTACGTGGTGAAGATGTGAGTAAGGCACAATATGGAATTTAAAAATAAATTAACACTCGTGCGATCGGTAAGGCTACTATCAAGCCACTCACTCACTATCTCTCGTCAGATTTCTGTCTTGCTGCTTTTCCAACTCTACCACCAACGCCAAAAATAATATCAACATGTATTAGTTAAATTTTATTTATCCATACTAGTAACTTGAGTTTTTGAATTCTTATTTCATTATAACGAGTTTACCCTTGTTTCAAGTGGGACTTATATAGAGACATACTCTAACAGTTGAGTGTTACCAGAGTATGCAGTCCCTGGTAACGTACAGCCCGCAGCAGAATATCCTTTATACAAGAAGAAGAATAGGACCTAGTTTCGGAGCAAAGTGTGCGAGAAATGAGAATAGGTGGGTGAGTCAGTGCGCCTTCCAAGGCCACATACGTGCTAGCGTTACCTCGGACAAGGGAGAGAACTTATACGCGCCACCTTCAACCTTCATCCCCCCCAAGTTTAAATATTCAGCTTGGTGTGACACTAACATAACGGATTGCGATTTCCCCAGATGCTCCGGTGCCGGTTTTTCCTACCACTTCTTCTTTCCCGCTTTGCAATTTCTATACTTTACACTTCTTGCATGGCTAAGACGCATGGAGTTTCTTTTCCTTTTTTACTCTCTTCTCTGCCCTTTCCATGTGTGATAACATACGACGCGAATAACTTGACAAAAAAAAAAAGAAAGAAAAGAACGTTCCATGGTGGGAATGTCTTATTCCCATTTGAAAAATTGTGTTTTGAATGGTAAAAGCGGATCTCATGAGAAACGGGAAGGAACCTTTTGTAAGACCAAATTGGTAGTCTAATTTTTCAAAAGTGATTATCTTTTTAACAAAAGAAATGTTTGTATGTTTGGTCTTTTTATTGCTAGTATTAAACTATGTCCGATCTTTTAGATTAATCTAAATACATTTTACAAATTTTTCATAGTATAACTTGTTTGTTGTAAAATAATTTTGCTATCGTTTTAAAAGCTAAGTTTCAAAGATAAATTGAAATCCACGTTCACCTTTATTCACGAATTATGTTTGTCGATTGAAAATCCATCCATCTTATATATTACAAAGCAAATAAAAAACAGTTTTTTAACTGTCATCTAAGTTTATCTCATGGTGTAACACCTGAGGATCAATTGTTACGTCCTGTTTAATATTCGGCTGCGAGTGTCACAACACATTGTTGAAAAGGGAGATAGACAGAAAGAAGCGTGATCCTTCTAGTTGCAGATGTTCCGCAGCTGGCTGACAAGACAGGAGAAGTCTCTCTCGTTTGAGTTTTTTGAACACAGGTGTTACCAACATAGTCCCAGCGTGCATCACCCGCCTGATGTGCATCGTAATGCGTCGTGAAGGGCAATACATGGATGGTTGTAGAGGGGGTGACAACCGGTCTTCTAAAAAAAAAAAAAAGGCCTACTCCTCAAGTATGTTACTAATGTGGGAAAGAAAAGGGTGATGGTTGGACATCAGGCCATTATTGATGTAACGTACATTTATTTTATTATATTATCAATTTTGTATTAGAAAGTCACACACCAAGGTTATTAACGACTTATTACAAGGGAATATTAGAGCAAACGTATCTAAATTAGCGTGGAAAGAGTATATAAAAACCACAGTGATAATTCACACGTGTAAAACCACCATCAGTTCATCTGGAACAGATTCGAACCTTGACCTTCCAACCATAGTATATTGCGATATTGACGCCTCATCTCAAATAGTCATTAGTGAGGGTACTTAAACAGTATAATTTAAATATGAAGGTATTTATTTTTTTGACAGATTTAAAATTTACTGAAACTATTTTTTATTGTATTTATTTGTAAAGTTATGTGATCTGGATCGGTAAATTTTCTTGGATAGCAGTAAAAGACTAACTATTTATTATTGTTATTATTATTATTATTATTATTATTATTATTATTATTATTATTATTATTACCACCGCGTCTCACTAACCGTTTGGGTTATACGCACTTACGCTAATGTGTAATGGTATGGTGATTGGGAGATGAAATGGAGGACCTACAGCTTAACGTGGAATCCGAACCACGGTGGAGGCCTGGCATTCCACACATTCACAAGTTGTGATTAATACACCTCTTGTCAGAGGTGAAGGAAGGGTTTGGCAATCATATACATCTGTGCCGGGACCAGGGATTGAACCATGGACCCCCAGCACAGAAGTCTGACACCTTACCCCCTAGACCTCCAGGTCACCATCAATTCAATAAAACAAATAATATAGTAACATGTTGTCAATATTGACCGGAAAAAATATGTTTGTATTTTCTTAAATTTCCATCCTATCATAAGTAATCCTGTAAGACTGAGTATTCATTATTTAAAATCCTACAAACAAGCAAAAACGCGTCAAAAATATTTAAATACTCTTTGTTTAAAACGACTCAACGTTATAGTCCCTTTATAAATTACGAGTAAACACCTGGCTAGAGAAATTAATGCCTCTATCATGTTGTCCTATCACATCCTGCGACATTTCGACCTCTGTGACCATCTTACATTTCTCTTTGTCCTGTCTTGCCATGTTCTCACTCCAACAGGTCTTTTGCCCTTTCATCTCTCTATAACATTTTGTTTTGAGTTTACTTTTTTAATACTAATTGTATTTATAGTTTCTTACTTTATCATGTTTCAACTCCAATCTATTGATGACTCTAATATATATATCTGTCTTCCTAAGTTAAACTTTCAATCTGCCTAATCTCTTTCTCCTTTTCCATTTACTCTTTTGATATTTATTTTATCGTGTCTGCGCTTCTATCTCTCAAATCGTTTTATGTGTTTAAAACGTTTTTCTTAGAGTCTTTGTGACAAACACCTGCAGATATTTTTAAGAAATCGTAAGACTAACTTGTCATATAAACTACGTTGCTAAGAAAATCATGTTGAAAATTATATACACACTTGAACAACATATTATTAAAGAAATTACTTGAGGACACAAAACCAAACTAATTAAGGAATATAATATTCTAGTAAAACAACAGGTAATAAATATATATTATGAATACTTACAGTCTACTTATTTACAACAATGATTTATCAAAGTGACTCAAATGTAACCTTTTATAAAACATAGTCATAAATCATAAAACATAACATAATGGCTACTATGTTAAGGAGTTTTACACATGAAATTGGTCGATATATTTTTAAGTAGGTGGTACTACTATACATTTTTTATGGCATTATTTTTCTTAAGCGTCCGGATGGGAATGTTGTTTAAAATTCTTTTAAAAGATCACATAGTTTAAGTTATGCTTTTATTTCTTAAGTTTCGGTTTTTTTTCCATGGGTATTAGATTTTTACCTGTCATGTGTTTTTACATGGCAATCGTGATTCTATAATTTCAAGGTATCTTGGAAACTATAGTCAACCCCTGACCATTTTCATCTAGGTAAGAGGCCGTCCAAAATAATCCCGAAATGCTTGGATGCATCTTTTTATTTTAACAGTCGCTATTTATCTCCGTTAAGATGAACTGTCTGATGGTAAGGGCATTACCTCCAGTTTCAAAAAACTAGGGGCACATGTTTTAATTACGAGGGTTCCATGTCGGAACATGGCACTGTTTTGTTTACATGCCTATCCGCCATGTTGTGACATTGATATATGGGGCACTCATAACACTGGCGCACTGTAGCGGTGGGATCTAAAAGCCAGGTCTAGAATGGAATTTGAAATATGAAAGCTCCCCTCGTGTAAATAATTTACCAAAGACTTTGTTACTTTGAGTTTAAGCTGTTCTTAAAATAATTACATTGGAAAAGTTTCACCAATTCGAAATAAACTTTTGAATTACCCTGCAGTAGGCCTACCATTCTAATTTGTATTTATTTGCCAAACAGTTGTTTGAAAATATTTGTAGAATGAATTAAATAAATGGATGTAAAGATAATTGGTCTTACATATATTTATTTTTTGCTCACGTTTTACTAGCCGTATGGTCCACACGTATTTAATAAATTAACCTGACACGGGTTAAGAAAGTATAATTTAGTTTAAATTTACTAATATTTGCATGAAGGGAAAGGGGAAAATAATTTAAGAAAAGAAAACAACCTTTGTATCCCCAACCAAAATTCAAACCCTGGTCTTACTGTCACAAGCGGCTAAGTTTATTGCGAGAATGACACCTAAAGCCTCGTCTTATAACTTACAAACTTCATTTACTCCAAATCCTTATAGACCTGAATTCCTTAAGTCCGATTTACTACTTCGTGTACTCTCTTCTTATCCTTAATTATGTAAAATATTGTCACTTAATGATAAATTATAGCACTTAGCTCAATCATATTCAAAGAAATAATACAATTTAAGCAAATTCTATAGAAATTTTCGTAATTTAATTTTTCGTTCAAAGCTTTTTAATTTAAATAAGATTAGCTTTAACACATTCAAAGATTTCTACGAGTTAGTATAGAAGTTATATAAATGAAAATTCGATAAGTTTAGAAAATGGTGACAGTTTCCCTTACCATTAATGCGTTAGTTTCAATTCGCACATCAATGTCCATGTATTTGGGTGTCCGTAACCATTCGTAATGACAGTCCTTAATAAAGTTCAATTTTAATCCAACTTCAACGTAGTTCTAAGAAGTACAGACTTAAGGATATAAATCTTATGTAATGAACAGTCGGTTACTAGGGAGTGATCAGTTCTTACGGACTATGGATGGACCTTACGATTACAAAGTATGTAGAATAAAACTTTTAAGATCACGCAACCACTGATATGGGTATTTTTATTTTGTTAATCATTATAATACTATCGTCATCGTCAAAATAATATATTACACATATTATTAAGCCTGTACGAACCTCCAAAATTCCAAATATTATTAAGATTGGGATTCGATTCGAAATTTAAAATATCAATATTGGAAAGACTCAGACTCGACTCGAAATTTAGTATCCAAATAAATACAAGATTCGGATTCGATGGTTTTTAGCTCAAAATTCGAATATATTACTCATACTTACTTAACAAATTAATAGAGTCAGATAGGAGATCAGTTGCGTGGTAGCGTTATTAGAGAAATTAAGTTGAATTCAAGATTGCATTTAACATTAATAAAAAAATCAACACTTTTATTATTTGAACCAATAATATTTTTTTATTAAACTTAAAGGAATTAAAAAGAAAATAAATGTTAACATTGTAGTACATTAAACGATTGAAAATAATCATCACCGTGAGTAGAAATTAGTAAAACCAAATTTGGTAATTCAAACGTACCTTCGCGACCCCTAATATTAAAAATTATATTATAAAATAAAAACCAGAAAAATTAATCAATAAATTATAAAAACAATAATTGTTTGTCAAGTGAATATCTTTTATTTAAAAAAAATTAAATCACTTTTTTGTAATTATATTTATATAAATAATTTTAATATTTTGCCTATAATAAATATCTTTCTTTAGTCATTTAAATCATGCTATTAATTAAATTTTTATACCTTAATTTAAATAATATATTTAGACATATATTAAATATTCATCTTATTGCTAATTAACATATCAAAATTTAGATTATTTGTATATTTTATATTTAAATATAAAGAAATTATAATTATAATGAATTTTGAAGATCGTATAACATTATTGTCTTACATAATAAGTGTTACTTTGTTACTTTTGTCATATTCACCCACTCTACCACTAACCACCAACCCAAGGCACTCGGCCGGGAATAACAGGAAGAAGAAGCATTGTGCTGTACACAGCGACCAAGCCCTGACGGGGGATACAAGCTAGAGGAAGCTGGAATCCAGTGAAAAGCAAGTGCGGTGGCCAAAACTCGGGAGAGAGCTACTACGAGCCTATACGGGTCGGGGTGGGGTGGGGAGGAAACCACCTCTCCTCTCTCCCTATCTTCTCCCTCCACCACCCCCACAGCCTACCCCTTCCCCTTGTAGCTAGGGGTGGCGTGGATTAATTACTCAGCCAAGTTAATTAGGCCTAGTCTACCTGCCAGTACATTCCACTCCAAACCTACACACACACACACACACACAATACAGAAACATGGTACAGTCTATTCTTAATGGAAGTATGCATCATACATAATAAGGGTCTAGATCATTTTGATCGCTTGATTTAAATCTCGCATTAAAGAAATCATGTTATTAGAGCCATTTGAATTTTTTAAAAGACAGAAGATCTCGCGCCGTGGGGCATATGTTATTTTCAATGTAGATCTCTCGTTTGAGATATCTCACGTTTATCTCCCCGGCTAGGGTATTAGGTTGGTCGAGTCAATGTAAACCTTTGTCGATTTTATATGGTTTTGACGAAGATATATACTATTTGTATAGTGGTTTTATCGACAGCCTTTGTGGTCAAGTGATCAGAGTTCCCGGCTATAGACTCCCGACTCACTGCTTCACAAAAATATATAAAATGACAGCACCAGGGATCGAACCCGGGACCTCTGAGGGGTCACACTCAGCCACGTGAGGACAAATGATGAGCTATTTTAATTTTAAAAAAGAGTAGCTGATCCTATCTAGAAAACCGATATCAACGGATGTAGGGTTTCGTTGTGTTGACCACGTGATACCCTCTATCCGCAAAGTTGGCACTATATTCACCAGCGTACGTCGGCCTCTTGGTTGGTATAGCTCGCTTGGGCACTGACTCCATGGAGCATTTTTTTTCATTTAAATGTTTAATCTTACTTTTTAATGAATAAAAATGTACTGTAGAAAATTATATTGGATTAAAGTATAAGGTTTTTTTTCCCCCGGATTAAGTTGATTTGCAAGTGCTGATTGTATGACAAATTTCCCAATAAAAACATCAGTGTTGGATGAAAAATTTACATTTTGTGTTGATAAATCTCTTCATAACCCTTCCAACCAGAACTTAGAGCACACCACCTATATTATTTTATGTAGAGCTCACAGGAAATATCCGGTCCTATCCATGATTTTGTGATATCCGTAGCAGACCTCATGTTGAACCATCATGCAATGAGACCCTAGTCTTACTTTTATCAACTTTGAGGAACTACAACATTTTGGAATGTAATATTTGGAGATTTGGCATGATTTAGTTAATTCTGTCATTTGAGGGGCTAGTATATCAAATCTTTACGATTTCTTCGACATGAATCATTTCACAAAAGTTGTTGAGTTCGTACAACAAATATGTGCAATGTTTGGAAGTATATTCGTATGTTAGCATGAAATTAAATCAAGCATGTTAGAGACTTGGGCTTACGGACACGTATTTGTCAACGTTAGAATAAAAAATATTTTTGCTTTTTGGTATAAGATTTAGATCCCAAGATCATTTTAAATAATTAATTTTTACAATGTCGATACATTATTTACTACGTCATTTAACTAACAAGGCATAATTGTTCAAATATATAAACAAATGTCATATTTTTTTAATATTGTGTTTTTAATTGCTTTTTAATCACCACATCTTACTACATGTTCTGGTTGTATGCATAGTTATAAGCATTTTAGGGGTAATCTACCCGTATTTGCATGGAAGGAAAGTGAGAAACAATTTAGGGAAAACCACCATCAGCAAACCCTCCCGGGATTTGAACCCGGATCTCTCCGTCATCAGCAGACCAGTCTAACACGAGAGTGACGCCTTAGACCATTCAGCCACTTAAGTGGGTGAGTTATGTATTTATTTGACCTCTAAATATATTTCAATAAACGTGGGCCATCAGTGATGTATTTGTGGACCACGAAATGCCATTCCTCTCACTAAATAAGCAACGCTAGAACCCATACGTTTTTTTAAAATTTGTGGATCTATTGACTGGTTCGATGCCAGGCCGATATGGCGCCGGGACGCTATACACGAGGACAGTGGTGGACGTCACATGCACTACCGTGGTTGCCATGGCAACGGGATTAAATCACCTTCTGGATGGATTTGCCACATACTCACGTGTGAATTTATCATAATTAATTTGCCCGAGAAAACTTTTTGCAGCTATCGTGAAATAACTAGTAAAGTAACTACTATGAAATTACGATGTGCATTCACATGATAGTTTCGTTCATTTATGTTTTTAGAAAAGTCTAAGATAACTAAGGTGATAAAGTCTCATCTGGGCTGGTTTGCCAGTGATAGGGAGGTTGATATTTGACTCCATGAGATTAATTTTACTGAGGGGATTTCCCCTAAAATGGTTTTTTATTATTCTTTCTGCATGCAAATACTAGTACATGCTGCACACGCTAGGCCCACTCCATTTAAGACAGAATATTGTTTAAAAACATATATTTTCTTGGTCTATCAGGGAAAAATATAGCCTATTTCCGCCTTTAAAGTTTAAGGGACACATCAGTGAAAATCCTGTCTAAATCAGTTGAGTGTTTTTCGAGTTTAAAAGCAAAAACACACACACACACACACACACACACACACACATATATATATATATATATATAATGTTTCCCCACAAATAGTCCTACTATAATTGGATATGGATGAGGAAGGAAGCATTTAGAGGAAGTCTACCCCACATTTGCGTGGAAGAAGTGTGGGAAACCATATAGGATACCCCCAGTAGACCCAACTGGGATCCAAACCCCGGTATCCTTTTCATCAGCAGGCCATTCTAACATGATATTTAAGCCTTTGACCATTCGGCCACTGAGGTGGGTTCTCAGAATAATTTTAAAATAGAATAATTTTAAAATGTATGTGGACACTTTAAAAAAATAAATGGTACGGAGCACCGCACAGACTTTCTCTCTCTTTCTATAAACTCGTAAGATTTCTGAACAGAATAATGTACATTGTATCATCACCACTCCACATAAGAACACGCATAAAATAATATACAATGATATAGAATCAATGAGAAAAGAGGCGCATCTTTGTCCACCTTAGAACATTTCAAACAGTTTAATGTCTTCCACAAGGGTCAACACTTCGTATTAAAATTTCGATTCTGGTTAAAGTTTTAACATTTTATAAGGTGTTGCAGATCTTCAAGTCATCGCATTGATATTTAATTATTCATTTATACATTTTGACCAATAAAAAATGTAAATATTGACTATTGAGTCTAAAATGGAGATAAATCATTGCTATGCAAACATTTCTCCTAAGAGATTTAAAGAAAAATAACATACTTTTTTAGATACTTATATTTAATTACTCTATGGCATTGGAGAATTATTGCGTTAAGACTTAAGTAGTATATGTTTACAACTTAAGTTCACAAAATTGTATTAATATATTTTAAATATCTCAGAAACTGCTGCTTTTATAAAAATATATGTCAAATAAAAGTTTTTTATTTCTAATAGTCCTACAATTTTACAATGATAAGTTGTTTAGTTTCTCCAATAGTTGTGAAGATACGGAAATTAACGCTTCTGTAAAGTACCCTAAAAATCATTTTCATAGAAAAATGAAAATATCCAGTTTATTTATAATCTTAATCAACGCCCATATACGAATTTTAATCAAAATCGTTTGAGCAGATTTTGAGAAAACCAAATTTTTCTCTTTTCGCCCTTCAGTAAACTACCCTTAATTTTAAGTTTTTATAGGCAAACAGACAGACGGCATTGCAAAGACTATTTTTTAGGGTTCGGGGGGTCATGAGACGTCAACATCCATCAACATTTCAGGTTAGTTTTTTTTTACGGTCGCAATACTTAAACTTTAATGTCCAAAAAGTTAAAAAAATTATATAATTGCGTATAGATTGAAAGTTATTGATTTTATAAAAATATGTTTCGGATAAAATATCTGTATTATAAATATATATACATATTTGTAATGCTAAGTAATTTCATATCTCAAATAGTTTCGGAGCTATTATAAAAAATGTTAATTTACGCATCAGACCGGAGCCCTTAAAGCGATTTTGCCGAAATACTGAGAGTAGCCATTTTGTTTGGAATATTTATTAATGTTCATAAATGAAATTTAATCAAAATCGTTAGAGCCGATTTTGAGGAAATCAACTTTTTCTCTTTTTTCCCTTCAGTAAACTACCCTTAATTTTAGGGGTAGATATCCAATTCCAAAAACCCCTCGGGGCAACCCTATGAAAACCCTAGATATCAAGTTTCAGCTCAATCGGTAAAATAGTTTAGGCTCTAGTTGGAGGTACAGACAGACAGACAGACAGACAGACAGACAGACGGAAATTTAAAAATCACTTTTTCGGATTCAGGAAGTCATGAAACGTCAAAATTCATCAAAATCTCGAGTTCGATTTTTTTGACGATCACCATACTTTCTCTACCTGTAAGATAGAGAGAAAGTAAAAATGGACCTACCATCAATTTTACCTTAACGTATCGCTTATGGAATCGCACAACATCGGACTAAAACAATATTTAAGGCTATTTATTTTAGGTATTTCAAGAATCAAACTGATTCTTCGAGTCAAATATGGATGCGCTAATTATTGAGCTAATCTATTAATAAGCTGCGTCGGCGTATAAGTGTTGATTTAAACATTTTGTTGATTACTTTCGTCGACTTATTTTGTTGTTGAATCGCGTCTCACTACTCATTCTGGCTATCTGCATTTAATTTCACTCGTTGGGTAGGGAGGAAAATAGTATAGTTGAGGGTTAGTGCACCCACATTAAATTGGAGAGGGAGTGTTGGAAACCATGCAAATAAATCTCCAGGACACCTGTCTGGGATTTTGATCCTAACCTACCCGTCGATGGTAGACAAGATAAGTTTAGCTATACATTTATTTGGCGTGCTTACTGATGTAAGTCTTTCGTTTAGTTAAAACTTACCTGTAATTTATACATACTCCATTTCGGTAGGGTCTATTTCTTAAGAAGATATCGACTCAACAGTAACACATTGATCTGTAAACAAAGTCCAAAATCCTAAGCTCGTAGTCCGTAGTGGTGCTTAAAAGCTGGGTAAACTTTCTTTATGTCTCTCTAAGGAGAAACAATTAAATGCAGACAAATAAATTATTATATTATGTAAAAATCCAAATACATGTATTAATCATGGGAGATGAAATAATTGCCAATTTCTTAACCTGTAATAGTTATTCATAGAAATTTTCAAAAGATTCCTTATTATAGTTATTTTAACAAAATAATTAAGCAATAAAATTAATAATGTTGTGGTAGTGGTGATTTCGTTTTGGGAGTTTGCTTTAATTGTTTTGTTTCAATGAGTTTTACTGGAAAAATTATTATATCTTCTCATTTGTTAATATGAAATAACGTGATTATGCATGTATCGTGTGCAAATAATTAAAAGTCATTTTATCTTATTGGTTAAGAGTGTACGGAGCTTACGCAGTATGTAGACGGGGCCTAAAGTCTTACACTGAAGATATTATCATAAAATTAGCCAGTTCAGTTAAGCGCAGTTAAATGATTGATTCTCCAGCATACGGGTACCTATCCCACACTTACACTATTCCACACACAATCACATTAAATAATTAAAAAAACGAGCTTATTAAAACTTCACATACAATATGAAAACATAGTCATTGTAATCTGCACGGTAGCCTCACACACACAATGACGTCACGCATATAAATCACGTGATTTAGGCGGACCAATCAACATGCTGTAATGGCGTTGTGAGTACCACTCTATACTATGTGTGTGTGTGTGTGTTCAGCTCGCTAGGGTTGATGAATATCCACTCCCAGAGGTACCTTACCGTGCAATTGCTTCACAGGCGGAAGGGTAAGGGGGGATAGCCCAAAGTGGTATATGCATGTGTGTATGTGCGTGTATTGCAGCACAGTAGGCAAATGGGGAATTTGGGTCCTGTGGTTAATAAAGGTCAATCTCTCGTGTCAAGCTAGTAGGGAGCTTGTTTAGTTACCTAGCACCCCATATGTTATAATTAAACCTGTCTAGAGGCCTCGTGTGTGTGTGTGTGTTTATGTGTGCGTGTGAAAGAGACGCTCATCGCCGCACCTGTGTTTTCAGAAAACACAGAGGCGTCTTGTATCGGGCGTCTTCACGTGTACGGAACGTTGGTTCCTTTAATCATGATCACACTACTCCTGCCCCCCCCCCCACCCCCTCTCACCCTTTGCAGCGAAAGAGAAATTTGTTGGCCACTGGCCATGATGAAGGAGCTGTCTTAATTATTTTAGCACGATTAATGATAGGTTTTAACACTATTTGTTTGTCACTTTATCTGAAACTCTGGAAGAGTTTATAATGTTCCCGTTTATTTAGATTTGTAGATTTATGCGTATCCTGCCTTTTTATTTTATTTCAAAAGCCCTTTGCCTGTGCTACTTTTGTGATATAAATGTATGTGAGTCCACGCATTAACATATATTTATTCATGTTGCCGATCCTTCAAACAAAATAAGTGTGATTTTACTAACTGACGGCAATATGTTTGCGAATTGAAATGTGTTTTACTCCTAATCAAAATCCAAAACTTTGTGAGTGTTAAATTTAAAAATCGAACATTTTTGTAATGTTTTTTATGAAGCCGGTTATTGTTTGAAATGGCGAGATTATCACAAAATTTAAGGACCTAGCCCTAATTCTATTTTTAAAGTTTTCCGATGATTTAAAAAAGCACTTAATTACTGCATTTTTAAATTAAAATGTGTAAAAATTCTACTAATATTTAATTAGGTAGTTATTTAATATGTGTCAGCAGGAACTCGAAATTTCATTGCCGCACTTAAAAAAGTACGCCACCTATCCCTATCTTGAGCTAGCTCTATCCACTTCACCCATTACTTCCTATTTCCATTAGTTCCAGTCTAATGTTATCTTCCCATCTGCGTCTAGGTCTTCCCACTGTCTCTTCCATTGGGTTTTCAGTCAATACCTTAACGTTTCTAGAGTCTTCCATTGCTGCATGCTCTGCTCACCGTAATCTATGAGATTCATCATTATGTAACCTCCTCCACTCACCAGTATCTTCATTCCTAATTGAACCTTATTTTCGAACATCCTAAATTTATTTTCATCGTATAAGGTAAGAAAGATACCATGTTTCACACCCATAGAGATAAATTGTTAAAATCATTGTATTGTATATTCTAAATTTTACATCCCTTGAAAGTAGGCTATATATATTAACAACTTACTGAACAAGTGGTAGCCTTCATTTCTCGAATGTTTTCTTTTCCTAATTCCCACTCTTAAATTATCATGGCTACTTAAAATTGTTCTTAAATATTTAAACTCATTAACCATGTCAAATAAATGTTGTTTGCTGCAATCTCAATATTATCGTCCTCAATATGTGTCAACATAAGTAAAATCTTACTATATTATTATTATTATTATATATTATTATTATTATTATTATTATTATTATTATTATTATTATTATATTATTATTATTATTATTATTATTATTAAATATATTGGTTGTATCAACCAAAAGTGAAAGCTGCAGTTCATGGGACTTGAAGTCTGAATACATAAAAATGGTTTGTCTCTTCATTTTTTTAAGTGTCGTCTTCCTAACTTAATTGGACTGTAACAAATATTTTGAAGCATAACTTACCAAATGATATCTCTTACTCAGATACATTCTTTTGTTTTATCTCCACAAAGAGTCTCTGGCACGACACAAATAACAAATATTAATTTTTAAATTAGGGTTATACCTTTAATACCAGTTTATTGAAACATATAATAAATCACTTTAGATATCTCAAAAAGGTAGGCCCGAAAAAAGGAAAGACATGTAATAAAATAAGTAAAAATGATATGAAAGAAAGAAAACAGAGCTAGAAAATGTAAGAATGACAGGACAGATATTTATTCCATCCCACCCACCCAACCTTACTTCCCTCTTTCCTTTCACTTGTAGTCCTTGAGAGAGAGAAAAAAGTATTAATTTATGAATGACCTCACTAAATATACATTTTGAATGTAGGCTTATCTAGTGTTATTTTGCACTATTCAAAGAATTTTTTTTATAAGCTTATGGAGTTGGCTATCCATAGTAATATATCGTTCTAAAACTATGAAACGTGTCTGACATTTGTTTAGTTTTTGTGCATCGGGATTAAATTTGCATTAACTTCTTATATTTAAATCTTATTTTATTAATTTACATTTATTACGGTAGGATTTCTGGGAGAGAAATAAATGCTTTGGTGCACCGCACTGACTTTCTCTAGCCTTTCTCTTAAAATAAAAACATTTACTCAAAACTCATAAGATTTTGTGAAAGGAAAAATAATAAATATTGTTGCAAAAAAAATCAACATGAAAGCATAATTTAAATAATATACACTGTTACAGGAACATTGAAAAAATAACCTGTCTGCCTATAACAATTATTTTCACATTTCAAAGACCTGAATAATATTGCCTATATATATTTGCTTATAGATAAAAAATTATTGGTTTTATAAAGTTTATTTTAAACAAAAGATGTTTATATCTAATCTAATTCCAACTTCACAATGAAAAGTTATTTAGTATCTCAAATATTTGTGGTGATATGATCAAAATGGTAAATTTTCATTTACCCTCAAAGTAATCTTCATGTGAAAATAAGAGATACTATTTTGTTTGTAATTTTTAAAAATGCTTAGGTACCTAATTTAATCAAAATCGTTAAGTGTATTCTGCGAAAATCAATTTTCTCTCTTTTAGCCCTTCAGTAAAATACACTTTATTTTAGGTTTGGCTATCTAATTCCAAAAAAAATTCTGGGGGACCTTATTAAACACCTAGGTACCAAGTTTTAGCCCTATCGGTAAAACGATTTAGGCTCTAGGCCGAGATACAAACACACAGACAGATGGCAATGCGAAAACCACTTTTCGGTTTCAGGAAACATTTATCAAAATATTGAGTTAGATTTTTTTTTACGATCACAATATTTTCTCTCCGTGGAGTTGAGAGAAAGTAAAAATACCTTTCAAATGCATATTTGTAAGAAAATCGGTCTATAATTAAGTTTCATAAAATAGCACGCCTATTAAATCTTATATTTATTTTCATTTGAAATATAATCAATGATTTACGTTTAAGAGTAAAGTTAAAGTTTCTACTTATATATTCAACCGAGGTGGTCTTGGGGTAAAGTTCTCGACTCAGGACCCGATGCGTGTAGGTTCGAACTTAGGAGTGATTGACGGATTTTTATTGAGCGATAAAAATCCGTAGAAGAACTTTATTCTAAGGGGAAGTAAATTCATCTGCCTCAATTCAACTGTGGCATGTAGAATAACCCTGAAAGTTAAGTGAAAATACCTTTCCCGGCAAAATTAGTAGGCTGTTTCTTTCTCGCTCATATATAAGCTATCATTTGCTGACATAATCGGTTGGTTCAGAAAGTGGACGTTAAATAAATACCTCAAACAATTAAAAACATATGAATCTACTTGAAAGCATACCTTATTTAAATTAGGCCTTCAAATATGTATATGTCATCATTCTATCTATCAACCTCCCCTGGTCTGTTGTGTCTGTGACGTGAATTTTGAGGTTCCAAATATCAGCTGGTTTTTTTAATTTTGGTTTTCTAAATGGTTCATCACTTTCCCCTCGCGAAAATAAGGGTGCATCCCATTTAAAATCTACCCTTCCCATTCCTCTATCGTTAAGTGGATGGACTACCTTGTAAAACTTGAGAAGCGCTATCAGCGCAACTCCTAAGAAACGTCCATATATTGAACTATTTGGACTGTTTAGCCGACACCGAACTTGAGTTACAGTGTTGTCATATCTGTCAAATTTGGTCTAAAAGAGTGAGGGGGAGCGAGCTAATCTGTTGTTTACATGGGTCAAGTTTCTTGGAAGGGAAAGGCAGGCAAGAGTGCGGCTTTTATCAAAGACCACACTATGCAGAAATCTGCTGCTTTATTTTTAGCTTGAACTAATATAATCAGTAATATGGTTTTCTTAATATTTCTTACCTAGAGGAAGAAAACATTTTTAATTTGACGTTCTCGTATTAGACTGGTTTGCTGGTGACGAGTTTGGGGTTCAAATCCCAGTAGTGTATACTGAGGGTGTTTTTTTAAAACGGTTTTTTATACACGCTATTATTATTTATCTATATCACCACGTCTTACTATCCGTTCGGGCTGTACACTTATGTAATAATTACTCTAATGTGTTAGGCATCAGGAAGGTTAAATTAAGAGGAGGTGCATCCATATTTTCGTGGAGTGAGAGCAGAAAACTATTTAGGAAAAACCACCTGTGAGCACCCGACCGGAATCGAACCATGATCTCCCCGTCTTCAACATGTCAGTTGAACACGGTGAGTAGCACATACTATTGGACTTGATCTCTGGTGGTGGGGAGATTGAAATTCAAATCCCAGTTGTGTGCAATAAGGGTATTTTTCCCTAAAATGGTTCCCAATCTCACTCTACGCAAATGTGGGTACATTAAATCTAAAATGTTACCTTCCTCATTCCAAGTTCATGCATGTGTACAACTCAAAATGGAAGTAAGTCACAATGAAAAAAAAAACTATTGTGATGACTACCAAGAGTGTCGGCGAAACTTTATTAGTTTCGGGCAAGGTAGTTGTAAAGAAATATATTTTTGAGGAGTTTTTAGGGGAATGACTCAAAGCCAATGGAAAATGTTTGAAAATGGAATGCCACTAAAAGCTATTTGGGGTGGCCCTTAAGCATTTAAAAATAATAATAGATTGTTATAGAATCTATTTGAAGTTTGATACAAACCATCTTTCAGCTTCAAACTCAAGTATATCAGAGGGAACCAAACAAACTGGAGGAAGACACATTTTGATGGGGAGAGGGGTGGAGAAGAAATTGGTGGTAATACCCCGCCCTATCAAACCTCCCCCCTTCCCAGTTCACCCTCAATGAGTAACATTGGATATAAAACTATCGACAGACACACCGTAGAATGTAGATCATTTCCTCAGCATCTGACTTAACCCAAGCTATGAGGGGTGAGGACAGTGTCTGATGATAATAATAATAATAATAATAATAATAATAATAATAATAATAATAATAATAATAATAATAATAATAATAATAATAATAATAATAATAATAATAATAATGGTGATAGAGATATCTTATCAATTAACATAAAAAGTGTTTATTTTTTTATATCTTTTTTCATGGACGCAGAAAATTGGGGGTCAGAGATGTACCCTTCTTTAAAAGTGTTAGAACCCTTAAAAGGCAGGGGGGCCACACACATATGTATAAAACATAAATAAGAAATTGTGTTTTTTTACTTTATTATTTACTTTAGTTTCTTATATTACATCATCCAGATACTACTAATAATAATAATTTTTATATAAACTTAAAGACGCACTAAAATCTCCTATTGTAAAACTAGCTTGACCTACATTAGCTTGTAACAAGTACAAAGACATAACTATGCAGTAATTGACCCACGATGGGTGCCCCCAAGGAAAAAATACACCACCGTCTCCAAATCTTATGAATAATTGTAGATCATTAAAAAATATTTATACATTTATTATTGGAATTATTTTATAATACGTAATAATATAGAGTGGGTAGGTTAAATTTAGAGGAAGTGTACCCACATTTGCGTGGAGAGATAAGAGTGTAAACCCATTGAGGAAAAACCACTCTAAGTGCATTACCATACAGCCATAATATTTGATAAAATTTTTGCTGAAAAGTTTCAATATAATGTAAAAAACTTAATCTGAATTGAATAAAACAATATTAATAAATATTATAAACAAATCTATAGTCAATTATCAATATTAACACTTATAGAGGCTAAACAAACATTGATCTCTGTGAAATTGTCTACACTTTCCTCCAAGGTCAAGCTACGGGTAGTAGCTCAACAGTCAACATATCTAATCCCTGCAGCCTTTATTGATTCATGTGCTTCTTAAATAATTTTTAGTAAAGTTTTGAAAATGACCTGACAGCTGTTTCTATTGATTTTACAGAAAAATATGTACATACATTTTTGTACAGCATAAATTATGCGCAATAAAATGACTATTGAGTAATTTTTTATTGAATAATGAGATCTTTACGAAACAATGATAGGTCTGAAAGACAACGCTTTCATATATTACCAAATTAATTTTGGGTGGGTGGACCTGCGTGATGGGCCCTATTTTGAGCGTGGGCCTGTGGCATTCTGCCACCACCCTATAATTACACCAATGAACTTGTAGCTATCAAGAATTTCAAACTCTATTAACCTATTTTTTTATTAATTATATTCGATAATCAAATATAGCTTTATACGTTTATACATATTTTAACATGTATAACACTCGCTTTGATGGCCTCATGGTCTAACGCGCTACTCTTACAGTAGACTAGACTGCCAATGATGGGGAGATCAAGGTTCTAATCTCGGTCGGGTGTACTAAAGTTAGTTTCTCCAAACTGGTTTTCCACGCTCCCTCCACGCAAATGCAGGTACAATTTCTATGATTATAACCTTCCTGATCCATAAAACCACTAAACAATTTTTGAAAAAAAATCTATTCACAAATTCTCTGTTTATTTGACAAAAATTTTAATCCGACCATTTACCTCAGGAACTGAATAAAAATATTTTGACCAGATTAAATAATATTATATACATATATATTTATATATAATATGATGTAAATCAAAATATAATATAATATTATATTATAATATATATAAAAATATAATATATATAAAAATATTATATTATATTATTAAATAAATATTATATATCTATATAAATAAATAAATAAATAAATATATATATATATATATATATATATATATATATATTCAAATTTGAAGATAGCATATAGAACAATTTTCTGCAAAAAGAAAGATTTTATTTTTAAAAATTTATAATTTTTATAGAATAAATATTACACTTATTGCCTGTACTTCAAAAATTATAAACACTAACTCTAAAAATAAGTATTTGAAATTACAATAAAACATAAAGAAATATACTGCAAGAAAATGTTTTTCACCCAATTGTATAGAAAATATCCATCCATCGATTTTGACCAAATTTGATAGGCTTGAACACAAGTTTTACATTGAAGCATGATCATTTTATAATCTATTTCTCCCTTATCAATCACTTTTGTGTCAGGGACGTTCATAAAATATATACACATCACTAGCTATTTTATAATTTTAGCTACACACATTATATAATAATAATAATAAATCCATTCTACAACTTTATACATTCAAAGTCCTTCATCAAAACTTCTGCAATGAACACAACGTTTTTAATTTTATTAGGGACCTGTGCTACAAATTTTGGTTGAATTCCGACCGCGTGAATTGAGGTGTTTTTCCTCGTGATTGCTCATTTCCTCCACGCAAATGTGGGAACACTTTCTCTTAATTACCGTATTTATTATCTACCCTACTTTATTATTGTAAATTTACGGATAACATCAAAGAATATTAAGAAGTGAAGCATTTCTAATATCACAAGAACAAAAAAAAAGACATGGAAATAATCTTTACACTGCACACTCTTATATGTGTTGAGTAACATCCTCCTCTTAGCATGTGTGATCCCCCCTTCCCTTCCTCTCTAAGGCTTACGTTATTTCCAAATCTTTGACTATGGCACGCGAGGGGTGCGAGAAAGTAAAAATTATATTTGTAATGAAACTATTTTGTAAAATAATAATTGTCAAAATTAAATATGTATCTGTGTTAATGTTATTAATTTTAAAAGCGCGGTGGTCAAGGCATGTTCAATAGTCCCCCCACCCCGTTTCATTATCCACCTTTACAATTGATAGCAAAATAGTTTCAAGATATTTATCTATTGTGACAAGTGTATTTCTTGTTCAAATTGTCAATACTGTAGTCCAAAATGATTTAGTTAGCCCCGTATTATCGATACCAAATTATTGACTCTGTTTACAGATCAGATTACCAAAAGTAGGGCCAAAGTGTTTGATTGGTACACCAAAGTGAACCGAGCCCGTGTGGGTTTTACGCCGATGTACTAATTAAGCTAATGTGTCAGAGAAGGGTAAGGTTGCTTTTAGATGACTTACACTCACATTTGCGGGGAGGGTGAGTGGAAAACATTTTAGGAATAATAACCTCATAGCGCCAAACTGGGATCGAACACCAATCCCCGTCCTCAGCAGTCCAGTTTTTTGCAAGAGTAGTGCCTTAAATCATGAGGTCACCAAAACGGGTCCTGTAATTATATTAATTAGGTATTCTACGCACATTATTTGAAATTAATGGATGGATTTTAAACTACAGTATTAAAATTGTATTTTTCATGCAGAAATGATAATAAATTCATGACACTTTTTTTTATCCAATTCACAAGAGTAGAACATTTATTTTTCTTTCGTCTGGTTGAGAGATAAAGTAGTTTTTTATTTTATTTTCTTCGATCTCTTTTTACAGAAACGGCTTCCATTGCAAAACACGTGGTATTCACACAACTGATTTAATAAATGAACGCAGTCGAGTTGATATTTTTCCTGAGAACATCTGCTCGTCACCGTGCAACGCTTGGCATCACTGCCATGAGTTTTCTCGAGAGGTTCATTTTGTTCAACCTTACACCGCTAGGTCACAGGCTACTGCACCACAACACTTTTTTGAATCAAAATAAAACTGTACCACTTTATTTTAGTTTAGAACAATATGTATGCTGAAAAATGAATGGATAATTATTCTCAATCATATTTACTCGGTTTATACTTTGTCTGCAGATTTAAAAAAAAAAAAACACTAAACCAAGAAAATACGATCATGCAAAAATTATTTAAACAAAGCTGCTTACAAATATTTAACTTTTAACTGGCGTTAAATTATACTAAATGATAGAGAAATGTGTTTATTGTAATACAATGCAAACCGTTTTAGCCTAAGTCTTCCCACATTTAAATGACAAGCCCAGTTTTTTTTCATGCAGTGATCTTTAAATTATTTTTTAAAACTTAAATTTGAATTGGCTGGGTAGATAGGAATAAACTATAAACCATGTAAATGAATTGATCTTTACAGTAGTAAAAATCTGATTAAAATATGTATAATAGTTTTCTTAGTAATCATGTACAGAGAAATCGTCTTAGAAACCGGCCGCGCTCATCTCTCATGGTGATCCATCCCCTTAATATGAGGAGGAGGCCAGCCCAAACATTCGTAGCACGCGTAGCATTTGAGACGGGAGTGTAGTGAACGCGAGCTAAGGGCAATATTTTTGCAGTTATTATAGCAAAAAAGTTTTTGGGCAAAATACATCAAATATCACTCCAGTAGAAACGTAGTTTGATTTTCTTCATATAGGGAAATCAATCGTTCTGGAATATCTGTCATGAGTATAGTGGCACTAGATGAGAATCCTTTTTAAATGAAGAGAAAAAGTTGTCATTAAATTCCACGACACTAGACTAAAAAAAGTTTTAATATAAAATTTGCAAAGATACTTGTATTAAAGGCAATTGGCCCTTTTCATTTGGCGTGGAAATGCAGAGCCATGGGAACAAACGGTTATCTTCAAGAATTTTTATTGTTTTTAAATTCTCTTTTCAGAAACTGTTTTTTCAAGAATAGAAGCATGTTGATTAAGTTATACTTTTTATATACACACCTCTTCTATCATTTTAACAGTGATCAAATATCTATAAAATTGACATTGTTCAGTAGAAAACTGCTGGCTTCATAACAAAAAATAAGAATATGTAACAATTAATAAACATCAAAAACATTATCTTAGAAGGGGTGTTGAAAATATTAACATAAAAATGTCACTCGTTCTCGAGAAAACTAATATTTACAAACGTATGATTTTTTTGCAAGACCTGTCCAGTAGCTAACGCCATCTACGGTTTCCGTGATCCATCCAGAACAGTTGGCGTGGAAGGCTACTTTGGTCGGTTGTGAAGCCAAGCCACGCCTTTCACCCTCCCGCCCTCCATTCCAAAAAATAGGTTTCAGACTTGCACTCGACAGGGCCAAGGACCTTAAGAGGCTGTCCACCATTTTCTTGTGGTTTATATTTTCTAGATGGTTGAGATATTTTTAAGTGAGTTACGGCTTGGAATGATATGTTTCGGTTGGTAAGCTGTGGTGAGTGGGCTAAGGCTAAGTTGTCTCAAGTGAGTTGTCTCAAAAGGTAAGATTTGATGACACTTACGTGGGCGTGCAAATGCTTGGTGGGTCCCACAAAACACGTTATTTTTAAATTATGAGCCTAGTTCCATAGCATGGTATATTCACTGTAAGCTTACAGCCTTTGTAAAAAAAAATGTGATTATTCATTCATATCATTTTACAACTTCTTTAATTATATTCTTTAATTTATTGATTGAAAAATAGGTTAATTCGCAAAACACTCGTATTACATCTAGGTCAAGGAATTTTACCACTCATAAGAGTGAACCTTTTTCTTTAACTTTGCGTCTTACTTCCCAATCGACACATGAGCATATGTAGGTCTAATTAACCTACTAATAGTTACTAAAATATTCTAGGATTGAGGAAGGTTGAATTTAGAGAAAATGTACCTAGATTGGCGTGGCGAGAGATAGTGTAAAACCATTGTGGGAAAACTACCCTCAGTAATCCCGACCAGAATTCTAATCCCGATCCTAAGACCATTGGGCCACCAAAGCGGTTTATGTAACCATTATTATTTTGAAAGCTGCCTCTTTTTTAAAGAGTTGTAGGCCCTATAAGCAAAAGATTTAAAAACTAATATCCAATTACATCACACCCCACTAACAAATTTCGAAGCATTCACATACTGTAGCTTGTTAGTAATTAATATTAATAAGGACCCACCTCGGTGGCCACATGAACTAAGGCGTACCTTTTGTAGTAGACTAGACTGCCAATGACGGGGAATTTTTCCAAAGGGGTTTTACATTATCCTCTAGGCAAATGTAGTCACTCTTCCTCTAAATATACCCACCTCATCCCTAAAACCATTAGCTTAATTAGTTCATAAGCGTAAAGTCCAAAAGGGCAGTAAGACGCGGTGCTAAGTGCTAAAAATTTTATTAATAAGGTGAATCTCTTGAACTGCATTATATGTCTCAATATAGAGGATCGAATCAAAGACCTCTAGAACCACATTCAGTACCTTTTACCACTCATCCACGAGAAATAATTGCATTAACAATGGATTGAACCCAAACATAAATATAGGGGCACATATCACCCCAAGGAACACTGGCAACTTAAAAACACATTTTAGCTCAAGCAACCGTCTTAATATCCAATTAAACCAATTATAAGTTTTATTAAGTACGAATACTAAAAAAACACTTTTCTATTCTATTAATTTCACTTTTGTGTAGGGAATAGTAGAGAATACCTCATACCTCCCTTCACTTGTTAATTTATTTTTACCAAATTATCAGATTATTTTTTTATTCATACAGTCCTTAAAAATTAAAATTATTATTGGTATTATTACAAGACTATTATTAAATAGTTTAGTCATAGAAAACATTTTATAGCATTTATTTATCAGACTTTTAAGAAAATAATAATTTTAATATTTAATAATAGCTGAAATTATTACTTTAAAAAATTCATCCTAATGTTCAAATTAATGAGGATCTGGTATTGCCATTTTAGCTAAACCAAAATTTGCTTGGATCTATGGACTTACAAATATCATTATAAAACACACACAACTAAAATGTTGTTAAATTAAAAAAGACGCCTGTGCTCGGTCAGACTAATAATCAGCCCTTTCCAGCCCAAATTAACTAAGGTAGGGCTATATTTTAAGGAATTTTTTTTATAATTTTTTTAATAATTTTTTAAAAATCTGTGTGTATTATAGCTTACAAAAAAACTCTTTGTTAATAAAATTGGAAAATTCTTCTTAATAACTAGCTATCTGGCTATAAAGGGCATTGGTATTATTTAAAGATAATTTTTTTAAATAAATAAATCAAACATACAAAAAAACAACGTAGCCACGGCCATTTTCTACACCGGACTGCAAATGGCAAGAATGTGCGTAGCCTGGACGGGTAGTAAGACACGCTGTGGCCCACCACACGCCCCGGATCCTATCCTTCGGATAGTTTTGAGTTTGAGCCCACTAGTCTAGACGTAGGCCTATCGTTCCGGTTTTTTGTTCATATTAACCGAGCTTAAGTATTCTTTCCGCTCTTGAGCTCTGTGGTCCGTATAACACTGGCCCTCACAACAAAATAATAGCAGTGTTGTATATCGTGTAATCCTTGTGCTGCCCTCTATACGTAGAGTTTATCATTCATTGTGTGTGCAGAGGCCGCACTGTTTATAGTGATCAGGCCTACGTTTTGGTGGTTTTAGAAGAGGGGGGTGGGTTTAGGTGGTGGGGGAGCGCAGCTGAACAAAACGTGAAGCGGAGAGGGTTAATTCCGCCGCCGCGCCGGGGGCGTGAAAACAATTGAACAGCGAGAAGCGATGGTGCTCTGTCTGTGTGTGTGTTCTACCTTGCCTTGTATAGTCTTCCTATGGCCTTGTTTTCGTTTGCTTGGTTTCAGGGTCAAATATGAATTGTGTAGGGTTGCGTGGCCTATATTGTGTACACACACACACAAGGGATGGGTTTACTAATATTGTAGGCCTACGTTTCATGAATGTGTTATTAGAAATGTGTGTCTTCATGAACCGAAATTGTGTTTTAGAGCAATTCAGTCGATTTAATTAAAGTTTTCTTTTGATTTATTTGTGCGTTCAACACAAACGTTGACATTAACGTTTTAATAAAATTATATAAATGAACGAGCTATATTCTAGAAAACGCACTCGAATTTTAGTGGGAAGAACGTAAAACACCCGGGCAATGACATTCAGTTCGATGGAGGTTTTTTATTTTATTTTTGTTCACCGAATTTTACTATCCCTTACCGGCAAGCCAGATGAGATGAGACTGGTGCCTTTGTCTGCACGTCCACCAATGTGGGTTTATGTTGTTGTGGCTTACATATGGCATAGATCATTATCATATTTAAATTAAATACTAGCTGTAGTGTATAGTCCCTGCAATATGGGTATTTTATACACTCTTAGTCAAAAATGTTATCTACGACGTTAATATTGCGTTTCAAATAACAATATTACTATAAAATTCAAAATATTTGGACATTAAATTTAGATGACCTAACAAAAACTCTTAACTGGTACCTATCTCACATAATTGTATAGTCATTTTCTGTATTTCAACTTGTAAAATGTCCGGGATCAATCCTCGGTCCCGGCACAGATTTATCTGATTGCCAAACCCTTCCTGATAAGACGTGTTTTAATCACAACTTGGGAATGTGTGGAATGCCAGGCCTCACCGTGGTTCGGATTCCACATTAAACTGTAGGTCCTCCATTTCATCTCACAATCACCCTACCATTACACATTAACGTAAGTGCGTATAACCCGAAACGGGTAGTAAGACGCGGTGCTAATAATAATAAATTGTAAAACATTCCAATCTGATGAAAATCAACTAAACATATATCGTATATATATCGTAATATTATATACTATATTATATATATATATACACATTTAGTAATTTCTTATCTAGAGTTTTTATAGGCTTATAAATTATTACTTACTCTATGGCATTAGGAACACGAAAGTTCATTGTGTCACACACTTACAAAAAATACGACCTCCCCCCTCCCCCCATTCCTATCTTGAGCTAGTTCTATCCAGTACACCTGATCACAACCCTAAATCTTTCAGGTCCATTCTAATGTTATCCTCCAATCTGCGTCTAGGTCTTCCAGAGGCGGCCCAAGAGTTTCGTGCACCGTAAGCGAGAATTACAAATTTGCGCCCCAGTCTTAATTTTTCCATCCGTAGCCCCTAACAACAAGATTAACTATTCCCACCCATTAACGATTCATATCTAAGATATTTTATCTGCTTACTGTATAATATTATTATGATATTTTTTAAATGTGATAACAATACAATGTGTGACAGCTCAAAGGTAAGACTACGTGAATAGGACCAATACTAGGCCTCCATATACCAAGCGTAAATCCTCGCCCCTTATTCAATATGTTCAGAACCATTATCCCTTCTTTTCTTCCTTTTCTCTTAATAGTTTCGTAAGATTTTAATAAAATATCAAAGTGATGCGCTAATAAAACGACCTCTCACGTCATAATTTTAGATGTTATTTTTTTTATTAATACATAATTTGAAGCTTGTTTAGTTTAAATACTTTTTCAACATTTAAAAAAATGGTTGAAATGCGCCCCTAAGATCTTTGCGCAAATTAAAATTAAATTAAATTAGTTACTGATACTTTTAAATATAGTGAATTAAATATTAATATTAATATTCCCATTGATATCTTCCCATTGGGTTTACCAGTCAATATTCTGAACATGGCTCTAGATTCATCATTCCCATGTCTGGACCACAGTAATCTATCTATGAGAACTTGACTATGCTAACAATGTCGTGTTATGAGTACGGGGTATGTTCATCATTATTGTGTAACCTTTTCCACTCCCCAGTAGACTCATCCATTATAGACCAAATGTTTTCATAGCTTATCAATTAGTTCCTAAAATTAATTATGAAAGATACAGATTTTAAAAGATTTTTAAAGGTACCATTTGTTTTTACAAAGTCTAATTCATTTCCACATATCCAAAGTAAAAAATATGCCTATTAGACCTACAAAAACATAATATTTTTCAAACAATACCATAAATAGATATGTTGCATAATATCTTACCTTCTGCCCAGCTTCATCTCGCTAACGTTTTTAATAGGGTGAGTTCTTGAAAATTAAATATTTACCTGAACGTCAGGTGCGTGATGATGAAAATTTGTTCGATGATTGTTGTATGATTCTTGAAAAAAAAATTCAATTGGTGAATGGGATTTTTTTTTAGATAATTTTGAGTGCATAATACGATGTATGAGGCATAGTTGAATAACTACTGAGTCCAAGTATAGTTTATTATTGTGAATAAATAAATTAAAATGTCATTGTCAAGTGTAACCAAAAATAAAATCGTATCTTTTAGAGTTCTTTTTATTCAAAATATGTTCACTGATCACACTAACCTTTCACAGCCTCTTAGAAATGTGTCACTCGCCCCGAAACACGCAAGGAAATGACTGCCTGACCCACATTCACACCCGAGGCATTATGGCCCAGAGTTTTGGGGAGGTTTCCTGTGTAACTGTAGCAGTTTTAGGGACTAGTGGGGTGACAAAAGGAGACCAATAACCCACCCTGTGTTTGACTGGCAGTTAGAAAGGGGGAAATGGAGAATGAAGACAGAGATTTATGTTCCATTGGGGTGCTTGGAGAATATGGTTCTTTCAATAAAGCTAAGAATATTAAAGATCATAGAACTTTGGGAGAGGGAAAGATTTCAGGATTATGGAAACATGGCTATTTTTTGTGGATCTATTTGTATTGTAATTTTAATAAAATACCACAATATAGATTAGAAATAAATATATTAAATTAGATTAGTTAAATTTATTTGTTTTTAAATGCCCTTTATTATGGTATTATCAACAATAAATATTGATGGATAAGAATTTAAAAAAAACTACTTTTGGTTGTTGAAATAAGCTAAATGTTTGTATGCCAATTTACGTTATATTTAAGTAAGTTGCTTTATATTTTCCCCTCGCTTCAGTGACAAAATAATTCACTAAACTACAAACTAAATAGAGTAGCCTAACAGATTACATATGTGGAGGTAGTTGAGAGATTTTCCGCCAAAGGCGTTAGGCTAGCAACTGGATAGTCTTTGATGGTGAGGTCAATGTCCTGGATTGCCTGTGATGGTGAGGTTGAGGTCCTGGATTGCCTGTGATGGTGATATTGAAGTCCTGGATTGCCTGTGATGGTGAGGTTGAGGTCCTGGATTGCCTGTGATGGTGATATTGAAGTCCTGGATTGCCTGTGATGGTGAGGTTGAGGTCCTGGATTGCCTGTGATGGTGATATTGAAGTGCTGGATTGCCTGTGATGGTGAGGTTGAGGTCCTGGATTGTCTAAGATTGTAAGGTCGAGGTCCTGGATCGCCAGGGATGGTGAGGTCGAGGTCCTAAATTGTATTTGATGGTGAGGTCTAGGTTCTGTATTACCTGCGAGGGTGAGGTTGAGGTCCTTGATTGCCTGTGGTCGTGAGGTTGAGGTTAAAATCTCAGTCTGCTGTACTAGGGGTGTTTTTATATTGGGTTTATCACTGTGATTTACTTATCCACTTTGCTAAAAAGGGTGCCCTTCTTCGAAAACGACCTCCTCAAACTAACATCATAGATTAAATTGTTAAATAGTCCTCGTATAAACACGAAAGAACTAAAACGAAGATATGTAATTCTTGGACCAATGAAGCATGGCTTCAATTCCAGCCCATTGCATTGGGTTTTTATTTTCACAGTGTGGCTTAATGTTCTCTTTCTAAAAGAATATTTACGTACTTATTTAAAAATAACACATTTGATATTTTATCTACACGTAGGACAGTATAAGTTGCCCTTAGTTGGTACTTGCAACCCATTTTGTCTAACACTATCCATTATCTGACATCACATATTGACAGTGTCAACGTGTGTTAAGACTTTTAACAGTGTATTATCGTCCGCGGGGTAGACTGCTGCATCCTCTCTCTGACGCCATGCTGCCCTCGTCACCCATCATCCCTTCCAAAAAAGAAAGAGGAAAACCTCTCATTTTATCCCCTTGTCCCTAAACCTTCTCTGAAACCCATTATTCTTTTCTCGAGGTCTGTAACAGTTGCCACTACCCTAAAGCCGGTTGGACAACCCTCTCTTTCTCCCCTCCATGCAACTAAACAAGTTGACCTCCCTCCCATCTTCTTTCAAAAATATTTTTTTTAAAAGGGTAAGACAACCATCGTCCTTACTTCCACCCCTCTTTTCCCATCTCTTACTAATGAAAATAAGCTCTGAGTCTAGTTTAGGAAGTCAATGTGTTCAGTATTCATCGTCTAGGAAATCGTGCGTAGTGTCATAATGGGCGATGATATACCTAGAGTTGTGGAAATGAATTTCAGAATTTGGTGTTATTTAAATTTAAAATAAAAAAATTGGCCATACATTCGATCTGTTGCGTTACATTCTGTGATTATGTTTGTAATTACTTCACAAATATTTCTTTTAAATCTCTCTTGGTTTTACAAAGGTGTAAAATTAAGATGGATTTCCATATATTTTATCAAAATAAATTATTTATTGGCTTTCCAGAAATATTATGTCTAGAGTCATGTGTGTAATCTTTCTACATGATACAATTTATGTTTGAAAAATAATTCAAGCAGTGCCGTCATAGTGTCGTCATTCATGTGAAATCGTGGTTATAGTCCTACACTTTCCTATCAATATGAAAAATTTGTTGGAGATTTTTGGTCCAGTGCTTTGGCGGTTAAGAATGGAGAAGGGGAAAGAGTGCCTTCACGTTTCGAAAGTAAGAAAAACTACTTTTATTTCTATTTGGATACCTACAGGTTGTGTTGGAGCGATTTTTATGAGTTTCATTAATAATTTATCGATTATACCTACTGTAATTTACTCATTGATAAGTCATGTAAGGTGGATCTAAATGTAATCGCAGACCAAGGATTGATTAATGATGAAAAAAGATTAAATAATGCCTTTTTGGACATATTGTTCGAATAATATATGTGACGTAAGCGTGGAATATGATTTCTTAAATTTAGTTTAGTAAATTAATAAATGTGTTGATATATTTTTTTAAATACATAATGTAGAGGGTTTTTTTTTAAAGTGTGTTCATTTAAGCATATATTTTGAGTAAAAGGTCTTATCTAAACTATAGCTATTATTTTCAAACATTTTTATAAAAAAAAATCAATTTTTTAAATAATATGTGAACACGATGATTAGCTTCGAAATAAACTTGAAATAATTATTTATCAAATGTTTATGTTACCTTCCTTACAAATTTTCAAGCATATATATATATCCTATGTATTTTCTGAGTTGGAGGTTAATAAATACTTACTGTACAACTTCTAGTACCTATTATTTACTCGTAGAATTGCTGTGATGTGTAATGGAGTGCAAGCGTTAAACCTTAATAATAGTTTAAGAGCCTTCGTTGAGAAAAACTAATGAATATTCAATATTGGTTATCACGAAAGTAAACTATTTAAACATTTTCAGGTGGAAGATAAGTTTTTATAACTGATAATTACACATTTTCAATTTGATTGAGAATGAACCCTGTATGTAACTACATTTTTTTCTCTTTATTCTATTTGAATTCTTATTATTAAATTACTTTTATCAAATGCTTCCAAATTTAAAAAAAAATCTAATAGAACAAAAATATATATTGGCTGAGTTATTACTCGAATAATGAACTAAACATTCATTTAAACAAAAAAAATTTAAGTTTATTCAGGCCTAAATAAAAAGGAGGTGTTATTGCTATTTTTACATATTTAAAATGACCTTTACTTAAAATATGCTTGACAAGTAAAATAGCATTGGTGCTCGCATTGTTTAAGGCATTACTTTCATAATATTTATGGTGATGGACAGGTCTGAGATAGAATTTCGGTTGGGTGTACTTAGGCTTGATTCTACAAAATTAGTTTACTCTGCCTCCCCACCAACTCGTTTGTATTTTCTCTCAAATATTCTACCTTACTCCTCCCCACAGATTTATCTGATTGCCCTTCCTTCACCTCTGACAAGACGTGAATGTGTGGAATCCAGGCACCGTAGTTCGGATCCCACGTTAAACTGTAGGTCCTCCATTTCATCTCACAATCACCCTACCATTACACATTAGCGTAAGTGCGTACAGCCCGAACGGTTAGTAAGACGCTGTAAAATAATAATAATAATAATTTATTCTTAAAAAACATTATGAATGGTAGTAAGGAACGAAATATATAATACTAGATTAATTCAATTTTAATTAGAAGTGAAATTATTATCTGTGTTAAGTAAATACAATATAAAAATAAAATATGATTACATATAACACCTATACGAACATAGAATATAAAACTTTTTAAAAATTATATTCTATATTCGTAAGTGTTATATTATAAGAATATAATTTTTAAAAAGTTTTATATTCTATGTTCGTATAGGTGTTATATGTAATCATATTTTATTTTTATATTGTATTTACTTAACACAGATAATAATTCCACTTCTAATTAAAATTGAATTAATCTAGTATTAAATAATAATATTCCCTTTGCAGTAAATTGTGAATGTGTATCAATCCCAGATGGTTAATAAGACTCAGTGCAATAAAAAAAAATACACTAGAAATATTGTAACACTTCGCCGCACAACAACAATGTATTCAAATAAATTGGATATTTTCTCATTACCTTTATCACATAGTACTTTTTAAATATTTCTCCACCATTTAATCATGTTTATATTCTTTTAATCTAATATTTACGTCCCTTCTTCTTATACACATTCTTTAATTTTCTCTAGTTTTTCTTCCGTAACGCCATCATCGTATATCTTGTCTCCAGCTTGAAAAATATATAGCTTACACCATCCCTTCTCCCCTCATCCCTCGTTCTCATATCTTCCAAAAACACACTTTCATCACCCCTAGTAGGGCCTAACCCACCCACTCAATACTAAAATGTGTATAATATTTTTTTTTTCGTTTATTCCTCCCTTACTTCCTCGTGAAGGTGTAAAGAAGAAATGAATAGAATAAGGAAAAATGTGGTGGCTGGTTTTGTAGACCAATGTTTGAGGGCAGCAAATAAGGGGTGTTTATAAGGGTTGAAATCCCATTATTGTTACCTCACAAGCTCTCTCACTTTTAAGTGTGGTTTTGGAAAGGAGATGGGTTTGGGGAAAGTTGTCTTGAATAGAGCGATGGCATTTTCAAGTGAAATTAAATTCTTATCGATCCAGAAAGTTGGGAGTTGTAACAGTGGAAATATCTCCCCGCCCCCGTCTCCATATTCTATCCTCCTTATATCCCCCCCCCCACCCCCCAAACCCTTGATAAGGAAAGCCGGCTTTTGCGGAGATAAGTGGGAAGGTAGTCGTCCGTTTGTCCGCGGAGTAGCAGGGAGAAGTAGAATGAAAAAAGGGATAGGTGATAAGAAGAAAGTGTGACAAAGAAGGATAGTATGAAATACGTCTGACTTGCTTCGCAGCATCAGTTTCTTTTTTTCTTTTTTTTAAGTCTCTTTCGTGCTTTCCTCTCCATACTGTCGAAAGATGAAAACCATGTGCCCTTCTGTTAAATTATAAAGAACGCTTCGCGTTTGAACATAGAAGAGAGAGAGAGAGAAAGCTGATAATAATTTTTTTAGTCAGAAAAATATCTGGTTTCAATATTGGGTTTTGTGTGAAAGTGGCAAAATAGGCATTATGCAAGCCCTATGTAATAAATAAATTGAATCCTCTATCAAATTTCAGCAGATCCTGCACATGTAAATATTAAACTTTGAACCGTTCATTATTTAGCTAGTTAGTTATTTGACTTATGTGCATATTCTACTTCTTATCTCATTTCATCTGGTGATATATTTTATTATTACTTTACCACTATCTTCTTCATACATCTCATATCTATATTTCTTTATTATTTACCTCGCTAATCCTTTCATCTTCACAATTATGGTTGATAAATTATTTGTCTAGTCATTAGGGAAATAAATTTCATATCCATGTATCTTTTATTACCTCTAATGGTTATTGCTTTTCCAATGCTATTTCACATATTTGTGATAGAAGTAATAAATTTGACTTTACCTTTTTTTAAATGAAAACGCTCTAAAAAATAAAGAGCTATGTAAGTAATATATACATCTATTAGCAGCATAAAATACCCAACAGTGTATAAAACATTTAATCTATTTAAAATAAAATTGCGTATCTTTAGTTCAATATCATGTTTGTTATTGGCATAGTTATTTAAAAAATTAAGTGTTTTTAAGCTATCTAGGTCAAACTATAGTCTTTATTGTCAATATATGTATATAGTGTGTGTATGTGTGTGTGTGTGTGTATGTGTGTGTGTTTCTAAATCACTCGTAGCCCAGTTTGTGGAAATATTAGCCAGTACTAATGTACAGTTGCCTAGGGGGCACCTGAATGTACTAATCCTATCCGTGGAGGTTCTTTCCACACCCCGATGAGATGAGGTGATGATGATGATGATGGTGAATGTGATGTCGGGATGAAGTAGAAACTCTTAAACCTATCCGAAGCTTGATTAATCAAACCCTGGTGACTGTCGGGATTGTTCCCCTTTCGTAAAAATTGCCCATGGTACAGCTAGGAATCTAACCCGGCACCTTTAGATTCATAGCCCCATGCACTGACCACTATAATACGGGGCCGGTTATAGCCTATTCAATCAATAATAGGTGGTGGTGGGTACCTATTTAACAACTGGTTTTAATTCTTTTTGGTAAGCTTAGCTCATAGGATGATAAAAACAACAAACAGAATCTTAGCACTTACAATAAAAAACTGCAAGGCCACTTTGAATATCCGCTAAACTTAAAAAAAATAGTACAGCAATTCTAAAGAAAATACATAAGCCTACACAAAAAGAATCTTAACAAAAAACCAGGGTCAAAAGAAGAGTAATCTATTGTTACTGAAGAAAGTTAAAAAAAAAATCTTTTATGTGCTCTTGGATGATATTGTACCTGCACAAGGTAATGTCTTCTATTTTACATGTTTCTAAAAATGCAATATATTTTGTTATTGAGGGTCATCTTTGCCTAGCCACTCAGCAGGTGACCAAAAAAAATACGGTCTTAAGGAACTATTCATATAACACACTTAGGACATTATTTAGCGAGTTTTATTTTTAAATGGGGGTCTAAGAAAAGATCCAAAGCATTTAAATTTGTTTGTGTATCTCATAGAAACCTTCTCACGACTTAACTCGGTTCTTATTAGAAAGAATATTGAATGATTAGCCAAAGAAACAAGTTATTTATGTGTAAAATCAAGGTAAGGGCTAAAATTATGATTTCACACTATTTTATTACAGTTTTTAAGAATACAACAAAATATAATTAAATTCCCAACAATTTTAAGATCAATTTTATTCTAAAGTTTTATCTATCAACTATCACTGCGGCCACGCGCGCTGTAATATAAATATACATACGGTTAAATCTAATAACTAAGCGGTAGGCCTACTAAGAATAAGTAGTAAGGAATGCAAAAGTGTTCCTTGGAATCTTAAAGTTATATAAGTAATTTAGCCTGTTGGTAACGCCCCCACCTCCTTCCTTCCCCCAGACCTTTTGCCCATGTCAAGCACATTATCCGCGTGGCCAACCATGCTGGTTCTTATATTACTTAATTACTACTGCATTTTGTTACTTCACCTTTAACACGACTTTTTACTCTCTTTCTAGCCAACAAATCCAGGTTGATAAATGATTGAATACGATCACAAAATCGTCGTAGGAAGAGGAGAGTCAGCCATTTTGTAAATCCAATCATATTGATATTTAAAATTCAAAACCGACAATCACAAATGCATGCATTGTTTAGCGCGAGCTAATCGGATTAAAATTGAACATTGAGGTAGCGTAGTTGCATTATACGTTTTGCGGCGGTTGAGTTTGTGTATTAGATTAGGCCTCCAGCATGGCGGTAACCGCAGCTTGGGTGCGTTCTGTGTGCGCTTGAACCAATATGATTTAAAAAAATCTTAGTTCTCGTTCAGGGCTGTGTACAGACCAATTTAGCTAGGAAGGAACGTTTTTGACAGTTACAGAAGTCACTGAAACAATGTTGATATAATTGTAAGTAAGGCTATAAGAAACTGATTTTGTTAGGAATAACCCTATCTGGTTATTATTATTATTATTATTATTATTATTATTATTATTATTATTATCACCACGCGTCTCGCTACCTGTTCGGGTTACACGCACTTACGCTAATGTGTAATGGTAGGGTGATTGTGAGATGAAATGGAGGACCTACAGTTTAACGTGGGATCCGAACCAAGGTGGAGGCCTTGGCATTCCCCACATTCACAAGTTGTGATTAATACACGTCTTGTCAGAGGTGAAGGAATGGGTTTGACAATCAGATAAATCTGTGCCAAGATTGAGGATTGAATCCCGGATCCCTAGCACAGAAGTATTGACACCTTACCCCTAGACCACCAGGTCACCATCTGGTAGTTACTAACGTAACTAGAATAATTTTAATATCTTCAGTCATCAAGTAATGTTATCTGCAGCTGTCACTTTTGAAAGATAATATTAATAGGCCTACCTATAAAATAATATAAATAATATAATAAAATGTTTTCAATCTTGACCGCAAATCAAATATTTGTACTTTTATTTTCCAAAAGTTCCTTCCTATGTTGTCAATTTTGACTGTAAAAAAGTTTGTATTTTTTAAGGTTCTTTTTATTTTATCAATGTTGATCGCAAAAATTAAATTGTATTTTCTTAAGGTTCCTCTTATGCTATAAATAATGGTCAATTGAGGCATGTGGACTAAGCTTCAAGATTATCTAGTCTTATGACAGTAAGTTGGGGTTTGAATCCTTGTAGGGAATGATTTATAACTGTCACTCCAGGAAAGTTTAGGTGCATTTTATCTCAATTCTACCTTATCACATCTAGCCCCTTAGTGTAATTAAATGCATCAATCAAAATAACATTCACAATCCAAACTAAATGGTTAAAGGCCTATTATCAACACTTCTACACTAAATAAATTGGGTAGGAATATAGCAGACGGGAAAAAATCCAGTGTTTTTGCAGTTTTTATAGCAACATATTTTATTTGTCCAAAATATATATAAAATATTTCTCCAGTAAAATCAAGGAGTTTTATTTTCTTTGCATGGTGACATCAACATTTGTTGAATATCTTTATGAGCATAGTGGCATTACATGACACACTTTTTAAATGGCGAGGAAAAGTTGTCATTAAAATTCCAGGACACCTTTGACAGACACTCAAGAACTGTTGAGGTCACAACGTGAAGAAAATTAAGCTCTTAAGTTTCTACTTAAGAATTATTTTATCTATTTTATCCAAAAACTTGTTTTGATATAATAACTACAAAAACACTGAGCTTCTCTCTCGTCCTCTGCTCTCCTACCTTAAAATATGCATGCACCATTGGTCACGTATCCAAACACGTCAGCATTACAGTGACGGGAAGTGCGGGGTTTAATCTCAGACGGGTGTATTTATTTGATCTTTAACAAATTCTTTCTCCCTCGTCTTTCACGATTTCTCTCTAAATTCTACATTCCCCATCTTTCTTTATCCCATTAGTTAGCTGATTGTGAATAACTTGGAACGGGAGGGCTATATTGATGCTAAATACCTAGTTTAAATACAACAGCCAGGTTCGGTTTGTACAAATAATAATCAGTGGCTTGCATCAGAGATCAGATGTAAGTTTCTCTCCAATCATTGTCTCAATCCACGTTTTCGTTGCACCAATAACAAATATGAGGGATTGTCGATCAAATTTCTGGTAAATCTAATCAACCAATTCTCTCCATCAACGGTTTGATTTTCCGATCATCATATTGATGTGAAATACAACCTGTAGTTTCTTAAAACCTAATTAGTTTTTGCATCCTTGTTTAGGTGATTAATGAAAGTAAAGTTTGTGTTTTATATATTTATTTTGAGTCATGATTTATTTCTGAGAATAAATGTGTCAATTATGGCGTCTTCTGAAGTTTTTCAACTATAAATGAACCGGCTTCGGTGGCCGCATGGGCTAACACGCTACTCTCGTGTTGGACTTGACTGCCGAAGACGGGGATTTTGAGGTTAAATCCTAGTCGAGTGCACTGAGGGTGGTTTTCCACTATCCTTCCATGCAAATGCAGGTGAACTTATTCTAAATTAAAGCTTCATAATCTTTAAACCCTTATCCCTAGTGTAATTAGTAGGCCTACATAAGCATATAACCCGAACGGATAGTAAGATGCGGGGCTTAAGAAAATCAGAAAAAAAACACTATACAATGAAGTCAAATGGTTGAGATCAAAAGCAGCTGCATGAAAGAAATTAAATTTTCTTTAATCATCGAGCACTACACAATTGTTAAAAGCCCTTATATTAAAGAACTTGCCCAAAATCTCAATTTATTGAATTGTTTATATAAATATCAGACACTCTACGCTACCAGAGACATAATAGTTTATACATCATAGCCAACCTTACGTGTGAATGTAGATCATTTCAAAATCAGATTTTACAAATACAGCGTTGCCATGTCTCTTTTACTTAATTATTTAATCAAAACTATGGTGAGGTGATCGTAGATTTTTATCTCTAACTAGCCTTCATGCAACCCAAACTTTTCTTGATCTTTGACAATCTGATGATTGAAGAATCAATATTGTGTTTATTCAACCGGCCCTAGTTTTCCAAAAGTTAATTCATTACTGTGAAATGGAGAAGCTTCAATTTAAAAATATATATTCAGTACTTTGTTTTATCTTTGCCAGTAATTGAACTCCGCCCCTAAAGTTATTCCTATGACGACTTTACAGTAGGCCCAACCATGGTTGGGTCCTATATAGTCCTAGCAAACTTTTTATAATATTATATATATATCAGAAATACATATATTCGTACCCTTAAAGATAATATATTTTAGAAATATTTTTAATATTCTAACGCAGACGCGTGTGACCCCAGGAGGTCGTGGGCCGTTCAAACTTGACCATGCAAACTGCGAACACTTTTCAGAATATTAGGGTGCATTGCTGATTAAACAAGATCGAAAATGCACATAGATTATTCAAGGTTTTTATTATTATAACTCAACACATACACCGAGTTGTAGCGTCTTATGAAGAGCTACAACGCTGTATTTTAAAAAACTGGACACTAAATCATTACTAGTCATATCCCACCACAAATATATTATATAATAATATATTTGTTTTTATTGTCCTATCAGCTTACTCTACATTTATATGTCCCTTTTTTTATGCTGTATAACTTTGTATGCCTGCCTTGGTCCTGGAGGACGAAAAGGGTCTATAGTTTAAGCTACAACTAAAAGTCACTAAATTAAATTAAATAATCCTTATTAAGTCTGTAAATTAATAAGCTAATAGCAACATATTAAAAATAATTAAAATAAATAAACAAAATTAATTACAATAAAACACATGATAGCTATTCAAATATTAAAATAAGTCACAAAAATTTTCATTGTAAAATGTACAGTTTACAATAACAATCGATGTCTACATCACCCATGTCATTAATTTAAATTTCCACTTCTACCCGTGCACGAAATCTGCGCTGACCTGCGATAAGCGAACACTAGACTCACTGGACACGCTGGCCCACACACTGGACACGTTAGCCCACTCCTGGGTACGCTAGCCTGTACACGCTGGTCCACTCACTCGGCTAGCCTCAACTCGGACTGGAGCTCTTTGGCTATCGCCGACTGTGTATATATTAAGGGGTCACAGTTAAGAGTCTGGAAGCTTTCATTTATAGAATACTGGGCTAAAATAAATGAGCCCAGACTCTTACAGACGTGTCTCTTTTCTTTCAATTACGCCCCCGCCCCCCCTCCCCACCCCAACCCACGTCTCGTCTAATTACCCTGGTAGCGAGACTGACTGCATATCTACTAAACAAGGAGGGAGATATAGGGAACAGAGAGTACAGCTAGGGTAAACAAACGAGAAGCGCGCTGGTGTTAGGATGGCCTGCTGACGATGGGAAGATCAGGGCTCGAAACCAGGTCGGTACTATTGAGGGTGTTTCTTAAATGGCTTCCTACTTTCCTGCCACACAAGTGCGGGTAGATTACCTCTAAAATACTTAATTTCTCCTTCCTACTTCATTAGAGCAATTATCATATAACCGTTTAACCTGAACAGATCTACGGCAATTCCATTTTTTTTATTAGAAATAAAAATTATATGTGCAAATTTTAGCACCTAACAGATGAAAAATAAAACATTAAAATATAAATTAGAAGACTGGACACTTACAGCGCTGCAACTAACAGTTTCAAGACTGATAGGCCTACCTTATAGATTATTAGCTTTGTGGTTATTGGACTGTGTGTGTAAAAGTTAAAAAAATGTTAACAAAACAATTTGTGTTTATATTTTCACGTATTAACATCAACAAGTGTGGTCCTACAAAAAAAAATTGTTTAAATGTGCGTGCTTTGTTGACTTAGCCATTTGGTGACGTATCTGTCGGCCATAATGTGACGTCACCAGTCCCTGTAAGCCCCGCCCCTTTTCCGCTCCCCCTCCTGCTGAGCTCCTTGACCTACCACCATATCAAAATGGGTGTTTCTTAAATTAAAAAAAACCTGATTTTTTAATTTAGCACTGCTTCTTACTACCCATTCGGGTTATACGCCTATGTACTAATTAGGCTAATGGGTTAGGGATTATGAAGGTTTAACTTAGAGGAAATGCAACCGCATTTGCTTGAAGGGAGAGTGAGTGGAAAACTATTTAGGAAACCTTAGTGCACCCGACTGGGATCGAACTCCGATCTCCCCGTCTTCGGCATTATAGTCCAAATCGAGAGTAGCGCGTTAGACCACGTGGCCACCGAAGCGGGTCTTTTGCCTAATTAACAAATATGCGTAAGCCTATATCTTGACATCTCAAATGACTAATAAAACGCAGTGAAATAACATATATGTATTATAACTAGGCATATGATATATGTGTATAATATATAATATAGGAAATATTTTAGGCCTCTATATTTAATATTTTTTACGATTAGCCAATATAAAAGGATTAATGATTTGTTTGTTTTGTTGTTTTTTCGCGTTTCAGTACTCGTTAGGGTAATAACCTATGCGTTTTTTTTTAAATCACCGCGTTTGCTATCGGTTCAGCTTATGGCAATTTACTCTAATGTGGTAGGGATGAGGAAAGAAGCATTTTAAAGGTAGTTACCCATGGAAGTTGCTCCATGTTTCTCCATGTTGCTCTAGTGTAGAGAAGTATTATTATTATTTAGCACCGCGTCTTTCTACCCGTTCGGGGGCTATACGCTTAAGTGCTAGTTACGCCAATGGGTTAGGAATTGGAAGGTTAAATTTAGAGTAAGGGAACCCACATTTTCATGGAGGAAGGGTGGAAAACCATTTAGGAAAATACCCCTCAGTTCACCCGACTGATATTCGAAACTCGATCTCCCCGTCCTCGTCAGTCTAGCTCAACACGAATCTAGCAAGTTAGCCAACTACACCACCGACGCGGGTTGTAGAGAAGTATCACTTCTACAATAATTCACGATCCGCCTCTGATTTTAATACAACAGCTCAGCCCACAAATTCTACGCTCATAGCTCCGAAATGAAAATTAGAAATTTCTCGTATTTATAACGCCCATTTTTTCACAACATGGCTATAACTACCTGGCAGGCAGGAGGAGGTATATAAGTCCAAGTACACCCCTATTAGATGGAGAGGGATTGGGAAAACACAGTGGGAAATGATATGTCAACCCCTTTTCCCCTCCATCGTGCCCAGCTGAAATTCACTAACTTCTACCTCTCGTTATAGATAAGCCAGACTATTTAAAACCTGACATCTAATACTGTGGGGCCATCGAGGTAGGTCATAGGTGTAGCATAATAAATATCATGGAAGTATAGCGATTTGGTGAAATCGGTGTCTTTAGTCATTTCTTAGTTTATTGACACTTAACAGACAACTTTGAAAACAAATGTATCTATTTTAATACGCTCATACGCCAAGTAGTGTGTTCTACTACTACCGTCATTTTTAAACAAATAAATTAAATGTTAACGTGTGTGAGATAAATTAAGTAGAATGTTGTAAATTTGAATTTTATTTTATTTGAGTTTGTTTAAAAAATTATGGTCTTTTAATTAACCCCTACAGAAAGCTTGTATCATTGGCCACTTGGCCTATTGTATAAAACTTTTGAGTTTAGTTTAATTATTATGATCTTAGCTCAACATGGTTAGTAGCTTTAGGCTATAGATAAGTAAAACTTTCATTACCAGAGTTGTTACAAATATGGTTGGGATGTGTCTAACTATAATTTTTTTATTAATTTTAAACTATTATTTTTATGAAAAATGACTCTGCTCTTTAAAATAACACTTCTTCATGGCAAAAATTAACTTGAACAATTAAATCTACGGTGAACTATTAGAGTTTTAAAAAATTCAATCGCCTATTTATAAAATATTTATAAAACAAAAAGCCTATATTATCGAGGTTGACCATGAACTATTAATCCAAAGAGCACAAATTTTCCTACAAAAAAAGTTAATTTTTTTAAAGTCTTTATATATACCTTGAGTTTAAATAGTTCAAAATATTGGCCTTGATCTAAAATAAAGGCCAAGTGTGCCGATGGTCTGAAAAAAATAGAATACATAATTTGACTTCGAAAAGCAAAGTTATTTTTATTTCAAAGATAAGCCTACAACTTTGCGACACTGCTACACATGAAACAAGTTGTTCTTAGTTGTATATTATTCATTCAAAACAAAGGACTAACTATGTAAAACCATGAATATTGTTACAAAGATCATAACTCACAGCCAGGCCAGTCCGAAGTGACCTGTTGCATTTCGGACCTCTCTAGACGCATAGTTTCTTTAAAAAATAAAAGAAGTTTTTTTAAGACAGTAGCCAAGTTGGCTAACCAAAATTTTTCGACCGTGAAGATAAATTATCTCCGGTAAAGCTATAAATTAATAGTCATTGTTTATCTCTTTCTACGACCGACAGATAGCAGCACCTTTGATTTATCCGTAACCCCCCCCCCTCCTGTTCAACTTGACCTTAATTTATCTTATTTTGGTCACTTTCTGATTACTTTTGAATTTTGTCGACCGTATTTGATGGAAAGATTTGTCCCAAATAAACAATTGTATAATAGAGTTATGAGTTAATTAATGGCATGTTCATTCTTTAGAATTATTGAGACTTACAGGCCATTATTAGACTATATTTACAAAATATAGCATCCCATTAAACACGTCGTCTAATCAGTAAGATGGTAGTTATTCTTTAATTTTTTAAATTCATCTGAGGTTTTTAACGAACCAAATAATTATATGAGAACATTTCTTTTATAAGATTAACTTAAATCTAGAACAGACAAAACATCAAGCCCCCGACCGTTAATTCATTACTGTGACAGGGTAAACCCACATTTCACCAATGATAGATTTTCCGGCCATGCTGGGAATCAAACCAGGGACCCTTAGCTCACGGATGGACACGCTAACGATTGAGTGAGCTAAGGTGTCTAACGTGGCTAAGATAGAAATTTCAAATAATTCCAAGAAGGCTATATTATATAATAAACAATTAATTAATACACTTAATTGAATCGTAAACATATTATGCTTTTTAATGTAGCATACATATAAACAATCTAAAGTAATTAGTGTATTTTATAAGAATAAGTATTTTGAGACGTTTATTCCAGTGAATATTTTTTTTTAAAATCAAGACACCGTTTACCTTCGCATGTATTTTTATTTTTTATTGCTAAGACTAATTAAGTAGGCCCATCAAAAATAAAACCAAGAGAAATTCCGGCAAAATAAGGTCGTATCTATAATTCTATACGTATTAAACATCTTGCGACATTTATTTTTAGTCATAAACTAGATTGCTATCGTAGCAAAACAGACATTTTCCACATGATATAGTATTTCTCTTTGACCGTTCTAACTCATTTCGACACAATAACTGTCAAAACAGGTAATAAGTCATTTGAAACGAGCTGGGGACTATTTTAACATTATAATATAAAGAATAAGAGAATATATTTTTACTTTCTCTCTATCTTACAGGTAGAGAAAGTATTGTGATCGTCAAAAAAATCGAACTCGAGATTTTGATGAATTTTGACGTTTCATGACTTCCTGAATCCGAAAAAGTGGTTTTTGAATTTCCGTCTGTCTGTCTGTCTGTCTGTCTGTCTGTCTGTCTGTCTGTCTGTCTGTACCTCCAACTAGAGCCTAAACTATTTTACCGATTGAGCTGAAACTTGATATCTAGGGTTTTCATAGGGTTGCCCCGAGGGGTTTTTGGAATTGGATATCTACCCCTAAAATTAAGGGTAGTTTACTGAAGGGAAAAAAGAGAAAAAGTCGATTTTCTCAAAATCGGCTCTAACGATTTTGATTAAATTTCATTTATGAACATAAATAAATATTCCAAACAAAATGGCTACTCTCAATATTTCGGCAAAATCGTTTTAAGGGCTCCGGTCTGATGCGTAAATTAACATTTTTTATAATAGCTCCGAAACTATTTGAGATATGAAATTACTTAGCATTACAAATATGTACATATATTTATAATACAAATATTTTATTCGAAACATATTTTTATAAAATCAATAACTTTCATTCTATACGCAATTATATATATATTTTTAGCTTTTTGGGCATTAAAGCTTAAGTATTGCGACCGTAAGAAAAACTAACCTGAAATGTTGATGGATGTCGACGTCTCATGACCCCCCGAACCCTTAAAAATAGTCTTTGCAATGCCGTCTGTCTGTGTGTCTATTAAAACTTAAAATTAAGGGTAGTTTACTGAAGGGCAAAAAGAGAAAAAGTCGATTTTCTCCAAATCGGCTCTAACGATTTTGATTAAATTTCATTTATGAACATAAAATAATATTCCAAACAAAATGGCTACTCTCAATATTTCGGCAAAATCGTTTTAAGGGCTCCGGTCTGATGCGTAAATTAACATTTTTTATAATAGCTCCGAAACAATTTGAGATATGAAATTACTTAGCATTACAAATATGTATATATATTTATAATACAGATATTTTATCCGAAACATATTTTTATAAAATCAATAACTTTCAATCTATACGCAATTATATGAATTTTTTAACTTTTTGGACATTAAAGTTTAAGTATTGCGACCGTAAAAAAAAACTAACCTGAAATGTTGATGGATGTCGACGTCTCATGACCCCCCGAACCCTAAAAAATAGTCTTTGCAATGCCGTCTGTCTGTGTGTCTATAAAAACTTAAAATTAAGGGTAGTTTACTGAAGGGCGAAAAGAGAAAAATTTGGTTTTCTCAAAATCTGCTCAAACGATTTTGATTAAAATTCGTATCTAGGCGTTGATTAAGATTATAAATAAACTGGCTATTTTCATTTTCCTATGAAAATGATTTTTAGGGTACATTACAGAAGCGTTAATTTCCGTATCTCCACAACTATTTGACAAACTAAACAACTTATCATTGCAAAATTGTAGGCCTATTAGAAATAAAAAACTTTTATTTGACATATATTTTTATAAAAGCAGCAGTTTCTGAGATATTGGCAAATATATTAATACAATTTTGTGAGCTTTAGTTGTAAACATATACTACTTAAGTCTTAACGCAATAATTCTCCAATGCCATAGAGTAAGTAAATATAAGTATCTAAAATAGTATGTTATTTTTCCTTAAATCTCTTAGGAGAAATGTTTGCATAGCAATGATCTATCTCCATTTTAGACTCAATAGTCAATATTTACATTTTTTATTGGTCAAAATGTATAAATGAATAATTAAATATCAATGTTATGACTTGAAGATCTGCAACACCTTATAAAATGTTAATATTTTAACCAGAAATCGAAATTTTAATACGAAGTGTTGACCCTTGTGGAAGACATTAAACTGTTTGAAATGCTCTTAGGTGGACAAAGATGCGCCTCTTTTCTCATTGATTCTATATCATTGTATATTATTTTATGCGTGTTCTTATGTGGAGTGGTGATGATACAATGTACATTATTCCGTTCAGAAATCTTACGAGTTTATAGAAAGAGAGAGAAAGTCTGTGCGGTGTGCCGTACCATTTATTTTAAGGATATAATCCAAACTTTATTCTACTGGTTACATTTTGATTTGATTATATTAAACAATTACTTTATTTGACTTTTATGGTTCTTCGATCAATGAAGTAATATTCGCGCATGCGCGCAGTGAATGTTTTGGTCCACGGCGCTAGTAGTTCACCACTTCCGTCGTCAGATGGCAGTGCTTTACGAGCAGCTGAAAGCAGACACTTCTACTCCCTTTTTATAGCCTAATAACTTAACCGAAATGGGAAAACCGAGCATAGATACGAAGTAAAAGTTACGTAGTTGTCACTTTGATAACCTAATAGAGAGACTTTTATGAACTCACAAACAATTAGGGAGGATTATTTACATTTCAGTTAAAACAAAAGACCTGCATAATGTTAAAACATTATTTTATCAGTTTTATTTGATAGATGATAATCTTTTTCTATTCAACATTTATAGTGCAATAATAAAATATTCGCAGCTTCTTCGGTAGCATTTTTCTAGGAGGAAAAGAAAGGTCTTCTGAAATAACTTTTCCTTCTGAACATCCATTTTATTTTTCGCAACCCCCCTTGCCCATGGCGACAGTGATTGATTGCATCCCCAAGTTCTTTCAGCCAATGAGAAACTACCCTTAGTCGGCCATCTTGGATGCAGAGTTATTGACCGAAAGATGAGCAACATAGTTTGTTGTATAAATTGGAGTGGGGGAAAATAAAGCTTCACATGGGTAAAAAATAGAAGGAAGAAATGACAAATGTGTTAAAAGAAAAGGAAGAGAAGTAACTACAGAAAATTTGAAATAACAAAATAAAATCTAAAAATATTATCTTATTCACAAAATAAAAAAATATAATTAAAAAAACACAGTGAATCCATATCTTTGACGTAGGTGGCATAATAATTTACTATTGTAGATTTTAAAGTACACATTCTAACCATACAAATTAAATCATCACATAGCTTACGAAATAGCTTACGGTTGTATAGAAGGGTACGCGAGAAAAGGCCAGTGCTTTGGCAGTTTTTATAGCAAAACTCTTTTTGGTTAAAATAAATAAAATATTGCTCCAGTACAACCATAGAGTTTAATTTTCTTCACATATTGATACTAACAGTTGTTGAATAGCTGTCGTGAGCATAGTGGCATTAGATGAGAAACTTATTAAATATAGACAAAAAGTTGTCATTAAATTCCAGAACATCCATGAAATATATTTTTAAAAATTTGGGGTCACCATATGAAGAAAATTTAAATTTTATGTTTCTACTGAAGCAACATTTTATTTATTTTCACAAAAATAAGTTTTGATATAAAAACTTAAAAAACACTGGATTTTTCTCGCATCCTCTTCCATACCACAGCTAGAACCATTTCAACTAATGGCTATGTATGACTCATCAATTGAAGACATCCAATAGAGAGGTGTTTCACAAACTGTGGTACGTGTACCACTAAGGGTAGTTCTACGTGACGTATCACTTGAGTTTTAATATTCATTAAATACTTGTTGGTGATGATAAACTTTGATAAATATATTAAAGCATATTTTGACGTGATATATTTCCCCTCTATACAGCTTTGTTTGGCTTACCCCTGAAGCTTTATTATAAATTGGAACTATCCTTTAAAGGCATGTTAATTAACTATATGGAAGGTTTTGGTTTCCTTTTTTAAATGAAGAGTTTGACTGTATACTAGGGGGAAAACTATGACCCCAAAGAAGTTACACGACGGGCGAAAGTTTGAGAAACTGCTAAAGCCTGGGATTTATTACTAAGTGCGTTATCACTTAGCGTACGAGTTTCACACATGTAAACATGGGTAGGCCCCTATAGAGGCCTATTAATGTGAGATACAATCATACATATCTTATTTACTTTTATTAATAAGCCTTTATTAAGACATCATAAAAAAACACGTTTCCAAAATGTATCTTTATACCCTTTTTCTTTTTTAGCAGCGTGTCTAACTACCCGTTCGGGCTATACGCTTATGTAGGCCTACTCATTACGCTAATGGTTCTGCGGATGAGGAAAGAGTTATTTTTATAGAAAGTGTACCTACGATCGCGTGGAGGGAGAGTGGAAAACGATTTTGTAAAAACCACCCTCAGTACATAAGATAGATATTCGAACATCATCAGCTCTAGTCTACTGAAAGAAAAGCGCGTTAGATTAGGTCTGATTAGGCCTACAATATATTTTAAAAGTGTAGCGCTATATATAAATACAGGACGACACCTACCTGTACCAGAATAAAATGGGATAGTTTCATTTGCAAAACTGGCCCCTTACATTCGAGTTCAGGTAGGTGTCATCTTGTAGCAAGTATGTAATTTGACAAAGAAACTGACCCTTTAGAAACTGTTCCTTGTTTTGATAAAGTATTCTCGAATTTTATTGTGGTTTGAGCAATTTTATCTATGGTGCCGTTTGATTCTTGTTGGAGGGACACAATTGCTAGTTTCTTGCTGGGCTTAGTACGTTAAGGAAAGTTTATTTGATACTCCGACAAGTAACTTAAATATATTTGTGGGGATCCGTGTTTTCTCATAATGTGTTTTTCGTTTAACTTTCCAAGCAAACGCTGATGTATTGATTCTAGATGTGGTTTCTAGACTCCCTCTCCTCACTAATTCTAATGAATTTATTCTAATATAACCTTCTTATCCTACATCCAGCCCCGGAGTAAGTTAAAAAACAAGCCTACATTCAACACCAAAGTTATTAGCGACTAGGGTGACCTGGTGGTCTAGGGGTAAGGTGTCAGACTTCTGTGCTGGGGGCCCGGGGTTCAATCCTTGGTCCCGGCACAGATTTATCTGATTGCCAAACCCTTCCTTCACCTCTGACAAGATGTGTATTAATCACAACTTGTGAATGTGAGGAATGCCAGGCCTCCACCGTGGTTCGGATTCCACGTTAAACTGTAGGTACTCCATTTCATCTCACAATCACCCTACCATTACACATTAGCGTAAGTGCGTATAACCCGAACGGGTAGTAAGACGCGGTGCTAATAATAATAATAATAATAATATTAGCGACTAACCCATATTGGCGTAGAGAGGATATAAACATCACATTTTGAAGACTATTCCCAATGCACCCAGTCGTGATTCAAACCTCAATCTCCCCGTGATCAGCTGTCTGGTTTACTGTGAGAGTATAGCCTTAGACCACGTGACCACTTGAAGCAGGTCACGATTAATTAAATGGATGGTGGTCTCCTCTCTACAGACATTCCCGTAATTAGGCCTACAATGATTGACACCTCATGTGTTGATATTAAATGAAATTCGCTTGAATTACAATCTTGTGGGCATATTGTACACTCGACAGTATAACAGCCCTCCCGAGTCCAAGGTGGCTGTGGAATCCATGATAGCACATTGTAGCCGATGATTTCCGCATGTCCATCACAGGATCTGCTTAAATTAAGAATGAAGAATGATCCTGAGAACGGGTTGAATCCTGGTTAGCTCATGTAGAGCGTTGGCATGCTTAGGTCAAGTGCCCTTGGTTTGATTCCCGTATCCAGGTGTTATTTATAGCCAATTTAAATTGTGTTTTCGTGAAACTACGTAATAAAATGGACTCATGCTCCACTTAATTTTTGAGTGCACATTAGTGGGCTGCATGGCCTATATTTTGTTTCTGGTATGCCCGACTATGGTTCTAATAATAAACATAGACTCCTCCTTTGTAAATAAAATACGGTCCTCTACTGTTGTTGAAACAGAGTTCCTTATGAGCTTGAGGGAGGGAGGCCCTTCCCTTACACAAGGGTAGTAATTAGGGGCTAGTTTATAATGCACTCCAGCCGGCCACACGGGGAGTTGGAAGAAAGTGTGTTTTGGGTGGCTTGGGGTGGGATGGTCTTGGGGGCGGTATGCTGCTTGTAATGTTGTTTCAAACTAACGCAACCAAGGACAACGTCTGAACAAGTCTATAGCGTTTGTGTATTACAAGGTTCAAATAAATTGGACCGTTTCCATTTTATGAAAAATAATGTTGCTTTATTTTAAACACAATAGATACCGACCTACAGTTAATGAGTTTTAAAGTGGCAATGTTTAGAGTTTATACCAGGGAGTCGAACCAAAATAATTATTGGTTCTTGTTCCGGTTCTCCAAACAATTTGTTAAGGGTACCGGTTATAAGAAATAAAATTTCCTGTTCTTTTCTGTTATTAATTAGGTTCCGGCTTATCTATGAGCGACATAACCATGTTCTATAAACAAACTTTGGCAACATAGCTCGGGGACCATGATTCTCTTTGTGAAATCATGATGCTCAATATTTAATACGTTTCTGTAACAAAGTTTACTATTTCATTTATGATATTTTGGTAAATGCGATGCTTTTTCTCCCCAAAATTTTTCTGTAACAGTATCAATTACCTCGTTTAACCTTAAAGATGATCAATCTTGTGTAAAGGTTCCTTTATCAATGGATTGTGTTCTTTTGTGGACAAGGTAATATTTTCTTTACACCTCCCTCTTCCTCTGACGATTTCACACCCTCGCTAAACTAGTTACGCCCTGAAAACATTGACTTGCTATTTAAAATTACCTTTTTCTTGTTTCCTATTCAAGACAATTATGCTACCACGGAACTTTTTTAATCTACATCCTGTAAGGAAGCCTCTAACCGGCCATTTTCATGATCAAGCCAAATATCCCAAGTTGGAGATGATTCCTAAAAACACGTTCACCGAAGAACATCTTCAAGATTAAAATAATAATTTTGTGACACTGTAGGATTAGACCTATTAAGTTATTTATAATTATTCAAGACTTTAGGTTTTTTTTGTTTCAACGTTATATATTTAAAACTCGCTGAATAGAACGTAAATTCGCTAACATACAGTAGCCCCAAGGCTTCTTTGGTGCTGAGTGACAGCTCACAGCTGAGAGATGACGGCTTTGAAAAGTTACCAGACTAAATAATGTATCCCTACGCTGAACCATATGATCTGCAAAAACATGTGTTTAGCACCTGTCACTTCTGACAGTCAAAATTTAGGTATATACCTAACTGTTGACTGTCAGAAGTCAGCTGTAAACTAACTGTCAGTCAGCACTAAAGAAGCCACGGGGCTACTGTAGGAAATCTTATCTTGACCTGCCGTTACGTCACAGGTAGACAACGTCATTAATGGCAATAATTGGTTTGTGCCCGCCAGAGATAAATAAGAATAGTACACGGAATAACTTTCAAAATGAAGGCAGCCGGATGTGGAACGTCCTATTTTCGATATAGTTTGTTTCGGCTTACTTGTACGAAGAACGCTATAACGCAACATGAGAAAGTTTGTGCGATCATGTTTAACGTTTATTTTTTAAAGTAACGGGACCGAAGCTCTTAAATAGAAGGCCTTTTAATAATTAATCTATCGTATTTTAAAATTTACGAATGAGTTGAACCCTTAGAAACTATCAAACCCTATCCCTCTATTTTGTTTAATTGTTCCATATGGACCTACAAAAATGAGTTATTTTATTTCAACCTTATCTAAATGATATAATCTATTTGAAGTTCACTGTAACAGTAGGAACAAGCAGGGGTTTTATTTCTGCTGGATTGTTGACGTTTATTTTTGTGGTTGTTTATTGCCACGCTCAAGTTATGTGTCTTCTACTGTACATCCTATTACAAAGTCCGAACTTTTCTCACGTCTCCAAAACAACGTTTCAACCAAAGCTCTTGGGTGGTCCCTCTCTTCTGCGCTTCCCCTCTAACCCTGTTCTTACCCCCCCCCCATTCCCTCCCAATACTCCCTACCAAGTCTTTCCGTCTTTAAAAGTCTCCCCCCCCTCCCCTCCTCATTTATTGGCGCAAACTTTGTTTTCCAATTGCGCCTTGCTTTGGCTGCCTGCGAGCGACACGCGCAGCTGTTGGACAGAGAGGGAGTTAGTTCTCTCAACCTGTGGCTCTATACACCCGGCACATCGGATGAGGCCTACGTCATGGTGCGAAAATAAACTTCTATTGGGAAATATGGCGCGTGAGTAGAGTGAAGAATATTATTATTATTATTATTATTATTATTACTACTATCACTGCGTCTTACTACCCGTTCAGGTTATACGCACTTACGCTAATGTGTAATGGTAGGGTGATTGTGAGATGAAATCGAAGACCTACAGTTTAACGTGGAATCCAAACCACGGTGGAAGCCTGGCATTCCTCACATTCACAAGTTGTGATTAATACACGTCTTGTCAGAGGTGAAGAAAGGGTTTGGCAATCATATAGAGATCTGTGCCGGAACAGAGGATTGAACCCCGGACTCCCAGCACAGAAGTCTGACACCTTACCCCTAGACCACCAGGTCACCCTGTGAAGAATATTAATGTACTGTGGTTAGGCTTATCAATATCATTGGTAGTGTCTACTGCACACTTTCTGAAACATACTATGGTGGATGATTTCCAGCACACTAGTAGCGCAGAGGGGAGGTGTACCCGAATTTGCATGGAGGAAGAGTGGAAAACCAGTCTGGACAAACCACCCTCAGTATACCCGAACAAGACTCGAACCTCGATCTACCCGTGATCGCCAGTCTTGTCTACTGAGAGAGTAGCGCGTTAGACCACGCGGCCACCGAAGCGCGTAACGCGTGTAGTATCTACCAGTGTAATCGGAGTTTTTTCAAATCACCGTGTCTTACTACCTGCTCAGGTTGTACGCATAAGTTGTATGATAATTACTCTAATGAGGTAGAAATGAGGTAGAAATGAGGAAGGAATCATTTTAGAGGTAATATACCCGAATCTGCGAGAAGCGTGGGAAACCCTCAGTAGACCCGACCGGAATCCGAGCCCCGATCTCCCCGTCATCAGCAGGCCAGTTCTAACAAGAGTGGGACGCCTTTGACCAGGGGCTTTTTAATATTTCAACGATTGCAGACCCCCAATTTGATTTCCCATATGTCCCCATACTCCCTTCACCATTCATTAGAAATCGTTATCATCATCACCATTAGTCCTTTTAGGTACCAGTACTACCTCGATAGTTTGGTTCAACTTTACATGCGGATGAATAGGAACAGAACAGCTGAGAGAAAATCATATTTATTTATAGAAAAACGGCAATTCACAAATACACAGTCCCCATTGATATTATTATTATTATTTAGCACCGCTTCTTACTACACGTTTGGATTATACGCTTATGTACTAATTACACTAATGGGCTAGGAATTGGGAAGGCTGAATATAAAGGAAGTGAACCCTCATTTGCGTGGAGGGAGAGTGGAAAACCATTTAAGAAAAACCACCCCCAGTTCACCCGACCGAGACTCAAACCTCAATCTCCTCATCCTCAGCAGTCCATCTCAACACTATTCTAGCGCGTTAGCCAACTATGCCACCGAGACGGGTCCTATTGATATTGTTCAGAGTTTGAGTGCCACACATGATTTGTTACCATACCCTCAAGGGAGGGAGGGCCTTAGACAGTTTGGTCACTGAAGCGTTTCGGAGTTAGTTAAAAACTGTACTTACACACTCAGTAAAATATTAATTGGCCGCCTATCAACGGAGATACTTTACCGTGTGAGGTGTGTATATTTTAATACATATATATACACATCTATATATAGATGTATATTTTAATATGTATACATATATATATGTATATTTTAATATATATTTATATATGAATAATTAGGCTATGTTGTCATCGATGGTATTATGATATTAAACTGTTTTATAATGTGCCCATAAATATTCCAAATTGCAAAATCGTCCTATTAAAATGATTTAGTAATCATTATTGCCACAAACGTTTCCCCGATATAGGCCTACTTATTTTTTAACTTAGTTTCAGTTCAATTATTAATATTAACTCTATTTTAATCGATTTTTAATAAGCACCACGTCTTATTACCTGTTCAGGTTATAGGCATGTTTAATAATTACTCCTGTGATTAAGGATGATGAATGTTTAAAGGAAGTGTATCTGCACTTGTGTGGAGGGAGATTGGGATTTTTTTTAATCACCTCCAGTACACCCGACCAAGATCCGAACCTCGATCCCCCCCGTAATTGGGAGTCTAGTCTATTGTTAGGGTAGCGCCTTAGACCATGCGGCGTGTGAAGCCAAGTTAACGCCGCATTATATCACTATATTTGATTTGAATGGAGGAGTTCAGACGGGACGCTAGGTCCGGCTTCTAGTTGGCGTCAGTGGCGCGTCAAAATGAGGAACGCGGTGGTGACGTCATGCATTCAGCGTCCTGTCAATACCTGTGAAGACAGAGAAATGCACACCTACTTTAAGCATTATTATGCTGCTTGTGTGGAATTTGTGTGTGGACGACCAAAATATACTCAGGTCGCGTGTGTGAACTGTTTATCGGTGATGCGTACTAACTGTAATTTTTTTAATGCACAGGGCGTCTTACTACCCATCCGGATTATCTGCATATTTAGACTACACTAATTAGGTAGGGATGAGAAATAGATTTTAGATTAAATGCATCTGCATTTGTGTAGAAATAGCTCACTCTTAGAACACCCATTTGGGATTCCAACACAGATCTTTTAGTCACCGGTGGTATACTCTATTGTAACGGTGGCACCTTAGACCGTGTGACCACCGATGTAGTATATAGCTTAGTTTGACATTAAGTATAATGATGGCACAGTGAGCTTTACCATTTATATTTTAATGCTGCAAATGTAGGCCTATTTAAAAACTATAAAGGCTTAACATTTGGAAACCAATGTTTGTTCCCTTAGCTTTTGTCAACAAAACTTACTATTAGCTAAAAATAGTTTCTCACTCTTCATCCAAGCAAATGTGGATACTATTCCTCTTTCCTCCCTAGCTAATCAATACTGTAAATATGCGTTTAGTCTGGACTACAGTAAGGGCTAGTTTCATAGTCAGACTCAGTGTCGCATATGTTTATTATTATTAGCATCACGTCTTACCACCCGTTCGGGTTATACACACTTACGCTAATTTGCAATGGTAGGGTGATTATGAGAGGAAATAGAGGACCAACAGTTTAACGTGTGATCCGAACCACGGTGGAGGCCTGGCATTCCTCACATTCACAAGTTGTGATTAATTCACGTCTTGTCAGAGGTAAAGGAAGGGTTTTGTAATCATATAAATCTGTGCCGGGACCTAGGATTGAACCCCGGACCCCCAACAATCTCGCATATGAAACTGGCTCATTCCATTCTGGCTTAGATTGGTGTTGTCTTGTATTTGTATAGCACCGGACATAAGACACACTAAGTTTGACTATTAACCTAGCCCTAAAAGGTGGATGGTGTAAAATAATACCATATTAATTGTTTTCAGTATTTCAATATTTACTAAATACAGGCTGTCTATAAATTACTCGGGCTCAACAAGCCTTAGTAAATTCTATATTTTATAATCTATCTTAAATTTGATTCAGTAATTGATAACACAACTCAAGACATCTTTGTTTTAATGAGGGACTACCACACTTAGGTCAATATTTCAGTGGACTATAATAACTCTTAAAATAATGGATTTATTTATAGGCTAATGGAGTGAATAATGTATGGATACCATTATTTGTTCGCAATATTAATTGTCATTTAGAAACAATTCAAATACATTACAATAATATGCAAGCCATAGTAAAAAGCCTAATTGTGAGGTAGTAATTTTAATAGATTACTTGTTTATAAACAAATAAAAAGCTTTGATATAATTCCTAATATCAATGAAGTCCTGGTAGCAATTTAAAAGACAAATTGATATAAAATTGTTATTTTATTTAATACGAAACAAGTTAAGTGAACACAGACATAATCATAATAATAAAAGTTTAACACACCACAAACCTTATGAAAAGGTTACGTTAACATTTTCACAATAGAATCATTGTAACAAATCGACATTTTTTTTTTAAGGTTAACCGCCCGCGTGCGTGAACACACACACAAAACCTTTCTAGTATTTTTAGCTCAGCGTTGATTGGATGGTAGGCACCTGCAATGAAATGCCAGGACTCTTTCAGAAGCCAACTAAATAGCATTTTGGGTAGAATATTATTATATCCTTAGAAAAACGTTCTTTAGTGAAGTAATCTATTTTTTATCTGTGTTGAATAACCTGAAACGTATAACATGTTAAGTGTATAAACGCAAGTCAATGTTGTATTAAATAAAATTAATTAATTAATAATTGTTATTATATAATTATTAATTAATTAATATAATTGCCCTTCAACGTAAGTATAGCTGGATCATTGAATTACGTCTATTGGTATAAGTTATTTACCACGTGAATAATAGTATGCGTCATGAACGGGACTCGAACTAAAATAATTAATTTGATTATGATATGAATATCAACGCGTTAATGATCATGGCCACAGCCAAAGCTAGTACTAAATAATGCTTTCTGTCGAAATATGAACTTAGCAAGGGATTAAAGAAGTAACTGTATCCTATATTTACTTTATAATTTAATTGGCCAAAGCCGATTTTACTCTAGGGGCGCATTCAGAAAATTGTTTTAAGGACTCTTACTTTGCCGGCCGAAACCAGAATTAAATTTCCGGCAAGATAATGATTTCGGAGACTCGAACCCAAAACTGCTGTAAGCCAAGAAAATGTATTAAAATTGGCTGTGAATCTAGTTTTAGATTTATAGGTTTAAATCTAAATGTTTGGGGTTTCAAAATGTGTTTGGATCTAGACATGGAGCAACCGCTCTAAATAAGATGAATATTTTAGGAGCTCAAAGATTAGTTACCAGATTGAATATAAGAAGGTTAAATTAAAGCATGTACCATTGGTCGCAAAGCTCAAGGCATCAAGCTCGTAGGTAATGGTTGGATATTTAGGTAATGGGTAAAGTATAGGTTCGAATATTAGCCAAGTAGGCCTACATTAGTGGATGCTTTTACAAACATTAGCTATCACTGTAGTTTTCTAATCCTCTGTCCACGTTAATGTGGGTGCATTTTATCTTAAATTAGTCCACCTCTTCACCCCTACCTATTAAGTCGTGGATAGCCATAGGACTAATACTAAGCTAATTGAATATTAAGTTTAAATTCTAGGTCAGCGATTTTCAAATTTTCAACCCACGACACACTGAAAAAGGTGCTTTCCCAAACAACTGTGGCACACCTAACGACACTTCGCGGAAGACCGGTTGAAAACTGTAGTACCAGGCATTGACGTGGGCTGACAGTTTTAACACATTTTTTAGTACGGCCTAATATTGAATTAGCTTAAATTTCTTGATGTAGGCCTACTTTAGTATATATTTTTATTAATAATAATAGGCCTAATGATAATAGTAAATTTATTTCACTAAACGAATTTGTGATTTGCAAACACATTTCTTTTCACAAACTAATTTTCAAGAGCTAAGATAAAAATGTCATCTTGTTTTTGTTTTTTGAAATTATGATTCGATTATTGTGAGATCTTGAGAGCAATTAACTTAATGTTGACAAACAATAACCATTAACGAACAGTTATTATTATTTTTTATTAGAGTTGGCCCTATAAAAATATTATATGACGGCTTTGCTAATTCCCTTAAGTAGGTTTTCCAGACCGCCAATTTTATTGAGCATTGAAATTTATAGTATTAATAGAAATAAAGCCTATGCCTGGTAAAATCTCACAATGTAGCTTGTGAGATATCCTGGTAAGCCACGTGTATTATTACCCCTTCACATTCCCCCACCATAGCTATTCCCTTCTCTCCCTCCCACAAAACCACGTGTATATTGTCATCCTACCTCCCCTCAACTACTTTGAACCTTTCCCTCCTCTGCGCCATTCGAAATCTTTCCTCTCCCGAAATTGTTCGCCGTTTCACCGCGGCTAGCGCTCTTACTCGTGCTTCCTGCTGCCATCTGTTAGCCGCAGTAGCGAACTACGTGTTGAAGCGCCGTACTTAATCGGAGGGGGAGGGGAAGTCAAAGCGAGCCGCGCGGCAACTTGGCGTAATCGATCACTGTGGTCGTAGATTTCACACCGCCAAGCGAGATATTTATGGTTACTGCTTCAATCCATACAGTGCCAAGGTTGGTAAAACACGCATTTGACATACTATATTTTGTTTGGAATTTAATATGATCATAAATTTTTTTTCCTCTCTCATAACTTTTGACACGAATTAAAAAGACATTCAAAAAGTTGTAATTCTGTGGTCCACCAATCAAATTTGTCTATTTCGGTCACGTGTGTTGGTGCCGTGTCCATGCGTGTAGGGTAATTAATTTTATTTTGAAGATGTGTTTGCTTTGTTAAACCCCCATGCCATTTGCGCATGTTCTTCGTCGCGAAATATATTAGAATCATTTGAAAATTAAATTCTGAATAACTACTTCGTAAGAGTGAGTGGATATTATTGTTGACAATTTGGCTTTGAGTTTGTTCAGCAATTAGTTTTCGAGTGACATTTTAAACTACGCCTATTTTTGGTAAGGCGAACCACGTCTGACAAATCTTACTTCAAGACAAGTTTCTTTTTAGTTCTATCTCTATTTTATAATTTTTTTATATGAAAATATAAATCGATGTCATCGGCCTTCGATATTTTGTGACTTCACAGAGGTTAGAATTGTGCCCGATTCCAAACCACTCAGGTTTAAATATTTGTATTTTATATCTTGTGTTTTACGTTATTAATTATGAAATGAATAAATTATAAAATATATATATATAGCACATGTATTGATGTGATTTATGTGGATTAGCTACATTTTTCTCCTAATGTCCTATACTATTAGTCTTAATTATTTATAATTAATTATTATAAACACTTGCTTCACTTTTAACATAATAAACCCAAGAATAAATGATTACATATCCAATGATTACAATTTTTGAAGTTGAAAAGATTTGCGTACGTTATGGTTGCTAGTAAACCAATTTATATTTCAAATTTGAGAAAGGAAAACATTACATTCTATAAGCTTTCATTAGGCTATATTAAGTGATTATAAGCCTTTTTATTTATGTATAGTTCTATATTTTTAATTAATGTCATACATACTACAATGCTAGATAGGGTTTAAAGTTGGTGTGTGGTATGTATCAGCACAAATGTTATTGCCAGTTAGGCAATAAATTAAAATAAATTAAAATTACATAGCTACTGGTAAATACCACGCCTACCTCGTGCCAAAAACTCTTTTTACACTGTTCACACAAACACTCAGCATTTGTACTCTTTACGACTAACCATTCATTTACACACTTTACAACCCATTAAACACGGATGCTTATCTGCAGAAAGATAGTATTTCATGCTTGGAGAGCATTTCATTCAGAAATCTCAGCAGCTTTATTGCCTTATACCATGGTACATTAACATACGACACATAAACAGATCGTAAAAAAAAAGAAAGTTAAATAGGGACATTAAAACCGTAGACTATCACAAGTTCATTCATTCTTTTCGTTTATTGTTGTTAAGCTTTAAGGGGGGAAGGTGGAGTGAGTCAGGAGTTTTTTTTTTAAATAGACATTTATGTTCCTCGTAAATTATAAATCACTAAACTTGTTATGGCCCATAACATGTTGACGAAATGGGTCTCAATTATAAAACGATTAAATTTTATGACACTTATTTTAGAGGCAATTACCACCCTATAAATCACATGCTTAAGCACTTGTGAAACAGTTTTATTCGTGTTTTAGGGTACATAGTACTAGAGAGTAAATGGAAACGATGAATCGGAGCTCGGCCTCACTGACCTACCACAACAATGATCTTTTATGAATGAAAAAGTTTTGTTATAAAAATGTTATTATATGGGCGTGTTTACTTTTAGTACCTTCTGTTTATAGCTGTAGAAGTTACAACTTTATATAGTTTTTGGATTAATTTATGGTTTGTAAATGTAGTCAGAGAAATAAAAGTAAAACAAATCGACATTTTATGCTCTTCAATCCCCCTCCACACCTCCTCTCTCAACAGTTGCTACATATTATTTTTGTCATCGGTTTGTGACATTGAGGGTGATTTTTCCTAAATGGTTTTCCACCCTCCCTCCACATAAATGCGCTGTACACTTCCTCTAAATTCAATCTTCTTCATCCCTAATAGAGTTGCATAACTTATTACATGGGTGTATAATTTGAATGCGTAGTAGGACGGGGGATAAAAAAAAAGTAATTTAAACTGATTAAGAGATTAATTAATATTAAGAAAACCCTAATTGGAATCAATATGTTAAAATAATAAATTAAAATATTAATAAGCTATTAGAATATGACCTACGGTAAATCGGTAATTCGTTGTTTTTATTTTTCAAACTATGGCTTTAGAAATAGGCTGGTGGGGATTTTGGAATGTTCGCCCCTTCCCTAAGAAAAAGAATGTATTAACATACTTAATTAATTTTATTAAACGACCAGCCTCTCTTACAAAATGATGAGCCAGTCCAGATAACGGGTTATTCCTTTTAACGAGGTTGGCCAGTACGTGGTCAGTTAATAACAGTATCTGGTCAATCCAGTCTTGTTACTTCCTACTGGACCGCTTGTAAAGTAACACTGCTACTGTCCTGATATTTGGGCGCTTGATTATGATTATTATCATTACTACTTATCTAAACGAATGAGCAATTCGCACGAGTGACAGTGATATACTATTATTAAGGTGGGAATGTAATGGGACGTGAATAAACGTCAAGTGTTTTTTTTACAGCACCTTTTTGTTTGTCAAAACAAATAAAATATCTCTCCAGTAGAAACATAGAGTATTATTTTATTCACATGGTGATATCAACAATTATTGAATAATCTGTCAAGGAGTCCTAGAATTGATTGACAACTTTTTCTCTTAATTTATTTCTCATGACAGATATTCAAGAACTGTTTAGATTGTTATGGTATAAAATTAAACTCTATGTTATTTTGGCCAAAAAAAGTGTTGTTATAAAAACTGGAAAAAAATTTGATCTTATTTTGCATCTCCTACACGCCCACCTTAAGCTGTTTCGTGTATTTGATTGATAAGGTTGTTTTATTCTTCTTAGTTTTGTTTTATCAATTACATTTTTCTTTCTTTATAGTCTTGCTATATTTTTACAATGGCCTTAATATAAATATTAAGCATATTATATAGATCTATGTGTTGTATAACATGCCTATTGCTATATAATTATAAAAATAGGCTTAGTAAACTTTAAAGTATAAATTTAATACTATATTATAAAGTATAGTATTATTAAATAATTAATGTATTACATTTCTAAGTCTAAAATTAATTTAAATTTAATATTAGGCCTATATATAGAAATGTCAAATAATTGATAATAATTTTACACTCTGAAATGCATAGGCCTACTTTAAAGTTTAGTAAGCTTATTGTCTTATTAAAATGTGTAAGCTAGGTACACAAATGTAGGTCTAGATTATTTTTATATTCTAGGATTCAGTGATACACAATTTCAAATCAGACGATTACTCTAATAGGAACACATTTTGATATGTTTTAAATTTGTTTACCTAAAAAAAAAGTCTCAATCAAATAATAATCATTCTAATACTATAACTTGGATAAGTATTCGAGTTTATTCTTAGTTGCAAAATAAAACTTAAACTTTAACAATACTATTCATTATAATTTGTATTCAATAATGAGTTTAAAAGTTTTAAATAACTATTATTTTGTGTTATTAATTTCAGGTGAGTGCAGAGTTTTCTTAACACACACCGAAACAACACAGATTAGCTGACATGGTAAGTATCAAAAGAAGTTAGAATTTTTTATCATAAGGAACCATTTATATTTAACGTTTTAATATATATATATATATATATAAACTTCACACAACCTTTTAAATAGAATGAGTTTCAAGAAAGTTATACTGTTATATTATAGATTAAAAGCACTTTATAAAAATATCAGACACAGAAATGCAATTTTAGAATTAGCTCATTTGAGATTAAATATATATTAACATATTCGATACATAGCTACTACATATATTCAATAAATTTTGTATAGTAAACAGAGTACCATGAGGTTTATTTTTCAAGAGGAACTATTTTTAAAATTATTATTAAAATCTCAACTACATTAGTAATCATACATATTTTTCAAATACAGATTTACAGTTTAACTAAGCTAGTAAGAAACGACTCTTATTTGTATTTATATTTTAACTTACTTTTGACCTTTACCGAACCTATCTTTATATCCCAGGACACAGGCCTATTCCTGTGCCTTTCTTAAAAGTACTTTTAGGAATGGTTTTCTCGTGTCACATATGTTATTGGTAAAAATAAATAAAAAAATAAGGCTTGTAAATGGAGATCAAATAAAGCCACATAAGCCGATGATTATTTAAATTAGTCTTTATCTCTATTAAAACAGATCGTTACATAGATTCGTTATGATTTTCAATTAAAATGAGTCAGCTGTACATTTTAATATATTTGGGAGGAATTTTATAAACAATTTTATTGTTAGCTCCACCCTAAATTTCAAAACGTTGGTTATCCTTTGTATTTTAAAACAATTAGTTTTCTAACTGTAAGTTAATTTTGATCTTGTTCTTTTATTCTTTTGATAAATTTTCATAGTTTAATTCAATTTAGCTCAATGTTTAATTTTTCGGGATTATTTTGAATACATTTTTTTTTGTCATAAGAGATATTTTGTAATTTAAGACATTACAATAAGTTTTTATATATTTTTGAAAGTAAAGGGACGGATATACTCTGTAATTTAAATAAGAATCTTAAATCTCAAAATTATAAGCTTATTACAATTAATTAATTCCCATAAGTTAATTCGTTCATATTTGATTTTATAATAAATACACCCTATGGGCCTATAGCACTTAAACATTTGGTTACAAAAACTCATTTGTTGTTAAAAGTCCTATCACTTTTCCTAAATAGGATACCATTAATAGGCATTATATATTATAATTTCTGTGGAAAGTTTCATTAGGAAAATAAAAACTTTTTTTTTCAAACAAAAATTTATATATTTTACTATTTTATTAGTGTTATTTTTAAGCTATTTAAAATATCTATCAAAAGTGACAGCTGCACCCATATGACTGGACTTATGAATACATGAAACCAAAGCTGGCAGTCATCTGTCAGATAAGAAAATGGTACTAATAAAACAAAACTATCAAATAAATAACTAAACATTATCTGCAAATAAAACACACAGCCACTTACATCTAGTTTAATAATTTAAGGGCAATATAAAAATAAAAAAATAAAGCAGGAAAAAAATTAACCTCAAATTCTCCACGGGGAAATTAATTTTATGGCCAATTAAAACATTCTAAAGACGGAATTTAAAGATTGATTAACTCAATCTTACTCTGCAACGCATACTTTTTTTTTTTATTTAAAGAGGTTAGAGTTTTTGGTCTGAAGTAGGCCTCCTGTCAAAATGATTTATATGTGATCAAGAAAAACAAGTTTTATGTGTACGAATATTTTCTTTGATACGTCGTATCTTTTTTTAATTGGACCATTTTCCAGTTCATGTGTTTTAACTAAGGATAGTATTGAATAATTCATAGGCTACGTCACCTACTCAGTAATTCAAGTAGTCCTGCAAGTACCGGTTTGAGGGAATCCCACTTTTTCCTACCCGCCGCATTTTGATTACACGTCCGGGCTATATACGTTTGGTCACTCTATTGTGGTAGAAATGAATGATGTACAATTTAGAGGAAGTATACCCACATACGTTGGAGGAAAGGGAGGAAAACAAAAATTTAGGAAAATTAAACCCACCCTATATGCACTTTTTAATAAAGAGAAAATGTTTTGACAAAATTCCAGGGCACCCTTGACAGATATCCAAGATCTGTTGATATTAGAAAGTGCAGAAAACTAAACTCTATGCTGCTACTGGAGAAATATTTTATTTATTTTGGCCAAAAAAATGTAATGCTATAAAAATTGTAAAATTACTCGCGCTCCCTTCTGCCGAACCTTAAAAGAAAAGCCTAAGGCAAACCTTATTTCAAGAGAAGAAAAAAATCGGACCAAAATAACAGAGTAGGGAAAAGAAACAAGTTTTTTTTGTGGTTTTTTAGGATGTTGGAAAGAATACACGGGGATATGCATGTAATAGGATGTCTGGGGAAGTAGTAGAAAAGGAAGATAAAAAGGCATAGGGACCAGCGCGCTCTTCTTTTTGAAAAAAGGTATGGAGAATGTTTGGTTGTGAGATCATAAATCAGTCATAAGTCTGGTTGATTTATCACGCGGTCAGAAAGAAAGGTTGTCTTCTTCTTCTGTTATTTTTTTTTTTTTTGTGTTTTACAGAGGAGGAGGAAAGAGGTAGGAGGCGGAGTAGGTTGGTTTGGTTGGCTGTGGTGTTTTTGTTTTTTTTGGCGCAAGTGATGGAGTGACAGCTCCTAGAACGGTCCCTGTGTGGGGTTGCTCTAGAAGCCGGTCCCGCTAGTAGCGCTTTCTTTCGGGACTGAGCCTCAACTATTCTGTTTCTTACCTCTTCGCCATTACCAATGTCAGCTGTTTATCAAGTTTACCCAATTTTAAAGCAGTAAGTTTTTTTTAAATATTGTATGTGTTACACTCATGTCTATAAAACCAGAATAGTCTATCCGCTTATGGACACTCCTACCCTGAAGAGTAACAATCTTACCATGGCGTGTTACAATATGGTCCTATCTTATAAACCACCCCATAGTGGATACAAGGTAACCTCTTACTTTCAGGGCTAGCGAAGTGTGTGCTAATTCGGCAGAGAAAAGGAATGCATGATTTAGAAAGAAAAAAAGCTACCCGAATTTGAGTGGAACGATAGTGAAAAATCATTAATGATAAAATAAACACGTCCAGCACAACTATCTGGGACTCGAACCTTGATTATCATCATTGGTAAACCAGACCAGACAAGGAGTTTGTGCATTGTCATTAATAATAAACTATCTCATCCGAAAGAAAAATAACTGGTCAGGTGAATTTTAAAGACTTCGTCACCCACTTCAGAGGCCAAATGATATAATATGTCACTCCTGTGTTAGACTGTACTGCTTATAACGAGGAGCTCGGGTCTCAAATCCCGGTCGTGTCCATTGAGGTTATTTTTTCCTAAATGTTTTCCCACTCTTCTTCCGTGCAAGTGCGGGAACTGCTTCCTTCCTCGCCCCTACCCCACTATAGTAAAAAAAAAAAGAAGGGTATATTCATATAGCGTGAACTAGTAGTAAAAAGTGGTGATAAAAACAAATAGTCAAATATTCGCCGGGAAATAAAATGGAAAACCAGGTTGAGATGGCGCCCTCACTACGCTCAGAAACTAATAAAACAGCAGCTTGCCAAAACTAGGTCAAGCTTGCTAGACAATCTGGTAGGAAGCGCCTTTTAGAAAATAAAAACTTTTTCTTTGCAGGCAACTTTGATAACATTTAAATGTTAATAGGGTAATTTTATAAGTATTGATATTATTTATTGGAGGTGACAGATGCATATTACATGACTTGACGTATTAATACGTGAAAGTAGCTTTATATGTCCATTCTTAAGAAAATTGTACTGATGAAGCAATGCAATGCGATAGATGGAATATAATATGAACTCATGTAGGTTATTTAAGTGTGTTTATGTTCGCACTCTTCATGCAAACGAGGATACACTTCTTCCAAGCTATATATTTTAATACGAAATAAAACCTTTGTTTTTGTTAGCTATAGTTATATTCAAGACTGAAAATACTAATAGTACTGTAATGTGTAGATTTACTTTAAAAATAATTTAAATAAACATTAACTAATTTGAACCTTGGGATGGTTTATATAGTTTTATTTTTAGCACCGTGTCTTACTACCCGTTCGGTCTATACGTCTACATATTAATTACGCTAATGGTTTTATGTATTAAGTAGGTTATATTTAGAGGAATTGTACCCGAATTGGCGTAGAGGGAGAGTAGAATCCCATTTTGAAAAAAACAAACTAAGTACACCCGACCGAGATTCGAACCTCAATCTCCCCGTCCTCGGCAGTCTAGTCTACTGCGAGAGTAGCGCGTTAAGCCGAAAAGGGTTTCATATAATTAATTATAAGTGAATTAAAGTAATAGCCTAATTACATTTATCCAATAAACCGACTGTAATAATAATTTACATGCTCCACAAAAACTGATATTAATGTACCTAGGTAGACCACATGGGGCGCATGAACACACACACACACACACACACACACACACACACACACACACACACACACACACACACACACACACACACACACACACAATGGCCTCTCGACAGCTTGAACAAAAAAAATCACCTGACAAGACATGAAAAGGCCGAATAAAACACAGCAGAATAGTAATGAGTATGACGGAGAAGAAGAAGATGATGATGATGATGATATGAGCGTAAGCTATACGTGTAGTACTAAGTCAGAGAAGTCTTAAGGCCAGGTCTAGCACTTCATCAATGTCCACATGGGGCCATAAATTGTACTTGATTGCCGGGTGAAATAGGAACTCGGCGGTAAGCGCCCCAGACGACACTTCGCCGTCGACCGAGAGTTGAATTTTTTTTTTGACGTAGGCTTACTTGTTTTTTTCCTATAATTATTTGTGCGTTCCAGTTTTAATAGGCCTACTAGCTATCACGACTTTCTATCTAACCCGAAAGGGAAGTTTGGTCAAAGAGATTGAATAAAATATATTTTTTTTATCACCGCGTATTACTACTTGTTCAAGTTGTACTCATATGTAGGCCTACTAATTACGTTAGTGAGAAAGGGATGAATAAGGTTAAATTTGGTGGAAATGTACTCGCATTTGCGTGAAGGGAGAGAGTAAAACTATTTAGGAAAAAACACCGTCAATAGAACTGACCGGGGTTTAAACCTTGACACCTCTATCGTTTGCAGTCCAATTTATTGCGAGACTGACGCCTTAGATCATACGGCCACCAAAGCAGGTAAAAAGACAACTACACCATTATTTGCCTGAAGAGTGGATGGTAAATATTGGATTAAATAAAAGGGTTCTTCCGATGGAGATCAAATCTCGGCCGTCATAAACTATCCTCATTTCTAGATCTGTACGTGTGTTAAATTACTACCCATTCAGGCTATCCACATACAACTGCAATTACGGGATAGCTATGAGGAAGGTAGAACTTTAGATGAAACGTTTTCGTAGAGGAATAGTGTGATTTTATTTAAGGAAAAAGTACCTTGATTACAAACATCAGGTCCTAGTCAATGTCAAACTAGAATATGAGCTTGACTTTTAGTCAGAACACACAACGATGTGGGCTAACTATAACAATCATGGATGTTTATAATTATTATAAACATCCATGATTGTTATACAAACCCACATATCATAGGTATACTAATAAGGCTTATTTTTTTAAATGTAATTTATAAATTAACCCATAAATTGAAATTAACATAAATATCCAAGGTATTTACTTGTACCCACTGTACATTCTCACTCTCTGTAGTTGTGTTATAAGTCATTGGTCTCTTGTTTGAATACTATACACACATATATTTATTTTTATTTAACTAGTTGAGAACTATTTATAATGACCAAGTTTGATATCTAGCCTATATTCCAGGGTTATTTTATCTATGATAAATGAATTGCTTAGCACTATATTAAAAAAAACTTCTACAGTGTACTTTTATTTTCCACAAACTTGAAAATCTATTTTAATACAAGCAGATGACGGGGAGATCGAGGTTTGAATCTCGGTCGGGTGTACTGAGGAGGGTTTTTCTAAAAGTGTTTTGCACTTTCCCTCCACTCAATTGCGGGTGAACCTTATCTAAATGTAACCTTCCTCATTACTAGCTCTTTAGATTAATTGATGCGTATACGTATAACATGAACAAATAGTAAAACGCTGTGCAAAAAAAAAGAATCTTTATCTTTGTTAATTTAGGTCCATACAGTGTTCAAATAAAAGGAATTAATTACATGACGTAACAATGACATCAGTCTCATCTGGTTTGTTGGTGAAGGAGAGGTCGCGGTTTCTAACCCAGCTGAACGTAATGAGGTGTATTTTTTTAAATGGCGTTTCCACTTTCGCTTCATGCAGATGCGGGTAGTTACTTCCATATTTCTCGTTTCTCCATAATTTGGATGGGATGGAAGTGTAATTTAGGCGTGTGCAAGGGAAAGCGTGTTTTGGTTCATATATTGAGGCCTACATATTCTTTCTTTTGGAAAAATGCTTTGACATGACAAAAACACTTCTAAACAGCGTTTATAATCAAAAGCCTGGTAAAAATAAAGTTACTTGACATGTTAATATTTCAATAAATTGTTGGATTTGACAATAACTGCCTGACGAACACCCCGAATGTCATCTCGTTCACATTTTTTTATGTTGATTAAAACTTACTTCCACCTTAAACATTTGCGACAGCATTTCAGAAAACAACTAGGCCTAAAACACGCTTCGGTGGCCACGTGGTCTAAAGCGCTACTATCGCCATACACTAGACTGACAAATATGGGAAGATTGGGGTTCAATCCTGGTCGAGTGCACTGAGGGTGGTTTTCCCTAAATGGTTTTCCAATCGCTTTCCATGCAAATGTGGGTGCACCTCATCTCAATTAAACTTTTCTAATCCAACGTAGGCGGATAACCCGAACGGGTACTAAGACGTGGTGCTTAAAAAAATCTATCCTAAAAACTCAAACTAGTATCCACCCCAACTTATCCTGCCTTTTAATTGGTTGGAACATTAAATTAGATTAGATTTTGGTCAAACTTGGTTAATTAATTATTCATAACGTTAAATAACATGGAGGAATGTTATCCTGTTTGAGTAGGTGATTTATACAATTATGTCTAATACATAGTATCCCAAACTTTTTTTTTCGTACCCCTTGGCAGCTCATTTCCATAAATTGTTCCCCTAATAGTAGCAAAATGTTTAGTTAGTACATTAGTGGTTATTTCGGATTTATTTGTTGAAAATGAAAAAAAAAGGGCTGGTAATTGGATTAAAAAAGATGTAATAACAAGGCGAATAAACAGTGTATACATTTTACATTTACTTAATTAATTTATTTATTAATAATTATAAAAACGATTTTTGTTTGAAATTGGAATAATTTTTTGCAAGATCAAATATAGAATAAGACCCTCATCACCCCTCACCATAGCGTTGAGTTTATTATACAATATACTTTTGTCTTACACTGCTGGCATATATAGCTATTTCCACAATTATTTAAATATTTTTGCGTACCCCCAAAAGTCCTGCCACGTACCCCACGTTAGAAACCGCTGTTCTAATACAATAAACCGATAATGTCAAGTCTCTAAATAGTTTTATTTTGTTAATTAATGCTCTTTGGTAATGTTTTATTGTAAAATAAAAACTATCTTCAAAAAGAAGGTGCAAGCGTTCCAAACCCCATATTGTATCTCCAAGCAAATTGAATCTAAGACCGAACAAACTAATCTGACCGACTTAACTAACGTCTAATAAGAAAAATAAAACACCTGCCTAACATATCTAAACAAAGAACCACCACCATAAATCAAAGACCTCCGGGTAGTCTCACATAATAATTTTACGTCTTGTAAATGAATAAACCGTACGTATTATAACTATAATGATTTTTAAATAATACCCTACCTACGAACAAGATTAGAACTACACTGTAAGACTTATCAAATAGATGAATCTCTTCAAACTTTTTTTTTTTTTTACTATTCAGAGCCTGGAGTCAAAATAAAGGAAAAGAAATCTAAGTTTTTAATATTATTCCCCCCCGTTGTTCTTCACCTGAAATGAAGCTAAAAGTTAAAACAGGATGCAGCACTTACCTTTCTGTTGACACCACTTCCCAATCTTGCGTGTGAGTCTTTAGATTGCTTGACTCTATTGTCATCGCTTGAAGTTTCCTGGCCACTTCTCACTTACTACATACATAATATTTTATTTAAAGCTGCTTAATATTGATTTTTATTTCATTAAATCACATTTGGATTCTGAATTTGTCAATAAATTTCTGCACTTAAAGGAATGGCTTGGTATGCAAACGACGTAAAATATATACAAACCCAAACTATTAACTGTTTTTAAATCATAGCATTCTTTAATGGGTCTCTTTTTATCACGTTAATAGCTTATCCGAAAAAACTAATGAGGTTAATCATTTAGTTACCTATCTATACATTGGTAATGTAATAATATAAAAACATATTAATCTTTTTACTATGATATGTTAAAGAATCACAAGATTTGATGTAAAAAACCGTTCTTTAAATAATTTTAAAAGTCAGTTGATGTTAGTAAACTATGGGAATTTTCAGTACATATAATTAAACATGTATGTTTAAAGACACAAACATAAAAATAGTTCACACAGTTATTGAATTAAATCATGACGTTTTTATATTTTTCTAAAGAAAAGTTGCCTTTCTTCATTGGAACAATAAATTTAAAAAAATAGAAATCGGCCTTAAAGTTGATTAAAAAAATTACATGGCATTTAAAAAAAATACTGTGTCATATAAAACCATTATCTAAGAGATTCACTAATTTTCTTCAAAGCACGAGACCAAATGTGAAATTATTTTATGAATCGTAGAGCACCATTGATCAAGTTTCTACTTCATAGCTTCTCATTGCAAATCCTAAAAAATTTTCAAATTCAAGGGTTAAACTTCACCTCTCATGACAAATTTTCACAAAAAAAATTCCAATATATACATATTTCCAAATGTTAACTATAGCCATCCACTGTCAATTTTCAAGTAAGATTAAATTTTTTTTAAGTATGTATTTTCGTGTTCCGGTGTCTTGGGAGCCCGTAAAAATTCCCCGTTATTTTCTTTAGGACACAGGGCAACTGCCATTGTTTCTTTTTCTAAAAGTATTTTACAACTAGACCCCAACATATGTAAACAAAAGTGGTGGAAGGAGGATGGTTTCCCAGCCTGACTTTGTGTCGTAGTGCAGACTCAAGGTCAGTTTTTTTAGTCGGGTGTATGGGGGAAGTTGAGCGGGATTTTTAGGTTAAAAACTGTTTATTAGTCCAAGGGTGTGCTAGGGGTTGGACACACACACACAAAAAAAGAGACTTTTATTGTTATACATCAGTGTATATATAAACTATACATTTCCAAGAAACCCTCCTGTTGTTATATAGTCCTGGCAGTTGTTTAATTTAACTGCTGATTACCCGCCTCCGTGGCGTAGTTGGCTAACGCGCCAGTCGTGTTGAGTCAGACCACCGAGGACGGGGAGATCGAGGTTCGAATCTCGGTCGGGTGAACTGGGGGTGGTTTTTCCTAAATGGTTTTCCACTCTCCCTCCACGCAAATGCGGGTTCACTTCCTCTAAGTTAAACCTTCCCATTTTCCTAATCCATTAGTGTAATTAGTACTTAAGCGTATAACCCGAACGGGTAGTAAGACGCGGTGCTAAAATTAAATTAAATTAAATTAAACTGCTGATTTATATTTGATTTTTCAATTATTTAAAACACAAATATTAATTAAAATCGTTTCAAGAGAAATGATTAAGTCACATGGCTAAAAAAAAAAACCTTTAAGAGCATGCAAACGTAAATGTATAGTAGTCAATATTGAAAAAATTAAAACTAAATTTACAAACTATCAAAATTTAAAGCATCTATGAAGAGTGAAATCTAAAAAGAATTATATTGACATATTAATAAAGGAAATAAGTTTAACTATCTATTTATTGAACTTTGAAATAAACAATTAAAATAATACGCGTTTTAAACACTTAAATTATTCACACGTTTAATGCTTCAGGCAGTTATTCTAGGTGAGCATTATAGAATGAATCCAAGCTAATGGAAAGCTTAAATCATTTTTCAAATTAATATTTTGGAGTATAGCCTATACAAATGACGTGTGTTCACTAAAAAAAAACCTATTGCTTTGGTGCAAATAAAAAAAATAAGAAATTTGGTTTCCGTTTTAATAAGAAATTTTGAGACTTAATAACAGTGTAGTGAGTAGTTCATTTGAATCAATAGTATTAATAGATGTAACTTTCCTCTAGGATTCTTCTCAATAAGTGACGTACAACCTTCATTATACAATCCTATTTTCACAATAAGAGACTTATGTGACAGTTTGAAAAGCTAACAGATCTTACACGTAGTCAAACGTCAAGTCTTGTGATCTTCAGCTTTCATTTTTGGTAGATATTATCAATATCTATAAAATAATACCGACGAAAAATCAAAATGTGATCAATTTTGACGTGAAAAAAATATGTTGGCTTTATTATAAAAGGTGCTTCTTACCCAAGTTCTATTGTAGCTTAACTCCGTTATGTCATCAGAAATCGTGCTTTTTGGAAAGTCACCTTGTGGATGGATTTCATGCACTGCTGAACTCTATCGCCATAACTTCTCACTTGATAAAACACAATAATCAAACACTATCACGAGATAGGATAGTTTTTTTTACATCACGATTTATTACTACCCGTCTCGGGGCTGTCTGCATTCAAATGCACTAATGAGCTTAGGTATGAGTAAGGTGTAATCGAGACAAAATGTACCCGTTTTAGCGGGAAGGGTTTTAAGAAACCACTAAAGAAAGTAACATCTTCAATACATCCGGCTTAGATTCGAAAACCGACACGCCTGTTAATCATAAAAATAGAATAGACACTTTGAAGTTTAGTTCATATACCCACCAATAGAAGCGTGGGCGGTGTTGAATATCTTCTTGTCTCGTATACGATTCGATCAATCAACGATTTATGACTGGTCGTTTTATAATTCAGTACATTCAGGAACAAAGGTTATTAATGGGTACTGACTTAATTTAAGTCGTGGTGGTTTTTAGGCTAATAGAGAGGAAATGTATGTCGCTAAAGTGTGGATAGAGGATTGTAAAACCGCAGTGATTAAATTCTTATAAGAAACTAACTACAGTGCATCTGATAAAGATTCGAGCATTAACATTCCCGTTACCAATAATCAAGTTTATTGTGAGCTTGGTGCCTTAGCCCTTGAAACCACTGGTACGTGGGGAGGGGGGGATGGCGATAGTCTGGACGATATTGAAATATATATTATTATTTCTCTTTTCCTTCCTTCTTTGTCCAGTTCATTATATTTCCTATGATCTCCTTCGAGCCTCTTTTCCCCGTCTATTTTGCAGTTGTCTTCCTATAGGATACTTATTTAAAACTAATCACTAATCACTTTCTATATAGGTCTATAGTATTTTTTTCTTTCTTAACTATTTTTTAATAACCCACTTAATCCTATATTTATTTATCCATCGCTAAAATATTTTTATCACTTTAATCTTATTTTTCATACCTATACATCTATTTTTGGCTCCTTTTAAAATTATTTTTAAACTATTTTTTCACTTAAATTTATTATGGATTTTTTTCTTTATACATATCTCTTTATCTATTGTTTCTTATTTGTGTTTCCTCTTTCACCATTGGTATATAATTTTCCAACTATTTTATTATTTTTCTCATCCTCTTATCTTTATCGTTCTATAGTTATCTTCGTTCGCCTTGTCCTATCTTTGCGGCGTCGGTGCCAGAAGAAGAGTGTATCTATCTTTGTCTGAAGTCATCAAGAAGTGTCTGGTGGCGGCAGGCTTCTCTCGTTTCCTCCCTTGATTAATGTCACACACTCCTCCACCAGCATAACGGGGGTAAGGGGGACACACTTGCGTGCCTGGAATGGATCACTGACAAGTTGGCTGCACTGTCGCATCCTCCTCGGGGCTGGTTAGCGAGGAATGGAACGCGATCAAAGGGGCTTCCGTTGCAGGCATGTCAGGGCATGGCGACCTTCCAGTCTCCTTCCACCGACACCTGAAACATGGACGATGTCTTTAAAGACATCTTCATACGATTGTTATTGTTGGGATTAGGTTAGGGGCTAGCACGTCTGACAAGAACACAAGGAATCTGTGTTTAATACAAAAATGGCTGTTTCAAGAATATTATTTTAAAATACCAATGGTGTCTTCCATCGTTTAAACCTGTAAACGACTGAAAAATTACTTAAAATGTATTCGTATCATCCTTTCATTCTTTTCTTGGATAATTATTGATAGTTTCTCTACAGATTCAGCTCATGGACGGTCTTAGAATATGAGAGTCTAATGTTATGCTAGATATTAGATGGGTGGGTAGTAAACATATTCAAGCTTTAGCTCCGGTCACACTAGGCTGGTTCACCAGCTGTTGATTGCTTGCCGCTTTGAGTAGACGTCCAGCAGTGAATTGTAAACTAACTGCTGCTTTCACCAGCCGGCGAGTGGTTTACCATATAGGAGTTTGTAGTAGCGCAGCAACTTTAGCAGCTACTAGCAGTCACTCACTTATTGATGGTAGCAGCGTGCCACCAGCCATCCTATATTTGCTGGTTGAACGCAGCAGCAGGTTGAAAACTCACAAGTGGTTGTTCCTGCCTTCTGTAATATTGTTGTCGTGCCTAGTGTTTTTGCAATCACATAAATAAAGTGGTTTGGGGATCATATTACTCATTAATCAATGCCATTAGGATCTTCAGAGCTCATAGCCATACCTACAAGAGTACCCCACGTTCTATGTTTGTCTGCATCTAGGCTGAAGGTGAAACGTTTTTTATTTATTTATTTCTAAACCTTACATTTAGATATTTTTAATTCAAGGAAAATTGACATTTTAAGGAAGACTTTTTTCTTAATGTGAAATTGTTCGAAAATGATTCTAATGATTTTATTCAGATAATAGGAAGTGTTTTACTTGATAAATAACAGAACAATTAATGTAAGTATAGCTTAGTAATAAAAAAGCCTTTAGGTCCTATACCATTTGTATTTGCTATGCATATGTATTGTTTACGTATTAATTATGTATAACACATAAAATTTACATTTATTATTTATAAATACTAAAAATACCCATATTTATTGCTGAAAAATAAATTTTACTTTCGCGTCGATTAATATGTCGTTGGATTAATTTTAAACTGCCATAGCTTGTATTTGAAAAATGGATAAAGGTTATAAAGATTGCCCAGTTAATAAAAACTATGTGTGGTTCTAAAATAACTTAAAATAGAAAATATGTCTTACTAATTGACGTTTGGCTGAGCGAAACGTAACTGATCTTTGTTCTCTCTTAAAAGAATTTTCATTCATCAACTGTCTAGACTCTAAATTATTGAGCTTGACAGTAATTAAGGTCATTAAATATTGTCATACTTACAGACATTCCTAGAGTGGATACAATTTTTATCAAGGGAAAGCTATGTTGTCATGTGGGCCGTCTTGACCACTTGCTGTGAGAATTCTTCCCCCCTACAAAAAATTAAAGAAGGCAGTAAAAGCATGTAGTGAGAGACAGTTATAAAATTGGATGTACCCAATTAGGCTGGGTGTCACAAGTTGTAGCTATCCAAGAGAATCTGGTTTATTTTAAATAATTTAAGTATCCGAAGTGGCTCCTTATGACCCGAGAGCTTAGGATTTTACTTGGGTTGGATCTTTCTCAAAGCTCTCAATGGATGTATTCCATTTTTTCTCTAGAAATATTCTGGTAATTTTCTCTTTGACTTTAATCATCTTCTTCATGTCCCTATTTTACCCATCGTATAAGGGCTCAGCTCTACATGCCTCACATAGTAAATGTATTTTTGTTGCTAACTGGTCATTGAGTGTTCTATTGATTGATCAGACCAATTCACAGGTACAGTTTAGACAAATTCTGCTAACCCTCGCAACACTACACGCCACGCCACTGGTGTTAACCTATGGCATGCAAAAAAAAAATAAAAAATTTACACCCGCTATTCACTGCTGATCAATGTTTGTATTCCTCAAACTCATTGACTTGATAAAACTAATTTTATATCGTATGAATTTCTTGCAAAGTTTTTGTTGATTTTAGTCAGTCACAAAACTATTAATTTGGCTCTTATGAAGTAATTATTCAAGATAAGATGTAATTTATAAAACTTCCCTACGATGTAGATAACTCAGGGAAGAGGAATGTGAGTTTTAAATAAATGCAGCAGAATTTGTGTTAGAAATGATAGTAAAACACAAAGATGTGGTGGTACAACACCATCAATTCACCCTGAAAAATATCTAACCCTAATCTGGGACTCTTGCTACTCTAAAAGTATGACTGATCCTGTCAATAGCTTATAAGTAATTATTTATATGATCATTTTTAATTTTAAAATAATTAGAAAATATGGACATAAGTCCAAAATTTAGCAAGAAAATTAAATGATATATACACACACTTATGAAACAATATCAAATATGCTAAAACTTATAACTGACAACTCATGTAAACCGTACCGTAAATGTGCTATTAATAATTTATTATTATTTGTAAGTTTAATCTATAATAGGTTTCATAAATATATTTTTACAAAAAAAAAAAACTTAATGTTAGTGATTTTTCTAAAATTTCAAAATATTATATTATTATTTATGTCTCTATCAGATTCAACATAAATTTACGAGATTCACTGATTTCGTAAGGGTTTGAACAAATAGCTTACTTCATTGATATATATAATCAAGACAATATTTTTGTACAACCAAAGCCAGAATCAGTGGTCCCATGTTCTAAGGTGTCAATCTCACAAAATACTGGATTGTCGACGATATTGAGATCGTGGTTCTTTCCCAGTCTGGTGCACTTAGGATGAGTTTTTCTTAAATGTATTTACACTGTATCTTCACGCAAATGTGGGTACCTTTTCTCAAATTAAATATCCCTTATCTCTGATAAAATAGTACAAATATGTGAACCACACGAATGGGTAGTAATACGCCGTACACACATAAACAAACCAATAACTTTACATTTTATAATGTAAACCTATATAAGGTAAGCATTACATAATTAATATGAATTAGGTGAGCTCATTGGCTCATAAAGTCTACATATAGTCATCCCGATATTAAACTTGAAATAATCTTCTCTTATCCTATTCTACATACTAAACTTTAACATTCATTAAAATATCATTAATTTAGGGTCAAATGTTCTAATTAGCTTATTTATTTTCTCTCGGTTGAGATAAATGACCCTATTATAGTATTATCATCTAGCTCCATTTTGTTGGAGAGCTTACAGCCTTTTAATGTCGATTGGTTGTCCAGGCAGGCAGGATTTGGTGGAATGTATTCTAGTAAATTAATTTTTGCCATTTTTATCATCAAACTTTCACTTTAAAGACAATAAACCTGCATTGGCTACTTGCATTGTTTTGTGTGTTTGTTAACTGGATAGGGAGGGTGAGGTAATGGGTAGTTTACTGGTACAGTCACGTCAAGCTTTGGCAAAAATAAAACCCACCCTTGATGCTAGGCTGATTTAAATTCAATTATTTTTATTTTGAGTACATAAAAAGGGAACATGCTAGCTTTGAAAATATTGTTTTTACTAATAGATAGTTTAGATTTAAGAGATGCATGAAAATGTTTGTTAAAATTAAATAATTTTTTATTTCTCTTAGTTCTACCAACTATAGAACGACTCTTGTTGGGGGTCGAATGGTTTAAAGTGTCACACACTCGTACTAGATGGTGGGTTTTCCTAAATATTTTCACACTTTCTCTCCCCGCAACATTAGCGGTGAAAAAGCATTAACATTGGCTGACAGTTACAAACTTTCTTAAACTAATGTTATATACTCATAAGTCAACTCATATTATCTACAGTTCTCTTATTTTATATATATATAATAACACTATTAATGGCTTACATATTAAAATAATATCGGTGATATCAAACAAGTATTCTGTATGTTTTAAATTGCTTTTTCCACAAGAATCCCATTCCATCTCCAATGTTTGTTGTTACTTACTATTTATAACATTGCTTGTTTTTTTTCAAAGGCAGATTCATTTCTGTTGTTAAATTAAAAATAATCCTTCAAGGTTTTTTTTTTGTGTGTTGGTTTATTGCAAAAAATAACGTTGGCAGAATTATTTAGTAATGAGAAAACGCGATGTGATAAATGGTAATTATTTTTATAAAAGATGCATTCCTCTTAAAGATAACAAAGCTTTGAGAAATCGTGAAACATTAAAAGACTCACTTTACAAAGTCACGATTAAAAAAAAGTGTATAAATATTTACTTTGAAAAAATTGTTTCTTTAATTGGACTTAATAGAACGTGGAATCTCAGTATTGAAATTAAAAACAGTAACTGGTTCTCTTATTTTATTATTTTCACCTTTTCATAATTTTTTATGCATCCAAAATTACCATCACTTCATGAATATTATAGTTTTAAACCATCAAATTAGATAATTATTAAAAACCACATAGTAGATCTACTGAAAATATATACTATATTTATCTTAATTACAGCCACCATTTTAGAATATATTAAGATTTAAGATATAATAATATAAAATACACATCTCATTGAATGGAAGATGTGATTATGTTTATAAAATAGTTTAATTGCATAAACAAATGTAAACATAACATAAACTATTTTTAGATTTTTTTAACTCGTGGTTTTCTACAATACAAGAATATTAAAGGTAATACTTGTATACTTCTATTACAAATTGGCTCCTAAAAGCTTACCTATGTTAATCCACCATTAACATACGTTGAGTAGCTTTTGATGGTGTGTTCCACACATTTAGTTGCATCCGTGTCCTAATAGGTTGACGAATACTATCAGTGCAACAAAGCTATATCATCCCTACATTAACAGGAATAGGTACTTCATTTGTAAACTTTATTTTTCATATTTAGTTGTAAACCTATGTATACTGTATAGGATACATTTATTAGAGTTGGGTCAAATCCACTATTTTACGAATTCGAATCTAATATTTACCTTATAATCACAAATCTCAGACTCGAATCTGAATTTTGGGAAAAAATTATGAACATAAGAGGAAATAACTAAATTTTAGCTGATTAGTGAAAATATGTGATAAAGAATCCGGGTTGTAAAACACTATGCACATTAAATATTTAAAAATAAAGCAAGACCATAACATAAACTTAGTCTCCCACTCCCGATAAGGAATATATTAAAAAAAAAAAGCTACTCAATGGTGGCCACATGGTCCAAGGCACTAATTTAGCAATAGACTAGACTGCCAAACACGGGGAGACCGGGTTTGATCTCGGTCTGGTGCACTGAAGGTGTTTTTCCCTAAATGGTTTTTCCCCTCTCCGTCCGAGCAAATTAAGGTACTCTTCCTCCAAATTTGACCTTACTTATTTCTTCATAACACATTAGCGTAACTTGTAAACATACAGTATAGCCCAAATTTGTAGTAAGACGTGATGCTTAAACGAAATTAAAATGGTAACACTTTTTTTTTAAAGGAAACTAATAAGAAATTGTCTAGCTTAGCTACGGATCCTAACGAAAGGCAACAGAAAACAGGACAATTTAAACAATTAGGCCTAATCGTCGCAGATGCACCTTTAGCTAGTAGCGACACCTGTGGCTGTACTTAAGAGGTTGTCAAGGGTCAAGTATTAATGTATTTATCAGGTCCCCTATATCTAGACTCCTTTCCTCTCCCTCCCTCCTCAACCGGCTAAACACTTTCGACCTCCCGTGGCGACAAATTATACCGCGTGTGCTTTGAGGAAGACCGGAAATTATAAACCATCCTTTAGGTAGGTATATTTACCATCACGGTCGATGGTTTAGCAACGAACAGACCCAGCTTGTCTTTTGCCGTGATGTTTGAAAGAAAACTTTTGGTTCGATCTTTCTTCGTTCAAATGCTAACAGCCTCGTTCATTAGTTATAAAATGTCTCTCAAACATTTTAAGAGGTAGTCTCGCAGCCATTTAACAGCATACTAGATAGAAAATTAAGTTCGAACAAAAAAACAAACATAATAGAATTTCTTTTTACTTTCTCTTGATACTTCGAAGAGAAAGTATTGTGATCGTCAAAAAAATAGAACTCGAGATTTTGATAAATATCGATGTTTCATGACCCCCTGAAACAAAAAATGTTGTTTTCGTGACGCCAGCTGTCCATCGGTTTGTACCTCGGCTAGAGTCGAAACTTTTTTATGATTGGGCTAAAACTTGGTGTCTGGGGTTTTTATGAGCTCCCTCGAGGAGTTTTTGGAATTGGATGTCGAGCCCCAAATTTAGGGTAGTTTAATGAAGAGCAAAAAGATGAAAAAATTGATTTTCTCGAAATTAGCTCTAACATTTTGATTAAATGTTATATCTTGATACTCTTTATTATCATAAAAAGATGGTAACTTTCTTTTTACTCATGAAAATGACTTTGAGGGTACTTTACATGAGATAAATCTTCCAAATTTTATCATTTATGCACAACTATTTGAGATATGAAATATTTCATCATTGAAAAATTAAAGATTATTAAAGATAACAATCTTTTATTTGAAATATAATTTTTTTAAACAATAGTTTCTGAGCCATAATCAAATGTATATACGTTTTAATTCAGGTCTTTGAAAATGAAATTGATTTTATGCGCTTTGGTGGATAGAGATATTTCTCTTTTCTCAATTTTTATCTAATGATATTGTATTTGCTAATGCCGATAGATAAGTAATTAACAGTGTATATGATTTAATTTATGAACTTTGTGTAATGTTTATGCAACAATTTATAGACCTATTATTTCGTTTCATAAATTTTGCGAGTTTTATTTGTAAATGTCTATTTTAAGACAAAGGCGGAGAAAGTCAGTGCGGTGCGCCGTACCATTTATTTTCCCTGCATTTGTCATTTGACAGCAAATTTATTAATTTGAACTTATCGTTATCTTGGTATCAGCAGTAAACCTGACTCTTAGATTTAATTATGAATAGAACTTTGTCAATAGACGTATTAACATTACTTATATAGCCCACTTGTGTTGAAAAATAGATCCTATATCAAATAGTTCAGCATCATATCAAAATGATTCAAGTCTTAAGCATTTACAGTTTTGATGAAAATTAAGACTTAAATAAGTTAATCTAGGCAAATATATAAAAATTAATTTATAAATTAAACAGTTAATAAAGTGGTAGATGTATTAAGTGAAATTGACAAGCACTAAAATGTATAGTTTAAATAAAATTTTGGCGAAGAAACATAGTGTAAGATATGAACATTTATATAAAATTATAATGCATCATCTTACACTATGATTCTTCGCAAGAATTTTATTTTAATTATAAATTTTAGTGCTTGTCAATTTCACTTAATACATCTACCACTTTATTAACGTTTGATTTATAAATATTTTTTATCTATTTTTACTAGATCAACCTATCTAAGTCTTAACTTTCACTATAACCACTCCTTACTTTCAAAAATTTTTAGAATGTTTTCTAAAATATTATATTTCCAGTTTTATTAAATAACCAGGCTATTATAAGTTGTTAATTACGCTAAAGCGCATCTAACTTTCGTATTCATTTAAATTGAAAAGTGAGATCTAGACATGGAATCGACCTTAGCTTAGTACGCCAATCTATAACACTCACTCAGCTATCCAGAGTCGTCTCGCGTTCCTGGATAGCTGATTGGTAAAAGCATTGGCGTGGACCGACTAAGCCAAAGGCCCATTTTTTTGCCAGTGTATCGATGTCATTTTTCAATTTAAAGAACAGTCTAGGTTTTGTTTGAATGCCTGCACGTTATTGGTATAGTCACTAAAATGTTTGTCACATTAAACCTTTATCAAAACTAAAAAAAAGTCATATTCCGAAAGTGATTAAATTTGAAACTGATGATTCCGTTTCGGGTTACATTGAAAAGTGACTACTTAAAAAAAAAAGTTATTTTTCTCTCTGTATGTATTTTGGTTCGCCATGCTGGTTGCAGAAGGCAGATGACAATCTCTTCCGCGGGGTCACACAACCGTGACGTCACACACCCTTCCGGTTGTGCTCGTAACCACGCCACTTCCCGACTCGACTCAACGAAACTTTACTCATCTGATGTTATAGTTCAGTTTTCATAGAAAATAACTTTTAGAATTTTTTTTTCGGCCAAAATTCAAACATTTTACCATGTGTTATTTAATAGGTATTGATATTTTCTATCAAAAATGACAGTTTCAAATAACATGACTTGTCATATGAATATGTGAAAGTATATTTAGTAGCTTTCTTTTAGCTGTCATATAAGGTCCTTCCTATAAAAATTGTACTGTAGTCGTCGTCCCGAGCCTAACAGACTTCACTCAAAGCCGCGAGGCAGATATTTGGCGAAATGCTGACAGACCGTTTCTTTGAGGCAGTGGTTTCCAAATTGGGATATGCGAGAGTAATTTAATAATGTTCCAAGTTAGCCTAATCACAAACTATTATTAATATAAAATTGATTCTTTGAAATAGCTTTCGTTATTTATATATTTTCATTTAGATATTAATGTTGTACTCTAGTTTGTTTTTCTGTGTGCTTAAGCTTCAATTAAGTTTGACCTATTTGACATGTGAGGTTTATAAAATATGTTTACAGAGCTAAAACATATGTATTATTTTTTTTAGCTTAGCAAATAAATTTATAACTAACTATGTTTGAAGAAGTGTTTTAATCCAAATAACACACCGCCTTCCCAAGTAAACAACGCTTATAAAATTATAAGTACTAATAGGAATAAGGGTTTTATTTATTTGATATATATATATTATTTTAAATCAGCTCTTGTGATAATTCAAACTAGTATTTATTAATTAAGGGAAGTGCAACCGAAACAAACAACTAAGAACCGCTCCTTTAAGTCACGTTTAAAATCATGGCGTGACCTCAACACTATAATATTATCTATGAGAGAACTTTGTGGCGGCCATTCTCTTGTTTTCGCGTGGTCAATCTTCTCTTAAATACAAGACAAATTTCTAAAAAGCTGTTTCGTCAATGTTGTCAGTAGCTCCTTCTTACCCCAGCACACAACCTTCCGACATAACTGGAAGCTATTAGATTTGGCAACAGTTGACCGAGAGGGAAGCGAAGGTAGGCTTTTCTACATGAAAGCAACCATTCTTTCAGAGGGGATAGTCAATGAAGTGTCGGTAGTTATTTTAGTCTTCTGTCACCCTTATGGAAATAAGCATTTGGGCATCAGAATCTGCGAGGTTGATGATGGACTAGGTCAGTATTCTGAGTTGATGAGTTTCATAGCTGGCAGGTTTGACCGCTTCGATACTGTAATACGTCTCAACCAGAAACGAAATATTAAATTGAATGACACCTTGACATGGTAATCGAACTAGGTGTATTTTGCAAAGTACGCCAATGATCTTACCACTGAGCTATCCAGGAGTCTTCCCGAGCCCAGGTAATTTTTCACTCATATTTTAAGGCGGAATCTGTGATGGACGTGTGGAAATCGTCAGTTACACATGGACGGTCAATTAATATCACAAGCTATCAGATAACGCAGCCATCTTTGATCGGAGAGCTTTATGCTGCTAATAGAACAATGACAACCGTATACTCTATTCACGGTGGGAATTACTCTCTGAAAGGTCTTTTTCTTACCAATATCCTACTAATAATAGCTTTCTGGTAGGGAAAAAGGCCTTTCAGAAAACAATTCCTACGCTGAACAGAATACAATGCGCATATCACGTTAGTTTAAATGACTTACAGTTGTTAAGTACTATTATAGCTGCATCTAGATATCATAGTCTTCAATTGAAAACTTACACTCGGATAAGGGAATTTAACATGGAATCTTTGACTTAATACGTCAATACACTTGCCATCGAACTATCCATTTGTCAATTTTCAATTAAAATATATTATTTACATGTGGCGATTGCCGCAATTAATAAATATAATAGCTTTGCTATTTAATCCATAGGAAAAAAAAATCTTGACAGTCTTATCTCAGTCAGTAGGCAGTAGGGCTATCTCGTATATTTAACAGCAAATTGTCACTGGATTAATTAAAGGGGGTTTAGTTTGAGGCTTACATTTCAATGTAGTAAACTAGCGTCCAAGGGACCAAATATTGTGTCTCTTCTTGAGCTAACTTAGATTGTTTGGTCATGCATTGATTAAGTTAAGTCAACCTTAAATATATTCTATAAATATATACACCTCACATATTTTCTTTCTCTTTTATCTTAAAATAGATACATTAAATAGAAACTCCTAAGATTTGAGAAACGAAATAATATACATTATTGCAAAAAACTTTCCAACAAAAAGTATAAGGAAATACTATTCACTGTTACAGAAACACTAATAAAAGAGGAGCCTTTCTGTCAACAAAGCGTAGGCTATAGCCACCAATTTCATTTTAAAGTGTTCTATAAAATAATACATATGTTTTCTTATAGCTTGGAAACTATTATTATTACATTTATAATCAGAATATTTTGTTTTATTTTTAATAGTACTACAACTTTACATTGATAGGCTAAATTGAAATTTCCACTCATGTAAATTACCCTCAAATTCATTTTCATGTGGAAATGAGAGTTGCCATTTTGTTTGTAATTTCAATCTGTGCCAAGATACAAAATTAAATGAAAATCCTTAATGTAAATTTTGAGAATTATTTTTTTCTCTTTTTACTCTTTATGAAATTACCATTAATTTTAGGGTCAGATATATAGTTCCAAAAGACCCTCAAGGGAACCTTGATAGAACCCGATACACCAAGTTTTAGTCTCATCGGTAAAATGGTTTCAGCTCTGGTCCAAGATACAAACAGACAGACGGCATCGCGAAAACAACTTTTTCAGTTTCGGGGGTCATGAAACCTTAACATTTATCAAAATCTCGATTACGATTTTTTTTTTAACGATCCCAATACTTCTTCTCCAGTATCGAAACAATTTATGGTAGAAATCTATTTATTGTTGTTAAGTTGGTGGTAAAAAATTCAAATTTGTAAGCGTTTAGTAATAGAATCCATTTAATAGCTAGGTCGTTTAATAATTTGTTGAGGTTATGTTTTATGATCAAGGAAGAATTTTCTTGTCGCAGGTAGGGTTGTGCGTGAGTACAGTCGGTTTATGATTAAATAGCTTATTTTATATGAATCGATTGTTCCGTAATTAATATTAGCCGGGCTGATACAGCTAAATAAAGGACGGTTTGTATTCCAAACGGTGACTCAGAAGGTCACGATTCCGTTCACATCCCGGAGGAGTATTCTCAAAAGTGGCTTCACATATTTCGATTGATCTACCCTAAGATTTCCCCATTCAATGTAGGTACACTTACTTTAAAATTATACTTCCTCTGACTGTATCTTTAAATTAATTTACATTGAATTAAATTGGAAATATCACTTCCATGGTAGGAAATTACATTTTTAATACAATTATGTAAATCATTAAGCTTGACGAAAAAAACTGCACTTTTATTGGAATGGTGGTTTATTTCTTTATAATTGCCCTTCTTCTTAATGATTCCTTTAATTAAAATACATTTCATTTATTGGATATGTTTAACAAGTCTTTTGGCAACATTTTTTATTTAATGTGTTATTTAGATGATTAAGCTTGATAAAAAATGTGTCCTTTCGTTTTCACTAGAACTGCTTCCTTAAATTAATATAAATTTTATTTATTGTGAATGCTTAATAAGCTAGGTGGCACAAAATACATATTTAATATTCATATAAATAAGATGTATAAATTATTAATATTATTTAAAATCACTTAACTTTTATTTAATGTTATTTTTACCAAGAACGTATTCAGGGGAGGGATGTTTGGGGGTTCAAACTACCCCCCAAAATTTAATGAACAAAATATATAGCTTTATTTATGGTTCAAACAATATTAAAATTATTGCACAAGTACAAATTAGGGGCTGTGTTACCATTACAAACACTTCAGAGAGCTTCTAGAGGTGTTTAATGTTAATAGATTTTTATAGACTCCGGCAATTGGTGAGTGCCCACCAAGCCCCCCCTGAAATTATTGTCGTCTACGGCCTTGTTTTTTTAACTTTCACAAATTTTATCTGGTACTATAGTGTCACCGAATTACACACATGCACAAATGGTGTTGCATTTGTACAATTTAACCTAAGCTTGGCCGTGACTATACCACACGTGTCTAGAACCGAAACCTGTTCTTCCACTTTTCGCCTTAAACCACACTAGAGTTCGCAACAGCTTCTTGGACAACAAAACGGTGGATTTATTTATTAGTCATTATTTCATTAGACGTAGTAACTCATCTTTAATACTGCGGAAATACTGAAGACCTTTAGCATAGTTCTGTTACTTTGGCCAAGTTTTTTTGTTGTTGTTATTGCTTGATAATAATTTATGTTTCCAGTTGTCTCTTGTAACAAAATAAGGATTAAGTTTACCTTATTTTTTTTGTAATGTTGACATTTAGGAAGTGTTAAATTTCAACACACTTGTCGGATGTAATAAAGGAAAATCATGATTCATTTTACTAGCTACCAATCGACTAAATGAGGTCCTCTTTGCCAATGGATTTTATCTAGGTCCCTACGACCTCTGGTTTCTCTTTTATTGGCGTCGTTCTTATTCGAATCAACAGATTCATTTTGAATTTTACATTGAGCCATATACATAAATTAAATATATATTTTATAAACAAACTCGTACCCGTAAAAGTGGGTACGCAGTAAATACGTCAGAATCATAAAATATAATATGGCAATGAGGGAGATGTAGAAATTTAATCCCACTTGTGTGCCCTAAGGCAGTAGTATTAAACCTGGGGTACACTTAGGTCGTTTGACATTTAAAATAGGCCTATATATATCATTAAATATATATATATAAATTAAATGCTAAACACTGAAAAATCAAGGCCAGATTTAGGGGTATTTACAAAATATCCGGAATTTATGGGCATGCGATCTGTGAGTGTCAGTTTTGTTTTTGATAATGATTATAAAATAGATATAGCTTGCATTATCCACCAACAACTTTGAGGATATAAAGTTAAAAAGAAATTATATTTGTGGGCACGCGAACAAAAAAAAGTTTGAATACCACTGCCTTAAGGATATTTCCTTTAATGGGTTTCCCCACACTCTCCACGCACATCCGGAAAAATCATCTCTAAATTATATCTTCCTCTCTCAAACCACATTATTGTAAATATGTAGATAGCCCAGACAAATAATAAGACATAAAACTTACACAAAAAAAAGAAGAAAATACTAAATTAATAATTGTTTCTTTCATTGGTTAAAATGTATTATTTTAGCACTGCCTTTGGGCTGCACGCATATGCTCAAATCACTCTGATTAGGAATGAGTAAGGTTACATTTGGTGGAAGTGTTCCAACATTTGCGTGGACATAAAGTGAAAAACTATTTAGTAAAAATACAATCATGACACCTGACTGGAATTTGAACTCCGATCTCACCGTCATCGGAAGTCCTGTCTCTTGCGAAATTAATAACTTAAACCATGCGACCACCAGAGTGGATCTTTGTTTGAATAAAGGTTGATTTTAACCTAACTCCTCTTTTATTTAATCTCGTAGACAGAAATTAACTTAATTTATTGCTAATTGGACTAATTAATAAATCAGTCCGAATAATGTAAACTGTTAATCAGTTATTTGTAGTTTATATTGATTATATTTAAAGAATTAACTTTCCACATATTGGGTAATTTGATTTCCTTGTATACGGATTGGCTCGTTTGTGTTTGTATGTGTGTTTGTGTGTGTGTAACATTTATTTTTGAGAGAAGGATACATAAATTAATGTTCAACCCCAATAAAAATGACATTATTTTTCTTCTACTGTATATGTGCTGTGTATTCTCATTTAAATGTGTGGTGCCATTTGAAGGTGAAGTAACAACCAGTCCTCTTCTTGTGTCTCTCTAAATTATCACTCGCCGTTTAAGTTAGGAGTTGTCGGTTTTATCATGTCCGTGTATCAAGAAAGTCACATCACATATTGTGTAATTTATAACACACTCTTTCCCTTGGCTTGGACATTAGAACTGGTATGAGACCGACGTCTGCTGCAGATGTTGACATAACACTCGACATTCGTGTTGGTATAGGGGTCATCGTTTCCCATTTTTCCTTTGGTACTTTTGAGTTCGAATATAATTTGGGTACTACCAGAAAAATTGTGTTACAATCTAACCAGCATAGGAGTTGTGGTAGTAGATAAGATTGCAAGTTAATATATGTATTCTCATGTATCTATTCGCCAAACCATATGATCTGCAAGACCATTATGTTGAGCACGTTTGGCAGTCAAAACTTTACCAACAAACAATTTGTTTTTTATGTTTATTTTATTTTATGCGCTTTTATATTATTGAAATATGAACAATAAAATAACCGTTTGGCTGTTTCTATTTTGTGGAAGCGGTGTCTGCAGTTCATTTAAATATACTTAAAAAAAAGCTTTAAAAAAGTTGACTGATGGCGATCCTGAAGATATGAGCAGATAATATGAAAATGAATGTGGTAATGACGTCATACAAACAATTTTTTTTTGTTCATGCTTATGTGATAACATAATTTTTTTTTAAATTTGAAACTATTATTTTGTATGGATCTTTCTGTAAGTTATAAAAAACATAAAGTAATATACAAATGTGAATTTAATAACTTATGTTTTTAATTTATTATATCATGTACTTTAATGTATTTTGTTGCCACAACTGCGAAACCAAAAAGTATAGTTTTATTAATTTTTTAAAATTCTTTCAGCGAGTTAAATAAAAAGTCCAATTATACGGTAACCTTAAAGAATTATTATTAGAAGCGTTTGATAACACTTGGTGATTGACAGACTATTATTACAAAGTAAATAATAACTATTTATACATAAGCTAACATTAGTGACTTTCAAGCAATATTTGATTCTTCTAATGTCAGTTACCACCGTCCACCACTTTTACGCTGGATAGACTGTAGAACCTTTCTATGGTATCGATTAGTCTCGATACTTCGGCGTAGCGCTAGTGTTGGGTACTAGTGGTACATCTCTAGTTTTTTTTTTTAGAACGTTCAAATCCACTTCGGTGGACTTATGGACTAAACGTCTTATCTCGTCTTGTCTAGTTTGCCGGTGACAGGTAGGTGTGGGTTTAGAATATAAGCAGGATGCACTACAGGTTTATTCCTCTAGATACTTCCTCCTATTTCTCTTTCCACACAAATGTGGGTATATATCTTCTTAATTATACCTATCTTATCCCTATCGATAACTATGGTTAAAGGTTGATAGCCAATGTAGGTAAAACCAAATACGTTCCAAACTAAGGTAATCTAATCTTACCAAATATAATCTAAAGGGTAGTTATTAAGAAGAGGCTTCTTTTGAATGAACTCACATCAGTGGGCTCTCTTGAGTTTAATCTTTGGAGTTTAAATAAGGAATTCTTTAGAGAAATGGCAGCCAAATTTGCTTGGAAAGGGAACGGAAATACCACTTTGTTGTATAATTAAAAATGTGCAAATTTAAAGGAACTTATCCCATTTGATAAATCACGGTAATGTATCAAGTTTGTAAAACCAAGATAATTTATCACGTTTGTAAAATTATTGTGACATAATTATCTCAGTAGAAAACTATAGGAATATATCACATTTGGTATATCGCGGTTATATATCACGTTTATAAAACCACGGTGGTATAAAGTTTGTAAATACACGGTAATATACAACGTTTGTAATATCACGGTAATATATTATCGCGTTTGTAAAAGCACGGGGATATATCAAGTTAGTAAAACAGTGCCTTAGTCGTAATGCATTCATTCGAGATTCGAACCTAAACCCCGGAAATTAAGCTGACAATTTATACCGTGGGACCACTCTAGCTTGTATGTAAGTAATATAGCCTACATACGTAAGGTTTTGTTTGTCAAATTTACACTAAGCACCTTAAGTTAATGATAATTTTTTTTTAAATACAAAAACCAACACGTGCTAAAAATCTACCGCAATATAAAATATGCAAAATAAGTAAAAAGTGAATTTGCTATCATGCACAAACCACATGTTTTTGAAAGACTAACTACGTATTAGTATGGGAAGTTCCAAGGTGATTGTACAATGTTGTTGGACATAATTAGAGGAAAACAGGTACTACAAGTATTTCTTATCTTGTTTCTTTGAGGTGTAGTAATACCCCCATAAGTCGTAAAAAAAAGTTGATAGTGCAAGTTACATGCTTTACTTGAAATATATTACAAATAAATGGTTTAGAAAAATATCACTCGCCTGTCGTTTAAAAAACAGACTATCTGAGAAATTGTATTTATTTGTCATTGAGCTCCATCACGTTAGACATGACAGCACATTTTACTCGTTAAAAAAATTGATTAACTTACACAATTTTTTTTCACTGTACAAAAGATGATCTGGTTAATAGTGGAAGCGATTCCATTTAAATAAATTGTATTAATATATATATATTGTGTGTATATATTGTGAACGTTTCATCAGCTTCGCGCTTATTTAAATCAATAGTCGATATTCTCAATTTCAAAATTGATATTAGGTTAACATTTTATTATGACTGGTCAGGAAAATAATAGGACTAAATGTCTCAAAATATAAGTTTTCTTTTGTAATACATTTTTATATTTGTTTTAAAAAATTATTCCTTTTACACGCACTTTATAAAATAAGGGTTCTCATCATCTTTTGTTTATTTACTTCGTGTTAACTTCAAAACATCAAATCAAATCCCCAACTAATTTCGTACCCTCACGCTGATCACAATTATACCCCATTCAAACCAAATTCTCCCAGAGTTGATTGAACAGCGTCCAAAATAAAAAAGGCCTCAACAGTCTTGACCCTGGTGGGTCTTCCACAAGGCTTCAAAACTTTTAATCTGAGAAGTAAGTGATTAAAAGGTCATGCTAAAGGGACTACACTAATATTTTCCTGGAAGGAGGTTGGAAAAGCTATACTACTCATTTCAAACACTGTAAATTTTTTTTACTATACATCGTGACCACCTCTGTGGTCATTGTGCCTGGTTACAAATTCATAGGTCTTGGTTTTGATCCCTGGCACTTCCAGATTTTTCTGTGAAGCAGTGGGTCTGGAACACAATCAACTCAGTCTCATGAGGACAAGTCAGTAGCTAATTTAGTGAAAAAGTAGTGACTCTGGTCTATAAAAGTTATATTAACGGCTGGAGAGTTCGTTGTGTTGATCACATGACACCCTATATTCGCAAATGTTAGAACTATCTTTGTAAATATGTGGCGGCCGCTCGGTTGCACGTGGGATGATGCCATAGAGTTTTACATCGTATTAAAACACACATCCAGTTTTTTTTGCTTATTTCTACTATTATTAGGCCTACGTTACAACACCAAGCTTATTAACGTCTTATTAACGTCTTATTATGAGAGTAGAGAATTAATTGAGAGGGTTTCTTAGAGAAAATACAGCCCAATTAAGGGAGAAAGGAGATGGGAAAACACCAATAAATAGAATATGGAAATGTATATTTCGAGACTGACGCCTTAAACTAAGTGATCACTGATTAAGAACTGCTTAGAACTTCAGAAGATTTTCTGTGAAAGCAGTGGGTCTGAAACGGGGTCAACTCAGCCTCGCGAGGATAAATGTTATATGAATGAAAAAATAGCAGCTCTGTTGTATAAAACTAAGATTAACGGCCGAAGGGATCATTTTGATGACCAAATGACACTATCTATCCGCAGATATTGTCTCAATCTTTGCCAAAAGATGGTGGCTGCTCGATTGTAATGGTTTGATTGTGGGTTGATGCCATGGAGCCCATTTTATTGAATAGAGTCGCTTTGACCTACTCCCAACAGTGAACATTTACGCCCATCTCTAGTGACTTCTGAAACATCTTCCAAGCTTGATTAGAGCTACAATAATCTTAATATCATCTTGAACTCCCTCAGAATGCAAGAACCAACTTTGGCCCAAAGTGTGTCGGACATTTTACACTTTGCTACCCTTCATTCAACGATGGTGCCGGTCCTCTCTCTGCTGTTGGGGCACTGCCGCGAGGTGGTTGGTTCACGTTGGCAGCCATGACTGATTGAGGGGCAGAGTTTTTCACCCCGTGATGCATCGGTGGGTTGGGAACAGCTGGCCATCCTACCATGCCGTCCGCTACCTTACGCCCTTCATTCGACATGAGAGTGTGTATGAGGATAGTCCACTACCAGAAAAACTGACACATGTTATCATATTCTGAAAATTGAAAAATGACACTTGAACAAGGGAATCGAACGTGGGACCTTAGATTCCCGTGTCCAGGTGTCATTTTTCAATTTTCAGAATATGATATCTAAATGGAGAATTCCTCACTAAAAAGCATAAATAATAGCTTCGGCTATTTGATTCTTAATTGACACATGTTAGTTGATTAAAAGGTATAATTAATTTTTAATAAGTGGGACTCGAAATGAATCCTTCTATAATGGAAATCATAAACCCTTCGTGTCGTATATAAGTTGAAAATATATATTTCTAATTTTTTAATTTAGCTCCGTGTTATACTACCCGTTCGGGTTATACGCTTAAGTACTATTTACGCTAATGGGCTAGAAATTGGGAAGGTTGAATATAAAGGAAGTGAACCCGCATTTGCGTGGAGGAAGATTGGAAAACCATTAAGGAAATACCACTCCCAGTTCACCCGACCGAGATTCGAACCTCGATCTACCCGTCCTCGGCAGTCGAGCTCTACACGACTAGCGCGTTAGCTAACTACGCCACCGAGGCGGGTTGAAAATATATAATAGAAATTAATTTTAACTTATACAAAACCTGGTTTGGACATATTTGGGTTTCTACTGGTTTAATTTTTTTTTCTGATTTATGTATAGGCCTACAAATAAGAACATAATATTCGCTTTTGAAACATGTCAGTCCATAAACTCACATATTTAATATTCATTTGATTTCAAGCTACACCCACATTAGTAAGAAGACGCTTTATTGCCAAGCTTAGTCTGGGTTTTTAATGTTGGAGAGGCTTTGGTTCGAATCCCTAGAGAGAGTGGCCTACGTAAAATAGTTATTATAAATGGTTTCGCGTTATATCTCCAGTCAAAAACCAGTACACTTCCTCTACATTCTACCTACCCGATTACTGTAATTAGAATCCTAAAACTTGGATGGGCAGTGATACACGGTGCTAAAATAAGTTACATTCATCATATCAGGAGGGAAAACCTCGTTTGAATTTTTCGTTTGAAAGAAAAATTCCTATATGGAAAGGACATGTTAATATCAATTAAAGTCAAGGACGTATAATTCCGTGCTGCGAGGTCAAAAATTTGATCTGGGTAGGCCTACTCCGTTTTCCCATTCCATCTCCCATTTCCCCCCCTCTATTTCACCCACTACATATTATTGTAAATAATAGTCACGATACTCAGTACACGTATAGCAATTTATAAAAATATGGCCAATCAGATAATACTTTCCGAACAAGGCATCCACATTTCTAGTTTGCACTATTGATTGATCCATTCATTATGTATTACTGAATAAACTCCAACCTTGGAAAAACAGTTTTTCTGCATAGTAAGACTTATATATGTTGTTAGTATCCTACTTTGTTGACTTTAGTGTTTGAATGAAACACTTGATAACGAAATATATACTGTTATTCGTACTTAATAACTCAATGGCATAAAGTTTACGGTACCTCATGTATATTTTACTACTCGCATGCCTTCTTTGATGTTGATGGTCAGTTATAAGTGCGATATTACTATCTAATTACAAATTAAAATGATAACCTTACCAAAGTTTATGTCCTCACCGGAACATTTATTAAAAGTGGCTACGATTGTCTTGACAGGTTGATTTTATAATGACCTGATAACTCTGACTTCTTACACAGAATTTTCTGTACCTGTTCTTCGGGCAGGTTAAAAGGGAGATTGAGATAATGAAACACAAAGAACAAAACGTTTGTACAAGCAGACTTTGTAAAGTATAACTTTTCAGAATAAGGAGGGAGGGGGAGAGGGAACTACATGAAACTTTTTTTTTAAGTTCGTTATCAAAAAGCAACGAGTTAAGAAGAACACAGAGAAGGAAGAGAAGTTTCAGATTAATTACCCCGAAGGCTTGTATATGAACTTTGACCCTCCTCTATCCCTCTCCCTCCCTTCTAACCCCTTCTTCATCTCCGCCCTCTTTTACAAAGTCTTCGCTTTGGTCATTTATTTCTGTCAGTTTCAGAGAGGCCTTCGTGAAGTTTGAATGTCGGAGATGAGTTATTTATTAGTCGGAATCGTGGCTATGGTGTAGGTAACTCATTATAAACTTGGAGGATATATATCTATATATATATACCTTTATCCCCCTTTTGCCTTTTACTTTTAGCGAATGCTCTACAGTGCACGCACGATGTGCCTTGTCTACCATGTACGGCTTGGCAAATTCAATTTCCGGGGTGTTTTTGACAAACTGTGGCAAGGAAGTAGATTGATACTGCTTGGAATTTTTTTTTAGGAAAGGGGTGGTTTATCCATGGGAAACTATTTTGTTTCTTCTTAGAGTCAGAAGGGTAACGAATACAATTTGAAACTATTTACAAACACACAGCCTATAATTAAATCCCAGGATTATCTAATAAATTCCTCTACCCAACTTTATACCTGTCACAACCATATTTGTTGCATTATAAGAAGAACTGTACTAGTATTTTCCTTGGGAGGGAAGAGGAAAAATACAAAATGAAAAGAAGGCCATCTGTGTAAGATTAAGGGACAATATGTGCAATCGTTCCTCATAATCAATTTCAAATTAATGGTATCATTTGTTAAACATCAATTTGTATTCACGTCTATAGGACATATTTTGGTGAACTTAATTTATTTTTGAGGTGACCTGGCGGTCTAGGGGTAAGGTGTCGGTCTTCTGTGCTGAGTGTCCAGGGTTCAATCCTCGGTCCGGCATGGATTTATCTGATTGCCAAACTCTTCCTTCACCTCTGACAAGACGTGTATTAATCACAACTTGTAAATGTGAGGAATGCCAGGCTTCCACCGTGGTTCGGATTCCACGTTAAACTGTAGGTCCTCCCATTCCATTTCATCTCACAATCACCATACGATTACACATTAGCGTAAGTGGTATAACCCGAACGGGTAGTAAGAATGGTTGCCAATAATAATAATAATAATAATATTTTATTTTTAGGAATTTTTCCAACATTCATTTATAGCATGCTAGAGTATAATACAGATCTAGATAATTATCTTAATGCCGATGACCGAATTAATTTGTGACAAAACTTATTTGGCTAGTAGAAAGTTCAGAAAGTTGGATTGAATAAACAAATCACTCTTTTACATGAACAAACACTATTACAGTGTACTAAAATAATAAAAAACAACTGAAAAAACTTTTAAAACATGATAAATGTATCATGTATTAATAAATGGTATGGGAATGGACAGGATAAACGACGACGTGGGACTTAGCAAGTGAGGGGCGGCTTGTATTTGTTAAAGTGATTCGGTTAATTTACTATTTGGATTGTTGACGTTCTACTGATCAATTTGTTGTCGATATGCTCATTTTTCTAGAAAGAGTAGGTCTACTTGATTAGTTAATAGATTAATACTCGCATTGGTGGTTACCTGGTCTAAGGTGCTATTCTCCCAGTAGACTAGCCTGCCGATGAGGGAGATCGAGGATACGAATCTCAGTCGGGTCTACTAAGGGTGTTTTTTTTTTCCAAAATGGTCTCACACTCTTCTTTCCACAAACATTTGAGTACACTTCCTCTAAATATAGCCTTCCTAGTCCCTAAAATTACTAGCGTAATTAGTTCTAAGCTGTAGTAAGACGTGATGCTAAATAAAACTAAGTATAAATAAACTAAACAAGTGTGTCACTCTATCTATGTGATACAAACATTGCACAGTTATTTTTATTCAAGCTGACCTCTTGTGGGCTTATAAAAAAGGTAGGGCTACTCCTGCGAATTCAATTGTGAAAACAATTAGGGAGTATTTGAGCAGTAGCATGCTTGACTTTGACTCGGGTAAGTGTTGTTTGAGCCCTGACCACTTAATTCCTTCTCTTCTAAAATGAATTTTACCATCCTCTCTTTATGCAAATGCGGATACATCTTCTTAACAATCACTACCTTCATTCATCTCTTTTTTGTTATTAGGTTTCAGCCGATAATTACTGACTATTTAACTGCATTTATAGTTAGAAAAATACAGGTGTCTATGATGAACATATTAAAAAAAATACATTGAAGTAGTTTAGGAGAAATTAATGTTTGGAAAATAAAAAAAGCTGCACAAAAAATAAACACATGCTTTAAGTGTCTCTGTTAACCTTTTATCGGTGCATCTGTAACGGGTGTGTGCCACCGCAGTCTAGAACAGAAAGAAAAAAAAATAAGAATTAAAAGGATAAGCGAGGGTAGTAATGTAACGGTTGCACACACCAGTAGCAAGATGGCAGCTAGCTTGCTTGACATCAGTCGCACAAAAAAGTAATATTTTTCTTTTTTCTTTTTCGAAAACCTGTTTTGTCTCTTACGGAAATACCACAGGGTTCAATAATAGAACCACTAATTGAGGTTAAGATACCTCGAGGTACAATGTTAAGTCAAATTGAACAACTATAGAAGATATTGAAATAAGCGACTATCTATTACGGCTGTTTCTTTACCTAGCAGACTCGGGTTTGTGTCTGACAAGATTCGCTGAGGATGATTTTGTTATAATCACAGTGTGTTTTTCCATGCTATGAGAAGATAGATGTTTGAATACGTATATTTTCTTTAAAATTCAAAAGCTTTGCCCGGTTCTCTTTAGTGACAATAGCTCAAGATGGGATGTAAAGGATCTGAAGTAGTGCCCATATTTTTGCGATTTTATGACAAAAATATTTTTGGTCATAACAAATAAAATATTTCTACAATTAGGTGTATATAGTCTAACTCATTACACATCTCAAAGCTTTTTGAATGTTTGTTACTATAGGCATTGCTTAATTTAAAAGGGAAATTTTCCTTCTTCATTAAAAAGTGTTTATTCAAAGCCATAACGTTCATATGTTCATGAAAAATATTCAATAACTATTAAGATAGTAGCTACGTGTAGAAAATTAAATTAAATGTAACTACTGAAGCCATATTAATTTTTTTTTTCCGAAAATGTCTTTATTATAAAAACAGCAAAAAATACTTTCCCCAACTCGCTTTCCCTTCTGCCCCAATTAAAGGCAGGCTACTGACCCACTAGTTTTTTTTTGTTGGTAGTTAATAATTTTAATAAGGTCACTGGACGGTCGCTTTGACCATTAGTAATATTTTTGTTTATTTATTTAAAAAGTTCTAATTCAATTCTAGGCAGTACATGTAGGTTGTGTGTATTATCTGAGTAATTTATATAACTCTTTGTATAAAAATAATAAATTTACTGGAACGAAGCATAAAATCTGATTATCCCACACTTTTATTGAAAAATTTGTATAAAAACCCCATTCTACAGGAACAATTTTATTTAGTTATTTCTTAAGTAGTGTTGGTAAATCAAACTTAGCCTATCAATATCTAATTTAAGAATCATCTTATGAACTTTTGTTTTTAAACATTTAATTAATCTGGGAAAAACTTATTTTGTTCAAATTTAAAGGGTTTTGGCCTTTCACATTCAATGCTATGCCTATAACATTTTTTTAAGTCTATAAAAAATATGATTTGGAATTTATACATTAAAACATATTAACATTTTTATAATACTATCTTAATTTTTCGTATAGAAAGCTAACTATATATAACAATATATCACAAATGGAATAGAAGAATTTATTACTTTGACCATATAATCATGATTAATCCACTAATATAATCCGTTGTTAAATCTAAAAATGGTGTGTGGGTAAAAGGAGAGACAGAAACTTGATCACCTAGTAAAACGGAACTAGAAATATAAATCACAACATAAACATACTGTTTAATTCGGTAGCTACTTTTTAGGTTTGTAAAATTCTACAAACGATAGGACATTCTAATTGCGGTATAATATAACTTGGTATAAATAATAGTTCCTGTCCAACTCGTGGGCCTACTTTCGAACCTAGACAAATTAAATGCAAATATGGAGCTCCTTCTGATAATAAGACAACTTTATATACGTGAAGGAAGTGACTATAAGTAATTATTATGACCTACTTGGCGGGGAGGGGGGTAAATTAGTATTGGGTGGGTGGGGTATAATTTGACCCACGTTCCGCTTTGTGCTTATGTCGTTTCGAATTCCTCTACCCCCTGTGGTGTGAAGTTCCCACTGGGTCAAAAAGTTACCGAGAAAAACGGGTGAAACATTTCAAATAGCTTAGAATCCTCGTGGGAAAAAAACAACAAAACAAACACACATTAGTTATTTGTAGAAATGTTGGCAGATTCAAAGTTTTAAAAGAGTACCAACATTGTTTTAAAACATTTTTCTGTGACAAGGCACAGCATTGGTAAGAATTAATGTGTTTTTTTTCCCGTCTTTTCTTACAAAAAGAGATATCTTCCAATGCCATCTTATTTTTTTTTTAATCTCAGTAAGATTTGAAACAATTATAAAAGTCTTGATGAATACATGCGTTTCATGGTGTGGAAATATTAGTGAGTTCAACTAATTAGAGGAGGTTGTTTGAGTTTTTAAGCACAAGCAGAGTAATATTCCGTCGAAGGCTTGTTCGTGAATTAAGTAGATTCATTAAAAGCAGTAACTTAAAACCAATCTGTATTTAGGTTACGAGATTAAGATTCATTTTGATAAACCATATTTAACTAATAATATATTTAGTGTAGATACAGCCCGAATTGATTGTCACGTAAACAATGGCGTCACCTTGTTTTCTGGTGATGTATAAGTCAGAGTTTGAAACCCATTCAGATTATTATTATTATATTATTATTATTATTATTATTATTATTATTATTATTATTATTATAATTATTATTAGCACCACGTCTTACTACACGTTCGGGTTATACGCACTTACGCTAATGTGTAATGGTAGGGTGATTGTGAGATGAAATGGAGGACCTACAGTTTAACGTGGAATCCGAACCACGGTGGAGGCCTGGCATTCCTCACATTCACCACTTGTGATTAATACACATTTTGTCAGAGATGAAGGAAGGGTTTGGCAATCAGATAAATCTGTGCCGGGACCAGGATTGAACCCCGGAACTCCAGCACTGAAGTCTGACACCTTACCCCTAGACCACCAGGTCACCCCATTCAGATTAGGCCTATCCGAGATGTTTTTTATCAAATGGTTTTCAATTCTCTTTTTGCGTTAGTTTGGCTACACTTCCTTTATATACTTCCTCATAGCTCGAGGGGGTGTTAAGATGGAGATGAGGTTTTAATGTTGTTTTTTTAAAATGAGCGACACAATACTGAAAATATTAATAGATAAAAAGTTATTTTTATATTTCTGCACATACAAACTAAACTTGTTTTTTCGTAACGTATTCACAATTGAAAATGGCAACAACTGTTACACCGTAAAGATAAAGGATGTTTTGTATTTGTAACAAGGTATTGTATGCAAAAGCTTTGCGTCCTTGAAAAAAAAAAAATCTTTAAGGCGACGTTTCGACCGTAAATCCGTCAAGGGCGTCTTTTTTTTGGTAACGAAACACTATTTTAGTGGCGCAAAGCAGTAAATTACGGAGATTCTTTTTTCTCCTTCCTTTTTTTTTCTGGGGGGTACCGACAAAACCGTTCTGTTGAAATCTTGCCAAGGGCTCTTTACCTTGTTAATAGAACTCTATAACAATATACTTAGCTAGTGGTCTCTTTCCTTTGGGTCATCTTTTTTAACATGTTTTTTCCTCTCTTTTTGCTTTCGTTAAGGGAAGAAATTGTCTTTTTTCTACCCTCATAAGGGGGTCCTTGTTATTATACAAGAAAAAACTTTTTTTTCAAAGTTCTGGTGACCTTGTAAGTTTGTAAGGGTGTTCACCCTCCCCCTTCTACCCCTATTAGATATGCATTGACTTTCTATGCCTTCTTTTATGACGTGTATATTTCTTCTGAGGGATGATTTGAAAACCAGTTTCTTGGTACATAATTTTAGAACTAGCTTTCACGCTGGCTTAAAGAGAAAAATAATATTTTTAGGAATTGTACATTTTTTTTATTTTTACATAAAACGTTTTACCTCAAGGTTTTAAAATACCTTGGAGAAGAACTGAGTAGTGTAAGTAAAAGGAACCGCACTAATGTTTCCTTAGGAGGAGGATGTAAAATCACTCTTTAAATTAAATCCTAAAGCAACCGACTTTTTTCTTAATTCGGGCTCAATCGTGTTGTCAACTTTGTTCGCTAAAAAAATATTATGAGAACATTTTAAGTATGTGCAATGCTATTCTTTTTTATTCCCCAATCCATTGCTTCTTTAAAAATATATATAATTTATCTTTAATTTCAACATAATGAACATTGTCCTTACTTCCTATTTCCACCCTTCCTCCCTCCTCCCCCTCAGTCTTGATACGTGCGTTTAGCCACACCAATATGGTAGGGAGGAGGATGGGTAAATTTCACAGGACGTTTACCTGAATTTTCGTGGAGTTTGGGTGAGAAACATTTAAAGAAAGAAAAAATTGCTCTATTTTATGCCCGCTAGGATTCCAACCTTTGCTTCCCATTCACCGACAAACCAGACCAGACGGGATTGGCTCCTTTTCCCTTATGGCCCACTGTTGCGGGTATTTATTTCTACTAACAAATAATAACACCAAAAGAAACACAAATTATGTAAATGGGAACACACGATAGCAATAACTTCTCAAATCATCCCTCTCGCCTCACCCGCCCTCCCCCCCGTCAATCCGTCAATAATGCTTGTGAGAGAAAGAAAGAGGGAGAATGGTGTCGCAGCCAGGAAGAGCAAGGTGAAGAGGAGGAGTGGAAAGGGTTAAAGGGGGAACTAGGGATATTATCCCACTGGAACTAGGCTTACCCAGGTAATAATAGCGTGGCGAGGTTGGTAGCGCTGGGCGAGTCGCAGGCTCGCTCGCACGTTACGTTCGCGCACGGGACTCCACGTCACGAAACTTCGTCGATCTAAGCTGTTGTTGTACAGCTAGGGAAATAAAATTAAAAAGAGCGTGTATTTTTAAATATCTTAGTACAGGCATTGAGATTTTATTAAAATAATTTATAATCCAAGCATTAATTTGTTGATCCTTATTTCTACTTAGGATCATACAGTGGTGTTTTTTTTGTATCGCATATTGCTACCCATCCATGATTTCCATAACACCTACTTTAATTTGATAAGAATGAGGCAGGTAGAATTTAGAATAATTGTAGCCAGATATGCATGGAGTCAGAGTGGGAAACCGGTTAGGAAAAAAATATCTCGGTTCATTCAGCTATCACTCGTACCCCCAACATCTCCATCTGTGGTAGACCAAACTATATGAGACTTAGGCCTACGTCTAGTCTTAGTATCCACTGAAGTGAACCCACATTTGCGTGAAGGAAGAGTGGAAAACCATTTTGGAAAATCCTCCTCAGTACACCTGATGGAGATTCGAACTTCTGTCTCCCCGTCATTGGCAGTTTAGTCTACTGGGAGAGTAGCGCCTTAGACCATGAGACCACTGAAGTGGGTTACCAAGAGTTAATTGATAGTTCTTTAAAAATATTTTTTAAACAAGTTTTGCAATTTAACCTATAGTATAATAAATATAGCCTATACTCGTGGTTTTGAAGAAATCAAAATTTAAACTTGTTTGTTTGGGGTTTTTATTGAGCTGTTGAAATATATATAATTCTAGTGTGTTACGCTCGCTTCGACGACCGCATGGTGTAAGGCGTCATTCTCGCAATAGAATATACTTCTGATGACAGGTAGATTGGGGTTCGATCCCGGTCAGGTGTACAAAGGGTGGTTCTCCACTCTCCCTCACGCAAATGTTGGTACACTTTCTCTAAATTCAACCTTCTCCATAATTAACATAGGAAAGTAAGTATTAGATACGTAGACATATAGCCCGAATGGGTAGTAAGCCACAGTGCTAGAAAAAGTTTTTAATTGTTACGTTTCAGATAGATATGGGTGTTAATAGTGAGTTGTACAAAAAGTAAACGCTCCCCCAATAATCTGCTCAGATTTAACAATTTTAGTAGGTATACCGTAAAAGAAAAAGTTAATTATTTTATTTAAAAAAAATGAAGATCCACGTTTGTAGTAATGCATAAATTATCAAGGTAACTTCATAGAGATGTAACTTATAGAACTAATTACACTATCACATTATTCGTGTTATTCATTTGAGCATGAAATAACTTTTCTTTTCTGATTTAAAGTGAAAATGCTTTCGTTATGTTCCCCCAAATAATAACTAAGATCTAGCATTGACTAAGAATAAACGCATTTAATTGGACTATCTATTGATACACAATATTCTGTCTCAACCCTAATAAGGCCACATACAGTAAATCTTTAATATAAATAGAACATATTTTGCGCTTTATATATGTGAAGTACATCTTAATAGTTATATTCATATAGTCTTACAGGGATGTGTTTCAAAACAAATTAACCTACTTGTAGTAGGGGGACAAGACCCATAGTTAATTTATTTTTCTCGAGCATCCTTACTACTTTTCAAAAAGAAGAAGAAAGTATTGTTTGGTAAATGTTAGGTCAATTAAAACAAGGATAATACTATTTTGACTACATAGTACAATTCATACCTAGAGATTAAAACTTAAGTATTAATTAATTCATTGCTTATTTTCATAACAAAGTAAGTGGTACTGCAGTTAAATATTAATTTTTTTTTAAAAGATAATAATCGAAAACTTTTAACATGATTGTTTGAGACTTTTTTATTTTATATAATATATAAGCTAATTCATAATTATTAGCAAAAAAGGTCTGCGTAGTATCTTATACATAAGTTTATTTATCTAGTTATTAAAAATATTAATTAAATTATACATAGGGTGTGTCTACAACAAACAAGATGTGAAGATAAACATTAGCACCTACACAGAGGCTACACTCCTATCTCGATCATCCATTACTTTGTAAATAACAATAGTCGTAAAAGCTAACAAGTCTACTTTTATGTATCCATACGCAGTCATGTGTTATTTGAAAGGGTATTTCCATTTTGACCGTTGTAGCAAAATATGTTTTTTTTTAAATATAGTGTGCTACCAACACTAAGGTGCAAGTAATTTTTTTTAAGGAAGGTCAACAACGTAGTGGATGTAGGTAGTATAGCTATGATTCATGTGACCAACGGAAAGTATAACCATTTTAATAGTCAACTATCAAAATTGGTGGAAAGGGTTATCACAATATTATTAGCCTAAATTTCACAAATAAAATAAAAAGTTTATTGAGATATTTTAAAGCTACTTTTTAAATTCGTAGATATTTAAGTATAGTTTGCGAACTTGGTTGAAAAATAGAATGCATTGTGGTATATACCTAGTTTAAAAAAAGGTTCAAGGTTTGTTCTACGGTTAGTCTGCCTGTGTCTGATTTAATTAAAAGATTGAAAGTTTACCACAATCTAAATAGCTAGGAATAGCCCCTTTTATTATATTAATACATTTTAATAATAATATTTGGAATGGATTGTCCAAAAGGGTATGTATGTATGTACAATATATTTACCTTGAAAGATAGCAAGATTACCTTGAAAGGTTACCCAATGGTGCAGCTTATCATACATAACTTATTAAACACATCCAGTATATTTTAAATGTTATGTGTGAACTTTCATAACTAGTTTTTAATAAATAGAATGTATCTAATTTATATTTTTAGATTACTCAGAAACTTAGATTAGTCGACTTTATCTCTAACCTGTTCACCGGTCCGTGACCATCATTATACATTTTTATTGGCCAAGGTATATTGAGCAACAAACCTGTCCCTGTCTTCTCAAACTTGTTTGGTCCCTATTGAATGGTGAGAGTGGAGGTAATGCGAGAAAAGGCCACTGTTCTTACAGTTCTTATTGCAAAATATTTTTTGGCCCAAATAAATAAAATATTTCTCCAGTAGAAATACAAGAGTTTAATTTTCTTCATATGGTAATCTCAACAGTTATCGAATATCTGTCATGAGCATAGCAGCATTAGATGATAAACTTTTTAAATGAAGGAGGAAAATTTGTCACTAAATTCCAGGACATCCTTGACAGATATTCAAGAAATGTAGATATCAGCATGAGAAAAAATCAAACTATGTTTCTACTGGATAGTTATTTGAATTCTTTGGCCACAAAAATGTTTTGAAATACAAACTACAAAACTGGTGCCTTAACTCGCGTCCCCTACACTCCAATCTTAAGGCCATTGGCCCTGTCGAGTGCAAGTCTAAACCTATTTTGTGGGATGGCGGGTGGGAGGGTGAAAGGTGTGGCATGGCTTCACATCCGACCAAAGTATCCTTCCACGCCAACAAGAACAGATGAATCACGGAAACCGTGGATGGCGCTAGCTACCGGACAGGTCTTGAGGAAAAATCATACGTTTGGAAATATCAGTTTTCTCGAGAACGAGTGAATTTTTTATGTTAATATTTTCAACGCCCCTTCTAAGATAATATATCAATGTTTATTAATTATTACATTGTCTTATTTTTTGTTATGTAGTCGGCAGTTTTCTATTGAAAAATGTCAATTTTATTGATAGATTTATCACTGTTAAAATTATAGAGGAGGTGTGTCTATAAAAAGTATAACTTAATCAACATGCTTCTATTTTTGAACAAACCGTTTCCGAAAAGAAAATTCTTGAAGATAACCGTCTGTTCTCATAGCTTTGCATTTCCACGCCAAACGAAAAGGGCCAATTGCCTAAAGCCTGGTTTATACACATACACCTCACATCAGGGTGGGACTGAGACACTGGAATATATTCTGACGGTCCAGCATTATTTGGGCTTCTGCAAGTACTTTAAAATAAAATAGAAATATCCATTTGATTATAAATTAAATTTTAATACAAATTTCCAGTAGTTAATTATGAGGGTTTCCAGATTACGTAATTTGTGAATATATAAGATATCATTAAATTTAAAACCGTTCCTATTGCTGTTTTTTTGGTGTTGTTGATAAACAATTTCTTAAACCAAATGTATAAGATTAGTTTAATAAGCAGTGACGGTAACTAGATTTATAATATACACAATTTTTGCATATAACTATAAAGTAGAAACTAATGTTTCAAATGGACTGATTAGTGGAAGTTTTAAAGGATACGGAAAATGTATTTTATCATTTATGGAGAAGGGATAGAGAGAATAGGTTTTTACGGATAAGGAATATTTAAAGAGGTTTTTCGTATACGGAATATGTATTTGACGAGGCTAAAACTAGCCCGCATGGGAAAAAAAAGGAAGCGCTTAATAATGCGATTGACTCTAATCTTTTTAATACTACACATTCTAATTAATAGGTAAATGTTTGTGTTTTCCCCTTTATATTGCAAAAGACTATGTGATACGTGTGATACCTGTGATCACGTGGTTTAAATGGCAATCTCATTTAGCCTGACTTGTCGATGATGGATTGGCTGGGATTGGATCCCCAGCTGGGTGTTCTTTTCTTCTACATGATTTCTCACTATCTCTCCACCTAAGTGCAGATATTTTTTCTCTAAATTTTATCTTCTTCATACAACTTTTTTTCTATTGTAAAGGTTATTCTCATGTATAATAATTACTATAGTGAGGTAATGATGAGAAAGGAAGATTTTAGAGGTAATCTACCCGCATTTTGCGTAGAAATAGGGTGGGAAACCAATTAGGAAAAAATATCCTCAGTAGACCCAACTAGGATTTGAACCCTGATATCCCCGTCATCAGCAGTCCAGTCCAACATAAGTGACGACTTAGACCATTCAGCCACTGAAGCTTACCATATTAACGTATTTAATGCTATATGCGTAAAGCTGGAGCAGTTAGTGAGACATGCCGGAAAAAATGTCAAAGAAGACCTATAGATTATTTTATTTGTTCAAAAACATTGACATTTCACAATGTTCTTCCTTATTTTGTTGTCAGCTGTACCTCTAGCTATCGCGTGATTCAGGGCAGTTTCTCAAACCTTGTGCATAGCGGGCACGAAATTTCCCATATTGCGCCCCCTCCCCTCCTCTTCCCCCCTACCCACAGTCCACCACCAAACCCCCTTCCCATTTCACCACCACCCTACCACCCCAGAATAACACAAGTCCCACAGTGCCACGACGATAACATCATAACCCCCCCCCCTTACCACCCCACTTGATTCTTCCTTTCCAACATTTCAAACAAATACAACTCAGACATTTGTTTTCAGCTCGTATGGGTACTCTTACACACATACACACATTCACAAGACTAAGGGACTTTAATCATTGTAATTACAACACAGCCCCCCTTCCACTTTCTTCCTCTAACCCCCCTTCCTCACCACACACACGAGGAAAATATCCTGAAATAATGTTAGATATAGCGTATATGGAAACAATCGCATAAATAAAAGGTGGCACTAACAACACAGGTGACAATAGAATGACATAGATAGATATCTATTTCAATTAGCTTTAGCCATTTCCTTTTTATGACCTAAGTTTATTTGTTCAAGTTGTCAGTTTTTTACATAACGTGGGTTCAAGAAACAGGCGTACAATAAAAGGTATCAAACATTAGATTGTTTCTCAATTCAAATGTTAATGCAACATGAATCCGTCAGGTTCATATAGTCTTGTAAGACGTTGATGGGTAGGAGTGTACTGAAGGTGTATTTTCACCCAGCCTCCTCGCAAATGCAGGTACACTCTGCTCACCATGGGTTGTAGCAAGATTACTTTCAACGTTTCAGCTCTAGAGAAGCTTTCCAGGTGAGAGTGAAGGGAGCGCGAGGTGGGGGCAAGATGTTTGCAATTTTTATGTAAAAACTTTTTTTTTTTCAAAATAAATCAAATAATTTTCAAGTAAAAACATAGAGCTTAATTTTCTTCACATGGTGACCTCAACAACTCTTGAATACCTGTTAAGGGTGTCCCAGATATTTAGTGATAATTCTTTCTTTTCATTTAGAAAGTTTCCTTTCTAATGCGGCTATGCTCATGACAGATATTCAAGAACTGTTGATATCCTTGTGTGAAGCAAATTAAACTCTATGTTTCTTTTGGAGAAATATTTTATATATTAAAAAAAATGTTTTGCTACAAAGACTTGAAAAACACTACTCTTCCTTAACTCGCTTCTTTACACTCCCACCCTAAAAAGATAGTGTAATCCTTTGAGAAAAAACCTTTCAGGGTAAATATACTATACATTTCCTCGAACCACCTACCTTCCTCACTTTATAAGCGTAGATATGTGAATAGCCCGGAAGGGTAGTAAAACGTGATGGGGAAAAAATTATATGATAGAACACTTTTATTTTCTTAAAATTTAATTTAATTTACTATTTATGCTGGATAACTACAAATACACATTGAGACTCACCTTCAGACGCTTCGACTTGGCGTCGCCACTTTTTGTGGCTGCCAACAGCGGTGAAGCTAACTACTTTAAGACTGGAGGCAGTGTAACTTTTTTGTGGTTGTATGTGAAGCACACAATGATTCATCTCCAGTATTTTCAAACGGAAGCGCTTCTCAGGAGGTGCTCTATAAAGGGGAAAATAAGGAAGGTTGAATTTAGTCTAAGGGCCGGTCTTATGACTACCAACTAAATATTGCTTTCGGGAGGTTAAAGTTAGCAACCAGATAAAGGTTATCAGCTACTTTAATATTTTACGCATATTATGAACTGAACTTATCTGCCGGATACCTATCTGTAGGATACATATATTTGTATGCATAAAACGTAAAGTTTGTTCTGTTTTTATTGGTGCGCGCATGCGTATAAACCCTGCTGATACCGATACAACCTAGCGAGTGGTGACAACGCTCAACATTTGTTAAATAATGGTGGCTAAACGAGTGCGCGGAAACAGATGGCGTCACGTGGGCACAGAAGCTAGGTTGTCTTGCAAGTACTAATTTCGGCGTTTGCCAAAATGTGGTAAATAGTTTGGAACAACTTCAACAAAAATTCATTTATTGTACTCACAATTCAATAATTTGTTCTTATATAACTATAACTTTACAAATAGCTTGTCAATTTTTATAAAATTGTGAATTAAATGTTCTAACTTTTTATATAGTTAGAGCTTGGGCCTGTGCTTACTAAACACGCGAACCAAGATTTTACCTAAAAACAGATTCTAATAGGTGAAATCTCATGAAAAACTACGCATCTCTATGCCAACGCCAAATTTAACTTTCAGATAAAAGTTATCAGCTGGTATTTAAACCTCCCGATAAAAATATGATGGATACATTCATTTTATCTGGCAGATAAATGCTAACTGGGGGTCATAAGACGCATTTTTAACTTATCGACCAGATAAAAGTATTTATCGGCCAGATTAATATTTATCCAGGATTCACAAGACCAGCCTTAAATGTACTTGCATTCATAAGATACACTATTTTATAAGCAGGTGCACTGTCAAGTTTAATATAGCTTATAATAAGATCTTTTTTAATCTCTGATTCTTACTGGCTAAGTTACAAGCATACATGATAATTACGCTACTGGGGTGGGGAAGAGTAAGGAATCATCTTCGAGGTAATCTATCAGCATTTGCGTGGAAGTAAAGACTGAAACCATTCAGGCAAAACCACCTTCAGTAGACCTGACCGGGATTTGAAACCCGACATCCCCGTCGTAAGCAAACCAATAGAACACGAAAGTGATGCTTTCAAGTTTAGACCATTCTACTACTGAGGCGGATAACGTATTAATACTTTTAGAATATAAATAGGGCCTACCACATTTTTTACGTGCTCAAGTCTTACTACCCATCCGGTCTTTTCACATTTAATTACACTAAATGGGCAGGGATGAATAATGTAGAATTTTAAAAAATGTGTACCAGAATTTGGGTGTAAAGAAAGTGGGAGATAGCTTAGGAAAAATCCCTCAGTACACCCGGTTGGGATTCGAAGTCCTAACTCCTCACTAGAAAGCCAGACAAATACGAGCCTTTGTTAATGTGCTCAACGGTGCGGATAAAAAATTAATTTGACCAGTAGTAAGATTCGAAGTAAGCAAACCCGTGCATGTTAGCCTAACAGCGTGAAATATATTCTGAGGTGTATTATAATATGCTGCTTTCAGGTTTTTCGCGTACAAGCTACAAGCTGTTGTGCCCAAACTACTCAACTACTTTTGCTAAATAATTATATTAATAATAATACCAATAATATTACTAATAATAATAATTATTATTAGTACAATTATTAGTTAATTATATACAAAATAATTGGTACGGTGCATCGCAAAATCTTTCTCTCGCTTTAATCTTAAAATAGAGACATTTACTAAAAACGTGTTAAATTTGTGACACTAATTAATACACACGCTTGCAGAAGCACTGCACTAAAAAGCATAAAGTTAATAATAATAATATACTGCTACAGAAACATTGAGAAAATAGGAGCATCTCTGTCCACCCAAGAGCATAACAATCAATTTCATATCGCAAAGTACTATAAAAAAAAAAATGTTTCTTTATAGCTCATAAACTATTGTGTTTATAAAAATGTATTTCAAATCAAAATATTTAAAATTTTAACAGTACGTACTACAACTTAAAATGGCTAAGTTTTTCCTTATCTAGAATAGTGAGAGATATGCAAAATTAGATATTTCCGCTTTTCTAAAATGCACTGAGTCATTTTTTATTGGAAAACGAGAATTAAGCCGTAATGTAATGTAATGTAATGTAAACCAATGCATAGATACAAATTTCTAGAAAAGATTTTGAGAAAATTGATTTTTATATATTTTACCCTCATTAAACTACCCTTAATGTTAGGGTTAGAGATCTAATTCCAAAAACCCATTGAATAGACCTTATGAAAACCCTATATACCAAATTTTAGCCCAATCGGTAAAATAGTTTTGGCCTTAGTCCGAGAAGAAAGATAGACAGACGGCATCGCAAAAACCAATTTTTCAGTTTCAGGGGGTCATGAGAAGTCGACATTAACTATCCCAATCTCGAGCTAGTTTTTTTTTTTTTTTTTTCATAATAATTCTCTCTTCGAGGGGTAGAGAGAAAGTAAAAATCGGGATTCATGATCAATGTTGGTCGCTGCCTTTGTTTCTGTAGATTACCACCATATATTACATTTAAACTATTTTAACAAGTTACTCGATTAAGATAATTTCCATTTAAAGCATATACAATCACAAATTACATTAACTTATTTACCAGATTGGGGACAAATAAGTCTAGGGTATAAGTCTTTATTTGGGGAAAGATTTATCACCTTATCTTAAATTAAATCATAAGTTATATACCACAAATAGCAAATAGACAGACTATACCATGCAACTAAAAGATTATCAAAGAATGTACAATATGAACGAACATAACATTCCAAGGCTCCCATATTGTCTCTAGAGCCTAGTTGAGCCAATTTTGTAAAATTAAATTTCCTCCCTGCTTTGACGATGCTAGTTCCCAATACAAATCACCGTTGATCTCTTGTAAATTCTTTTAGCCTCGGCGAGAATATTGAATTTTTGTTTTCCACCTCCTTGCTCGTCTCCCCTTTATATCCAGCCAACTCCCTTGCGAATTGTCTGTGCGAATGTTAAAGGAGTGTTTAAGGGAAAGGCGGGGTGGGATGGAGATGGCAAAGGTTTGGAGGGATGAGAGGGGTATGGTTTTATAGCAAGAGTTTTGAAAGAAAGTGGATTATCCATTTTAAGGTTACAGGGGAAAAATTGGAAAGTCTCACAGTACACATTTTCCGGAACAACTTATATTTCAAACCCCCATAAGGACCCCGGCAAATACTTATTTAATTAATTTAAATATAAACAGATACCTTTCTTTAACGTAATCTAAAGTGCATAATAAAGGTCCCACGATTGTATAACAGATAGCAGCAATAGCACAGTTTGAGTTAAAATTGGACTTTCCTCCTTTTAATTTTTCGCTAAAATCCAACTCGTGATTTTGATGAATCTTGACGTTTAATGACTCTCCGAATCCGAAAAAGGGTTTTTTGAATTTCGGTCTGTCTATCTGTCTGTCTGCACCTCCAACTAAAGCCTAAACTATTTTACCGATCAGGCTAAAACTTGATATCTAAGGTTTTCATAGGGTTGCCCTGAGGGTTTTTTGGAATTGGATATATAACCCTAAAATTAACGGTAGTTTACTGAAGGACTAAAGAGAAAAAGTTGACTTTCAAAATCGGCTCTAACGATTTTGATTAAATTTCATTTCTAAACATATATAAATATTCCAAACAAAATGGCTACTCTCAATATTTCCGCAAAATGAGTTTAAGGGCTTCGGTCTGATGCGTAAATTATAATTTTTTATTCTATCTCCGAAACTATTTAAGATATGAAATTACTTATCATTACAAATATGTAGATCTATTTATAATACAAATATTTTATTCGAAGTATAATTTTATAAGACAAATAACTTTAAAGCTATACGCAAATATTTATATTTCTTTAACTTTCCGAACACAAAAGATGACCGTAAAAAAAATTTAACGTGAAATGTTGATGGATATCGACGTCTCATGACCCCCTGAACCCTAAAAAGTGGTCTTTGCAATGCTGTCTGTCTTTGTGTATGTTTAAACTTAAAATTAAGTTGTTTAGTAAATGGCGAAAAGAGAAAAAATCGATTTTCTCAAAATCGGCTCTAACAATTTGGATTAAATTCGTATCTAGACGCCGATTAAGATTATAAATAAACTGGCTATTTTTATTTTCCCGTGAAAATGACTTTTAGGGTACTTTACGGAAGCTGAAATTTCCGTATCTCCGCAAATATTTGAGATAATAAATAACTTATCGTTGCAAAATTGTAGTACACTAAAAATTATAAACTTTTATATGAAATATATTTTTATAAAACCAACAGTTTATCAGATATTGGCAAATATATTAATACGATTTTGTGAGCTTTAGTTGTAAAGAGATACTAAATTTTTAACGCAATAATTCTCCAATGCCACATAGTAATTAAGTATGTCTCTCAAAAGTTTATGTTAATTTTCCTTAACCTCTTAGGAGAAATGTTTGCACAACAATGATCTATCTCTATTTTATACTCAAGCCTCAATATTTACATTTTTTTGGGTCAAAACTTATAAATGAGGAATTTAATAGCAATGCTATGACCTGAAGATATGCAACACCTAATTAAATGTCGACAATTTTAACCGGAAGTCGAAATTTTAATACGAAGTTTTGACCCTTGTGGACCCAATATTGATCTTTTTTATCGGTCCAAAAATACAAATGAGGACATTCATTCTTTAAAAATAAAATTATAAAATTTAAAACCGGAACTCAAAAAATGTTTTACATAAATATAGTGCAATTTTGATCGGGTTTGCTAGTGTATATTATTTCGTTTCACATATATTACGGGTTTTGAGTAAATATCTCAATTTTTTAAACAATAGAGCGAGATAGTCCGTGCGGAGTTCCGTACCAATTATTTTCCCTGTCATGATGTCATTTTTTAACAGTTCCGCTTTCTCTCATGAATAGGGGTCAATATTTTCGGGGACATCTAATACGTGTGAGCGTAACACCTCCCAAACAAGTTTTTTTTTTTTGCGGCCGGTTCGCTCAGGTCGGCTATTAGTTACCACGCAGATAAGTTGTGAACAATAACACAATCCTTGTGCCGTTGATAACTTTATCGTAAATCGTCCTTAAAGAGTGTGAAGTTGGTACGTCTCGCTCCCTTGAAGAGACCGACAATAAGCCTTAAGGTACTTGTTAACAGTCACAGGTAGGCCTCTAATAGCGATTAAATTAAATATTAATTAATTATACATTTGGTATTATTTAAGACTCAGCTTCCTATTCACATAGTCACATTCCTGGTTTCTGTGATAGGTTAAGTTAAGTTATGAATTTTGATCTGAAGCTCTCTCTTTAGAAGGTGTACGATATCAACTATTATTATTGCTTTAACTATTATTATTATTAGCAATCAAATTAATGGTATTGGCAGTTTACTTTATAGTTAAGTTATTGTTTTTAAATACTAACCCATTCTTAATTATTTAATTCATATATTCAGATAATCATTTATCCAATCATGTTAGAAAATGGTACATTTATAATGACCTATAAATCTAATTAAAAAGTTTCCAAAAAGACTTCCATTATTCAGAGTAATGGAAACGTCTGTCCCAATATTTTCTGGAAAGAGGTATCGCAGGTATTTCACCTTTAGTTGGCGTGGCCACGTGGCTCAAAGCATCATCGGCCACCCTACCTCATTAAAATGTTAATACATACATTCACGCCTTGCATTCCACCTCGTGTGCCTTAAACAAAAATTTGACTTCTAAAAAAACTAAAAATTTAGTAAAGCTTGTTGCAGTGCAATGGTGTTTGATCCACATAAAGTAGTCAATTTTGAATAATATTTATAATACGTTGAGTTAATACACAATGTTATATACAACATCCTTAAATGTTAAACAAATAAACCTTACAATAAATAAAATATACTTTGTAAAATGTGAAAATTAAAAAAAATAATCATAGTAAACTTTAAATTAAATTCTTCATTCATCTCATACTGTAAAAAGTTTGAATTTTTTCTTCTCAAGATCTATATGTTTGAGCTTCTATTTTTTTTTTTTAAATAATACAAGATGTCCCAAAGTTAATGTTCAGTAAAGTACCACGCAACATACCTCGTATCACTTCTTCCTATAATAGACCTTGGTAATATCCCCCGTGAGTCTGAAGACATGTTTGGACACGTCTCTTCATAGCAAATAGCTATCATCATATGAAGAGGCATGTCGAGGCATCTCTTCAGGCCCATGGTGGACTTTTACAACATCTGTTATTTGAATGAACTTCAACGAGCCACGTGATACCTAGCTGTACAATAACTTTAGCGAGATTCTGTATAATGCATTAAATTCATCTTATATACATTATCAAACATTGACTTATTAATAATAAAAATCGAACCAAATTGTAATGAAACAATATTAACACATTTAATACAAAAATTACTAAAATATACATTTCTATACCAAAACTATAAAATGTTTTAAAAAGTTTAAATGGTTTTTTGTTCGAGTACCCGCCCATTATTTCAAGGAATATCTTTCAAAATTTGTGTATTTTTATTAGCTTTACGTTCTATGACGTCACTCAGATAATTTAACAATCTGTAAAGACAGAGCTATTGCAATTATATTGTATTTGACTCTTTTCCAGAGTAATAATTCGAATGTTTGAAATTCTGTATCGATCTATTGAGGCTTATTTTCTCACCGTGCTTGTTTTAATCATCTCTACAGGTGACTGATATTGCATTTCCTTTGAATTAATTTCCTTATCCCTACCAACTTGAAGTATTGTATAATAGTATTTAAAGTATATTTTTTCGACAGTTAATTATAATCAGTATATGAATTACAAACTAATTTAATTCTTGAACGTACACAAAAAGAGCTAATCCTCCTTTTGTAAAAGTATTCCTGTGATACTTTTTAAGCAACAATAGTAAATAATGATTCAACAAAGCTATTTTTCTTTTCAGAACCATCTAGTTTTTGCTTATAAATATAACCTACAGCAGATAAAATGACGATAGCTCCGTCTATCTACGTGTCAAAACCTTTCCTTGAAATCAAAGTTAAAGGCAATTTGTTTTATCTCTTAGGTGAATGCGTTAAATGCACACTACTACTTTCAACGGTACATGTAGGCTATACCGTACACCCCGTTTACCCTGAAAGGTGTAGCAGTCTTACCTTGACGGACTACACTATGCCCGTATACTATAAATATACCATATTGGAATAATGCAAAATAAGTTTGATATCTTTCATAGTAGAGAAAAGGGTACAGACATTCTGGGACCATGCTTTTACTCACTATAACATAATTATGTTTGCTATTCTGTATACACATGTGACCATAAATAAACCTCTTCTTTCTATTCCAAAGACTTAAAAATAGATTCTCTCACAGCCGATTAATTGGGTTATTTGATAAAAGATCACGCTCGAATCAGAAAATAAATCGAAATGTGGTTTTCTGAATCATTTATTTGACAATAGCTAAATTGGGACCAGTGAAATAGTTTTATATTTTTAAATATGATATATAGGTTTCACCGTTCACAATTCCAGAGTTTTAAATAAATATTACAGGAAAATGACGTTTGTTTCTGTATTGCCGACTGAAGTTAGGTGTTATCCATGAGTTGATATGGGCTCTCAAGACAAACGAGTCATACGTTTTAGGTAAAGGGTTTTTTAGATCGAACTTTGGGGAGCTCAGTCTGCCACTACATCGAGGCTTATTATAATAATCTCCCAACCTTTCCCATCCACCTTTCCCTAGTGCACAAACAAATAATATACCCAGACACTCAACCTCCAGGTTAAAATGTTCGCTTTCCTTTTGGAAGCTTGAGTCCTTCAACACTAGGATCGCTGTGGTTATTACTATCATCACCCAGCAGTGACACTAGCGAAGCCCAGTGTTAAGGAACTCAAGCTTGCCAAAGGAGCGCAGCAAAACACCCGGAAGGCTGAGAGTTTGTTTCTTTTATTTGTTCTAGTGTAATGCGGTACATTCTATACGAACTAAGGGGTGACAAAATACAATTGTTTGGAGTATCTCCCATATTTCCACTAAAATTCTACTAGCGTACAAGGCTCAACCTCTGGTATGAATGGTCAATTGCCTCCTGTTGACGAATAAAAGTACTCCTCGGTCGTAAAAGCAATTAGCGCCTACTTAATATAAACACAACTAGTGATTAAGGAGGAGAAGAACTACATTGTAAGTCGAGCTCTCCAAAGCTTGACCAAAGAAACCTTAAATAAGAACACCCCTCCAACCCCCCTTCGTTTATATTGGCTGAAGAGTACTGTGCGGGATATTGAGGAGAATGGTGAGAGGATACTTGAGTTGAAAAAACTTCGATATAGTGGCAGACCTTGCTCTTCAAAACTCGCTCAAACATACCTTAGATCAGAACACCATTTTCGTCTATATTTGCTTGACATGACTGTCGGGGAAGTTGAGGAATGTGGTGGTAGGGTCCTTGACTTGAAAAAAACTTTCATCTAGGTTTATACAAAGCTCCCCAAAGCTTAATCAAATAAACCTTCGACCTGAATAACATACGATATAAGGGTATACACCCAGTCATAGAGAGAAGAGACTGGCTTAAGTAGGTCTTCTTAAATATTTCTAATCATTGTAAACGCTTGACCAATTAAATGCCTACCAGATAGATAGCCATACATAGGGCTAAACATTTATGGGCCACCTAAATAGTTTTATGACGATCAAATCACCATAATGTTTGGCTATCCACCGCTATTTTTATATTTAAGTTTGATATAAGATCAGTAAACTATTTAATCTAAGGAGTATAAATATATCAATTAGGTTAGTTATAGAGAAAAAGTTCTCGTTCATATTTCGACTAGTCCTCATATTATTTTATAATTCAAGCAGAAGAACCGTATCAATCTTAAATGGTTATACTTTGAAGAGTCGAATATTTTTTAAAGATATATTATATTTATAAAAAAATTACTAATAGCCCAAATTTAATCTAAAATGTACAAACAAACTATTCTTGAACAAATATATATTTTAAATAGTTAATTCTATATTTCTAGTTTTTATGAACAATAAATAATAATCAATTGAATTGTGTTTATAGAATGTATTTTTAATTACTCACACAATGATATTTATAGGGGTATTGGATTAAAAACATCAAATTAAAAAATAATAGATTTTGGAAAAGGATTATTTATCCATACAACGCAAATAAGTATGAGGCTATGTGAGTTTATCACCAGATAAATAAAAAAAACCTAGGACAAAAATAAGTCACGGGAACAAACACAACTGTAATTTGTCACAAATACTTAAATGTCAAAGATTTTTCTCATATAAATTATGTCACGTTTTAGATACACAGCCGAATTTTGCACCGAACGACTTTAAATTTTCTCAATATAACAGAACCACGTGTAGAGCAAATTTTCACAAACTGTAGCTTTTGATGCTTTCTAGCACTAAACCCTTTCATTACAGAGAAAATAAAATGTTCGAGGATTGATTCCTCTGGAGAAAATCAGCAACATTCTTTCGAAATTCTCACTATACTGACATTTTGTACAGTCGAAAGAGATTGGGATGACGTGAGAGGGGTTGGTCTTTAACTTCCCAATTCTCTTTCACTTCTCTGTCTCCCTAGACTCGCGAACAAGATTCAGCCCATCCACCCCCCCTTAACCCCCTCATCTCCTTAAGACCCTAGCCCCTCAAAATCTCAACCCTGAGATCCCTGGAAATCAAACCATGGTTCAATGACTTCGAACCCCTCCGTCCTTCTTATTTCCTCTTTCAAAGTTACTTATTCTGAGTGAGGGGCTAGGCGGAGAACATAGAAAGCACACAAGAGGGAGAAACCTCGTATCAAAAGCACACTAAGATATGTATCAAAAGTCACCCAGACTTTGGATCAAAAGCGAACTGTGAAAAAAACAACTGCACTACTGTGGCAAAATGGCAGACATGTATTGTAAACAAGCCCCTTTTCAAAATAGTTACGATAAAATATTAAATCTACATAGTTAAGTTAGGTTTGTTAAAAACAAAATACAATTCAAATTTAGATCTAAAAAAAAAAGTAATCCGATGTTAACAAGCGGTGTTGCCATATGGGGCTCAGATACTACAAACAATGATACGCTTTTGATATACTCCAAAGCAGGTACACCAATTTAGGATGTGCTCTTTCAATACGTAGCCGGGGTTAGGATGGGGTGGAGTTGGGGGATAGCGAGTAGCGCCACCTCTTTGCCCCTTACCCGGCTATTACCTCACAGACTGCACCTTCAAATTACAAGCGCTCGATGTTGAGGTCCGTCTGTTGGTGGCGCCCTTTTTACAGAAAGATCTAGAGGTAACTTATAATTAAATGACGCGTAGGCCTTAACTAAAAAACTTCATAGGGTCATCTGAAACCTTGGAAACAAATTAGGGTTGGTAGGTCGAAATGATTTTGTGTGTACCTGTGTAAACCTTAAATGCTATATATAAAATACAACCTCATTGTTATGGTTATATATGTCTGTCTCTTCGAGCGTATTATTTTGTCCCTGATGATTGCTGTGCTAATCAATAGGTTTTGACCAAACTTGATATGGTCTGTGATAAGACAGACACAAACTTGGAGACCTCCCACCCCCCCTCCAAACTTTCGAGGTGAAATATGTGTTAAAAATTCCTGAAAATAAATACCTGATACTATTTGACCATCAAAATTTAACTTTATTTAATCACCACTTCTTAGTCCCTACTACCTGTTCAGGTTATATGCATAGGCTATTTGATAATTACTCTAAGGGGAGTAGGTATGAGGAAGGAAACGTTTTAGATATAATATATCCGCATTTGCGTGGAAGGAGAGTGGGAAACAGTTAGAAAAACCACCCTCAGTAGACTCCGACAGGATTTGAATCCTAATCTCCCTGTTATCAGCAGGCCGATCAAACACAAGCGTGACACCTTAGACCATTATACCAGAGAAGCGTAACAATTTAACTGTATAGGCCTATACAATTAGTGAGTGGTCTATCTCCCCGGGCACAAGTCGAAACTAAATAGATCCATGGTAGAGCATTGGTTCACCTAGATAAAATATACTAGGTTTTATTAACATGCCCGTATGTAATATTTTTTAACGTATGTTTGTCTAAAGAAATGAGTTAAGCCATAAATATGTTTTTGTAACAAAAAATACTAATCCCTAACATTAATCCAATTCTTGTAGTACGAGTAGAGCACATTTGGATATTTATTTTTCTCCACATTATAGTTTGATAGTAGGCTACTTTTATTCTTCTCTTCCAGAAAATATGATGTAGAATTATTGATGATGTTTTAGTAAATACATATATAGCCCGGTCGTTTAGTAAAACGCAGTGCAAAGAAAATAAGAAAATTTCAAAAAATACAATAAAAAAATGTTCCATCACTGATATTCTCCACAATAGTTTTTATTTATTTAGTTATATAAAGTTTTGAATTCCAATTCTTTGGAAAATTTAGTGAGTAGAAAAAAGTATTGATTATTTAAAAGCCCGGATTTTGATATGGTCATATTTTTGTTGGTACATCACTAACAATGTTCATGATTCCCAACATAAATTCTGTTATGAATCCAGATTGTATAACGTATTTTATAAGACTTTTTTGGTTATTTTTTGTCATTTTGGATTTCTAGGGGATAGTTTCTTGATTTGCGTCCCTATAGTTCATTTTGAGTTCATTTTCAATCTTTCTAGGTATTATTTCATTACATTTGAGAATATTCTTAAATACTATTGATATTTTATAAATTTTAAAATAATATCGATATTTTGTAAATGCACAAATACTGACATATACATTTTTAACCCCATACTTGACAGAATGAGAAGATAATGTACGCAATTAACTTGCATCCTCTTTGCTTGAATAGTTGTAAAATACACATTACTGATGAGACACAGCATCTAGGCTCGAAAGAGTTGCGTTAAGAGAGGATAGATTTTTTCTGACATAGGTATCTTTAAATCAATATTATATTTAGCCTATATTAGCAGAATGCAAGAGTTTATTTGATAAAGTCATTTCATTTGAGTTTTTGAATTAATTTTTTGTTGTTGTAAATTTGAAGTTATTTTTTATAATTGTTAGGTAATTTTTTGATCATTTTCAGGTCATAAAATTTCGGGCCCTGGCTATTATTTATGGTATACGAAAAGTAGTAAAACATTTTACCACTTTGTCCACACCGCATTTTAGTCAATAGCATGTCTGTTTACCGAGCTCTGGGTCCAAGATTAGATTCTTGGCATAGCCAAAAAAATGATTAATAGTGAATCTTTCCCCTTTCACAATGATGAATTTAACGTCCACGAGGTTGGGTGTTGTGTCTGTTTTAGATTAAAGTTAGTTGAGTCGTGTGATGTTGTAAACCTAATCAGTCGGCTTAGAAAATAGCTCATACATACATTACATATCTAATCACACCGTTCCCTTACGGTGTAGGCAAGAAATTATGCATATAGCTCAATTAACAAAGCCGTACTTAAGCCATCCTCACTAACTTTCTCCACACTTCCCTATCCTTGAATACTCCACTCGCTTCAACATCTATACACCGAGTCATACATGCTATTTTATTTTTAAAACGCTTAATGTTTCTCTTTATAATACATTTTTCTTCAATATTTAGCCAGGTTTTACGTGGACTACCCTTTCCTTTAGATCTACACACTCTTCTTACTTGCATATATTTGCTTCGTCCCTCAATCTACACTCATCCTTTTAACATGCCCAAGCCAAATACCTCAAATAAAAATAATCGCCTTCTTTTTGGTGTGTGCCCGGTTTTCTTTTAGATTGTTAACTAGCCCGACCAGAAACTAAGCAATGGGAAACGTAAACGTAAACGTGGTAGAATTTCAAACCCTGACCTACATACACCCACATTGTTTTACAATTAAGGTAGGGCCTATATTTGGATATCTTAGCACAACCTCTTATAATAAACAGGCGATAAAGGTCACTTACAGCTATCCTGGTATTAGCTCATTTAGGGCCTAAAGTACTCTTTTATTTTATGATTGCACCACGTTCTATAAATACGCATTGTTAAGATGACTATGGTTGAAATTTAGAATAAGTGTATCCACATTTGAGTGAAGGGAGAGTTGAAAATTATTTAGAAAAAAAAACCCCTATATGTACCTGACTGGAATTCGAACACGAATCTTAATGTTATCGGCAGTATATTCTATTGCAATAGTATGATCATTAATAAAATTAAATCTCATACTTTTTATATTCTTTTTATTTCATACAGGAAGGGTTAATTTAGCACAACGTTATTATTAAAATTTAAACTCTAAATCATAATACCTACTCAATGTTTATATATGATGCCACATAAAAAAAAAATCTAAACTGTAGGTTACTCCACAACAGTATTTTATCAAAGAACCAATTGGATTTCTAATTTCATCTCGGCCACGCGTATTCCACGAGTAGGCCTATAACGTGGTCATATTTTATCTTCAACCTAATAATATTTATCCTTGACTATACCATGGTTGTAGAGGGGCGAGGAGAAGTTGGGAGGGTAGATGTATGATTGTAGTCAGAAAGGGGGGCGTGGTGGTCCCGTCTTTCAACTGTCAAGACATCACAAATGGGGGGGAACCTCCCACTCAACTTCGAGCCTTTATTTTCATGTTTTGTTTCTGTTTTATTTTTGTCAGAGTGTCTCCCCTCTTTTCCCTTTGAACAACCGTTCGCCCCTTTTACTTCCCCATCCACAGTATAAGGCCTACGCCTCAATTGTATGGCCTTTTAATAATTATTTTCCATCGGGTAAAGGCCCATTTCTAAAATATACCTGTTTGGGTGTCGACACAAGATGACTGCCTCTTATCTTGGGGTCAAGCATGGGATGCTGTCAGTGGCATGGCGTGGGGGGTCGCCAGAGTAAGCAGAGCTTATTGAAACTGTACCTGTGATATGTTCTTGTCGACCTCCATGGTCTTGGAGGTAAATTGCTTGCCTCAGGACTCGTACGTCCCTCGGCCCTCATCATAGGTCAAACGATTTTTCTTGAGTGATAAAAATCTGTAAAACAACTTTCGTTAGAGGGGAAGTAAAGCTGTCGGCCCCACGTAGATTGTGAAAAGTAATATGAAAATAGCCTTTCTGGCAAAATTGAAAGGCTCTTTAGTGCTCGCTCTTATAAATTCAGTGTGTAAGGCAAGAGGGAACTACGAAACTTCCCGAACTCCCGTAGTATATTATATTTCCACCAGATGGTTCAGGCAGGCTGCCGTTGACGATTTGACCACTGAAGCTTTTTTTTACTCTATCTCCACACAAAATATGGGGGTACTTCAGATTTAGATTTGATCGTACTCATCTCGACACCAAAAGTGTAGTTAGGGAAATAGCTTTTACATGTAGGAAGAAGTGGAGCACAAAAAAAAAGCTCTATTTTATAACTAGATCCAGCACATATATAGTAATAAGCCTATTTTGGAGGGCCTAATTTCCTACCAGAATCCTACTGTATACTAGTGTTTTGGTAGGGTAACCAGAACGGAATGACTACTAACGTTTTGTTAGATTTTTTATTCTACCAAAATACTTCCATATAGTGGGATTCTAGTAAGAAATAAGGCCTCCCAGAGCAAACTTCCTACTAAAATCAGCGTATAGGGCCTAAGTAACAAAAGTAGCAGACAATACACATCTAAGCATTGCCTTGCCATTTCGGCGGAGATAAGTGTTTAGGAATGTCCACTACAGCTTCAGGGAGCGCTGGTTCTATACCAGCTAGTGCTAATGGTTATATTAAATTTTTTCATGTGGGTTCACACAGCTATTCAATTGGCAGCTTTATTGATGCTAAAGGCTGTCTGTGTACTATTAGGCGTAGTGTGTTTAGGTTTAATAATTTGTAAAACAATCTCTTGATAATATATAATCTATGTAGTCTTAATTAAAAATAAAGTAATACATCTTAAATTACAGAACCTATCATGCATTATATAATTGTTGCGAGTCCTTTCCAAACTACTTCCACCGTGGAACTGAATTATAGACGTGAGCTATAAATAGTCAACCTGTTTGAAAGAAAAAAAAAATTGTATATTGTGAAATTTGCTGTTTTTAAATATAACTCGTTTGCAAGAGCACTCTGTAATTATAAGATTGTGAACACCTTGCATACACTAAGAACCTATGTGTCTGGAACAAACAAACTTGATACCTCATTATCATATCACTAGAACGTGAAAATTATGTTAAAATGTTCCACTGAATATTCTTTTTTTGTCTATTTAAAAGATTGATGTATTTCTTTAGTATAAGTTAATTACTAGTTCTGTAAGTCGTATTTAAATACAATTTTAATCGACTTACGTGAAATAATAAGTAGACTCAATTAAAATATGCTTAATAAAGTTTTATTTTATTTTTATCAGTAAGTTAACTTTATTAAGTTTTTAATTTTTGATACGTGCCTAGGCATGGGTCCTATTATAAGTACTTGATTAGTATTCGCAACGGTTAGGAATGACGGGAATGGAAGGGGGTTGAGACTCAAATCTTGGCTGGCTGGGTGCACAAGGGGGGTTTTTCCAATTGCAATTTTTCTTTGTGAGTTTTCCGTCTCCTATCCATGATAATGCGAGTGCAATTCCTATAAATTATCGTCCTCATCGTGTGGGCTGTATTAAACTAAGCCTTTAATTACCAAGATGACAGACTAATTAATTATATATCCTATAATTACTTAGCTAACATAAAATAGGGGCGGCTCCAACTAAATAAATGGTACGACACAATGACACCAACTTTCTCATATTCTGTGGGTTTTTTTTCAAAGAAAGATTTTCTATCAGCTACTTAAGTAAGTTTTGCTCATAAAACCAAACACATAATTGTGTTAATTCCAATAAACACCATATATATATACATTTCAAAATAAATTGTTCAAATATTTTTATGAGTTTCAAATTTTCAAAAATAATTTATTTGCTAACCACCCTTAAATTATTTTTAATTTGCAAAAATAAAAACCTTTTATTATTTAATGTATAATGAAAAAACTATTCCCAGATATCCATTTTGGACTCAATCTTCAAGGCCAATTTGAAAAAATTTAAAATTTTATATAATTTGTCGTAAGTAAACCACATTTAATAAATTTATTCTGGAAAAATAAAGATATGGCCTACATAACTAGGCCCTATATTTAATGTAAAATATTCCCCTGTTACGAATTTGGAACAAAATCTATAGCTAGGCCTATTTTCAAGAAAATTAAAAGAACTAATTAATTATAAACCAATATAATCAACCTACATTTTATTTGATTTTCTATAGTAGAAACACCTATACTAGGGCCTATTAAAGGCCTATAATATCTTAATATATAATTCCTTACAAAATATTTCAAAAGTCAAAATCAAATCCTATCACTATATTAAAACATCTTTTTTTCTTTTACAAAAAATATTAGACCTATCTTAAATAATAAGCTAATCTTGTTATTTGAACACATCATTTATTCACTGCAGACGAATGTTTGTACTATAGCTTAAAATAAGCAAACTTTAATACATAGGCCTAACAAATAAAATTGTGGCCCGCCTCGGTGGCGTAGTTAGCTAATGCTCTTGTTTCATGTTGAGCTAGACTGCCGAAGACGGGGAGATTGAGGTTCGAATCTCGCTGGAGTGAGGTGGGGGTGGATTTTCCTAAATGGTTTTCCATTCTCCCTCCACGCACATGCGGGCTACTTCTTTGCTATTCAACCTTCCCAATTTCTAACCCATTAGCGCAATTAGTACTAAAGCGTATAACTCGAACTCTAAGACGCGGTGCTAATTAAAAAATTAAAAAATTGTGTGGCCTTGTAGCATAGTATAATGTATTTGGTTCCGAGTGTAGAGTTTAGAACGTAGGGTGGTAGCCATGTTTGTTTACATGAGAAAGAGAGAGCAAAGAAAACGAAGAAAATTCGGTAATGGCTGCCATAACTCAGTGTTTCCCTGTGCAGATGGCGTTTGCCTCAAGTGTTTCACTTGTTTTTGTTTCCTGTCACTCCATTGGGTATTCTCCGTCTCCCCCCACCCTTAATGGGGGCGAAGGGTTTAGATGGAGGGTTATTGGGGAGAATAATGCAATCTACTAACCAGTAAGAAAGTATTGACTCAAAAAATATTATTCTTTTAATTGGCAATACAATTTACTAAATATACCAAACTTAAGACAAGAGTAAAATTGAAATATAAATAATTTACAATAAATACGATTTTATTTTAATTTTAATCGTAAGATATCTTTCAACAAAAAAACATAATATTGTTAAAAACATTATTTTACACAATAATTTGATTTCAATTTTGTATTATCCAAAAATGATTAAATGTCTTCAATGGGAGGAATTTCACCAGAGAGAATTTATCACGTCAATGCAAATGCATTTCCTAAACACACCCTTCTCACCCTACAGCTTGAACTAAATAATTCATAATTTCGGATTCAATTTTCTAAAAAAGGCATTCAAATAGGAAATTTGAAACGCAAAACAAACATATCGAATGTTAAAGTAGCTTTTTTTTTTAAATATCTATTAAGCTTATCTTCCGATGAGAGTCAAGGGATATTGAACCTTATGAGACGCACATCGTGTGGGTCCTAGTAAGTATGAATCCCACGTAGAGGGCGTTGTCTTAAGTATTTATGTTAATCATGCTTTGTACCGCGTCAGCGGCTTCTTTCTTAGACACGCGAATGTTTTTGTTTTTATTTCTAAACATGTAAGACCTCCTCAAAGGATGTCGCGTTAGTGAACAAGGCGCTGACAAAATAACTTAGGTCACTCAACTCATGAAACTGCACTTTTTTTTAAACTGGTCCTTTAGAATTGTTCATGAGAGGTAGAACAATGTTAATGACGCTCCTTTCTATAATCTAGTGGTCTGTGAGGCTGTTTTCAACCCCTATGGTCTTGGTTTCTAAGCCCACACAATGTCTAAATCATTATATTAGTCTAATTCTATTTTTGTATCTTTATTATGATTTTGGTAAGAAAAAAAAAATTCTAGGAAATAAATATAATTTTTGTGGTCGACACTGAATGTAATTAATGATATTTTATACGCGTTAATAATATCTATCAAGAGTGACATGCATATCACGTTACTTGACGCATGAATACGCGAAGATCTATTAATTTTCCTAGCTGTCAGATAAAGTCCTTCTAATGAAATTTGTACTGCACGCTAAGGGGACGAAATAAGAAAAGCTTTATAAAGAAACTGTACTAGCATTTGACTACGATCCTCTTAATATTTCTAGTGGGCTTTAAAGCGATACTCTAGTGTTAGAATGTAGGCCTACTGTTTATGATGGGAAGTTCATGGTTTGTTTGAATCTCAGTTGGGTGTAGTCTACTGAGGATAGTAATTTCTAAATGGTGTCCAATCTTTATCTACGTAAACGCGGGTTCACTTCCTCTTAATTCAACTTTACTCATCCCAAACATAAATTAGCGTAGTTAGTAGGCCTACCTACATGTGTGTACAGCCCAAACGAGAAGGACGCGGTGCTAAAAAGAAGTTGTAACTAACTCTGACCTTCTTCTGTGTCTGTGGCCGCATAGTGTAAGGCTCTACTCTCACAATATACTACAGTAGACTGCCGACGACAAGAAGATTGAGGTTAAAATCTCGGTTGGGTGTAGTCTACTGAGGGTATTTTTCCTAAATGGTTTTCCGCTCTACCTTCCCGCAAACTCGGGTACAATTATTCCTCTAAGCTCAATAACTGTCATAATCCTAAGCTCATTAGCGTAATTAGTAACATGAACAGTTAGTAAGAGGAGGTGCTAAAAAAAACTAGATTTGCTTACCTTGGTAACCCTCAACATCACACCACTGTTTGATACCTTGGACGGATGTAGTGCATGAAATAAAAAAAATACCTTCAGATTAATGGAAAGTATTTGAAACTATCTTGTAGACGTGAGGGAAGCCTTGAGTTTGACTCCTTGTCAAGTTTGTTTACACGAGCCAACTAACTAGGTCATTGTGAAATCCGAAAATGTTTTTACTCTCGTTTAATTATGTCAAGTATGAGAGCTAGGCCTATGCTATGAAATCTATACACACATACACACACAAACGAAGACAAATATTCAATCGAATTCCATGAAGGTGAAGTCAGTGATCGTGGACCATTGTAACAGCAGATAAATACAATGTTGATGAGAGTGGGGTGGGGGGAAGCAGGTAGGGAGGAAGAGAGATACCAGTAGATTAATTATTATTCTGGACACGTTTGATGGAATCACCGCACTCATTACTATAAGAAACACGAAAAATAAAAGAATAGAAAGAGAGAATGAAAAAAACAACACCAATCTAATCAGCGATTAGTTAACCTTGATCACCTAAACGTTCACATTCAACCAGCACGCCGTTGTATCCAAAATGACAAGTGTGTCGTTCGTTGCATTTACATGGGGGACGACGGCTTGTCAATTGTTTTTATTGTGTTTTGTTATCTATCTTTTCATCCCCTTCACTCCCTCCTTTTTTTTTTAACCCCGGTTACATTTTATGAAACAGTCTACGTACGGTACAAAAATGAAATATCACGATAAAATAAAGCGAGATGACAATGAAAGTAGCAACGACAGAAAATGTAAATGATCTGGTGAACAAATTGATTTTTGTGTGTCGACTGAATAGCCAATTTATTGAGTGGACGTGACTTGAATTTTGGGCGTGGATGTGTGTATATTTTATAAATTTCATGTATATAAAAGCTTACAGACATGACTGACCACACTGTTAGTGAAGAGATTTCGGACCCGGTAAACCAGGTTTCGATACTGGCCGGATACACATTTTTGATGTTATGCCACAACGTTGTTTACGATCCTTTAAACTAATTTAATACGGGTAACTTCTATTTAAATTCAACCAGCGTAGAATATTTTAATTTTAAAGTAAAAATGGGTCGAATAAGATAGTACTTATTGATTCTGAATCTTAAATTTTCTCTCAATAATGTAGGCCTACAATTTTATTTAAGGGGAAAACATTACAAATTTAATTTGAAAAAATTTAACTAGAGTTTGGTGCTACTGATAAATAATATTTTGTTTATCATCTTTATTAACTAATAGACAAAAAAATAAACTTTTTTTTTAGTAAATTAATTATATAAATATGATTTTGTTATTTTTTGGGGGATTTTTTTTTACTGTCCCAACTACACATTCCATATAATTCCTTTTACCAAACACTTAGAATTTTTATTTTAAGTCAATATCTTCATAGTTGTATTTTTGAGATTTTTATGAATCTAGAATTTTTAAAATACTATAGGTTTCAAGGGATCGTGAAAAAAAAAATCGATCTCAAGATTACGACAAATATTTATATTTTATGTGAACATGAACCATGTCCCTTGTCATATCCCTTGCCATGTCCCTTGCCCTGGTCATATATCCCAAAGTGTTATATAGATTTTGTTCGAACTTGATATTTATATAGGTTTATTATAAATGTAGACAACATAATTGGAGGAGATTTCGTTTACATCCGGTGATATAAGTTTTTTTTAACTGAGATGGAATCTGAGAGTCCTTCTTACGGTCGATTGACAAGGATATTAGAAACAAGCTTATGTTAGAATCAGAGAACTCAACGAAGTGCAGTTGTCGGTATGGGTCAGCTCCGACCTGTTTGGACCATCTGCGAGCAGGGGCCAAATGCGACCGGTTCCTAAAAGAGGTTGTGGCAATAAAAAAATAAATATATATATGTATATCCTATAAACAGTAGTTTATTAATAAAAAAACAAGGGGTTCCGGATTCAACTTCCGGTATGGCAAAAAGTTTATCATGGGTGAAATGTGGGTTTCTCCTTTCACAGTGATGAATTAAAGGCTGGGTACTGGATGTTGTGTCTGTTTAGTTATATTATTATTATTATTATTATTATTATTATTTATTATTATTATTATCGCGTCTTACTACCCGTTCGGGTTGTACGCACTTACGCTAATGTGTAATGGTAGGGTGATTGTGAGATGAAATGGAGGACCTACTTTTTAACGTGGAATCCGAACCACGGTGGAGGCCTGGTATTCCTAACATTCACAAGTTGTGATTAATACACGTCTTGTCAGAGGTGAAGGAATGGGTTTGGCAATCAGATAAATCTGTGCCAGGACCGAGGATTGAACCCCGGACCCCAGCACAGAAGTCTTGACACCTTACCCTTAGACCACCAGGTCACCTGTTTTAGATTAATTAGTTTAAAAGTATAATTATATAAGTTAACGAGTCGGTTCCAAAAGTGCAAAGAAAAAAGTTTTAAAAAAATATATTAAAAAAATAGACATTTCTTTATTTATGTTTTGCTAACACACAGAAATTAAAAAGATGTAGTTCTATGTTAGGTCAAGATATATTTGGGGTTGCACATGGTACAGGTCCTTTGGAAGACCGTTCGCAATTCGGAACTCCCGTCAGTTCATCGGCCGCAGTTTGTTTCCAGCCGTCGGTTTATGCATTTTTCTTTTGGTGGTAGTGAAGTTATGATCAGTTTAGTAGCGCTTTAATTTTAGAATAATTACTTTTCAATGTGATTATATTTAAAAAATATTGTTAACAATTTCATTATTCTCAAGATAACTTTTTTTTTAAGTTGGACACAAAACAGTGTTTCACGATATGACAACTAGCTAGATTTGTGTTACGTTCAGTGGCGTTGAAACTGGGAGGGGCAAATTGGCATTGGCCCCCTCTCTGAAATAAATTTTACCCTTTCTAGATGTATTTCACTCTCCTATGTTACTATAGATTATGAAGCTGATATATTTTATTGCATAAAATTCTAAATAGCGTCTAAAGACATCCAATTTTCAATTATATTTAGTTGAGAATCACTCCAAATAACTCCTAGAGAATTTCAAGAAAATGTTCAGGCAGGGACAACTTAAAATATCTTTTTGAAAATCTAATTAAAAAAAAATACAAATAGGTGCAACTCTTAATAATTTTAAAGGCTATCCAAAATTCTAAATTTTCTATGGTAGCACCTATCCTGATAATTTCAAGAGGAATCCAATTTTCCAAAATTTGCTGGAGATAGCTCCTGACCTCCTCTTTGGCTAGTGTAGCCAAAACCCCTCTAAAAGAATATTTTTTTAATATATATATTTTCAACAAAATGCAGGCAAACGTTATCAACGCACTTCTCTGTCCAGTTAAAAAGCTTAAATGTGGAGTTTAAAGTTAAAAAAATATTATTTTTGATTGAATCTTTGAACTTCTGAGATTAAAACCAATGGTTAGAAACCTTGATGTACCTTACCTCTATCAAATAAAGCCATGTTTTAATAGGGTCACAAGCACAACTGAATTTTTTAAGATAAGTTGAGATTGTTTTAAATAGTTTTATGTGAGTTATTACAGTTTTTTGAAATTTTGAGCTTAAAATTTAAACTTTTTATCTGATCTCAACTTTTGCCCACACTTGAGTGAAAACAATACTTACTAAAAATATCAAACGACACCATAAATAATCGGAATTTTCTTAAAGTATGCAACTATTCTCGGTGCTCTCCGATGAAACACCCTTAATAAAAGTTGTTGTTTAGGTCTCCTAATTGAATGTTTATTCTCCTAACCACTCAGATCCCCCAAGTCGGAAGAGAGCGAGCGAGCAAGCGGCCTGCGTTCCAACTCGGTAAGCACGGAATACAGGGTGTATTGAGCCACGACTTAATTATCTGATAACAGCTACTAGATAGATATACTTGACTACGCTCTAGCGGCCGTGTTTGAAACCATAAACAAGTTTACCTACCTCCCCATACAACTGAACAGGAAACTATGGTGGGAAAGGAAGAGGGTGCGGACTAGGGTATATTCCTTTAAACCTATCCTAAAAAACCAACAGATTTGAAGTCACATTTTAAAGGAAACAACGTTTGTGAGATTAATCGTTGAGATATTGTGTATAAATATGTCTTTTAAACACTTTTATTTGATTCCTGGTTGGTTCAATGAGGAGTGAAGGGTGAAGCTAGCTCGACGTGCTTAAATTGTGAATCAGGGAAAACAAGAAAAATGAACATCTATGTAATAATGGAAATAAAACACTACTTATTTTCTTTACTTGTATTTTTATTTATCTACCATGAAATAGATATTAATATAAAACTTTAATATATGTTGACTATAGCTATTTTAGTTAAATTACTCACAAAGTAAAGTCTGTTCAGCGTAGGAATTGTTTTCTGAAAGGCTTTTTTCCTACCAGAAGCTATTATATAGTAGGATATTGGTAGGAAAAAGACCTTTCAGAGAGTAATTCTACGTGAATGGAGTATATTATATAGTGGAAATGTTGATTGTGTTAGTAAAATATTCTTAAATTGTTTCTTTTCGGTGAGTTTTTATTGGGTAACTTTCACACTATAGTTGTCAAAATATTGGGTATTTAAGGATACGGAGAGAGTGCCCTAAACTAAAAATCATACCAAGCTAATAATATGTTATAAGAATAAATAACTTGCACAGTAGTATTTATACCTTGACTTTTTAGCTAATGGCCATAACTAACAGCCAGAAAAATTACTTTTAACTTTTACGTATTCAAACATCACATCAATTATGTGATCCTCAGCTGTCACTTTTAATACCTATAACTACTACTATTACTACTACTACTACTACTACTACTACTACTACTACTAACTACTATAATAATAATAATAATAGGCCCTAATAAAAAATGTTAACAATGTTGTCGGGATTTTTTTTTTTTATAAAAAGGGCTCATTAAGGTGGTAATGTAGGGGCCGTGAAAACATTTTAGTGGCCAAAATAAACAGAATATTGCTCCCACACAAACATGAAATTTAATTTTCTTCACATGATGACCTCAACAGTTCTTGAATATCTGTCAAGGGTGCCCTGGATCTTAATGCCAAATTTTGCTCTTCATTTAAACAGTTTCTCATCATGGGAGATATTCAAGAAGGTTGAGGTCAACATGTGAGGAAAATTAATCTCTTTTATACTGAAACAATATTTTATTATGGCTAAAAAATGTTTTTCTATAAGAATTACAAAAACACTGCCCTTAACTCGCGTTCTTTACATCCCCACCTTAAGAAAATTCAAAATAAAATACTAGGTGGCCTTTGGTAGTGTTCATTTCATCTCCATAAGCAGAGTACCGGATGACAGGTTACTTTTTTAGTATCGAAAACTCTACCGCGTATATCTCCGCCATATCTCCTGACGCTTGGTCTCATTTTATTTGTTCCCCCCCTTTACTGTAGTCCACTACGCCTCCCCCCCCCTTCAACCAGCTCATTGATCAGCAGCAGCCTTGCTTGGTCTCACCATGTCCGCGTAAAAGAGGGGTTGTCAGTGGCACGCCGTCTCACATCCATCAGCTAGGGCGGAAAAATGAGGAGGTGGGGAAAGGGGGGGAGGGGGGGAGGGAAGGCTTTTAGAAACCCGCCGAGGAAATTGAGAACCCCACCACCGAAGAGAAAGAGGGCGTAGAGAGGAATCCATGGGAATGCGACGCAGAGAAGAGAGAATAGAGAAATGAAACGTAAGAAGAAGAGGAAGTGGGAAAAAAAGACGTTCTCTCTCGCTTTATCTTCATTGCATGTGTATTTCGCCATTACCATCAGTAAGTGCGCAGGCGGTGCACAGGGTCATCGTGAAACCGATATCGGTATTATCGTTCTTCTTCGGCGCCAACGATAGTTAAGACGAAGAAGAATACAAAACTTTTGTGCCTTGTGTATTTTTCTCTTCAGCCTTTTAGATAAATTTGACTTGTATGGTCACAGGGTGAAGACTCGCTCAAGGTCACAGGACGTCTTGACTATTTTTTTTTTTCCTTCTCTCTTCTTGGAGCGAGGTGGTCTTTTAAGACGTAAGGTGAAGGTTTTACGAGGAGGTGAAGTAGTCTTGTGTTAACACGTGATTCAACATTTGGCAAGGATTCGACGAATAAGATTTTTCTTCTACTAACAAGGTCAGTTTTTTGTTCCTCTACTAGACGCATGAAATGTAGTTGGCTCTACTGCATTTCCAAAAAAGATAAAATTCATCCAAATAGTCTCTATAATTTATTAGTATTTACAATAGTCAACACAATAAAAACATAATCTAAAAGTGTTAGGCTTTTTTCCAAATTTCTATAAGATTTATGAATTTGAAATATGTTGATATAATTTATATTTTGATGGAACTCTACTTTTAATTTTATTAATTGGTATCCTTTAACCACAGACTAACAAACTAATGAAATAATACTAGTATTTTTTTATAAAGGCATACTTTCTGTTGAATGTTTGATAAATTAATATACTGTACCTAAATCAAAATCAAATATTCATGTATTGCATAGGACATTTTATTTGTTTATCACTTATGTTCTGAAAAAAGTGACAATTATATTAATTGTGCCTATATTTAAGTAGTCATAAGGCATCTATACTTATCAGCCAATGTTTCCAACTAGTTTAAAAATTATATAATATTAATAGCTAACCTCGAATAAATATGAACAATAAAATATACATATATGATATGTTGCTTAGTATAATTATTACCTCAACATCACAAAACATTTAAAAAACACCATAAAAATTGTGGTTTTATTTTCATTAATTTATCTCAAATACAAACAAATTTAATTTTAAAATTCAATTTACTGTGAAAAAACTCTTTTTTTTAAATGAAAAGCTATTTGTATACATTTGTAGTTTACACCTCGTTCTAATTCATTCCTAAACCCTTTTTACTTTCTTTCTACTTTTCAGAGAAAGAAGTAGGCCTATTATGCTCGTAAAAAAAAAAGTGGCTTGAGGTTTTCATGACCCTCTGAAACCAAAATTGGTTTTCGCGATGATGTCTTTATATATTCAACTAGAGCTGAAACCATTTAGAAATCGGTCTGAAAATTGATATAAGGGTTTTGCATAAAGTTACCTCGAGGTGTTTTTTGGAATCAGATATCTAATTCTAAAATTAAGGGTAGTTTACTAAAGGGGAAAAAAAATAGAAAGAATTAATTTTCTCGAAATCCGCTCTTACGATTGATTGAATTTCAAATCTAGGCACTGTTTAATATTACAAAAAAAATAGTAACCATAATTTTCCCATGAAATTGACTTTTAGGGTACTTTGGTGGACAGAGATGTTGATTTTTTACTTGATGTTTCTGCAACAGTGTATATTGTATTATTGATGCTTTTTATTGACTGTTTCTGTAACAGTGAATATTATTTTGTTTAAAAATTCTTAAGAGTTTTTAATACATGTATCTATTAAGATAAAACAGAGAGAAGTCTGTGCGGTGCACCGATCATTTTTTAAATGTACTTGTATTGGTAAGTGTGGCATATTTAAGGTTATGGATTAAGACAATATTACTATGGATTAAATTTGAATTAATAAATTAGCATTCACCTAGAGATAATGTGAGATGGTGTGTGTCAAAAATTATTCCAATGAAACCTACTGGGACTCTAACTCCGGTTTCTCTGGGAATGTATTCCTGAGAACATTCATAGCAACCTCAAATACTTGTTCTACTTAACATTCAAGGTAAAACCACTCGACATGCTAATAAATAGTGCATTCAGAGGTTGGCACCCGCTTCAGAATCAACCACCTTAGCACATTTCACAAATTCTACAAGACTTCATAGCTGGCAAATGGGTTGTACACCTTGATTTTCTTACGAATGCACATTTAGTGCACCTTTTAGAAAAAACAACATATTTGGTTAAGGTAAACATTGATAGCAACTTTTATTTTATCACCACCTCTGATTATTTTTTTCATGTTATATGCATATACGATAATTATTTAATGGGGTAAAGATGAGGAAGGAAGCATTTAATAAGTAATCTACCGGAATCTGCGTGGAAAAGAGTGGGAAACCATTTAGGAAAAACTGTCCTCAGTAGACCCTGCCTGGATCCAAACCCCGGTCTCCTCGTCACCAAAAGGTAAGTCTAAATTGAGAGCGATGCCTTAGATCAATGCAACTGAAACGGGTAACATTTAAATAAATTATTAGTGTTATTTTATAGGTATTGATAATATCGATTAAAAGCTACAGCTGCAGATCACATGACCTGACGTATAAATACGTGAAAGTAGATCTAGTAAATTTATTTAGCTCTCAGATATGTAAATTCATAAGAAGATTTGGGTAGAGCCTCTAGCTTTTAATAATTAGATATTGGCAAGGTTAATACCTTTGTGCTTTATGATCAAACGAAACATTTCTGAGAGGGTTTAGTTTTAATACAATTTGATCGAAATTTATCCTCATGTGCTGCTAAATTAGATGGGGTGCAAGAGAATCTTAGTTTTTCCAATTGCTGTCTCGAAGGCCATAGCTTTACTTTCGTTAAGAATCCATCTATAAGGACGGAACTCGTTATCTTAATTACAGTACAAGCCGCTGTCTCGGCTCAGTCGGTAGCGTGCCTGCCTACTGAGTTAAGGGTCCCGGGTTCATTTCCTGCTATGGCTGAAGGATTTATTATTTATGAACTGTGGGGTTTCCCTTTCACAGTGATGAATTAACGTCTGGGTGTTAGGTGTTCTGTGTCTATTCAAAATTTAAGTTAATTTATAAGTCATATGCTGATATAATTACTCGGTTGAGAAAGTTAACGTTAAATACCTCAAATAGATGAAAATAAATTAAATGAATTATCGCATACAAGATTAATGCTCTGCTCTAACTATTCCTTCACCTACTAGTGGCGTAGCAAAGAGTTCACTCAGCGTATTTGTTTTTGACGTATACGCTTCTAATATTTTTCTGGTATTCTATACTTAGAAAATACAGATTAAACAGTCAATAATTTTTAAAAATATAATTAAAGGGAACGTGAGTTTAGGTAATTATTTTTTTGTAATTTTACATCAGACAAATTTCCAGCCAAAACTTTTACTATTAAATACGTTTCGTTAAATTTCATCACAATATTAATCGTTCTCGAATATTATGAATGTAATATCATGAAATTAATTAAATTTACTGATGAATTAAACAAGTCAAAAAAGTATTTTTTATTTATTTGGAGTATATGAGGTGTATTTTCTGGACCGACTAATTGTATCAGTGCACGACTTGTAAACTAACTAGAACAGATGCAACATCCAGCCCCAGACATTAATTCATCACTGTGAAAGGAGGAAAACACATTTCACCAATGATAATTTTTGGCTATGCCGAAAATCGATCCCGGGATCTTAAGCTCTGTAGAAAGACACGCAATTGACTGAGCTTAAAGTGTCTTGTTATTTTAGTTGCTAAGTTCTTTTGTAGCTGCATCTAAATATCATATTATTTAAATTGAAAAATGAGACCTGGACATGAATTACGGTCGTTTGGCTTAGTACGCTCAATGTTTTTTTACCACTGAGATTTCTAGGAGTTGATAAGAAAATTTTCAAATGAAGATAAATAGGATATGTTAAAATTTCGGGACGCCTATGGCAAATATTCAAGAACTATTGATATTATGTTTATAAAATTAGACTAAATGTATATATACTGAAGCAATATTTTTATTTATTTTGTTTGAAAATAAGCTTATCTCCCAGAAAAACTATAAAAATACGGATCTTAACTCGCGGTCTCTTCTGACCCCCTCCCCATATACCAGTAATGTATATTATATAAGGCAGGAATTAGAGCTACGAAAGGCCCGGTGCTGTAAAAATTGGAAATTCCAAGATTAAAGGTTTTTCTTTTCAATGTTTGGACATTATACTTTTTTTCTTTGCAAGATTAACTGTCAAAAGCTTAATATTAAATAAGGAAATAGTGTAATCACAATAAATTGGATTTGTTTAGAACAAAAATCTTATTATATATTCCTTTTGCTTATAATTAATCTTCAAAAGGACGGAACATAACACCAAAAATTTGTGGAGCCCCTTGGGTGTTAGTCCATGTCGCCCTCCCTTTTAAATCCAGGCCTGCTCTGGTGTGATTGATATGAGAGAGTTATATACAAACAAATAAAATATGTCAAAGAAAAATGTATTTACATAAAACCGGACAGATACGTTTTTTACTTTCTCTCTATCTTACAGGTAGAGAAAGTATTGTGATCGTCAAAAAAATCGAACTCGAGATTTTGATGAATTTTGACGTTTCATGACTTCCTGAATCCGAAAAAGTGGTTTTTGAATTTCCGTCTGTCTGTCTGTCTGTCTGTCTGTCTGTCTGTCTGTCTGTCTGTACCTCCAACTAGAGCCTAAACTATTTTACCGATTGAGCTGAAACTTGATATCTAGGGTTTTCATAGGGTTGCCCCGAGGGGTTTTTGGAATTGGATATCTACCCCTAAAATTAAGGGTAGTTTACTGAAGGGCAAAAAGAGAAAAAGTCGATTTTCTCAAAATCGGCTCTAACGATTTTGATTAAATTTCATTTATGAACATAAATAAATATTCCAAACAAAATGGCTACTCTCAATATTTCGGCAAAATCGTTTTAAGGGCTCCGGTCTGATGCGTAAATTAACATTTTTTATAATAGCTCCGAAACTATTTGAGATATGAAATTACTTAGCATTACAAATATGTATATATATTTATAATACAAATATTTTATTCGAAACATATTTTTATAAAATCAATAACTTTCAATATATACGCAATTATATATATATTTTTAACTTTTTGGGCATTAAAGCTTAAGTATTGCGACCGTAAGAAAAACTAACCTGAAATGTTGATGGATGTCGACGTCTCATGACCCCCCGAGCCCTTAAAAATAGTCTTTGCAATGCCGTCTGTCTGTGTGTCTATTAAAACTTAAAATTAAGGGTAGTTTACTTTAGGGCAAAAAGAGAAAAAGTCGATTTTCTCAAAATCGGCTCTAACGATTTTGATTAAATTTCATTTATGAACATAAATAAATATTCCAAACAAAATGGCTACTCTTAATATTTCGGCAAAATCGTTTTAAGGGCTCCGGTCTGATGCGTAAATTAACATTTTTTATAATAGCTCCGAAACTATTTGAGATATGAAATTACTTAGCATTACAAATATGTATATATATTTATAATACAAATATTTTATTCGAAACATATTTTTATAAAATCAATAACTTTCAATATATACGCAATTATATATATATTTTTAAATTTTGGGCATTAAAGCTTAAGTATTGCGACCGTAGAAAAACTAACCTGAAATGTTGATGGATGTCGACGTCTCATGACCCCCCGAACCCTTAAAAATAGTCTTTGCAATGCCGTCTGTCTGTGTGTCTATTAAAACTTAAAATTAAGGGTAGTTTACTGAAGGGCAAAAAGAGAAAAAGTCGATTTTCTCAAAATCGGCTCCAACGATTTTGATTAAATTTCATTTATAAAAATTAATAAATATTCCAAACAAAATGGCTACCCTCAATATTTTGGCAAAATGGCTTTAAGGGCTCCGGTCTGATGCGTAAATTAACATTTTTTTAAATAGCTCCGAAACTATTTGAGATATGAAATTACTTAGCATTACAAATATGTATATATATTTATAATACAGATATTTTATCCGAAACATATTTTTATAAAATCAATAACTTTCAATATATACGCAATTATATGAATTTTTTTAACTTTTTGGACATTAAAGTTTAAGTATTGCGACCGTAAAAAAAAAACTAACCTGAAATGTTGATGGATGTCGACGTCTCATGACCCCCCGAACCCTAAAAAATAGTCTTTGCAATGCCGTCTCTCTGTGTGTCTATAAAAACTTAAAATTAAGGGTAGTTTACTGAAGGATGAAAAGAGAAAAATTTGGTTTTCTCAAAATCTGCTTAAACGATTTTGATTAAAATTCGTATCTAGGCGTTGATTAAGATTATAAATAAACTGGCTATTTTCATTTTCCTATGAAAATGATTTTTAGGGTACATTACAGAAGCGTTAATTTCCGTATCTCCACAACTATTGGAGAAACTAAACAACTTATCATTGCAAAATTGTAGGACTATTAGAAATAAAAAACTTTTATTTGACATATATTTTTATAAAAACAGCAGTTTCTGAGATATTTGCAAATATATTAATACAATTTTGTGAGCTTTAGTTGTAAACATATACTACTTAAGTCTTAACGCAATAATACTCCAATGCCATAGAGTAATTAAATATAAGTATCTAAAAAAGTATGTTATTCTTCCTTAAATCTCTTAGGAGAAATGTTTGCATAGCAATGATCTATCTCCATTTTAGACTCAATAGTCAATATTTACATTTTTTATCGGTCAAAATGTATAAATGTATGATTAAATATCAATGCGATGACTTGAAGATCTGCAACACCTTATAAAAAGTTAAAATTTTAAGCAGAAATCGAAATTTTAATACGAAGTGTTGACCCTTTTGGAAGACATTAAACTGTTTGAAATGCTCTTAGGTGGACAAAGATGCGCCTCTTTTCTCATTGATTCTATATCATTGTATATTATTTTATGCGTGTTCTTATGTGGAGTGGTGATGATACAATGTACATTATTCCGTTCAGAAATCTTACGAGTTTATAGAAAGAGAGAGAAAGTCTGTGCGGTGTGCCGTACCATTTATTTAACTCTAGATACAACAACGTAGTAGTCATTTACAACTAAATAAAGATACCCTTAATTAGTCGATTTTGATCTATTTCAAGCTTGATCCTCACATAGACATTAAATAAACATTTTTATCGTCGATCATTTTAAATTATTCATAGCAGTGCAGACAATCATGGCAATAATTCAACTGAAAAGAAATGAGATCATGGCCATTTTACTACGTGAATTTGAAAGTTTGACATTCAATTAGGTTTCTTTTCTTTCTTTTTTTTCAGAAAGGTTTCAATCCAAACTTGATAAGGATACTTACGTTGATGAATTTTTTTTAGATTGATTCGCCTATCGAAATAATTAGAAAAGTGGTTACATATAAATAAAAGTTAATTGTGATCTATTTCAGATCGTTCAATCGCTAATTGAGGCGAGCGTTTCATGATTAACGAAGCGGTTAATTATTTTGACCTCGTGGGGCCCAAGCATCCAATGCGGCAAGGATTATTTTTTTTACTTTTTTTTTGCTCAACTTTACAGAGTATCAAACTACTTCCTTCTTACTACCTTATTTTATAGTTGATGATCGTCTTCTCTTGCTTTCAATTTAAAATTGACGAGGTTTAGTAATCGTCCTTGGGATTAAATTGATACTAATTAAAATTAAGTAATTAGACTTTCTCCCTACCAACAATCTTTTAATTCTTGTGGGAGCTTGAACGCCCTTAACTTGTTGGTGGTAATATAAGTTCAAATTATAAATTAGTACGTAAGGCCTGGTTCACATAATTCATATCCATAAGGTCCGTTACCCCTCAACAGGAACAGACCTACTTCGGTGGCCTCATGGTCTAAGGCGACAATCTTGCAACATAATGGACTGCTGATAATGGGGGGATCGATGTTCGAATCCTGGTTGGGTGCACTCAGGGTACATTTTCCTAAATGGTTTTCCTATTTCTCTTTATCCACGCAAATGCTTACACACTTCATCTAGATTCTACCTTATTCATACCTAGCACAGTGTAATTAGTACATATGCTTAGAACCCGAACGAGTAGTAGGACAGTAGGACAGTAGGACGTGGTGCTAAAGAAACAGGAGAAAGAAGTTGCTATATCCGTAGTCCGTAGCACTACCAAAAGTTGGACCAACTTTAATATCCTAAAATATACAAATTAGTTACAAAATGACTATTCAAAACGAATCAAGGCTAGGCAAATAAATGAATATCGATGTTTGAATCAAACCGAAAGCATCAATGATAGGAAAGGAAACGTATGCCATTTTATAAAGGTAAAATATTTTAATTTACTTAAATTTAAAAGTAATTCCTAGACAAACGTAATAAATACAGGCTATAACTAGCTATACCAACTAGAAGCATTAACAAGAACTTTTTGGCAAGAATAAATAAAATATATGGCTTCAGTAGAAATATAAAGTTTAATTTTCTTCACACGATGATTTCAACAGTTGTTGAGAATAGCAGCATTAGATGAGAAACTTATTAAATGAAGAGAAAAAGTGGTCATTAAACTCTAGGATACTCTTGACAGATATTCAAGAGCTGTTTAGGTCACCATGTGAATAAAACTAAACTCTATGGTTCTACTGGAGCGATATTTGATTTCTTTTCCCCCCAAAAATTGTTTGGTTGTAAAAACTGCAGAAACATCTCCCTTAACTGGCGTTTCCTACGTCCCCACCTTCAGGTATCACCAATCCCACTTCAATTTTAGTCGAAATAACATTTGGACTATTCCGAGGCGAAAATCGAGACTAAATCATGTTATGTGTGTAAGAATTAAGCGACTATATAAAAAACATATATATATTTCGGGATTATCGTTTAAATACCACCATTTTACATTTTTTCAAATCTTCTTATAAATATCATCCCCTTAGTTCCATATGACCCACCCTCTCAACCCCCCCCCCCCCCCTTCTTTTGAACCCTTGTCATCGCTTTCTTTGTCACCCTTCCCCCATTTCACTTCCCCTTATTTTTCTTCTCCTCTATTATACACGCCTGTCTTCCACTTTCCGTTTGGAACCTCCCAGCACCCCCCCCAACCTCCTTGCAGTCACCCTCCCAACTAAAATATGACGTAATAATTCATTCCATTGCAAAGCCAGCAACCCCCCTTTTACAAACCCTTCACTAAAACATGTACTTTTTTTCCCTACATTTTCTAAAGGTATGCCGAATCCTTTTTTTAATTCTTGCTATTCATCAGTATTTTTGTATATTTTTCCCTCTAACTCACCCCTCAGCTAGTTTCTACCCACGCATTTGTAAAAAAAAAAATTCCTGAAAAACATTGCGAGGAAAATGTTTTTTTAAAGAGAGTAATTTATGTTTGTAGCCATACTTGCTTAATTTTAAATGTATATTTGATGCACTTTTTTTTGTTCTCTGTGGCTTTTCACAAAGTGGGTTTGTTTTTGTGAGTTATTTTATTTCATTTTAGCTCGTGAGTCCGCTCTGGTCTGTTGTATGAACTATGGAAATCTAGCGTGCCTTTATCTCTTGTTAATACATTTTAATGCAAGGCTTTTAAAATAAATGTTGTTGATGATAACTGTTCTGCTTGGTTATTAATATTGTTGCAAGTCTTCTGTTAGCTAGTGAGTTGAATAGAATTAATATGGAAATGTTCTTACCCACTATGACAAGTAGACATTAGCTAATATCATTAAGTTGACTAAAATAAAAATTAATCAATTATATGGTAATAAAAGACCCCCCTCCCCCCAAGATTATGTGCCAAATTAGCAGTATCACCATCGGTGAATTCAGAGTTTACTGCAGTGTTTTTAAAACTGTACTCCGTGGAGCCATTTATCTATTCAATAGTTATCTCCAGCTCCGTGAAGAAATTTTAGAATATTCTTTATATGTTTTTCACAATATAAAATAATATCGGTAATTAGATTGCCAACTTTTTTCAAATATGAAAAAATACATTTGCCAAAGGCACATACAGAACCTGTGATGTTTTCCTTTTGTTTTATACTTTCATCCTTGTACAATTTAACTGCCGTTATTTAATGTAACAGTCGTTATTACATGTTCTTAAGATTAGTGTAACATTTATATAAGGACTCAAGTATGTATTTTTTCTGGTGAAAGGGCGCTCTTTGGTTTAAAATGTTTGGGAACCCCTGGCTTAATGCATCACTCTATAGTCTATACTGATTTGAATTCCTATCAGATTTAGTAAGGTTTTTTAATTGTGTGTGAATATTTTACCTTTTCCTCTCCTCAAATTTGGATACACTTTATATAAATATCATACACATACATAAGCACGCTTTTTTCTTACGGAGTAGGTATTAAACTGTTCATAGAGCTAAAAAAAAAAAACTATGTACTTATCCATCCTTCCTAACTTTCTCCACACTTCCCTATCCTTGCATACTCCCTTAGCTTCAACAACATCCATACACCGAGTCATGCATTTTCTTTTCTTTTTAAGACTATTACGGTTTCTCTTTTTCACAAATTCGTTTACCACATTTAGCCAAGTCTTTCATGGCCTACTCCTTTCTTTTGATCCACACATTCTTTCTTCATATATTTGCTTCGTCTTTCGATCCACACTCACCCACTCAACATGTCCCAACTAACGTAAGCTGTTTTTTCACACTAATTTATTGTACTCCCTTTCAAACTACACTCCAGTACTCGTTCATTACTGACTCAGTCCATACGAGTTTTTCCACATACGTTTATTAGATATCTCATTCCAACCGCATTCACCTTGCTCTTGTGTTTCTCCTGACAAATTCACATTTCACATCCATAAAATAATTTTGGTGTCAACACACTTTTATATACTGCCATCTTTGCCTCTTTCATACTACTTAAATTTTTTGCAATGGTCCAGATACATCCATTTAATCTACAAGATGCATTCACCCATCTGTGGATTTCACCCATCCATCCATCTATTTTTTACAGAACTTTCTGCCCGGATACACACAATAATTCATTTGTTCTAACAGTTTTCCATCTACTAAGCTGACAATCATTTCTTGATCCGTCCTTATAAAAAAACATCACTTAGTTTTGGGTACATATTTTTATACCAAGGTCCATTCTGCATTGTCCTTCTCATATCCACTCCTTTTGGTGAAATTATCAGGATTGGTGGTGAAGCGTGGTGCTCACACTTATGCACAAAATCATTCAATAGGCCAATGATGGCCTATGGATGAATAAACTTTTTTTTCTGAATCAATTAAATAATACATCTATTGTCCTACTCCAAAATAAACCTAAAAATACCCAAATCAATAATGACTCCACTGAGCTATTATCAAAATACTACCCATCTCAAAAAAACAAAACTGTTTGAATAGTAAAAGTGTAAATTCATCCTTCAGATTTAGCTTAACGTTAGCTCTCGCTCATTACAAAAATCATGAACACTGTAAATAAAAAAAACCTTGAGAGTGACTAAAGCAGTGCAGGCAGGGCAGCCTCTGGAATGCATGCCCGAATATTTTCTTAGTAAACTGCTGTGAAAGTTTTTTTTTTTAAATAATAACTTCTAAAATTGCTTACGAAGTTATTATTGGTCTTTTAATAATATAACAAAGAAAGACATTTTGTCTTTTATGAAGTATTATGTTAATTATAAAGAAAACCCAGAGTTTGATGACCTCTTTTTTTGCATACCACATAAAATGTATATCTGTAACTTACTTTTAATATTGTATATATTTGCGTGTGTGATTTGTTGAATCTGCTAATAGTTACAAATTATTTCCTAATACGGCGGTAAAAATTAAAGACTAAGCTCAGCTCGTGCCTCAGTTTTTTGTGCACCTATATTATAGAATGCCTACACGTATCATCTTGAAAAATCTCATTATTGTGCTATTTAAAGAAAAATTCACAAAATATACACGCTACCAGTCTTTTAAAAAACAGCTCATAAATGAATACCGACCACGTGGTCCCATAAAATCAGCTGTTCTCTACGAGCCATTGTGCGTCTTGTTTTAAAACAAAGTGGGATGTTAAAAAGGATCTAGTGTTGTTGAGGAAGGTTAGTAACGCAGTTATCTCCGGCTATTTTGGCGGCGGTTGTCCTCGTCTTTTGGTCGTTTGCTTGTAATGGCTGTAATAATAGTAATCTACATCGACCGGTCTCCCTCCCTCCCCCTCCTATCTTCCTTGTACCCGGCGAGCAAGTGGTTGTTGTGTTTGCCGCTAGAATGCGCGGTATGTGTTGCCATCGAACGCTATATGGGACACTTGTTAGATGTAGTTGGGGAGTTCGTCCGCTAGGCTGCGCCGTAGTAGTCGAATGAGACGGGCGCGTTTACTTGTACATTAACTTCTTTTTTCACAAAAAATAAATAACCTATGAAAGAAAGGATCATGAATTATTCAGGCCTAATTGAATAGTACTTCAGGAAGACCTGATTATCTAACCATTTCTACAAATCGATATATTATACTTAAGATTAATTACATAAACACATGACTAGCTGAGGTATATATTTTCTTGGCTCTTTATTCTATCCTATTTCTGTATATATTTTTATTTGCATTTCATAATTCAAGCTTTCCTTCCCCCTTGATATAGTAATGGTATTCCATTTCATGGAAGACTTTAAGGTCTATAGAGTACCCTTTTAGTATGGAGTAATATTGGATGCTGTTTTCATAATCTTTTTATAATAGCAAGGCTTTCTAATGAAGCCAAGGGTATTACACAAATTATTGAATCTGCAATTGTAAGCAACGGAATGCCTTAAGCCCCGACGAGGAGAGAATGGGGGAAACGCTCCTTTTTTCTTATTCTTTTTTTGTATTTCCCTCGAACCGTGTTTGGAATATATTTTTTATTTATCATGTTTGCTTTAATTTTGAGAATTTATTTTATAGTAAGGGTAAGAGGAGTAGGATTTTTTTTTCTGTAAATCTCCATGGTTGAAAGGAAGAATCAAGGTTGTGTTTAAAATATATGAATATTTATGAAGGTGTTCGGTAGCTGGTAGGCACAAAATAACGGTGGGGGCTAGGGGTTGGAGAGGGCTAGGAGGGTTGTAGTTCAGCGTTACTGCATGTTGAAGTCAATATGCCAAATTCACCCCACATCCTCCTTTATAACCCCCGTCCGCCCTCGTGTTCTGCCTAGAATCGTGGCCAATTAAAATGGATGAGGGTTTTCAGTTTTGCATATTTGTTTGTATAAAAAATAGCATGTTATATATGGTAAAAAAATTTTCACAGAAATAAAAAATAAATACATAATTTTAAATTTATACATTATTTACAAATATCAAATATTTAGGTTAAATCCTAAGCAATTGAAATATTTAAAACATAAGTTTATATATGTGAGTATTTTAGCTGCATTTTCTGAAAATATGTTTTTACATTTTATGTTGTTCTCACGTAATATTATAAACACACAAATATTTGATGGAAAACGACATCTTTTAAAAGTAAATATTGATTTTTTTAAAATATTAAATATGGATTACTAAACGGTCATTCAAATTTGACTTTAAGCATATATGATTGTTCTCTGTTAATGCTGGTCCAAGAGATTCTGGCTTATCTGAGGCTTTCTTCTTTCGAATTTAACTCTAAGAAATGTGTTGGTTAAAATCATAAATCATTAATAAACATTTGTCCTTTCTTTTCTTTTCAGGTATGTGATGACGATGTGTTCACTTCCTTGAAAAAGGTCTTAAAAGTACGGTAGGATATATATAATCTTAAGTCATGATAGGTAGTACTTACTCTGACATATTTTATTGCAGAAAAAAGTGTTACAACCCCTCCTTTTTACATAATGGGTGTGGGTAACGGTAACAGCATATTTTGTTTATTAATGATCAAGGTTTCAATAAGTAGTATACAAAGATTCGTTGTTATAGCCTAATCAGTTTTCTTAATATTTCACACAAGTCATTTTTAGCTCTTATCATTAGGGGTGCATACCACCCTTAATATTTAAGACTACCGGCACAGATTTATCTGAATGCCAAACCCTTCCTTCACCTCTGACAAGACGTGTATTAATCACAACTTGTGAATGTGAGGAATGCCAGGCCTCCACCGAGGTTCGGATTCCACGTTAAACTGTAGGTCCTCCATTTCATCTCACAATCACCCTACCATTACACATTAGCGTAAGTGCGTATAACCCGAACGGGTAGTAAGACGCGGTGCTAATAATTTTCAATTTCAATTTCAATTTCCTTTATTATAGTGCCGACCAACAGTCGTAAGACCTATAACAGGCCAGCACTGAAAAGCACACAAGTACATACCCTACAATACATACATTTGCATAAGAAAACATGATAGACAAAAAATGGCCAAATAATGCCATATACCGATAAACAACCACGAGACAAAAAAGTAGTTAATAATGATAAGAATAAAAAGTAACCTTAAAAATAAATAACCAAATAGTGGTTAAAAGCAGAAACATTATGCAAAAAATAGATCAGAATATTGTAAACTTAAACAATGTAAACTTAAATAGTATTAATTAATATAGGCAGAACCTCTACAAGATAAATTATTGATATGGGATATCCTTAAATAACTCTCTGAGTTTAGCTTTCCTTTTATGATAAAAGTCGAATTCGACAAATCTAGAATTGGCACTATGGATACAACGACCTATAGGGCTTACCTTGTAAGAGCTATTAAGAAAAAATAATTTTTGATTACGAGAAGCCCGAGAAGGGATAAGAACGCCTACATGATCAAGGGCAAATTTACAAGAAATTATGTTATTGAAAATATTAAAAACAAAAAGGGCATCACAATAAAGTCTACGCGAGAAGAGAGTTTGGAGCCCTAATAGGTTTCGAATTCTATCATAATCATAATAAATCCGGTTACTAAAGTATTTATCATAGCATGCAGCAACAAATTTTCTTTGAACGTTTTCTAACCTAATAGAGTCAGTTAAGGTAATTGAATTCCAAGCAACAGTAGCATATTCTAACTTAGATCTAACCAGGGCATAATACAGACATAAAAAACAGTCAATTTTCTTAAATGATGAAGTAATAAATTTAATAAGCCCAAGTAGTTTCAATGACTGGGAAATGACATGGTCAACATGATAGTGGAAATAAAGTTTGTTATCCAGGAGGACACCAAGATCATTAATACAAAGGGTGCGAACTATGTTATCACTGCCCAATTTATAAGTAAAAAAGAAAGGATTAGTTTTCCTAGTGAAAGATATAGATTTGGTCTTAGATTTATTGATAGACATTCCATTTTCCAAAGACCATTGTAGAATACCATTTACATCATTTTGTAAATCGATACAATCTGCAATTGAATTGATAGTTTTAAATAATTTTACATCATCAGCAAAGAGTAAATAACTAGAAGAGTTCAAATATTTACCAATGTCATCAATAAATACATTAAAGAGAAGAGGACCTAAATTAGACCCCTGTGGTATGCCACAGGGTGCTAAAAATGTATTTGAGCTGTGTGAATCAATTTTAATAATGAATGATCTTTCATGCAAATAATAATAATAATAATAATAATAATAATAATAATAATAATATTTAAGATGGACCCTAGGTTGCTGATGTGAATTATTCTATTTTCACCCAAGGAATAGCCTGCCAAAGTTTGATGCAATGTTTTAGATACAAGTTGTATATATATAATCATATCAAACTATTAATATTTAGCTACACACATAGACATACTATGTTAAGTTTTTTCCTCTATCGAAAAATATGTTTAACCTGGCAGATAGTGTATTAGCCTATGTATAATTAATTTTGAATTAATTGACTGATTCCTATCCAAATTTATCTATAAATATGATATTCTTCCTTCAAGACTCCCATATCTCGAACTATTTACTACTATACATATTGAATTATTAAAAGTTTAACAATAATTTATTCAGTTGGCCAAACGCTTTATCAAATTCTAAATGATATCAGATCTAAGCTTTCTAAATCGTAAACAAAATGCGCCCCAACTTATCAGTGCGTGGATAAATTCCAGGATGCTAACTCTTGATGTTCCGTAAGAATTCTTAAAATGAACACTCTTGGTCAGAATAAATATTGAATATCTAAAAGCAAACATAAGATTATAAACGTTGATATTTTTATATCAAACTCTTGTAAACTGTACAAAATAATGTACTGCATAATTTTTCTCTTATCTATTTCCGTGAATGTGTACCAAGCTTTCCACATATTTACCGAAAGAGAAAGGTAAAATGTAGAGAAAATTACCCGGATTTACTCGAGGCTGGAGTGGGAAATAACCTAAAAAAAAACACTATCTTATTAGATATTGCACTCATTCATAATTTGAACATCGACCTCATTATCAGCGAAAAACCAGGGACCAAATACCCATTTATTGTGCCAACAAGAATTTGTGTTTGTTGCTTTGGTTAAAGTAGTGTTAGAATTCTTTTATATATATATATATATATATATATACTGCATTCACGGTAGGAATTACTCTCTGAAAGGTCTCTTTTCCTACCAAAATCCTACTATATTATAGCTTTCTGGTAGGAAAAAAGGCCTTTCAGAAAACAATTCCTACGCTGAACAGACTTTATATATATATATATATATAAAAAAGATATTATTAAAATTGGTAAGCATTAGTGTAGTTTGAATTTTACACCCATTAAATAAATGTTGTATATATATATATATATATATATATAAATATAAATGTAATATATATATATAAATATAAATGTAATATATATAAATATATATAAATGTTATATATATATATATATATATATATATATATAAAATATATTATTAAAATTGGTAAGCATTAGTGTAGTTTGAATTTTACACCCATTAAATAAATGTTTATCGAGCACATAGAAAAGGGTATACAAAAAAGGAGAGACTAAGGACTAACACTTCTTTGAAATAATTTTTATATTATTATTATTTTCACATAAGTTGATTACACCCCTCTGTGCTATAAGAATTTAACTACACTTATTGATTTAGGGTGAGAGAAATAGAACTAATAGGACATATATCCGTATGTGTATGGAGGGATATTTTGAAACTATTTGGAAGTAAGCACCTTCTCAACGCACACGTCATGGATTCGAATCCCAACCACCCAATTCACCAAGTAACCAGCCTAGACGAGCCGAACATTTAGTCCTAGGGCTATTTGTGTGAATTTGAGTTCAAGGAGTGTATTACTATGTAATATTTGTCTCCTTAACTCTGATAGCAGCGTGTCCCAATGATGATTAAGGTTTTGTGGGGGTGGGGGTGGCTGGGAGCATCCCACACTAGGGGCGAGGGCTTCTGTGCAGTTTCTCAACTACACAACAGACATGTCTCCACCTACACACGCACACATACATACACACACAAATACACAGACTCACACATATGACGGATGGAACACTCTAGCTAGTCCAGCATCCCATGACACTCGATTTATTTTTACTGGTGTACGCCTTGGTAAGTAACGGATTAACCCAAACTTAAGTGATGGTGAGGAGGGTAGATTGGAGGAAGAAAAGATGAAAAGAGATGTGAAAATCATAATGATAATTCTCATATATGATACATCAGTCTGACATTGGATGGCGTACTTTTGTAAAGTGCGGCAATGAATTTTCTAGTTCCCAATGCCATGGAATAGGTGTATCGAACTCCTTTGATTGAAAGGGCTACAATAAGAATTTAAAATACAGATATATGCATTTAAAAAAATCAAAATTGGCATCATCTAGAATTTTAAAAAACTCAAAGATATTTATTATTACAAAAATAAAATTAAGATTAGATACAACTCTAAGACTTACCCTCTATTTGCTTCCAGAAATATGATTTTTTTTTTACAGCTAAGATGCAAGTGTTGATATTTAAGGTGAGGGTGTAGGGAACACGAGTTAAGGCCAATGTTTTCACAGAGGTTTTTTTTAACAAAATTTTTTTTCGCCATTATAAATAAAATATTGCTCCAGTAGAAACATAGTTTTAATTTTCTTCTCATGGTGAACGCAATAGTTGTTGAATATTTGTCATGAACATATTGGCATTAGATGAGACACACTTGAAACGGCGTGTTCAAGTGTGTATAAGGGTATGTTAAAGCAAGACGACAACTCGTCCCCCTTTCCTCCACCAACCACGGGTAGCAAAGTGACGGCTCACAGAACACATATTGGATTCCCATAAAGGCGCCTGGCGAGCGTCGTTCACCTCGTTACCGAGAGTTTTATGAGGCAATGACGACGTAAATAGAGGGATGGGAAAGGTACAGACAAAAAGGAGAACTATATCACACACACACACACACACGTTCTACGTTCGCGATTATCGGCTAGTTCCCTTGGTGTAATTCTGGTCCATTAACACTAGGTGGTGTTAACGGCGAGACCGGGTGATCCAATAGTCTCTTAAGGGAGGTGGGGGGTTGGGAGGGAAGTTCAAGTGGCTCGACCGGTGAAGAGGAGGAATTGAGTGTGTTTGGTGGAGGGGAAAGCTCTTGAAACTGACGTGGAAACTCTTTATCGAAGCGGTTATTTTCATTAAGTGTCAGTTCAATTAATCAAATCGGTAGATGGAGTGATAAAGAATCGTTTGAAAGGAATATTTGAATTTGTTCAGTACTGTACTTAATAATTATATGTTGATAAATCTAGATGTAGGTCTAACCACCCACATCGGTGAGTGCGAGGACTAAAATGTCAGGTTTGATTCTCGTCAGAGTAACACGAGGATGGTTTTTTTTTACTGAATATTTTCCCACACTCTCCTCACTCAAATGAGGGTACGTTTCCTCTACATTATATTTTTCTCATACCTACCCCGTTAGTATTGTTAGAATATGTATACCCTGGATAAGTAGTAAGATGCAATGGATTTTTTTTGCAAATCTGTTTTAACATTTTATTTCACTATCTTAATATTTTGTTTTCTTTTATGTACTATATTATTTGTGAACCAAATATTAGTGCTTGTGCATGAATTACATTTTCGATATAAAATAATAGAAACACTAACTTTTTTCAAACAAAATTTACAACGGGGCTGCAATTAAGAAAAGTCTTGAGGCTAAAGCGTAATGTAATTGGTCGACGAACAATTATTGTAGAGCTTTATTTGACCCTTTAGGGAAGATAAGCTTCTGTATTGGTTACTAAAAATAATAAATTTGAAGAATGATTATTCAATTTTGTGATATTAATGTAAACATTAATCATTTATAACAAATGGGTTATTTTAAATTTTTGAATGTTATTTTCAATTCCGATCTGTATTTTGTTTAGAAAATTTAGGGTCTTTGGTCAGGGAAAGTCAGAGGAGATTTAGGGATCCTTTCTTTACATTACATTTGTGTTAGTGTGCAGAAACTTGTTAACTATTTAATCCAAATATAATGGGGTGAAAAAATGTATATATAAGAATATACTTCCGAATAATCTTGGAAAAAAGAATGGAAAATCAAAATAATGGAGTAAACACATCTAATGCTCTTGTTTTGAGATATAATATAAGTTTACAACAGGAATCCGGCACACTATTACAGTGGTATTCAAACTGTTTTTTTTCACTCATCCTCAAATATAATTTATTTTCAACTTTGTACCCGCGGTTGTTGTTGTATAGTGTTAACTATACATAATCTATAATCTACATCAAAAATAAATAAAATAAACTATATTCAAATAGTATATTAAATAAAAAGTTTTAAATTTTATATTATAAAGTTTTAAATTCTAGATACATAACTTCTAAATACATAACTTCTAAATATTTTATTATTTAATACTTATAATGTGTTTATTTTACTACCGCGTCTTACTACCTGTTCAGTTAATACGCATATATGATAGTTACTCTAATGAGGTAGGGATGAGGAAGGAAGCATTTTTGAGATAATCTACCCACATTTTCGTGAGAGGAGAGTGGGAAATCAATCAGGGAAAACCACACTAAGTAGACCCGATTAGGGTTCAAGCCCCGATATTCCTGTCATCAGAAGGTCACTCCAACATGAGAGTGATATCTTAGACCATTATGTCACTGAAGCGTGTGTCTCATAAATAAAAACTGTGGAGGTTCTGCTTACCCGCCTCGGTGGCGTAGTTGGCTAACGCGCTAGTCATGTTGAGCCCGACTGCCGAGGACGGGGAGATCGAGGTTCTAATCTCGGTCGGGTGAACTGGGGGTGGTTTTCCTTAAATTGTTTTCCACTCTCCCTCCACGCAAATGCGGGTTCACTTCCTCTATTCAACCTTTCCAATTCCTAATCCATTAGCGTAATTAGTACTTAAGCGTATAACCCGAACGGTTAGTAAGACTCGGTGCTAAATAATAATAATAATAATAATAATAATAATAATAATAATAACGTTCTGCTTGTGAGGATTTTTCATTTGCATCAACATGATACATTTTAATCCTACTATTGTAGCAAATATTGGTCACACATATAAGTTCCTTCATTATTAGGACTACTTTATTGTGTAATAATTATCTTCAGTACTAATATAAATAAATTATACCTCACTGAAATAAATATAAATCTATCATAAACAACAACACACAGCCTATTATAAGTCATCTGTGTAGTGAAACACAACATGATATTATGTCGGTGAAGTTTCCGGTTACACCCAGAACAGGATCTATAATTTATATTTTATCTAAAGTTGGTAGATAGTCTCTTTGGGTTGACAAGAACAAACCATGTTTATAAAGCTTGTTGTATCCTTGAACGTTAGAGAGAACATATATACTACTTTTCTCTTCGTCAACAATATCCTGTCCTTGATGCTCTTGGCAAACTTTCTATTTTATTTTTATTACGTAGTCTCCTGAAAGGACGTTAAGTATCCCCCCTCTCACTTTCTAAGACTCATTCCACCCCCTCACACTTCACCGAAGAATCGTTTTTCACAAACGTTCTAATTGTCCTGGATAAGAGTTGGGAGGCTAATAAGCTCGCGAGCCACGCGTTACGTCACACTCGGCCCTCCCTCATCCCTTGACCATCCTCAACAAAACGAGCTACCTGGCAACTTTATTGCTGTCCCAATTTCAGGTTTGGTATTCACACTAATACTACAGTCACTTAGGCAGGGTCCTTTGTAGTGATAATGTTTTAAAAGTGAAACTTCAAGAGGAAAAAAACAAACTTATGTAAACTTGATGTTTAGAAACTTATCTTACAGAGAAAGGAAAGAAACATTTTGTGGGGCTGCACTGCTTCAATATTTTATTTTGAACACCTGCCCTCTAGTTTTGAAAACGGTTCGATGTTTCTTTAATTTGATAGTTATGTAAGAAATAAATATCCAATTTCCCATCACACCAATCTGGTTTATTTTGTAAGATATTTATGAGACAATCTTCACACAATTTGGGTTCCCTTTCTAATGCCAGAATTTGTCAGGACATAACTTAGAGCCCTAAAAACTGAATCAAACTTACATAGGAACCCGCTTCGGTGGTCGCATGGTCTAAGAAAGCCTTGGGCAAATTACGACCCGCAAGCCGTATGTGGCTTGTCACGTATTTTTATGAGGCCCGCAAACTATATCTACTAAAAATATTATGTAAGCATAAACTATTTGTATTCAATACACAGATAAAAATTTGTAAGACACTTTAAGAATCTTAATTACAAAATTTACACTTGACGTAAATAAGTGATCAAAAAATGTAAAAATTGCATTCATCTAATTGAGTAATTTTATTGGAAAACCGTTTATTTTTCATTATTGTCTTTCTGTTTTATGTTGTCTGTATTTTTTTAAACACTAAATTGCGTCTACCAAAAAATCATACTGTATTTTATCAGGCAACCCATTTTTATATTAACATTCTCAATACTGCCCTTCTACCGATAAAATTTGCTCAGGCCTGGTCTAATGCATCTCATTCGCAATAGGTTGGATTTCCTAATTCTAATAGATCGGATACGTACCCCGGTCGGGTGTCTTGAGGGTGGTATTTCCTCAATGGTTTCTAGCTCACCAACCACGCAAACGTGGGTACATACAAAAAGTTAATTTTTTAAATCGGCGAAAATTTTACTTTTGGATTTTTTCTTAAGAGCAAAAACCAATGATATACCTTAAAGTTATAAAGGTAACTGACCCTGTGGTTTAGTTATCAATGCACCTAGCTTCGAACATATAGGTCCCAAGTTAAATTCCCGGCTGGCACCATGGGTAATTTTTCCGAAAGGTAGATCATCTCAATGGTCACCAGGGTTTGGTTGATTAGTCCTAAATTAAGAATAAGCTCATTTCTGTTTCCACGCCTTCATAATCATCATCATCATTACATCATCTCATTACGGCTACGACCTGTAGAAAACCTCCATTGGTGTTCCCTGGGCAACGTTCTGTGCCACCAGAGCGGCTAATAGTCTACACACACAAACGTCCGAACCAGATCATATATCTCTTTTGGGCAAAAGTGTGATTACGCTTAGTTTAAAAAAAAAACACTTACATTTTTGTGTATAATGCTGAAAATCTGGGTGTTCTCGAAGCTGTGTAAATATAGTTCTTACACTTATTGAGAAAGTTAAAAAAAAACATTGATTTATACCGGACTATATTTAACTTATATTGTAATAGTTACAAGAAAGAGGGATTATTTTTTCTCAATGACAAATTTTTAGTACAATTTATGTATGATCTTATATAATTTATAAAGGCTTATTAAATCATTTTAGTTGGTTGTGGTTCTACATAATATATCTTAGCCTATTTATTCAATTATGATTAAATATTGAGTATAGTAGTTATAGCGAGAATAAAAACATGTACATATTTGAAATAGCCAACAATATTTTTACTATGTTATATCAACCAGTGTATCGTTGCCGCAATGATTGCATATTATTACCGTGCTAAAATGTATTAAAAAATGTTTACTCGGAAAAGTTATATTAATGAGGCATCACTCGACTTTCAAGTTAGACGTTTAACCGGTAAAGCCTATCAACTTTCAGCGTTAAGTTTCAAGCAAAAAATATATTTTTCCACTTCACACCACGGTGATAACTCTAAAAAAGACTCCTCTCCTAGATCTTTTTATCTATTTGATGTACCGTACCACTTATGTAAAGATTGAATTATTATTTGAAGGCAAATATACATATTTTACTTAGCGATGCATAATTATGCACTAATCAGAGTTTCCATCAATTATAAATGCTTTTTATGTTTCATTTATAAATGTTCACTTGACTGGGGATATTTCACAGGCTATTCACTAAATATTTAAAATATTAAATTATTTCCAAAATTTTAATATAACATTTAAAAATCTTTTATCCTCCTCAACTTCCGCCTTCCCTCTTCAAACTTTTCTCTTTAGTCTACAAAATATCGTCTTGAAGCTTGATCTATCTCTATTCCAAAATCATTTAAATCTCGATTGACACCCTTTTCGCGAAAAAATAAAAAAAAATCGCCAGTTCTACTACTTCTCTCCCCACTCACCTCGAGTATACACATCCCGCTCAGTACAGAATTTCTCTCTCCTTCCCTAGGGACAACTTCCAGGGTTGAAGAGGGAAACTAAAAACTTGCCATTCTCTTTCAGTTCCTTTCTCTTGTCGAGGAGACTATCCCCCATTTTCATTGGTTAGTTGTCAGACACCCTAACTCAGTCTACATCTAGTTGGACCACTGAAATAAGGAACCTAAGGTTTGATTCCCAGCACGCATAAAAAGGTTTTAGCGGTAAAATTAGGGCTTCCAAGATGGGGATTGACGGCCTAGAATTTTAGTTTGTAAGTCGTACGTAATCATTTGGTTCAGAATATGCACGCTAAATACTTCAAATAAAAAAAAAAAATCAATCAAGTGTTACTACACAGCTCGATTTTAAAAATAATAATTTTATTGAGTCCTATCCCATTGTTATTGGCTCTTTAATTTAAGGGGTAAGGATAAAGAATTTTTTTTAAGAAGTAGGTAAATCTACAGTATAATGGAGAAAGAATGTGAAAAATCCCCCCCAAGGGCACCTAACCGATATTCAAGCCTCTTTGACAGTGGCAGTACATTATATTGAGAGCCTGGCGTCTTAGACCATGTGATCACTATGGGCACTTAGAGTCCATTCGCCACTAGAGTAGTGATGATTGACAGATATCAGAAGATATTTTCGCAAACATTGGTTAAAAGTCACTAATGTTCACCCATATGGAGATAATTATTACTTTCTTAGTAGTACTACTGTATATTATCAATCAAAAGCGTCAATAGGCGAAACCAACAATAGTTATTAAGGATTACTGTATAATAGGCTTTTTTGTAGCTTATTGAAAGAACAAAATATATTAATAAACCTAGGCCTAATATGTTTTTTGTTTCGTGGTTGTAGCACCAAGAGTACATGAGTACATAAAGTACATGAAATAAACTAAAGGTATTAAAGTCTCATTTGTGTCTTATTTTATAACTGGCCATCAAAATAAATAAACGTGTTTTTATTTCCCAGAGAAAGAGCCATACAAAATATTAGTTTCGATATAAAAGTTTTTACTATGTAAACACATGCGCACAAATACAAAGACAGTTTATATGACGTCTTAAAGCAGCCTTCATTTTGTCTGGTTTACCATCTTAATTTGTGAAGATAAAGCATACTTTTGTAAGATTTACTTTTTAGAGCATTTTTAAATGAAGTACAGACGCCGCTTCCACAAAAAAAGAAACATCCAAACGGTTATTTTCTGAGGTTCGTGTTTTAATAATGTAAAAACGATTAAAAGAAAAACTTAAATTAACTCATTAAAAACAAATCGTTTGTTGTGAAAGTTTTGACCACTAAAAGTGACAACAACTCAACATATGGTCTGGTAGATCAAATGGTTTGGCCAATATATACTTGAGAGTATATCTGATAACTTCTTATAGCTTTCAGCAACTACCACTCCAGTGGAGAATGTATTCTTATCATCTTGATAAATGATTGGGTAGAAGTCAAAGTGAAAAGATTTCTTATAAATGTTTAGTTCATTCACTTTTAGCAGCAAAACTATAATGGAGACATTTATTTACCATACTAATATCTCGGTGGGATTTTCTAACCTACAATAGCTACAAACAAATGAGCATTGTGTAACGTTACAAAATAACTTGTGTTTTTTCAAATGATGATTTACCAAGCACAAAATAAACCACGACTTGAACGGTTTGGTTTTAATTTAAGATTAAAATGGCGTAACCGAGAGAAAATAAAACATACTCGCCAGGACAAATAAGATAAGTGAGGAAAAACAACCTTCACTGAAAATGTCTGGGTTTCGAATCCTGGGCTAGGGTCCAAATATAAAATCGAGCCATGATTAAAATTATCTATGCAAATGGCAGGCTTATCATACATCAAGTGTTGAGGGGGAGTTACCTGGGAAGGCTGTCGCAGGGGGGATGGAAGGACAGAAATCGATCATTTAGATATTCTGGGGATATTTATTTTCCAAATTGTGATACTAATAATATAGATGGTTTTAAGTCACATTTTAAAGATACTAAACTTGAGGCTACAAAATAGGAACATGAGGTTTTCTGACGCAAGGGAACTAAATGGAACTTTCCTAATACACATTATCAAATATAGAGTTTATCTTTTGAAACTTTTTTAAAAAAATTCTAGTTTCATTTAAATAAAATATTAGAGATTTTATGAGTCAAATATATTTGCAGTTCACTTTGAACGCTAGCTACGCATTTTATTTTTGAACACGTATCAATTTTTATTATTATAAGGGCTCATAAAAGATACAGTATAGCTTGAAATACCTATAGCTCATGATTGCTACCAGACATTTTATTTTAAACATATAAACAATATCCTAAATTTTAGGTTTTATAATTTCCTCATAATTTCCTCCAAAACACTGATTATGTTAAGTTAATGTTCTAAATGTTCACCTTAAGGATTATTAAAGCAAATATGGTTAAACATATAGAATATTAGATTTTTGTTTCTAAAGAAATAAGTTGATCAGGGACTGCTTTTAAAATATTCTTTGATATAAAAATAACCTCAATGTTTTCATTAAAGTTTATTTGAATTTTATCAATGGACGATTTAAACGTTTATAAATATTTAAGTCTATTTTTTAATAGGAATGACAGTAGTTAGGGAAGTTCGCCAACAAGATTTAGCTTGAAATACGCTTGTACAGTATTTAAACGTTAGTCTGTATTAAATAAACTATATATTTTGACACAAAACATACAATTCAAAACTATCAACCAATCAAAAATCACTTAAGTAAAAAATAAAACACTATTTTTTATGACAGAATTGAGTTGGATAAACATACAACTTACTGATCTGAGGATTGGATGCTGTGCAGATTAACCCCGTGTCCACGGCACCCGAAACCTCTACGCTTGCAGCTTGCTGGGTCTGGCTGTCACCACTAAGTTTGATGTCTGTATCAGTAGCTACCGTTCACCAGGCCTGTTATTGGAACAGCTCTTGGACTCGTTAAGGGGTGAGAGGGAGGGGGGGGCCTAGAGAAAGTTTTATGTCTCCCTAAAAATCCCCCTTCACCCCTCCTTTATGGGGTCCTGGGTGGGTAGCAAAGACACCCCAAACCTTAGGGTCCCTGTTTGTCGGAGTAATAAAGCATGGCTACCGGCATACACACCCTGGCAGAAAGATTGTGTCACATGAAATACAGTGTGTTCCTTAATTTTATTTGGCACAGCTTGAATTGTAGTTCCAACACTTAAAGTGTGGGATGAAAGAAGTACCAGTCTCTTATGATGACAAACTTGAAAGGAATTATTTAAAACAAACCAGTCTATTAGTAGTATTTATTTTTTCAAACTTTCAATCATAGTACAATAATACTTTAAAAAAAATTGTATCGGGATCATTGCAACTTATCTCTGTAGAAGAGGTTCACAACCAGTTGCACGTGTACCCCCAGAGTTACGTGTCCTATTCATTAAGGGTACCCGAAAATAATTTTATAGGTAATTTTTCTCTTGTCCTTAATTAACTTAATTTAAGCTAAATATAGGCTATATAAAAAAGTGTGTAATATGAAACACTCACAGGGATCTCACAAATTATATATTTTCATTTAAATATAAATGTTGTATTCTGAATCAGGTTTTTTCTATCTTTTTATGTGTTAGCTTCAAACAAATTCTACTCACGTCACCTGTGCAGTTTGTAAAAATGTGCGGATTTTTGAACCTGCTCATATAATATATATTTACTCTTTATGCTTAATCAATATAACATGCTTTTTTCCTAAGTTGAGTAGTTTAAAAAAACATCTGTACCTCTAGGGAAAACCATTTAGTTAATTAATTCATTTATTAACTTATGTAAGTAATTAATAATAGTAATACTTAGCACTACGTCTTACTACCTATTCGGGTTATACTTAAGTATTAGTTACTCTAATGGGCTAGGAATTGGGAAAGTTGAATAAAGATGAAGTGAACCCTCATTTGCGTGAAGGGAGAGGGAAAAACCATTTATGAAAAACCACCCCCAGTTCACATGAACGAGATTCGAACCCCGTCCTCAGCAGTATAGCTTAACACGAAACTTGCGCGTTAGCTAACTACGCCACCGAGGCGGGTATGTAAGTAATTACAAATATAACTCTTGGGTTACAAGAGATAAGTGTTTTTGGATTGAAGGGCTACCCAAACTAAAAAAAAATATTGAAAATCCTTGGCTTACAGAAAAGAGACCAAAATTGTTGTTAAAAGCTACATGTTGAAAGAGATGTATTATTGTATATTCTACTAGTTACATTATAATATATAAATCAATTTTTTTAAATAATTTTTTTTAACACTTCGTCTTAGTACCCGTTTGGTTTATTCGCCTATGTAGGATATTAATTACGCTAATGTATTAGGAATGAGGAAGGTTGAATTTAGAGGAATTGTACACGCATTTGTATGGCTATTGGAAAAACCTTTAGGAAACACCACCCTCTGTACATCTAACCAAGATTCGAACCCCAATCTCACTGTCATCGGCAGTCTAATCTATTGCGAGAGTGACGTCTTATACCATGAGGCTACTGAAGTGGGTTAAAGTCAATTAAATAAATTCAAGGTTATTAATAATTGTTTAGTCTATTTATAGTTATCAGAGATGGCTAATACGACGTGTCTATCCCTTGTAATTGTAGATTCTGTTCAATTCCCGAGCTGGGTGGACTTGGGTGTTTTAAAAACTTGGATTTTCATTGAGCTTTGTTCAAATTTTTTTTCAAACGTATGGTAACGGATTTTATAAGTGCTCTTCTGTTCCATCATCTGTCCTTAAGGTGCGGCCGAAGGGAGCGCAAGTATTTTACAGTTTTCATAAAATTAAAATTTGTTGGCAAAAATAAATCAAATATTTCTCCAGTAGCAACATAGAGTTTAGTTTTCTGCACATGGTAATATCAACAGATCTTGAATATCTGTCAAGGGTGTCCTGGAATGTTGTCAAAACTTTTTAAATAAAGAGAAAATGTTTTGACAAAATTCCAGTACAACCTTGACAGATATTCAAGATCTGTTGATATTAACATGTGCATAAAACTAAACTCTACGTTGCTACTGGAGAAATATTTGATTTATTTTGCTCAAAAAAATGTAATGTTATAAAAACTGTTAAATTACTCGCAATCCCTTCTGCCGCACCTTAAGTTAGTGCTAAAAGTTGTGGAAGATCATTTAGAAGTGAAACACTAAATATCGCATACCACTGATCTTCTAAATATATATATATATATATATAATACAATAAAATCTTGAATGAAAGATCTAGGTTTGAATTCTTATCGAATGCATTGTAGGTGTTGTCTTCCAAATGTGATCTATAGTTGGGGTTTTTCATTCCTTCTTTAAGCTAATGTGGCTGCATCAGGCCCGTATACATCATTTTATTTCAGGGGTGGGGCCTCATTCTTAAAATACTGTCCGACGACGACTGTCATCTCAAGACTAAATAGTGGGGGGACGGGGGCGGACGAATCTGACCCATAAGGACCCCCAGCAAATAAGTTTTTAAATTAATTTAAATAAGACAGATACCTCTTTTAAGTATATATAATCTAAAGTGGATTAGAAAGTTCTCATGATTGTCCAACAGATGGAAGCACTAGATCAAATTGAGTTAAAAATTAGACTTTACCCTTTTTTACCTTTTCTCCTTCATAATAAAACCAACCATCCGTATCGATGGTCACGCAGACTTATGGCTCAAGCTCGTCTGATCTTGATGGGACCTAACTCTGGCCGGGTGCAATCAGGGTGGTTTTCCCTTAGTGGTTTTTCACTCTCTCTCTATATATATATGAAAATAAGGATTTATTTCCTACAAAATCAACATTTATCATTCTTAAACGATCAATATAATAAAACGTGGATAGTCCGGACGGGTAGTAAGGCTCCGTGAAAATAAGAAATCCATCAAGCAAGCCGAATTAATGCAGGCGTCACCTTGAATCGAACTTGTATACCTTGAATTTCTAAAAGTCACCCTCCACTTACCTATCAAGGAGACGTACAGTCCGATTTGGAAAGAAAGAAATTAAAAAAAATAATAATCGCGTAGCACCTCTACTATCCGAACTAATTATGACGTAGGCTAGCCCGGTTCATATTGTCGAAAGTCCAGATAATGGATCTTTTAGAACAAAATAAAAAGAGGATTTTACACAAAAAGACGTCACCCACTGTTTTACGACTGGTGATGTGTTGGGATCATCCCGATAAGCGAGATGTTACAGAACTTCCTCCCCCCTCCCTGCTAAGCCTTTTGAAGTGAAACACTCGGCCGACATCCTCTCTTGGATACTCGTTATTTACTGTTGTGGTTCGTTTCTCATATGAATTGATTGTATTTAACATGATAAGAACCAGTCTGCCCACCTCATAAACTCTGAATTTAGCGAAAACGGCTGCTGCGATAGTAGTCCGGATAGCCTGTCGTCCAGATAGCTGGTGTCTAGAAAATCGAAGTTCTACTGTACTTAAATAATTTAAAAGTATGTATGTCAGGTCTAATGATATGTAGCTGTCACGTTTAGTACCTATAAAATAGCACAAATAATATAGTAAGATGCTATAAATGTTGAGAGATAAGATTTGCTATAGCTCCTTCCTACCATAACCACACTGCACCTAAATGAACCTTGTTGTGTGCTTGAGAACAAGTTTCATACGTGGAACCCGACAAAAGGAGCCGCGGTTCCTCAAATCCCATAGAGACGTCATCCTCAGTCTACCCATACTCCGACTGGACGCCCCGTGGGGCCACCCCCTGTCATGGCGGCTCCTAACTCCCCCGTCACACACCCCCTTAGTCCCCCCTCCAAGCAAGGGTGACTCCATCCACCCTACCCTTCTCATCAAGCCATCAGGACCTTTATACTGACTCACTGTACTGCTGAGAAATGCTGCATCAGCGGGGGGGAGAAAATGGAGGGGGACCGTTCCTACTTCTCCTCTCCTGCTTATTTCCTGGCCTGTTCCTTGAACGAGGGGGGAAAAAAAATCAAAGCAAAGAAGTACAAACTCGCCAAACTTTGTCGCATCCAAGAAAGACCAATGTTTTGAAAGCAGACAGCTAGCTTTTCATATTGGTTCGAAATCTTCGGTAGTCGAGAAGGCTATCTGGATTCTTACGACAAAATTAACACACAAACTTTCTTAATTTTTGAATATCAAATAGTAGGCCTACATTTTGGAGGTCAAGTACATCCAATTCTCTTGCATACTGACATATCTGACAACAAAATATAGCTACCAAGTCCATTTTCACTTATTAATTCGTCTAAAAGAGCAATCTGCAGCTGTCACCTTAAGTACATATTATCAAAGTATACTACTATAGTAATAGTAATAATAATAATACTATAAATACTATAAAAATTAAAATTATTTTTAATCTTGGCCGCATGAAGTTTTTTTAAAAGGTGATCCAAATGTTTATTGGTAAGAAAATCCAGGTATACTTGTAGTCTAATTTGTAAGGATTATTCCCGTGTCCATGTATAATTTTTCAACTTAATCGAATATAGTCATTTACGGCCTATTTCTTCTATTATATCAATCCATCCCCCAAGCTTCGCCTTTCATATATACTTAATTGTGCTTTCTTCCGTTCCCTAAGCTGGTTTGGTTTGCCTGTGACGAGAAGAGCAGGGTTCCAATCCCAGTCGGTTTGTTCAAGGGGCATTTTTATTTTTCCAATCTTCTTCCACGAAAATACTAGCACATTTCCTGTTAGCTATGCCACTATTAATCCAAAACCTATTGGTTTAGTTGAGTTCAGATAGCCCAAACATTTAATAGGACTCGGTGCAAATATAATATTTGTATGTTTCTTTAAGAAACTATTAAGTTATAGTTTAAAAATAGGTTTTAATATTATTATTTTCATTTAAAATATTTTATTTTCGCTGTCAATAGTTTATCTTACTAAGTTACTTAAATTAAGACATTGTAAAAAAACTTAATAAAAGGAATTAATCAAACAAATAAATAAGACTAAATTGTGATTGTGATTTTTTACGGGGCCCCACCCGGAATCACACCAGGCGGAATATTAAATGATATTGGAAATTTTGGACATTAATAAAATAAAATAAACCATTCTCAAATATTCAAAAGTTAAGTCATGTGATTTGCAGCTGTAAATATTCATAAGATAATATATCTATACGTGTGAATTAACACTAATAATAAATTAAAATGTTATCAATTCTGACAGTAAAATAAAAGGGAGAGGGTTCTAAAAATTCTTTTTTACTAGAATCCTACTATACGTAGGCTCGTAACATAACATGATACAATTAAGGGCGGCAAGATAAGAGAATAATGGCTAATTATATGATTAAAGATCAAACTTTGTACATACGTAGACACGAGAATTGAGGGAATCTATGTAATCATGGTTTGACACAATTCTTCTCGCTTGAAACAATTAATATAATCATAGCGCGTGCGCGCACACTACACACACACCTTACACTCACACATGTATAATAGCCTACAATAATTGTTTTAGTCCCGCGTTCTAAAATTGTATATATTATCTTAACATGTACCTACGTTTCATTTCTTATTCACTTATAATCTAATTATAATAGAAATGGCCTTTTTAAAATAACAAAAAATTTTTTTTACAGTCAACTTTGAACAAATTTTACTATATTATTACTGTTACTTATAAATAGGATTGCTAATATAGTTATATTAAAATTTACAGCTAAAAATCACATGAATTGACGTATGAATATCTGAAAATCGATAAATTCAGATACAAGCTCCTTTCAAACCTAACCCAAACAATTATTCCGCAACTTACAATTTCTAAGAAACTGGACTCTCTCTTTCAGCAGGAAACCCATATCGTATGAAAAAGAGAGGCCAAAGCAGAAATAAGCGCGTTAAATCTCTTATTCATAAAATAGGCAAAAACTAACAGAATAGGCAATAATAGGCACTATAAAATGAACACATTGTACTCGTAATATCATTAAATTCATCAATATGTCAACTGTCTATGTTTTATGACCAATGAAAAGAAAAGTCAAATAGGCAAAATCCTGTCCCTAACAATTAGATTCGTTTGTAATTCTTGTGTGTGTAAACAATGTAGTTTTATTTCAGTATCGGCAGTTTAAAAAATGCTTCTAGCAATAAATGGATACATAGACCCTTTATATTTGTAACCAAACTTGATAACGAATGTAAAGGGGACCTATTATAGGACATCGAGAATATGATTTGATCCCAGCCAGTTTATTAAATAATCTAATAATTGCATGTGCAGTCAATCTATCAGTCAAATATTGCTATTATTCCGTGTCGTGGAATGTTTCCGGGGTAGCAGAGTTATTTGAAATTGTACTTGTGAATTGGTCTCATCACTCAGTAGGACATTTATTGGTCAAGTATTAACGGAAATACATTACCAATTAAGGCATGTAGAGAAAAGTCTACGCATGAATGGTCAAGTAGAGGACTGGATGAGGAAGAATCATAAGCACATGGCGAGTTTCCAGCATAACCAGATCTTGTTAAAACTTTACCTGTGATGTGCTCTATCCCCATTTAACCAAAAATACCTAAGATATCTCACATGGGAATGTATTATAACAGATCAATAATTAATGTTTTACTGAATCACGAGACACTCAGGAAAATGTAAAATAAATACTTGTACACCATGAAAATATGACGCTGGAGAAGACTTGAAAACATCACCGGGCAGACATGGTGACAAATGCAGAAGTTCAAAGAAGAATGGGTGAGAAAAGAACCATTTTGGATGCAAATATTCGGTACAGAGTAAACGGGATCGGGCACTTCCTTAGAATGAACTGTCTTCTGCACGACGTCATAAAATAAAGGTTGAGGGAAGGATGACTTTAAGAAGAGGAGGATTCAAATATTGTATTACTTGAAGGAAAAAGAAAATTATGGGATAAGAAGGAGGGGGCAGAGGACAGGGTGCATTGGCGGCCTAAGTTCACTGATAAAAGGAATGGACCTGTCGTGAGACCTAATACAAAAGAGTAATAGTAATAATAATAATAATTATTATTAGCACCGCGTCTTACTACCCATTCGGGTTATACGCACTAATGCTAATGCGTAATGGAATGGTGATTGTGAGATGAAATGGAGGACCTACAGTTTAACGTGGAATCCGAACCACGGGGAGGCCTGGCATTCCACACATTCACAAGTTGTGATTAATACACGTCTTGCCAGAGGTAAAGGAAGGGTTTGGCAATCAGATTGAGGATTGAACCCCGGTTGGACCCAGCCCAGAAGTCCGACACCTTACTCTTAGACCGCCAGGTCACCCAATATAATAATAATAATAATAATATAATATTAATAATAATAATAATAATAATAATAATAACATATTACAGGTAGAGTTTAAAATAATTCTGATAACCATATTGTCTATGTGCTGTCCTAGGTTGATAACCGTATGTTGAGAAAGTTCATGTTAAAGAAAATCTGATAAATAAATTACCATAAATTAGATCTTATCTCCCTTTCTTTCTCTTTAGGACAGACTGATGTAAAATTACTAGCACGTCATTCAATCCTGCTTTATAATAATGCGACTAAAAGACCGTTTATAAAACCACTACTAACAGGTTTGGCTGGATATATATTTTTTTAGATAGTTCAAGTGTTTTAGTTCTGTTCCTCTTCGAGGTACACAGCTTCTTCTTGCTTCCCACGATGTTTTGCACCGGAGGAATGTAGGTAGCCAATAGAAGAAGGGTATTTAAGGTAGTCAAGCATACCACCATAATTGTTTCGCATTTCCCACGTTATAGCTATTTTTTTTTAGTAGAGAAGCTACTTGTACAGTTATTAAATTAAATAAATTAAGACTATCAAATTACAAGTTGTGCAAGTTTTAGTTTTTTTTTCCTTTAGTCCTTTCCAAACATGTTAGAATTAAACTTTTTTTAAAATAAGATATTTCTAGCTGACATTGAGGCAACCTGTTATTTACTTTAATATTTAAAATGAATAGGCCTAATAACAAAGATAGTTCAGTAATAAAATATCTGATTTGAACAACAATTGTCAACGACTTAATGTGTTTAATATAAAGCTGAGGGTGGCTTTCCCACAGTGGGGTCCTATTTTCTCTTTCTAGTCAAATTATGGTGCATTTCCTGGATCCTCTTGTGAACTACCTAGTAATAAAATCGATGATGAATCTTGAATAGACTTACCTTTCCGATGTAAGCTAACTATTGAAATTCAAACCTATACCCTAAATACGTTAGGAATGAAGTGCAGGAGAAAATCACTGATGTCAATATATTCGGAAATAGGCCTAATTATTGTGTGATTAGTAATACTATATTATCAATAAAAATTGTTGTCAAACTATTCGAATAAAATTTCAAACAATTTTTGCAATAAATAACTTTCTGGCAGGTGTCACCTATAATCCCACCGTAGGTAGTCTAAAAAATACTTTATGAGCAATTTTTTGGGAGCACTATCTTTTCAGGGATTGACTACCCTAACTATTATAACAATTTTTGAGGGAGTACTTGACTTTTGAATATCCATACCTCTTAAAATAGTAAAGGATAGGAAGGTCTATAATGGAACATTTTAATGACATTCACTAGCATTTCCTATTAGAAAAGACGGAAAACCGAAAACGGAATAGGCCTAAATCATGTTCGTAACACTTTGTCGGGATTGAACCCCTGTGCCAGAAGTTCAAACCAACATATTCTTCACCTAACTCTTTGGTGTGTCAATATTTCACATGTTTTGAATTTACATTAATATTGTAATTTTATTCATATGTTGGTATATCTCACAGCACAAACTAGCCAAATATATATTTATGCTATATGATTATTATATTAAAAACTAGATGGTGTAACCACTCTTCGCACGGGGAATCTATAAAGTAGCTTTATTATTTTTAGTATATAAAATACCACAGGGAATATCAACCAAATCTTAAATTATGTTTAAACATTCATTTTTTATTGGTTTAAATTGTGAGACAAAACGGGAAATTAGGCTGACTAATACATAATGTCAAAATTGGATGTTTTAAAAGCTGACATTTATTTTGAAGATTAAGTTATAATCTCTCTGTACACAATATTTTGAACTTTTGCCTGTTGGTGCTAAGAAAAAAGAAAGAATTGTCACAGAATAAATAATTAGTTGTTAAAGGGTTCTAATTAAATCTAGTCAAAATATTTTATCATTTTCTTACCGTATTTATTTAGTTTAACTCTTTACCCCGTTAACCCCTTTTTTTAAAACCCATTTTACCCTTTTTTCACTTTTCAGACTTTTTTAACCTCTTCACTCTCTTTACCTAAATATATAACTTTCACCTTTTTAGCCGTGCTTCCCCTATTTCCTATTTTTACCCTTTTTAATTTTCCCACCCCGTTTACGCTTTTTATTCCACTAGCCTTTAACCTTTCTTTCTCTTTTGACCACTTTTTATTATTTTTACATTTTTATTTATTTTACCCCTTATAACCTTTACGAACTTTTTTATTTCTTTATGATCTACTTTTGCCCTTTTTACAATTATTGTATTTTTGCTCTTTTTGATTAGATTTATTTTTACTATTTTTACCCTTACCATAGTAGGCTACTATACCCTTTTTACTCTATACTCTTTTTACTTTTTTGTTATCCTATTTAAACTTTCTACCCAGTTTACACTTTTTACCCCGTTTACTCTTTTTTGCCTTGTTAACCTTTTTCTCGTTTTACCCCTTTTGGCCCTTTCGTGTCTTTTTATTATTATTTTTACCTTTATTTATTTTACCCTTTTAATCTTTATACTTTTTTATTTTTATGATTTACTTCTGGCCCTTTTACCATATATATAGCTATATTCCCCCCCCCTTTTTTTTACAAATTTGCTCAATAGTACCCTTTTTGACATTTTTGTTATGTTTGAACTTTTTGTAATTTTTGCCTCTTTGATTATATTGCCTTTTTTGATTTAATTTACTTTTACTATTTTTATTATGTTTGGCCTGTTCGACGTTTCTACCATATTTTACATTACTTAGCCGATTTATCCCCGGAGAAATATTCTAGGGTGTAAAGTTAAAGTTGTAAAAAGGGCACAAAGGGTTTAGGGTATAAAGGGTGGACGTTAAAAGTCTACAAGTAAAGAAAGGTACTAATACATAAAAAACTATTTATTGGTGATAAATCTGAAGATTTAACAAATTGATATAGTAATTATCATGGTGACATAATAAAAAGAGTTTGTTTTAGATACCAAACAGTTCTTGTTTACTCTCCATGGCCACCAAACTATATTACGAATTGTATGAAATTTAGTAGTAAAGCTTTATTGCGGCGTTAATATTTCTTATTTTTTTTCTGGCTTAATTTCTGACCTCTGTTTGGCATAGATAGTTCTCACTGCTCATGACAGACACACATACTCTTCATTTTATTAATAGACTATAGACTCAGTAACCGCTTTTGTAGTCACGTGGTCTAAGGCGTCACTCTCGCAATATCCTGAAATACTAATTTCTGGTATATCTGGGTTAGAATTCCAGTCAGTCAAGGTATTTTTCTCTAAATGGATTTTCACTCTATTTCCACGCAAATGCGGGTATACATCTTCTTAGTTCAATCATCCCAATCCTTAACACATTTGAGAAAATAATACATATGCGTATAAACTGAATGGATAGTATGTTGCAGTGCTAGAAAAAAATCAATAATTAATGTTCATAAAAATTAGAGATGTCGGTCACCTTAAGATTTCCCTTAATAAACTTATTAGTGACCAATAGAATCCACGTTAGTATACCTTACTACAACCGACGTGAAAAATTGTTTTTTTTTTTTTTTTGTCTGTGTATCTTCTACGGGTTTACGTAAAGGGCGTCGCCTTAGTGCATAAGGTCCCCTCACCGTCGAATAATTCTTCTGAGTGGTTTTTCATCCCCTACCGTCCTCCCTTCCTCTCTCTCCCTCTCTATCTCAAGGTCCCCCACCTCCCTCACACAGTATTACACTTCCGCGTTCTCTTACTTCTGTATTCTACTCCCTTTCTTAACTAAACTTTTTTTTTCTTGTCGCTCCATTATATAGGCCCTACATTCTTTGTGTATCTTTGTTTCACTTCCCTACTAGTCTCTTTTTTTTCATCTTCTTCCCCAAAAATCTTCCGTACTAATCCTCTAGAAAATGTCTTAAGAATATTTCCTTGATTAATTGTCTGTTTCCGCTTCTATGAATATAAGGACTTATGCTGTTGTTTTTTCATCTAAAAAAATATATATAATTTTTTGCAGTAGTTTTATTTCTCTCTCGCCACCTCCTTTTATTTTTTTTAATGCTCACTCTACTGCTTAATATTTATGATTGTTTGCATTTAGGTGTCTGTAATTAATTAAAAGTGTAGAAAAAGTTTTCAGACTTTATATTTAGTTGGTAGTTATCTTTCCAAACCTAGCGAAACTAAATATATTATTATTATTATTATTATTATTATTATTATTATTTAGCACCACGTCTTACTACCCGTTCGGGTTATATGCTTGAGTCTTGAGTACCAATTACGCTAATGGGTTAGGAATTGGGAAGATTGAATTTAGAGGAAGGTAGCCCACATTTGCTTGGAGGGAGAGTGGAAAAACATTTAGGAATAACCACCCCCCAGTTCACCCGACCTAGATTTTAACCTCAATCTCCCCGTCCTCGGCAGTCGAGCTCAACATGAAACTTGCGTGTTAGCCAACTACGCCACCGAGGCGGGTAGGAACGAAAATAATTTAATTTTTTGGTTTCTCTCTTGTTAATAATTTTCTTTGAATTGTGTCATTTTAAGTCAGGTAAATGTTTGTAAGTTTTTTTTTAGATAAAACATTATAAATATCAAATCACATTTTATTAAATAGTTAATATAGGTCTCCAAGAAGTTTATAGTCTAATATTATATATCTACTTGTTTTATAAGTGAGTGATAAAAGTGGTACAAGAGAGAACCTATTTATCTCAATGCAAAAGAAATCGATAAGAAATCCCTCCCATTTTGATATGAGATACACAGAAGCCCGGTTTACAAGAACAAACTTTGTGTGTGTGTGTTTATGTAAGTAGATAATTTTACAAGAGTACTCAACTGTAGATGAATAATTTCCTGTTTGAAAACATGTTAGAAAATAAGTCAAAGAATAACTTTGTTATAATCATGCTTACCTCCCCTACTCCCCAACAATAATGGGTGTGTCCCATTGTGCTCCACACAATATGCAAGATCAATTATTAACTAGTAAAAAAAACTGTAGTCTATAAAAGCAGAGGGAGGGAGGAAAACCCTATATTTCCAATTAAATAATTAATGAAGTAATTTCCTTTTAGTCCCCTTAATCTCATGTTTTCGACACACCATATAGTATCTCTTGATTGTATTGTTCTCTGCCCCGCATTTGCGATCCTCCTCCCCTCCTCCCTACAACCCCTCCTGACATTTCTCCGTGATATCAGGTTGTCCATCTACTCTTCACCCCTCCCTCCTCCTCAACTTTCACATCCAATCAACCTTCCCTTTGAATCATCCCCCCTTCCACCAGTCGTTCTGCCATCACTCAGACCAACGGTTGTCATGGTAACGAACACCCAGACGGACGGTGTCTTTCCTTCTATAGCCTACACACCACGCAGGAACTCTCTAAGGACGTTCATATTTACCCTTCAATTACGTCAAATAAGACATTTTAAATGATATACTTCTTTTTTTTTTGCTTTTTCTCAGCCCCTTGAAGAGACAAGTATTGTTATCGTAAACTAAACAAATTGAACTGGAGATTTTGATAAATGTTGGAAGTTTCATGACCCCCTCCCTGAATCCGAAAAAGTGGTTTTCGCGATGCCGTATCTCAGCCTACAACTGTAACCATTAAACTGATCGGGCTAAGACTTGTCCCCGAGAAGATTTTGAAATTAGATATCTAGCCCTAAAATTAAGAATAGTATACTTAGGAGTCAAAAGAGATAGAGTCGATATTTTCAAATTCCACATTAAAGTTTTTAATTAAATTTCATACCTCAGCATCGTTTAAAATTACAAATAAAATCATCACTTTCATTTTCCCGTGAAAATGACTTAGATGGTACTTTCCAACTTTGATCATGGCTCTGCAAATATTTGAAATATAAAATAACTTATCATTGTAATGTTGTACTTTTATAAATAAAAATCTTTAATATTAAATATATTTTTATAAAACCTATAGTTTACGAGATACAACTATATATATATATATATATATATATATATATATAAATGAAGTAATCTGAAATGATGAATTGATTGCTATGCTCTTTGGAGTAATGTGATACTCTCATCATGTTTCTGAAACAATATACAATATATATTATTTTGTTTACTGTATAATATTTTTAACACCGCATCTCACAAAATATTTGGGCTGTACGCGCATTTAAGAATTTACATTTTGTGTTAGGTATAAGAAAGTATGAATACAGAGGAAGGGTTTTTTTTGCATTTTCATGGATGAAAAGTGGGAAATCATTTAGGTAAAACCACCCTCAGTACACCCGACCGGGATTCAAGCTCCTATCTCCCCATCATCAGCGGTCCATTCTATTACAAGAGTGAAGCCTTAGAATATGTGACCACCAAAGTGGATCACCTTTTTTAAAAACTCAAATTAGACAAAATATATTTACTAGAGGGCCATGTTATTTGCCCCATACTATGCAATCAGAGACAGAAAAATTAGTATGATTTAAAAAATACATTTCTCGCTTGGATCAATGTGTATACATTGTAGCCTCTATAACTATAACTATATATGCCTATAATTACATCGATATTAATAATTGGTAAAATATACTATTTTATTAATCTAAATCTTCATTTTACTTATGAATCTCGAATCAGAATATTAAAAAATTTGGTCCTATATTTAAAAGTTTTAATTAACATACTACCATAGAAAATATTAAAACATAGCTAATTAGCTACCTATAATGTATTTAATTTAACATTGGTAAATTCAATTAAGGGGTAAATAAATGGAGTAGGGTGTAGCTATTAAATATTTCCTCTCATTGTGCAGAGATGGACCACCAATAAGTATTAGAGCTCAAAAACAAATTCTTATTCAAAATCTGAAAATTAAAATCTATATTTTTTTATATCTCAAATATTCTATTTTCTTAAATTCTCGAATATCCTCAAGGAGTCAAGGAATTCGGGGATGTTATATATAATATAATATATATACATATATATTATACAAATTATATATATATATATAACGTAGCCTAGTTCTACATAAGCAACATAGGTTTTAAAATCTCTTACGAATGAGTAGTCTTCGTAGGCCTAATTAATACCCCAAAAGCTAATAAAATAAGCTTACAAAATTAAATAGTATAAAATGTAAAAGCAGTGGAATAACTATAGGGGGACGCAGGTATCAAAATGCTGCAGGCTTGTGATCAAAATGTGGTCCACCATGCAGGCCTGCCCACCAAAAATTAATTTGGTAAGAGATGAAAGTGTTGCTTTTGTTTCCTACAAATCTCACTATTCAATAAAAAACTACTCAATATTTATTTTACCGTGTAATTTCATGTAATACAAAAAAATATATCTTTACATTTTTTTTTTGTAAAATAAACTTTCGTGGGGATCACCGTACCCTCCCAATAAAAGCAAACTTCCCCCCACTAAGAATAGAAAGCACCCTCCCACCAAGAAAAGAAATCCCCCAAAAATCTTATGAGTAGTTGTAGATTATAATAAATTACATTACCACTAAATTTATTACTGGAATTCTTTCATAAATTTCGTAATACAGGTCTAAATTTGGCTAATAAAATTGCCTCTGAAAAGTGGAAGTTAACTATATAACGTAGAATAAAATTGATCTGAATTTGATAAGACAATATTAATAAATACTATAAACAACATTATAATCCATATAAACACTCAAAATTCAAGCAAATCCCCCCTCCCCCCTCTAAAAAGACTTTGAGGAAAATACAGACAATTTCGCAGAGATAAAAGGATTAAGAAAGGAGTTTTAATTGTTTTTTTTAGTCTCTTTGAGTGCTTATATGGATTATAATGTTGTTTATAGTATTTATTAATACAGTCTTATCAAATTCAGATCAATTTTATTTCACCTTATATAGTTAACTTCCACTTTTCAGTAACAATTTTATTAGCCAAATTTAGACCTGTATTACGAAATTTATGAAAGAATTCCATTAATAAAATTAGTGTTAATGTAATTTATTATAAACTACAACTACTCATAAGATTTTTGGGGGATTTCTTTTCTTGGTGGGAGGGGGCTTTCTATTCTTCACGAAAGTTTTGCCACGGCCCATTACTCTCTAGTTATGCCACTATATGAAGGTAATAATGTAATCTTTGCGATGTAAAGTGACGTTTGAGAAGTATCACTAAATTTTAAAAAGCGTTGGTATTCACAGATATTAAAAACCAGATTTTTTTTGTTGCTAACATTGAAAGACGCTAACGTTTGTCCATGTTTTAATCAAATAATTGCAACTTATATATGCCATAAAATATTTGTATTCGAAGCATCAATGATAACAATATAGCTTATTTATAAAACAATCTTACAATTATAGGCTGTAGCTTGAAAAACATAGCTATAAATTTCATCGAAGAAGAAAAAACTGCTGGAAGAAAACCTTAACAGATTTATGATGAGACTCTGGCTTGATGTGCACCTGAAACGTAGGCAATACCTTTGACTCTATCACGCCGCGGGACAGTCGGCTGGCTCAGGCGCGATGCTATTAAAAAAATAATATGTTTTGTTTATTAAAGGTGTTTTTAATGGCTTTATGAACGGCACTGTCAAATATACCGCAAACAGTCTCCCTACACATTAAAACGGTCGTTAAATGTCGGCACGAGCTCTACAACACTTGCCAAGTAATTTACAGCCTCGTAAAAGTCATACAGTGTCGGTCATAAAACTCTCAACGCCTGCATAGCGCCGGACCTTTTTTGAGTGTCAGTCAATTGTTTGTTTGATGTACCAGTTGAGCTAATTGGTGTTATGTAAGTCCAACACGCGAGTCAATATTGTCTGAGTATACTTTGGCTTTCTTATTATGTTGTTCGAGATAAAGGATAGTAAATTGGAAATCTATTTATTTAATTATGTTGATCTTACAAACTTCGCGTTTTATTGTCATCAGAGAATGAGTAAAATTGATGTACGGTAAATTCACTATATTTCAATTGCTTTAGTAATAATTATTACCATAGATCTATGTAATTGGGAATATCTATATCAACTGATTGATTACATAAACACAGAGCTTACAAACTAGCTTAATTCTGCAAAATACACAACCCCCTATCCCCGGGCTTTAATTTTTCATTGTGATTATCTTTTTACCTAAGCAATGCCATTGTTAATTTATTAAGTATGACTGTATGAGAAAACCATTGTGTGGATCACAATCTGTAAAATCACCCCTATTACACCCGGGGTGGGTTCCAGGTCAGAATTAAACATGTTAGTTGAACGCTTTGGCAATGAGAAAATTGTGCTATTACCTTTTATTGCTATTATTAATTGTTTATAGACGATATCAATAATAAATTGAATATTAATAAGTTTTTATAATAATGTTATATTAAAAATTTTTTTTATTTAAACTAAAACCTAGAGTTAAACTTTTTAAGGTGGCCGCCTTGGTAAGTTAAAAAGTATCCATCGCTGTCAAGCAACATAGCTTAAAATAAAATTGTTTGTGTCGTTTTTTGGAACTACTTCTGTCAAGGATCATACTCCCTTTTGCTCTTCACTTACAACCAACCTTTGTCATGTCAATAAGAAAGAAGGAAAATAAAAATCTACGAATCTTTCTATCTCAAGGTAAAGAGGAAAGCTCGCTGCTAGTTCTCAAATATCTTAAAATTGTATGCTGTGAATCTATTAAAAAAATTATTGTATATTCAAAGATAGACCAAGTCTAAGGCCATTTTTTTTATCAAGCCTAGTCTTATAGCTCCGCAAATATTCTTAAAAAGTCATTGAAAATGAGCTAGTTTCACATATTTACCCGTTTTTCCTGTTACTAAAATTATAGCGTTATTAAGGGCACCTCTTTGAATATTTTAACTTTAGTTTGGCCTGAACCATTTTTTGAAATAATGCTTTGAATATTGCGTTAGAGTGAAAGTCTGCGCTGCAATATCTCGCTTACCGAGACGGCCTCTTTAAGAACATTTTTAAATTCTAATATTTTATATTATCAAATAAAGAAGGGATAGTATGTTACGAAGGTAATGTCATATGATCTGCCTTTGATATATAATAGCCTTTTAAAGATGCGCATTTAAGCTTTTCCGTCGTATTTAATTGGAATAGGTAATTATTTTAACAAGTTTGGTCTCCTGTGTTGCGTAGCGAAACAATAAAAACAAGTCGGGCTAAATATAGTCACATTATCATGTTTTATATAATTATCTAGAGGTTCAATTCCCTTTATCTTTCGTTACGTGATGTGTTTACTGTGAATTAAGAAATTACGTGACCGGAAGCAACAGCCGAGTGGTCTAGGGCAGTGTTCCGAAAACGGTGTGCCTCAGCACAACCAAGGGGCCCCATTTTCCAAATAGGGATGGGAGGTGGATTTGGAGTCCTATCTGCCAGGGGTATAGCAAGTCCCCTGTACCCCTCTTGAGAAAAAATGTCGGGAATTTTACCTTGTGGGAGAGAATTTTAGAGCATCTCAACATAATTCTGCATTAATTATATGAGTTTCCGTAAAAAAAAGTTTTTGAAAAATTAACAAAGACTAAAATTTAGTTGTAGCTGAACCCAATGAAAATAAACATTACATTTTTCGTAAGTTTATTGAAAAGAACAAAATTCAAAGAAAGCTGATGTAGAGGGAATGGGAGTAAATCTACATGTTATCATTTTTATCTCTGTTAACTCGGATATTGATGATTCAAAGTTGTTAATCACAAATTGAGGGTCAAATCCAAAATATAACATTTTATTTTTTCCCTAAACTTTAACAAAAACAAGTAAATATTGCAGATTAAGGGGCTTAAACCTTCTTATCATCTATTTATGGAAGCCTATAGGCACACCCGTGTCCTGAAGGTGTCAAATTAGGTGTGCCTTAGGGGAGAGAGGGGGAATGGCAGTCAGTGGGGAATGGCGGTCAGGCCTATTGCATAGCCCCACTGTTGTTTTGAAGTGGTCTAGCCTGTGTTGCGTTCTACTCCATCTTCTACCGAACCAACGCAACAGGATTCACCATTGTGGTAAAACTTTTAGTGACGAAAAATTTATGTTTTTGGTTTTCCGCTGTTTTGATCTAAATATTGTATAAAAAATATTCTAATTTAAGTACCAGAAAACCACGTTTAACTATTTTTCTTTTAATTTATTTGCATGCTTTTGTATTTGAGAATAGATTCCAAATTTAGAATTGTTTTTAATGTTTCTTGTTTTCATGTGACAATTTTTTTATTTCATGAGATACGTTTGGGGCAATGGCAGTCAGCTTGACCGCCATTTCCCCTCAAATATTTAAATGTTTAAGAAATACTTTTTTAATTATGTATTGTAGGCTTATATTAAATATAATGTAATATGTAATATAATGGCTTAGAATATAAAACGCCAAACAAAGAAGGCCACCTGGACAAAAGTTGATTTAGAGGCTGCAGTAAGGCTAGTCAATGAAGGAAACACAATGCGCTCGGTTGCAAAACAGTTAAATATTTCATTCAGCACATTGCAAGGTAGGATGAAAATAGAAGTTTTCAATAATCATACCTCTTCTTCAGAGTTACAAGCCACCTCAGAAGGCATTCTATTTATAGTACTTCTACCTCGAAAATCATCACACCAGTGTCAAACAAAACTAAACCACAGACGACAATAGAAGACATTTCTCCCGTACCAAGAACAAATCAAGACAACCCAATCAAAGGCAAAAAAAAGGAAACAATATTCCCAACTTCTTACAAGCACACCCATGAAGTCAATGTTGTCGAAAAAAAATGAAAAAGTTTTGCATTAAAATCCAAACAGGTGAAAGGAAAGATAAAGATTCAAACAAAAAATGCAATGCAAATTAAAAAAAAATGTCAGAGAAACCTTCGGGACATCGATAGTACATCTACGGAAGACAGTTCTTTTAGTGAGGATAATTTGTGTGACGATAATGATATAAATGAGTGTGACATGGAGACTGACAAATGTTTTATCTGTGACTATTTCGGACAAGATGGAGAGACATGGTATCGGTGCACTTCTTGTGGAGTATGGATTCACGAAGAATGTAGCAGGTGGGACACACCAGAGGGATACATGTGTGACGTGTTCATAAGGAAAAATCGCCACTCAATGTAAACAAATGTTTACTAAATAAGTTGAAATAGATTTTTTGACTACTGTATTTTATATAACTTTCTGTATGTTATCAAAACAAAGACATTCTGGAAAATATTTACTCTTAAAACTTTTTTTTACTTTTCACTTTTGATAAAACTGATTGTTTTTATATTTATGTTATCATGTAGCCTATTGTCTATCATATTTATTTTAATTTCATCATTATTTTTACTAATTTATATGCAAATTTATGTTTGCTGTTGGATTACTATGTTTCAAATTATTTTACAAATTTTTTAGCAAATAGAATAAAAATACATATTTTACTATTGTAAAACCATGGGAGCAATAGTGACCGTGATTACCCGATGGGGTAGCAAATGGCGGTCAAACTCCTATTTATAGTTTTTTTGTTTGATAGACAAAACCTTATAGACATTCTATTTTGTACTATGTAATCTTCAAAGTAGAATCACCAAGCTATAAGATCGTGCTTATTAGGTTTAATTACAATAAATACTTTTTCAGTAATTTAAGTTTTTGCTTAGGTGACCGCCATTTGCCCACTCTCCCCTAAGTCCACAGCCCAGAGCATTGAGGATCGCTATTTTATAAGATCACTAATAAAGTTGGTATGAGAGATAGTCGTGCGTTGTTCGCATTTGTTTATACTCGCTATTACTAATATTTTTAACATATATGATAAAATCAAAAGTTTTGACATGTTTAGTTAGACGCTTACTCAAACTACCCAAACTACTAATGGTCTGAACTAAATGTCATCAAATGTTAAAAAAAGCTGGCACATAAAAAATAACTTCAAACTTTAATCTTGGAACATTTCAAGTTACTTTCAGGAAAAAAATTGATCTATATTTTCCTAATTCTGATTTACCGTACAACCGTTGGATTGGGTGCGTAATCTAGTTTCTGCTGCTGCAGCTGCAGAGGTAGTCCAAGAGAAAATAGTTTGCCCCCCAAACCTCCTAAAAAACTTATTAATTGAATCGTGAACTTAAAATGTTTGCGGAACAATGGTCTAGGGCGTTAAGAGTTGCACTGACAGCAGGCCAACGTTAACGGAGAGATTGGGAGAACGTCAAGGTATGATTTTTATGATGGATTTCCCATACACTACACTCTAATGTGGATGAATTACCTCCAGTATAACTTTCTCATTACCACCCCTTAGGTAAATTCTTGATATTAACATGTTATATATTCTTTTAATACAATGCTTCAAGGCTTACTACCTATTCATATTCTACAAATATTTTCACTAAAGTAATATAAATTACTATAGTAGAATTTATAGAAGGCATTGCTGCATCTACCTGGAGAGATAGTGATAAACTCATTAGTAAAAAAAAAAACCTCAATATGTCGTTACGTAATTTGAAACCTGACCTCCCCGTAGCTGGTAAGCCAGACTAGACGAGATTTACGCCTATGTCCACGTATCCACCGGAGTGGATTATAACATTAAATAAATTGACAAGATAAATAAATATAGGTATGTTTTAATGTGAATGAATAAATAAATAAATAGTCAAATATGGAGACGTATATTCGCTGTTTATTACATTAAATGATACTACTTCTCACGTAATTATGGATAAGTTATGTCGTGTATGCGTTTATAATAAATATCCATAGCTATTGTTATAACTAGTCAGCCATAATGTGAAATATTTTACAACCGTACATTCTTGATCTCTTAATAATCGCATTAACGTTCAAATTGAAAAACAACAATGAAAGAAAATTCTAAAAAAGGTTCGGAAATTCCTTTCTATAACCATAAATTCTATTATTTCCCCCTCTACCCCTTCCCGAGCCCAGAAAACTTCTGTCATTGGTCTCTAACTTTTGACCTAAACTCCCCGCCCACCTCTTTTGCGAACTAACACGAGCTCCCGAAATTCCTGAATCACTTGCCAAAATATTCGCGTCCAATTCGTCATTTTAGGAGGCAATTTATTACTGTCCCTCATGTCGCGTCCCCTCCCTCCGCTACCCTACCTCTAACCAACGCTCCCCACACTCTAGAGCCCCTTAACTCTTCACACTTGCACCAAGTTAGTGTAACACTAGAGCCAGCAGAAATGTTAGGGACGCAAGGAATTCTATACTCCAGTCACACTAAAGAGCCCGTCTAACTCCACGGATAAAAAGAGATGCGAAATGGAAAATTTTCTATGTTGAAAAATGTAAACGAAAATTTTCATTTTTTTTTCTAGAAAAATGTTTCAGCATGTTTTTTTAGTGTTTTTTTAACGTATGCCATCTGGGTATTTTGTTGGCTGGACATTCCTGGTCTTCTACTGGCAGTGGTGGATATATAACCTTCTTCTGAGGTCGGGACAACCATGTAGGTACGGTTACTTCAGCCCAATGAGAGGACGTGGTGATAATTATGATGATTATATGATGCCAGTAGTTTTAAACTTAACTTAAGCATGATTAGCCAGACCATGGCAACCATAGAAACAATAACCCTTCCGAAAAGACACATATGGCTTAACCACGAGTTTAACCCAGGACCATTTAGATTAGTAGACTGAAATTCTGACCGCTAGACCAAGAGTGGCTCAATATTTCATCTATTTAAATGGAACGAATGCATTAATTGACATATTTCAAGTTTAAAGTTTGCCTTTTGACTTAATTACGCCCAAGCACGTTAACACTAAGAACCTTATCAAATGAGTTAGCATAAATCAATAAACTTTGTTATATTTATTTTCTCACACTCACGCACTGACTTCCACGCTTTGTGTTTGAATGTTTCACTAATTTGGGGCTTATATAGACCAGATATGTTAGTACTTAAATATATAATCGGAGTCTCAACAAATACATCCCCTTTCCCAAGGGATTCTATAATCTTGACATTTTTACTTAAATACCTTCGTCTTAAATTGCCATATTTGTTTGGATTTTATTTTCAGTACATCGTTAGTAATATGATTTAAAAAAATCGAAGTTTGGCTTAAGCATTTAATAATAACGGTAACCCCATCCCATACGCTCTCTTCATTCATTCATAACACGTTATTTGATGACTACAAGTGCCATCTACTCAAACACAGACCCTTCACCACCTTAGTTGGCCACAAGCCTCCAATGCAGAGAATTTACCAGAAAATTGTATTATTTAAATTTTACTTTATAATTGTCATCTCTAGCCTACCCACGGATAATATATGGCTTGGGTAAGTAATATAGATCGAACCAAACGTTATATCACAGGTGAAATTGATACCAGTGAAAGGATTTGAACTTTTATTTCTAAATCAACAAAATCAAATTACATTGATTCTAAAATGAAAAAAACTAATCCAAATTTCATAGATCTCAAAAGTGTAGAATTCATCAAACTTAAATTCAATGAGAGCTTTGGTTCGATCGTAATCGTGTTTCAAATTACTCGGTTAAGGTGAAGGGTGCGTGAAAAAGGTAAGTTTTTTTTACAGTTTTTATAGCAAAACTTATTTTTGGCCAAAATAAAATAAAAATATTACCCCAGTAGAAGCATACATTATAGTTCAATTTTCGTCACATAGTGATATCAACAGTTGTTGATTATTTGTCATGAGAATATCGGCATCAGATTATAAACTTTATAAATGAAGAGAAAAAGTTTGCAAGAAATTCCAGGACGTTCTTGACAGATATTCCAGAACTGTTGAGGTTACCATATGAATAAAATTAAATAATGTTTCTACAAGAGAAATATTTGATTTATTTTGATCAAAAATAAGTTTTGCTGTGAAAACGGCTAAAACATAAAATTTAAATTAAATCCGCATTGGCGTGTTGAGAGAACCATAAACCTATTAAAAAATAAACACACTCAATACACCCAAATATGATTCGAACGCCTTAGTCCATGGGGGTCAGCATTATTTTTGATATCGTGGGCCATATGGGCTTAAAACAAAATTTGGTGCACCGGTTTGAAAAATATACCATAGCCAAAATTCTCAGCGTTATATTTCTCATATAGTAATTATTATTAGTCTATTTTGATAAAGAGAACTGTTTTTTGCTAAATATTTTGTGGGCTGGACCATTCCGGCCCGTGGGCCGTAGATTGCCAACCACTGCCTTAGACCACGCGAATACTAATGCGTGTTTTCGAAATATATTTTTTTATTAGCACCGTGTCTTACTACCCATTCGGGTCATACGCATATTTACTAAATTACAATAATATGTAAGGGATTAGGAAGGTTTAATCTAGAGGTATTGTAACCGCATTTGCGGTTAGGAAGAGTGGCCGTTATGTAAGAAAAACCTCCCTCAGTTCACACGACTAGGATCGAACCCCGATCTTCCGTCTACAGCAGTTTAGTCTAACACGAGACTGACACCTTATACTATGCGGCCACCGAAGCGGGTTTTTGGAATAGTTAACACTGCGTCAAGTTGTGTGTGCATAGAATCAAACTCGTAGATATATAAATCGGCTCACACGTGCGTTCTATAAATAAGATAAATAATATTATTTCATGTAGCTGTTTCTATTAGTTTCTTCCCTTCGTAATAGAAAAGTGGATCCAAACTACGACCATGTGCGTTTGGGTTTGTGTGTGGCATACATTGATAACATTTAACTATATTATTTGTGTTATTTTATAGGTATTGATAATATATATTAAAACGACAGCTGTAAATAGCATGACTTGATGTATGAATATATTAAAATTGTTTTAATAACTTTAGTAACTAACAGCTTCTACCGTATAACTCTTACCAAAATCATGTTATATTAATATAATATGTACTCGAGATTCGGAGGTTAACCAGACCCCTATTCGACATAAACTGCTTATTATTCATTGTACTGAGATAAAGGTTGATTCCTGAGTCTAGGCGATAAATACGGTAAATTTTGTATTTATTTATGCATGTCTGGGCTACATCAATCGAAGCCTAGTTGGTGGGAAGATTAGCTAGTACTAATGTACTCTCACCCAGGGGTCTCCCGAATGTACTAATCGTACTTTCTTTCCGTGGAAGCTCTTTTCATGTCCAGATGAGATGAGATGAGATGATGGTGATAGTGAATATGCGCGTGTGGAACCAGTAGAAACTATTAACCAAACTTAAGCCAAACGATCAGACCGTTTAGATAATATCCCCCTCGGGAAAAGTACCATGGTACCAGCCAGAAATCGGGCCCGTGAACCCTAGGTTGGTGGCCAGGTGTGCTGACCTCTATACCAAGAGGCTGGTTGGCCCTAAGTGTTAACAGTTAACAATTACATTCTTAAACAAATTCTGCCTACCAAAGCAACAAGATACGCCAATGGATTGAGGTGACTTGACAAAGCGTTACATAATTATTTGCACATTATCTGTATTGGTTTTATTTACTTATCAAGTTAGGTGCGCATGGACTATAGAACATACTAAACCGGTCTCTGTCCCAGGTCGTGTATTACAATTTCTAACAAGCAGGGAGTAGGTTGACGCATCATGTTGACTACTCGCGTGGTATGTTGGTATGGAGTGACCAATCCCAAGCGTGGTAGGTCGACAGTTTTGGCACACAGCGGGGTTTCGGTTATAAATGATCTTCCTGGCTGATGTTACTTTATGAGAGAGGGGGAAGGGGGAGGTCCAAAGGAAGAGTGGACTGTGGGGAGACTGGACGGAAAACACACAAGTTATTTACAAAAGAGGTTCATACCACAGTCTGCACCATAACGTTAGCTTGACTGCGGAGTAAGGTTCTTGCCATTAAAAGGACCTTTGTAGATTTAATCAGATTTTAAATATATCCTTTTTTTATTCAAGGGGATTTTTACTAGCTTGTTTTCCACGAAAATTCCATTACATTTCATACAAATTCTACCTTTTCTCACTTTACCCGTTTTTGTAGCCATGAGGATAACCCGTATGAGTAATAAGACGTAAAGAGCGGTAAAATAAGGTTACCATATCTTGAAAGTGTATTTAAAAATATAAAAATATTGTCACACTTTCTTTTTCCTAAGTGCTGCTATTTACTTTACCACCATTGTTCATACGGGCAAAATGCATAACTACACTAATGTCATAGAGATGATGGTATAATTGAGAGAAAATGTAGTTCCATTTGCGAAGAGGGATTGTGTAAACACATTGAGAATAAAACACTTTTATGATACCCAGCCGGAAATTTAAACCTCGTCCTGCCTCTAATTGGCAAACCAGGCTGGATGAGTTTGACGAGGAATCCCTAACTTATTCGTACTTTTCTTTGTTCGAACGACAATCTCTTTGTAGCTCAGTGATATATTTTTTCCAATTCCTCGAGCCTTTGGTCCCTCTTTGGTTTTAAGCTGGAGAAATTGATGCATAAGCTTATGAGACAGACCTAAAAGTAAACAAGAGGAAACGAAAGCTTGAAGAACTATCAAAACGATAAACTTTGCTAAGAACAGATTGTCATTCGAAGAAATAAAATTATGTAAAAGTGGTATACATTTCTAAACAACATGGATACAAAAATTCGTCTTACTTAAAAAAAAAGCCAAAAACACCGGCATGCTAGATTAATCAGTTAGGCCAACGAAATTATAACAAACGGTATTAGATAACCAATAAATCTTCTTTCTAACCGTATTTAATTTTCTTCGGCCAAAGGGTTTATACTATTTACCAATGTAAATAATCAATTTGGTAATAAAAATAGGTTTTTTTGCTCTATTTTTTATAATTCTTTTAAAACTATTTTGCTGCCATTTTGAAATATCTTTGATTCCCAAATTAAAGTCAAATTTATTGCTTGAATAGTAAAAAGGTCAAGAATGTTGACGTTAAACAGGAATACAACAGAAGCTAAAACTACAATAACACTATAGACGAATCTACATTAATTCTTTTGGGCGTTTTAATATTAATGAAGTGTTAAACAACTTACATTTTCCTTTGTAACAAAACAATATAAATATTTTTGGGGAAAGGTTCTTGGCTCAATTTCAGGTAGGGGATAAATAAATATACCCCATCTACGGTAGGAGTGTAGGTAAGTGAAGGCTATTCAGCCGCTTTTTGTTTTACACATTATCTGTTTACAGAATAAAAATGTTTTATTTTAAAACTAATATTTGGTATTTTGTTTTTTCAATAAGTTACTAGTATCACATCTTACTACCTGTTCAGGTTATACGCTTATATACTAATTACGCTAGTGGTTTTAAGGATTCAAAGGGCTATATTTAAAGGAAGTGTACCCACATTTGCGTGGAGGTAGATTGAAAAAACTATTTTTGGTAAAATCGACCTCAATACACCCGACCGAGATTCGAGCCTCGTTATCCTTAGACCATGCGGCTACCAAAGCGGGTAAGAGCTTATTAATACTTTTGATTGATAATACAGGCCTAGGATTACAAAGAAAATAATAGTTTCTCATTGATTAATTTTAAGTGTCGGTCCACCAATGTTTGAAAAAAAAGTCTTATTTTAGCTGTTAGTTACCATAACTCTCACGAAAGATGGAATTTAATTGTATAATTTGTGGTGTTTACTACTACTTTTTATTACTGAGATATTAAGATTATTGACTGGATAGGTTGTGTAGTTACCGTCTAAAATTTGTTAATTTTCAATTAAAAAAAGTCTTCAAAAGTTGATACGTTGTTAAACGTTAAATCACCCAAATCAACTGAATATTTTACCAAATCAAAATGCCATTATTTTTCAGGCATGTCTTTTGACTCCGTGCTATCCGAATTGATAACACCCAGACAACGGCGTTAATCCCATAAAATGTATTTGAGATACTTTCTTGAAATTTTTACTAATCTAGAATTTTTCAAATACAATAGGATGGATGGATTTGAGAAATCTAGGACTCGAGCGTCCCATTTTTAGTATCTAATGAAGCAATATTTTATTTTTTGGCCCACAAGCTTCATCGGATTTCCATCCCACTTTGCCGCAATAGTAATAATAACATATTAAAAAATCACGCACACATCATAGCTATTAATATTTGGTTCTTGAATACAGCTTTATTGCTGCCATATGCCGCGCCGCGCCTCAGTCTTTTTAACGGTCTAATATAGATGCCGTGTCGTGCGTGATGTAGTGTTTTGTTTTGCGTGTTCCCGTGTCGGGACTACCTTAGCCAGTTAAATTGACTTACCACGCCGTGTGACGTCATGATACAGTGTCCCCAAGAGGACACTCCTCCATTGGAGGTGTCTAGTTCGAGACTAGGTTGTGCCACAGAGGGTGTATTTAATACATTCTGTTGTTCAAACGAAGGTTCTTTCATCAAATACAAACATATTTTTGCAGTCAAATTTGATAATATCTATCAAAAGTGATATGATTTTACACATGAATACGTGAACATATATCTTGTAATTTTTTTTAGTAGTCAGATAAGGCAATATTTATGAAAATTGGGACTGTAGATGACTATTACGTAGCCTACTGTGGTAATAATTATAAAGTGTTGTAAGAATCTAATAAATACATGTTTTGTATTGGAATAAACAACCAAGTTAGAATTTTTACTTCTGACAATATTTAAATGAGTTGCAAAATATGTTGACACAGACATACTTACAAAGGCGATGTTTCGTCTCTTTTGACTGTCATAAACTGTTATATTTGATTCTTTTGAATTTTAAATGAATTTTTAATCACGTGGTTATTTTAGAACAAACCTTAGAACACGCTCAGCCTAGGTAAGACACTCAATGATTTAATACATATTAAGTTGGAAGCTCATTTTATTATATTTACAAATAGGGTATATAGTCTATCTAGATAAACTTATCTATTTACTATTGCCAGGTCTTAATATCCATTCGGGCTGTACGAATATGTAATCCTACTAGTTACACTAATTTGTTAAGGATGGGGAAGGTTGAATTTAGTTAAGTGTACCCGCATATGTGGGAAGGATAGTGAAACACTATTTAAGAAAAAAACTTAGTTTAGCCGATGGGGATTCAAACCCAAACCTCCCAGTCATCGGCAGTCCAGTCTATTGTGAGAGTGATACCTTAGACTATTCGATCACCAAAGCAGGATTTAATATAGGCCTATATTTGTTATGAATAACTATTAAGAAGATTTAAAAATAAATTTAGAGTAGCTAATTGACAAAATCATTGCTACAGACGTAATTATGAGTGCCATTAGTAAAATGAGACGAGAGTACTTATATCGGTATATAAATACATAATAGTAGGTTACTTTCAGATAATTTGTTTAAAGGAAACTCAGTTGTTTATGTATTAAAATGAGTACCCTATTCAGGTCCAACTCTCAATTAATCTACTGTATCTACTCAACAGGGAAGTGAAATAGTTTCTCAAAGAGCATAATCCGACCACTCTAACAACTCGGTCAGGTGAGTTGGTACTCCCCAAATTCTGAACGTGGGGTCTGTTGTGTAGATCTACTCCATTACTCTCATTCTACCCTCTAAGGCACTCCCTCTGTTCGGGTAACGGCCCTGTTTCAGGACGGGAATGTGGATCGCTGAAGAGATCGTGTTTGTGGGTGGGGGGTGGGTGAAAGGGGTGAGAGTGGGGATTGATCACAAAAGCGGTCGGCAGTGTCCACAGTAGCCGGTGTATTGTGTGCTAGCGCTGCTATTGTGCTGGCTCACTGACCCTTACCGGTCGACCCCTCTCAACCCCCCCACCACCCACCACTACCCACCCTTACACTACCCTGATTCATACTGACATTTACTGCAAAGAGCACGCTGGCATTTCGTGGGCAGAACCCCCGCGAGTCAACACCCACTGGTGGGGAGGGTCTGTTTTTACCATGGTTTCCTTCGTCACGCCATCGTGATGATTGGGAACAAATGGTATTAATCAATCTTTATAATTATTCTAATTGCTATTTTTGAAAGTAAAGGGGCAAAGATATAGTTGGAAGTGCCTTGTTGGTAAATAAAATAAATAAAGAGCACGTTATTGAGCTTATGATGTTTGAGGTTGAATTTAGTAATCTTAAGAGGGGCAAAGAATTGGCCAATCCTTAAGACATTAATTTAATGAATCAAAATTATCTTGAATATTTGGTTTGTAATTTATGTTTTTACATGAAAATATGGTTTTACGTAAAAAATATCAATTTTTACACCGGAATAATTAACAAAACAAGAGGGGCTTGAAATGATAGCCCGAACGCAGAGTAAGACGTGGTATAACACACACACACACACACACACACACACTATTTAATACATTAATTCTGAAAGAACAAGTTATTAAATAAATACGTTTGTAAAACTCTTCTTCAACATTCGTCTAAATAGGACTATATGATGGGAAACACTATTTTGAGGGAAAAACTACAACAAAATGAGCTCTTGGGGAATTCTAACTACATTTTTTTAGAGCAGAGAACGTAAGTCCAAGCCTAACACTATCGGAAATAAGATTATTTTTGAGACAGCCAAAAGGCCATTACGGTGTGCAGTATTAAAAAAAAGGATTTAACGAGCCATTTTTCAAAAACACTACGCCATAATATTTTTTCTAAGACTACGATACAAGTCCTTAGGCCTACATCTTATCAAAGTGGGTGTAGCCTATCAATCTAGAGGCCTAGTTGAGGAGAACTTAAATCATAGCAATTTGAAATTTTCTTCAAAATCAAAGAAGCAATTTATAAAAATATACTTAGTATTTGCTTTGGGGTTAGAAGATTTTTAATGGACTGCTCCCCAAAATCTAAACTCTTTATTAATCTATTTGACTATTGCATTCTTTGAAATACTCCCTAACTCAGGTTTAACTCGAGATTGTAGCGAGCATTAGATAAGAAGGCTATGTTTTTTGGCAGTTATAAGAGCATTTTTTTACTGCCAGAATTAATAAAACACGGCTCCAGAAGAATCATAAAGTTTAATTTTCTTTACATCGTGATATCAACAATTTTTGAATAGTTCTTGAATATCCGTCATAAGGATAGTGGCATTAAATGATACACTTTTTAAATTAAGGTTTAAAGTTGTAGTTATATTCTAGGACACCCTTGACAGATATTCAAGAACTGATGTAGTCACCATGTGAATAAATTTAAACTCTTTATGTTTTAATGGATAATTATTTGATTTATTTTTATAAAAAATGCATTGATATATAGATTCGAAAAATACCGCTCTTAAATCACATTTCCCACACACCACCATTAGCGGTTGCTTTCACAATAGTTTGTTGATTTTATGAAATAAGTCATTCTCTACATTATACCTAGTTAACATTGATACAAATTATAGCCATCAAATACAGAAACAAAGTGAGCCCACGGATAAAATAAATGTATCTGATCAATGGTAAAACTTTGCCACATCCGTTATGTCGGTGATGCTAGATGGGATGTCACTTCCTTCTTAATACAAGCCAATTCATCAGGATGTCAAACGGAAAAGGCAGATATTTGAGTGGTAAGTTGTTCCATCACTCCCCGATCTAAAAGACCTACAACACAAAGTGCAAAGGTTTTTTGGGTTTGAGACCCCTTACTGGGTAGCTTTCCCCTCAATTTCTCCTTGTCAAGGGACCAATGCAAGCTAATCACCCTGCTTTTTCTTCGACAAGGGGAGAGAAAGCTTTATTTCTTTTATTTTTTTTTTTCTTTAACATGGCGTACCCTTCTCGTGTCATATTGAAATGAATGTAGCTGATGTAGTATGGTATTAACTTTGGATGAAAGTTCTACAGCAGTCTGATAAAAGGGAGAAAAGTTGTATAAAATTCTTGAAAAAATAGGGAATTTAAATTGTTTATAGCTTTTATAAATCTCATAAAATGTTTGAGTAATCGATCTTCCAATAAAAAGTGATCATTAAAATCTAACTAATACCTTAACTTAGATATTTTAATAACAGTAAAACTTCTATAGTATTTTAATTTGTAGGAAGAGCAATGTCATCCCAATTTGCTTAAATTTTTATAAATGTGATTTTTCAAACACCCCTACTTATTGGGAAAAAAAAACACCAAACAAAAATGGTGTAATTGAAAACTGCCAAGTAAAATTAGGATTTTTTTTATTAGTCTCTGAAAGTATGAGTGTTTATTTACTTACTTTAAATTGTACTTATTACTCTTATCATGTTATGAAAAGCTATTATCTGTGTCATTTTATGTGTTCATATATGTGCGTCCTGTCATTCATTGGAATCAATACCATTTTACTTTTCCTCAATTTTGTTTCTCCATGTTTCCTCTTTCAAGTATTTGCCATTTTCACACTCCCTACTGAAGAGCTTCAAAAGAACGAAAATTTGGTTGAGAGATCGGATGATAACTGCTGATTTTCTAAGAGAGACAAGGCAGATGATACTTTGTCGAGTGGCAGCCATGCTTAATGTGAAATGTTTCAATTTTCATAGTGAAATTAAGATTGTTTTAAACCTTTTTATTCAATTACTATTTCCTTTACTATTTTCTATTATTTAAATAAACAAATATATATGGAACACATCCATAGGCAAACGGTTATAAAATATTTTTCCCGATGCCGTTAAAAATTGTTAATAATCTAATCTAACCAAAACTAGTTTGATATCAGGCCTACTAGTTTCTCAGAAGGGAATTAATTGGGCTTGGTAGCAATAGCCTAAATATTCATCAAACTGTAATTGGGTAAAATAAAATGGTTGAAAAAGTACGAAATTTATATTAAAATATATATCTTATTCAAAAAGTTATTTTTGTATTTTAATACGTAACATACATGACAAACAATATTGCAATTGTCAGTAGCACAGAGCCTTTACCAACTTTTTTAGAACTCGATTTTAAATATTTTCGTTTTTTTTCTAAAATTGTACGTCTGAATTCAAGATCCGAAAGAAAATTTAGAAATCTGATTCCAGAAATATAAAACTCTGCATCTCTACTCATAGCATATTATTTCTTCCATAAAAAATTTGTGAAATTAAGTTCATTCCATGCGTGGAAACTCTTAACATAGGATTACTAAAAAAAAAAAAAACTACAATTTTCCATGCGAGTGTTATACCGACCTCGTGTTATTTCAATGTTCCTATTTGGATAACTATGATCAGCACTCCACTTCATGTCTTAACACAACATTTTCTCTTGACTCAAGACCTCCAATTTACTCGCTCCGGTGTCTGACACTTTCAGACCAAATAGTAGCAGCGGTCAATATCTACTGTAGACTACAAACTACATCCTTACACCCTCAGCGGTGGTAATAACAGACTAGGCACCTTCCTGATTACTAGGTTCCTGTCGTGCTTGGACGCTGGGATGTTGAAGCCCATTCGCTGCATCCATACCGTGCCTTACGGACCTTAGGCTACATACGAGACGCTGTATAGCTTATATTATTTCGGTATTTCCGCTCATGGGCGAGATTTTCTTATTTATTCATCCGTAAGCTTTATTGAATGAAAATATACTGTCAGACAGTCATAGAAATAAACATATCTGTGTGTTTTAAACGTTACTAGATCTATGTTCAAGGCCGTAGCCAGCCAATAATTTCAGGGGGGGGGGGTTTGGTGGGCCCATCCCCCAATTTAAGGAGGCTAGAAAAAATTATGAATAAAAAACTGTTCTAGAAGCTATCTGAAGTGTTTTTATGGTAACAAAACCCCCTAACCACCGAAAAATAGGAACAATTCTAAATATTAAACACCTCTAGAAGCTAGCAGAATTTTTTTTATGACAACAAAATACCATAACTGCCGAAGGCCAGAAAAAATTCTAAATAATAAACACCTCTAGAAGCTATTTGATTTTTTTTTATGACAACATAATACCATAACTGCCGAAGGACAGAAAAAATTCTAAATAATAAACACCTCTGGAAGCTCTCTGAAGTGCTTTTTATGGTAACACAGCCCCCTAATTTGTACTTGTACCTTAATTTTGATATTGTTTGAACCATAAATAAAGCCATATATATTTTGTTCATAAAATTTCGGGGGGGGTTTGAACCCCGAAAACCCCCCCCTGACTACGGCCTTGTCTATGTTCATAGAGTCATACGTAAAGCCAGCATGTGTTCTGCAGCTTTCAACGCATTTTACAAATTATAGAGAACGCCTTCCCTCCCAAGGATCACACCTGACTTAGGTAGGTATTACAGCTCAAAACAGATGTCGTAATGTGGCACGTTATAAATTATTACAATGCAATTCAGTTTATCAAGTTTGTTTTACACTCTCCATCCACGCAAAGCGAGCACACTTCCACTAATTTAAACCTTACTCCTCCTGAACACATTAGTGACATCAGTTCATATGCGTATAACCCGAACACATAGTAATGTGTGGTAACAAAAATAATAATTAATCAATTTAGAGTAATAGACTTATGTATCCCAATTTTGGTAGGAAGAACAGTATTTGATAGTTGCTCAAGTTACTAAAGCAATTTTAAAATATTCATGCATCAAGTCAGGCTATCTGCAATTTTCACTTTTGATAGATATTATCAATACTTATAAAACAACACAAATACTATAGTAAAATGTGATCAATGCTTACCACAAATAAATTATGTTTGAATTTACTAAACCGTTCTTCCAACCAAAATCGGCCTACACTTACTAATTATAAAGCAAATAAAACAATGATAATGAAGTAATACCTACACGTCTGCTAAGCGTAATTTACTCTTCAATTGCGTGCTATATTTGCAGTAACATTATTCTTCTCTTGAAGTCCATAGTTCATTTCCGGTAGTGCATTACAAGTCCGCCAAAAGTAAGTACACCCAGTGGGTGTCAGTGGGGGGTATAAAAAAAAAAGTAGGAACAGAAAGAGAATAAAAAAAAGGCAGAAGAAAAAGAAAAAGAGGGGAGGTAAAAAAGAAAAAGACAACTCAATTATAAGTGGTAGTGAGACGCCTAGAACACAAACCAATTATTATTCTCTCCACTCCCTCCCCCCTCTCATCCCTTTGGTCTTCCTAGTTTTACCATCTTGGTCTACCATAGCATGCAGGTAGCGTGCCTGGCCAGTGGGAGTTCTCGCCATGTGCCCGGTGCAGAACCTGAAAACAACACTTGTCAGGTGAAACTTTGTCTTCATTTTTTTCTTATCCTTGCTTTTACCACATGGTCTTGCAGACGTCTCAGTTTATTTTTTTTTAGCACCGCTTCTTACTACCGGTTCGGGTTATACGCGTATGTACTAATTACGCTAGTGGTTTAAAGAATTTGGCCAACTATATTTAGATGAATTGTACCCACATTTGCGTGGAGGAAGAGTGAAAAACATTTTTTTGTAAAAAAACAGCCTCAGCACACATGACTGAGATTCAAACCTCGATCCCCCCGTCACCGGATTATAGTTTACTGCGAATGTAGCGCCTTATACCATGCGGCCACAGCAGTGTTTCTCAGATAATTTGTTTGTTCATTGTGTGGAATATTTAAACATGTTTAAAAGGACTCTCCCTTGATATAAATTGGTAAAAATTTTTTTAGCTCCTTCTTAAGTCAACAACCAGAAGGCTCTTTGGCAGGTTATTGCTGGCTACACCATCTGGTAGAAATTCCATGTGCTAGGGGAGTTACAGGAAGTGTAGTGACTTCCCGTTACCTTCCACACTGAAGTACTATGCTCGAGAGTGAATTGGCCTATTTTCACATAACTATCAGGTGTTCGTTCACATGCCACAATCATCATGGAACCGACGGCTCTACTTCCCCTCCGAAGGAAGTTGTGCTACGTATTTTCATCGTTCAAGAATAGTCCCTCAACCTCGTCTGGATCTAAACCCTCAAATATTGGGTCCTGAGATAAACATTTTACCCCAAGACTATTGAAGTCTACTCTGTAAACTTATTTTGCAATAATTTATCCGAGTCGTTGTGTATTAAGTCCAGACGTCATGCTCATTCAGTTTAGTTTACCGGTATATGGGGATATTGGGGATTGAGTACTTGCCGGGTTTACTGAGGATGGCTTTTACTAAATGGTTTTCCAATCTCCCTACACAAAGATATGGACACAATTCCTCTTAATTCTACCTTCCTCATTTTCACCACACTACCTTTACTAATAAGTTAAACATGCATATAGACTGAACAGGTGGTGAGACATGGTGAAAAAATAGCCAATTAATTTTCAATAACTTTAAAGCTTATTTAATTTATTTTATAATGTTATTTCATGTTCCAATGATATAAAAATTTATTGTAGTAGTTATTAAAGCTGTCTTTATATTTAATTATATACCAAAATTTTCCTACGGATGGACATATCTGACGGATATAAAAGGTTACTAAATATAATTTTACATATTCATACGTCAAGTTAAAATAACATTAGACCTACTAATATCTTAAAATTTGTATCAATGTTGACAGCAAGAAATACGTTTATATTGTATAAAAAAATTAAATACTATTGCGTCTGAATACTGAATTCAGTGTTCCAGGTTCGATTTTTAACAAAGCCGAAACATCGATTATTAACTATACTTAGAATTTCACCTTCACAGTGAGGAATTAAAGGATAAAGGACTGGAGGTTTTAAATTAAAGTAACCAATAGTTAATATAATTTAAAATATTGAAATGTTAAGGTCATTATGATGACTGATTGATTAAGACAAATCAAACTAAAATTGTATAGAATTTTTTTAACGAGAGTGATTGAAGAAATATATAGACTAACCTTATTACATTATTTTAAGATTCAAACTGATTCAGATTGAGTTGTTACTTTTGACATAAACTACGCTAGTTAAAACCATAGTTAAGAACAAGTTTTTGATTTGAAATGAAATAATAAGTTTTTTATATATTTTACATATTTAACTTAACTTCTACTTTTTTTCATAGAATTGGCTATAAATTATATTTAAGTGACGCAAAGATTTAGTTAAATTAATGATTTTATAGATCCTCAACTTAATCCACGTCTGAAGTGTCCACGACTAAAAACATAGCTTTGGACCCAACAAATAACTCTTTTGAAATATGAAATAGGGAACATTGAAGTCACACTTTAAGTGATTCTGCACTATTTTTTTGTCATCTAACATGATGACGCGGTTGAGGGGGGAGAGGTAAGCCTCCTCACAAAGTTAAGATGTCGCCAAAGCCTCTGAATCAAAGTTAGGAATGCCATTGGTTTTAGAACACTGTATGGAGGAAATTAGATGAAAGGAAGCGGGGTGATTTTTCTTACCGCTTTATTTTTTATTTGTGTGTTTTTTTTTGGTGTTATGTAGAACGTTCGACGTCGTTTATAACTCCGTCAGCTAGCTGACTGAATTATTTATATACCTGAACCCCACAAGCGCCAACATTTAGTTAGAGAAACTTAGGTTTTGGTAACTTCTATGTGCTTAGGAATTTCGTTTGACAGATTTCCTAGATACATTTACTATCCCCCTAATTAAGTGTACAGCCCTCGCCGAATGAAGGTGACGAAAACAGGTTTGTTTTTAGATTATTTTCAATAAGGCGTAGTAAAGGGGAAAAAAATTGTTTTAAATTCTGCCTAATAAACTACAGTCTAGATGTATTTTACGATAAGTACATTATGTACGTTTATTCGTATCGATATAGTGTGGTAGTATTTCCATAGGAACTAGTTATTGGAATTATAGCTTCTGAAGCTTATGTAAAAACGTTCGTTACTTAAACTAAGAGATGGAAATATTTTTCTTTTCCCCCTTTCTTGTGTGGGATAATAAAACATAGCTATTTGATTAAATAAATTTGGATGAAGGGTCTATTAACCCAAATGTATAACTATACTAATTAAAGCCAGGTATTTTAATTATACCGCGTTTCAATTCGTGGCCTACCATTGAACACACAGCTTGTACTTGTTTACATTTTTACCATCATACATAACTACCCGGTGGGGTATTCAACCACACCAATGAGGCAGAAATAAGGAAGGTGAAATTTAGAGGATATGTAACAAGAAAGAAGAATAGGAAACTATTTAGAGGGGGAAAAAGTACCCTCGGTAAAACCCGAACGGCATTTTATCTTCGACCTCCCTGTTACCAGCAAAAAAGTATAAACAGGATTGACGTTTCGTCCAATGATGCACCTGGATAACCGGCTCCGTGGTATAGTGGTCAGTGCATCTGGCTACGCACCTAGGGGCCCCGGGTTCAATGCCCGGCTGATATCATTGATGTTTTTCCCGAAAAGGGAACTAACCCAAAGGTCACAAGGGTTTGGTTAGTTAAGCTTAAGCTAGGTTTAATAGTTTACACTGGTTACACGCCCTCGTATTCACTGTCAACATTCCCTCAGTTCATTGGGAAATGGAAAGAGCCTCCATGGAAAGGATGTAGGCTATGATTAGTACATTCGGGCGTCCCTTGGAGAATGGTACATTACTGGATAATCTTACCATAAAATGGGCTACGAGTGATGTAACCCACAAACGCATAAATATATATATAGCTTATATATGTAGCTAATATATATATATATATATATATATAAAATGTGCGGCTGGCTATGTATTAATTTTGTGAATATAATATTGTCACAAATAATGGAAACTATCGGGGAAATGGCAGCTTACTTAATAAGCCTACCTAAATAATTAGAATACAGGTCCTACTGTTTTAAATTGATTGATTGTTTTAGACAAAGTGTATCGGGAAAATTTAATCAAATACATTTTGTCAAACTCTCATCAATTTAAACTGCAGAGATATCCTATAAAAACACATCTTTATTTTTAGTACTATTCCATAGCATTGAGACAAAATTTTGCATTTTGAATTTTTTTTTTCTGCCAAACAGGCTAGCCACCTTATACGAGTTTTTTTTTTACTAATGTACATAAAATTTAACCACCCAAAGTGTTTATATAAAAAAATCTTTGTACCATATTCTAATAAGAATACATTCCTGCCCCTTACAACAAAAAATAGTTCTCCGCCTCCAACTCTTACGTCATGACTCATGGGATGCAGATGGAAGAACATTCAATATTATATTTTCCAACTATTTTCATAGTAATTTAATGTTATGAAAAATAAAAATAAATTATGGTGACACTAAAAAATTGAAGTATCTCAAGCCAGGAACCATGTCAGATCCTAGAGCGTCGACTCACTTTTTTTTAAATACAAACCACCCTCTGCCACAAACCCTTCGAATACATCCCCTTGTTCTTTATGTAACACCCTCACTTTGCTTCAGCACTTTAGATTTCACGGGGGTTGGCTTCCTTTGTAAGGGGGAGTGTAAAATAAACGCTACTACTGCAGGGAATTTTACTTTTTCATTCGTAACTGCTATTCTCAGCTATTCCTGACATAAAGTTCGGGTCTCAGACTTAATGCTAAAGTTTATTTCATAAAAAGGGCGAATTTATAATAAATTGTTTCAGCATTCACCTGAAAAGAAGAATATAAACTACATTATTTTCTATCTTTTGCTCGGTGCATAGGTCTATTAATGTGTGTTAACTCATTATATTAATTTATTAAATTTTGTGGCTGTATGCTTAGGATTTAGTTAAAACAATATTTTTCTCAATGCACAGGTTGATTAATGCTGTTTGTTACCATATAGTTTATTAAATTTAGTGACTTTTTAATTTATATAACCTAAAACAATTTTAAATTTCTTATAATATAAACTTAAAAGTGTTTATACCTTCGTTAAACAATTTTTATTATTTTTGTTTGAAAACTATACTCAATCGACATTTTATATAGGCCTTAAATTTATATTTAATTAAATTGTGAGGGAGGGAGGCTTAAAAAAAAGTAATTTATTTGTTCTATGAATATCATGGAATTTTGCAAGGGTCAGCATAGTTAGTTTATACTGTATCTGAGGATTATTCTCATTCTCCAGAAGAACAGTCATTGTTCAGATTATCAACCAGAAAAATTTCCATGTTAAGTATTTACTAAATCAAAGGAAATGTATGATTGGTCAAATGGTGATCAGATATTAGAAAGAAAAGTCCACAGGTATAATAGTAATAAGCTCTGCTTATTTTGGCAACACTCCACAACACAACACAGAATACATTGCACTTCGTCTTATTACTCGTTCAGTCAGTTAGCGTTTGATTACACTAATGGCATAAGAATGATTAAGGTATTATTTTCTAGGAAATGTACACACATTGACGTGGAGAGAGAGGGGTAAAGTATTTAGGTAAAAATACCCTCAATAGGATACGAACCAAAATCTACAGCGATTAGCAAATTTGACTTTAAAAGATTGAGGTTTAGTCCACGTGTTTAGAAAGTATAAACTCTTTTGCAATAATCATAGAAAATATCTAATTAACTTATCTATTTCTTTATTTAATCTACCCTCTGTAAAAAGTGACTACTTAAAATTATTATTTAACGCATGCATTCATCAAAGTTTATCTAATAGCTCTATAAACTCTCAAATGCCATTCTTCCTAACGTATTCTTCTTTATACATTTTTAGATTACCACTGTGTATTTCAAATTAACTAAAATATATCATACAGTATTTTCAAACATCCCCTAAAGTTTCTTTTAAACTTTCTAGACTTGTTTTTGAGGTTGTTCGTGCGTTAAACAACACGTTTCTAAAAAAAAAAGTTATTCCAATCACTGAAATAAAATACTATTCACTGTTTTATCCCACCTTTTCTGAGAAACTGATTCTGTGTGTGTATGTGTATTATTGTGTGTGTGTGTGTGTTCGTGTGTATTGTGTTCAACCCTCAGGGATGGTTGGTGAAGAGGGGTTCAGTAAGGGTGGTTTTCTCCCCTCCCTTCTCTCTACATCAGGAAGGAGGTCGAGACTCAGCCTAGCGAGATGGAAAGGAAAGAGAAAATGGAATGGCACAATGGGGTTTTGAGGGGAAGAGGGAATGAGAACCACCTCCCCCCTCCCCACAAAACTTCGATCATTGTTTGTCGCTGTCTGCTACACCCACTTCCATTGCTACGCTTCCACCCCCCGAGCCCCTTCCAACCCTACCTACACTACTCCGAACTGAACCAGCCTTGCTAAGCTAACCGTATGGGAAACTCTTTGCGAGAGGTCCCTTTGACCATTTCTCAACCTCTTTCCTAAAGCTTGATGGCCACTCTGATGACACTTCTATAAAGTGTTCTGTTTTTGAAAAAGAAAATCAAGCCATGCTTCACCCCATTATACCGATAATTCAACTTTAAATTAAAAAAAAAAAAGTATTTGGAAGCATTGTTCTTAGATTTTCTATTAAAATAGGTCAGATATTTAAAGTAAGCAGTGTTTAAAAATAAAATTGGCTTGGACATTTTGTTTTATATTAACCTCCGTTTACATAATCCTTATCCTTAAGTTCGTAAAGACGAGCTACTGAGAGCCAATCTCAAATGGACCATAAACTAACATCAATATGCCATCAAAATTAAAGCATCAACGATAGCAAAGGAAATATCTACCACTCTTTAAATTGATCGTATTTTCATGTATAGGGTCTACACGTTAATAGAAATTCATATAAAACATCAATATAGATTAGATCCATAATTATTTAGACTAAAAACGTTTAACACAAAATAAAATCATGAGAATGTTGATAATGTCTATATAATTTTTTGAAATTGTTTTATTTTAATGAGTTCGATTTGACAAAGCTATAGCCTATAGCCTATTTAGCATTATTAAGTGTGCGAAAAAACTTATGAGTACGAAGCTTTACTATCCTTTAGTTATAAGAGCTAGTTGTTACCAAACTTTAGGTCACGGTGTGTTTTGGGTGATGTCGCAATGCTTATTGAGGCAATATTATTTATATCTACTTTTTTTTAAAGTAATTATATAGATTATATAAAAGTTCAAATAGAAATATCAACTCCTTAGGTTCCTTCATTCCGAAATACCCGTGCGGTTCGTCGAGTGTCTCTTGCGACATCTTATTCTGATTCATATAATCATTACATAAGCATCGATGGGCACTTGGGTTTAATGTCACGATCTATTGGTTGGCTGGTGACTGGCATGTCAGGATTTTAATTTCTGCTGAGTGTCCTAGGGTGATTTTTACTAAATTGTTTTCCCGTTCTCTCCCCAAACAAATAAGGGTACATTTCCTCTAAGCTCAACCTTTACCACTGGTGTAATATTATAAATGCATTTAGCATGAATGGGTAGTAAGAGGTAATGATAATAATAATTTAAAATTAGAGTTTGAGTGCTTTTAGTTTATTAAGGATTGTCACGTTTGTCTAAGGTACAAAGTTGAACTCATACCCTGCAAAAGGTTAGAAACCTCTGATACTTATAAATATATTAACGATCCGCATCGATGACCAATTCGTCTCTGATCTTAGAACTACATGGCTTTTGGCTGCCGTTGATAGTGAGGTCAGGACCTATATTCGACAGGGCTCACTGAGAAGCGAAGATGTCTCATCACACCTGTCTATCGTTCTAGTTTTCTTATCCTATTTCCATGGTAGTACATATTCACTTCCTCCAAACCATCCTCTTCAACCTTAAGCCTTAGATTAGGTCATTATTTTTCCTTCTGTAGAAAGTTTCTGAAGATCTGTTTAAATTAATAGTACTGCAACCTACCGCGGTGTTTGCATGGTCTAAGATCGGGGTGAGCAAATCTATCAGCAATCGTCACATGTTTTGTCAGCTACCACAGTGAAATAAACTTTCTCATGACGGCGTGTGCTGGCTACAACGTGATATTTCCTGCATACCATTGTAAGCATTACACTTTCAGAATGAGTCATTGATACAACACTGCCATCCAATACTCCTCTCCACACTATTTCTATTATTTCATTTCATCTCTTCCTTCAGACAAAAGCTTTGTTAAATTTCTTATAAATTCTCCTACATTTGAACAATTTTTTATCATTTGCTTCTGGGTCAGTTGTAACTGACTATTCAGGTGTACAAATTTTGCACAAATTTTGAATAAACTTGTTTAAACAGAATGTGTTGTTTTAAGTGTTCGATTGAGAAACCTAATTTTTCAAAATTTACATAGTGTGTTGAATTTCACTGATCATTCGCCATACCCGTGGCCACATTAAAAAATAGGTTGCCCACCTCTGGTCTAGGGCGTCACTCTGGCAATAGAATAGAATACCGATGAAGAAGATATTTGAATTTGAATCCCGTTCGGGTGTGTTGAGAATGAGTTTTCCCTAAATAATTTTCCAATCTAATTCCACGCAGATGTGGCTACACTTCCTCTAAATTGAGCTTTTCTAATCTCTAACACATTAGTGTAATTAGTGCGTATGCTTATAGCTCGAACGGGAAGTAAGATGCGGTGATAAAAAATAAAGAAGAGCTGCTCGCGCAATTAGTATATTAACTTTCAACTAAGAGTCTATTGTTCAAAGAAGGATTCTCAATATTTAGTCTAGTTTCAATATCTACCATGGATGCTATATATATATATATATATATATATATAGTAAGTATATAACTCAATCATCAACTTTAGTCTCCTTAAAATTTAGCATAGAAACGTGTTCTTGCACCATCACCCTCAGCTAGGAACGTGACGTGGCGTGTTTGTGCATTGGCCTGGAGGAGAAAGAATGGATATAAGGGTTTGGGGGAGGCAGGGGGTTGGGAAGGAGGTTTTCTAGAAGACTAGGAGGGTGAAGACGAGTATTGATTTAAGAGCTCGAGACTCGCTGCCGGATATGTCGTGGTGGGAGTTTAAGGGGGGGGGAGGAAAGAAAAAGGGTGGGTGGAGGGTTGGTTGTTTCAGACTCCCTTCGGCTGCTTTTGAGCGCGGGGATTCTGACAGACTGATGGATTTTATTTTAGACAGCTGAGAATTGACAGAATTACTTCTCTTGGTAAGTATTCTTGGTTCACAAATCTCTTTCGCTTTGTCAGCATTTTAATTCATCTTCATTTACCACTGTAATAAACATAAGAAGATTATGTATAAATAATTATTAGAGAAACATTAAATAAGCCAATTTTGTTAGTAAGAAACCAACCGCTCTCCCTTTTAACAAACTAAATTCGGATCCCAAATGGAATAATTTACATTCAGAAAAATACTTAGAAAAATCTCTATCTTAGTAAAATAGGAAAACTAAAAACTCAACGAATACACATATGGAACAATATCTCTCGCATTTAGTAAGCTTATTAGATCATGGCTCTTTCTCTCTAGAATTATTTCAGAACTTAAGTTGGAACGAAAGTTAAAACGAGTTACACCAGCATTTATGAAGATTTGTTAGTAACACATTTTTAAATTTTATAAGTAAATTAATGCTTCAGTATATGCCTTTTTTATATACTTAAAGTTATCATAATAGTGAATGAATTTTTTCATAGGCGTCCCAGGATTTGATAGCTTTTTAACTACCATAGTATATATTGAAGAAATGTTTATATTCGTCTGCTATGCGTAAAAAAATCTAATCTAGCAATATTTATTTATTATGTCCGAAAATATTTTTTCTATAAAAACTGCCAAAATAATGTCTTTAGCTCGTGTCACCTTCCACCCTACCTTAAAGTATCGAGGTACATTCAAGCAACCTCTAGCCCTAGGCCAGAGACATTATAATTAGTTTAAATTCTTAGTGGTTGTTTTGAACTAAACAAAAACTAATAATTTTTATATAGGCTCATCAAAATGTTAATAGAATAAATATTTTAACGCTTTAAGAAAAATGTGTGGGCTTTTAGTGGTTCTTGAATTAGTTCTAGAACAAACACACACATACACACGACCACAAGTAATCAATTAACCACAAGATGAATTTTTATGTATCGATTTTTTTTTTTACCGCCGATGAGAATTTAACCAACAACCCACAGGCGATTGGGCAAGTGAGTCACTGACTAAGGTGATGACCGTGAGGATGCAATAGTTAGCCTAATGCAAGTATCATGGATCTACATACAGATATTAAGACCTAGTGTACGAACTCAAATAATTTTCTCACTTAAGTCACCTTTTTATAAACAATATTAAATCAAAGTTCGAGTATTATTAGGCCTTCTGACGCTCAGATTTATATAGTCTCCATTTTTTTGTATTTTTTTTTTTTGCACGTAGTACTACTATCTATCAAGTCTCATTCATTTAGTTAAACTAATTGGTTAAGAAAGAATAAGTAAAGTAAATATAACGTAGAAGAAATATACACGAATTTGCGTGGATGGAGAATAAAAAATCAATTAGGGAAAACTGCCGTCAGTACAACCGAATATGTTTCAAACTCTGACCTCTACATCATTAGAAAATCAGATTAGACGTGCATGGTGTTTAGTGTTATTTGGACTGCCCCATTATTAAGTGAGTAGAATGATGAGGCTGAATTAAATAAAAAACATCAGCAAGAGAAGTAGCTTTTTAAAAAACTGCCTAACGTATCATATGAGCTTCGAATCCTGGCCTTAAGGGTTCAAGTTGGTCACTCTATCCGTGCAGTCAACCATGCTGGTTCCTCATCATTTCCTGCTCAGATTAAGACGCTTAATACCCTCATGTTGAGCTTCTCGATACAAAAATAAATCCATCCCTGCAATAAAAGTGTGCGGGCCTATAAAGTGGCTCGAGAACGTCGTCACGTGGTTGGTTGAAAGCCCTCTTAGTGAAGGGGGTGATAGAAAGCAATACCCAACACCCCCTTCTCCCGACCAACCAACACACGTAGCCTTGGTGTTGAGCGGGCTGGTAGATGGAGCGCCGCACTTAGTGGGAACTGCTCCTGTGGGAGGCTGACTCTTCTCTCTTCTCTCGCTTGCATGGAATCTTTCCTGCACCAAGATCACTTCTCTCCTGGGATGCTCTGCCGTCGATACGACCCTCCGTCTTTTCTCTGAAACACGAACACCGTCATATGTGTATCCTGGAGATTTGACACCTTCTTGTCAAGAACATCATCAACTCCTCAATAGTTATATCAACCCAATATTTAAATATTAAAGTACAATAATTTTAGTGTTTATTATAAACTGATTTTTATCGCTCATAATTGAAAAAAAATATTAATAATCAACCGGCGTCGGTAGTCTCATGGTCTACGCGTCACCCTCGTGTTGGGCTGGATTGCCGGTGAGGGTAAGATAGGGGTTCGTTTATTTATTTTGTCACCACGTTTTACAACCCGCTCGGATTTTACGTAAACATAACTAAACTACGCTAATGAATTAAGGATGAAGAAGTCTGAATTTATAGAAAGAACACCTCTGGCAAGACGTGTATTAATCACGACTTGTGAATGTGTGGAATGCCAGGCCTCCACCGTGGTTCGGATCACAAGTTAAACTGTAGGTTCTCCATTTCATCTCACAATCACCCTACCATTTACACATTAGCGTAAGTGCGTGTAACCCGAATGGGTAGTAAGACGCGGTGCTAATGATAATAATAATAATAATCTAGGAAGAATAAGAAAACCACATTTTACCAATTATAATTTTTTGGTCATGTCATGAATCGAATTCGGGACCCCTAAGCTCCACAGGCAGACTCACAAATGTCTGAACTAAGATGTCGGTAATAATCTGTTAAAATCATACTTCAATTTAAAAATCCACGTACATTGATAAAGTTGCTGCGGTTTTCTTAATTGGTTTGTGTAAAGGGAGATGCACGTGCATAGAAAAACTACAGTGGTGGGATGCTGGTAAAAAAATAGACAACTTAGTAAAAAAAAGAAAGAGAATTGAACACAGTAGCTAGTATGGAGTCAAGTGCAGGCACTTAAGAGGCGAGACAAGAGAACGACACAGATTTATCTCGGCCGAGAAAGAGTTTCTGGTACAGCGCCTTCAGGGATGCTGGCTGCTTGGTGCGCTACTGGTTGTTTCAGGGAAGAGATATTTATGAGACGCACAGACGCGACACCATATCTCACTTTACAACTTTTAAAAAAACAAAACAAAAACACTTCCGTTTTAAATTTAATTTTCTTGTGTTTTTTTTACCCCCGTGTGTTTTTTTTTTTCGGAAGGTATTGTTTAATATGTAGGTTTAATACAGTGATAGACGTCATATAGAGCTAATTCTTATTTTTTTTAGCACCACGTCTTACTACCTGTTCAGGTTATACGCATATGTAATAAATGAGCTAGCATAAAGAAAGTTGAATTTAGAGGAAGTGTACCCGTATTTGCGTGGAGGTAAATTGAACCCTGACCAGCCTGTCATCTGATGTTTACACCTAATTTCATAGCTGAGGGAACTGCAGGTATTATGGAGAAAAGATTTATCTTCGCTCTCTCTCTGTTACCGGTTGCCAAACTTTCTAGCTTTCGGTTGTTGGAATGTGAGGGGGGAGGGTTTACTTGGAAATCCCTCATTGTAAACAATGCGGCATGGGGTGGTTGGGGGGTTCAATTGACTGGTAAAAGCATTTCCTATCGGTGTACAGGCTTTTCTAGAAACATTACCTATTTCCACAATCGTAATTTTTTCAAGATTGAAGTTTATTAACGTTTCTCTATTCCCTCCGTAATTATGCTTAAAATATTTTATGTATAAAGCTTTTTTTCCTCATAATTAATATACAAACAAATATATTACAACATACATTTTATAAGAAATGCTATAAATTACATTCTTACTTGTTCTTAATCAGGTACCGGTACCACTCCTAGATCAGCATCACTATCATCATCTTCAGAGCTAGAGGAGTTGTCCTTCAAACTTATCACGACACTGTCGTGCAGTTTATCTATAAGCCCGTCTACGTCCCACATTGTTGCTTCAACTTCCATTACATGATGAACATGATTTCGCCAGTGTTCTTTTGTGATATTTCTCACTCCTTCTTCTAGTAGACAATGAACATCATTAAGTTTAAATGTATTGTTTTCTTGAGCAACAAATATTTTAATTTGACTCCAAATTCCTTCGATGGGATTAAGCTCACAGCGATAAGGTGGCAGTCGTAGAACTTCATGTCTAGCACTTATAAGACACACCTGTAGCTCCTGCAGTCTCCGTTGCCGCATGATTTACTGAGCAAGTTCCGTCTTTACGAAAATAGGTGTTGACTTTTAACACCATTGCCCTTTCTTTACTACTTTATATTTTCCTCTTGGAATGTAATTGTTTGTAACAAGCCGGAGATTCCATAATGTTTGTTATATCTTAATTGTTAACAATACACTATTATTCAAATAAATATATTAATATGCACATAAAACTATAGTTCCACAACCTTACTGTAAAAATACAAAACACGCAACCAACACATACAGATACACACCAAATATTAACGTGATCAATAACACATATTATTATACACAGAGTACTTATAAAATATGAGTGTTTATTTAGTCAATGTTTTTGAGCTCGCTATTAGGAACATGAGACTCAGACTACTGTAACTTTACGACTGTGCTGGAGGAAGAAGAACCAATTAGTGGCAACAATGACAGCCCAGCATTGCCAAATTTGATATACATTCGAAGGAAAACTGATCACGGAAAACAAAAGAATGACAACGCTGTTGCTCAATAGTAAGCATGCAGTTCCCTCAGCAATGAAATTAGGTGTAGTCTAACATCACAGTGACGCTTTAGAGGCTTAGATCATGCAGCCACCAAAGAAATTCGCTAATTCTTATTACATTTATTTCTTGTGTTGGAGATTAAGGTTTTTCTCCCCGCGTCTTAGTACTCGTATGGGCTATACATTAGTACATGCATTAATCGCTTCGGTGGCCGCATGATCTAAGGCGTTACTTTCGCAATTACCGCGGAATACACCACTGAAATATACATACAAGTCTACAGTTAGATTTAGATAGGAAGAAACTTTGTGACAATTTAAAAAATTACTAAAACAATTTTCAAAATCCTGTAATATATAAATGTACCATTTCATACATATCTTTAAAAAGATTAAATATTACTAGATTAAAAAACTCCATGGCATCAGCCCTCTAGCAAGCTATACCTACCAAGCGGCCGTGATATGTTAGCGAAGATAGTGCTAACGTTTTTGGATAGAGTTCAGCACAACGAACTCTCCGGCCACCAACCTCAGTTTTCTAGGCCTGAGCTTCTACTTTTTCTTTCAAGAAGCTTCTCATTTGTCCTCATGAGGCTGAGTCGATCCCGTTCCAGACCCCCTGCTTTCACAGAAAGCTCAAAAAGTGTCAGGAATCAAACCCAGGATCTCTTGATCTGTAGCCAGAAACTCTAACCACTAGACTAAAGAGGTGGTCATCACTAAATAAAGTAAAATTATACCAATATTATCTGTAAAAAAGTCTATGATACCAAAATTATCTGTAAAATAATGTCTGTATTTTCTAAAAGGTACTTTCCACCAGAATCCTATTATAGTAAGTTTTGAGCTGTTACAAAAGTTATTTAACCAACGGATGGTAATAAGGTAGTTTTGCAGGTAGTAACGAAAATTCAATGTTTCATTGTAGGCTACTTTTAGCACAATTGTATTGGTATTCCTTGCATCTAGGCTATTAACGACTCATTCTAAGGGTCGAAGATTGTAATAGTAGCTGACAGGAAGTGCATCAGCATTAGATTTTAAAGGTAATGGGAGAACCACATGGAGATCTCTCAGATTTGGACCTCAACATCCTCGTTATAGGTAGCCTAATATATTGCGCTAAAGCCTACTATAGACATAGGTACGTATTTTTAATGAGAAACACATTATAGAGCTGCCTTTATAAGGTTTCCGAAAGGATTCTCGTCTTCAGTGGGGTACTCAACCCCAGGTAGCTTTTTTTTCTCTTTGTTTAAGTTTAAAAGTTTTCCTTTTCTCTTATTACCAGCAGCGAAGTGACACAGGCATCCTCATCCGCACTTAATCTCGAGTGAAGGAGACGTATTAAGCTCGAAACTTTGAGGGTGGAGGGTATGAATAAGGGGTAAGGAGGGGGCCCTCCAACTAAACAAAAAGCTGGGGGGTTGAGGGGAACGTCGGTGGGTTTTCATTGAAGGGGAAGGGTTTGAAATGGGGTGTATCAAGGATTGTGTCACTTGACAAAAATAAATGGAAGATTTGTCATGTTTGTTAATTGGGTAAGATTTCAAGCTGTAAGCTGTGAAGCCTGCATGTGTGTATTTAGTGTGTAAGTATGTATGTTATGTAGTAGTATGTATGTTGTATGTATTATTATGTAGTATTATTATTATGTATTAGAGTGTATTGTATGTTGTATTATACGAATTTTAAAAGGAATGAACCACATTTCAGGGAAATGATTGAGAAAAATTTAGGAAAATCCTTCAGTACGTCGACCAGGATTAAAAACCCTAAACTCGTCATCAGCATCAGTCAAATGAGGTGACCGTTGAACCCATCCGGACACCTATGTGGCTTTTCAATTCGATGAATATAGTCACATTTGGTCTTAAGTTTTGTTTAAGTTAAGAAGTTATGCCTAACTATTTTTCTTTTAAGAATGTATAATCGGTAGATTAAGTTAAACATAATGGTTTATAAATGGTGACTGTTCCTTATTTTCACTGAAACTTTAATATCGACTCATTCTTCGTATTCCCTATATTGGCTCTCCGTAGCCATCCGTAATAATAATGCTTAAGAATGTTTAGAGTTGATCCAATCCTAGAGAGTGCAACGGACTTAAGGATTAAAATTTCGTGTACAAGCAATCTTTTACTGTGACGCTATCTATTCTTATAAATACGGACCTTAAGGATGCGGAATATGTACATGGGGATTTATCTGTGTAGTGCGAATAACTTTACCGAGTATTTAGTGAGCGTTCATTGCATGTGCAACATAGAACAGTGTTTTATTCAAAGTGTTTCATAAACACAATCAGTACTAAGATAATGTTTTAAAGATTATTATTAAGATTTTTGATGAATCTATAATATTTGGCAGGGAATTTAACATATTGGAGGTAGAGGAGCTATCTTGGAATAGTAATAGCCTCAGCCCATTCCAACAACACTGACAAGATAAGAAAGTCGATGTCCACTTTTACCTAGGTGTGTCATTAGTTGAAATTGTCTGAACTTTGCCTTGGCCTGGCATATTATGTTCTGCTGTCGATTTTGACGCTTCAATAGGTAAAGTCAAAACATTAAGTTTCATAAAATAAACATTTCAAATCTTTATTGGGCAATGGTTAATTTGGACACATTAATACAATTAAGGGGGCGTTCAAATATTACGTAAGCACATTTTTGGCCATTTTTAACACATCTACCCCCCCCCCCTTGTAAGCCAAAATAAGAAAATTCCTGAAACCCTCCCCTCTTTCTTACCTAAGATTTGTCAACATTTTTCATTTGTTCACAGGAATAACAATTTTTTTTCTCATTCAATTTGCTATAGCCTGAACAGGTAGTAAGACGCATTGATAAAATAAATTAAAAATGCATGCAATTTATAAGGTGCTTAATTATTAACATAGAGGTGTAAATTAATATTGCGAATAATTTACAATGAACATTGGTATACAATGAATTTAAATGTATTGAGCAGGTAAAATTAAAACAAGTTATAACATTATAGAAGTTTAAAATTTTACTTTACTTTTAATTGAATTTATAAAAAAGTATTATTAGTGAATAGGAGTACATGCATATTATATTTATCAAAAAAAACCTAAATCCCATTTAATCCATGAACAAGGTCCTTGAATCCACGTCTCAACACTTTCATTTATTATGTTTTATTTGGGGATGAGGGGTGTAGGGGGACCTAGTTCACTCAAGCGTTGGATTATTTCTATAGGCTTCTCCACTTCTTCCTCGTTCAGCCACTCAGCATCTTCATTGCTTTCCCTAGGTCCAAGTGGCTTGCAATGCGACCCTCCCTCAATTGCCGTCTTCTGTCTTACGTAAGCATTGTTCTGATCCCCTTATCCCCTTGTCAGCAAAAATAAGCAAATCTCGAACCCCTCTCCCTAAGGTGCTTACATAATACTTGAGCGCCCCCCTAACCAGTAGAGTTGGGTTAAAACAAATTAATTATAAATAACGACATCGTAAGCTACAAAATGAGTTAAAATCAAATTATCGTAGGGGTAAAATGAAAATTATTTGTATATGATTAAAAATGATATAGTTACTATCACTTTAGAAACTACTTATACATACAAATTTATTTTTCTTTGCCATATTATAAATATTTCCAGTGTACACCTATATGCATGTCTAGCTATGCTAAATTTCAGCCCCATACATTAATTACTTTACTCTAACAATAGCACTTGAAAAGCATAAAATAGCATATTTGATCTCTAATAACTCGTGAACAGTAGTGATTTGAGATAATTGAATCAGTATTTATAGCTTATACGTTATAATTATACACTTGTTAAAATTGTGCAACCTAAATTTTTTAATTGTCTAATGTTCTTAATGACGGCTGAATTCCCTTTCTCTTGTGAATGGTAGAACTGTCTGTGTAATATTACCCACAGCTATACCGGCGGTATTCACATTTCAACGGTACAGGAGAAAAAGGGGAAAACTAACATTACACATATTTTTCAAGACAACAACTTTATATCTCAAGCCCCATAAGTACTCAGGATATTTTTTTATCACAGAGACCTCATTTAACCATTATCTAAAGTGCATTAGAAATGTTTTATAATTGTTTAACAGATAGAAGCAGTAACTAAATTAGAGTTTCTACATCTTTTTTCAATGCACTCTTCATTTGAAATGACCTACAGACCTATCAGTGTCTCCCAAACTGTGGTTCACGTATCCCAGTGGATACGTGAATAATTTCATTGGGTAAGTGACTTATAATTGTGTTTTATTAATCATAGCATATTATTTTTTATACTTGAACAAACACTAAGGACAGCCATTCCAACATTAAATTCTTCAATGTGACAAGTAAGCCTAATTTTTTCGATGGGATTTTTTTTTTTTAGATTTTTCGTTATATTTACAGTAGACCTCCTAATTTACGACCAGCTAGTTGAATATTTAAGACTCAGTGGTACATGTTGTTTTAATTATTTTGTTACAATAATGAATTAGATAAATTTATTTTTAATAAATCACTATTAATAGTGTTTTATCATTGATGGTAGAAATTTATATTATTGTAGTAAAACCATAATTATTTAGCTATTAGTAACGTTTATCAGCTTGCGAATGCATACATTATTTTATAGTGTTTTTTCTGCAATCACATGTAGTTCCATGTACGTTGATTTATTTACTTTTGACAAATAAACTGCTATTCTAACACTACTCTCCTGTATTTTAACGCATCCATTTGTGTCGTAAACTTACGACCTTATCCAAGATATGTTGTAAAAGCCTCATCGCTGTCGGTAACCCAAGGCTCTAGGCGAGTGTTTCAAGGTTATCAGCGTTATCTCCCCTCCCTCTTGTCATAACGAGTGTTGGTGTTACAGTGTAATAATAAGTTGTCATATGGGAGCGTGGGGTTGAGTGCATAACGGCCTTTACTGACAACTTAACGAGTCGCCGGCGGTATATCACTTTATGCCGCCAGCCCCTCTCTCCCCCCCCCGGCTTCTTCGCAGCGCCTTGGCGCAAACTTTGGCTCACAAGAGCTTCTTCGTCGTAAATATAGCATGTGTGGTGAGACTACTATACACGTGGGATGGGAAAATTGTATTTCAGTTGTTTTCAGAGGTTTTTAAAAAAAAGTGCAATCGAGATAGTTTTCACTTCTTGTCAATTTAGCTCAAGGACGTTAGAAATAAAAAAATTATCAAATTAGCTATACTAATTGGGTTTAAGTTGGAAATAACGCTGAAAAATAGAAACATATCTATTTTTGTTCAAAATTGATACCATTTCACTTGATTATTATTATTAATAGACTATTATTATTATTATTATTATTATATAGTTATAACAATAATAATATGGCTTTAATGGTCAAGGAAAGGCCTTCTCCTACACCATATAATATAATATTATATATATATATATATATATATATATATTATATATATATATATATATAAAAGGAAAAACACAAAGTTGTGATATAATAAGATTGATACTATCATTGAAAAGAGACAAATGCAGAGTACAATGACTTGACGTAAAATTTCTTAGTGACTTTTATACATGTCTAAAAATATCCTGGCTATCTAAATCTGGACTTCATATTAACACATTAACAACTATTTTTATTATATCTTCACACTTACGTATATTTCAATATTGTCCTGAAATTTATTGACAACTTTTTTTTTCATTTGAAAAGTTTATCATCTAATGTCGCTATGCTCATGACATGTTATTCAAAGAAGATTGATATCATAATGTTAAGAAAATTAAACTCTTATGTTTCTACTGGAGCATTATTTTATTTATTTTGGTCCACAAATATTTTGCTATAAGAACTGTAAAAAACACTGACCTCATCTCGCGACCCCCACATTCCACCTTAACTCGCAGGGTATAGGTTAACCAAAGTTAACCACATAACTTTGGGTGGTCCCACACGACCTTTATAAGGTTACGAATAAGAACATCAGATAGTTTATCATGTTTTCGTGTCACACTGAAAGGAAATGACTTGATATCTTCGGAATGGCTATCCATTTTCTCTTTCGCAGCTCCGATAAGGGGGGGCAGTGGGGGATGTGGTAGCGTACCATATCGCCTAAGGCTGGTTATTCCGTTAAGCTGCCACATGTGACCTTGCTTGTTTTCTTGTCGAATTCTAAAGTCGCCTTCCCTTTTCCTGTTCCCAACTCGCATAGGACCATAAATTCTAGCTCAGGAAGACCAAGACCCAAGAAGACTTGTTTAGTATAAAAATACCAACTTCCTTGACTTACTTGGGCATGATACAGTACTTCCATTATTTGTGCAACTCTTTTTTTATGACAGAAATAGGAGTTTTTGTTTTGTCTTACGTTTATCGCAACAATTTTCAACGACTAAATCTTAGATCAATGTTAAAAAAAAAGGGTGGAAAAACTCATTGGAAAAAATAACTCTCAACACGCACGACAGTGATTTTAACCCTGATCTCACTGTAATTGTCAAACTAATTTTAATGTGAGCACAACGCCCTGGACCACTTGAGCAACGATGCATAGGAATATTATGGTAATAAAAATATAGATTAAATGTTGATAAGGCTTTTCATTTTTCAGTATTTTTTTAATTTAAATATTATTTACTTGCTCATTGTCTAGGCAATCTGTCCTTGACTAGACATTTCTGTTTAGTAAAAATAGAGTTTTAGAAATGACCTTCATTTAATATTTGTTAAATATAAATATAATATTATACTGTACTAAATATTTGTTTTAGTATAAAATATGCTATTAACGTAATTACTTGTTAAATCTATATAAAGAAGGACTATGATCCAAATGGCATGATGGTTTGGATAAAAAGGGTATAGTATTGGTTAGTTATGGCTATAGCCACATCTAGCTATCAAGTTCTTTAAATTGAAAAATGACCCTGGGCACGGTAATCAAGACGGGAACCTTTGGCTTAGTACGCCAATGCTCTAACTTCTGAGCTATCAATTTAAAGAACTTGAAATCTAGATGTGGATAAAACCATAGCTAGCAAATATAATACCTTTGTCATCAAATCCATCATGATATATCGATCATAATCCACATGATATGCGGACCGTACAAATATCAATTATCTTTAAATATTTTAAATTTGAAATATGGCCCACGACATGTTGGATACAAAACATTAGTCTGTTCCTAAAATTATGAAGAATCTTGAATGGGAAATAAACTTCTGGTATCAATGATTCGAAAAGTCACTTGGGCTATACAATGAAATGTTACATTTAGTACTCTCTCTTAAAACGATTTATGATAATACACTTTGTATACAAAGTTTTTCTTAGAAAATATTATTCAAACTGAATGGTACAGAAACGGCGGAACCATTCTCTCCGAACATCTCCGAGAGTACACGAAGTGGATCGAAGTGTAATTTCTGTTGGGCGTGTCAACGCGGGCAGCTTCTCTCATTGGGCGAACTAGATAAAGAGAGACCTTCCGAAAATGTAAGACAGGAGCTGGACCAAAGTTGACGAAATAATTTTAAATTGACGAGAAGCCACTCGAATAAAAACTTGAAGGTAATCAACAGTCAAGTTTTTTTTTGTGATGTGATAATTTGCTCCCCTACTCTTTCTATGCAGTGCTCAGCAACAATCGACCTTAATGGTGGGAGTGTTTATCATGATTTTTCAATATGAAACTTAATGTCTTATGGTTGCTTATTTCAATTTATGGAGGAAACTTTGCTACGCAACGAATGTCATAACTGTTAATATTTTTAGGCCAATAATATAGAGTAGGGGTTTCCGCAGGTCTTCTGCAGACCTCTGACTTCATATGTATAACATAAGGTTTCATATATTTAAAATAGTAAGCTTTTTCTTTTGACAGTGATTCCAAGAGATTTACCCAACCCATTTATTTTTTAGGATATGTCTCAAAATTTTAAGTTTTTAAAATATTTTAAGCGATTAATTTTTAATTTGAGATTAAAATTATATTAAGAAAATTCACATTACATAGTTTAAAAGAATTTCCAATTTACATTTTAAAATCTATTAAATTGTGTCTTAAAGTGTTGTCTGCAGTGGTCTATCATATGGCCCAAAGGATCCCAAGAAGTTTAATAGTAATAATAATAATAATAGTAATAATAATAATAATAATCACAATAATAATATTATACTAAAAGTGAATTAAAGAATATTGATAACATATTATGCAAAAATTTGAAATGAAATGATTAAATAATAATCATCCATGCAATCATGATGTATTTCTTTTTTTTTTTTTTGCTAGACACAAACAAGTCAAATAAAAAAGTAAATCTGTACAAACCAACAAATTTGTACAGTTATTTATATTTTTAAAAATGAGGTCTAGAATGTTAGAAATAGTAAAAAAAACCTGTTATTTACAAATTAACTGTGATTATAAATTATAAACATTCGATTTAACAAATTAATTTTTGTCTTTTATTCATAGTCGCTAAAGGGAATTGGCTAAAAATTAATTATATTTTTTCCTAAAGCTTTGCAAACAAATACTTCCCCTCACCCTTTCACACAAGGTCAACGGTCCCTCCAATGAACCTTGCTTTCAATTTCCTCATGTGTGAATTTACAAATAGAGTTAATATTTGACTGAGGTGTAAACGTGAATTTATTTTATATTGAAAACTAAATGTCAACCTTATATTAGTGTACATTCCCATCCTTTAATGTTCACAAATATTTATTCGATAAAAATTATCAAAATAGCCTACTTTACCCTTGCCATATTTCTTGTAGGCTCTTAAGGAAAGTATTCGCTTAAGTTTTCATTTTTTTAATGATTAAATATTGTAGGCCTATATTATTTAATATGATTAAAGAGTTGACACCATCACCGAAAAAATATATTAGTACATTACAAATTGTTTGAAAGTTCTTACAATACCATATTTGACCTAATAGTATTTGGGGACTCTAAGTCTATCTGGGGTGAAAATTAGAGATATTAATTAAAAGTAACCGAGGCTACTATTTGGTCAAATGTGGTCTTAGTGATTACAAAAATGGACGCCAAGCATCTAAAAAAGCATTTACGAATGTACGGCGAAACTTTTTTAAAAGTGGTAACGCTACATGATTAAGAGGAAAAACATACTTACTCTATTGTCTAAGTGTGGAGTTTATTTCATATAAGATTTTTTTTTTCCAAAATGTACCATTAATTATTATTATTATTATTTATTATTATTAGCACCGCGTCTTACTACCCGTTCGGGTTATACGCACTTACGCTAATGTGCAATGGTAGGATGATTGTGAGATGAAATGGAGGACCTACAGTTTAACGTGGAATCCGAACCACGGTGGAGGCCTGGCATTCCTCACATTCACAAGTTGTGATTAATACACGTCTTGTCAGAGGTGAAGGAAGGGTTTGGCAATCAGATAAATCTGTGCCGGGACCGAGGATTGAACCCCGGACCCCCAGCACAGAAGTCCGACACCTTACCACTAGACCGCCAGGTCACCCTACCATTAATTAAATCTTTGACTATCTCACATGCTCAGGCTATTTTTTTTTTATTTTTTTTTTTTTTTCAAATACCAACCTTTTATTTCGTGGCACTCTATTGCTCTACTCTAACGCACATGTTTTATTATAAGCTAATTTATTAAATATCTTTAACTTGAATAGCATTTATTTGACCATATTAATTAAATGACATGGTTACGACAGTGTAATAAAGTTGCTAAATTCTTCGGTGGTCGAATCGTCTAAGGCGTCACTCTCGCAATATTCTAAACTGCTGATGCCAGGGAGATTGTAGTTCAAATCTCAATCGGGTGTACCGAGGGTGATTTTTCTAAAAAAAAAATCCACTCTTACTCCATGCAAATGCGGATACACTTTAAATGCAACCTTCCTCATCTTTAACTCACTAGCGTAATTAATACAAATTCGTATAACCTGAATAGGTGGTAAGGCATGGTGACAATATATATATATATAAGTGTTCTAAATGTGTAGGCCTTACAGTATGTCTACCACAGCATATATATTTGGTTTAGGAAGGACTGACACTCGAAACTCCGGGAGGTATAGTGTTTTGTGTTTTTGCGGAAACGATAAATACGTCACAGCATATGTGGGGGGTAAGACAAGTTGACTATCTGTATTTCCTAGTGTTTAGCTTGGACATGTTCGCTTGTCTCCGTGACTTGATGGTTAAAAAGGGTTGACTACAAACCTAGCAGACCCTGCTTCGTTTCCAAGTGACTTTTTATTTTTAGTGCCGCGTCTTACTACCGGTTCGGGCTATACGCTTAAGTAGGCCTACTAATTACGCTAATGGATTAGGAATTGGGAAGGTTGAATTAAAGAGGAACTGAACCTGCATTTGCGTGGAGGGAAAGTGGAAAACCATTTAGGAAAAACCACCCCCAGTCCACCCGATCAAGATTCAAACCTCGATTTCCCCGTCCTCGGAAGTCTAGCTCAACACGACCATCACGTTAGCTAACTACGCCACCGAGGCGAGTCCAAGTAACACTGATTATATATAGGCCTATATATAGATGTATATATATATATATATATAATATATATAACCTTTGTATGCAGGCTCATCTTACTTTTCATAACTAAAGTATGATTTTGGTAAAAATACGCAGAAACTACAAATACTTTTTTTTACTGCCAGAAAAAGATAACATTTAACTATATTACTATTTAATGAAATATATAGGCATTGGTAATATTTATCAAAAGTGACAGTTGCAGATGATATAATATGGTGTATTAATACGTGAAAGTAGATCTAGCAGATTGACTGGCTTTCAAATAAGGTTATTCCTATGCAAAATGGACTGTACCTTTATGCTAGGGCTGAGTGGATGGTGTTATTTGCACAATTCAAGCTTTTATTATATTGGATTAAATGGTCTAGTATAGTTACACTGGAATGAAGAGAAAATTATTTTTCTATCATCCTTTACTTACATAGTTAGTCTTGCAAAAATTGTTTAATAATTGACATTTTCCACTCTACAAGGTCCGGAAATCCAACTATTTTGGTTGATCATTCAAGACCCAGATGCCCATGAAATGAAAGATAACTAGTATAGGAGCATAGATTGAATATTTGTGAATCAAATAATGAAATTTAATAGGGGTTACAAAACAAACTTTATTGATATTTGTATTTTACTCATCCCCTTTTATCCAAATGCAGGACTACTCAGTAACGTAATAAGCCCAATTGGTTTCTGGCGTTTATGAATTTTCGCCAGACTATTCCATCACCTTAAAAATTGTTAATTGCTAGAGTTAAAAAGGATATTCCTTGATATTATATAATAAGTAGCCTAATTATGATTTAATAAATAAATTAACTCCCTCGCATCCATGTGTAATGCGTCACTTGGACCATACTCCCTAACTGACTCACTCGACCTGCTCCGACATAATTGTCCATGCAGTGAAGAGACGCATGAGCACATCTTCTCTGTGAAAACTCTGGAAGCGGTGCGCTGTGGCGTCCCGACGCCCCGGAGAGGGGAAATGTAGGGGTAGTAGTAAGAGAGAGAGAGAGGGCAATTGACTACATAGGGCGCCCTCCCATGCCAGGAAACCAGCGAGCGAGCGAACGAAACCTTCCCAAGCTTTTTAGTAGCCTGCTTCAGTTGAGTTCCTCGCATGCTGTCATAGCGTCCCGTCATTTCAACACTTGCAAAACAAACAATTCAGCTGCGTCTTGTTACTTCTCGCCGACCGTTTACTTGTGTCATTTAATCATCGACGTGCTTGTTATAATTATTACTCTAGAATACAAAAAGACCTTTTGCCACATCCGGCTTTCAGTGATTTTATTCTAATTTGTGCTTAGTTTTGATTTTTTAAAGATACTTTACTTTGCTACTCGTTTTTGGTCCAAATTTCACTTTTATTGGCTCGTCATCGCTTCGCAAATACATTTTTTGTTTGAAGAACGATGTAATTTCTTCAGTGTTCATAGTGTATGGTCAAAAACAGACAACATTACTATCAGTTCTGTGTGGATATGGTAAAAAAAAACACGTTAGTCGCGTCAAATAAGTGACATTCAAAAGTGATTATCGAAAAAAAAAATTAAAACATTATTTTACTCGTATGCAACAGGGATGTTCTGTTTTAACCAAATAAATCCCAATGAAATGTTTAGAACTGGAGTTTGATTGGACGTCAAAATAGATATACGTGTCGACGTGATGGTGACGGCTGATTGGTAATCAGTTAAACTTAATGCAAACCAAATGTGAAATAGAGAGTGATATAAAATGTTCGAAAAAACGTTGGCTTTTAACATTCATTAATCTTTCCTAATTTTTTCTTGAAAATAAATATTTACCAACTTAGTGTGATAAAGTTTAATACTTTACAAAATTGAAATTATAATTTTTTTAACTCGTTAATAACATTGTCGTTTCTCTGAAACATTATCCTTAACAAGCTGCTGCTGATGTATTTTCATGAAGACTGGATGTAAACGGAATCGATTTTTTTTAAAGTCGATTTATCTACAAACGTATCGAAGACACTTGTGTAAAGTAGACGATCCCCTCTCTATCATTAATAACGGTATCCAAGTATTTCAAGTCTTCCTCCCTTCCCCCTTTTCCTCACCTCTCTTCTTCCCCTTTTCCGTACTACAGCTGTTTATCTTCTCAAGGTCGCCAGTGTATATCCACTTCGAAGAGGTTGAAGAACTTTTTCAACTGTGCGTTATTGAATAGTTTAATTTTTGTTTATTTTTGTTTGTCTAATAATACTGAAACTTTGTAAACAAAACAGTTCCTCTAATTTACTTTTAGCTACATAAGTACTCAATCATACTTTCTTTTCATATATTCTTAACAGGGAGGGAGAAAAAATTAACGATTTAGTTGAAAGCAATTGACTACCAACTTAAAGTTCAACGACTCTTTAGCTAAAAATACGTTGACTTTATTGTGCATGCCCCTTTGATTTATGTGAGAGTTTATTGCTGTCAAGCATTGTAAAGATTTTTTTTTCTTTCTTAAATGCCATAGTTGGATAAGGAAAACAACGATCCACAAACAGCATCAACAGCTTTAAGGTCTTCGTTCTAAACTGGTGGTCAAACAAGTTTATGACATCTTCCTGCATTTATATAATTCCCTTGACCTCTCACAGTTAAAACAGCAAAGGCAACCTCACTCATTTTCAACCAACAATATAACTTTACTGAGTGCAAAAACAAAATTAATAAACCTCTCTTCTATATCAAGACATCAAAAATACCTCCCGTCTCATAGAAAGTGTATACCCTGCCCTTCCGGTTCAGTTTTTTTTTTGGTTTCCTTTCTTTAGATCCTCCCCTTCTCTTTTAACTCACTCATCAGGCAGAATAAAACACAGAAGTGTAAGAAAGATAAGGATACACAAGTTCGTCACGCAAAGCACATTAATATATTCAGGACTTAATAGTTCACACTGACGTCTACATACACTGGTTTGTCATACCGAACTCTTTGCGTATTCATTATATGTAATGCAACAAGCGTTTCAAATCTCACTCTCGAGTCGGTGTCGGGAGTAGAGAGAGGGGGAAAAAAAATCATAACAAAAGAACGAGTTTATTCTGCGCTGTGGAAGTTTGACGTCAGAGGACGTGTCATATTAGCTTTAGTTTGCCTTGTTGCGTCATAGTTTTCTGAGATGTGTTGGAAGAAAGGAAAGGTAAAAAAAGGTGTATGCCATCTAGCGCTCTTTCTGTTTCAAGGTTTCTAAGCGATACGTGTGGTGTTGTTTATTTCGCTGTACCTGCCATAGATATATACTGTAAAATAGTTTAAGTAACTTTATAAAGATTATATTTACATTGATAAGCGTGTATTGTAATATTAATATTGGGACGTACGCTATTTTTGCTAAGGAAGACTCAACAGAAAAGGAAGTTCACCATAACTCAACAAGAAAGTCTAATTTGTAGATACTATTTAAAGTGAAAACATATTCACATTTATATGTAAATATTTATACCTTTATAGTGCCTCATATTTATAAAAAATATATAATTTTAATGTTTGTAATAAACAAACATTAAATATCCCATTTAGAAAAATCAAGCTTTGAAACGGTTTGGCCTGGACCAAGAATTAAATGAACTTATAAAGGGAACAGACAAAAAACAAATCTTCTCAGCCCATCATTTGAAAATGTTTCAGTGACATTTAATTCGTAATAATATCTTCTAGTCTTTGCTGTATGCTCAAACACGCGAGATTACTCAAAAAGACCGAGTACCAACACGGAACGTCTGAATTAGCGGAGGTGGCAAGAGGGGGAGTCGACGGTTGATGAAAAGAACAACGAAGGTGAATGTGTTGTCGAGGTAGGAGGCCTGGGCCTGTCTGCACGCGAACGTGTCACACAACAGTCTAGCCATGTGGAGAGGGGAGAACATATAGTTGGAACGCTGGAAGGTTGTGATAACACCAGAGTTTTTACTGGGACGTCGTGGGTGGCTTATGGTCTCTGGTCACGACACTGCGTGGGCTACCTTTCATTAAGAGACCAGAAGATATCGTGGACGAAAGGCTCGACTCACGTGTATTTCCGTAAGAACATTGGGCAAGAAACTGAAGAAAATAGATGAAGAAGGAAAGGGATCCATCCACCTGATTCGAAGAAATAGTAATAATCCGAGTGAACTTTTCTAAGAGAATTTGTATAATGTCTAATTAAAATGTGATGAAACTTGCAAACTGTTTCAATTAAAAATATATATTTGGGTAGACATAGATGAAATATTATGAGTTGGAAAGTACTCAACTAATCTTCTCTACAGAAACGCAAACAAACGAAAGAGTTTTATTTTGGTGACGTGGTAAATTAATAAACTTTCTTGTAAACTGGAAATAGGAAAAGTCATCTTAATAATTTATAGAAGCATAGAAAAGTAAAAACAACGTGACAAAAACGAAACTCTTCTTTCAGTGTTTAAAATAGAGTTAAGAAAGGAAAAAAAAAAGGCACACTATTCTGAACATTGGCCAACACAAACTTTTAAGTGATATAAATTAAATAAAACTTTCTTAATCTAGACCAGGCGAGAAACCACGAGACTCCTTCACTTTCGGTAACGTGTAACAAGAGCGATGAGATGGAAGATGGGACAGAGGGAGTGAGTACGAATCGAAAAAACGAAAGCCTGCCGGTGTTGGTTTTTTTCTTCGTGATAGGGAAAGGTCGAAGACAGTAAAAGAGAAGCGAAGACCAGGTGTGCTCGTGTTCTGGTCTGAGTCGGGTCGGTTTTTAACCGCAAGAAGGAAGAGCCCGAGGAGGACCGCCCTGAAGGACTGAAGACGAGGGTTGGTGGTGGGAGGTGGTCCTCGTCGACCCAAGGGAGAACCGACGGCGGCTGGAAGCGGCAGCTGTCAAGTCGGGGGAGGAGGGCGTACAAGTGCGTCAGGACGTCGGCGAGGAGAAGACGACGCCGGAGGAGGTAATGCAACACTTGATTCAAACCACTTAAAATATTAATAACTCGGGGTGGGTGAAGATTCAAAAATTTTAAAGTCTAAAATCAAGGCCATATTTGCTTCATGTCGAATTCTACACAATAACAAGACGTACTTCGAATTTAAAGAGTGAATTTTTAATAATAATAAATAATATTATTATTACTTTTATTGTTATTACTATAAGCTATTAATAATTCTTGAATAAGAGATAAACCCTATTCGAAAGCTTCACTTCTTGTCAACACTAACTTTTATATGTCATCATCGAAATATGTTAATAATAATATGATTAATACATACTACCTCCTAGAAAAATTGGCAAAGGGAGTGGGTGACAAAATAAGGGGACCCTAAATATATTTACCAGTAAATACTGTCTGGTCCTTCATTAGTAAATATATACCAATTAATTCCTAGAGCTAGGTGTGTTGTATCAGGGAGTTAAGTTAAGGTTAAGTTAGTTTGTAGCTCTTGTTTGTACCAGATTGTTTGTAAAGAGCATTTAATTACCTTGTTATAAAGCTACCTATCATTATATAACAGGGAATAAAGTATGTGCTACCAAAGTTCTGTCTTTCCACTGCTTTAAGTAACTTTGTTTTTAATCCTCGTTGAAAACGACAAGGTCGTCTACTATAGAAAGTACTCAGACTACAATGATTATAAATATTTTTACGTAGTTGTAGTTTTGATACATTTTCTAAACATTTAGGCGTCGATTACAAAGTTTTGAGAATTCAGAATGATTATTTCATTGAGTGATAAACAGGTCTTACTCTTGTAATAGACGCAATGAAATAGTTGGGGAGCTTTAAATAGTAATATAATTTATCAGCCAAAATTCTGTGTATGGTAAATTATTATGTAGTAAAATTATATATCGATAAACAGTGTGAAATTCTTCATATGATTTGGCAGTTTGACAAATTTATTTTCACTAAAAAAAATTCTGTTATATTATGTTTACTGATTTCCAACTATTATTTATTTCATATTTTAAGTAAACGTGAACTGTTACTAAGTTATTTTTACTATAAATTTAGAAAATAATAAATATTTTTATTGTTTGATTTTATATTCCCTTAGAATATATTTTTGGGTAGGCTTCCTTGGCACGAATTTTCTACAAACTTGATTTTTTTTCAGGACTAAATAAGCTTTTATATAAAAACCTAGTAGTTTAACTAGACAATTTCTTTTAAAAACACTACAAAGTAAGGAACTAATTTTTTAAACGAAATATTTATTTTAATCTATACACTATATAATAATAATAATAATAACTTTGATTTAAATCTCTGGTTTGCAGCCTATTTAGTAATTAATTAATCCTACAAAAATATATTTTTAAAATAATCTATCTACCTGAAAAACTAGGGCAGTTGTTGAAATTTAATCAAAAATAAAATTTAAATTTGGATGCTACGTGGTATATTTTGTACATTTAGTTTTTAATTAGAGATAAATATTTCATGGACATTAAAAAACGTGTTTAATTTTATTCTCTAGTTTTATTTCAAATTATATTCTTTAATAGAAACACAAATTGATCTGCAATTTCTGTAGATTTATACTATTGCCTTAATTTTAATACAAGCTAAGTTATAATACTTAATTTGGTAAATTGTTGACATAGCGTTTAGAAATTGAATATTTTCTGAAAAATACAACTAAATACACGCTATATTTCTCAAATGTTCAATTTGAAATAATTTTTAGGTTGTCTGAAATTAGATGACAAAACAAATCTTTTTATGAACTTTATATGATCTTCAGATTACCTCTTGTGTTTGCTTGAGAAACTAATTTCGTAAAAAGGTCAAACTAGGTGTTTCCCTATTTTTTTATCTCTTTAAATTTTAAATTATTATATAAATCGGGAAAATATTTTTAATTTTCTCTAGAGTTATTTTCATTTTTTTAATCGAGTACATATTATTTAGTGTCGTATTTCAATATAAAAATTGAAAAAACAAATAGTATTTACATTGCATTTATTAAAAAATTAAGTTTTTAATTAAATATACCTAATAACCGTGAGATGAATTAATATATGTTTAGTCACATGCTTTCATTATAAAATATGGCACCCAAGAGCTACCAATAATTAGGTTGGTCGGATGTAAACTTATTTGTTTCAAACAAGATTAAGTGGCCTATTATATTTTCAATCAGTTGGTATCAAGCCAAATGGGGTGCATCATTTTAAGTCCCTAGGATTCACATGGTGAACGCATATATTATTTAAGTTAAACCTCATGCATCAATCAAAAGTAAAGAAAAAATTATTATGAATTTGATTTATTTCTAAATAGTCTACGCCTTTCTTTTTCATAACCCTAATGACAATAGTTTAAAACCAGATGTCTAAACTCATCGGATGTATTTTGTACAGTTAGGTTGGTTGTTTATGTTAAAACTCATTGCTGGACCTGAATTTTCTAAATTTTAGTTTGGTTATCATTAGCTTATTTTTTTGTTAAGCCATTTACCGATACAATATGTTTGTCAAGTGTAGGCTAAAATTAAATTAAAAATCACTCGTGTGCGACTTCGTGAGGGAGAAAAATATTTGAGGGTCCACAAAAATGTGAGTGTACATCCCTGATTCGTGATCTTCCCAAACAACACAATGGCAGCGATGGGACATTGCAACATATCCATTCTGAAGTAGGTCCCCTGGTGCGATGCCATCAGTCACATGTCTGAAGCTTAGCTGCCTCTAGAAGACAAGCGATGAATCTAGTTGATAACATTGAGTAGGTTGGGGGGAAGGGGGGGGGGGAAAGGCATCTATATTGGCAGCCTCTTTTTGGTCGCTCATTTCCTCCAGGTTAGCTGGAACTCCAGTAGAGCTGGAACTCCAGTTTTCTTCATCTTATCCTGTTCGTCTTCTTTCGTTGTTCCATCAACCATCAGTCAAAATGACCTAGATAGAGAGAGATACTCTCTTTTTTTTTATTTTGTTTTTCGAGTATAATACCACTTGAAAAATTGAGAACCTAAGACATCTGACTGGGACGCCATTGCCCACAGGTTCTAGCTATTAGTGAAAGGAAATCTCGAGATGTGTCTCGCTGATTGCGAGAGATGTACAAAGTTTTTTTATCTTCATTCGTTGATTAGTTGAACCTTTTTGAGTTGGACACCAGCCATTTCTTAGCGTTTCATTCTCTTCCTTAAAATCTCACATATTTCTCAATATATTTATATATATTGAAGCTATTATTTGAAAAAAATCCTTCAGAAAAAATTATTCAAAATAAATTACTAAAAAATCGAACAAGCTATTGAAAAAATGAAATTAACGTTGGAATTCAAGTCAAAACTTGTTGCATCTCGATATAATTTTATCAGCATCGATTAGTCAATGATGTTATTAATACTATATACATTATTCATCAATGATTGTTTGATAGGAAACAAATTATGTTGAAACACAAGATTTGACTTTAAAACAATTTTATTTTCATTTATTTAATTTCTCATATTAAACATAATTTCTCTTTACGAGAATGCTGTTTTCAAACATAAATAAAATATGATACACCTGCAAGTCATGCTTAGACTCTGAACTAGGCTCTGCAAAAAGTTTAAAAAGTACAACACTTTTTTCGAACACAAAACACACTTCACACATGTGAATACATAGGCTTTATAAACGATTATCGAAGGTAGGTATGGTTTTTATTCAAGCCATTGATGTGTAACAAAGTTATTTCACGGTTCAGTAAGTCATTGTTCTTGTTCTTTCATTCCGAAATAGTCCCGTGCCTTAAGTAATCATATAAGGACAATGCATGCACACTCAAAATAATAATTTGCATATTAGCAGCGAAACCAAAAAATCTTGACCTAGAAAAAGGTCGATTACGATAGATATTTTAGCATCGCGTCTTACTACCCTTTCGGGTTATAAGCTTATGTACTAATTACGTTAATGGCTTAAGAGATTGGGAGGGTTATATTTGGATGAGGTGTACCCGTTTTTTTCGGGGATGGAGAATGGAGACCAATATTGGAAAAACCACCTTCAGTACATTCAACCGAGCTTCTAACCATGATTTCCCCGTTATTGGCAGTCTACTCTACTGCGAGAGTATCTCCTTATACCATGTGGCCACCGAAGTGAGTTATTAAGATAGTTAGACTGTTTGTAGACCAAACAATGTATGTATGATTGTGCCAGAGTTATATGCATAGTATATATTATCAGTTACTATTATTATAACGTGGCTCATGAATATGTTTACAAGTGAATGCCACAGTATTTTGTGCCCATATTTAATGAACTCTGTTTGTGGTCTAATCTAGGTCTAATCTTCATATCAAAAACCTAGATCGGCTATCAATGGGATAAAACCTTGTATTTATTTATTATTTATTTAGCACCACATCTTACTACTACCCGTTTGGGTTATACGCTTAAGTACTAACTACGCTAATGGGCTAGGAATTGGGAAGGTTGAATATAGAGGAAGTGAAACCACACTTGCGTGGATGGAGAGTGGAAAACCGTTTAGGAAAAACTACCCTTGTTCACTCGAACAATATTCTAACTGAACCTCGATTCCCCATCCTCGGCAGTAAGCTTAGCAAAAAAAAAAAAAAAAAAAAAACTTTCAAAAGTTAAAAAGAACAACAATAGTTGTTGCAAAATTAACGGTGATCAAACACATGGTCAGAAGTATGAACACATGAAAATATATTTAGTCACATTCTTGGCTTTCACTTAGTTCCTTTGAATTTTCGACTTCAGGTTTATATGGCAGATCTTCAATTAAATCAGTTCAGGAAATATTTATTTACACCATCTCAATACGGGTACATGTAGACAACCTCCATAGGTGTACCACGGGCAACGCTCTGTACCATCAGAGGGGCTAATAGTCTACATACAGGTGACCGAACAATATTTCATGTCTCTCCCTCTCTACCATACAAAATTTAAATAAATAATCCAACATATCTGGTTCTTCATCATTTTTTGATTGTTTATCCGTCAGATAGATCTACTTTCACGTATCTATACGTTGTCCACGTGATCTGCAGCTGTCATTTTTTATATATATATTATATATACTTATAAAATAAAACTAATAATATAATAATAAAATGTTATCATTGCTGATCGAAAAAATAGTGTTTGTATCCTTATGTTTTGAGTATCATACTTCGTAACATTTCATTGATTAATATTGATATGTTTCTATTGATTTAAATGTTGATGTAGCGTTTTTCTCCTTTGTATTTACTAACACATGTGTGTTATGTTACAAAGCTAAAATACAAGTGACACTGTTCTCTGGTAACGTTTTGATTGTTTTTTAAATGGCTTATTTTAGTTTTATATAAGAGACCGTGTTTTTAAAACCATTCTTTAAATCAATCACGCAACCAAGGCGTTACATGAAATTTTTTCCACGCTCATAGTGGTTACAAAACAACTCTATCGTATTTTGTCCATAGCTTACACTACTATCCTTGAGCTAGTTTTACAAAAATGAAAGTTGGTTTATTGTAGTTGCTAAGGCGATAGTCTTGAGCGCTCAAAAACCACCCAAGATGGTAGTTTGTGCTCAAATTCTCATCGCAAACCTGAACTTGAGATTTATAGACAGGAGTTGTTTGGAACGCAAAATATTAAAACACAAATTATTCGAATTAATTGAAAAAATTTCACCTGGGCATGGGAATCGAACCCAGGATATTTGGCTTAGCGTGCCAATGCTCTACCACTGAGCTATCCAGGGATTGTCTCATGCTAAAGGTCATTCTTCACTCATAGTTTAAAGCAGATTCTGTGATAGACGTTTGGATATAATCGGTTACTAAGAGCTTTCATTCGGTGGCGTAGTTGGCTAACGCGCCAGTCGTGTTGAGCTTGACTGTCGAGGACGGGGAAATCGAGGTTCGAATCTCGGTCGGGTGAACTGAGGGTGGTTTTTCCTAAATGGTTTTCCACTCTCCCTCCACGCAAATTCGGGTTCACTTCCTCTAAATTCAACCTTCCCAATTCCTAATCCATTAGCGTAATTATTACTTAAGCGTATAACCCGAACGGGTAGTAAGACGCGGTGCTAAATAATAATAATAAAAAAGAGCTATCATTGATATCACAGCCACTGGTGACTCGGTTGTGGCTTTAGGCTGCCAATAGTACAACTGACTTACATTGTGCAAACAAATCAAATTTGAAGAAATCAACGTTATACAATTAAGTATATATTCAAAGCGAAGCTTGGGGAAGGAAGAGTTATATTTACGGAAATCAGCCATATTACATTCAATACAGTTAAAAACAAAATTTTGTTTCTTTATATTTTAGTAGCATATTTGTTTCTTCGTCGAGTTCAAGACATGAGAAAACTTAAAATCACCACTTTACACTAATGGGTTAGAGATGAGAAAGCTGGAGTTTTAGAGGAAGTGACCCCTCCTTAATGTGGAGGGATAGTGTAAAACTTTAGGGAAAACATCACTTAGACTTCACGGTAGGTTTTCTAACCATGATCTGTCCGTCAGCAGTAAACCAGCTCTATCCTCATATCTACGAGTGCATTTTTTATATAATATATTCATTTTCCCCGTGGTCTCGTCTTCCATCAAATTATATATTTTTGTTTAGCTAGCCAAATGTATGTTTGTGTATTTCTCTTTTCTTCTTACTTTACCTCCAGTCCTTTGCGTCTGCTCACAAGTCACCCGTTTAATATTCCACTTCTACCACCGATTCCAGTTTCTGTTTTGTCTGTCTGGTTTTATCCCCCCCCCCCCCCCCCAGAACTCCCCTCCCCGGTGTTTGCTCGCGGCAATTAAAGGTTCGCGACGGGTTTTCATTTCCGGCGCAGACGTACCGAGTCCCCTCTACCATCCTCTTCTTTTGACCCTCTTCTTCTTCCCCACTTATTTATCTCTATCTGCTCATTTACATGTTCATGCTGTAGAGTGAGGTCGAGGTGTACATTCACGTGGTTAGATTTGTTTTAGTTCCGCAGTTGTAAATAAACTATTCATTTAAAAAAACACGTTAGTATAATGTCTTATTGATCAAGTATATCTGATGTGAGTGCACTCAGACATGTGACAGTTGTATGGCCATAAATAACATTTCTACAGATAGTGGTATAAATTTAACTCAAGATATTTCATTTCTGCACCGTGTCAGCGAAATCCACATTTAACTACGCTAATGTTTTTGGGGTGAGGGCTCTAGAGGAAATGTGCCTGAATCTGCGTGGAGGTAGAGTGGGACACTATTTAAGTAAAAAAAAAAAAAAAAAATCTCAGTGGGCCAACATCTGATCGGAAATCGAACCACTTTTACCCGTCACCAACAAGCCAGTGAATTGTTAGGCCATGCAGGTTTTAAAACTTAAGTTTCTGACTATATAAATATTTATTTTATACATCAAACAATAATATTATGATTATATCACATTTCATTCCCAGAAAACGTATTTCTAAAGATATGACACGTCTCTTATTCACCCCCTTCCCCTTCCTATTCCAAATGTCACGCCCCCTCTCTCCCTAGAAGATGGGGAAGATTCAAGGGGGGATCAATTGCCAAGACAACAAAGTCAATTTACCGTTCACCCCCCGGAGTGCTCCGGGCCTTGATCTGTCCGGAGAGACGTTTTGAGATTAAAGTCTTCTCCGGCGTGAAGGGTGGAAATTCGGAGAGGTTAAGGCACACACTCAAAATGGTAGGGTGTGAAAAATGGAAGTAATATATTTTATAAAATTATTCTTTAGTTCATATATATGATCAGAGGCTACCATTTATTGAGCGTAGTGACAACATAAAGAATTAATAATATTTTCTCGTTAGTGTTATTATTTTTTGAAATATATTTTGTTTAGTAAGGAGATATCTAAAATTTTTTATTTTTAAAACACAATTTATAGACTTGTTTTCAAATTAAGTTACGTACCTTGAGCAATAGTATTGGTGTAATGTATTATCATATGTGTTTTAGTCGGGACACTGGGGTTTGATTACATTCGGTTTCTCTGAAAGTTTTTTAACTAGTGTGTTTATATCCTTCCCTGGTGAATTTTGATACATTTCCTTGAAATTCGCTCTTTTTATCCTATGTTTCTTATTCTAGTTTGAGTTGCAAATATTTTGTGAACTCTGACTCGCTTTTTACCCTCAAAATACTACGAACCCCATAGAAAATAAAAATATTTTATCCCAACGGGTTTCGAACCATAGCTTCTCTGAGCTGGATATTTGTCTGAAACAAAATTCTATGACCAAGGATTGTATGTGATAGTTTTAAATGTATATATAAGTTTATCACGTGAATTATTTTTAACACCTTTATCAAATAGGTTCGCGTGGATACAAATAAATTTGAGGAAATGAGGCAGCATTCCCTTATAACAAGAATATAAAATCATTCTCTTGGGAGTAGGATCAAGTAGCCTACACAGCTGGGATTTGAACTAGAGTCCTGATCTCATGGGTCATAGTAAGATACTCAGTTTGTTAGCTAGAATGTTTTAAAATTATTTTATTTATTGTATTTAACTCGCATTTTCTGAACCGACTGATTATTTCACCACACGAATTATGAATTTAAATCCAAAACAGGCACAACACTCAGCCCTCCAGCCATTAATTCTTCACTGTGATAGAGGAACCCCTAATTTCATCAATTATACATTTTTAGGTCATGCCGGGAATTAAACCCGGGATTCTTTGCTCAGAAGGCTGACACACTTCCAACTGAGTTGTGTCAGACTAATATTAAAAAAAAAGTATTTGTGTTTAAAGTACCAAAGACTTTGTGTCTGAAAGTTCATACTTATGATAAGTTTTTTAATTATATTTACTTAGTCGACTGGGAAGGCCGGGGTTCGTTGTCGTTCACTACAATGAGTGTGCTTTTCTCCACATATCAGAGATATGTATGGGTGATGAATTTTAGTTAAGTATTGCCAAAATACCTCGTAGCTCCCTAATTTTAAGGGCCCTAATGTAAAGTGACAATTTTTTCTTGGTAATTTCTAGGACAGCCACTCTAAAATCACTGATGGAAGCTGGAGAAGGTAGTTGTCAATTAAATGGTACACAATACGTTTTATAGTCAATGTTTTACAGTCATGTTTTATGCACTATATATAAAATGTAGTCAAATATTATATAAGCCTAATGAAAGTAATAGTATACATTACATCAAAATAGTGACGTAGTCAACGTACAGTTAAGGCCAAAAGTAAAAAAAAAGGTCTGAATGAGCTAGAAATACTAGTCACTGGCTATGATGCTGTATATTATTTGCCAGATTTTATATTTAAACTTAATAATGAGTGATTTGATTATTGGTGTTTCCCCTTTCACAATAATGGTTAAAGGCTGGGGCTGGGTGTTGTGTTGGTTCTACATTCAAGTTGGTTTATAAGTATTATGCTGATATAATCTATCGGTTCAGCAAGTCAGCGTTAAATACCTAGAATAAAACTAAAATTTATATCGACTTTATTAAAATATTTTTATTTATTCCAAATAAATTTCAAAGTCAATTAATTTAATTGACAAATCGGCGGGGATGAATGGTCACCTTATTTGAGTCTTAGTGTTCCTTAAAATATTTTAAACTTATTCCTACACTGCCTGTTTTAGTTAAGTGATGACGTGTTATATGATGTTAAAGCATATTTCATCAAATAAAATATGATGAAAAAAAAAACAGTTCCAGTAAGTTCGTTAGAAACAGACCCAAATATTCACAATCCTACATTTTAATCTGTATTTGTAGGTGGGTAAATAAAAAAGCAGCATTAACCTTTTTTCTAAAGAATGATGAAATAAATTGTTCGAAGGATTAAGTTATAAAAATATAGAGATTTCACATATTCTAGTCTTAGGGTGGGAGTGTAGGGGACGCAATAAAGGTTCAGTGTTTTTGCAGTTTTTAGAAAAAAAAATTTTTTTTAGCCAAAATAAACAAAATATAGCTCTAGTAGAAACATAGAGTTTAATTTTCTTCACATGATGATAAAAACATTTCTTGAATACTTGTCATGTGTATGGTAGTATCAGACGAAAAACTTTTTAAATGAAGAGAAACAAATTATTAAATTCCAGGAGACCATTGACAGATATTTAATAACTGTTAAGGTCACCTTGTTAACAAAAGTAAACTATTATATTCCTACTTGAGAACTGTATTTTAAACTTATTTTGACACACAAAATAAAATTTTGATACAAAAACTGCAATAAAGCCAACCTTTTCTCACGTTTTCTACACTCCCACATTAAGTCTCCATGCTTTGGATTCCATGTCTGTTAGAGAAACTGCTATGTCAGCAAACTGAATAGTTGGGGGCCCCCCCCTCCTATGTGACAATATAACCCAAGTCTTGTCTGGCGTAGACCGCCCCTTTTGGCTTCCTGTTGGAAATGTTAGGGGCCACACACACAAAAGGGGGCGATAGAAAGGAGGGGAAGGGGGTGTAGATGGAATAAAGAGGGAAGGGAGAAAATTCATGTTGAGTATGGGATCAGAAAAGTTACCAGACGAATCAAAATGTTAAGATATCAGCAAACTAATTTAATTTTCAAAAAATAAAATATATATGGAAGTAAGGAAATTTGTATTAATTAAATATTCCCTAAAACAGTAAACCACTCTCATTTTGACCGATTACAGTTTAATTTTTAATTATTTTATGTTAACTGAGCAACGTTAAATTTTAGGTTTACTTTTACTGTTGACTAAAATAAGTAAACATAAAAACAAATACATATAATGCAAAAACGCAGCCTTAGGAAGAGTAAATTAAACATTAAAAAATAACAGGATTAATCCTTGTCAGCTTGCTATAATTTTTTAGGCACTGTATAGAATCTAATTAAGATCTCCTAGGACCTAGACCACTGTTTACCAAAATATGGTACAATTACTCTGAGGGGTAGGCAAAGATTTCAGGGGCACATGACACAACACTAAGTTGTATTAAACATAAAATATTTCTTTAATACTGATAATTCTAATAAACAGATTACTCCGCAGATTATAGATTACCACTAAAGCTTTATTAAAGTTTATATTTTTTACAAGAAAGCAAATATTTGTTTCCTTTTATTTATGATGAGTTGGAAAGGGTGCGTTGATTAAGCTCTGGCCAAAACAGGGGTACACGATTGGCGAAAGTTTGGCAAATTCTATTATAAACCACTATTGACGCTCACTAAATATTATGTCATCAAAACAAAATTTAAATGATTTTCATGATCTAACCTATAAATTTAACCAAGATTATTGTATGTCAACCACCCAACTTGCAGTTTTTGCTATAGTTTCGTTTAATACAACAGATAAAAGTGTCAATAGCTGTTAAATATCTACTATAAAGTAGGCATGAGTCGAATACTTTATTTATAGACAATCTCAAATCCGAATCTTAGATTACTTTTTTTAATCTCAAATTGAAACTTGAATAATAGAATCTTTAAAAATATACCATTTTAGTTTTAAAATGAAAATATTTAAAATTGAATTTAAAAAAGTTATTTAAGACTTGGTGCCACTGACAAAAATGCAATTTTGTTTGTCATGTATATATTACATCTTAAGCCTTAAAGAGGACACTTTTCTTTTAGTAAATTTATTATATTGATAAAATTTTGTTCTTTGTTGAGATTTTGTTACTCTCCCAACTAGACAAGTTTACGTAAATTATTTTTACTAATTGCTATTTTTTCTAGCACCACGTCTTACTAGCCATTTTGATTATACACTTATATACTAATTACACTAATTGATGGATCTATTGGTAAAGAAAGGTTAATTTATATGAATTGTATCCGTATTTGCGTGAAGAGAGATAGGAAAACCCATTCTCACTACACTCCACCAAGTATCGAACCTGGGTTTTCCCCGTTATTGGCAGTCTAGTCTACTACGAAAGTAGTGCCTTAGACCATGCGGCCACCGAAGTGGGTTCAATTGCTATTACATTTTATTATTAAGTCATGGTCTTAGTGAATTCGAAATACTTTTCTGAGATCCCTACGAACCTAGAATCTTCGATTATCGTGGGGTTTATGGGATCGAGTATTCAGATGCCCCGTCTCTAATACAAAGAAACTAATAAGCACAGTCTGAGAGATGAAAAAGTCAAGTTAGGAGTAAAGAACGGCTACTATACATTTTTTCCCTTCCTATATTTTTTAATTTGCATATCGGAAATAAAAGAACCCTCCCACCCCCTTCCTACCATTCCATTTCACGGCCCTGATCATACCACCCCCTCTAGTATCAACCCACCTCCTCACCCTTGATGTATTTATTACATGCGATCCATCATATTGTCCGCCCTAATGAAATTCTCTGTCCTGTTTCAGCCGGGTCTTTTTTATGTTGTCCTTCCATTCTCCCTAGCCCTCTACCATCCCCTCCCCCTTCCTCCATACTTTTTGGACACACAAAGCTTAGAACATTAGAAGGGGGAGATGGAGGTAGGGGGCGTTAAAGAGAAGAATATTTTTTTGCTACTCGTCTAGGTTGACATTTTGTTTGGTTTTACAGGGATTCTAAGCATTTTCCTAATGTTGTAAATGTGTTTTTTTTAATAGCCCACAAATTACTCTACAAATTGTTAAAAATAAATATTAATTCAGATCTAGGTTTTAATATTGATTTTAACAACTTTTTTCACTTAAATTAACTTAACTAAAAAAAACTCCTGGCTGTAAATTCATCAATGTGAAAAGGAAGTACCAAGTTTTAATAGTTATGATTATTCTTTTACTACACAGAGATTCAAACTTGGACTCTTTAAGTGAAAAGACATATATATTGCTGCTTTAGCTAAGGTATTAGAGAAAATATCGAGCAGTTTAAAAAGCTTATAAGACCATTTCCATGTATTCGTAGGCTAAGGTAATGTAATCTACAGCTGCAACTTTCAAAAACAAAGTAAAAGTTACTTAGCTTTTGTCAATATTTGTAAAAAATATTTTTGTATTTTTCTGAAAGCAGGAGATTGTCATGGAGTGCTGCCAGAGTAATCAGGGCTTGTTAAAACTTATAATAGGTATATTCTCTCCCATTTGTTCTCCATTTAACGAAATACAATTTGGTTCTACTTTCCATACCTCACACGGAATGTTGGCTGTCGGCCAAAGAGTGATGAGAACATTCTAAGCTGACTATGCTTATCTTGGAAACATTCCACGTCACGCCACTGTATTAAATATTCTTTATAGGAAAACCAGATCATAACATTGTACTGGGCCACTCTTTAGCAGCTTGAATGATCTAAGCCATGAGCATTATTCTTTTTATTTATACACGTGGACAGGGGAGTGAACCCCTACCTACATAGTGGAAACCAAGAACCCAAGCAGACAACAAGGCTGGTTATCGACCAAATTAATTAGGGTCTACTATGAACGATAATATAGTTAGCTGACCACAAAGTTTCCTGTTCACTTTACATGTTTGAATAAGCGAATAAAATAATTAATAGACGGTCTTTACTCAAAATTTGCCTACTTTTAAATGGTGGTTTTGTCAAAACAAAATTTATCGAAAGGGTGGTATCCCTAACCCCCCCTCCCACACATCCTTTCATGCTATCATCGTCGTGCTTACGTACAAACCGATCCATAGCCTCTCGTAGAGTGCGTTTCCTAAACTATCAGGTAATCAATGACCCAGTGGAAGAGAGCATGGCACAGACGTGAAATTAACAGCAATAATTCAAACGAGCCCAATAGCCGCTGATATCGAGGATTTTAATAAGGGTAATGAATTTTGATTGAGCTATTATATCATGTGGAAAATGGTAAGGGGGGAGGATAGTGGAAGTAGAGGGATATAGGTATATGTAATATTGGTCCGGTACTGCTATCATCGCTGTCAAAGATATTACCCCCGCAGATTTCTCTTGCATCACTGTAGAGGACCAATAAATAATCTGTTGGTGGAAATGGAATACTCGAGTAAAAAAAAAAAAGTAAACTCTTTATATATAACAAATTTTGTACTTTAAGTTATTTGACAGTATGGTTAAAACAAATTGAGTATATATAGGTTATTGTGATTAATATTGTTTATAATTATTCGTTTTCTATCATTTATTGAGATGTTTTGTAAATAAAATATATTTTTTTTAGCTCCGAATAAATGTTTGGATATTTGATGATGAAAGTGTTACACGGCATTCAAGGTGTTACGTTCAAACTGACTTATTATGTAACTCATAGTATTGTGGCTCAATAAATAGTGACCTATAATGTTAATTAATTTGTCTTTATAAGTTTTTTTAAAAGGATAACTTACAGACAACTATCCATTTATTTTAACACACCCTTGATAAAACTTCTTAAACCGGCCGCTGATATTATTATGTCATCCATAACGGTTGGCTAGATAGCAGTTAGCTGGACAACTATCTCTACTTTGGTTACTCTACTTTATGGTGAATAGAAAATGGCATTTGCCTTGGAAAGGAGAAAGTAGATGGTTTCTTCACAGTGTATCACTTTACAGATTTGGAAAGGTCAAGTAACACAACCCAAAAGCAATAATAAATATATTTATACATATATATACCTTCAATTATATAACACATTTTTTTTTGTTTCAAAATAACTTAAATGATATATATGTATATATATTTAAGTTATATATATATATTAGTATATAGGTAGAAAGGGGGGGAAAGGCGTAAGGTAGGGAACAAAATGCAGTAGTTTTTGTCGCAGACCTTTTTATAGTGTTTTTTTTTGGCACGACATTTCTGCAAAGAGAAGCATCGTACGCCCTGGAAAGTGTATGTGATTTATTTACGGTCTGACAACGTTTCCACCTTAAAGCCTAACAATGGGGGATGTTCTTTGTCATGGATATGATGCGCTCTGGAACTGGTCCACGAAGGGTGGGGGTAGGTGGGAGGAAGAGGCTAGAAGGGGGAGATTTGTGCCGGGAAAAGGGAGGGGGGTTGGAGAAATAGAGGAGGTACGATGAAATTTTGCTCCCTGCAATTCTAACAGCGTTGTGCAAAAGAGTAGCAAAGATACTCGCTTTTCGGGTTTAGCGATTTGCTTCACACCTGTCTTTATGGTTGAGACCCTCCCAAAAGTAGATAATAAATATTATTTATTTAATTTTGGTTGACTGGAAAGTACAGTTAGAGTTCAATAATTTGGCACGCTCAGGACTTCGCAGTGCCGGATTACTAAGAATGCCAGATTATCGGACTATACTGTGTAATGGGTAAACACGAGAAAAATAGTTTCAAATCTGTCATGATTATTATGTTATTAAATAATTTATGTATTTAAAAATAAAATATTGTTCTATTCGGTGGTTGATTATGATGTAGTAAAATATGAAGCACTGCAGATGAATAGCGCCGGTGCGAAGCTAAATTACGATTGGTGGGGAAGGGATAAGCTTTCTGGACTGTCGGGTTTGCTGAACCATTGGGTGTCAGATTATCAGACATTTCCAATGATTTGTGGAATATAGGCTAATTTATGGACGGCTTAAAAATTTATCGCAAATTCAAGTTCCTTAACCTAAGCTAACAACATGTTTAATAAGGTTAATTTTGAAATATTTTGTGAGAATTTGCCTGGAAAGAAGATGGATAGCACCATTTGGGTAGACCATACTCAGAGCAAATCGCAAAATCAAGACCCGGCCTTTTTGGTCAGAATCGATCATGTGTTAGTTGATCTCTTAAACTTGGTGATTAAAAAATACTTAACAAACTTGGTTTTAGTTTATTATTTAATTTATTTTTTACTTTCTTACATATATAAGTTATTGTAATCTTGAAAACGTTTGGATTGAGATTATGATTAAACTCTACATTTTATGTGGGTCTTGTTTTAATGTCCTCAAATCTCTTATTCTCTCTGTGTCTGTCTGTGGGAATATAGCCGAAACGGTTCGATAGATTATGTTCAAACTTGATATTTAGTTGTAAATGGTAACACTTCGAGAAATATTTAAAATTAATAATTCTATCTTCAAATATAGGGTGGCTTACTGATAGCCTATTTTTGAACAATTCAACATCTTTCAATAAATGACCAAAGATTTTGTATTGATTTAATATAAATATATTACTAACGGCTAATTTTTGTAAATGTAAAATTTTTACTAACTGGATCTAATGTTTTAGTTTAAAATGGGTTTCTAGGAGTTTTTTAAATTAAAAATAAGAATGCTTGTTAATTTTCATGCAACATACTTGGTGATCGAGTGATTTTATATATAACTTAATTTTTTATTTAATGACTAACATTTCCGTCCAAAATTTATATCTGAAGATTCCCTATGCTTATCAAAATAATGTTGCTTTTTCTAAATAAAATATTATTAAATTTGGTTCAATAGGCCTGATAAATGTTTTTTGAAAAATTGATTATATATTACATGAGAAAAGTATGTATGGTTGTGTCAGACCATTTATTTTAAATAGTTTTGTTAATCTAAAAAAGTTATCAGTATCTGTTATTCTAAAAAACTGCCTCAAGTTTCCAATATCCGTTAGTTTCCTTTTAAGCTCACGATAAACCATAATACGAATTAGAAAAATTGTGATTCCTAGAGTTTTATTCTGATTTAGAGGGGATGGAAGAGTTTAGAGAAACAGAGGGAAGAAGTCAACACCGAGAAAGAAAAAAAGAGATAAAAAGAGAGATAGAAAGAGCTAGAAAATCCTCGCGCGACGTAAAACTAGATAAGAGAGAGTGACGCTGAAGAGGCAAGGTTTTCGCCCCGCTCGCAAAAGGTGGTCGTCTTCTCCCGTCTTGTACAGGAGCTTCGGGGATGGGTGAGGAGAGGGATGGAGAGGAGGGAAAGCCGGACAGCATCGGGACAGGAGTGTGGCAGCTGTTGCCATGGTAACGGGCTAGGGTTGATTTACGAGCCCTCGCAGCCACACTAACACACACACACACACACGCACGGAGATAGCGCGCGCGCGCGCACTTTCGCTTTGCTAAACAGACGACCCCCACCCATTCCTCTCTCGGGCTCTTGTTATCAATCAATACAATACTTACCCCCTTTTCACCCTTCACCCAATTTATTCCTAAAACTGATACTTCTGTGTGACTCGGGTACGATTAACAGACAGTACATCATCTTCTAGGCAAGACACGAGCATTGGTCCGCTCGCGAGCGAAGGAGTCAAATAGTCTCGTCTGGTTTGCCCCAGACTGGTAAGGGAGGTCGGAGCTCAAACCAAAAACAAAGTGTGTTGATTTAATGGTCTTCTTTAAACGATTTTCACCCACCTTCCAAGCAAATTCGATTACATTTATTCTAAACTATACTTCCTCATCCTTACCCTTACTTATAGCTCGGGCATGTAGTAAAGCACACACACACAGTAGTCTATGGAAACTGTTCAACATGTGGTTGATGTGTGGGACTCTCTTCCGGGTACACATAGTACGGTGGTCAAATAGCTTAGGACGTAAGAGACTAATTTTTTTCAAATGTTGTTGACTCTGGGGTTTATAATAGGCCAATGGCTTAATATTTCTAAAGTGTAGTTTTTTTAGTACCGCGTTTTACCCGATCGGGCTATGTGCCTATGCACTGATTAAGCTAATATGTTAGGGACCATTAAGGTTGAACCTAAATGAAGTGTACCAGCATTTGCACGGAAAGAGAGTGGAAAACCATTTAGGGAAAATCACTCTCAGTACGTCCAACTTGGATATGAACCCTGATATTTTCATCATCGGTAGTCCAGTCTATTGAGAGAGTGACGTGTTATACCAGGCGTGTCTAACTTGTGGTCTACGGGTCACATGAGGCCCAATTCATGATTCTGTTCGGCCTGCAGACCTTTTGATGAACCAACATAAATATGGCCTATTAGTTTTTTTTAAAGTTGTAGGAATACAACATTTGAAATTACGATATTTGGAAATTAGTCATTATTTGGTCAAATCTATAGCAAGTGTGGTGGTGTGCCAAATTTTACTGATTACTCACTAAAGATCGATTTCCAAAAATGGTTAAGTTTATTCACCAATATATGATTATTTGTTAACACACAAGCGTTTTCGCTCATGAAAAGGAACAGACACATGAGCGATCACATTTACCGATACACATTTGTTATCTATTTTTAACGTGACTCAACCAGAGATCAAATCCCCTCACACACTTGATGCAAATACAAAGTTTCAAATTTTTGGTAAAAATTATAAAAGATAAGTCTTAACATTTAATTTAATCTTAATTTTATTTTAGCTATAATAAGGATTCTAAAATTGAGATTTTTTTCCATTTGAGATGGGGACAATACTGAACGTTTTGAAATGTTTCCTCGCATTATTTTCAATGTTCAGTGTGGCCCTAATGGACAAACGAATTTGACACGCCTGCCTTTGACCATTCGACCACCAAAGGGGGCTAAGAATAGCTATCTATTTATAAATTCTCCCTTAATGCAGGTGAATTTCCTCTAATTATACTGCTTCACCACTACTCCGAAAGGCTTTAAAGTTATTAAGTAGCATTTATAACTAAACTTAATAATAAAAAATAATCAAATTCTCATTTTCTTGTCACAAAAGAAACAAGGAAAGAATCAAACCATTGACCCACATAGTGGAATTCTGGTAGCAAGAAACTTTTTGAAATACTAACATATATATATATATAGATTAAATATACAGATTAAATATATATATATATTTAATCTGTTAACATTGATATTTATATTTTATTATATTATTAGTATTATCTTTTAGATATTGATATGATCTATTAAAATTTACGATTGCATATCACGCGACTTGACGAAAACAAAAATGGAAATTGTTTTAGCAAAACTTTGTAATTGTAAAAAAAAAAACTTAATCAAATCAGGCTTTATTTAGGATACCTAATTGTGTCAGGAATAAAATTGAAGTGAGCCAGTGTTCTGCAATTAGCGGTTGGCACTCCTGTCCCGAGGTATCGAGACGAGCATTGGTGTCAAACATTACACGTGCATTGTAAATATTATTATATTTTTTGTAAATGCCTAACGATTTAGACTTTAATCCGATTTTGTGTAATACCTGAACTCAGTTTATAGTAGCTCCTCTGACTATTAGGCTAAGGGTGCCGGGCTGGATTCCCAAAAAATGTATGCTTTGTTTAAATGGAGGCTTTCCCTTTCAGAGTTAAGAATTGATGGTCAATGGAGTAGGTGTTGAATCTGTTCTAAAATTAAACTAGTTTGTAAGTCGAGGGCTGATAGCCTATAAACAACCGATATAGAAAGTAAATGTTAAGTACCTCCAAATGAATAAAAATAGTCCTATTGGTAATTATTATTATTATTATTATTATTATTAGCACCGCGTCTTACTACCCGTTCGTATTATACGCACTTACGCTAATGTGTAATGGTAGGGTGATTGTGAGACGAAATGGAGGACCTACAGTTTAGCGTGGGATCCGAACCACGGTGGAGGCCTGGCATTCCTCACATTCACAAGTTGTGATTAATACACATCTTATCAGAGGTGAAGGAAGGGTTTGGCAATCAGATAAATCTGTGCCGGGACCGAGGATTGAACCCCGGACCCTCAGCACAGAAGTCTGACACCTTACCCCTAGACCACCAGGTCACCTATTGGTAATTAATCTTCAGTAAGTTCTAGGTCCGTACTAACTTTGTTTTTTGTTTTACTATTTGGGTAATACGTAATGGTATACATTGTACAATTCGTTGACCCTGACGGATTACACTATGACCTTATCTGATAAATTTTACCATAGTGGAATAGTTCAAGGTAAATTTGCTACCTTACACAGTAAATTAAGGGCACAGAAGCATGTTGGTATACTACTCATCTGCAAAATAAAAGGGTATACATAGATTATAAGAAACTCGCATTTGTGTGACTGTATGTGTCGGCCTGTATGTTGTTCATCGTATGTATGATGGTAGTCTATGTGCATGTTATCTGTTCACTATACATAGAGGACATCCCTAGTCCCCCCCCCCCTACACACACACAAAACAGTTTTGTATTCAAATGAAAACCTACACAGCCAAACACTTCAACACAGATGCACCGCATGATTTACGAGTTGACCACACCGAAAGAAACGGTCGCCCACAAATCACAAAATGTGGACCAGGAACCGCACGTCACCATCATCATAGCCATCAACATCACCGAGTGCGTGGCGGTCTCTCTTTTGGCTTTTATGTGAAGTCACAACGCGTTCATCCATGATGCCAGATTAACAATAAATAATATTTATTAAAATAAAAAATATATATGTTGCTATCTTTTCCTTTGTACCCCCCATTTCGCCCCGTTTCACGTTAGACAAAAAAAAAAAAAAAAAAAAGAGTAGTCCTTTTCTGTGTCTGTGTTTCCGTGTTTGATGGATTGCGTCGTCGACAGTAAAAAAAAAATCGCGAGTAAAATTGATTTCGCGCGAGAGTAAAAAAAAAAAAAGTAGCATCGGTATAAAGATTAAATAGTATTGATAGGGTTGCCACCATTTCACTGTCCTCTTGTATGATATATGTGGAAATAGTTTAAAGATAAAAGTAGGCCACATTGTAATTAATGTGATGCGGAGGTTAGATAGATACTACACTGTGGAGTGAATCGCATTCTATAATTTTAAAACTAAAGAAAATATAATCAGTTGATAACGTCTTCGTGTTGAGGTTTTATATAAGCGTTTGTAGGGCAAATGTTAGAATTTGTTTATTTTGTTTGTTTACGTAATTGATTCCTGGTAAATCATTAGCAACAACATATTGTAATATTTTAACACGAACCAACAGGGGTCTGTAGGAAGTTGGTCGGGACTTGTACACCTCATGGTGTGAACTGAGGGTTCTTTCAAGAGTATTGGGGTGTGCCGGTCGGTCACTCTGCATTTTTTGTATGTTTTGGTTTATTAAATCTTACAGATTGATGCGAGTTTTTTTACATTTTTAGCAAATTATTTAATTAATTCCTCAATTTTCATAAGTAAAAATAAAATACTAATTAATGATAGATTTTTTTTTAAATGCATACAAGCTCGGCGTTTATTTTAAGATTTTTCTTTGGTTTTTGTTGGTTTAATTATATTGTGTTGAAAATATTAACCAATTAATTACATTGATTGGCACATTGGCTATTGAAATATTGAAACTCGACAGTACAACTAGTAGGGACTATAACATAGATTTAATTGGTTTATTATAATTATTATTATTAATACTAACTAAAAAATCCTTGAAAAGGTGGGGGGGGGGGGGGGGGGGGAGGGTCTGAATCCACCCTCGTTGTTCTACCTTTTGGTTTAGCTACACCTTTCATAATTTTTTCTAAAATATTACTTTTACTAACTATAAAAATGAAACAATTACTATCTAGACATTTTCAGTAATCTCATATCCAAAAATGTCTCCATCATATTACTATAAAACTCATCTAAGCAAATCAATCCAAAATGTCACCATGCCAATATTTTCAAAAAACAAAGCCACAGGCAGAGAGATTACATACTTATCTATAGTATTGTTACAAAATGTTATTTCTTGAGTAGAGTTTAAATTTATAATAAGTTTTAAACCTGTCTATGACAGCTTGATTTATATTACTCAACTGAACAAAACCAAACCTTCAATTTGTAGATACATGAAAGTTTGTTAGGTTGGGCTAGCTTGTTATAAAATTATATTTCTGCAACTTAATTATACTAAGTTAGATCGGCTAAAGTAAGACTAAGATGTCACTGTCACAATAGACTAGACTTCCGATGATAGGGAGATCGGGGCTTGAGTTTAGGTCGGGTGTTTTGAAAGCTGTTTTTACTAAATGGTTTTCTAATCTACATCCTTGCGAATGTTGGTATGCTCCATCTAAAATCAAGCGTTCCACATCCCTAACACACTATAGTAATTAGTACATAGAATCATAACTCTAACGGGTGATAAAACGCGGTTCTTAGAATAAAAAAAGAAATATTTCTTGTTAGGTTTTGGAGTTCTAGCGTTAACACGTCATAATACCCACACAAACCAACAATCAAACATTAGTTTTATTTATAAGGCTATGTCATTTTTTACTCTGCAGTGTTACCTGTCTTTTAATTAGAGTAGTAATAGGTTTTTATGAATACATAATCTATCTAAGCTGTGTAAATGAAAACTCAAATCCAATAAATATGTCTAACGTTACCAGTAAAATTTCACTTACCAAAGAAACACTTTTGATAATTAATATGAATATCAACCAACCAACCAAACCATAAACACATATCACAGTATTATAATCTGCTATTTCTCTTTGGATTTGAGATTGAAATAATGTTCTAACTTCTTCTTTCTTTTGAAATGCAAATAACATGACTACAAATTAAAACGATTAAATAAATCGCGTTTTTATTTTTTGTAACTATTTTTTCAGTCACTTTTCAAGTTTGACAAATTTGCACACTTTTTGAATAGTTCCTCCATAATTTTACACAATCTCAGCCTTCTATCTGATTGAGAAGTACTAAAAAAAACTCTGGACATAAATACATAGGGCTATAAATCATCATATTTTAGACAAATAGCTTCAAGGTGAACTTATTTTCATACCTATATCTTAAAGTCTAATGGTGTTTGTATAATATACAAATGACATTAGACTTTAATTAGGGGGAACTTATTTTCATATCTGTATAATTAAAGTAAACAAACGCCATTATACTTTAAAATATAGATATGAAAATAAGTTCACCTTAAAACTAAGAGGTTAGAATATGATTTACATTTTAAAAGAAAATTATATTTTCTAAAAGAACTCATCTTGAGCTTTGATATAAGGATAATTATTATTTAAAATATAGGTTAATTAATTATGTGTGCCGTGCGTCCACATCCCGGAGCAACACGAATGAAGTTGGTACAAACTGTAGCTGTAGGTCATCCGCGTATCTTACTTACTCATATTTTAAATATATTTAACAAAATCAAAAGTTTTCGCTAGAAGTTAGAGCTATGGTTTACCCAAACTACTGGTGGTTTGAGCAAAATTCTTACAAGTGTTAAAGAAGTGGCAATAGAAAATAAACTTAAACCTTTAATCTTGAAACATTTGGAGATACTTCAGGAAAAAAATTAGTCTATTCTTTCCTAATTCTTACTTACTATACAACCATTGGAGTGGGTGCGTAATCCCTTCTCTACTTTTGCGGTGCATACCCAAAACAAAACAATGTGCCGCAAAAAGTTTGATTTTTTAGTGTACCGTGAACTAAAGTTTGTGGAGCACTGGTCTAACCCATGTCTTAGAGTAGACAACCATTGAAGTGGACTTGGTCAGTTCTTTTCCCAGATATGACTTATACTTTACTTGACACATTTTCTTGTAGCTATCGTATTTTAGTAGGTGCTAGCGAACAGCGATGAAGGGTGTTTGATAGAATCAAAATGGTCGCGACTCTTAGGTGTTTATATCTAGATGTATATTTAACATATTTAAATAAATTATAGATTTATATGTTTTTTATAAACTTTTGAAAATTATATTTGTATTATTCTTTGGGATAGCCTAGATTTTCCGCTAAGCAACTGAAGGAGTTTTGAGAAGAAATACCGTGTAAGAAGGGTGGGATGTACTACATTGTCTTGCCAAGGATTGCACAAGGAGGTGGTTGGCTGAGACGAAAGACGTGTAGGATGAAACGGGAGATTCTGCTGCTTCATCGATCTTACCATCTGACTCGTAGACGTTACGAGCGGGGGAGAAAGAGTAGAATTGGAAGTCTGTGCATATTTACTGGGTAGAACATAGCAAACATCCTAAACTAAGATCAATGATGGGGACTATTATTTTGATTAGTTCTATTTATTCTCAGTATTCTCTGGAAGAGTATGGGAAAATGAAAAAAGGAAACCAAACTTCTTCTTGTGCACCCCTTTTGATATTGAACCTCCACCTCCCAATTAAAGTTAAGCCCAATAACTCCCACTTAGCTATCTCATTGTGTTGATAAACTCTGAGTCAGATAGAATCGTGCTATAAGCTGCATTCTGGAAAAACCTACAAGAATGACTGGAATGCTCAGCTATTTATCCAGTTCAAATATCGACCGAGACCACCAAAATTACACTTACTTAAAATTTATCTTCCTCTCCTTTTACTCCTAAGCACGTCTTACTACCCGTCCGTACATACTTACTACTAGAGAATGTAGGAATAAAATATAACACAACATAATTTTCATGGCGATAGAGTGAAAAATTCTAAATGGAGGATCACCTTAATAATATACTCTAACGGCACGCGTCGTATTTGGATCCGACGTTCTTGGTTCAGATCCCGACCGGTTTAGTATAAGACCTGGTCGTCCTTGATTTTCGTGCGTTAATTCACAAATCAGCGCTAGATTTTGATAAATGATTGGGCGCCAGGTAATTTTACGTTCCCTACCAACTCTTATAATGGTTTTGATTCTAAACGAAGATCACAAATGAATAATTCGGGTTTACTTATTGGACATTTGATTATGGTTAACGTTTAAAGAATGACTATTGCCGATGAATATTGAGTTGGTGTGACTATCCCACTTCCATCCTTTGACTGCGTGAACCTACCACACGTATATTCTGACTGATGGTTTGACCATGAGTGCGTATCACATGTCCGATCTGGTTGATAGCTCGACCACGAATTTCCTCCGATTTGTCGTGAGTTTTGCCACACCCGCGAACCAAAATAAGGTTATCTTGTTAAAAAAAATTGGTCATATTCGCTTTCACTGTCTTAAAAAAACTGTACAGTGGTTTGGAAGTGTCTTCTAAGGAAAAATATTCTTTTAAAATGCTAGTTTTTTTATGTCAGGATTGTAAACCTTAAAAAAAAATCCTTTATTACCCTGGTGAGAGAAAATAAGAAAAAGTTAAGACAGCTCCGTTCTCATTGTTACTCATAAATTTTTCCGAATCTAGCTGAAACTCGAACCTCAACCTTACCATCAACGTCAAACCAGAAAATATGAGTCTGAATTCATTGTCTACGTACCCACAATTGAGGGTAAATTATTATTTAATGTATTTAAAAAAGATATGTCACCTCTTTACTTTCATAAATTGAAGTATTCCTGTTTTTTTGTACATCTTATATTAAGGCCCATTCAGGCTATTTTCATAATTACTTTAAAGGGTTAGGAATGAGGAAGTTTGAATTTTGAGGAAGTATTCCTACATTTTCTTGGAGGGCGTGTGGGAAACAATATAGAAAATAAACTTCATGGCACTCTGCCTAGATTCAAACCATGATGTTAGTATCCTATTAGAATAAAAAAAAATGAAAAATTAATGAAACGATAAAGTGAGAAACTATATCACCATAACAATTATATTACAATCAATTTAAAACCAAAATTAATATAATAAACAGATTTTTTTACAGCTTTAATCTATTTATTTATTTGACACTTCTAATCTAAGTAGCCTACTAGTTTTTTATTCTCAATACCAAATATAACTTGTTTGATAAATGTAGGGTATAACTTATGTGTCGGTTTATTCTAAATGTATGCATTATGTCTTGTTTCAGGTGAGTATGGGGAGAGCTGATTTTTATCACTAGCGCAAACGTCTTCTTTGATGCCGCTCTGGTGAGTCAAAGCGAATTGTAAATTAATATAAAGATAATTTCTTACACTGCGTCTGAACTTTAAGTATTTTAAATACGCTAATGATTTAGTTAGAAGAAATTTAGAATTCAAAGATGATTTACCAACATTTCCGTGGGGTGAGGGGGGTTTGTAGAACATTTAGGAAATATATCGGTATTCCTAGGTGGGATTCGAGCCTCAAGCTCACCAGTACTGGTAAACTAGACTAGATCAGCCTGATATCTAGTTTAGAGATTATTTACCTAGTCTTAAATAATTATAAACGTTAAATAATTCATGTTACTGGATCAAATTAACCAGCTATTATCTTTGTTAAGTGCGGTTATAGCCCCATATAAATATTATATTCTTGAAATTGAAAAATTATATTTGGATATTGGAATCGAGCCCAAAATCAAAGGTCTTGAGTTCGATTCCGCTGTACAAATAGGGCTTACCAACTGTAAATTTAAATAAAGTGTGGCAAGATATATATACAAATATATTTTGGGAAAAAAAATGATAGGCTACACTTTTCTAAGTCGAAGTATGGTTTTGCCCACGATAGTACTCTTCTGTACCACTAGTAGGCCGACTAATAGTAGTAGAAATAATAGTCATATAAATCTCCTTGCTCTCGACGGACTTAAGAAAACTCTGAGCTCTTGTCCTAGGTCAGGTAGGGTACTTGCCCACTTTATCCGTGTAAACACACACACACACACGGACTCTTGCTCTTCTTGTTTATCACTTCTTCAGGTCTTGCTGTGGAAAGGGGAAGAGTGGAATGAGGGTTAGAAGGGAGGGAGGGAGGAGACTGGTGGTTTACGGGGTTTGCTTTACAACGTAACACATGTGGGCGGGTCGAGCGCCTAAGTAAAGAACAGCTGTTGTTTATCTGTTCTATAACACTTTAATGCTTTTTTGGTTCACGCTATTGCATTAAAAGACAAGATTCTGCGCTAGTAATTCGATTTAATAGCATTCATTATTTTCGGTAGAGTAAATATAGATTTTATCAGTTACTGTGGAGGGTTAAAAAAGCTTTTAAGAATGTTTGTCTTAATCAATTAAAAAAATGGCATTTTGAACGTATGCATTCTAGCCTGACAGATCAGATCAATCAATACACATCTTAAAAATTTAGGTCAGCACGCCAAATAATATAAGCTCACTCTTTATTAATTTAATAAACCGACACCCATTTTGGTGGTCTCATGGTTTGAAAATCTAATATCATCCGCTTCGATGGTCGAGTGGTATAAGGTGCTATTCTCGCAGTAGACTAGACCACCAATAACAGGGAGATCGACTTTTGAATCTTGGTCGTGTGTACTGAGACTGGTTTTTCCAAAATTATTTTCCTTTCTCCCTTCACTCAAATGCGGATATACTTCCTCTAAATTCGACCTTCCCCAACCCTAGAATTGTGTGTAACTCAAACGATTAGAAATACGGAGTGCTAAACAAAAATAACTAAAGAATTAGACAGACGAGTCTGTATCAAAACACGCTATGGATTTATTTTCAACCACTTAGCTACGGGGATAGATTATCTATACAACAAATATTTCCCCCTTGGTTTATTATATTTATTTTAAATCTTGTAGATCAATTCAAAATGGATGAGGATGAGTCCTACCCCTAGTTCATAGAAAAGATACAGATACCGTATCGACAACGCGAACTCTTGCCTTGAAATTGACTTGTTCTGAAGGATTTGTTACACGGATTATAGATTGATGATCCATGATTGGGAGGTTTATTTCAATTGCCACCAGCATATCTATACCTTGATTTCGGTAGTAATAACAATATCTGGTACTTACTAAAGTTACTAAAACAATGTATATATATGTGTGTGTTTACATAAATATCTCTAAAAAGTGACGGCTCCAGATAACATGAATTAATTTATATATATATACAAAATATATGTATGTGATATTTATATATACATACATGCACATATATATACAAAATATATGTATGTGATATTTATATATACATACATGCACATATATATACAAAATATATGTATGTGATATTTATATATACATACATGCACATATATATAAACGCATATATACATATATAAACATATATATACATATATAGCACATATATACATATATATACATATATAGCACATATATACATATATACATTGTATATTTACACATATATATACCCATATATACATTGTGTATATATATATACACATCAATTCATGTTATCTGGAGCCGTCACTTTTTAGAGATATTTTAAATACCTATAATATAACACAAATAATACAGTAAAATGTTATCAATTTTGACATCAAAGAAATATGTTTAAATATTATTTTTAACTGTTCTTTCAACCAACATAAGGATCTAGTTGACCAATAGCGTACGTTAGACTGACTCGGAAGTCAGTGGCTCGATCCTAGGCCAAGTTTACATGATAAGGAGTTTATTTGTTCATGGTATACCAATCCATTCTTAAAATTATTAATAATTATACATCCACTTAAAATGTACCCACATAATATTGTTCAATCGGGGAATATATATAATCTTCATAGGTGGTGTATTGAGGCAGCCTTATAGACTGTGTATATATATAAATATATATATATATATATATTATATATATATATATATATATTGTACAGTTCCTTTAAATCAAACTTTCCTAAACCCTATCAATGTAGGGTAGGTATGTAGCTAGCCCAAACGGGGTGAAAAATGTGAAGCGTGGAATATTTCAAACCTCTAAAACCAGTTTAGAAAAAAAAAAAGAAGGAATAGCTCAGGTCAAAAAATTGAGCCCCACCGTTTCCTTACCCTATTCTATGACGTCATAGATCCCCCCCCCCTCCCAACACCGTGTGTGGTCTACGCTGTAAGTCTATCAATTTCTCCGTTCACCTTTAAAAACACCTTATTACCGTCACGTCGTAAACAAAGTAATTAGCCTAGGAGCGAGAGACTCCTTCGAGCGACGCGACATTTTCATAATTATTAGGTAGCCTTAGACGATGAGAAGAGGGGTGTAGGGTATGGGGAGCACACAAGTTTAATGGAAAATTTACGGGCCTTACAAGATGCTGTCCCGATAGGCGTCGTGAAAGTTGATGAGTTGTTGCGGAGTGGAAACTCGATATAAGATTAGCCGAAGAAATTGATGTCGCGTGTGTTTATTAGGGGAACAGCGCAGAACCAAAATCATGTAGACGTAAATTAAAACCATTAATTCTTTATTTACCAGTTAGAAAATGAAAAGGGGTGGCTGACATCAAATAAGTTACAGGTATAATTTTTTTTAATACTCTGGGATTAATTTCTGAACAGGTTTTAACTTTAAAATAAGATACATTTTTATTTATTTTTGAATTATTTGATTTATTACTCTTCTTACCAAAATTCTACCTTATTTTCAAAAAGAATATTAATAGTTTTATTTATTATATATTTTTTAATTTATGCTTTCAAAACGAGGGATAGTGTAGATTTAATTTAGAGGGTAGGGATGATGAAGTTAAATAAGAGAGTCCCCTGTTATAGATGTAGTCAAAAGAGAGTAGTAAATTCAAAATGATAAAATTATTTATTAAAATTAACCCACAATTCACCCGGTCGGAATTGGAAATTTGGCCTCCCAGTAAAGAGTGATCAAGCACAATGCCTTAGATCGCTCGGCCACCACTTAATGTGTTTTAAACCATTATCATATTTCTGTTAAAATGTTATCGCTGCTCTCAGGCATGGTCATATTGGTTTTAGAAAAAAAATTTCTTCTGGTGGTTACTTGCTAACCCCTGTAACCCTTGGTTTTAATCCTGGTGAGGTATAAACAGTCGATAGGATACTAGTGAGTAGATCATTCAAAGGGCAGTCCGTAGTGCTAATAGCCCAAATTTTGTATTGTTTTGAGAGGATAATTTAGCATCTACTTTTTAAATGCTAATAATATTCTTATATCAACATATGACCTACAAATTGACTTAATCTAGCACAGTACGTCTAATACTACAATCCTATTCAGATAGGAAGGATTTTTTTATTTATAAAATTTACTTAAACAAATTTCATATATTCATGTATAAATTCATGTAATATGTATCTGTTACTTTCAATAAAAAAATTAAACTCTTTATAAATTTATGCCAATAATAATAGTACGGTTTTATCATTGTGAACCATAAAAAAATATGTTTATATTTTCTAATTGTTTCTTCATATCAGAATCCTTCTAAACGCACACAGATGCAAAAACTAGGTATTTACTAATTGAATTGTAGGAAATAATTACATTCAAATAGTGAATATATATTTTATTTTCACAAGCCACTATCAAACCAGGTGTCTTAGACTGGTAGCCAAACTAGCCAACCTATTTAGTACCTATGATAGACCTAAGGTTTTGTCACACAATTGTAAACACAATTAAGGTCTACCTTATGTATTGGTTTAATCTAAGTCACTCGAAAACCTAGAAATTCCCCATAAAACCCCTCAAAAAGTCTTAGTACAACTATAAAAACATGGTAATTTTCACTAACTCAATCCTAACATTTTGACATTAATTAAATTGTAAAATAAGTTTACCCAACAGCTATACATGTCTTTTAGAACACAGTTTGAATCAGCCTCGTTCTTTTATTTTTACTTTTTTCAAGTAAATAAAATCCAGTCGCACCACAAAGAAGCCAAAATTGTCTTCTAGTCAAGTTCAAGAGAAAGTTTTATTACATTTGTCATGTCCTTTTTCGTAACCTCGGAACAGGTGAATAGAATACAACCTATAACATGGCAGCCGGGGGGGGGGGGAGGGGGGGGGAAGGGACTGGAGCAGTTCCCGTATTCACTAAATTGTTTAAACAAGTGGACAAACACACAAAGTGAAAGTTGGCCCATTTTTGTCACATTCTTCTAAAATGTTCCCACTTTGCCCTCCATTAAACAAGGGAGTGGAGGAAGAAGGGCAGCTATAGTCATTTTGGAGAATTCCTCTTCTTGACGTAGGAATGAACAAACACATACACAGAAAAAAGTTGTTTCTGTTTTGCTTAACCATCCCTGTAGTTTTGAAATTAATGTGAGGGGAGAAAGAGAATTGAACGCTAGCAGGTCAGTATGTTTTAAGTTTTTGTAACAAAATTTTTGTGGGGAAGTAAATAAAATATTTCTTCATTTTATACGTTTCGTTATTATTATTTTACTTAGTTTACAAATGTTCATCTCAATAGTTCTTGAATATTTGTCATAAATATAATAGCATCTAAACATAAACTTTTTAAAATGTTTAAATTTTTCGATGCACAGTACAAAGATAACATCAAATAACTGTTGAGATTAATATATCTAGAAAATTAACCTGAACGTATCTATTGAAGCAATGTTATTTTTTTTTTGGAAAAAAGAAAAAATACTGATCTTAACTTTAGTTCTCTTACACCTCAACTTAAGGCCCTAAGCTGCTCAGCAAGTAATTCTGTCCTGAGACTACATGCAACCTAGTAGCTCACTTATTTTTGTAGCATTAAAGTAATAAATTTCGAACAGATTGTCATTTGAACTAAAATCTCACGGAATAAATTGTTTGAAGATCAACCCAAACACCTCATACCTCTTTTCTCACCAACGTAGTTTTCGGAAAGACCTTATTTTTCCAACAAGTCCTATCACTAAATAGGCAAAACGCATTTAATTACGCTAATGGGATAGGCACAAGGAAGGTAGAGCCTTAAAGGAAATGTATCCGCACACACTTGGAGGTAGTGATAAACCATATAGGAAAACCACCCTCACTTAACCGGCTGGAATTCAATCCCTGAGCCCTCTGATACCGGAAATCCCGACTGAATGAGTCCGATGAGTCCACGTGCTAACCAGTGTGGGTATTTTCAAAACACGTTTCATCAAAATTGTCGGTAAAAGTCGGCGAAACAATATAGTGTGTTAGGTCAAAGAAGGCCCTTGAGAGGTGGACTTATCAACTCGTATTCGCAAACACCGTGGTACATACTATGGCAGCGAAAGGGGGCTTTGTTCTAGGACTTGTCATACAGACTACGCCCTGCAACATGTGTGTATTAAATATGCATGGCTCTCCGACATAGCTAGAAGTTGTTGGTCATGGGGGGGGAAAAGGGGTAGACCCTCTACAGATACTTCACACGATTTCACGCCAGGTTTAGTAAACGGGGTCATTGTGACCTTGGATGGTAAGATAAGGACTTGACTTCAGCCGGGGTTGGCTCTGATCTTCAAGAAATGAATGATGGCCCTAGTTAGGATGTATTGTTCCTCTTGTTGCAACAACTACCGGGAATGTCCCTCCTCAGCCGTTTATATTATGAATAGCGAATCGATTCTCGTTCTGAATTGAGTAATAATTATATGCATTCTGTTTCAACTGTAGATAGCTTACCCAGCTCCAATGTTACTCGCGTCGGCTTATTGGACATCGGGTTCCTTTGGTCTGGTTTGCCGGAGACTTGGAATGTCAGGGATCGAATCCCAACCGAGTGAATGGAGAATTTTTTTTTTAATGGTTTCTAATCTTCTTTCCACTTGAAGTTGGGTACATTTTCTCTCAATTCTAACATCATCTTTGTCCCTACCCCATTTGCTTGATTAAAATGCACTAAAGATATAGTAAATATTTTATGGGGTGGGGAAGATAAAACTTCAGTCAATGTCGTCTGGGCGTGGTTGTTAAAAGTTATTGATAGCAAATATTTCACTTCTTTGTTCGAATACTAGTATAATAAATAACTTACCCTTATATAGTGTAATGATCAAAAATATAGGGAAAGAATAAAAGGGAGCGAGTAAGAAATGTTGTTTTTTGAAAGACTCGTAATAAGAAGTATAGTCTGATTAAAAGGCGTTCTCTTGTTTTAATAACGTAATTATTCTTGTTCACCACCTGTTTAAATAGTAATTAATTACTACAACTTTCACTGATGCAGATAATTGCAGATTTTATATTGAATTTATTTGTCTTTAGAGTGATAAGATAATCCTATTCAGGTCTCAATTTTAATATTCAAAGAAGTAACAGGATAAATTTGTAGGCGATGTTATAACGTTCTACAATCAACTAGTTAAGCATAATAAGATGCTGACTGAAATATCCTTTGTAAGCCAACAGCCCTAACCTATTAGGAGATGGGCATGTACTCGGCCTTTCAGCTGGTTAGTGTTAACCACGCCATCTGCTATTAATCCCATGTACTTGGGAGCTCAAAAGGTGTAGTGGTTTCCCGTTGCCTTCCACACTGAATGTCTATGAGCGAGCGCGAAAGGTCCAAGATATTTTGCCGCAAAGGTATATTCACATACCTTTCAGGGATCTATTACATATTACAAGTGAAATGGGAGCGACAGCTTTGCTTTTGAAGTTGTGCTACGGATTTTTACCACGCACTAAAAATTCACCCACCCCAGTTGGGTTTTGAACTGACGATCATCGGATCCTGAAGCGAGCACTCTACTCCCAAGACTACCAAGGTCTATTGAATGATGCTTATAAATAAAAAAGTTATTTTGTAATCAACATTGATAACATTTTATTTTTGTGTTATACTATAGGTAATTGATCATATATATAAGATGTGACATCTGAGGCTTATATAGCTTGACGTATGAATATATTAAAGTAGCTTAAGTAACTTTTCTAGCTGTAATATATGGTCCTCCTTACCAGAATATTTCTATAACTTTTGTGCAATATACTTATGTACTTGGGTCTATTTAAATGACCTAGGGCATAATTTATTTATTTTCTATATAATTATAAGACTGAAATAAAGCCGTGTAGTTAATGTTTAAGGTGGGAGTGTAGGGAACGCGAGTTAAGGGCAGTGTTTTTGCAGTTTATAAGGCAAAACCTTATTTTGGTCATAATATATAAAATATTACTCCAGTAGAAGAATATAGTTTAATTTTCTTTACACGATTATATCAACAGTTTGTTGAATATCTGTAATTATCATAGTGGCATTAGATGAAGAACTTCTATTGAATTAAGAGAAAAGGTTGTCATTAAATTCCAGGGAGAAATATTTGAATTATTTTGATAAAAAAAGTTAATTCTCAAATAAAGGGTATAACTCTAAATTTGCGATTAGTATTGAAATTTATTAAAAGCATATAATAAGAACATCAACAAATAGTGATTATTAAGATGGAAATAAGTTTAAACATTATAACAATTATTATATAAATAGTTTCAATCAATTAGATAATATAGATTAAATTATTAAGATTTCGAACAATCGAACTTTAACTCCACTCTATAGTACAGCTAGTTATTCCTCATTTTAACTCGAAATTTTACCACTTAGCCATACTAACACGTTATGTGTGTGGTGTTATTCAAAGACTTTGTTTAAAGCACGTTATTTAAAAATAAATTATTTTGAAGATCTTTATCTACTATTAATCATTGAAATAGTAATAGTAAAAATGAATTATTTTGAAGATCTTTATCTACTATTAATCATTGAAATAGTAATAGTAAAAATGAATTAAAATTAATATAAGGTTTGTGCAATAAGATGAGAGGCGCGCAACTTAAATTTGGGTAGATTTCAGTCATGACCACTTTCGCTATTTTCATACTTAATGTGACTGTCTTAAGTATTTATAATAATTACCGTATATTAATAATTTAATAATATTAGGCCTACCAATAACAATTAATAAAAAAATGAAATCTGGTTATTGAGATAGTATTACGTGACAATAAAACTATTAGTGACTTTAAAATTGATTTAATTGGTTTAATTTATCTAAAAGGGCGCACGCCCCTCACGCTCCATTCCTGGATCCAGCTCTATTACAGCAATGATTTATCTCTCTCATTTTAGACTCAATAGTCAATATTTACCTATTTTATTGGTCAAAATTTATAAAAGAGAAATTTAATAGCAATGCGATAACAATAAGATGTGCATCCCCTAATAAAATGCCAAAAATTTTAACCGGAAGTAATATTGTTTAATACGAAGTGTTTACCCTTGGGGACACAATATCGATATTTTTTATTTGCCCAAATATACAAATGAAGACTTTAATCAAAATCTACCAACTTTTTTATAGTGTTAAATATTTTATTGTATTCTGAAATGACATGGAAAAAATTGTCATTATATGTTGCCTTTTCAAAAACATTATTTTTATTACAATATAGGTAGTAAAATCCTTGAGTCTTAGCCCTCGTAGCCTTTTTATGGTAATTATTTATTTTAAATTTAGGTTATGAACAGATTAAGCCTCAAATATAAATCAATGTATTGCTGAAAAAGTAATATAATGTCATAAGAACTTGTTAAAAGATTTAGTACTAAACATCTCATCTAATAAAATAATGACTCATTTTGCAGTAGAATATAAATTCTAAATTCAGCTCAGTTTTAAATAGTAATAATAGGTATGGTATCGCTAATTTATACTACTCCCATTTAAAATCATATCATTCATATTTCTTATGAATAAAAACTGAAACAAAATAATTGGTAACTAGAAGAGGAAGTCATTCCTTGTAGTGTGTGTTTAAATCCGCCACGGTATCATTACTTACCCTGGTAATAACAGCATATGATTGGGATGAATACTTCTACCTCCCCGCTCCACTACCAAACTTCCCCGCATCTAATGATGGCTATGAATTAATGTATCACCCGCCTCCGTGGCGTAGTTGGCTAACGCGCCAGTCGTGTTGAGCCAGACCACTGAGGACGGGGAGATCGAGGTTCGAATCTCGGTCGGGTGAACTGGGGGTGGTTTTTCCTAAATGGTTTTCCACTCTCCCTCCACGCAAATGCGGGTTCACTTCCTCTAAATTCAACCTTCCCAATTCCTAATCCATTAGTGTAATTAGTACTTAAGCGTATAACCCGAACGGGTAGTAAGACGCGGTGCTAAAAAAAAAAAAAAAAATTAATGTATCGCCATTGTAACGTTTGAGAAATATATGTCGTGTCTTTAGTTTCTCTCTCTTTTTTTTTTTTTTTTTTTTAAGATTTACAAGACATTTATTTGGAATTAAATTATTTAGTGAGACTCCTCGAAATAAATTTGGCTAGTAAGGATTTTTTTTTTTTGAGTGGTTAGAATAGTACATTTTTAAAACATATTCGAAGGTTTATTTTTTGGTATTTTTTAAATAATATTACTGTTAAACTATTCTATAGTATGTTTAAGAAACAGCAACAAACTTTTTGTTTAATGTTCCCAACTAAGTTGTAAAATATTCTCGAAATAATTGTCTGGGTCCAACTAATTTTTTAAAAAAAATTGAAAGTTCAATCTAACCTTAAATTTATATTTTAATGTATTTAATTTTTTGAGTAAATTTTAATTGACTATAGTGACATTCAAATTTTAAAAAATATTTCAAACAGAGCTAAAAAAATAATAAAGGATGAATTAAAATTTAGGTAGGAGCTAAATAATTTATAAATACCAGCAAAACTGTCTGCTCCCTGTTAAATAGTTACTGTGACATTTCTTGTTTTAACTCCAACTTGACTGTTACACATTTCTCATTGGTTTGTTTAAATGTCGCACCATTAAGTAGAACGCCAGTGATGACGTAGGGGCATCTGCGATTGGCGCGCCCGTTAACGATGGTAGGATACAATTGGTTGAAGGCCATCATGACGCTGAAATACAACATAACCTACAGTTTGGCGTTTGTAAATGATATTCATGTCATTATATACAAATAATATTATGGTTTTTAGTAACCGAAAACTTTTTTTTTGCTAAAAAAATTATATTATTTCTCCAGTAGAAACATGGAGTTTAATTTTCTATACATAGTGATATCAACAGTTGTTGAGTATCTGTCAATTGTGTCCTGGAATTATATGACAACTTTTTCTCTTCATTTAAGAAGTTTTTCTTCAAATGCCACTATGCTCATGACAGATATTCAACAACTGTTGTTGATAGCACCGTGTGAAAAAAATTAAAATCCATGTTTCACCTGGAGAAATATTTATTTATTTTGAACAAAAATTTATGTTTTGATATAAAAACTACAAAAAATACTAGCCTTTTCTCGTGTAAACTTACACCCCACCTTAATTCACGTAGTTCGAGTCTAAACTAGAATTAATTATTATAGTTTTGTGTAAAGCGATTAGCATTAAGCCCCTATACAGTAAAACCTTGGATTGTGAGTAACTTGGTCTGCGAATGTTTTGTAAGACGAGCAAAATTTTTCAATAAATTTTAACTTGATAAACGAGCGATATCTTGCAATACGAGCTGTTTCATTGGATAGGTTCTTTGTTAAAGTCGCACAAAAAAAAAATATTTGAGTGAGCCAACATATAGCAGTGATTCCGTTAGTGACAGTGAAAGTCGTCCTAAACAATAACTCACCTCCTCCTATCTCTCTCGTCCACCTCACACCAGCCACCATTAAATTTAATTAATAAATTTGATTACAGTACAGTTACATTTAAATAACGAAAATAAAAAAGGTATTAATCATTATTAAATTAAATATTTTTGGGTTGTGGGACGAATCATCTGAGTTTCCATTATTTCTTATGGGGGAAATTCACTTTGATATACGAGTGCTTTGTATTACGAACATGTTTACGAAACGATTTATGCTCGCAATCCAAGGTTTTACTGTATTGCTGAATATGTGAGAGATTAATGCATTAGAGTTCGAAAGTAAACTTAGAATCTTAATGTATATAGATTTAGCTTGCAGTCATCAAAATAATCAAAGCAATTTTTTTATTATCTACTTATGTACCGTTTATTAACCAAAGTTATCTCACACCTCTCGAATATGTCAGACAATCGCTTTACTTCCATTCCAGAAAATGAAGGAAATAATATTTTAATTAAATTCACAAGAAAAAAAACCTAAATAGTTTGTTGGACAGAAAATAGAACCCGGAATCTTTTGGTTAGTGTATCTTTGACTTTATGATTAAGTTACCAAGCAAATTAGCTACGTCCAAGACACATTTCCCACGTAGTTTATCTCGAAACACTAGGTGAATTGTATTATTATTTTTTTTCAATATAGGACCGCATTGCATTGCATTGTATTCTGAGAGATATTAAAGGTTTTTAGCTAAGATTGATTTAAAAATTTGAATATGATATTGAAGCCTTAGACAAGATTTTTTTAAAAATCTATACTAATATCTAGTCAGAAGGTAATGTGATCCACAGATACAGAAACCACTTAAGTAATACGTTTGGAATCTATATTGGAAACTATTTACTAACTACTCGATCTTTACTTAGGTCTAACAAAGGAATGTTTGTATATTAAATAATATTAAAATGAAAACATACAGCTTATAAATCTCAAAAAGTTAATTCTTAATCTAATACAAGTTTACAAAATCATGTTCTACGTGAAGCTTTTTTTTATTAACTTTTTTGTGTAGTGTTTGATTATTTTAATTTAGCATGTACACATTTTTTAATTTAATTAATAACTTTGCAAAGTCGTCACCATTGATTGTTTTTACATGTATCAACCAGCGTTGATTTAAATCCCTCATTTCAATTCCTCCCCACCCACCCTTGCCCCCCTACTCCCACTCCTTACACACGCAATAACAATTTCTCACTCCGAAAGAATTTCCACAGCTCACAATCACCCTCTCAGAAAATTTAATTCAATTTAATTCATTGTAATTTTTCCCTTCTTCGCGTTCCCCCCCCTCCCCCCCTTTTGATCCTCCCTATTCCTTCCAATATCCATCTCCAAGTGTATGCCCGCTATGAGCTATTATGTAAGGGGAGCTGTTGCTGACGGGGAAGGATTTCGGATAAGGAGAGGAAAATTTTCAGACGAGTTTTCAATTAGAAACCACGAATCTGGAAGTAATTTAATTTCCTAACCTTGAAAGAAGAGGAAGGGGGGGATTGGGTAGTATTGCTTTTCTCCTTCTGTTCACGATTTATTTATGCTCTTCTCCATCCTTTAAATTCTTTATTTTCACTTGAAAGCAGACAACAAACATGGGAGGGGGGATAGGGGATTGCAAGAAGGAGGGGGTGAATATATATATATATATAAGAAAGAATGGTAAGAATTAAGATAATGGATTGTTTGGGAATAGCGAGTAAGAGAAGGGGATCCAGGATTCTTTCTCTGGTAGAGGGAGTGGGAAGGATGCGTCCTGAAGGAATAGTTTTGTGTCAGGCCCGGGTGTTAACTGTAGAAGACTGGCTCGAATCAGACAGACTGATCAGAAAAATAAACTAATGTTTGCCGCTAAGCACCAGTTAACCTCCATTTACTCTATCATACAGAGAATGTTTAAACTGTACCTGTGGCTTGTTCTCCTCACTCGGTGTGATCACTCATTGGCCGGGTATCGACAGAAATACATTACCATTTGAGCTATGTATAGCTGAGCCTATGGTTCGGTTTCATAGTCAGATTTAGTACATCGTAAGTGCTGCACTATACTAAACTCGCTTTGCTCGTTGGGGGGGGGATCCGTTTACAAATCCCCCAGTGAGCTTTCTTCGCAAGTGGATGTGAACAAATATAATTCCAGTGTTGTTTTGAACGTAACAACTTAAAGTTACCGGTATTGTATTGTATTTTTCACACATTATTTTATTTTCTCCAAACTTATAGGACAGCTAGAATCATTTAATTTGGCAAACTTATGGAAATTGGATGTGCCAATATGCCTGCCAAATTTTTATGACTCCAGCTATCCTATATATGTGTCAGAAAATTTAAAAAATGTGTGTAAAATGTGCACAATTTATCTAAAATCAAAAAATCCAGCTCTATTTAAGGTATAACCGATGGCGATATGAGAAAAATTAATAGGACCAAACTTGTGAATCTAGCCAAATACGCGTTGGTGGTGCAATCCTTTTTTGATAGGTCTTAACCGTTTAGCCACAAGAGACCTCCAAAGAAAGGTCCGCACCGACTTTAAAGTTGCTCCGCCATTTTGAATTTTTTCGGGGATTAATTTTTTTTTAACTTTTTGGAATTTTTCCTTCGGTTACAAGCTAAAAGCTATAAGTTTGCCAAATTTCAAGTTTCTAGCTCATCTAAAGTGGGTAAACATTAATGTCAGTGAGTGAGTGAGTTAATAAGTCAGCCATGTCGCTTTATAGTATAATAATAATAATAATAATAATAATAATAATAATAATAATACAAGACTCCTACCTAAACTAGAATGGAATGTGACAGTTTCGCATATGAAACGGGCCCATTCCATTCCGTTCTAGGTAGGTGTTGACTGTATTTAGTATTGCACACTTAAGGCGTACTTATAGTATTACTATGAAACTAGCTCTGTATGATTGGTCAAATAGATAGTGGGGACATCAGAGGTAAGATATAGTTATAACAACAATATCTACCTGAAAACACTCCACCATGCCACTTTGAAAATCAGGAAATGTTGTGCTAACATGCCTGGAATGCTAATAGCTATATAAATATGTTGGAAGAAGTATAATAATCGAATTTTGATGTTTTGTGAAATAAAACAAAATAATTTTACACTAGATCTCAAAATATGATTTAAAAAATAAAAATAAATTTCAGTAGGTATTGTTCGAATTAAACTTTGAAATGCCTTGGTGTGAAATATTATGGTTATTATTTTAATTTTTTTATAAGTAAAAAATAAATAAATAAATGAATATATCCACCATACTTTATTTATAAGTAATTTATTTCTAAAATTTGTGTAACTATTAAAACTGAGTCATTTGCTCCTATATAGACTTGTCTGTATTAGATTTCATAATCATTAAATTTGGTATCTGCATCTTTCTAATTTAATTTGTATTAAACACCAAATCTTAGAGTTAATACGTTTATACACACGATTTGGTGTCCACATGGTCTAAGGCGCTACTCTCGCAACAGATTGGACTGTTGAAGACGAGTATATCAGGGTTTGATACCAGGGTGGTATTTTCTAAATTGTTTTCCAATCTCTCTCCACGAAAACGTGTGTACACTTCTTCTAAAATTCAAAACTTCCTAATCACTAACACATTAGCCTAATTAGTACATTTAAAATAATATTAACTCATAGCAGAACAATGATATAATCCTAATAGAGTTACGACAGTTTTTGTCTGAACCTAAATTTTAAAATTCGAATAATTTACAAAATAATACTGTCGTAACATCGATAATACAGTTTTCTTCTACACATCAAGTGCATATTAAAAAAATAAATCACTGATCTTTCAGATCTAGCGTATTATATAATTTTTTTAGGGATACGACACTATTTTTATTGAGAAGAGCGAAAAAAAATTGATTTTAGTGATATGTGTAACTTAAAATAATGATTTTTGTAATTAACGAGACTTTCATTCTGGGGGTGCGATGTAGTGAACCATGAAACATATCACATTTAGGTAACTGTATTCGGCTACAGGTTCACTCTCGGCTCTGCTTGAGAATAAGGCTTAAGATCAAACTTAGGCATTCCGAAGGGTTTCTGTTGACTTCTAGGCTGACAAACAAACGAACGCGTTGTTTATAGTGAAACTATTTTAATTAGGAATTATTCATGTTGAATGTTATGGGAGACCGTGTATTGTACATAGTTGAGATTCGGACGTCATACAATCTTCCATTAAACCTGACCGGATTATTGTAATAACTATTATTTTATCACCGCGTCTTAGTATCTGTAGGTTTTACTCACATATGATAATTACTATAGTGCGTTAGGGTGAGTAAGGCACTATTGCAAACATAATTTACCCGAATTGGCGTAGAAGGGGAGTTGGAAACAATTTAGGATAAAAACACTCTCACTAGACCAGGCTGGAGTTCAAACCCCGATCTCGCCGTCATCAGCAGGCCAGTATAACACGAGAGTGACGCCTTATAAAGCATTCGGCCACTGAAGCGGATTGCTTGCTATTCGTATACTGGGAGAATGGTTGATTCACGAGATTATAAATACGTCATTAAAATTTCTTTTTAATTGGATCATCTATATTTCTTTATTTTTGAAGCCCCCTTACAACTACTTCCTTTCATCATTCCAGATAGTCAAGATATTGATTGTGAATATAGATTGTGTTCCTCATCATATGGTTGAAGTGATGCTTTGCATGGTCCAAAGGGCGGTCTGGAATCTCCTTTCCCAAACATGACAAGAATATATTCCTCACCCCTGACACCAATCAGCTCGCGCCCTGCAGGGGGACGTTTTGTGCCCAAGAGCTTTATAAATTCAGAATAAAAAAAAATATCCCCGACCCTTCATTGCTTCCTCCCCCGCTCTCTTATACGCCTGTTCTTCATGCATCAAACTGTCTGTCCTTCTACTCTTCTCCCGGCATGGGATAATACAAAGCATCCATCACGCCACGGTTGGCAGCATTCGTCTGTTTTGTCTGTTTTGACAAGCGAAAACCAAGATGGCGGCGCCCATTCTCTCTAACAAGGTTAGGTTATGTTCGTCTCATTCTTTTCGCTCCGCGTGGCATTTTATTCTGATGCCTGTGAAGGATCTTCATTTTTTTTTTTTTTTACTTTAACAATTTTTTCATAAGAAACTTTATTTTTTATCTTTTTCTTTTTTTTTTTCCTTGACAGTTTCGACATTCATCTTGCTTCCATCAACTCGTCGTGTATAGTTTAAAAACTCTTGGGTTAAAGTTTTTAATGGAATGTCTTGAGAGTCATGTTTATCTAATGTCTGCTTTACTTCATATCCTCGTGTGTAAGCTTTATATTCTATCTTTCCTTTCCTTTCCTTTCCCTTGTGTCTTATAAGCGTTTCCCATCTGGTTTTATGTTTTGATAAGACCACTTAATGTAATGCTTTTGAGTGTTTTGTGTGTTTTACAATATTCTCTATTAAAGTCGATCCTCTGTCTTGAACGCCTTTAGATCTTAGATGGACTGAATACATGAAGTCATTAGAAAGCTGAATAAATTTAGATTCAAATATTAACTTTTATGTTTATTATATTCAAATAAAAGATTACCAACTAATTACAGGTTCATTTAATCAAGTATACTAAACTCTTATTCTGTTAGTTAGGAAGACAAATTCGCTGAATATTTTTTGTTTCCTTTGAAAATCAAGTGGTTTTTGTTGTGTTTCCAAGTAGATAGTAACTAATTTTTTAATTTTGTTTTTATCTGTATATTATACTGGGCCATATTTGATTTTATAAATACATTACAGATACATATTTAAAAATCTAAGAATATAGCTAAATTATATATAGTAGGCCTATAGTAAGATGTTGTTATTAAAGTGATTGATAAAACATCAATATTGCAACTACCAACGGTTATTTGATTTTAAAACTATTTTAATCCTTTTAATAATTTACGTTTAAATGTAATCGTGTATTTTATTTATACTTTAAAAATGATAATATAAAAAAATTAAGCCAACCTTAGAAATAAATCAAATAATTCGGTTTATATTGTCATACAAACAAGTTTTGAATCAAATGAAATATGTTTCAATAACACCCAAGATGGTCACATAGTATAAGACGTCGTTCACCTGTTAGACTAAATTGGGATGACTGTGAGATCGGGGATCTGTTATAAAAAAGAGGTTTTCAAAATGGTTTGTCACTCTCCCTTCACGCAAATACGAGTCCACTTTCTCTAAATTCAACCTTACTCATCCCTAGCTCATTTTAGTAACTAGTACATATGCGTATAACCTGAACAGGTAGTAAGACGCGGTACAAAAAAAAACACTCAAGAGCTTCTACATTCAGACACATCTCTTGGACTTCATTTCAACTCCCCTCCAAAACTACCCCTAACACTGTGAAAAATGATCTCACTTCTCCCCCTGTGAAGGGGTGGGTGGTGGGTTGGTCGGTTCGTAGCCCCAAGTGACATGGGGATGAAAGATAAAGCAGCTGTGACGTTACTCCTCCTTTCACACCCACGCAGTCTGGCGTTGCTGTCGCGAAGATACGGCACATCTGAAGCGGAGCGCTGCGGTCTTTCATTTCGGAGATCACACGACTGACACAAACTTCAGATAAAAATATTATTTTAACATTTTCTTATAAAATAAATCTTGAATTTTTCAGTGGGGTAGTTTTTAACGCTTTCTTTTAAATCTAGGGAACTAAGATTAGGTAAAGATATACCCATATTTTTTAGGGGTAAAGGGGTAGATTTCCACCTGTGGGGGCTTAGTCAAGTCCTCAACAGGATATATAAAGGATTTTTTAAATTCACCTTAAATTAATCAAATTAAAGTGTTCTCAAACCTTAAAAGAGCTGTAGCTCATATTAAATTTGTTTTGAACCCACTTTAGTGGCCGAATGGTTTAAGACGTCTCTCTTGTATTAGAATGGCCTGCTGATGAAGGGGAGATTGGGGTTTGAAACCTAGCCGGGTCTTCTGAGACTGATTTTTCCTAATTTTTTCCTCACTCTCCTTCCATTCAAATATGGGTAAATTACTCAGCCTATAAAATGCTTCCTTCCTCATTCTTACCCCACCAGAGTAAATGTCATATATGCGTATGAACTTAAAAGGTAGTAAAACGTGGCGATGAGAAAGAATTAGTCTTCAATAATATTCTAGCCTAAGCATTGTAAAAGAATAAAAAAGTAATTTATTAATAGTTCCAAGAAAGTTAAAAAGCACCAAACGCCTTCCTCCTTGGCACGTCCCTGAAGTAATGAGAAAAGAGACTATTCACCTTTTTAAGAGGAAAGCAAACAAACTGAGGGAAATACCATACACAGTATTTTGAATGTATATTTTTTTAATATCAATTCATAGCTGTAAAATAAATCTTAAGAACACATTTTAATCATACTTTCACTCCTATATAAAAAAAAACTGGAGGATTTTTTTTATCCCTGCGTCTTACTACCCGCTCAGGGCTATAAGCCTCTTAATTACACTAATGCGTTACCTTTAGAGGATGTGTATTTACATTTGTGTGGAGGGAGAGCGGAAAAATATTTAGGAAAAACCACCCTCAACACACCCAACTGGGATTCAAACCCCGTTACCCCCTTAGTAAGCAGTCTAGTCTACTGCCGGGGTGACGCCCTTAGACTATATGGCCACCTAAGTGAGTTGCACTTTCTTTTAGGTTTTGTAAGTAAAACCTTTTAATTAAAATTTGAATTGTCCAGGCCTATTTATTTAACAATTAAAGTAATTTTACAGCTTCTGAACGATATTTGTTTTAGGGATATAAAGTATTACTAGAGAAGCTTTTGTATTGTAACGATAAAATAAAATTCCATGCAAACACGAGCACGCTATAAGTGATTTATTAATTGGATAGTTATAAGAAGCACAGAAAAATCATTAGCTTTTTGATAAAAGGTTTTCTGTAAAGTTTTGTCACAAAATTTAGCCATGTTCAATACAGATTGGACAGCAAAATAAAATGATTTTTTTTGTGTCAGGAATTTATTTTTAAATTATACTTGAAGATATATTTAGAAATAACATATAATAAATTTGAGGTAATCATTGAAACAATATTGGAAATGGTTACCTAAAATAGAAAATATAAAGCATCAGCTACATTTAAAAGTTTAGCATTTTTACATAAGGCTCTGATGATAGTTTGATTTTGTAAATTAATTTTAACAAGGCATACTTAGCTAAGTTATAATCTCTCCTGGTCATCGGTTGGTTTTAATTCTCAATCCAGGCTAATATCAATGTGTTTTTGTTTATTAAAAAAACAATCCTGATAGTAGTTTCCCTAAGTCACCGATGGACAACGAACTTGTTATCTAGCCTAAGTAGATCCACGCCATTTTTCTCTGTCCATCCCATTTAGGATTGCGTGACGACCTCTTCCCCTGTGTAAAGTTACCAATCTAAGTGACGTCACCTCCTCATGGGGTTCCAGATCGCTCTCTACGGTTGATTCATTCGACCGAAACCAAGTGTTGAGCTCGGTAGCTGTGCGCGGAAAAATAAAGAGTGAGGCCATATCTATATAGCGAGGGAAGGGGAGGGTTCGAATCCCCGCTACAAGAAGGAGGGAAGGGAAAAGAAGAGAGAATAGGGGAAGTGAAGTATAGAGACACGGGAGCTATGATTTGAAGGGGGAAAGAGAGAGAGAGAGAGGGTGTTTTTTTTTCCAAAGCCCTCCCTACCCCCTTCCCCTTGGTGGTGGTGAAAATAAGGGTAAATTTTTTGGGCTGTTGATGTGACGGTTCAGTAGATGGTGACGGGTTTGGAACGATTGTTGTGACAATTTTTGGGGTGTTTTAAAAAAGTTATGTTAAGGAACGATCAAAATACGACGGTTCAACCACGTGGTCTGGTTTTTAGGTCAGATTTTGTGATTTGTTCGTATTCCGATTATTTCGATTATTTATTCGTTTCTTCTGTGATATTTCCGTAAGACTGAGGCATTTTCCAAAATTAAGAACGTCACTCAATGATTGTGACTATTTATAAAAAGATTTTCTGAAAATTTTTTTTGTGGGTAAAAAATATTACTCAAAGTTATATTGAAAAATAGAATATATTCTCAGTAATTGATTATTAAAAACCCAAGTTAAAACGTGTAATATTTTCGTAAAGGTTCATGATAAAACAAACTCTTAATGAACACACGTTTTTGCTATTTTATTTATCTAGATCTATCAACCATTGATAAATTATTTCGTAACAATGTTATGGTTAGACGCTTTCATTATTATTTAATTTGGTTTCAAATCAATCTTATGTTATTATTTTAACTGGGCTTATTTTAACCAGGTGAAAATTAAAAGTTAGGAGAAAGAATAAATAAAAAACTAATGACTACAGACTGTATAGACATCACATTTCAAATATTTATACAAAATAAACTAGTAAATCAATATTATATTGGTTTTAAAAATGATCACGAACTGTTGGGGGGAAAAGTTCAGCAACTTTCGACAGAAGTGCAATTGTTTTCAAAGAGGGACGAAGTATTAATTGAAAGGTAAGTGTCATATTATAATGAATAGTAACAAAAAGTTGGCTAGAAAGAGTAGAATAGCCATGTCGTATGTAGCTGAAAGAATTTGAATAAAAACAAAACAGAGCTACCTCTAAAAGTTAAGTGAGTTAATACGCCAAAGTGGTTTAGCAACAATTTTGAATGAATTGCGTGGCGAATCGGATTACAAGCCCTGTCATTGTCCTGTCCTGTGTCTGTGGTTGGTAGTTAGTAGTATATATATATAGAGATGAAACTGTACAGGCGACCGGCTTTATTTGGAACCTGTTTCTGCCATTAGGGAAATTAGGAAGTTGAAACGGTCCATGCTGCTGTTAACTTGAGAGCAGAGCTATCATCTGAATTGCTTAAATAATGCTAGCAAAATACCGATTACTATAAGCCTCTCCGAGCAAACATTTAAATATAATATGTAGGCCTTCTTACATGCGTTTAAGGGAAAATTAAAGTTGAATACAATACATGTATAGTCTGGTTGGAGGATTGACTACGTGGCTTAAGGCGTCAGTCTAGCAACAGACTGGAAGTCAAACATCATAATTCCGTTAGGTGCACTCAGGGTGATTTTCCAAAATAAATAAATCACTGTTATTTTTCCATTTTGTCTCCATAAAAATACGTTTGCATTTTTCTTAAGCAGTCTTATTCATTATAAGTCGATCTATCATTAGAAAACTTGATGTACTAAAGAGTAATATACAGTTTAGTAGTACAACGAAAGTTTGTGCAGCATTTATACAAACCCAACGTTCAGAACACTCATTCAAATGAAATAGTTTGAAAAGAACACAATTCTGATAAAATTTATACTTTTTTTTCTTTTTGCATTTTGTGGTACACGCCGTTAGGTTATAACATTTAGCTATTTTTTTTATATTTCATAAGTTCAATGTGTTTTGTTTCAATGAATGCGCTGAACATGATAGTTAATAAATTCATGCCGTATGCACCTACAAATGTTGTGAAGAAGAGGTCTCCTATTTATTTTATTTTTACGCATGCCTTCTTTTTTGTTTTTTGTGGAGGGTGACTTTTATTGAATAAACAGATGTAACTTATTTTTATGAAGCAATGTTTTATTTTCTACATATCATATCAACGATAGATCATGACATAATTATCAAGTCAATATAAGTAGTTTGTTCGACCACAGGTAATACCACCCTTGTACCCTCTAGAAAGGGTGGTAGATAAAGGATTCTGGGAAGGTTCGTTTCTTGCCTGCGAGTCCCAAGCCCAGGTCAGATATTATAAATACTGTCAAGAGATCGTGTGTAATAAATTAGCCTGCAATTTGCTGCACGTTGTTGCTTGCCAGGCAGGTATAAGTTACAAGGAGATCTTCGAAGGCGCACCTATGTTTTTACCTGGAGGGAGTGAGGGGTTCCAACCCTTTGACGGTCTCGCAGCATATTCAGATTCGGTTAGGGAGAGATAATTATAGAACACACATCACATGTTAGCCTGAATCCGTATCTAGTATAAGATTGATATGAAAGTGTTTTTGTTTTTATTGTTTCTGGATACCTTTATGTATAATATAGAAGGTTTTGGTAAGTGGTTTGTGCGCCTGATTTTTACCAGAGGCTTGGGTTCGGCTATATCCAACTAAGGAATGTGTGGTGTTCCAACAATAGGGTGCTTCATTTGTTTGGATAGTGTCTGTACATTTTATAGCTCCTAACCAGTCTAAGCTGTTTCTTTGGGCTTTTATTAATTAATTCAATGCTAGTCAGTAATTTTATGGCACTTATCCCCGTAGAGTATGACTTTAAAAGTATAGAAGCGAGTATAGCTTTGGGATCGAAACAAAATATATTTTAGTGTTATTTAAATTCTATTAATTTTGTGAATCGTTAACCTGTTACTATACCATATTTCTTTTGGATTATTCAAGAGATGAGATATTGTAGATACATTAAAATACCGTCAATTTTTTTCCATTTATCTATACACTGAACAACAGGGTATTTACATACCTCTAATTGTATATCTATTTGACTAAGTAATTAGTGTTGGTAATATCGGCCACGTTGATAGTTTAATAATCTCCAACGAAGGAGAAAATCTTCACTACCACTAAGCTGCGCTGGAGTTTATTTTCCTCCTTTGGTGATTTCCCATCACTTTTCAAGGCCATTTGTAATGCAATTAAGTCAAAAGTCATCTTTGTATTAATGTTTCTTTTAACTAATAAATGGTTCATATACCTCCTTACATCAGTGTTTTAAACATTGCAAGCGTAAATTGTAGGCCTATTAGGCCTACTTGCAACTCGTTTACCATTTAAATTTAATCAGCAGCATAGTTTTGCTGCTAGCACGTAACGATTAATGTGTTTATTTCATGTCTCTGGGTTCCCTTGAGGGTGTTCAATAAAGTCTGGAATTTTTTTTGGATACCATATATTCTATATTCTTTTTCAACAAACTTTGTTCTAAAACAAGAATTTACATGGAATTCTCAACGTTTTCATTGCTATAAAAACCACAAACGTATTTATTTAGTTTTATTATGGTTTACCAACAAAAAATGATGTTTCAATAAATATGGTATCACAGTTTATATATAGCAATTAAAATATTAGAACCAAATATTTTTAACTAAAAGCTACCTGCTTCGGTGATCGCATGGTCTAAGGCATCACATCACGTTAGACTAGACTGCCTATGAGAGGGGTTTTGGGTTCAAATTCTGGTCGGATGTACTGAGAGTGGTTATTCAAATATAGCATTCCACCCTACCTCAACGTAAATGTGGGTACACTTATTCTGAATTCAACCTTTACAATCCCTAAATCATTAGCCTAATTTTTGTGATTTGCATTGACATAGTAACATTCATAATTTCCTAAAGTTTGTTTAATTTCCCATTCTTTTCTTGTGTTGTTAATTACTACCTTTTTTAAACTTGTTATCAATTCGCAAGTTTAAAACTCGTGTCTATCATTAGTCTCTATGTCTCTATATGAAAAGAGAACAAACCCAGAAAAAAACAAAATGCACTATTCTTAAAAAAAAGAAAAGAAAAAGTGACACAGAAAAGTAGAATAATAAAATAAAAGAAATAAAAATGAAATCCTAAGGTTTAATGACGTATAAAAGAACGAAGAGTAACACGAAGACAAGAATAAGAATATAATGAAGGACCAAAATGAAGACACGAATGTGTTTGTGAGAGAGAGACTAGATCTTAAAGAAAATGATAAACTACATAGTAGGTAGGACCAGATGTAGCCCCGAACACATGAATCAGTCTTCGTGATAGCCCCACATTGCTTAAAACATTATTTTTTATTTTCATTTTCATAAATTAAGTTGGTGTTTTAACAACACCATACTGTTGGAAGTGTCCGTTTTTTTTGTTTTTTTTGCACGTCGCTTTTAACTCCACCTAGTGTTCCTCCCCTTTGCGTGATAAAATGGCATTATCAAACAAAAGTTACGTAATTCCCTGCACTTACATATACAGCCAGGTGTGGAAATGACAACACCAGCTTCCGACATATCAATTACGTTGAGGTGGGTTAGGAGGGGCAGGGCTGGTCAGCCCTTCGAGTACACTGTCATTTTACGTCAACACTCATGATTTATTTTTTAGAAAACAGATTCTAACTTTACATTAGATACTATAATTGTTACTTCTTTTAAGTAAGCCATTACCAAAACTAAGATGGTCTACCCATAAATATGTGCTATTTACAGAAAAATAAATTTCAAAGTTTTCGGAAAATAAAAAAGGACTCATGAAAAAATAGACGAAATAAATGTAAAGTTATTATAAAGAAAGAAGTTTTTTTCCCCCTTAGAATGGCGAGAGGGTGGGGTGGGGATTAAGGGAGAACAAAAATTCACTAATTGGTTTAGAACACGAAATCTGGCGTCGCTTGAAACTTTAAGCGCCGCCACTGTTTTTTTTTCTCCCTCCTGCAAATGTGTACTTTGAAAAGATTTACATCGTGATAATGTAAACAGCCAAGTGTCTAGCACTCTTTTTATTATTTCTGTTTTATTTGCAGACTTTTGTGAGACTGTTCTTTGTAATTTAGTAACGTTTTATTTTCTGTGAAAATTAATTGGCCGAAGGGGGCCCTGAATGTAGACCTGTACTTAAAACTGAATACAAGTGTCTTTTTAGCTGTAAGGACTGGTTTAGAGCATTGTATTTATTAAAGTAAAGTTTCTTATGGTTTCTAAGTAATTGATTTGTCCTGACAAACATTGAATTTAAATGGCATGTTTAGCACAATCAACTAAAGTTCAGATAAATATAGGATTTCAGAAGTATTTTAGCCACGATTTTGGTTGTGTAATATTCTGTTTTCCCTTAGTTCAATTTTTATGATACTTTAGCCTATCTAATTTTCGTTAGTATGTAACACTTAGTAACATTCATTTTTTGTCAGTAAGATCGTATCTATTTTTAAAACACGTATTTTTGTTAATTTGGTTTAATTTATTTTCAGCTAGTATTTATGTCGATTTAAAAACATAGAAAAAAAGGAAATGAGAACACATCATTTGAACATATTAGGCATACTGCAATTTTGCAAGATTGCAAGACTGCAAGATTGGTCTTTAATTTGTGAACCACACACTCTTATTTGATCAATTTGACGGAGTATTTTTCTTATTTTTTTAAATTCGCTAAAAGTGATTGAGGCTATTACTTCATGGTCTAACACTTAAAAGTTATCCCAATCGTTCTCGATTTAGTGGCTTTCTTTCCACGTTCGGACTTTAATCACAGTCAGAAATCGAATATCTCAAAGAATGTTCAAGTCCAACCTTCAAAGAAAGGGCCTATCAAGGTAAGCGTACACTGGTCCAGATCTTACGCATAGGTTTTTTGAATTCTTTACATTATTTTTAATGAGACTTCATCCACTTGGTCCACATTGCTTGAATCGGATTTATTTAATGTACTGCGTCCAGTGCATTCGAAGAATACTGATTTTAAATAGTAATCATCACTGTCCTAATATCTATACAGACATCAGTGCACGGTAGTCGTTAAGATAAAGATAAAATATTTAAAAACTATCATTAATGTAACAGCTGGTAATATTGTAACCAAACTAATTGGAATTTATAAAGTATCATTTTCTGATTAAATTTTTTATTTAAGTTTTTTTAAACTTATCACAGCTATTTGAAAAAAATAAGTTCTAGATTTTATTCGTGAGTAGGGGGCCTACTATGTAACTAGTGATGTGAGGGGGCAGTAGAGGGAGTTGATGTATTAGAAACGACGTAAAATTCCAATTGCTTTGCTAAAAAAAATGCAATATATGTATCAAGTACTACCATATGTTTTGAATGTACGTAAATGAAAAATGTTAGTTTAGGTTAGTCCCATCCATCTCCTCCCTCCCATATAAAACGGAGTGGGCTAACCCCCCCATTCCCACCCATTTTTCCAAGTTCCTTATTCTCTGAAAGCTACCGATGAGAATAAGGAAAGAATGGGTCCGATTGGGATACAACCCAGGCCACCAGAGTCTTGAGTCAGAAGGGTAGAACACCACTCAAAAACCTTTGCCACACCTATATATCCGATAGATCCATGAGTAGACACAGATGTCTACCAGCTGTTTCGATTACCAACCGAAATATAAATCATACGTTTAATGAGACAGTGTTGGCTCCGACTAGTTCTCGCTCAGCTGCTTTACCCAAACAGAGAAACAGAGGGGCAAGGGGCTGAGGTCGGGTTTAGTACTCCTGGTGATGGGAGACTTCATCTATGGGCCACGGTTTAAGAACCATCTAAATCCATCGATTTATTTATTATCATCATCATCATCAGCATCATCTAAGTGCTTTTACTGATTACTGGTGAATCCACACACAGTGGCGGCAATGCAGTCTAGGGTGCTATTCCTACAATAGACTGTATTGCTGGTGATGTGGTAGAGGATCGAATCCAAGACGGGAGCACTGAGTGTGGGTGAGTATAAAATGTGAAGTAGAAGAAAAATAGCTACAAAAACTACTTGTCTCTTTTAATAATCCTGTGATGTGGAAAGTTTAAAGTAGTTCTATAATAAAGAGTTAAGTATATAGCCTATGTATATTTTTATCACTACGCCATACTACCTGTTCAGGTTATACGCATATAGGCCTATTATAATTATTCTAACGGGGTAGGGATGAAGAAGGAAGCCTTTTAAAAGTAATTACCCGTATTTACGTGGCAGGAAAGTGGTAAACCATTTAGTAAAAGCCCTCAGTAGACCTGACCTGGATTCGAACTCTGATATCGCCGTCATCATCAGGTCAACCTAACATGAGACTGATGTGTTGGACCATTTGGCCACTGAAGCAGCTGTTGGGTGTAGACCCTTATCTATCGGGTTTTACCAAGGAGGGAGTTTGTAGGGCTGCCAGGGTAAGTAGAGCTTGTTAAAACTGACTTGTAATATGTTACCTTCACTTGGTCTTCATTTGACCAATCATACATAGGAAATAGAGATTGTATTTCTGTTGATAACTGACCAAATGAGTGTTCCACAGAGTTATGGGAGTAATTCACTGTTACAGCTTAAACACAATGCTTACACTGGAAACATGTCACGGCACTGTATTTATTATTAATAATATCAAGGGCTTACTATAAAATTTAAGGTCATTCTATCAAAAAGGATAAGGCCTATTACTACCAGACATTACTAATAGTTAAATAACTATGAGGAGCTTGTATAATATAAGGTTGTTCAATCAAAGAAGAGTAGGATATAAGGTCGTTATATTAGTAATAGTAGAATCCTAGTGTCCCATCCACATGGACTAACGCAACTATTGACTTTATTGTGCGTGTGCACTCAACTTATACCTCAAGGGTCCTTCTACAAAAAAAAAATTGAATAAAAAACAGAATCCGATATCAAACAAAAGAGAGGGGGAGATCGGCCATCTTTGGTAAATATGGCGTCCGTCATTTTGTCTCTCGCGTGCTTTATTGTCACGGCACCCCCCTTGACGAATAATGTCCTCGGTTCGATGTACGCGATTGTAACCAGATTTCAAACGGACACAATGGTGAAGAAAGTGGTCCAACAAATGGACGAAGTGGATTGGTTGATTGATAGATCGATTGCAAGGAATAGAAATAGACATGCCTGTGCTCACGAATGAAGTTGGTTAAGGGGACAACAAGATCAAGGGTAGCTCTGGTTCGATATCCGTAAATAGTTTCAATAATTTAGTGTAGACCCAATGTACGAGGGACAAAACTTTGACATTCTTGAATATCTTTGATTAAATTTTATTCAAAATGAAAATAGCGGGATATTCTTTCTGCGCTAGAGAAATCCGTATTTTAAGAGAGAAATTAAGAAAACATTCTGGAAGCAATATTATCGCTTTTAGGGATATATTATTATTGTAGAATTATTTTTAAGAGTTTTTTTAAAATACAAGGTTTACCAGTCGCATAATATAAGAGATAGGAAAGAGAAGGTTATACTAAAAAAATACGTCATAATTACATGTAAAAAAGCTGGAAAAATTATCTTCAAAATTGACCTTAGACCACTTGATAACAGCCATGGAAAAATCAGTTATTAAGAGATCTCTAATCACCTAGTAGGATACTAAAGCCACGTTAAAAAAACTTTAGTATCTGAATAGTCCAAGTTGTCATTACTTGTTTTTCTGTTCTGATGAAGACAGTAGATTGGGGCTCGAATCCTGGTCGGGTCTACTGATTGTTGTTTTTCATAATAGGTTTCCCAATCTCCTTCCACGCAAATGTCGGTAGATTAATTATAATTTGCTTCCTTGCTCATCCTTACCCAATGAAAGTAATTATAATATATGCGTATAACTTGAACATGAGGGAAAATAAATGGTCACCATCTCATTTTCTAGAAGGAATTGCTCACCCATTAGTCGTTTGGAGAATCTGCACTTCAAACAGCAACAAAAAAAAAACTCGGGTGCATTTGATTGAGGATATACACCCAACCTCTCAGGTCGTAATCAAGTATGCTGGTCCACACCTGGCTTAACGTGTTAGACATCCTAGGACTAAATAAAGTACAGTAGGAGCACTTCAGCTGAATACTTAATCACTCTCGTGGTCAATAACGTCACGATCCTGTTTGCGAACCCAGAGAGTGTGCGGAAAACATAGTCAACAACTGGACCACACAATGGTTACAGAAGAGTTCAGTGTTTGCTATTCATCGTGATATCAACTTATTTCCTATCCGTGCGGTGACATTACAATACCTTAATTACGCTGTTCCTACCTTACAGCTCCCTCTTACAATCTTGCTCTCTCTCTCTCTCTCTTTGATAGGATCTTTCCGATGTTATTGTGTTGGTCATACATCTAGTGAGTTTGACTATGATGTTAAAAACTGATTTAAACCCGACCATTCGTAGACCTTCTGATGAGTTCTTTACTCTCGTTGACCCTTGTATTTCTAGTGAACACTCATATAACAATCCGCAATGTCACTTCTGCTACAGAAGCTCAACTCTTAAACAACATAGAATTATAACATTGTTTTGAGATTATTTTTACTAAAGTTGCATTGTATTTTTGTGTCTACAAAAGCAACTAAAGGATCCAATTTAAGTAGGATTATATACCTCATTCATTATTATTTATTTTAGGAACCACTAAATTATAAACTTACCTGTTAGAACATTTTTGCCACTCTTTAAGATATTCTTAATTGTTTTCTCTAAAACCAAAAAAACTATTCACTTAAGTTAATAGATAAATTTTTATCTTCATGTTTTAACATACCAATATTCAAGTCATAGGAGCTATTATCTGGTACATAAACGATTCAAAAGCCAGCTTCGGTGGCCACATGGTCTAAGGCACTATTCTCACAGTAGACTAGACTGTCAATGATGGGGAATCGAATTTTGAATTTCGGTTGGGTGTATGGAGTGTGATTTTTATAAAATTGTGTTTTCCGCGAATTTGGGTGCACTTTATATACATATAGCCTTCCTATTCTGTAATCCCTAAAACTATTAGCCTAATTAGTACATAATCTTATAGTCCAAATGGATCATGGGATATGGTGCTAAAAAAACTATTTAAAATACAAACAAGATTAGGAGAGGGAATTGAAAGGATAGACTGCTATTTCATCATAATATTATATTGAGCCTTCAGAATGTATCTTGCATTCTTAATTCCACAAATTTCTTAACCACTTGCAGCAATTCAAATATCTGGTCCATGCAACCTCTACCTGTATTTTTATTATTATTTGAAAATTAGTTTTGTTGTAGCACTTCATTTTGATCATCTTCATCCCTCCATGACCATAAATAAATCCGCTAAATAGTGAGACGAATGAATCGTATCCATTCAGACATTTCTTAAGCAAACACCACAAATAAAAAGTCTGATTTGTATCCATTCTCATAATATCCACAAAATCCTGAATTGTATCCATTCTGAATGGTCTCCATTCAGTCAGTTTTCAAACAAACTACTTTAACAAAGATCCTGATTTGTATCCACTATAATTATTTCCATTATATGCACAAAATCCCACAGGATCTATCAGACTGGATACAATTCAGGATTTTGTGGATATAATACAATTATTTATGCTGCTTGTTTAAAAAAATGTCTTAATGGAGACCATTCAGAATTGATACAATTTAGGATTTTGTGGATATTATGAGAATGGATACAAATCATACTTTTTATTTTTGGTGCTTGTTTAAGAAAATGTCTGAATTGAGACCATTCAGAATGGATAAATTGCAGGATTTTGTGGATATTATGAGAATGGATACAAATCAGATTTTTTTATGTGGTGCTTGTTTAAGAAAATGTCTGAATGGAGACTATTCAGAATGAATATAATTCAGGATGTTGTGGATATAATGCAAATAATTACAAAGGATACAAATCAGGATTTTTGTCAAAGTCGTTTATTTGAAAACTGTTTGAATGGAGACCATTCAGAATGGATACAATTAAGAATTTTTTGATATTATGAGAATGAATACAAATCAGACATTTTATTTGTGGTGCTTGCTTAAGAAATTAAAAATGGATACCACTCAGAATAGATACAATTCAGCTCCCCCTAAATATCCCGTACTAAAACTTATAAACTGGAAAAAAACACAACTCTTAAGATTATATTTGACTTAACGTCATCTTCCACCAAATTTGTCTGAATTTTTTTCTTCCCTATACGTGTACTCCACTAATCCTTTCATTGTTTGTTTTGTAGTTTTCACTGATTCCACCTCTTTAGTTTTTTATTGGCTGTTCTCTTCTCTCCCCACTGATTCTTTTTACTTCCTTTGTTACATATTTTGCCAATCCTGACCTTTTTATCTATCATTCACATCTTTTTATTTCTAAAGCCAAGTCCCCCCTTACCTTTAAAAACTCGTCTATTTTCTACCCTCTTTTTAGCTAATGACTAAAAACCGTCTCTTTTCTTCTGTTTTAAAGAATTAAAAAGCTTCCATGCATATATGTGTGTAATATAAATCTTTATCATCTTTATTTCTCTATTGATTCAAAAGTTTTAGTTTTTAATATCGAGAGTATAATTTAAGAGCAATATTAAATTGATTTATTGACCTATAGAGTCCAATTTTCATAGAAACGGTCTTAATTAACAGCTATAATATTTACTATATCTTCTTTCGCGTATTCATACGCCATATCATGCTATCTGCAGCTGTCACATTTATAGATATTAAGCCTAATCAATATCTATCCTAATAAAATAACACAAGTAGAATATAAAAGAATAATCAATTTTAACCTAAAAAATATGTGCTTCTTTTCTAAAAGGCTTTCTCCATTAAAATTGACTATAATTTCATTCACGTTCCCTTTGAATAAAATATATCCTTTAATATACTATTTCATTATAATATACTTTTTTATATGGATCTTTAAAAAATGACCGGCAAACTAACTTAATCTAGAAGAGTAGCCTGATAGTAGACACCCACCCTTAGCATCTAGAGATTAATTAATCGTATGGGATAAACCCAGGTATGAACAAGCCACTTACTAAAAAGCTTCACCAACATCCCTCGTTATAGAATCAAGAGTCCTTTATTATATAATTACCAACTATAACGGTGACCTAGTGGTCTAGGGGTAAGGTTTCGGACTTCTGTGCTGGGGGTCCGGGGTTCAATCCTCGGTCTCGGCATAAATTTATCTGATTTCCAAACCCTTCCTTCACCTCTGACAAGACGTATTAATCATAACTTGTGAATGTGTGGAATGCCAGGCCTCCACCGTGGTTCGGATTCCACGTTAAACTGTAGGTCCTCCATTTCATCTCAAAATCACCCTACATTACACATTAGCATAAGTGCGTATAACCCGAACGGTAGTAAGACGTGGTGCTAATAATAACTAACTATAACTATTTCAATATGAAAAAACTATGAAATATTATTTGATTATAGCTCTAATTTGGAAACCCTACAATTTAACAATAATTCAATAATGGGTATATTGTTTCTTTTTTTCGCTGAAGTCACCCAGTAGTACAAACATATATAAATAAGTAGACCTATGCTATAAAGACAACTTATAAAAGAAAATTGTATACCAACACGCAGTTATTCGATCATTTGCCTTAATGATTTATGTTCAATAGGAATCAGATCCCATTCAGCTTTGCCTCCAAGCATATCGTTTGACACTAACGCAGGACAATAAGTGTAATCGTTTATGCCAAAATCATTTCCCATCTGTGGTCTTATTCTCTGAACAAGGGGTTTTTGATTTAGATACTTCTCTTCTAGCAGATGCTAAGCTGTCAATATATTCACACTTTGGTCCTATTCACTTACAACACACACATTAGCTTTGTCCCATATAAAAACATATCCATATCAATTTATCCCCTACACTATTGAACTAAAACGAGAATAAAATAAGTTATATTCAAGAATAATGTACTAAACATTTCATACATTGGTAATTTCTGATCTATAATCGATTGACTTTAGATTAAAAGGTCGAATGGTGATTCTGGTCGAGTGAGAATTGATAGTGAAACCTTATATAACCCACAACTATCATAAGATAAGCCTCATATTTTTAGTTTAATGAAGATGTTAAAAATTATTGAAGCTGTGTGTTTGACAGTAAGGCCTTTAATGAGGTATATTACTTGCACTTTCTAAGTCATTTAAGCTTAACGGTACTTAAATGATATTCCTAGAAAATAAACACTCATTAATCATCATCATCATCATCATCAGGAACTGTTTTCAGTCTGGGTATGGGTTAGCTTTTTAAATGACTCCATCTTAATGTGTCCTTCAACCATTCTTCCTCCTTTACTCATGCTCATTCTTATCCACACGCACACACACAACACACACACACACACACACACACACACACACAACACACACACACACACACATACACACACTTCTAGTTTACTTTTCCATCCTCATTACATGCCCATACCATCTCACCCTTGTTTCGTATATAATCTCTGTATCCCCTGCGCCACAAATCCTCCCCTTAAAATCTTAATTCCTAAGTTGATTTCTGCTGACAATTAGCACTAAGGGCTGTATATGTGGCTGAGAGTTGGACATAAGCCAAACCCCCATTTGACCTAAACTGCTTGTTATTCGTATACTGGTAGATTGGTTGACTTCCGAGACTCGACTATATATACAGACCTTAGCTAACTCTATTACAACACGTTGTCAAATAGAGAAGTGGTAGGAAGTAATAGATAAATACGAAGCTATTTTAAACATAAAAAATACATACCTAACCACTTGGACATACCTTATTATAGTTGTATTTATTTTATGATATAGATGCTTGAATATTTCTTTATTTTCAGATATGTTTTTATAGGCTTCAATTATAGTTTAAAGTTCAATTAGTCTGGAAAGAAACTTCATTTTATCAACTACACAATTTATCAAAACAATTTTTATATGTTTATTCTTAGAGCCATGTGATCATTGGATGTCAGTTTTGATAAATAATATCAATCCTTATAAAATAAAACTAGTAAAAGAAAATATTGATATTGACCACATAAATAAATGTTTGCAATTTCTAAAATTTTCTTCATAACTGTTCCTGGTTTAGGCGGGTGCTATCGTTATTTACACCGACTCGGTAAGCCGCGTTTATATTCCCGATAGGATAGCGGGGATGTAGTTTTCCACCCTTTTCCCAAGAGAATATCATGGCGTTAATAGTCATTGGTGCTAAAAGCACACTAAATACACATGTAAAAATTATATCATGTATATTTAATATTTTTATGAGCATTCCATGTCACTTCCTATCATTCTCATAAATAAATTGAACATGACCGGACATGAAACTGCTTTCAAAGCACTTAACCGTGTTTATATGATACGTATGATGAATAGATATATTCGTGCCCCAGCTCTATATACTGACGTTTGTTATACACATAGAGATTCCTACAAAACAACAAAGTGTCACGTAACACAACACTTCTAGATCAATGATACCGACAATACAACTTAGCTTAGTGATAAAATAGACCGACAACAAATCTAGAGAGTCCGAACTCTTTAACTTATTTGGTAAGGCGTATGCGTACTGAGCTATGGATCCAGCTGTCGATTCTTGGTTTGGCATAAAAGTTTATAATCGCTTGATTTGGGATAGACCTATCCCCCTTTTACATATTTGAATCGACGTTTAAGGGATGGATAATGTGTTTGTTGTAGAATTAAGTTAACTTGCAAGTAGTGAATTAATATAATTGGCTGTCCATAAACTGCACACTAAACATCCATAGTTAAAATAGTTTAACACACTCTTGCTACAGTCCAATTTTTATAGGAAATGTCGTATAGAAAATAAAAACATATTATTTTGTGTCTAAGATTGATTAACATTAATTTTACGTATAGTTATTTTAATTTTAGGCTATAAAAATATAATCGCAGATAACATGTCCTAAAGTATGAGTACTTGAAAGTAGATCTAGTAATTTATCTGTCAAATAAAGTTATTCTTAAGAAAAATTAAACTCAATGAATTGTGTATAATCTAGTATCTGTAGCAAGGTACGTTCCGTTATTCATTTTTATGTTGGAACATTTAACATGAACTTCCGACAGTACACCTAATAATTCCCTCCGTGCCTTAGTTCTTAGATCTTTACTAGTTTGATTACCAGTCGAACAATTAGCAAATAGGTTACCTATCACCTTAAATTGAACTAAATACATTTGGTTCACAACTCTGACAACTTAGCCATGTGTTGATAATGGGGAGATCTGGGATCATTTTCTATTTGGGTGTACAGAGAGTGATTTTTCTTAAATTGTTTTCCACTTTCTCTCCACGCAAGTACTGGTACATTTCCTCCAAATTTAACCTTCCTTATCCTTAAATCATTAGCGTAATTAGAACATAAGCGTATAACACGAACAGAGAATAATACGTGATGCTAAAAAAAATTGTCATTCGCTTTGGTGGTAGAATGGTCTAAGGCGTCACTCTCACAATAGACTGGACTATTTATGACGGGGATATCAGGTCTATAAACCCAGTTGGGTGTGCTGAGGATAGTTTTTCCTAAACTGCTTTCCACTCTCCCTCCACGCAAATGCGAGTAAACTTCCTCTCAAATGAACCTTCTTGATTCCTATCATATTTGCGTAGCTAGTTAATTTGTTTATAAACCGAATGGGTAGTAAAACGCAGTCTGACCAAAAATATTATAAATACAATTATCACAGCTAGTAAAAATATTGAAAAGCAACACCACTAAACGTCTTCACAAACGGCCGACGTTGCTCTATATTCTAGTTTGTGGGTGAAACGTGATTCTAAATAATGTCACCCGGACCCGGTAGCTTCCTGACCCCACCACCCATTCACGTACAGCTTCATTATCCCTTAATTATCTGTGTCAAACGTGTGTTGGAGGAGGACAATATTCTAGCTAGGTACCGTTGGGAGATGAAAAATAAGGCAAGTTTAGACTGACGAGTGGAGAAAGGATTATCTTATGTTTTAATGTATCACAAACTTCTATATGCTGAGGTACATTTTTTCTTAAATGCTGCATTGGTGTGCACTCTATAGCCTAAACCTAGACGGTAAGAAACAGGGAAAAAAAATTCTTACATTAGTATTATGCTTGGAAATAAATATTTATATGCTATGAACTTAAAGCGACACTTCATTGTAACATTTGACTGTACCCGCCTCGGTGGTGTAATTGGCTAACACGCTTGTTTTGTGTAGAGGCAGATTGCCGAGGACGGGGAGGTCAAGGTTCGAATCTCGGTCGGGGGAATTGGGGGTGGTTTTCCCTAAATGGTTTTTCAATCTCTGTTCACGCAAATGAGGGTTCACCTCTTCTAAATTCAACCTTCTCAATTCCTAATCCATTAGCGTAATTAGTATTTAAGCGTATAACCCGGACAGATAGTAAGACGTGGTGCTATATAAAAAAAAATTACTGTGTTAATTTATAAAAAAACAGGCACAACATGCAGCTCTCAGCCTAATAATTTATCACCGTGAAAGGAAAAACACTCAGTTCACTAATGGTATATTTTCGGCCCCGGTTGGGTTTGAACCCACGACCCACGTCGGCCATGCTGAGAATCAAACCCATTACCCTTATTTCAATAGGCAGACACGCCACTGACTGAGCAAAGGTGTCAAACTTACAATTTATTGAAATTATTTTTACTAAGATATTTAAAGGAAACTTTCCAAACGCACAAATAATATCGGCACACAATTGGCCTCGTGGCATAGTGGTCAGAGCTCCTGGATGCTGACCTAGAAGTCCTGGGTTTGATTCCCATCAGGTATCGGGGAATAATTTTTGAAAGGGGGATAATTTCTATGGTCACCAGAGTTTGATTAATTAGGCTTAAGATAGTTTAAGAACTTCACTGGATTTATCCTGTTTTATTCACTATCCTCATCCTCTTACCTCATCGGGACATGGAGAGAGCCTCCACGAAAAGAATGTACGATTAGTACATTTGGGAATCCCCTGGGCAGTGGTATGTAACCAGATAGTAGGATGGTCTCGTATACAAATAGTAAATGTATTCATCACCAAAATCTAGAATTAAGCTAGGGAACGTTGGAACCATGATCAAAAATATTATGTTGCTTTCACTTAAGCTAGATCCCACACTTTAAGCCCACAAATAAGGTGTTTAACATTTTACAAATAAACATTTAATTTTTCACATCAACCAAGATGGTGTTGGTGGGATATTATAACTTCCGTGAGGCCCAGTGGGAAAAATAGGTCTGCATGTTGCAAATCGGCTTCACATTTCATCTCATTTCCCACGAACCCTTTCCCTCACATAACACCCACTCCTACAAACCACGGGGGTAATTAAATGGACTATACGGGGAAGGGGGTGAAAGGGTGTGTACGGGTAGGGGGGAAGGAGGGAGATCCCGACTCCCGCAAGGGGTTGAACTAGGAGCGCCCTAATTGTGGGGACTGTTTGTGCTGCGTTACCGCTGTAATTAGTTAATTAGGCAGAAAAGAGGCGTCTTTACGAGACCGCGGAGAGTGAAGTAGAGAAGAAAGAGAGGGAGAAAGAGAGTGTGTAGTTGTTTCCTCCCTTGGGAAGAGGTCGTAATGGGAGAGCCCCGGAGTTCCACGAAGAGTGTACGTAGTCGAGGAATGCTTCTTCTCCTCCAGGCTGACATATGTAATATGACTCTATTAGTCGACATGGCGCGACGGTGGAACTGTTACAAGGAGAGAGAAAATTATACATTTAAAAAATAAAAATAAAAGAGACTCGGTTATAAAATTCCGAAGTAAATCTATTAAGGTGAGGATGTAGGAAACGTGAGAAAAGGTAATGGTTTTTGTAGGTTTTATAGCAAAACTTTTTTTGGTCAAAATAAATCAAATATTGCCTATATAAAAATATAGATTAATTTTCTTCATTTAATGACCTCAACAATTGTTGTATAAATGTATCAAGGGTATTTTGGAATTTCATGAAAACATTTTCCCTTCATTTAAAAAGGTTTTTAGATAATGCCGCTCTATTCATGACAGATACTCAACAACTGTTGAAATCACTATGTGAATAAAATTAAACTCTATGTTTTAATAGAAGAAATATTTGCTTTATTTTAACCAAAAAAAAGTTTTGCTATAAAAACTAGAAAAACAACTACACTTTCTCGCGCTCCCTGCATCCCCACTTTAAGAGGGCTATAGCCGTGGCGTGGACCGGACAAAAACTAATCAATTTGCACAATCGCAAGCATTTAGAACCAAACTAGTTACTAAAATGTTCTTTGAAACTTAGTTGTGATTTTTTTTTCAATAATAATTAAAAACCTATCTAAAACGTGACTCTAATTGTTGGATTGGATTGTCGGTGACGAGGATACTGGGGTTCAAATTCCGATCGGGTGCACTGAGAATTATTTCCTTGATGGTTTCCCATTATTCCCCTTCCATGCAAATGCGGATTAAATATATCTAAAATTCTACCTTTCTGATATATATCCCTTTAGCATTATTAATATAATGCGTATAGCCCCAAATGCTACTATGTCACTGGGAAAACTAACACATATATAAAATTTAGTTTCTAAATAAGTATTAAATTGGCTATCTTTGAAAGGACCCCAATATTTGTTTCTTACAAGGCTGATCAACATTTAGTTACCCTTTTAGAATAGTTTACCACCATCACTACGAAAAAATGCTTTCCGCAACCCTACATAATTTATAAACATAAATATCCGTACAGTTCAAATGATTAAGAAATAAACAATATAATAATACAAACTATACTAACCGAAAAACTGCCACTATAAATATACATTTATCTTCTTCTCAACTTTCACATCATAAATGATGTCTTCTCTACAATTTTATTTTAAAACTTTATCTTGGCTATGATTTGATTTTTGTATAGCCGTTAGAATCATTAAATGAGGTATATGCGATATTATATTACTAACTATACTTACATTGCAAGTTTGGCAATGGCTTATTCTATTAGGTTAAGGAAAGGGCTAGGATAATTATTTTCCTGGCGGGAGGATCAAACCATCAAACAAGTGTACAAATCACCTTTGTGCAGTGACTAAAGTTTGAACCTCAATAATTTTATTTGGTCAGGCCCAATAAACTTGTTTTGTTTTTTATATCCTACCTGTTCAGGCTATACGCATATATGATAATTACTATAATGGGTTAGGGATGAGGAAGGAATTATTTTTATAGGTAATCTAACCGCATTTGCGTGGAAGAAGAGTAGGAAACCAATTTGGAAAGACCACACTCAGTAGACCTGACTGAGATTCTAATCTCTATCTCCTTGTATTCAACAGGCCAGTCTAGCACGAGGGTGACGCCTTAGACTATTCAGCCAATGAAGCAGGTAATATCCTTGTTGAAACCCTTCAGATCCTACTTCTTTGGGCTTATGAGAAATATTTAGACGTATTAGGTAACCGGTACACCTGTGTGTGAGTCCAGCTTTATAAAGCTATTATAAAAATAATTGACAGCTTTTGACAAATTTGTGACGCTCATAGGCCCTTACATGTAAAAGTTTAATTTATTTATCTCCTTATTCTCTTCTACACAGGTTATATCAATAAAATGAAGATTTTGTTTTTCTGTCGTGAGCATTGCGCGCGGTATATTACAGTATATCGCACGCAGAGGTCTGACATTTCAAAAATTATTCTCCCCAAGGCACAAACATGTGTACCTTAAAGTCGGAATTTTCAAATTTAAAAGTTACCTTCCCCCATAAAATCACTAAGCGAAAAACATTTCTCCCGGGCAACTTCGGGTACTTCAATTTTAGTATTACAAATTTATAACTGGGCAAATGTTTTTTGAGTCAAAGAATAGGCCAGTATTTAATTTTGTTAATTCATTATGGTTAAGATGTTTAATCTAGTAGGGACCATATTATCTTGACCAGGGCTATTAATATTTTTTGAAGATTCTCCGTGGTAGTTTAGTAGCATTAATTTTAATCTGGTAAGGCTAGAACCTATAAAAAATAATCAAGGTTTGGAATTAAAATAGCCTAGTCTACAATATTGCTGTCTAGTGCAGCATATAACACATCTAATAAAAAGTTGTTCTGAGTTAATTAAGAAATTAACTTGAAAATAATAACTGTAAATAGGATACGACTTGAATGTGCTAAGTATTTTTTTTATAAACAAAACATTAGTTTGACCTTTAAGTTAGTTAGTTTTTAACAAATATGAATAATTTTGAAACATGTATTTATTATTTTTTTGAGCTAATTTTGGTTTGAAATGAATTTATTTGCAAGATGTAAGATTATATTATTATTAATATTATTACAAATTAAAATGCGTTATCAACTAACAATGCTAGGCAGGCTGCATAAGATAATACAATAAACATAAAATTAACTAACCCACAAAAATAAATTAACTATTTGAAAATATCTCTTAGAATATTTATTCTTTCTCTTCAAAATAATATACTTTAAAAAATGCTTTCTGTAATCAAGTAATGGCCAAAATTGAACTATAAAGACACAAACATTTTCTAATATCTGTATTTTCACATTAAAATAATTTATTTTTCACTATAATTTTTTGGTTATGACCTAAGCTAACTAATTAATTTTTAAATCTACCTGGAATCGTCACTTTTATTAATATGTTTATTTCAATTGAAATTGAAATTGAAACTGCTATCATTGTGTCTGGTGTTAACTTTCTTAGAGAAAATTAAACTGGAGTGTAAATTTTAAAACTACGAATTCATCGATATAATTCATTTTATCTAATAAAGGGATACTTTTTTCCTGAAAAAAATAGTTTAAACCTGTCCAAACCGGAAAATTTTCATTTAAAAAAAATTAAAAGAGAATGTCCCAAAATGTGAGATTTTTCACATCACACATCTAGTGGGAGCACAGATATTAAGTGTTTTAAACTGCCAAAGCATTAAATATAAATATATTTGGGCCAACAGATTTATTATTTGTACACAAAACCTATAGTCCTACTGAAAAAGTTTGAGCTAGGGACTTACTCTCTTTCCATCTACTATTAACATTTATTCACCGCAAAATTTAGCGGAAAAAAAATTGCTATGAAAAAAAGTTATATTTCTATTCACTTTTATTTTATTATTTCTTCCCTTTTACTCAGTTATTATTTATGACGTGTAACCGTGAAAGTTGTTTTTATGCATGACTCCTTCCCTATAGCGGACCTATGATAAATCAAAATAGTTCGGCGGAAACAAGCTATAAACTAGAGAAAACTCCTCTCCCCCCCTCTCACCTCCTCCTCAAAACCTCACTCCCCTTAACCGCTTTTCGTTCCTGTGTTTTTATTCTATATTTACTTCCTCTTCCCATGGTTTTTTTCTTTATATATATATATATATTTTTTTTTAAAGAAACAAATGTACGAACATAATACTAAAAACAATGTAAATGTAAAGTGCTGTAATGTGGAAATGATATCTGTGATTTAGTGTATTTGAACCCTAGAGAAAGAGCTATTTTAGAAAATAAAGTGCAAAAAATTATGTAGGTAGACCATCAGACAGGTTATTCTCGTTCATTTTATTGTTGTTAATAATTGAAATAATAAAATACCCTTTGCTCAGATATTTAGATTCGGCCATATCTTATATTATTAAGAACGTTTCCTACCTGTAAAGAAGTGGCAAGTCAAGATAGGATTTCACATGCTAGTGTATGTACGTGTTATTTGATGAGTTTTAAAATTAACTAGGCTTATTCACGAAAATGGCCTGTAGGAATCTTAATTTTAGGGTAGATAAAAAAAAAGTCCGTTGAAGGAAATGTCTATACAGAATAGGAAACAACAAAGAAATCATTTTGAAGTGCTGTTCAGGTGAAATTTAGGGTGCGTGCATGCCGAGGAGCTCGTACATCGCTCATCACTCCTATGTCCGCACATCGCTCATCACTCCTATCTCCGCACATCGCTCATCACTCCTATGTCCGCACATAGCTCATCACTCCTATCTCCACACATCGCTCATCACTCCTATGTCCGCACATCGCTCATCACTCCTATCTTCGCACATCGCTCATCACTCCTATCTTCGCACATCGCTCATCACTCCTATCTTCGCACATCGCTCATCACTCCTATCTCCGCACATCGCTCATCACTCCTATGTCCACACATCACTCATCACTCCTATCTCCACACATCGCTCATCACTCCTATGTCCGCACATCGCTCATCACTCCTATCTTCGCACATCGCTCATCACTCCTATCTTCGCACATCGCTCATCACTCCTATCTCCGCACATCGCCCATCACTCCTATCTCCACACATCGCTCATCACTCCTATGTCCGCACATCGCTCATCACTCCTATCTTCGCACATCGCTCATCACTCCTATCTTCGCACATCGCTCATCACTCCTATCTCCGCACATCGCTCATCACTCCTATGTCCACACATCGCTCATCACTCCTATGTCCACACATCGCTCATCACTCCTATGTCGACACATCGCTCATCACTCCTATGTCCACACATCGCTCATCACTCCTATCTTCGCACATCGCTCATCACTCCTATCTCCGCACATCGCTCATCACTCCTATGTCCGCACATCGCTCATCACTCCTATGTCCGCACATCGCTCATCACTCATATCTTCGCACATCGCTCATCACTCCTATCTTCGCACATCGCTCATCACTCCTATCTCCGCACATCGCTCATCACTCCTATGTCCACACATCGCTCATCACTCCTATGTCGACACATCGCTCATCACTCCTATGTCCACACATCGCTCATCACTCCTATGTCCGCACATCGTACAAGTTGCAGAAACAAACCCATGTAAAGAAACGGGGGCGTGCATGCCGAGCCCCTCACTCTCCGCAATTCACTCCGACTTGACACAAGAAACAAACTGGTTTGTTGTGCGCGGTGCTCTGATTGGTTGGTTCAAGGTCAAAGCAAACCCTCAGTGTTGTTCATTGCACATTTTAATTAAACTTTTGTCAATTCGACTTTTACCTCTACGTTTGTCTTGTACGAATTTTCTACAGACAGTGTATTTTAGGAAGAAGATGAGTCACGTAAAAGATAAACCAATAAATTGTATTTCCAAGTTCCCCGAAATCTGGGACAAGAAGCATGGTAATTTGGCCGCTGCTGACATGTCATTACTATCAGTACTGCTGATATCAAAGATCTTTTTTGTCTATTTTAATAGATATTTTAAAAGTAAAATTAAAAATCTTTACATAGCAAAATAAAAAGAGGTTTAAGAAACAATGCAGTACAAACGCTCCGTGCAGACTGGTTTTCTCTAGCCGGGTACGAAGAGCGATGAGCAAGCAATCTGCTTGGTATGAACAGGTTGTTCCATGAGTGATGAACGTTGTGCGAAGATAGGAGTGATGAGTGATGTGCGCGCTCCTCGGCATACACGCACCCTTAGAGTGAGTGTTTATACTCGTCAGTGGCAGAAGAAAGGATTCATCGATAGTTAAACCAGATACCTCGCTGGTTGAACCTCTAATTTAATCCCGCCTTTTTTATCTGGCGTTTAAGTCTTGCTTAGTGTGTCAAGTTAAGATGCAATCCGCTTCGCAAAATAGCTTCAAATAGTAGTAATAAATGGTAATAATAAATAAAAATAATATTGATTATGTTAATAAAATACAAATGATTGATTTACAATAAATATCAGCTATGAATATTATAGTGTCTAATAAATTACTATCGACTGCCTCTGTGGTCTAGTATTTTAAGTTCCTGGTCACAGATTTAGAAATCCCGAGTTTGATCCCTGGTGCTTCCAGATTTTTCTGTAAAGCAGTGGGTCTGGAACGGGGTCAACTCAGCCTTGTGAGCACAAAATAAGGAGCTACTACATTGAAAAAGTAGAAGCTCCAGTCTATAACGGCTGGAGGATTCGTTGTGATGACCACAGGACACCATCTATCCACAAAAGTTGCCATTATCATCTCAAACAGACGACGTCCTCTCGATGGGTATGGTTTGATTGCGGGCTGACGCGATAGCTTTATTATTCTAATAGGCCTAAATGTATAAGGGAATATTTCAATCTTTCAGATATTAGTTGATTGACATAACTTACACATAGCAGGACGATAAAGATTAGAAAGGCTTTGTTTTAGCTGATCTGTTTTGGTATAAATCTTTGTAATCATCTCAAGTGAAACTCGCATTGGTGGGCACACAGATTTAATCGTCAGACTTATCTAGATTTTTTAACTGATGACAGGAAGGTCTGGGCTTGAATCCCCAGCCAGGCGTTTTGAGAGGAGTAGCAAAATACTGTTTAAGTAATAATCAGTGGCGTGTCATGAAGTATTGCTAGAGAGTGGCAGAGTGAGTTTAAACTGTATCTGTTTGATATGTTCTCCTCATCACTCAGTAGAACACTCACTGGCCAATCTCAATGGTTATACACCACCATGTGAGGTTTGTAGATTAGAACCTATGTGTGCTTATGATTGGTCAAATAGGGACAGAGTGGGTGAACACATATCACAGGTACAGTTTGAACAAGCAATGCATGCTCTAGGAAAACTCCACGACACACTAGTGATATTTATTTAATAATAATAATAATAATAATAATAATAATAATAATAGTAATAATAATAAAACTAAAACTGTTTGTATTTTATCACAAAGTTTTTCTATCTGCTCAGGTTTGACACATGGGGCCTATATATGATAATCACTCTTAAGTGATAAAAATGAGAAAAGAAGCATTTTAGAAGTAATTTACCCACATTAAGCTTAAGTGGAGGGAGAGTGTGAAACTATTTTAGGAAAAAACCACCTTCAGTAGACCCTACAGGGATTCAAACCCCGATTTTCACGTCATCATCAGGCTAGTCTAACACGAGAGTGACGTCTTAGACCATTCGGTTATTGAAGAGGTTTGGAATTATAATATAGTAATAATATATGTATAGTGCCAGTAATAAAAATTCAAGTATAGATATTTAAATAAGTAAAATAAGATTTGTAAATAATTTATTATGTGTCAAAGAAAAGCTTTTTTCATAATTTAAAGTGGTCCCAAACAAAAAAAAAACCTCTTTGTTTACTTTTTCAAATAATAATGATACTAAAATATTTCAAAGATATTAATCATTTAGGACACAAGGGTTGAATGTCTGGTCTTCATTCCTAAGTAAAGTTAGTTTACATACTAATATTACTACTATTAATAGAGTTCCAAGATTTGAATCAGTAAGCCCGTTTCAACTCCAAAGTTCAAATTAAATGCGGTAGTAGCGAGCCATCTCCGCAGTCGAACAATTGACTGCAGCTTCCTTGGGATTGTTTGCCAAGGTCATCCCTGTCTGTACAGTCTGGGCCAAATGTTAAACAACATCTAAACTCTCTAAAAAGGACAGAGAATTAAGAGAAGATATTTAAAGAGCATGGAAAAAAAAGATGACTGAAATGGAAGAAAGATGGGTATTAATGGTTGCACTTAAGAGGGTAAAAAAGAAGAAATAAAAAATATATATCAGTAGCTCTAGAAAGATATTCGGGTTAAACATTAGCTTCCAAAAATAAATTATGGTGTTCAGGATTGTTGACTTCAACTTTTAAGATGTTTTAATTGTTTCATCGAACTTTGAAGTCTACCAAATTTTCAACTCTTTTTTTTTTTATAATGTTTTGTTTTTATTTATCCGTCTAGAATGGGGTGTTGAATATTGAATATCAATTTATTTGTAGTCTTAAAATAAAAGCAAAACCAATTTATTATGTCCCATTGAAAAAATTCATTTCTTCACTCCTTTTTTTTATAGGTTTATTAACCAAACCAAGGATCACGCGTTTGATTCCAAGCAGAGTCGGAAAAGTATCATTGGATAAATTAGGTCTTCCCTCTAGCACCAATGAATTAACAGCCATAAGATTGGATGCTCTAAGTTAGTTTGTAAGTTGTGGGCTGATCTTATTTGTTGGTTCAGATATTATACGTTAAATAATCCTGGTAATCAAAATGTGGAATATGTCAGTAGGTTAGTTATTCATCGAATAACACAAAAGTTTAAGTGTAGACGATTCGTTAATTTAGATATTAGAAAGGCATAGTAGGTTATACATTTCAGACATAGCTTGTTGATTGTTATCAAAGCAAGCATCGCTTGAAAGGACTGTAGAGCCTACTAGTAATTTGTTCCCTTCCATTATGTCTCAAATTTGATTTTTAAAACAATAAATATACATCTAACCATTAGATTTGTTGTGTGTTATCGAACAAATGGTTAGTTAAAGGGAGGAAACAGTTAACTGGTACAGTCCCATCAAGCTTTGCTTGCCCGGGCAATAACCTTCAAGTCAAACCTGATATCTTTGAATATGTTGGTAAATTATAATTCAAAATATATGACCAAAAGTATAAATTCTTGAGATCACGGTTCACCAATAATATAAAAATTAAACTTGATTAAGAATACATCAAACTTACCACTATTAGGCCTAATTTGATTTTAATGATAGGCCTAACGTTTTGTTTTATGTTTTGTTGAAACCTAGCTGTGATTTTTGAAACTTAATTTTTTTTATAAAATAAATATTTTCGGAAACAAACTATATTTTCATGGCTATATTATAAAAGCCATGAACTTTCAATATATTTAAAAAATATTTTTATGTAACAATACAAATATAAGGTAAGGTTAAAACAATGATTTTTTTTATAACTGTGAACTGTTGATTTCAGAAACCATATTATTTTACCAACAAACAATAAAATCCTTAAAATAATATAAGTTAGTAGTAGGTAATTAATGCTAGAAATCATGTTTTTATACATAGGCTTAGGCCTTTAAGGGTGGATTTTTCTTCAATGCTTCTTTCAATCTACTTCCCCCAACGAACTTGATTTTCATAACGTTACAAAGTAGAACCTTGCTAAGTTGGAGTTATAACGGTTAATGCGTTCAAAAGTTATCGTGAGTCATCCACCATGGACAGCCAAATGCAAATCGGTGGAGTTAAAAGGAAGAAATCTCTTCACTCGTTAAATAAATCAAACAACATTATTATGTTTTATTTGTTTTTACACTATGACAACATTTTCTAGATCAACTGTAACAGGCCTATATGAGTGCGCAAGAAAATAGTTTCCCACCCCAACTTATTTTTAACTTCTGTCGCCTAGTTGGGGGGACCACCACTACATCACAACTCCATTACATCGCGATTTTTGTACAAATACAGTGCAGGTCCATCACGTCGCATTTCCCCCACCTCTCTACACACAGCTAACCCTACTCTAACGTACAACCAATAGGAATGAAGGGGCTTATATATATACAACTACATCGCGTTACAAATACATCGCATGTCCATTACATCGCGTTTTGCTAGGATAGTAGGCCTGATTCTCAGCTCAAACTCTCACTTTGAAGTTAGGGCTGGTTACAAGGTTAGTGTGTCTGACTCTCACCTCTAACTCTCACTTTAAAGGTAGGACTGGTTGAAAGGTTAGTGTGTCTGTCTCTCATCTCTGACTCTCACTTTGAAGGTAGGGCTGGTTGAAAGGTTAGTGTGTCTGTCTCTCATCTCTGACTCTCACTTTGAAGGTAGGGCTGGTTGAAAGGTTAGTGTGTCTGTCTCTTATCTCTGACTCTCACTTTGAAGGTAGGGCTGGTTGAAAGGTTAGTGTGTCTGTCTCTCATCTCTGACTCTCACTTTGAAGGTAGGGCTGGTTGAAAGGTTAGTGTGTCTGTCTCTCATCTCTGACTCTCACTTTGAAGGTAGGGCTGGTTGAAAGGTTAGTGTGTCTATCTCTTATCTCTGACTCTCACTTTGAAGGTAGGGCTGGTTGAAAGGTTAGTGTGTCTGTCTCTCATCTCTGACTCTCACTTTGAAGGTAGGGCTGGTTGAAAGGATAGTGTTCCTGACTCTCACCTCTAACTCTCACTTTGAAGGTAGGGCTAATTGAAAGGAAAATGTGCCTGTCTCTCACCTCTGACTCTCACTTTGAAGTTAAGGCTGGTTGCAAGGATAGTGTCTCTTACTCTCCCCTCTGACTCTCACTTTGTAGATAAGGCTAGTTGCAAGGATAGTATGCCTGTCTCTTACCTCTGACTCTCACTTTGAAGGTAGAGCTGGTTGGAAGGATAGCGTGCCTGTCTCTCACCTCTGACTCTCACTTTGAAGGTGGTTGAAAGAATAGTGTAACTCAAACAAAACTTAAATAAATCTCACTATAACCTAGATGCCTAGGCAGCTAGCTGTTCAAGCGAACACTCCTAAAATAAATACACCCTAATTTCGTTTTCTACTTCTCTGGAAAATAAAATTGTCTAGATAAAAAGGTATATTTTTAATTTGTAGATTATATTCTCACTTTATTATTTCATCTTTTCTTTTCATTGTACCACAGCAATTTGAATTTACAGATTTAAGTCTCCGAGTTTTTTTTAAGGACATTAGATTTCTGGCAAGCTAGAAACTGTCCTCCTAAAGGGAGTTAGTTGACCCTTCTTTCTTATTGGTTGTACGTCAGAGTATGGTTATCTGTGTGTAGAGAGGTGGGGGAAACTTGACGTGATATACCTGCAATGTATTTGTATCAAAAACGCGATGTGTTGGACTTGCGATGTAATTGTATACATGAATTTTAATATCTGGCTAAGAAGAGAAATGGTAAGATGAATAATAGATTATTTTGGAGAGCATCTAGAAATAGTCCATGTTATTTAAGAATACTAGTCAGTCTAGTCACGTGTGGCCATAGCTGCCCTTACTAGACTGAATAGTATTCTTAAATAACATGGACTATTTTTAGATGCTCTCCAAAATAATTTATTGTTCATCTTACCATTTCTCTTCTTAAGCCAGATATTAAAATTCATAGAGATTGTTACATAATTATTTTAAAGTTAAAAAAAATCAAATGATTTTATTTTGAATACATTTTTAGACTTTAACTTATAGCATTTTAAGTAAATCAAAACTGATTTTTTTAAATTAAATTTCTGTCTGCAAATTTCAGTCTGTTTTTATTGTTTAAAAAACTACCACAAAGTGCAAATAATAATAAGATTGTCGAAAACAAAATAGAATTTAAATTCTGTTTTATGAGAAACATTAAGTTAAATTTAGTAATTAAAATACCTTTAAATTAAAATTAAGTATTTTATAAGGTAAATTAATCTTAACCTATTAGTAAGTTTAATTCACTTTATTTAAAATCATCAGTTTATAATTTAAGTTAAATTTAGTAATTAAAATACCTTTAAATTAAAATTAAGTATTTTATAAGGTAAATTAATCTTAACCTATTAGTAAGTTTAATTCACTTTATTTAAAATCATCAGCTTATAGCCCTAGACCTAAATACTATTTTGAAAATAATATTTTACTCATAACTTAATTTTCCTGGTCACCTATATTCAAATAATCATTTACTAACCAAGCTTAACTGTGCCTATTAGGCTACTATTCCCATAACATAATCTAATCCCTCCACTACATAATTATAGGCCTACTTATATAAAGTCTAGTAAATAACCTAAAACGGGGTTTTTTTGTTTATAAACTTTATTATTTAGGCATATAATATTAGATTTTTTAATTATAACTATGGTGGAGATCCCAACTTTTCTTTTTATTTAAATTTGGCTGGGCTTGGATTTTAAATTAAATGGAGGGAGGGGTGGTGAACAAGTAGGTCTAACACTTTGATTATTTCTTAATATCCTAGTTATGAACAATTTATTAGGTCTACACTAATCTAAGTTTTGTAAAAAAATCTTCTTTTAATTTTTCAAGTATGCCATAACTGTATTTTAAAATAAATCTGAACCTTTGGAAAAATACTATTCATATTTTGTTTGGCCTAGACTAAAACAAAAACAAAGATTATTAAAAATCATTCAGCTTTCTGTTATGACTCAATTTGTAAGTATACAAAGTAAATATGTGTATCAATAAAACAACTGCCCCAACTAACATTAACACAAATGTAACACCTGTATAATATTAACGAGGAGATTAGCGTCTTGGCTACGGCCATATTGCACTGTCATTTTGTCCGGGGCTGTCGTGTCCCTATGGTTGGCGGGGCCCTCCCCTCTCTCTGCCGACAACAGCTGTTGGTCGGGATCCGCTACCCGGCCCACTTCCCCTCTCACCATTCTCTCCCGTACTTCCCCTTCACGACGTTCATGCGTATATTGGTCTCAAGGGCAGCCGTCTACTAGCTGACCTGCGTAACATTTACTCTCGAGTTGTACTATCCGAGCTGAACACATCTATCACTAGTTAAAGTCCAAATTTTCATTGGAAGTTCATTAAGTGACATCTATATAAGCTACTAGATATACTTTTACGTATTCATACGTCAAGTCATTAGGTTTGCAACTGTCACGTTTCAGCACCGCATCTTAAGCCTACCAGGCCTCCACCGTGGTTCGGATTCCACGTTAAACTGTAGGTCCTCCATTTCATCTCACAATCACCCTAACATTACACATTAGCGTAAGTGCGTATAACCCGAACGGGTAGTAAGACGCGGTGCTAATAATAATAATAATAATAATAATAATAATAATAATCTTAAGCCTACTACCCGTTCGGTTTTTACGCACATTTAGACTAATAATTACGCTAATGTGTAAGATATAAGGAAGGTTGGGTTTGAAGTAAATGTACTTACATATATTTACTTAAAAGGCGAGTGAAAACCGTTTAGGAAAAACCCCTTTACTGCACTCAAACGGGACTTGAATCACAATCTCTATGTCATCGTGCTATTAATACCTATAACATAATATTAATAATAATATAGCGAAATATTATTCCTGTTGAAAAGAAAAAAATTGTATTTTGTATTATATGTTTGTAGTTTCTTCTTATCAAAGTTATAAAAGTGAGTAGGCCTTTATTATTTAATTTAGAATTGACTTGAAAAGTTAAGCCACATATTAAATAAAAAAAATTGTAAAATTTTTTTGAGTGACATTTTTATAATATTGCCATTATAAAAAAAATCATTGCAATAAAAACTGTTTGGAAGAAAACATACAAAATAAATATTTCTAAAGTATAAATAGTGAAAAAATAATAGGTTTTTAACATTGCCATCTTCAAAGGCAAACGCGCGTTTTATCCCTATAAAGTAAAGTAGCTAGGCCTATTTTGTTTGATATTTTTGTAATGTTACTATAAAAATGATTAAAGTATAAATGAGCTAAAAAGAAACAGAACATTGAACAATAAAGATTTAGAAATGTTAAAAATATCGAAAAGAAAAACAATTTCATCACTATACCACCACCCGCCTCGGTGGCGTAGTTAGCTAACGCGCTAGTCGTGTTGAGCTCGACCACTGAGGACGGGGAGATCGAGGTTCGAATCTCGGTCGGGTGAACTGGGGGTGGTTTTTCCTAAATGGTTTTCCACTCTCCCTCCACGCAAATGCGGGTTCACTTCCTCTAAATTCAACCCTCTCAATTCCTAATCCATTAGAGTAATTAGTACTTAGGCGTATAACCCGAACGGGTAGTAAGACGCGGTGCTAAATATTATTATTATTATTACTATACCACCCTTTAGGCCTACATTGTTAGTCACTTTTGTACTGTCATTAGAAAAATTATTACATTCTAAATTAGTTTATAACAAACTAAACATAAAACAACAAAGACTTTTCGACTTATTGAAAAATATTTGAAAGGGTCCTTAAGGAAAGGACAGTACCCTAACCTTAATGATGTTGGGCTAGTAGGCCTATTTAGTTTGATTGCTTGACTTTTTACTCTAGGAAGTAATATAGGCCTACTCTCATAGTAGGGTCTAATTTAATAGGCCAAATATTTATATTTACTCAAGTGCTATGCTTTGACACAATAATGATTAAAATTTATTTGATATTTCTATTTTTTAAATTTCAACTAATCTACTAGTTTTGAATAATCTAAAAGCTTTATTTTTGTGTTATTATTATTATTATTATTATTATTATTATTATTATTATTATTATTACCACCGCGTCTTATTACCTTTCGGGTAATGGTAGGGTGATTGTGAGATGAAATGGAGGACCTACAGTTTAACGTGGAATCCGAACCACGGTGGAGGCCTGGCACTCCACACATTCACAAGTTGTGATTAATACATGTCTTATCAGAGGTGGAGGAGTGGTTTGGCAATCAGAATTTTTGTGTTAAGCTTATGAAATGAACGAAAATGTATCAATTTCAAAATATATTAAAGATTAATATAGGGTTACTATAATTCATAATTTTTACAGTTTACTTAATGGCTTTGCCTATAAAAAATAGGCTTCGTTGATTTTTTAAAGTTTTTAGAAATTATTAATCTTTGGCTTTGTATGAGAGTTCAAATAACTTTCTGGAATTTTTATTGATCATTGGAAGAGATTCTATAAAAAAAAATTAAAAGAAGCATTCAAAATAGTTTTACCAGCCTATGTAGTCACATGTTTTAATTTGTAAGATTAACAATAGAATGACTTGCCGGTCTTTGGGAGATCAACGTTCGAATTTCGGCTGGGTACAATGGGGATAATTTTCTACAAAAAGCTGGTTTGATGTGATTTATATCCATCTGTAGTTGGGAATGCATTCAGTCCTTCGGCTGGTTAGTGCTGCCTACACTATCTGGTATAGATCCCATGCACGTTATTAGGGGAAATCAAGAAGGGAGGTGGTTTACCGTTCGTTACCTTACACACTGAAGGTCTAAGAGTGAGCGTGAAAGAGCCTAAAAGTTTTCCGGAAAGGTATTTTTACATATCGTCCAGGGTTATTTTAGATCCCACAATCGACATGGGACCGGTCCGAAGGAAGCTGCGCTACGGATTCTTATCGCTCAAGAAAAATCCGTAAACTCCGACTGGGCTGGAACCCACGAACATCGGGTCCTAAGCACTCTACTCCAAGGCCACTGAGGTCAGCCACCTAATAATAAGAAGAAGACTAAGTTCATTCAACTTCCTAATCTTTCTTTTTTCCATCTCTATAATTCTATTTCTATCATTTTCTTGTAAGGGGCTATTTCATTTTTTCCTCCATCTCGTTAAGTAAAATGTCAAGGCGGGAATTTTGTGTCTAGGTCAGAGGTTAAAACTTCCTTTTAACTCTTGAGTAGTTTGTACCGAAGTTGAACGTACCCTGGGGGGTCGGGGAGGGGAAGATTTTAGGGACGCCGCTCTGTCATTAATTCCTAACAGTCTTATTTTTATAACAGACGTTATATTTCCCAAGCGCCCCCGCGACTCCGAGGCGCCAATTAGGCCTGGAGCCACAGTTTTGGAAGAGTTGCTGTGTAATCTGCTAAAATACTTGTTTCATAGAACATGCACACATTGTATCGACGCCTTTTCCTTCCCTTCGCGTCTTACCACAGTCCACTTTTCATAGAAAGGGCCCTTTATAAAATACAAATATATTTTTTGGCTGCCAATATATATCATATTCTACTATTTAGTTAGTTCTATTTTATTGGAGAAATATTTTTTTTAAATATATGACGACGTATCAAAGCGTAAAAGTAGGCCTAGCTTTAGTAAATTGTTCTAGTGGTCAGAAAGAGCCCTTCCTATGAAGATGGGACAAATGAGTCTGAGTTTTTGGGATGTGTTTACAATCCTATTTAGATAGAAAGTCATATTTCTGAAACTCGTGGATAGCTCAGTGTTAAGAGCATTGGCGTACTAATCCAAAGGTCCCGGCCTCGATTCCCGTTTCTAGATGTCATTTTGTCAGTTTAAAGAATTTGTTATTTAGATGGGGCAATAAGTGTGGTTAACAATTATTATAATAGCTTGACTATTAAAGCCAAAATGTATAATAGCTAACATTAGCAAAATTAGCCTTGTCTTTATTTGGTTCTGCAGCTGTCAGCATTGATTACCACCTCGTATGAATAATAAATAGGCTCGATTAAAGCAGAGTGGTCCAACCAGCGGCAAGTTATTTCTTTCGTTATTTTAACTAAAAACACTACACAAATAATTCCATTATGAAAATGTTAGTTGTGTTAATAAAATTTGCAAAAAGTGTTTTATTTCAACGGGTTTGATTGGACAAAGCACTGTGGATGAGTTTCCCATTGGTGGCCACGAGATCACGTGATAAAATATACGAAACCTAAAAAGTATGCTTCGACGAGATGCTTTTCATGATCGAATTGCTCCAAGGAAAACTTTACTTTGTAATTTTTTAGTTGTGTGTGTAGTTTAAGGGAATATTCAACCATAGTTCAGTAATGTATGTTAAGTAGTAACTTGAATTTCCAACAAGCAACACCCCACGAGATTACATTGGTTCATGCTTTACTTTAACTAGTATACAATTTCCATATGAAGAATCTTATCTGACAGTGAGAATGGCTACTATATACTCTCATGTATTCATACGTCAAGGCACTGTTTCTTTACTGACGATGTATGTGTGAAGACAGGAAATGGAATAGGGCTCTCCATTTTCCCCGGTACAACTCTTGAAGACTCCTCTTAAAATATCTTTCCTCCACGTCCGAACGTCAAGTGAGATTTTGGTTCCGCATCCTGAGGCATATTGCCAACTTCACGCCCCCCCCAACCCCTTCAAACTTTAACACCCACCCCTTCCCCTAACCCACTTTTCTAATCAAATTGACTCATTCCTCTGTGATTTGTGGCCTCCACCCATATATTTTTAAAATAAAAGAGAGAAAGGAAAATTCTGAAAATAATTTAATTTAAAAGCTCGTTTTTCACTTTTCTTTTCTTAGTATGTGTGTGTGTGTGTGTGGGGGGGGGGGGATGGAGCTTAAAAAATGTCACAATTCTGGACCTATAATATATTAGTCCGTTTGTTAATTGGGTGTATTATTCCACGGTATTTCCTTATCGTTGAAAGAAGTATTAGCTTCTAGAGTCGAGTTTAAAAATTAGAGGGAATATATTTCGAGCCACTGGTAATTTACCGAATAATATTTTAGCATTATTTATCAAATATTTTAGGTTAAATAAACTCTTCCTTCTGGTCCACTTATTTGATCAAGCCTGAAATAAATCATAGCCTTTTAAAATTAATGTAGTAGTAAACAAATTTATAAAAATTTTGCAAGAGATTGTATCACACTTAATTATAAATGTATTCAATTTTATAATTTTTTAATTCATGCACATTTCTTTCGACCAAAATGACTAAGGTAAGTAGGACTATGAATGAGACATACTATTTTCTTATATCAAAATACAAAAATAGAAATGATAAAATAACAATCATAATAATTGGTCATACTTATCAGAACCTTTCTCCATATTATAATCCATTAGAACTGTAGCCTTATAAGCCTCAATTATGTGTGATTTTCAATTTTTGGTACATAAGCCGTATACTTAATCACGTGAAATCTTGACAACCAAAAGCAACCAATGGAAAAAAACATAATACTTTGGCCATTCAAGCTCGTAGAAATGAAATAACTTCGCCAAATTCTATAAACACAATCAACATTTTAATAATTTTATTTAATGTTTTTAGTTAAATTAACTTTTGTATTTATACAATTTTTTTTGAATTGCTATTAAACGTAGATAAATGAAATCACGATAAATCTACGCCTCTAAAATGGCAACCATTTCCTTTGCTATCATTCATTCTTTAAATTCGATTCACACTTAAATATTCATTGATTTGTTTATCTGTGAATGGTTTCCCGTAGCAGTTCGTAACGACAGCCCTTAAGAAGTTTAAGGTTATCTAACCTCTATGGATTGCTACGGACCTTCTGGATACGGCGTTTGCAGACTAGGCTTAATATTTATCATTAATATGTATGTATTCCTATAGGTGTGAGCCTTAGAACAAAGAACAAGTGCCGTTTTATAAGGGCCACATTAAAGACACATAAATATTATGGTAGTAAATGGAACCATTCACAAGTGGCACACCACACGATTTTGGTGTCTCATTGTTTCCAGAATCTGGTGTTTGAGCCACAGTAAACACCTGCAGGTGACGAGAGCTTTATACAAGACACAGTTTGTGGCGATTCACCGGTGTTAAAATGGTTGAAGTATTTGATATGGATAAGTTTATTTGTTCAGTACAATCAGCAAATCTTGCATTATGGGACTTTACTCAAAGAGTTGGTTCCAAATGGATAATATAAAATATGGGAAGTCACCTATAAAACAATTTATAGCAATATTGTTTGGTCATTCTAAACTAATTTAAAAACCTTGATTAATCTTGATTACAACGCCTCATACAATGTATAGACAGCACCTTAAGTTAACCTTGAAGTGTGTAAATTAATCTAGAAAAGTTAATTGTAGGCACCAATATCTTTCTACTCCTTTTATTCTTTCACTTTAGCAGCAACAATACCACCGCAGATTCTCTGGCAGTCATCTTAGCACTGAATTAACCGAGTGGCTTGCCTTTTGTTCTAGTATGGCCACTCGTGTGGAGGACTGACATTTTATGGCACCATTCAGTTCCTTGAAAGTTTCCCGTGGGAAAGAGCAATTAAATTAGTTTTAACTTCATCCTGTGAGTCCATTGACTTACAAGTGTGCCCATACAAAGTAGAGATGTACAGCTTTCAAACAAACATTTCGAATTGAATGATTCATCCAACTTAACTGACCGAAATGATTCACCTTCTAGAAGTGGTATAGTTCATTCTAAACTACGAAGCAATGTGACAGTAAGTAATCTATTAATGATTCTTCTGCCTATCTTTCGTACAAAAACAGAAATGTAGATACAAAAATAAAACAGAATTTCTGCCATAATTTACAATGGCAGACTTGTATTGTTTGAAAGGGAGTTAATTATTTAACATTTTCCGTATTTGGCAAACCTAACTACTACTTCTCCACTACTCAATTACCATAATCACAAGAGCTTATTGTTTCAATATCTGTAAATATACAATAATACCATTTTCATGAGTGTAGGTCATGCTCTAACTTGTGACCGACTGAACTGCAAGCTGTGATTCGCAAACAACTAAGCTCGAGCTGTAATTCACGAACGACTGAAATACCAGTTATGTTTCACGATTGATTAATTTGTAGTTCACGAACGACTAAACAATTGAACTAGAAAAAGAGCTCATTTCAGTGAACTGAATCACTTTGAACTATTCCCAATAATCAATAGTTTTAACGATCTCTATTATAAACTGCAACGGATAAAACTTCGCCCGTTGTGTGCTGTTTGGATATAATACAACTGGAGCCGAGTCAAGCCGACTACCTCTTTTTAAAAACAAAAAAAAAAACATTACTCTGTTAGTACATGTTGGCGGTGTGTGTTATCGAAATGGCTGGTTTATGTGTCCAAAGTACTTAGAACGGAAACAGAATGATGGGTTGAGGAAAGGGGGAAAGAGTGGGAGGAGGGGGGACATGGTTTACGGCACTAAATGACAACACACTCACACACACTCTGAATGTCGTGTTGGGTTTACCGCTTAACAAACTAACAAACAAGCACCGCGATTTGTAAGCGTGTGTTTTGTTAGTTAGTAACAAATAGACGATGGGTAAACACGTTGTAAAACCGTACGTATCCTCTGTGCATATTCAAGTACGTGTGACATATGAGGGTTTGGGATGAGGGCTAGTCTTGATTCTGGGTGACAACCTTCTTTGTAAGTAGTTGTAGATTATATTATATAGACCTATAGCCTAACTCGAGGTCTTTTTCGCTCAGGTCAATTTGTAAGCCAAAAATAGTTAGGTTTATAAACTTACGGTAGAGTTACTTTTATGTTGTTTTTTTTAAAATTCGGATATCCCAAACACCTGCATCGGTAGTCACATGGTCTAAGGCTTGGTAGAGAGTAGAAACTGCCTGAGGGGTGCAGTAATTCATATGATATATGTTGACCCATGATGCATTGCATCGCAAACTTAAAACAGCTGACAATATATATTTATTTTTATTAAAGATGTAATTTCGATCATTGACATCGTGGATATTCTAAAAATTAAAATGCTGTATAGTGGCACAATACAATGCATCGATACACTTGCTTTCCAATAACGAACTATTTCAAACTTCCTCACAACAGCCAGCAAAGCTGTCTGCTTGCTTCTATCTCTACAGCGCATGCGCACTGATTAGAGATGGTCTGTTTTGATATTTAATTGCGTCACTAGTGTCGAAGCTCTCAGGCAGAGCTGGCGAAGCAGAGAAGAGTTAAACTTTACCATAAGAGCTCGCGCCGAGGTGGCGGAAATCTTGTGATTGGTTTGGAACTCGTCATGTGACCCCGTTTCTGCTCTGCGCCCTTTTTTTCGTTGAACGTTTGAAACCACAGTAACGCACCACTCTCGTGTTCGATTGTTTTGCTAGTAGTGGGGAAATTGGAATTCAAATCTCAGTTGGTTATCCTAAGTGTTTTTTTTTCTCTAAATGATTTCCACTTACTATGCCATGAAAATACGGGTACAATTAACTTTAAAATTTTACCTTTATCGTCCCTGTCCCTCTAACGTAATTAATGTGGGCTATAATTTGAGTTGGCCCAAATCACATACACTGGGGTGATATTTATTGTGTGTGTATGTGTTTGTGCGCGCTCCCCCCGCCTGTTTAATGCTTGGATATACCTTAACTGCACCAATAAGTCACCAGCCAAGTAACTAAAGTGACGATTTTTAATTATTAGCGAATATATCTCCACCTATATCGCTAATGTTTCTCAGCTTAAGAAGTTTTATCTGCCTGTTACTAAGCCTCTCCCTTTCTTTCTTTCTCCAACCTTCTAATCAACTGGTGACCTTGAATAAAGGATGAATAAAATAATACTATACTGAACCATCACCTCTAAGGAAACTGCAGATCTTATGGAGAAAAACTATAACTTCACTCTTTCTCAGTTAACTCTTGCCATCATTTATAGGCCTATCGGAAGAAGGTGTGCTGGGGGTGAGTAGGAGCCTCGATGAGTAAGCGTCACAAAATTTGTCTTATGTTTAAGAAAATAGTGACCACACGAACATAAGAAAAATTACAACACTGTTCCTCAATAGTAGCTATGCAGTTCCTTCAGATGGTAACCAGTATATCTATTGTGATCCCTTCCTCTCTCTGTCACACCATCATACCAGTGCTTTCTAGCTATGAGATATCTAACTACCTTTTGAACTCAACCAACCATCAACATTTGTTCCCATGCTTGTATGTTCTTGGAGTATAAACATTAAACATCACGTCGTAACACTCTTTCCATGCTATCTGTGTATTTAATCTAATGAGGTAGGGCAAGAAAGGTAGAATTTTATAGTAAATGTATGATTATTCGAGTGGAAAAATAGTGGCGAACCATTTTTGGATGTATCTACTGGAGAAAGGACGACAGCGGCAAACGACGGGAATGATTTGCTTGACAGGCAAGTGGAAAATTACGATATGGAAATAAGAAAATGTTTTTAATGTAGTCTTTTGTTAGCAAATCCAGGCCCCACTGTGGTTCAAAGTCAGGCATACGAGCCGTGAGTCCAGCTCTTTTGATAAGCTGTTTTAATTCTGCTTAATGTCAGAACGCAACGGAAACCCCTAAAACATCAACACTGGCTTTTTTTTTTCAGGGAAGGATGCTTGACGTTATTTATCAAACAAAAACATCCCCTCGCCTCACCAAAACCTCCTTCCCCCTCACCCCTCTTTTCGCTTTATGAAACGTCATCAAATCTGTGTGCAAGCCCCGGGAAGGGGAAGAGGATAAGGGCTGGTCGGGAGGGAAACGAGGGGTATGGGGGGGGGGGTTTTCGGTGTTTGTATGGCGACCCATACATCACTCGCATGTGTGTGATATGAGATGTGATACGTGGCGGACACTGATAAATTGAAAACTCTTGCTCGCGGATGTGTGAATGTGTATCGGAGCGCGAAGTGCAAGCCCAGTAGTAGCATGGGATTGTCAGCCATGTATCATTGTCCATCACTCGGCTGAGCTGGGGGTCCGGCGAGTGCTTCTAGTTTTCCTATCGCCCACCGTCGCAGGCTGTTATTGCTGAAACACCGTGGTCTTTTTTTATGTATTATATATATATATTGTTTTGAGGGTAGGATGAGGGGGTGAAATTTTGTACGCATAATCTTTTCATAGGGAGGGACATACTTTGCACGATTACATCTGGAGGCTATCCATCCTTCATGACTGAATCGTTTGTGAGGCTCAAGCCTCTTCTAAAGACTCTTGTTTCCGTAGGTTCGTAGTCCGTGGTCCTTAGAAGTTATATTCACGTCCACACCGTCAGTATCCTTAATCACGTGACAGTGCCAACCAATAAGACAGTCGGAGATTTCGTCTAATTAAACTCTTCCAAAGAAAATCGTCTACAGCAAGGAGCAACCACCAAGCAGTTAGCTAATCTAATAAGATAATCTAAAACAAATTTTTGATATAACTTCTAGGATATACTTAAAATGTAGGTTAAGTACAATCACAGCATATAATATATTTATAACACGATTTGAACTATCAAACTTAATTAACAAACGGCCCTATCGTGGCCATTTGTGCCTTTTATTTCGATGCGCGCGCACATATTTACTTAATTGTGATTAGCAATCTGTGTGAACTAGTCCTTAGAAAGTTAAAGTTAGCCAACTTCTACGGGATACTGATACTGATACTGTGGCATCGATTTCTTACGGACCGCGGACTACGGATCAGGGACTTACGGATACGGAGTCTGTAAATGGGGCTTTACAACAAAGTTACGAACAAATCCAAAATCCATGATTGGTTGTGGAGATACATTGAACATTTTAGATTAATTTGTGAGGTGATGTGATATTACCTATTTAAAACGTAAACTAGCTAATTTTTGTATTGACCTACACTTTTTAAGATGACTAATTGTATCAGCACGTAGATTATAAAAAAAGCTTGAAACATAGTTAGAAAATACACAAGACCCATTCATACCCAGCCGTTAATTCATCACTGTTGTAAAGGAAGTCTAATTTCACCAATTATTACCTACTAAATTTGTTTGCTACTTCAGGAATAGAATCCAATATCCTTAACTCACTGAGCAAATGCGCTATCAACTGATCTGAGTAGTCAAATTATACTAGTTTAGAGGAACAGGATAAGGAAGGCTGATTTCAGAATTGCACCAAAAACTCACTTGATAAAAGGATAGAAAATTATTATAGAATAAAATGCATTCATAGTGAGCCCGGCAGGGATCTAAACCCCTTCCCTCATGGTTAAAGTATATTATTCTATCACTCAGATAACATTGCTAGACATTATTCAATCATAATAATTGTAATACAGTAGAATCTTATTAATCCTTGCTAATTGGTGCTTGAATTTGTCCGGATTAGTGAAAGTCTGGATTTAAAAAAAATCCTATAAAATATGGCAAGGGACGATTAAAACAACCTATTCAAAAATAAACCATAATTATTTTACATTTTGTAATACAGACGGAAAATAATCGACAGGGAAAAATTAATTAGTAGGCCAACATTATACTACTTACAGGATATTTTGGTCCTTTAATCTGACCTTACTTAGAACATGACTGTTTTGGTTCATCCACTCTCACGTCACATGCCACACTAACAGGTTTGAAAAGATTACTGATCTTCAACAGTTTTCTTTTAGCGCGTATTTCTCATCGGCTTTTATTAATGTATTATTTTAGGAAAAGGGTTTTCTGGATTAAGCGAAGTCCGGTTTAGTAGGGTCCGGATTAATGAGGTTCTTTTTTTAATAATAAAAGAGCTTATAGATCTTTAAAGAACCTTTTTCGACAGTCCTAAAAGTTACAAAACAAAAGTTACTTCTATAAATGTATACGCCATGAGATATGATATGTATTGTACAGTCCAATTTCCATAAGGAGAGTTAAAAAATATAGACTTTTTTTGTCAATATTGATAACATTCTTCTATCAATTTTTTTATTATTATTTTATAGGTATTAATAATATCTATCATTAATGACATTTGCAGATCACATTACTTGATGTATGAATATGTGAAGTTAGCCTATATATTTAACCGTTGTCTTTCTATGAAAATCAGACTATATCTTTCACTTGTACAGTTGGTGACGATATCAAAAGCGTGAATATAAATACAATATTATGAAATCAGTCAGTGTTGATTTTTTTTCGCACCCTCTAAAATGTTTTTTCAATTAGCATATAAGATGTGATGCCTTTTTCATTTATGTTAGATTGTAAATCAGGTGATCGTCGGCTGAGCGTAGACGATTTAACCTATAATAACTGAAAGAGGCACATATTATTTCCTAGTAGATTTTTTTTTAAAATTTGAGTAAATCTCTCTCCTGAAGCTGTAGTTGTGACACAAAATGGGTATTGTTATTGGGACTTTAGGATTTTTGCCGTTGCAAACTCAGATTGTCGACACTGTACAAATATATTGCGTCCTCCCATTTATTATCAATTTTTATTTTTATGGGTGCCACTTAAGCCTACTAGAAGGTAAATACTATAACGCTGTGGTATTTATTATGAAATAGTCGTTCTGAAGCTTTAAAACCACTAAAACTATATTTAATTAATAATTATCTAAGAACGTTCTGATGAGACTCTGTTGACTTTGTCTATTAACCGTTTACTTTAATCTCAGAATTGCAACATTTCTCATGATACATCGTTTAAAACGTGCTAATTGCATGTTTCTATACATTTTATTCTAAATTATTAAACTTAAAATGTAATATTTTATTCGTAAAGAGTGATGTTTAGAATACTTTTTTACATTTTGGTGTGAAACATATTTTGAAATAACAAACCCTTTCTTGAATAAGGGATGGATATTTGGATGCCTGCACCGAGTTTTATAACTCCGGTGGGTGGATGTTGGGATGTTGGGATGTTGGGATGTTGGGATGTAGGGGATGTAGGGGATGTAGGGGATGTAGGGGATGCGAGAAAAGGTATGTGTTCTTGCAGCTTTTATATCATTAATTTTTTTTATCAAAATAAATCAAATATTACTTCATTACTAACAAAGATTTTAATTTTCTACACATGGAGACCTCAACAGTTCTTGAATATCTATTTGGAATTAATGATAACTTTTTCTCTTAATTTAGAAAGTTTCTCATCTAACGCCGCTATGCTAAAATTGCCAAAAACACTGGTCTATTCTCGCGTTCCGTATATCCCCACCTTAAATCCAATTCAAAAACATTTGCCCGCTGGCTTGCACTGGATATCATCAATGAGGGAGCTAACTGATGACAACTATTGGGAAATAGCATGGTCAATTCTTCTCTTAAATAACTTACAATATAAATATTGCACAGCTGGTTCATAGAGCTTGCCACTGGCAACCCCTTCTTATTCCAGCACAACACCTTCCGACATAACTGAAAGCGAATGGAATTCGACGACAGTTAATCTAGAAATATAGTGAAGGTAAATCTTTTCTCCAGAATTCCTGCAGTTCCCTCAGAGGTGATATTGGGTGTAGTGGGTTTTGGCTGGTCAAATGGATAGGGAAGGGGATATTATCTATCATCTCGTTTTATTACCTGTTCATATTATACAGATAAATATCCTACAAATTACCTTAATGTGTTAGAGATGAGGAAGGTTGAATTTAGAGGAAGTTAACATGCATTTGCGTGGAGGAAGACTGAAAAAACCATTTAGTTAAAACAACTCTCAGTAGACCTGACCGGGATTCAAAACCCGATCTCACTGTCATCATCAGTCTATTCTATTGCAAGAGTGATGCACCAAAGCAGGAGGGAGGGGGAGGTAACATTATACTAGTAAAGTCCCTGTCAAGCCAACTGCTCTGGCACCGACCACAAGCCAACACTGATTTGGCAATTCTCTGTAAAACCACACTTTATTTTCTTTATAGACCTATGCGATGGTGTCACCGAGATCTGAACCCAATACGACAGAAACCGTTCCTCTCCCTTTCCCCAATATTCCAACAGAAAGGTGAGGGTGGAGGGGTAGGTATTGTATGTGAAGAGAGGGGGCCAGATTGTAAAGAGAGTTATGAATACGGGGTGGGGGCTGGCCGTTCAGAAGAGTTATGTGGCGGTTTCATCTGGTGTGAAGTGTGAACGCGCGAACCGCAATGTTTAATGAATGCGTTCGCCAGAAGCAATCAACGCGTGAGCCTGACTTGCAATGTTCATTTAAACCGGGGAGAGGAGGGGGAAGGGACGGTTATGAGGCTGACCGAAAACTTCGTGGCCTGACTAGCACGGTTACGTACTCCTAACTATGTATTTATTTGTCGAGAGTAGATAAATTATAATCAAAAACATATCTTCATTAATATTTTTTGTTTTACTGACTATTTGAACATCTTTTTGGTAAGCTATTCCGATATTTCAAAGGTTGGGAAATAAATATTTAACCAGTCAGTGTTAAAAATATATATATATACATAAAACTTAGGCCTCTTAATGCAATGAGGAAGTGTTGAATTTGTTGTGATTAGTAGTGAAGAGATGTAAAAAAATATGCAAATCCATCTTTGAGCTAACTATTAATGTTGTGCTTTTTAAATTTGAGATATTTAACGTGAATGTTTTAAATACGGCACCTTACCTAAATACTTTTGTTCCAAAATACCAGTAAATATTAAACCCGACTCTTAAGTAAGATGATGTTAATTATTTCAAAGAGGGTTTAGAACTATAATTTGAGTTTGGCTTCACTAGACTTATATTTGATGTATTTAGGCACTTGGAAAACATGTGTTAAAACTCCTTAGATGAATTATAGGCTTTAAAAAAAATTAAAGCTGTGCTACTGGAGGTTGTATTACTTCCTTTTTAGATCCATCTTATTGATGTTTACCTTAAATGCAAGGTATATTTTTAATACAATAATAATATATTAAACTGTCAAACTAAATCTCTCCTACAAATCATAATGTGTACATTGTGTTGTTTTAAAACTCTGGGAAGTTATAGCACTTGTTGATGTTCAAACAAATTCAACAAAATCAATTTCTAAAAGTTTAACACAACAAATAGACCCTAAGTTGAATTAAATTGGATTGCTTGCCATATGTAGGGCCTATAGTATATAAGTTTGGTATGAAGAACATTTTTAAAATTAAAAATATTATTTGGCGCTTTGCATTAACACAATTTTACTGTGTTATAGTTATTTGATAGGTATTAATAATAATCTATCAAAAGTGGCTATTTTAGGTTACACGACTTGACGTATGGATACATTAAAGTAGATCTCGTAATATTTATAGTAGATGTCATATAAGGAGGTCCCTTTTATTTTGTTTCAAAAGTTACTGAACATTCAGGTTAAGATTAGCATGAATTGTTCGAAGTTTCAAATGTTACTAAGACCTTTGTCATTATATTCATACGTCAATCCGTAAGATCCACAGCTGCCATTTTTGATGTATAATAATTAATACCTATAAAATAATAGGCCTACTAATAATATAATAAAGTGATATCACTGCTGACTGTGTCTACGCTTACACGTCAACTTACATCAAATAAAGTTGTTATTTTGGACTAGTAGGCCTACTTCATTGGTAACAGAATTTTAATAAGGCCTGTGGCTACTTAATAATAAATATATCCGTATGTATATTTATTTATTAAATATTATTTTCTAACCCACATTTATATTTAAATTTCAATATAGATTTTATTAAATAAACTACAAATTATTATTTAAAAAAACACATTGTAGCCTCAAACTTCACCCTCAACAACAATCCCCGTATTTCAAGCTTACCTCAGGTCCTGTTCTAGTAAATATCGTCTCCCTGTTAAAACGTAGCACGACAACAGCCATGATATACACCCCCTCTCCATCCCCCAACTCGACGCACCGTGGCAAAGACTCGATAAAACGGAAACTCATTGACGTAGCGACGGGTAATGAACGGAAATTAAGGAGGGAAGGGGGCGGCGATGTTTTGGGTGTCGGCCATAATGTTCGACGGTAGCGTGCCTTACGGCCATGATTGTTCTGTTTTCTGCTCTCCGAACTCTCTCTCTCTCTCTCCCTTCACCCCCCTTTCCTTACCCTTCGGGCTAAAACTTCGCTCCACCCCTCATTCATCCCTTGGTAAAGATACTGTTAAGTGCAAAAAGACACAAGTCAATACTTTTAGAAATTAAATCATGGGAAAATTTTGACCTTATAAAAATTAATAAAATATAAGTTATTTAATTTTATGATTTATTTTATCTACTTTTGAGGTTTTGTAAATCTTTGTTTATTTAAAAGAAATTCAAACGGTTTAAAAACCTTTTTAAAATAATTAGTTTATATTATTTAATATAATTTGTATACGCTAGTAAATATGTTAAGTATAATATATTTATTTCAGAGTAATAGCCCATATTTATTAGGTAGATCTCTGCATTTACAATTTCCGGAACCATGAAAATATTTACCTCAATCAGAAAAGGTCTATAGATCATTTACGCACAAAGGGACAGACAGACCTATTCTTGGTGGCGAGCGCTGTGACATCTATCGGCGATATTTACTGTTAGTTTCTTCAGATATTTTCAAAATGAGGTGATTTTATTTCCGCTGGGGGATTTATTTATCGTGTGATTAGAGTAACTATCTAATTTCACGGACAAAAGATACATTTTTATATCAAATATATTTCTAACAAGAGCCTTTACTAATGACATGATTATCTTCTCGAATCTGGATGTTATTAGATTAGTGGGGCTAATGGATTCGACAGGGCTGTGCACAAAGTACATTTTTCTGAATATTGACATGAAATATCTCAATCAAGAGCAGATAAATTTTTTCATGGATTTACAAAATATTGTTTATCGTTCTCGCTTCAATAAAATGCTGGTTGTATTATCTCTTTTATTTGACAGTAGGCCTCACTGTTATCTCTGAACGCAATAGGCCCTACTCATCGATAACTTAACGAAGCTAGTGCTTAGATAACTAACACACACATGAAAATAAATCAACATTAACAACACTATTTACAAGCTATATTTATTTGTGTTTCTTGAGGACAGATAATAAATACTTAATTCATAGAGTAAACGTCAATCTATATTTTAGAAAACAGCTTTAAGATTAAAAACAAATAAAAAACTATTTAAAATGATCTGACTCATGAGGTTGGTGTTCGAATCTTGGAAGTACACTTTGGGATTGGTATTTCTCAGCGTGATTTCTTAGCTATCTCAGCTTTCTTAGCTGGGTAAGCAAAATATGGATAACATTAATAACTTAAATCAAAAAGACTGCTTCAGTGGCCGCATGATCTAAGGCATCACTCTCATGTTAGAATAGATTGCCGATGACAGGGAGATCGGGGTTTGAATCCCGGTAGGTGTACTGAAGGCAATTTTTTCCACTCTCCCTCCACGCAAATGCGAGTACACCTCCTCTAAATTCAACATTCGTTCTAAATAATTTAGAGTAATTATTACATATGCGTATAAATTGAGACGCGGTGTTTTAAGAAAAAAGACACATTAGAAAGGCCAAGCACAAATTATTATAAACGCTAAATCTTATCGCAAGAAAATTTAATATCTAGGCCCCCTAAGTTAAATGATCGCTTCGATAGCCTATAATATAATAGAAACTCACATATGGGAGCCAATTGACAATGGCGTCAGTCTCATCTTGTCTGGTTAACGTTTGATGAGGAGATGAGGTGTCGAATCACAAAAAGAGTAGGCTATGTTTCCTCCTCATCCCCTCTACCGTCACGTAAATGTGTTGACACTCTAAATTCTACCTTAACCATCCTATCTCATTTACCCTAAATATGCTGATATCCAGAACGAGTAGCCTATAGTAAGTAAGACCTTGACCGAGGGAAAACATTGTTTTACCATTGGATATATCCTAATATTATCAGACCTAAAAATAGGTCACTGGTCTTAAGGTTTAAAATATACTATTGATTTATTTGTAAAATATTTGGTTAAGTAGAGAAAATAAATAAATACATTCAAACAAATCAATCTATGTGGCGCAATATACCACGAAGTTGAGAACAAAATAAATTGTATCGTCTGATTGGGTACAGAGTGAAATCACGTGTTGCTAGCCCACATTCAACCCCCTGCCCTACCCCCTTTTCTAAATCTCTCAGCCCCACCACTCCTTCTCCCTTTTGTCTCATTACAGGCAATTAATCACGTCGGTCAGTGCAGGGATACATAGGACTAGCATACACACAACACACACACACACACACACACACACACATTCACCTATAGGATAAATAACGTTACACAAATACCAACCGGATACAATTTAATCCATTCCGAACCTATTGAAACTTTAAATAGATGGATTGAGAGACTTCAGAAATGCAGTAGGGGGTAGCTTAGAACAGAGGCTTACTCTTTACATAGAACTTATATAGCATGTGACCATGAGTGCTAACGAGTTTATCAACACATTGTTATAACTGAACATGACTTACAAAATATAATCGGGTCTTGACGTTGATGACTAAAGCTTATCAATTTCTATCTATAAAATGAATTAAATATGATCAAAAATTATTTCAAACTTTTAAAAAGATTACTTAAAAATACTAACAATAAAACACGACTAAATCAAACCACGGCCTTTAGAATTGAAACTTATAATATATATAATTTACCAATATCTGCTTCAGAAGTAACAGGCCTAACTATAACCTCCCAAGCAACCCTCTCCAGCTTAGTTTCAATTTTATACAGATATGTATTTTCCAAACATCCATGTAAAATGATACAAAGTTCATCATTGACATTATATTCTCTTTCCAACAACTATATGCGAACAAATGCTATGTTTGAATATTTATGCATTTATTAAATATCGATAGTATTTAAAAACGTATACTTAACCAGGATAAATGCCTAGAAATGACTAAAAAATTGCTAAAAATGACGCAAACAAAAAAAAGTACCTAAAAAAAAGATTGACCTTCTTAAAAATAGTTCCATTGCTCAGGGGATCAAGAAAATAATTTATGTGGAGATAAGCAATTAAGCATTGTCGGTGAGGTACTGTAGCAAAAATAGATATAATATGATTTTGGTAGGAAGAACAGTAAACGTTGGTTACTAAAGTTAATAAAACAATTTTAATATATTTATACATCAAGTCATGTGATCTGCAGCTGTCACTTTAGATATATATTATCAATATTTATAAAATAAAATAAAGAATAAAGTGAAATGTTTATCAATGTTGGCCGTAAATAAATATGTTTTAATTTTCTATACTGTTCTTCCAACCAAAATCAGGTATACGTCATCAAAATCGGACCCCGGTGAGGACAATTGGCCATTATATTTATTTACATGTCCTTCTTGATAGATGATGTCATTATTAACTGATATAAGAAATATATAGGCATATTTTTCATTGTTTATTACTCAACATTTATTTTAACTTGAATACTGTAAAAAGTCTTATTTTGTGATCATACTATAATTTAAGGCAGATAGAAATTAAGGCTTTATTATTACCACTGCTTGCTCCAAATTGTCAATTTTTAAAAATGGCGGTGGTAGAGCAGCTATATTTTATATAATTTTGATAAAAATTGTTTTCCCTTATTTTTTTCAGCACCACGTTCTTGTAGCATATGTACTAATTACGCTAATGAAGTAGGATGAGTAAGGTTGAATTTAGAGTTACTCTATACACATTGTCTTTGAGGAAGAGTGTAAAATTATTTAGGAAAAAACCCTCATTACATCTGACCAGCATTCAAACCACGATATCCCTTTTATGGCAATCTAGTAAATTGCGAGATTGACGCCCTAGACCATGTGACCAACGAAACAGGTGGTCTCCCTAATACGTCGCACCAAGGTTCCCTTTTTTACTCGGGCCTAAATTCAACTTATTTTACCAAACAATTAATTAATTTTCTCTAGACGTTAATGTATAACTTTCATGTTCTGAATCAAGCGCATGAGTTACCAACCAAGTGTGAAGGGAAATTCTTAATATCAGTTTGATAATTGTTTTTCTATTGTGAAGAAACTCGAGTTGAAAATTTTAGATCAGTAGTAAGATGCTCTCATGACCGAAATCAAGTTCAAAACAATTGTTCGGAAGTAGACAAAAAAAAAGTTATATTTTGACTTTTAAAGAAAGATATGTTATCTATGTGAAAAAAAACCAATTTAAATAGCAGAAATATCACAATTTTGGATTAGGTTCATGCAGTCCTACTAAAGTACGTTTAAATGTTTGTTGATGTGTTTGAATTGTTTCCTGACCATTCATTTAAATGAAACCTCCAAATAATAACAAACGAATCATTCCGATTAACGACGGTATTTATGACGTAATAATTGCTGATGCTACAACTTGATCAAAATAAACACAAAGCAAACTATATGTATGAAACCGATAAACATCAGCAATTGAATATTGGAGATGAACTCGAGATAACGGGGATCTAAAAAAAAAAAATAATGGCGTTTAACTGGTTCTTCATTGTGTGAAAGTTCCGCAAACACATCGTAATGAGTTGGAATCGATTTGGGAGATCGGTTTTTGGAAAGAGGGTAAAATAAAGGGGGGGGGGGTGGAAGGGAGAATAGGACAATTGTCCTTTGGGAAGGAAGAGTGTAATTTCGCTATAGGGATTCCCTTGTTGACAGTCAATTAAATTAGCTAATACTATGCTATAAAGGGACTAGATAACTTTTACAGTGTTTTATTTAAATTGCTTGTTTGGGTTGAGTTAACTCAAAGTCATAAATACTATGACGATATCAAACATAAATTAGAATTTATAGAACATAAAATATATAGGCATAGGCTTGTCTATTTAGTGGTTTTATAGTCTTTTAAAATATAATCATTGTATAATGTATTATTAGACACTCCTTTGAACATAACTTTTTAGTTAATAAAAATACACTTTTTAAATAGATATTCTGTTTAATTTAGTCAATATAATTACCATCCATTCTACTCATTAAAATTTAATATTTAAATTTTAAAAAGTTTTATTTTAAGGTAGACTAACATTCTAAAAATAGATTGCGTAGTTAACTATTTTGTAAACATATCACATTTGTATAAGAGATCAAACTAATATAGATAAAATACTTTTGTATTAATATACTAAACAAAACACGTATAAATTAAGCTATTGAGGCTTAAATATTTAGGTTAGTTTTAAAAGTGACAAGTTCTATCTTTGACCTATGCGCTAATGCATTTCATTTAATAATTGTAGTTTAACAAAGTCACTAGCTATATTATACAATATAATAGTTACCCTTCCCAGTCTTTTCGCTAGCGGACTGTTTACGAACCAAATGAAAAGCCCATTAAAATTTATCACAGCACTAAATTACCAAGGTTTAGTGCTAACCTCCAACCCCTATTACCTCCCTTAAAACAAGTGTTAAGGCAGCTGTTAACCTTGGATTAGTGGGTGGGTCGGGCCTATTTCCGACATTAATTTGGTTTAACTCAAAGGGTGTGCGCTCTAAAACATTTGCAGTAGTTTTTTGTAATGTTAGGTTTGTAAAGTTTCCATCCCCACGTGTGTTTGAATCTACAGGTGGTAGCATGCGTGTAAATGGTTAAATGTATACTGTATTGTTTCTTTTATTTATTGTTTATTGTTTGTTGATTACAAAATAATATAAGATAAATTAAATTTAATTATTGGGATAATAATTATAAGTTTTATATTATAACACAAAAGGCAAACAAGGACTGACTTATTAAGAAAATTAAATCACTACTCTGGTGTTTGTATTTATTATTTACAAAAGGTAGTTAAATGAGTTTAAATATTTAGAGACAATTTTAACTAGCAATAACGATATCAGATTGGAAGATTAGGAAAAGGATACAGTCTGGAAATGCATACTGTTACTTGGTTGGAAGTTTTTTACATCTCGCCTGCTTTCAAGGAATGTAAACTAAGAATATACAAAACAATAACTCTACCGGTTGTTCTCTAAGGGTGGAAACTTGGTCTCTTGTCTTGAATGACAAAAACAAATTAGGATGTTCGAAAACAAGGTGCTTAGGGAGATATTAATTCAGAAAGGGATGGGGCTACTGGGCAGTGGTGAAGACTACATAATGATGAGTTACATATCTTGTAATCATCACAAGATATTGTTAGGATAATCAAGTCTCGTAGTTTACGATGGGCAGCTCATGCAGCGGAATGGGAGATTATAGAACCATGTTCAGAGTATTGACTGAGAAAGCCAATAGGAAGAGACCATTGGAAGAAATAGATGCAGAATAAAAGATAATATTAGAATTGACCTGAAAGATATAAGGTTTAATGAGGGGGACTGGATAGAACTACCACAAAGATAGGGATAAGTGGCCTACTTATTTTAAATGTGGCAATGAGCAATCGAGTTCCTAATGCCATGGAGTATATAGGGTCTGTTAAATCTTTGATACACCCTTTAAATTAAAATAAAATCTTATTAAATCTTAAAAACGGGCCAACTTGTTTAGGGATTAAAATAAGAACAAACACTTTAATTATTGTTTGGAGATTGGAACATCCTAAACAAAGATTTCAATATTGTAGAATATGCACCATCAAAAAATAAATAAGTTATATCCTATCATTGGTTATCACAAAATAGTTTAGTACAATCTAAATGTGTATTCATTTTATAAAAAAAGTTCTCCAAACTACTAATAAAATTATATTTTGGATCTAGTATACATAAGCAAGCTCAAATAAAATTGATTTTAATTTTTATAATAAACACATTTTGGTTATTAATACTTTATTTCATACCATTAGCTAACTGTACTTCAAATCAAAATTGAACAAATTAGTAAATAAAATGAGGAGTATAGGCCTATAACGATTTGAATTTAGATATTTAAATTTTACCAACATTCCATTAAATCACTAATAAATCTATGTATCATTATGAACAAAAATTTTGGTTCTACTACTTCAACAGAAACCAAAAAAATTAAACTATCTAAGAAAATTAGTAGATTCTGTGTATACACCTTGAGTTTATGCAAGTCTGTTACATAGTAGCGTCAGTTTGGCTGTATACCCTCAAGGCGTTCCATTTCATTCGTCGCATCGAGTTCAAGTCTTTTCCACTAGGTTCGCTCTGTGTTTGCAACTGTACCAAACTCGCTCCCCCAACTCATTTCCTCGCTGAAAGAGACTGGAGAGGAAAGGGGAAATAAAGTAATATTTCACGTCACTCATCCCCTCCTAAATAAAACCCATCATGCTGGAGGTTCTGATTGGTCTCGTTTCATGAACAACCCTTCTAACCCACCCTCTGCCTTTTGTGAGTCAATCATTCCCGCCAAAAAGCCTCTCCACCCTTTGGTTGGAAGAGATTGGCAAATGGATGTGCATAGTGGAAGGGTTGAAGAAAGGGAGTAAAGGGAGTTTTAGTGATAATAGTGTGGGTGTAAATGATCTTGGTGGTTAATTAATGTCACATTATTCTGGTAGCTCCTTATTTCTCGCAAACTTCACCCCATTAGGCCCACTTATGAATTGCATCAAGATGTTAAAGGTTAATCATAACTATACAGTAGGAATATGGAGGGCTTTAATCCACTTGAATACTTGAGACATGTTTTTTTTATTATTATCGCCGTCTTACTACCTATTCAGCTATACGCATATATGATAATTACTCTAATGGTATAAGGACGAGGAAGGAAGCATTTTAGAGGTGATCTACCTGTATTTGCCTGGAAGGAGAATGGGGAAACCATTTAGGAAAAACCCCTCTCATTAGTCCCAATTGGGGTTCAAACTCTGATCTCCCCGTCACTAGCAGGTCAGACTAACACGAGAATGACCTTCAACCATTCAGCCACTGAAGCAGGTTTCAGACTAACTAAAGTTAAAATCCAAAGTTACACTACATGCTTGAATATGATTTAATTCTCTTAGATCCCATCTGTGGCGAACGGAGTAGGGCGTCAACACTGTCTGGTTTGATTTGCTGGTGACAGGGATTTTAGGGTTTGAATTCCAACCGAGTGTATTGAAGGAGATTTCCCTAGATGGTGGCTCACTCTCCCTCCATACGGATGAGAGTATATTTCATCTCAATTTTACATATCTCATCCAATTAGTGTAATCAAAATGCGTAGTTATATTAAATTTAACAAACAAACCTCATTAATTAAGAATGAGATTTAAGGTTCCTAGTAGTAATAACGATTACTATGATTAATTTAATAATAAGAGCAAAAGGCTTACAGTATCTCTATATTTTTTTACAAGAGTGGCCTATTCAAATAGTAAGTAATTTACATGTTGTGATTCCAATAGTTTTTAAGGCAATGAACTCTAAAGCAGTAGCCTACGTAGCTGTACTTTTAATTTAAACAACTATTTGTATCCTGTTAATGTTATTCTATTCAAGTGTTAATGAGTAGTATTATAGGGTACATAAATTATAAAGGACATAAATGTTAAATGTTAACGACAGGAATGTAAGCCACGACCATTTATATAGTCTATTTAAACCAGTGGTTTCCTGATTGAATTCAGAAGCGTTCTTAATTATTGTTTTATCTGTTTAATATTATTTACTCGATTAGAGCCGCATCAGTGTGAATGTGGCCCAAATGTCAAGCATAATTAGTATTGCTCTCCGATGACGAGGAGGTTGGTTTTATAATCTCGATTGGGTGTATTTAGGGTAGCTATTACTAAATAAATGTTTTTTTCGCTTTAGCTCCTCAAAAATGTGAAGTTATTCTACCTTCCGTATATCTATACCCTATTATAGAAAAAATAAAAATATGCGTACAACTCGATCGGGTGTACTGAGGGTATTTTTTCCTAAATTACTTTACACTCACTCCACTCACACTTAATATACACTTAATATAAATTTAACCATACTAATCCCTGAAGAGGGGAACAACTTTCCGTTCAAACACATATTGTTCCCATTGATACTTTTGCAGTGGCGGACCCAGTTTTCAATTAGTTTCCATTTGAGCGACTAAATACTGAATTATATTTTAATAAAGTTTGTTAATTTGTGATTTTATATAATGTTCAGTACAATTTTCCCCCTTAAAATCAGATGCATTTCCAACGGTTGTTTTGATGTTGCGGGTTCCTAGGTTAAGCATATTTAGTTTAAAACTGTACCTGTAAGTTTTTCTATCACTCAGTATAAAACTCAATGACCAGCTATTAAATTAAAGTACATTCTCAAGAGAGTTATTTATAGCTAGACCTCCGTTTGATTGGTCAGATGGAAATTGAGTTGTTCATTGATTACATATCAGGGGGTTGGGGCAAAGCATGATTACCTTCATTTTATTAAAAAGTATGTGAACAGTGTTTCTGGTAGCCTCACCTCTTGAATTACAAGTTGAATTTACACACAAGTTAAAACCTTGAAGATACTAATTAATATTGACGAATAATTTATTTATTTTTTATATCTAGATTTAAGTATTTCATGCAAGTTTAATTTGTGAATGAATCCCATATATAGCTACGAGGGCTGTCCTATTTTTGCTCCGACTCCGTCATATCACAGGTACAGTTTTAGGAAACTCAGCTCACCCAGGCAACACCACACGTACGTAAGTTACGTTTCCTCTAATTATGGCAATATGTAAACAGACTGTACGAGATGCACACACACAAAACTAGCAGCTAGTGGCACAAGAGTTTATGGAGAAAAAAACCCTAAAAAGATCCGACAAGTGTTGACCGTTAGTAAAGATGCCTTCCAATACTACGGGCGGCCGTCACTAGCTCACTAAAGCGAAAGGATCCACTACATTTCGAGGGTGTGTGTACCGAGGCAGTATTTATGGCTACGACCAGAGATAGCAAGCGACCCGGAGTTTAGCCGAGGATTGCAGGGGGTACATTTACACCTCATGTATTAACCCCCTCCCTTTCTCTTTCTCTATTCCTCCTCCTGTACCACCAAACATCCCCCCCTCTACTAACTTCCTTGATTAAATTACAGACGACCACCCTCCTTGCTATCTATACGTGTTCAGGGAACGTATAGAATCGCGACTATACCCCCTCTACCCTCTCAAACCCTGCTGTTTTCAAATTTCACCGCCACAGAGATTTTTTTTTGTTAATGAAAGTAACGTTTGTTTTCTTCTTTTTTTTATTTTGTAATTGATGTCGGTTTGATAATAATAGGTGGCCCCTTCATAATTTATTATCGTCTTACCGGTAATAATGAAATTGGATCTATTGCATACTGATGGTGAATTAAGAACATTGGTTCATTGATCGATGCCAGGAAGGGTTTAGATAAATTTAAAAGATTTTTGGTATGTTCTTCCTATAATTTAACAAGGTCTATCCTAACTTAATAATTGAATGTTGCTGAGTTACTTTTTTGTCAGTAATTTTTTTGGCAGTCATTTTAATACTTGCTCAGGATATACGCGTATATGATAATTATTACAATAGGATAGGTGTGAGGAAGGAAGCATTTTAGAGGTGATCCACCCGAATTTTTGTGGAAGGAGAGTTGAAAAACCATTTAGGAAAAGCCGCCCCCGGTATAGACTTAACCGGGATTTGAACCCCGGATTTCCCATCTTCACCAGACCAGTCTATCACGAGAGTGACGTTCTAGACCATTCGGCCACTGAAACGGGTATGGTCAATACAAGGAAAATGTAACTTAATTTCATAAATAATCAATATCTCATAATTTTTTATATGTAAATATCTTAAATATTTTATAAATAAACCACATGGTTGTTTTTTTGTACCTGTTTTGCGTGAAAGGGGGCTCCTCTGAGTTCCATTGAGTCTGAATCCTCTGGGCAGCCCTTGCAATACAGGTCTGAGTGGTCCGGAGTCCTCCTATAATCAGGAAGTCCCAGGTGTGATATGTGGCTAAATTAACAACACTACCTTTGGAACAATCACGGTCAATCTAAAATCCCTGGCTTCCACTCGTAAACGCCACTCCATTGTTTTAGTTCCTGTAATTTTATTGTAAAATTAGCTCCTCTGTTGTTTTTCAATAAGGGACGTCACGCTCAGATCTATTCAGTTCAGAAGCGTAACCAGTCTTTATTTTTGAAAGGTAGCCTATATATTAGTTATAATTTTTCAATTCTTTATTATTTAAGGAATTTAGCGTGCATTTTATGAACGGAATGATCAAATCAACACACAACCGATAAACTAATTTAATTCTAGATTAAACACAACACAGCACCCAACCTTCCTGCCGTTCATTCATCACCGTTAAATTGGAAAACTCAATATAACCAATGATAAAAATTTTGCCATGCCAGGACTCGAACACGGGACCCTTAGCTACCAACTGAGCTTAGGTGTTGGACTCATGTCATCTACAGCTATCACTTTTGATAAATAGTATCATCACCTTTAAAATAATAATAATAATATTATATAATAATAATAGAATATTAAATGTTGACCGCAAATAAATGTGTTTGTATTTTTTAAAGTTCCTTTCTACCAAAATTCTACTGTATTTATTATTTTTACATGGATTTGTTCTGCTAACAAATCATAAAATATTTATGGCTTGTTATATAGTATTAGATGAAGGTTTACTATACGAGATTAATTTAGTTTATGAGTCGCATAGTGATATGAACTTAATCTATATACAAATAGTGTTTGATAAATATTTTGATATCTAAATATAATGTTTATTAGTGTGATTTAATGTCAATGTGCTAGATATTGATAAATGATCTCAACTTATTTTTTAAACCACACACCAACCAGATCCCAGACCGTTAATCTACCACATAGTGAAAGGGAACGAACATAATTTTATCAATAGACGTTTCGCCTAATGATCTTAGCTGCCGGAACTTGGAGAAATATCAGGCCATGCGGGTTTATTTTTAATAATGACGTTTGCCTAGTTTTCTCGTTCAAATGATGCATATGATGTAACTAGACACAAGCGTCAGCAGTAAAATTAAAACAACCCATGACCTACTGTATCTATCGTCTTACACTAAACGATGACCTTGATCGATAAAGGATAGACCTCATGCTTTATAATTCATAACGAGATTATTTGGTTCGATTTCCGAGTGATAAATGTCGGAGGAAATGTCTGATTTGTTATAATTTATCTTAGTAGAGGTGTGAGTCTTAGTACTGCTTCTATTAATAGAAAAATTAAAAATAGGGATTTAAGGGATTTGCTTGGGAATCTTTGATTAAATCTTACATATTTAAAATTTATTTGAGATATCTAACGTGCACGTTCTCAACCGACTGATTATATCAACACATGACTTACAAACTAACTTAAATTAGGAACAGAAATAACACCCAACCCCCGCCCGTTAATTCATTACTGTGAAAGGGAAAATTCACATTTCACCTATGATAAATTTTTAGGCTATGTCAGGAATCGAACCTGGGACTCTTAGTTCAGAAGACAGACAGGCTACCGACTGAGCTAAGGTGTAGGACTATTTAAGTTTATAGTTCCTGACACTTTTGCTAAGTTGGTAATGCGTTAGTTTATTTATGTAAGAATCCTTTGTTTATTGGTCTGGCAGGACCAAAAACTATGTCATTGTAAAATTGGGTGAATTATTTTCATTACTATTAAATAAAACCTGGTATTGAGTCTTTGTATTGGTCCTAAATTTCATTACTTTTATAACACCGCATCTTATAAGCCGTTCGGGTTATACTGGTTAAACTAATGAGTTAGGGATTAGGAAGGTTGAATTTATAAAAGTATATCCGCATTTGTGAGGAGGAAGAGTGGAAAAATCATTTAGGATAGACTACCCTCGGTACACCCGACCAGGAACAAACCCCGATCTTTCCGTCTTAGGCAATCTAGTTTATTGCGAGAGTAGCACCTTGGACTACACGACTACCTAAGTGGATAATTAATTACTAAGCTCCTCGAATAATGAGGGCATTTTCCTAAAAAGATACAAACAATTTAATCCTAGATTACTGCGCTTGAGTTAAAGTTTTTAGCTAGTAATTTTTCTCCATCCCATCATTAAAATACTACTGTAACTCTATTGCGGTTAGCTTGAAAACCCATCTCTATTAATTAAGGTACTTAGTGCTAAACGTATCACTGTCAATTCCACAAAACTTTGCTAAATTTAAAGGCACAGGTTAAGAAAACTGAATACTAATTAAATTTATTATAATTATTTTCCTTGAGTGATGAAAAAAACCCATATAAAATTAAATTATGATTGAAAAACAGGAGCAAGCAGAGGAAAGCAGTTGGGTTTCGAGCCAAATCCCAAACTCTAGGGTCAGAACTATGATTAAATTGATCAAATTATTCGATTTCCCGGTTGTTGATATTTGCTTACAAAATAAAAAATTAAAACAAAATCTTAAAAGTTAAACCTTAATATTAAATAGAAATTTAATATTTAGGACTCACCATTTGTAAAATTATTCATCTCCGTCTCCGCGTCTTATTTATCACCGTCCAGGCTATTCACACAGACTATGTAAAATAATGAGGCTTAGGATGAGTTAGGTAGAATTTATAAGAACTGTAGCAGCATTTTCTTGGTGGGGGAGTGGAAAACAATTTATGAAAAATCATATAAATCCACCCGGGTGGACCGTAAAACTAGACAAGACGAGACTGATGCCTTTAACCACTTGCTCAAAATTGGGAGTAATTTTTGTACCACCTTAAAAATATATTAATTACATGATTATGCTTTGAATTCTAATCTATCAAAGACACTAAAAAATTTGCTTCTGATCCTCTCTAAGCTTCTCTTACAGACTGAAGTCACTAAATTGGAGTGACGCAAAACTTTGGATACAATTTTTTGCTCGATCTTCTGAGGTGGGTAAAGTTTCTCTTTTCTCGTTGTCTCTAGGAATACCTCAAAGTGAAAGTTTTTGGTGTAATATTTTTTTTGTGACAACGGGGAGAGGGTTAGTTTCAGGTGAATGGGAGTTTAATATTTTGGCGGTGTAGATCAGGGAGGGATGGGGGGCTATGTAAGTCTTGTTTGTTGCGTCAACATCTCTTACTGTGGTAACAACAAAGAGAACCCTCGTGACTTTCACCCACTCGGTTTCTGTACACCACAGCGACAAGATCCTTGGTTAAAAAGCAGAGGTTAGAGGGGCTCTAACAAGTGCCTTTTGTTGTTACTCAAGGTCAAGTCGATCTGATATCCCTCCTAAACATTTCAAGGTTAGATAAAGACTTCCAACGTGTTGCATTAGGATCAATATAGACCAAAGTCTGATGAAGAAATGACTTTGGTAAGGGTCTTTTTCAAATACCTTTGTTTAATTTAAAAAAAATAAAGCCCTTTCATTTCCAAGGTTACTAAGCCCTAGTGTTTTATATGACCAAACTCTCTTCAGAATAATTTGATTCATATCTAGGTGGGTTGAGAAATTTGGACCTCCCTTGGTGTGAATGCAAGTGAAGAACTATAATGTCATCGCAACTTATTATTTATACTATATTTTATTCTATCTTTTGAAAGCTTAGGTTCGGACTATACATAACAAGTGTTCTAAAAGTATGTGAAGTACCAAGGGGAACGTTAAATTATATTATAGATTTTTTTAAATCTAAGGGTTAGAGAGTATATGAAATTTAATAGTTTCCCTCATAAAAAATGTTTTAACCGTACACATTTTTTTACCCTTAATGCGATTGTGGTTGTTAGTACGAGTTCAACAAATTATTATAAAAGGTAATTTAATAATACATAAGTTTATATATTAATTATCATATATTTAATTATCAAATAACCCGCCTCGGTGGCGTAGTTGGCTAACGCACTAGTCGTGTTGAGCTCGACCGCCGAGGACGGGGAGATCGAGGTTCGAATCTCGGTCGGGTGAACTGGGGGTGGTTTTTCCTAAATGGTTTTCACTCTCCCTCACGCAAATGCGGGTTCACTTCCTCTAAATTCAACCCTCCAATTCCTAATCCATTAGAGTAATTAGTACTTAAGCGTATAACCCGAACGGGTAGTAAGACGCGGTGCTAAATATTATTATTATTATTAATTATCAAATAGGCCTTATTTTATTAACTATTCTACCCATACATTTAAATATATTACGTTATAAAGGAGCACAGTTTGCATTAATACAGTTTTATAATCTAATCGATGAATCGCCGAAACACGTCTCACGGTTTATCGTTTCCTTCTATTCATCGCAACCACATGCCTCGCGGCTGAACACATGAACATAAAATAAATCATATGCTGTGAATCAAAAGAATACATATTAAGAAATGAGAAACCCTTTGATCTTATCTGTAATTATTACTTACGTCTTCACTTTCATCTTTAACGCGTAAAAAAAACCCTAGCGAATCCAACTAGCCTAATATATATTAATTTGAGCGGACACATTTTGAAGAAAGAACATGGACTAACTCAGTTTAAATTAATTTGATTAATTCTTCATTTTATCCGAATTTATACTTGAATAAATATCCAAGTACAGTTGAGCCACCTTAATTAAACCAGTTTCAAATATTTGATTTAGTCCATGTCGTGAGAAATTCGAGATGCTTCCATTAGAGAACTCGTCAGTTTTAGTTTCACCATTCTTTCCCCTCCAAGTATTAATATCTGTTAGAGCTTTATGCATTTAATTACACTAATTTATTAGGAATAAGTAAGATAGAATATATATATTAAATGAACCCTCATTTGTATAAAGGAAAATTGGAAAACACTCTATTAGTGCTCAAATACCGACCTCTCCTTCACCATAAAACTAAACTAGATAAGCCTGACGTTTAGGCTACGTTCCCCTAATAAGGGTTCCACCATTGTAATTAAAATTATTAAAATTAAAATAGGTTGAACCATTAATTTAAATAATCAAATACAATAAACTGTGTGGTATTGCTTTGGACATAAAACCAGAAAATTATACTTTTTTTAAATTAGCCTATTTATTAAAAACATGTTTGTTAAGATATTAATAGTTAAGAAATGACAATTGTAATTAATTTAAGTGCAACACAATTCGTTTCGAGAGAGGATGTAAAATCATGTTCGTCCTATAGACTAATTCACCCAGTAAACTCGAGTTACGTCTCATAATACCAAACCCAGGCCCGCCAGTCGTAAACGTTGGTATTAAGTTCCCTTTTATTTCTTTAAATACTGATGTGGGTCTATCATTTGTCTGAGCGTGTATAGACGACTTAAAGAGTCCAAGATTCTGCTCCATGCAGCATGATGCTCCAAATGTAACATTCCATCAGTTTATTCGTCAGTTACAAACTCAACTTGCTGGTCAGCAGTATCCTATTCTTGTTGAAAGCTTTTAACTTATCAATACCATCCCTTCTCCCTCCCTTTACTAGCCAATCCATAATTTCCTGCAACTCCTCTTTCTTTTTGGCCAGCAATGCTAGATCATCTGAGTATTTTATTGTGTTAATGACGCGTCCTCCTGTTTTGAGATTGCCACGTCCTTCCAGGGTTTCCCTGACCAGTCACTCTCCATACAAGTTGAACAGACTGGGTGATAAACAGCATCCCTGTCTCACTACTCTTTCTCACTCAACACTGTTGGTCTCTCCATCATTCAGCCTCACCTTCACTCGCTATCTCAGGTACAGGTTTGCAATCAGCCTTTTGTCCCTCCAATAAATGCTGACCTTTTTGAATATGTCCATCAGTTTCTTTCACTTCACTCTATCGAACGCCTTTTGCCAGTCGAAGATACCAATGTGAATCTCTTCCTTGACTTCCAACGCACGCTCTTGAATTATTCTTATTATCCTTATGACGTCTCTGGTTCCTTTTTTGAAGCCAAATGGGTCTTCCTTCATCACACACTTTATTTTCTGTTCCATTCACCTCTTGAATATTCTTGACACGTTTTCCATTACATAAGAGATAAGATTTGTGGTCCTGTGGTCACTGTATTTCTTGGCTTGTTTCTTCTTCCTTAGAGCCACCATGGTTACATCTCTAAAGTCTTTGGCCTTAATCCTGTTTCGTAGATCCTATTTATAAGTTTAGTCAGAGCCATTAATCCGTTGTTTCCCAGTTCCTTCATAAGGTCAGCTGAAACGTCATCATCTCCATAAGCTTTTCATCTTAAGTTTATAGACCTACTACTCGTAAGTTTCCTTTTGCCACCAATTATCAATCCATCTCCTATTTCAACAATAAAATAAACGAAACAAACTTTCTTTTAAATAGCTTTTTAAAACGCCCCCTCTCTTTGTTAAACATAAAAACACCTTGTTCTGAAATGTCCAACATTTCTGCAAATTGATATTCCTAAATAATTTGTCATGGGTAACTCATTAATTTTACCCAAAATGTATCCCTATTTCTTTATTTTCCTCTGAAACATATGGTAAAAAACTAAGTGTAAAATAAACTTGTGTGTTAACATAATTATATATAATTCATTTAAAACCGCTGGCTATTGATTGGATAGTAACTTTTACAGTTTATCAATAAAAATGTTATTACTTTCTGAAGCCTTAAGGTAGTGGATCCAAAGTTTATCAGTGAATAATAATTTAAATAATATATATTTGACGTGTTTAAATCCGAATAATAAGCAATCCTCTATCAACCCCTTGATTAAAATGTCCCAATATTACCAATTTTTCATGAGGTAGCCCAATCTGTTCTTTCAACTCTTAACCAAACTGATGGGCAGCGTGGACGGAAACTCTTTAAAAAATAACTGGCGGTGTCGCCTCCATGTTGGCTCTCTCCCGTTGCAGCACCTTCCCCCTTACCCCCATCCCTTTCTCAGCATCTCTGGTCCATTTACCTTCCACGCGGGATAGTGAGCCGCATGTGTGGGACATGTGACACACTTTAAAAAAAAAAAACTCGGGTCACATTGTGGGGAGGACGGGACAGTAGGGGAAAGGGAATTGTTCATAACTCAGAAATAAGGAAATCAAGGGATAATAAATAGAGCATCATATGCCAATGAAGTGCAATGGTTACTTGAAAGGTTTAAAATAAATGTTTTATTATAGCTTTCATAGCATTATATATCAATGAAATGCAATGGCTACTTGAAATGTTTAAAGCACAATGTTTTATTAAAGCTTTCGTAGTATTTAATTACTCATCCATGAAGTGTAATGGCTGCTAAAAAGGGTTGAATCACAATGTCTTACTATAGCTTTCATAGCATTATATAGGCCAACTGAAATATACTTTTAAAACTAGTAGCTACTGAATAAGAGATTGTGAAAAAGGTTTGAATTATTTTAGTATTTCCCTTATTTTAATAAATGCCTTTTTTTACTTTGCTATTTTCACTTTAAGTATTGAAGATTTGACACAATATTAAAGCATTCAAGGAACTCAGATAAAAAAAGATACAAGACGTGCCTCAGAGTATTGCAACTTATATTTTTAACGAATTCTTTGTAGTTCACTGTTCTTGATAAAAAAAAAAGTATGTATATTTGTTTGTGTGTTCTCTAAAGTTACTCAACATTATCAGTAATGTTTATCGCTTGACATGTAACTAGCTATTTTCAAGATCATTGCTCTTCTGTGTTTGATCTCTTACCACTTCGTCCTCCCACACCATGCACCCCTTCACAAATCCCTAACCCCCCTATCACCCTATCCTGGCTGACATTAGACAGACAGACAGATAGACACGTGTGTGACGTGCTGTGACGGACCACGTGTGTGTGTTGGTTTCTGGGGGGAGGGGGGGGATAGTGTCTCATGTGGATGTGAAGGCAAAACTTACATGGCGAACTTGTCAGTCTTCCTTCCGTGTGTTTAAGTGTATCCAAAAAGCGATGCATGTTTGCAAATATTATTGTAACAGTTCATTCACTTCGAAACGGATAACAAAAGGTACATTTATGAGTATTTTCACTATTTTGTAAATAAACAATCTTTTTATTGTTCGAGAAGAATTTTTTTAATAAATTTTTAATCCAATATAAAACATAGCATATTAAAAAAATATTTCGTGCATTTATACATCTTACTTTCATTTAAAATATTTTGTTGTTTTAAAAAATAACAAGAAATTTACTTATTTTTTAAATACTATTTTATGAAAATATAAAATGAGTGATAGGTGATGTCATCCTAATTGTGTATCCAAAGTTGTTTCAAATAATGAGTGTAAACTATTCAAACGCTTTTTAATTTAATTAGATTTTAATTAGATTACTATATATCTTACATAATATCACTTATATAATATATATATATATATATATATATATATATATATATAAATAAAAGCATATTACCTAACATGTAGTAAGAAGCGGTAAAAATTCATTTCAATTTTCTATGGATATACTTTTAGAAAAATTTCTAAAATTTGCTAGACCTACTTTCATATAGACAGGCGCCAAATCATGTGTTATTCAACAGTCACATTTGAGAGATGGTTCTAATCTATACAACTATATGTAAAGTAAAGAAAGTTACCTTGAAAGTTACCGTGACTATTTTACAAAAAATTATTGATTGAAAAGATTATTCACATGATAATCCGGCTTGACGTTTAAGATAACGTCTTGCCCCACCTTTTTTAAGTCTATGTTTGTAGCCTACTCCCTCTCGCTATTATGTTTACTGACTACCATTTATTTAAAAAACTATTATAATAAACGGAATTAAAGAAATGGCTTCCGTGACTCAGAATTTACTTAGAAGAACAATATTAAATTACACAGTGGAAACCATTCTCACTAAATATTTTAGGACGGTTTTGTTAATTTTACACAAAAGAGCTGCTATGCCTTAATTTTCAAGCTAACTTTATTCCCCCTTCCTAAATTTTTTATTGTTTTATATTTTATAAATAATCACAAAATTCATTGTTATCCTTACTATGTAATAAGTTTAGTCAATACTGAAAGTATGACAAATGCAATAACTGTCAATTTTTTAAAGAAAATTTGTTAAAAACTGTACAAAAGCTCGTTTGGTTATTGAATATAAAATATGTTTTATGAAAAAATGTTAGATCATTGTCTTTGGGTTTTTTAATACAGTTTTTAACATTAAGAAACTATCAGGTGTATTAAGAGTGAATTAAAAAGTTTAAGACATTTAAAATCAATGCATCATTTTGTTGTAATTGTATAAAGCCGTCCTTAAAACGAAGAGAGACCCATTTGATTAGGACCAAGCCAAATATATAATGCAAAAACTTTGTTCAACTTTATTAGAGAAAGTTGATAGAGGTTGCTTTGTAAGCCCCACCAATATATTAAATAACAGTTTAACACCTAGATATAGTTCGGCACTTTAGCTCAGTCAGTAGCTTGTCTTTTGATGGAAATATGGGTTGCCGGTTCAATCATTGCTGAAATATGAATTTCCTTTTCAAAGTGATAAAATAATGGGCGGGGGCTGGCTGTTGTGTCTGTTATAGATTTAACTAAGTGTAAGCCTTTAAGTGATGTGCTGATATAATCAAGTTGGTTCAGATTATGCACATTAAATACCTAGAATAAAAAATAAAAATAAAGAGATAAAAAAAAAGGCCCGCTTCATTGGCTGATTGTTCCAAGGCAAGGGTTTCCAACTTCAGCTAAGGAAGTAAGAAACGCGAGAAAAGGTAAAGTGTTTTTGCAATTTTAATAGAAATTTTATTGGCCAAAATAAATCAAATATTGTCCCAGTAGAAACGTAGTTAAATTCTGTTCACATGGTGATATCAACATTTGTTGAATTTAGGTTATGACAAAACATTTTATATGAAGAGAAAAAGTTGTAATTAATTTACAGGACACCCTTGACAGATATTCAGAAATGTTTGAGGTCACCATGTGAAGAAAATTAAACTTTATGTTATTACTGAAGCAATATTTTATTTCTTTTGACCAACAAAATGTTTTGCTATAGTAACTTAAAGAACACTGACCTTTTTCACGTCCTCTTAAAAGTGTCTGAGGACCACGATTGAATCCACGATTCTAGTTACGGGCCGCATCCTAATAGGCTAGATTTCATTAAGTAATGCATAAACCAGAACAGCGAAACAAATAAGGAGTGGTAGTTTAAACATTTCCAACTAAAATGTATTATCTTTGATACGTCGATATTATACAGAGGGCGTACGGAAAAATGTAATCATGAACATTAGATAGAGCTTTCATGGATTTTTTCCCAAGCAAGTATACGTAATAAACCTTCCGTTTCTCGCGTGGGTGAAAACATCAATTTTTACTACAGTAGATTACTTTTCCAAGAAACTTCGTGAGCAAAAAAAAAACATACTGCCAATGGGCTGCCAGTTGGAAATACCTGGTCCAAGGCGTCACTCATAATAAACTGGGTTTCCGATAACGAGAAGACTGGGTTTAGAATCCTGGTCGGTCTACTGAGGGGGGGTTTTTTTCTAGTTTCCACTCTCCTTCCATGCAAATGCGAGTAGACTATCTCTAAACTGCTTCCTTCCTCATTCCTACCAATTAGAGTATTTATCATGTATGCGAATAGCCTGAATAGGTAGTAGGACGCTGTTTAAAAAATACTAGATTAGTGTGTAAAATAAAAACTATTTATAAAAAAACGCAGTTGGAACATTTTTTTACATTGAGGCTTACTACTCGTTCAGGATCTTCGCATCTAAACTATGAACAATAATTAGGTAGGAACAGGAAGGTAGATTTAGTAGACATACTGTCATTTGCATGAAGGGAAGGTGGGAAACCATTTAGAAAAATAGCAATTTTTTAAACCTGTCCGGGATTAGAACCCTGACCTTCTGTCACTGACAAAACATACCTTGTAAGCATAACGTACGGTTTACATGCCCACCAATACTGTGAAATAAAATGTTACTCTACAAAAAATATATATATGATTTAATTTTAATCTTACTTTGAACTAATTGGCTTCACTCTTTAAATACTACACCCACAATAAAATGACTAGTAACTAAAATCACGAAAAATAATTCAAGACAATTTTATTTATAGAGTAGTGGATAGTATTTTATTTTAGAATGATTTTCGAGTGTAACATTTTTTTTATAGGTCTGATATAATTTATTTCATTGTAACATCTTCAAGTGCAGCCATAAATCAAATCCAATTAATCTGTTGCTCTCTTTGAAGGAGACAAGAAGAGTTGAGATATTTATGGAGCTGAGAGGGCGGAAATGGTTCTGTCGTTATTATTCAGAGTTTGTTTTATGATGTGCGCCGTAAGCGGGCGGTAGGGCCCGCACCTTAGGGTGGGTCATCCACTAAATCTTAAATAGTATTTATTTTGTCTCATTATTTTGGCAAGCTGGAGATGTTTTGAATAAAAATCCGAACGTCGTTCCTTTAGCCATGTATTCATCTTACCAATATATAAAAATGGCGTACCTGCTTTGGTGGTCGAATTGTCCAAGGCGTCACTCTCGCAACAGACTGGACTAGCGTCGAGGGGGAGATCTGCAATCCAAAGCAGGTGTTATGAGGCTGGTTTTTTTTCTAAGTGGTTTTACCTTCTCTCTCCACGCAAGTGTTTGTACACTTCCAATTAATTAAACCTTTCTCACCTTAACACATTATCGTGATTTATACAAACGTGTACATTCCGAAAAGATAGTGAGATGTGGCGATAAAAAAAAGCGTATTTTAAAACTCCCTAAATTAAAAAAAAAATCCAACTTATTAATTGTTATATATTTTGATAGCAAATATTTATAAACTCAAATCATAGGCCTATTAGGAAAACAATTATAAAACAAATTATAATAAACTCACTAAGATTCTAATAAAGTTAAAAAGAGACAAACATATCCAGAGTACAGAACTTAAAGGATGAATGTTAAATAATTACATTAGTACTCATTCATATAGACAAATGGTAGGAAACAACAAATGTGAAAAATCCATCTCGAATGTATCCGGTTGGAATTAAGCCCCACCTTCTCAATTGAAAGCTCACTATAATATCCATAAAGTCGACCTCGTTGATTTGCCTTACTTGTATTGAACTAGCTATCTCACTAAAATAAATTAAAAATGCAACTAGCTAGCTTTATTTTTAAATGATTCACAATATGTATCTATGAAATAATTTAATATAATTATTAAATTAGTCTACTTAACTAACGAATGAAAATCTAGTTGAATAAATCAATTTAATTAAAAAAACTGTTTCAAAAACAATATCTGAATTTGTATTCATTTTTGTGTGAGCTTTATTCGTAACTACGAGAACAATTACTACTACAACCTTTTTTAGCACCGTGTCTTACTACCCATTCGGGTTATATACCTATTTACTAGTTACACTAAACGGTTAGTGATTAGGAAAGTTTAATTGAGAGGAAATGCACCCATATTAGTGTAGAGGGAAGAGTAGAAAGCCATTTATGTAAAACCACCCACAGTGCACCCAACCAGGAATTAACCCCAATCTCCCAGTTAGTCTAGTCTGACAAGAGAGTAGTGAGTTAGACCACGCGGCCACCGAAGCGGGTCAATTATTCCAACTATAAATCAAGATGTTTGTAACCGGGAACAAGTGAGTATAAAGGTACATGTGGTATAAAGGTAGCCTACTCTTTTTTATGCCAGGCGCTGACTAAATTAATTTGTTATATTTGTGTCTGGTTTACTAAGGCTTTGCTTGTTGCCACTTTTTTATATTGATTTTTATTCATTTTTAACTATGTAATAAACTGTTCACTATTCTAAAACAAACATTGTTCGGGAGCTTCAAAAATATTTTAATGAATATAAAAAAAGATTTAGGATGACAATTTAAATTTAACTATTTTACTCTTTAAACTTTAAAAGGTGCAATCACTTTAACTATGTAGCAGCCTGTCTACCTGATTAGCCTAGAGCTCGATTCCCGATATGTCTGAACAATCTATAATTAATGGAATGTGAATTTTGCCTTTAATTGGTATAGTCAGGATCTCTCCCTTAGAAAACTTTTAAATGCGGGTACACTTCCTCTAAATTCAACCTTATTAGTCCGTAACTTATTAGTGTAACTAGTACATAAGCGAATAACCTGAATTGGTAGTAAGACGTGGTGCTAAAAAAAAAAAGTGAACGTTTTTAACTGCATCGTGATGGCTTCCAATTAAAAACACGAATAAAACCTTTACGCTACGTTACGTTTCGTGAAATTTAAGTAAACGTTACGTGAACGATTTTGATCGTGATCCTGGCATTATACTGGCTTGTTGGGGGTGACAGGTAGATTTAGGATTGAATCTCAGCCAAGTCTACTGAGGGTGTTATTTACTGAATGACCTAACATTATGTTTTCACGTAAATGTGACCTTATTCCCTCTAAGCTCTCCGACATCATTCATACGCCATCAGCGTATTGAAAACTGATAGCCCAGATGGGTATCAAGACGTGGTATTCTTAGCTATAAATATAGCTATCATTTTGTGTTTAGAAAATTCATGCTAAAAACTTCAAAAAAAAGAGCATTCTTATTTTATTTTATGTTCATTACATGAACTTCACTTATTCTCGCCCTCCTCTTCCTAATGAAAACACCTGGGACCACCACTGTGGTTGAAGGGCGTGTTGGCTGGTTACTCCTGAACAAATGTGTGACTATGTTTTTGTGGTAAGCCGAGCGACAATCGCTGGTTTAAGGGGAAGGTTTCTTTGTAATCAATGAAGTGAAAAGGGGCACAGCATTCAGTACTCTACCTGACTACGGTTTTTTGTTAATTTAAAAAATATATATATAATACATTATGTGTTTTTATGCAGGCAATACTATTTTCCCAGAGAAAGTTGAATCGACTTACCAACAATAGTTTCTATAGAATTTCGTGAACATAATCTAGCCAATATTCTTTCTATCACTTTTAAGATGAGATGTAAGGGAACGTGAGATAAGCCAATATTTCTGTACAAATTGTATAGAGGAAAAATATTTCAGCCTAATTAAATACTATAATGATTGAGTAGATATATTAGGCTTAGTTTCATACAAACGAAAAATCAAAAATTCTTGAATATTTGTCATGGATACATCCAATTCGATGATAGCTTTTTCTTTTCGTTTAAAGGTTTTCATATATAGCCATTAGGTTCATAACAATTCATATTCAAGAACTTGATAATATTACTTGATGTAGGATATTAAATATAATCTATCTACTGAACATTTTTTAATTTATTTTAGCCAAAAAAATATTTTTGTTATAAAAAAACTGTATTGTTCCAGTGTAAACATAGAATTTATTTTTTTCACATGATGAAATCATAGTCATGGAATATCTGTCGTGAGCATAGCAGAATTAGAAGATACACTTTTTAAATGAAGAGAAAAAATTTGTCATTTAACTCTAGGACACCTTGATAGATATTCAATAACTATTGGATTATCATGTGAATAAAACTAAACTCTTATATTTATATTGGGGAATTAATATAATTTCTTTCAACCAAACATTTTTATGTTAAAACATGTGCAAAACTACTGCCTTTATCAGTGTTTTTTCACCTCCCGCCTTAAACCGTAGCATTTAGAACAAATGATTGTTTCTTGTGTGGTTTCAGAATCATCAAATAGTTTTTTAGCTGAGAACAATAAATTGTTGGTAAAGTTATCGATATAATTTTTATGAAATGGTAGTTGGTTGGTAAAATTATATAAAATCTATTGTCTCCAGTTTCATCATTACAGTGGGGCCTACACTAGTTTATTGACTTTAATAAAATGTAAATCAAAATATAAAAATATAAACTATGTTTTTAGCATTTAGAACCCATAACTAAGTTTTGTTTCGGTTTTGCAGGTTATGTGTTTGGGTCGATTTCGGCATTTTTTTCCAATGGAAAACTTTAAGGTGTGATGGAAGTTAATGCAAGCTAAGCTAAGGCCAGATCTTATTCAGTTCTTATAGCAAAAATACTTTTGGATACGGTAAAATAAATTAAAAAATTGTTTCAATAGATGAGTTTAGTTGGATTTAATATGTCTGGTAATATCAACAATTTTTGAAGATTGGTTATTGGAATCCTGAAATTTGCTGACAATCATTTCTCTAAATTTAAAATGTTTCTTATAAAATGCCAATTTGCTTATGACATATATTCAAGAACTCTTGATTTTTGTATGAATAAAATATTAAACAATATTTATCTACTGAAGCAGTATTTTATTTTTTGGTCAATTATATTTTGGTTGTAAAACCTACTGAAATACTGACATGAAACGTGCGTTCCCTTGGCTCATTACTCAATCTCTGCAATATCTCATGTCGTGCATTCACTAAATCTAAAACAAAAACATGGTCAGGTGTTTATATAAAGTTTTCAATAGTGTAAACACGACACGAATTGTAACGGCTTGTAATGGAGTTTCTGTCTCTTCAGGAAGCTTCAGCCATCGCACCACCGTTCCAGGCGATTAGTGTCCCTATGTACATAACAATACCCAGTCAATTTGTAATCCAACCAAAAGTAAACTCTGAAACTTTTGTGTTTAGAATAGACCCCCCTTGGATGGACGGTAAGATGTCGATAGGGGAAAGGGGGGAGGAAAGTGGGTGTCCCTTTTGTGACACATCAGTAGGGCTTCGATGGTTTCGGAAATCTGTGTAAAAAAAAATAGTAGCAAGGGGGAAAATTATTTGTATAACCCGGAACCATGAAAGAGATTTTACTCGTAGAATGAAATTGCAAATAATATTGACACACCCGTGAAGTGATTTACCAAATGAAATTGAGATCTCTTGTCAATGTTTACTCATTTGTCAACTGTCTTGCAAAAATGTTTCACATCATTGGCGACATAAGCAAAAAAAGAAAAAAAAAAGGAACCCAAGAGAAAATATAGAAAAACCCCTCTATTGAAATATTTCTGTAAGCCTATTGATGTCTCTATTTACTTAGTGATCGGAATGAATCGTTACATAGGCTATATATTGTATGTGTTTTTTTGCAGGGGCGGATGCAAGGAGCGTTTCTATTGGTGGAATCATCGCCCCAAGGTGTTACGCAGTGGTCATCACCATCATCAACAGTACTTGGTGACAACGATACGTCCCCGTCGTCTGTTGTGTTCAGCTAGTAGACACAACGCCTTCAAGAAGAGGAAAAAATACTACAGCCACCACATAGAGAAGGACAGATTCTCTCTCGGAAGTCACCACGACACTTTCGTGGTCAACTTTCCCTCATCCATCCCCCACACGTGATTTTTTTTAATAAGTTGTTTTATTTAGTATTCTTAACACCTCTAGTTTACTATTTTTTAATTATTTTGGTGAAACAAGAAGTGTATCAGTGTGTGCGTGTGGTGATATAGTTTGATTAAAAATAAGAGTATTATCATATTTAAGTAGGTTTGTAAAGTAATAAAATATAATAAAAGGAAATATTTTCGTACGACGTAATGAGAAGTGTTTGGCCTGTGTGAAAAATCTTAAGTGATCTCTCTTTTCCCTCCCCAATTTCAAGTGCAAATTTCCTTGCCAGAGTGATATTACGAGTGTCAGTGAGGAGCAGTGTCGTATTGGGGTGACCTGTATAGTCGCGTCACGCAAGGGTAGTTTGTCCCAGGGCTCTGGGTGTTCTGAAAGACACGGCCAAGGAAATAGTCCGGGGGTTAGCCTCCCGGACTACCCACACCGGCGCCACGAGTGATATGAGTTCCTACTTTGCAAACTCTTACATCCCGGATCTCCGGAATGGCGGCGTCGTTCCGGCCGAGCACCCGCATCAACACCAACACTATGGCGCGGCGGTGGGGCCGGGGACGCCGGGTGTCAACACGCCGGACCCCATCAGCTCGTGCGCCGCCGCCGGGGGTGGCGGAGACCTGCGGCAAGGTGGTATCCCACCCCACCATTATGGTGGACCAGGGCAGCCCCCTCAAGGGATGCCCTATCCAAGGTTCCCTCCCTACGACCGCATGGACATCCGGAACGCGGCGTATTACCAGCAGCAGGGTGGGGGGGTGATGAACGATGGGGGAGGGTACCGGCCGAACTCACCTGGTGGTGGAATGGGCCACATGGTGACCGGGGGTGGCGGCGGACCGCCTAACGGCCACCAGACGCCGGTGGTGTACGCGAGTTGTAAGCTTCAAGCGGCGTCGGTCGGAGGTGCGGGGTTGAACTCCGGGAGCCCACCGTTGGAAGCGGGCCAACCGCCGCTCAATAACCACAATCACCAGAACCACCACCAGCACCCTCAGCAGCAGGCGCCACCACACGGTAACCACCAGGCGCCGCAGCACCATATGGTGAACCACCAGCCACCCCAGCACCATCACAACCACCAAAACCACATGATGTACAATCAGCCGTCGTGTGAGCAGGCCGGCGTGACGGCGCCTCACCACCAAGGGGTGGTACCATCTCACCAGCAAGCGCAGGCGCCGGGTCCCCAGCAGCAGGCACAGAATCCGGCGCCTGCCCCCAACCCTGCGGCGTCACTTCCCAGCCCACTTTACCCCTGGATGAGGAGCCAGTTCGGTGAGTCTTCAACCTGCTGGGTCAAACACTCAAAACATAAAACAAATAAATATAAGTTAGATCTTATCATGCTTTATCACAATATTTTATGGCATTGGTATGGAAAACAACTTTTATTTTCAGTAGTGCGGCGTGGAGTGTTGCCAGACTAAGCAGAGTAAGTTTAAACTGTACTTATCTGTTTTAATCACTCAGTAGTACACTCATTGGCCAGATATCAACGATATCAACCATCATTGTTCATATGAGACCATGTGAGGAGAACATATTATAGGTAGTCTTAACAAGCTCTAGTTATCTTGCTGACACACCACACAAGTGATCGATATAAAATTTTCAAATTTGTTATAGTTCCTAAATATTTATAGCAAAGTCAATTGTATTTTATAAAAAAATATACTTCCTATCCCTGTTTTCACGTTCTGTAGAGTCAAGTCTATATTTTAAACCATAATTACTGGGAATTTTCGACTGTCACTGTTATGGTTTGAGAGCTCGCTGAAATATAGGTACTATCCTTTATTGTTAAAACCGCAGATACACATGCCAGGGGAAAAAGCATTCTATTAGCGACTACACATGCTAGCTAAAGGCATGCTTGTTGCTAGCAACTCAATCAGCACTGTGCTGCTAAGGATGGAAGCTTTAGTAATCATAAGCGAACTGATTAGCGTTGTAGCAGTTATATTTAACGTATATAAATTAAAATTAAATAAAATTCAATTAAAAATTCCAACAATAACAAAAAAAGATAAACAGACATATTTGGGAGAAAAAATGGATTAACAGATGTTTAATAAAAAAAAAAAAAAAAAACTTCTTGATATAACTCAAAACTTCTTGAGTAAAGTCAAAACTTTCAGAGAAATATTTAACACTTCCTTGTAATGACGCGCCAGCTTTTAGGAGAGTATGTTTGGACATGCCAGCCATTCACACAAAGCTAAAGCCCCCATCATTCCCTGCGTGCCACCAGCACAAGAAAATAGAACACCTGGCGATTTACTGGCAGGACGATATCAAGCGTGCAAACAGTTGCTGCAAGCTTGTTGCCAGCTAGTCGCATGCTTAGGCAAAGCTGGTAGCATTTTAATCTGCGGCTTAAATAAAGCCTGTGCGAAATGCTTGGTCACTTCTGCCTTAATATGTAGTCACAAATACCATTTAGTTTTATTCTAGTTGATATAATTTTAATGAGGAACGTTGTTGAGTCTGGCTTAAATAACTTTTAGAATCCAGTTTCCTAATGAGAACCGTTATTTGGATTAACTTATATCAAACCAGCTTTACATATTTTATATAATTTAATTAATTTTATATTATATTAGTATACATATATGTATTTTATATGTTTATGTATATGTTAGTATATGTTATATTCTAGGAATGGGCTCTGTGAATATTCTAATCATCGAATACCTCAACTCTTCGAGAATATTAGGGAATCTAGGATTCTAAAATGAATGACATTAGAATTATTTTTTTTAATGTTAAAACTTTGAGTTTTTTTTGGGGGGGGGGGAGGGGGGAAGATAAGAAAATGCATATAAGTTGTCTAGTCCAAACTTAACACCTAAACTCAAGGCCATTAATATAAGTTACTTATCAATGTGAACAAAATTATAATTGAAGGAAAATAAATGTTACGACACAATCGCACAAACTTTTTCATACTGTGTATTATGGCTTCAAAGAAATTTTCAAAAATATGTTTTGAGTTAACTACCTTTAAGTTTGTTTTCTCATAACCCGTCATCTTGTTAATAACAATATTTGTCTTGTCAAACACTGCTAAGACACCCAATTGGAACCAAATTGTTAAGCCATTTATAAAATATCAAAATATCTCAGTTTAAAAAAAATCAATCGTAGATGAGTTTTACATATATTTTTGAACAAAATCATTAAATCTATTTTTGAGATGTTAAGAATTTTTCAAAAATGTATAGTCGGTAAACTACTCTTCAACAAATATTTTCCCAGAAACCAATCGTACACTGCTATTTGTCACGTCAATAAAATCCTAAATATGTATTTTAAACCAATTGTTAGAGCCATTTTCTAAAAATTTTGAAGTCAAACTAAATCACTCGTCAGTAAACTACCCTTAGTTGAAGGACTAGTGTAAAAAAAAGTATAGTTTTTGGGTATAGCCCTATAAAATCTAAATATAACATCAAGTTTGAACAAAATCCATCAAACCGTTTTGAGTTCGTGGCCAGGGACAGACAGACAGATATACAGGGGGACAGTTAGAAATGTAAAATCCACTTTTTTAGTTTCATGTTTACATAAAACATACCGATTCGTCATAATATCTTGAACGAATTTTTTACTAATCACAGTACTTTCTCTTGATAATAGAAAGTAAGAAAGCATACGATTTGGAGAAAGTTGATCACTCAAGCTTATAAAGCTTTCTAAGATTCGGATTCCTTCCTAGTATAATTTAGTTCTTCCTACTATCTTAAACTTGCACGAGTGGTCACCTAGACAAAGGTGTTAGTCTGCTCTTATCTGACTTGCCATTAACGGGCAGGTAAGGTTCAAATCCCAATGGGGTGTATTGAGAATCTTTTCTTTGAATGATCTTCCATTCTTCCTCCTCCCTACAATACAATACTATTCAATTTCACCAACAAAATATATGCTTATTTTATTCTATTTCCTGAATAATATATTGATGACTGACTCTTGTAAAATTTGATTCTATTTTAAAAGAGCTTGACGATTTTGTTCAAAGTTGATATCTTAGAACTATTTACATGATCAATAATAAAGTAACTTATCATTTATTTTTCTAAAATATATTAATTAAAGGCTTTTTTAATGCATAGTTTACTTATGGCTTGAAATCACTTCTGTAGAGGATAAGTACACGTAGGCCTACTTAGGCAGAGGAATGGTAAGTAAACTATTTCTGAACCCATTTCAGTGGCCGCTGGGTCTAACGCGCTACTTTCGCGTTAGACTAGACTGTCGAAGATGGGGAGATCATGGCTCGATCCCAGTCGGATGAATTGAGGGTGGTTTTTCCTAAATGGTTCTCCACTCCCCCCTCTAAGGAAATGTGTGCACTTCCTTTCAATTAAACGTTCCTAATCCTTAACCCACTAGTGTAATTATTACATAGGCGTATAACCCGAACGGGTAGTAAGACGCGTTGCTAAGAAAAAAAACATCTAATCTGGATACAAGCCCCATGCTTCTATATGAGTGCCAATGGTACCGTATAACTGAAGTGTTATAAGACTGCTCTTCTTTAGCGTGAATTGTGTAACTTTCTGTATCCCCCGCTGAGAAGTTTTTTCTTGCGTTTTTCTAAAAGCAATTGTTAGTTTATTTAATGTAAGTAGAGGCAGGCCACTAACCTTTTTGTTCGAAAGGTTTCTGGTATTATTGCACCTACAAACAATGCTAGGTAGCTAGGACTGAGCTGACATTTTTACCACCGCTCGGTCAGTTGGTGAGTTAAAACTACGTGTGATAGTCAACTTGAGAAGGGCTTGGATTACCACCTCATGACTCGCTGCCACTGGTCACATGGTCCTTGTCTCTGGTTCACAAATAATGGGTTGCATGATCAGTACGACTAGTCTGTCAGCTTTATTGTCCTATGTTGAGTTAGTTTTTGAGTATTGTGCTCAGATAATACATATTTAAAAGTGTACGCTAAATAGTCAAATAAAATTTTGATATATGCCTCAACCGTGGTCAAGGTTGCTAAGAGACCTTGGCTTGAGTAACGGTGAGACTGTAAGATTAAAATCGTATTCAAATTTTGTGAAAAATCTAACGACTAAAGTACCAACGCCTTAATACTTAAGTGACAATTTAGGTTGTGTAGCTTGTTGGTTTTTAAAATTTCACATTTAATTATTGCTAGGCTAATGTTATAAAGCCACGTGAATATTGGGTGTTTTTTATTAACATAACGTACTATTGAATTGTATTAATTTTTTTTCTGTCTAACTTTATTATCCAGGAAAAATATCAAATTTTAAATTGTAATGAGAAATTACAAAAATCAAAGTTTTGTTTGGTTTATTGTTCGTATTCAAAATATTTGGTAGGTGGTGTTTATTTGACGAATTAAAACTACATAGGTAACTTTCCACTTATTTATTTGAATTGATCTTACATTTACAGATACGACTTTTCTAACAAACACATGAATTCTCCCATTTTGTAGGCAGATAAAACTTTAAATTAGCAAAGGACAATATTAATATAAAAAAATTAAATGTATAGGAAAATATTTGTGTATTAACGCTGTAACCTATGGATGCAGAAACTTGACACTCAAGCATAGCCTACTTATGGAAACTGAAAGGTGTGCTCCTTGGGAGTATTGTTCATACATTGTGAACTGAACGCATTAGACCGCGTAACCATAAATTCTTTTTGGGGGGGGGGGAATGGAAACTTGTACTGGGTTTACGTAATAAGAATAATCTAAGTTTGGAATTTACATATTCATACTTAATGTATTGTGAGCCTAACGTCTTAATTCGCGTGATCACCTTTGCAGGTAGCTCCAAACAACATAAAATATATAAAATTTGATAAATATAGCCATACTTAAAGAAAAATTAGTTACGCGTTTGTGACTTTAGGTGTTTTTTTAACATTTATATCGCAATCTTGAATCCTTAAACTTCGTAAAATCTGGTGCGAGAAAATGTAAAGCCGATAACTAAAGATAGGTGAAACCTGACACGTGTAATAACGGAAAAGTAAAGGTGCGAGCCTCAGTGAATTTTTTTAAAAGTCATATCACTGTCATTAGCCTATATACTTTTGAATATATAGTATGGATTAGTTTTTTGTCGAAATTTATCATCGTGGAGGAATCTCGACTTAGATTCCAAAACAATTTCACAGGACTGCATATTTTACCTGGTAGCCTGGTCAGTCACTTTTAACTAGATTTATTTAGTTCTTTCTTAGCATCGTGTCATAGTACCAGTTCGGGTTGTACACAAATGTTCGGTGGCCAAATGGTCTAAGGTGCCACTCTCGTTTTAGACTAGACTGCTGATGAAAGGGAGATCGAGGTTCGAATCCCGGTCAGATGTACTGGAAGGTTTTCCAAAATGGTTTCCGACTCAACCTCCACGCAAATGTGGGTACACTTCCTATTAATTAAACCTTCCTTATCCCTAATCAATAGCGTAATTAGTACATATGCGTATAACCTGAAAAGGTAGTGAGATGTGGTTCTAAAATAACGCATATGTACTAATAATGATAATTTGTTACGGATAAAGAAGTCAATTTTGTAGGAAGTGTACCCACATTTACGTGAAGGGGTAGTGAAAAACAACTAAAGGCAAACCTTCCGTACACTTTTCTGGTATTTGAACCCTGACATCCCTGTAATTGGAAGGCTAGTATATTGCGAATAAGCTGCCATAGACTATTTGATCATCAAAGTGGATGTTTGCTGCTATTAATAGGCTACAATAGTTATATCAAACAAAAGACTTCTACAACATTAAGCTTATTCCTCGATTACTTAATCCAAACGCACATCAAAAGTCATGTGGGAAAAGCGTCAGGCTTGTCCAATTTGGTTTTCTGGGGAGGGGAAAGTGCAAGTTCTAAGCCCGGCTAGATGTACTGAGGGTATTTTTTTTTCCCCTATATAGATTTTCTACTCTCCCTCCAAGCAGATCTGGATATATCTCCTCTAAAGTAGGACGATGTGCAAACACACACAGAACTAATCGAGCTTTCAAGTTGAGATACACCAGAAAATATCTAACATTCAAGAGTGACAGTAAAGTTCCTTGGTTGAAAGCTCCAGATTTGAAAGAAAATGACTCAATTGTAGAATATTTCGGTCTTACTCTGACAACAAAAAAAGGTAAATTTTAAGACTAGGTCTCTCTGGTCCTAGGTATTGTCCAAGTAGAGCTTTATGGCCCTGCCCTAAAATAGACCGTTTCGTTTGTTTATTGACGAGTGGGAAGTTATATTGCTCTTCTTTCATTCAACGCGACAGATACAACGGCCTAGTTTTAGTTTCTCTTAAGTCCAGGAAGGACAATGACCCCAAAATTTGTGTTTGTATGTGAGGGTTGGTGGGCTAATATTTCTATAATTCAAAAACCTTACAGTTTCCTTACTAAATAACTAGTGTCCTAATTTTTTTAATTGGTCACTAGTTAGTTGAAATTTATAGTGGGTACTTATTTAAAAAATTGTTTATTAAGTCACATCTTACATAGTGACTTAAGACAGAATACTAATTATATGATCTTCTTCTCCGGTAATCTTAAATGCGGGGTAATAAGGACGTTAAAATTGATAGCAACACAAAAATTACAAATCATTTAAATTACGGGAGTGTCCGTTTGGAGGAGACCATAATCATCCAATTAAATTATATTCTTTAAATTGAAAAAGTGACACCTGGGCACGGGAATCAAACCCAATACCTTTGGATTAGTACGCCAATGCTCTAATCATTGCGCTATCCAGGAATAGTCTTGTGTTCATGGTCATTTCTTCACCCATATTTTAATTCAGGGTCTATGATGGACGTGCATAAATCGTTAATTACATATGAGCGATCAATTAATATGGTGAGTTATCAGATAACACAGCCATCTGTGACAAGGTAGGGCTGATATGATGCCAAATATACAATACTGTATGGATACATGTTAAATTTTTGGCGTGCTAACCCAATGGTCTCGGTTTCAATTCCCGTATCTAGGTGTCATTTTTCTACTTATTTAAACTAACTTTCAAATAGGTTTAGTATTTGTCCAATATTCTGTGAGAAGTTTTTGTTGTTTATAGCCTTATATCTGAGTCCGACATTTTATCTCAGTAGGTAGCGTGTTTGCCTATTGAGTTAAGAGTCTCGGGTTCGATTCATGGCATGGCTAAAAAGTATTATTAGTATTTTGTAGATTTCACTTTTCACAATAATAAATTAACGGCTGGGAGTTGGTTGTTGTGTTTTTTCTAGATTTTTGTTAGTTTATTATTCGTGTTCTGGTATAATTGGTCGGTTTGGAAAGGGCACGTTTAGTTCCTAAAATTATAATAATAAATATCTAAAGCTAACTTGAGGTGTTTAACAGATGTTATTCTATATTATATTGTTTTTAAAGTATATAATATTAAATAGTCCATTTAAAATTAATTTCTACTAACCAGAAATGGTTTGAATCCCTACTTCTTTTTTTTTATTCAAAACCAAACCATCTTAAAAATTAAGAATCTAGATAGTCCAAATCAGAATCTTAGAAAACATGGCAAACGTATTATGTTAACTTACACCCACATGCATAAGATTTGGTTTTCTTAAATTCTAATTTTCTGAATGTTAACTATTGAGAAACCCGCCTCGGTGGCGTAGCTGGCTAACGCGCCAGTCGTGTTGAGTCAGACCACCTAGGACGGGGAGATCGAGGTTCGAATCTCGGTTGGATGAACTGGGGTGGTTTTTCCTAAATGGTTTTCCACTCTCCCTCCACGCAAATGCAGGTTCACTTCCTCTAAATTCAACCTTCCCAATTCATAATCCATTAGAGTAATTAGTACTTAAGCGTATAACCCGAACGGGTAGTAAGACGTGGTGCTAAATAATAAAACTATTGAGAAAAATGATAACCAAATGTTATTATTTTCTGATTAAAGCTTGTTTGTTATAACCTTAATACAGTCAGATACGTTTCAAAACTAGTGGTCTGCTTGTTAAATATTTTCTCCAATTATTTCGGGCAAAACCACGACGTGGTCACTTACCTTACATGACAAGAAGAGATCTAGGGTTTTCGAAAACAACGTTTCTTAATAAGATGTTTACTCCAAAAAGAGATAAAGAGTACTTGGGAGTGAAGGAGGTTACAGACTGATGAGTCATATACCCTGTACTTATCAAAGGACATTGTTAGGATAGATTAGTTTCATCGAATACGTTGGGAAGGACATGTACCGCGAATGGGAGAGTATAGAACCTTGTTCAGAGTTTTGACTGGTAAACACAACCATTGGGAAGACTTAGACTCAGATGGGAAGATAGCATTAGAGTGTACCTAAAAGAGATGGTGTGTAATGAGGTGGACTGGATATAAGTAGCTATAGATAATGGTAGGTGGCGTACTTTTGTAAGCGTGGTAATTAGCTTTCGAGTTCCTAATATCAAAGAGTAAGAAAGTAAGCCACAAGTAGGTACAAATACCTCTAGAACATATTATGATAAAAAATTTGCAAATATTATACTAACATATTTTCTGATCTCTAATCTGATTTTTTTTTCGGGTCCTCAAATATCGATTACCCTAAAAGAGTTCGAGCTATTATAAATGAGCTATGTTCTTACTGTCGACATTGTGCTCGATCCAATAGACAAGTGCTGGGTTGTTTGCATGCAAAAGTTCATTCTTCCCCCGTCCTCTCCTCCTCCTTTCCGTCTCCCCCCCCCCCTATCCTCCAACTATTGTGTGGGACTATCGTCCAGAGTCCTGAACAATATTGGCCCATCCTGTTCTTGCCGTGCCGTGCATTTGACATTGAAATTCCCAGCCAATTGTCGTCACACACACTTCCGGGTCGTCTTAGCGTTAGTGACGTTTCCAACTCCTCAACCCCAGCCCGAGTGTTACCGAGTACTTGGTGAAGTGCGGGTGTTTTGTCCAGTCGCTGGTGGGTCGCGGGTCAACTATGAAAGACACAAGTCAGGTGAGAGAACTACGCCTTGTCCTCAAGACCATCCAGTAAAAGCTGAAAATCATTATTTTTGGGTGTCTCAAATCATTAATTAAATATAAAGATATATTTGAAAATAGATTCAAACTAGATTAACCTATTCCACCCACTATTTTTATAGATAGAAATTGGAGGTATATAACGTGTATTTTCTGAACCGGCTGATTGTATAAGCACATTACTTAATAAACTAACTTTAATTCGGAACAGACGCATCACCCAGTACTCGGTAATTAATTCATCACTGTGAAAGGGGAAAGTCAGATTTCACCATTGATAATTTGTTTGGCCATTCTGGTGATCGAACCCGTGACCCTTAGTTCAGTAGAAAGATAAGTTACCGACTGAGTTAGTGTGTAAATCCTAAATAGCTAAGTACAACGATAGTTTAGTTATGTTATTAGTTCATGAACTGAGCAGCACAAGCACTGCACAATTCATGAACTCAAATATTCTTTGCCCAGTTCGTGAAATGGTCAAGAGGATAGGCCAGTTCACGGAATGACCAGAAATTTGCCCGATTCATAAATTGGGAAATTTGACGATTGGTGTGTGATATAGCCTATCTATATTATTCAAAGTCTTGCTGCATGTTCTCATTACTAAACTTTGTACACAGTCAGAGTATATGATCTATCTTACGCTTTAGTGCTAACAGGCACTATTTATCAGTATCATGAATTATCTTATCTTAGGTCAGTGCCAGCTAACAGCCAATTATAGAAACGTTTATCATTTTTCTCTTATATGAATGATTTACCAATTATTCTAAAGGCCACCATTAGGAAGGATAGCTTATAAAGGGTAGCTTAGAGATAATTTACATTCACTAGCGTTAGACAGAATAATTGAGGGACGTTTGGGGGTTGGTTTCTTCTTTAAAAAACTATCATTATCTTTTATGACCAAAAACGTGTCACTCAATTATATGAATGTTCAGCTTGTTGCGTTATAAAGCTTACTCCACTATAAGGTGTTTACTGAATTATTAAAAGATAATTACAATGATATTACTATTGTAATTATTACCTTTATTTAATTTATTGAATACTTTATTGATTGATTGATTGATTGAAGTGGCTTTACAAATAAAGAAGCTGGACAATCAAAGGAACTTAATATTTCTTCTATTTAAATTAATATATCTCATTACCAAATTTAATAATTAAAAAATGAATAAAAGCTACTAAAATATTTTTTAAGAAGCCTCTATTATAAAAAGAAGAGTAAACGTTAAACGTCCTGTTCTTCGCATGCAAAATATAAAATTATAGAACAAATTACATAAATCAAACCACTTGGTTATGAAAAAACACCCTCGCTAAACCTGACAGTAAATCGAACGCTGATCCATCCATTATCAGCAGGCCAGTCTAACACGAGAGTGACGCCTTATACTGTTCGACCAAGGAAGCGAGGTTCTTCAATGTTAATAGTTATTTAGTCCATTGCTCTAAAAAAAAAAGATTATTTCCATGTCATTCCTACAATACTTATCCACTAAATCATAGCTGTTTATCACCTATGGTCAAGATCATTTAGTATAATATTATTATTATTATTATTATTATTATTATTATTATTATTATTATTATTATTAGTACCACGTCTTGCTACCCGTTTGGGTTGTACGCACTTACGCTAATGTGTAATGGTAGGGTGATTGTGAGATGAAATGGAGGACCTACAGTTTAACGTGGAATCCAAACCACGGTGGAGGTCTGGCATTCCTCACATTCACAAGTTGTAATTAATACACGTCTTGTCAGAGGTGAAGGAAGGGTTTGGCAATCGGCTAAATCTGTGTCGGGACTGAGGATTGAACCCCGGACCCCGAGCACAGAAGTCCGACACCTTGCCCCTAGACAGCCAGGTAACCAAATCATTTAGTCGATGTGCTTATGACAAACAACGACCGACTTGACACGTGGTATGAATGACAAGCTCATTTAATCTGGGCTACCAGTTAAGAAGTGCTCAGGGTATGGTGTGCGATGGGTATCCCCCTCCCCCCCCCCCCCCCCCCACTCTCCTTTCACGTAGATGTGGGTACATTTCCTATAAATTCTACATTCCCAATCCTTATAACATTAACTTAGCTAATATTTGTACAACCCAAACAAGTGGTGAGACGTGATTTAAAAAATATATAAACTCTAAAAGACGTTGGTTTGAGGCCTGGTGAGGTCGAGATGAGAGCGAGGGTATGCGGAGAGTAGTTGCGAACGTGGGTGCATGAAATAAGTTATTATTCTCTCTCAGGGGAAGTGGAGTTTGTGGTTTGAATCCTCGGCGGGCTTAAAAAGGTGGATTTTTCCCTAAACTCTTTCCTACTATCCCTTATGCAAATTTAGATTCACTTGCATTAAATTCTAATTTTCTCACCCAAAGAGTGTAGACATTTTTATATTAAGAATGGGGTATTAAAATGTATTGCATGTAAAAAAAAGGTACTGTCGATCTAAATCAACCGACCGGCTGCCACCGTTATCGATAATAATACCAACATTTAAGGGTAGAGGCTGTCAAGTGGTCAGCACAAAGGACCCTCTGGTCATTAATCTCAGTTTTCTAGACCGGAGCTGCTTTTTTTTTTTAAGTAGCTCATTTGTTTAGCTCCGTTCTAGACCCATTGCTTCACAGACAAATTCTATAAGCGTCTGGGATCAAACCCATGACCTCTGGATTTGTAGCTAGTAGCTCTGATCACTAGACTACAGAGGTAGTCAAAATGGCTTACATTAAACAACTTTTTAATTTATAAAAGATTGTTAGAACGTGTCTATTGTGTGGGATTTGATCGACCGATGTCGAGGGATGCGTTCGATAAATATACCGTGTGTATGTTTGTACATGTGAGCGTGTTTGGCAAATAAACAAATAAACATTACAAGTATCTTTTTAAGGCGTGGAATGAAAAGAAGATGAAGAGAAGGAATCAATGCTCGGTTTCTAATCTATCAAAGTCTTGTTTTCAGTGCTCGTCACGAGTTGAAGGCCCCACACATCGTACTGATGGATTCTGTATGGACCGAAAGTATATCTAGTATGTAGATGTAGATTGGGGGAAGGGGTGCCCACACTGTTGATCTGAGGTATCTTTACTAGCTGATTTTATTTGTTTGGAAGCTAAACCATAAATGCTTATGAAATTAAATTAAATATATCCCTTCAGAAAATTAGATATAATTGAACAATTTAAAATTATCATTAATCTTAAAAGAATAGTTAAATACTTAAGTTTACCGCTATATTTTTCCGGCTTAAGTTGGGTGTTAATACCAACTGGCCTTAAATGTATGTATTAATAAAGTAAGATAGTCGGTTTTGGTGGTCGAATGGACTAAAGGCACAAATGACTGGACTGCCTATGATGTGTAAATCGGGGTTCAAATCCCAGTTCGATTTACTGAGTTTTTCCTCCCTTGAATGGTTTTCCAATTTAACTCCACGCAAATGTGGGTACACTTAATCTAAATTCAACTATACTCATACTAACAAATTAGAGTAGTTAGTAAATTTGCTTTTAGCTTGAAAGGTTAGTAAAAGTTATGAAAAAACCCAATAGTATGAATTTGTTTAACTATGCAATAAAAGGAAGGAGATAGTAACAGGTATTCTATAGGGGCGTATTAACTTATATGGGGTCTTTATTACTATAAATGACCAGATAGGATTCAAACCCTGACCTCCCCAAAGCCATCAAACTAGAATAAATGAGTTTGACTGTTGATCCGCGTGCCCACCAATGTGACTCTAAATTATTATATTGAAATTTTCTAATGTGAAATTTGGGTGGGCAAAGAGGTACCTTGTTTTACTACCCACTCGAGGTATCTACATATTTACACAGCATAATTATTTATTTTTCCCAAAAAGCATTTTTCTTATAAAAACTGTTCCCATGTTCCCTTCTACTTCAACTTAATCCGTGCCGATAACTCCCAGAGACTCTCTTTGGCCATGTTTAGTCACGAATCACATTTTTGGCGGCGGTTATGTCATCCAAACCCTGATTTATATAGTAATCCCATTTTAGACCACCAACAGAGATTGAAAGTCACTAACATTTGGCATTCTAGAAATTTCTTAACTGATTTATTAATCACAAAGTTCATATAAAAAGTTATCACCTTATGAATGACTGACTGTATAATTTATATTTACAACATTAATTAAACGCACTAATAATGTAAATACAATGGTATCAATTTTTGACACCGCCATTGAGGCAACATTAGTTTCCAGTTTTCAAATAACGAGCTTCATATGAAAATCAGACTGTAGCTAGCAATTAAATTCAATTCCTGTGAACGAGACTTATAGTAGGCATCTTATTGAACAATCGATACCAGTGGGTTGTCGTGAACTGTTGCAGAGTAATCAGAGCTCTTTATTTTTTATCACCGCGTCCTCCTACCTGTTCAGGTTAAACTCGTGTATTATAATTATTCTAATGGGTTAAGGATGAGGAAGGAAGCATTTAAGAGTTAATCTATCAACATTTGCGTGGTAGAAGAGTGGAAAACCATTTAGTAAAAAATATCCTTCGTAGAACCGACCGGTATTTGAACCCTGATCTCCTCGTCATCAGCAAGCAAAGCTTGTTAAAACTGTGACTATGATATATGTTCTTCCTAGCCTCCCCAAATTCCCCACTTGACCAATCACACTTAGGTTCTACTTTATGTACTACCGGGAATGTATGATAGTTGATACCTGGCCAACTAATTTTTGTTTTTTATAAACTCGTCTTACCACCCATTTTGGCTGTAACCCTATGCTTAATTACTCTAATGTGTTAGGGATTAGATAGGTTGAATTTAGAGAAAGTGTACTTGTATTTGCGTGGAGGGAGAGTAGAAAACATTTTAGTAAAAATCACCCTCAGTACACCCGACAGGTACTGAACCCTGATCTCCCCGTTATTGGCAATGTAGTCTATTCCGAGAGTGACGGCATAAACCATGTGGCCGCCAAACGGGAGCCAATTAGCATTATTTGAATGATGAGAACAATAAACAGTTTCAATATAAACTAACTCTGCTTACCCTGGTGACACTCCACGCCAATTAATTTGTTGACACCCCTGAAGCTACAAACAACCCTGTTAAAGAGTCTACCAGGCGGTACGATTTCTGCGCCTGACAAGTGGATACGATGCAGTTCCATTTTACAAAGCGACGCGAACCGGTCGGCCTTGACTATTCATAAAAAGGAATCTAGTTTTATTTTGGTTTGTTTTATCTTGCTGCATGTTTTCACGAGTAGGTTCGTTGAACAGTTGTTTGCTATAAATCATTCGCTAAGGATATTCGGAGAGTTTTATTTGTTGTTTAGTTCATTTTGTTTTTAAGCTTTGTACCAATCAAGTTATTCCCCCCTTTACCTCTTAATACCACTGTAATACATTGTAGACGTGTTTATTACTCCAAAATTCCCAAGATCTTTAAATTTTTTTTCTAGCACCATGTTTATGTTATCCGATTCGGCTTATACGCTTATATTCTAACCACGCTAATGATTTTAGGAATTAAGAATGCTATATTCATAGGAAGTGTACCCGCATTTGCATGGAGAGAGAGTGGAAAACCATTTTGGAAAACAACCTTCAATACACCTGACTGAGATTCAAAAGTTTATCTCCTCATCATCGGCAGCCCATTCTACTGAGAGAGTAGCGCGTTAGACCATGCAGCCACTGCAGCGGGTCTTTAAATGTTACCTTAGTCAAGTACCTTGAAAGAAGTATTTTTAAATCTTTGTTTCGGCACATTATTTCGATAAAACTGTAATCGAAATTAATATATATGTACGGGAATAACGCCTTAACTCTGTTGGTGTATTTCTGCTATTATAAAGATACAGGGTGTAATTCACGGTGATGAAAGAAGTCGTAAAAACTCTTAAATTGAGTGTGTCACCTTAAACTCAACCATAAATGATGTGTGTTATAAGGTGAATTTTACAAAAGATTGTATTGACCTTTGGTCAATGTTGGCTACTCTGCTAAAAGTTTGTTTTTTGTATACCTAGTTCTTCCTACCATAATTTTATTATAGCTCTTGTGATATTTGATCAATATATACCCCCCTCCCCCTACTAGAGATTTGTTCGAAAGATGATCCAGCACGGTGGCGCTAACTGACACAGATAAAACCAACAAATCACATAACAGTGTGACCAAACCTTGTCAATATTTTATGATATGCTAAGAGATGAAAGTTGTACACAGTTGCGGCTTGCGTGTGAGGGGTTGAATGGCAGAGGTGGAAATTGTAGAGGAGCCTATTATATTATATACATTAACAGCCGTAATTAGTCAATTTCCTTAAAACCTGAACAGGTAGTAAGACGCGGTGCTTAAAAATTAACAATAGTTACAGTATATTTTACTACTACTACTATACTACTACTACTACTAATAATAATAATAATAATATAATAATAATAATAATAATAATATATAATAATAATAATAATAATAATATAATAATAGTAGAAACCTTTTTAAAACCGAGAATTTTACGGGGAAAAAATTAAGGGAAAAATTTTCTGTCTCACTTCTCTAGAAACGCTTTATATGACATGTGAGCTAGAAAAGTTTCAGAATAGTTGTCACGTGTCTGAGTGAAAGGCGCGCGTGTGCAGGAGGCTGAAATGTACATATGTGTGTGTGTGCGCTTCAGGGCCGCGGCGGCGCGCCTTAAGGACTCTACTTGTTGAGCCAGGATTTATGAGGACGCTTCTCCTCTCCTGGTTTCCTTGTAAGTGGCCGTGTGTATAGCTGTTCTCCGACACACACACACACACACACACACACACACACACACACACACACACACACACACACACACACACACACACACACACACACACACACACCAGCCCCTAACGGGAGAGATGTCCTCGAGTATATTACATAACCTACTTCGCGAAGGATTGGAGAGGGAGGGGGTCTGTATGTGTCTTTCCCGCCCTTTCATGCGGGTGGTCCCGTTTTTACCCACTTACCAAAGGTATTACTATATTTTCGACCCTTCTACCTTCTACGGTTATGATAAAGGTTTGCCCCCGTCGTCTCAGTTCTGCGAGGTTTTATTGAGATATAAGGAGTATCCGGGTTCAATCCCATTGCGCAGAATATTATTGTTCCTAGCACAAGGGCATGCAGAAAGTTACATACTGCAGAACTGCATAGTTTGAGTGCATCCTCAAACAAATTAAAGACGATCAAATCGCGCAGACTTAGGTGGGGTGGTCATGTGGCACGTAGGAGTGATCACAGGCGTGTACTCAATATTTCACTAGGGAATCCTGAGGAAACAGGACCTCTTGGTATGCCTGGACGTCGTCGGGAGGATGTTAAAATGGATTCGGAGGAGTTCCTGGATGTCAGGTTAAGGATTGGATGGTGGTGTATCAGGATAGGTTAGTTATAAAGGGTGTTAAATGGGTGTAGTGGTGGGGGCTGGACTGAGTCATAGGTTAGCACAACCCAGTTCGTTTAGAAAGTTTAGAAAGTATATGTGATAAAGATGTCCTAAGTGCCGGTGACACAAGTTTGATGAATGAGGGTAGGAAAAATCACGTTATTCTTAAAAGTGGTATCCACTCATGTTCATAATTGATAGTTGGGACCATCTTTCTTAAATGGTATACTCATTTTTATATTCGGTAAAATAAACTCTTAATTTTATATATCATTCTATTCTATTTGTATGTTTACCTTATAATTTTTTTAATCAATGACTTTTTTGGTCAAACTTTTACAGGAACAAACTTTTCTATGTGATTGTTTGATCCCCCTATTTGCCATTATTTTACCGTGGTGACAAAAATGCAATTTTAGTATAATTTTACTCTAAAAATATAATTTAACTCTATTATGCCTAGTATCTACTTATGCCAATGCTAGTTTTTTGAACACCTTGTCTTGTAATAATTACGCTAACGTGTCAGGGACGAGGAAGTTTGAATTTAAAGGAAGTGTATCCACATTTTCATGGAGAAAGCGTGGAAGACCATTCAGGGAAAACCACCCTTAATACACCCGACTGGGATTCAAACCCTGATATCCCCACCTTGCCTATTGCGAGAGAGATGCCTTAGACCATGTGACCATTGAAGTAGGTATCAATGTTAGTGTATGATACTTTAAGTACCGTTTCAGTCAATATTACTATCACTATTTTGAGTATATTATGTTCTGTCTTTCGACATGTTTGTTGTCTTGTCCGAATTAAGTCCTCCAGCATATCATATTAGCAGCTTATTTTTTTATGTAACGAAACTTAATCTTACTTCATTGTTTAGTGTTATCAATCACAACATTTTTGGTCTTTTGGCCCCCTTCTTTCGTCCCCTTTGTCTTATTTGACATCACTCGATAAGCTGCTTAGTCTCATAATGTGTCTCATTCAGTTGTTCTTTATTTTTAGAATCGCCTTAGGAATGGTTCTAATTTCACTGACTTTTCTTAGAACGTCTTCGTTAGTCACCTGATCTCCCCATTTTTATCCTCTTTCTTCTCCTTCAGCACCACAGCTAAAAGATTTCCAAATATTACCCAGTCTCCCTTTTTCTTAGGATTCATGTTTCAGCTCCCATACAAAGTGATGCTTCATACGTCAGATTCTGTTTCATCTCCAGACTCAGTTGGTAGCATCCTCTTCTTGGTGAAAACAGCCTTGACCATTAATATTGTTATGCCTTGATATACACCGTCATAATACAAATAAAACTTTCGAAAATATTTTTGAAATAATTTAAAATTTTGAATTAAAAATACTTCTACTAATTTTGAACTAATCGGTGATATCTGCATTAATAATCGTCGCTTCAGCACTTTTAACTCGGAAAGCTTCTTATAAATTAAATGTATACGTTCTAAAAATGTGTCTGGAAATTCATTAAAGCTTTGGATGTACATTAACCAAAGATCCCATGTTTAATTTTGAATCCCTTTTCGGAAACGATTTTAAATTAAATCATAATTACATAGCTTAATATTTTGCTCCACTAGCTTCAATTTTATTTTTTCAAAGAGAGTCCAAAATCTCCAAATTCCAAAAGTGACTCTTTCAACGTCATTTAAAATAAACTACATCACACCAAATAATATTATACCAATACTCTTGGAGTTAGGCAAACTATTCAAATGGTTGAAAATTGCAACAGTAAAATTTAAGTATTTGAAGACTGATCAAATAAATTTTAAAAACCTTTACGTTTCTTATTTTTTAGGATTGACGTTATTTTTACCAGAACAGTTGAGTTAGTGGCTATTAAAGGTTTAAATATTATGGGTGATTCTGGTTGATTATTCTGTCATAATAATTAAGGTTCTTTTCAAATAGGGCTTATATGGTTAAACACTACAAATATAAACATAATCACAAAAAAAAGTTTTGATATTATTATTTATCTAGGTGCAGTTTAGACCATTTTACTTGATATTAGAGACTCATACGATCCTATTTCTAGGACAAGCCTCAATATTACCTAGAACGTTAATTTGACCTAAAGGAAAAAAGAACAACTTAGTTTCACAGAGAAACATCTTTGATCATATTCAAGAAATGATCCTCTAACCTTAAGATCAGGAGACAGATGTGCGATTGACCGATTTATAAAATGTAAATGTAATTCGTATTCAAAGTGATTTAGAGATGTGTACTAAGTATATTTTTAATTTATTAAGCCATAGCATTAATATAAATGTAATCTACACCACGAGATAAGTTTTTACCAATTGAAAATAATTTTGAAAAAAATGTATTCTTGTGTAATCTTGGTTTTAAAAAACTGTATTATAATTATCATTATTTTAATATTCTTAGGAAATCTAGTTTCCTTTGATTAAAATACTTAATAAATATAGTTATTGATTCAATTTTCTTAAGGAATTGATCATCATTTGTAGGCATGATACCATGGCAAACTAACCAGGGAGGCTGGGGCTAGCTACTCTACTACAGACACAAATTGAACGTACCACCATCCAGTCAACTGATGTCTCATTTATTTCATCTAACTTCATCTTCTTCCTTTATAAAAGTTTGTCACTTTTGGCTGGAACATTTGATATCTAGATAGAAGGGCCTACTTAAATAAATACTACTCAACAAGACCCACTTCAGTGCCCGAATGGTCTAAGGTGTCACACTTGTGTTAGACTAGAATGATGAGTACTGGGAGATTGGGGATAGAATCCCAGTCGGGTTTAGACTACTGACGGTGTTCTTTCTTAAATGGTTTCACACTCTCCTTCCACGCAAATAGTGTAGATCACCTATAACATGCTTCCTTCTTCATCCCTATTCCATATAGAAGTTACATATCGTATAGCCCGAAGAGGTAGTAAGACGGGGTGATAAAAATAACTAAAGATTTTACATATGCCATAGAAACGAAATATGACTTTGATTATATTTTACAAACTTGGGTGCAAATTTAATAACAGTCTACTTTTATGCCTACAGAATTTTACTAATTTTATTAAAAATAATTTACCTACCTATAACATCAGTATACCAAATTAAAACTTAGAGTGGCCTCAGTTTTAAAAAAAATGATGAATATAGAAGTTAAATTATATTATAAATATTTATTAAGTATTTTATTTTCACCATACAAAAACTCTTATTTAAAAATATTAATATTATAGCTTTTATACTCCATCAATCAAAGCAAGTATTAATATCTTGTTTTTATCGTAGTATTATACTTAGTTATATTACGTATATAGTACCATAATCTTATTTTATTCCTCCAATTCTCATTATTACTAATTTTACCTCAATTCTAGTCATCTCTGATCAAGTCTGACCTCTGGTGGCAAAAGTGTTGAACTAAGTATATAAAATCCATGATGCAACGTGATTGGTGGAAAGAAAATATACGTTAGAAAGAGAGAGAGAAAAAATACATTTGGTAGTAGGGGCTAGTAAAGAGTGGGAGAAAAATAAAGAAAAAAGTACAAGTGGTTTTATTCTCATGGGGAGAAAGGAGGTGAACCTATGTAGGGGAAGTAGGGGTACGTTGTACCCCATTTCTCACATGTCGTTTTTCCTACACAGTCTATCCATCAGGCCAGTTTGCGGCTTTCTTTTAAAACTTATAAAAAAAATATTTGAAAAATGAGCAGTAAAATATAGGGGGTGATAGGGAGGTGAAGGGAATGTCCACGAGTGAAAAATGTACGACTTATTTAGACAGGAAACATTCTTAATCCGAAATGACACACGGGTGAGATTTCCCCAAACAAAGCCATCCCAATATCAACCTTACGGCGCAATTGAATTAAGCGAGGGAAACTTTTGATGGGTAGGTACGCTACAAATACATTTTTGAGTTTAATATAAAAATATGACGTATGCATAGATAATAGTTTTTCATAGGGTCGTGGGTAGAGGGGGGGGGATTGACATGCTGAATAATGTGCAAAATACAGTAGGGTCGATGGAGAAATATGAAAGGGGGATTCTCTAACGGATTGCGTTTGTCTTTAAACTGAAGCGATTCTCAGTTGTTTTCAGAGTGAGTGGTTATGGTAGGGTGAAAGCTTGTTGGTCCATGAATCAAACATGTTTCCAAAAGGGAAGCCGCTGTTTTCTTGAAGTTCTTTTGTTATGTAGACAAAGGGAAATGATAACTAATTCTTCTTCTAACTGCAGTGTTGAAATACTCATATGTAATAACTGTGGCACTGCGATTAATTATTGTATTTGTTTTTCTTGTCTGAAAACATACTCGTGAGAAATAATTTATGTTTATGATAAAATAAATAGGGTTAACAAACCCTATTTATTTGAAAAAATAAGTTTGTTTAAAATCTAAAAATTACTTAAATAAATATATTGTTTCTCTTAAAATAAAATATTTGCCAAAAAAATATACACAATGTCATTCTACTATTTAGGCCCTACACTCTCTTTAAGTTAAGAATTTATTCTAAATTGAACTTGATAAACATTCATTTAACGATCTCTTTTCCAGTTTAATATGTTTCGCAATTTTTAAATCAATAAAATATTTCTAATATAAATTACTTACTGTAGAAAACAGCTTGATATCTTTTACAACATTTTATTGCTAATCTATACGGAAATTCGTAGTTAATTTAAATGGATTAGTAAAATATCCAAAATGTGATAAATGCAGCGATAATCTTAATTAATTAACAATTAAAATTCCAACTATATTCAGCAATTTAAAATTAAACTATCCTAAGATTATCTAGCTCACATTAACCATAGTTTATGTGTTAAGAAGCTTACACACGTGTGTCTCTTTCTAGTTTTTATTTGATTAATATGCTCGCTGTAAACTAAAAATATTAACCAAACATATTTTCAGGTATAAACCTCAAAAATTAAAGTCTTCGTGTATATAGAGTTAATTATACTCTTATGTGTAAAATATAGGCCTAAACTTCGTTAACTAACATTTTTGTTAAAAAAATTTTTTTTTAATATTTAAAACTACTTTTTGACCGTTGATATATTATCTATTTCAAAATATATGAGTTTGGTGGTAAAAGTTTGAGGTCTTAGATTTCAATCTGTATTCTTGTTATACCGAATCAAGATAATAGTTGTTATATTTTCTCTATAGCCAATAGATCGTAATTAATTTTATTCAAAGCTATAATTCTAAAAAAAAGTAGTGGATGAGTCAAAAAATTAAACTCATAATGTTTCACCCATTTATTTTTATAATTTTATCGATAATTTGTACATGCAATTATAATGTATGTTAGTAAATTATAAGGTTTTTTAGCACCACATCTTACAACCTGTTCAGGCTATATGCATAGTGTGTACTAACTAGCCTTCTCTAATGAGTTCGGGATGAGGAAGTTTGAATTTGAGCGGAAGTTTATCCTGATTTGCGTGGAGGAAGAGTGTAACACCATTCAGGAAAACCCACCCTCAGTTTACCCGACTAGGATTCAAACCTCAATCTCCCTGTCATCGGCAGTCTAGTTTAACGTGATAGTGACGCCTTAGGCCATGCGGCCACCAAGGCAGATGATTATAAGGCTATTTTACGAAATAAGTTGGCATCGACAGCCACGTGGTTTAAACATCCAGCTCGTCAAGTTTGGTTTGTCAGTGACTGTGAGGTCTGGGCTTGGAATCTCGTCTGAATATTGTGAAAGTGTTTTTAACGGTCCCCCCCCTCCCTTCACGTTAGTCAATGCACATTTCATCTAGATTATATCCTTATCATTTATATAATACCTAGTGTTAATTAAATACATATAGTTCAGCGAGTGTTAATACGCAGCTAAAAAAAACTAAAACAATTGTGTAGGTCTTTTATAATTTCTGAACGAGTTCTTGTGTATAGTAAACCACAAATGATATTTAAATTACCTACTTTTACACCAATATTGAACTAAAATCTTAGGGCCAGTTTCATAGTCAGATTTAGTACGCCTAAAATGCGAGTCGATATTAAATACAGGACGACACCTACCTAGACCAAAATAGAATGGGCCAGTTTCGCATATGAAACTGGCCCATTCCATTCAATACAATCTAAACTCCCCGAATGTGTGCAGGGTGTAAGTTCTTATATTTTTTTATTTATTTGAGATATTTAACTTTCACATTCTGAACCGACAGATTATATCAGCACACTACTTCAGTCAAATTCATATTCATAACTGTGAAAGGGGAAACCCTTAGGTCACCAATGATCAATGTTTCAGCCATGTCAGGAATCGAACTTTGGACCCTTAACTCAATAGACATACACGCTACCAACTGAGCTAAGGAGTCGGACAAGTTCAAATAAACATGTGTCTCATTTTACCTTATGGTCATGTTTATACTCTAGTAATGTGGAGCTGCACTAAATAAATGGTTCAACACTTTGGCTCAGTCGGTTGTGTGTCTGTATATTGAGCCAAAAATCCCGGGTTTTATTCATGACATGGCCGAAAAAAAAATTATCATGCGGGAAATGTGGGTTTCCCCTTCGACATTGATCAATTAACGACCGGGGCCTGGATGCTGTGTCTTCTCTAGATTTAAGTTAGTTTTTAAGTCATGTGGTGATATAATCAGTCGGTTCAGAAAGTGCTCTTTAAATACAAAAAAAAAAAAATTAAATATAGGAAGTTCAGCCTGAATGCAAGTATGCAGTCGACATGGCTTAGAATACTGCACTCTTTTTTTTTAAAAAGTGTTTTTTGGATTAATTTGCAGCCTTCTTGTGAACGTTAACGACGATGAAAATAGGTGTTGAATAAACAAATTGGTTTCAAGTGGACACACAAATAGAACTTTAATGATTTAATTCTGGGAGCACGCAGGCCAGCCATTTAGCCCTGCTCGGCGTATCCATGTGTTATGAAACCGTTTGTTCAAGAAATTTCTGGATAATCGGATAAGATGTGATGGTAAGGTATACAGACAGTTTAGTGGACTTACATGGCTGTAACTCTAAAAATAGATCAAATAGGAAACATGTTTGTTCATATGCACATTTTTCATTGTTTTTGTGTCTTCCGTCCACCCCCGAGGTGGGTATCACCTGTTACGATAAACTTGTGTATATAAAATTGTTGTTCAATTTCTATCGTATGAATGCACGGGAAGATTCGCCTCTAGGTCTACAAGGTGATAACCGCGGGGGTATGAATTAACCACGCTTACGACCCGTGGCCGGAGCTGTTACGATGGTGGCTGGAGCCTCCTCCATAATGCAGGGCTCTTGACAAATTCTTGGCCTCTCCTCACATTCGCCGGATAATATCTTTCAGCTCTTGGGGCTTTGTCTCTGGAGTAGCGTTTGTAACGTTGTGGTTGAATGTTTTAGGGCCACTTGCCTCAGCTGTCATTTAAACTATTTAGATTTTAGACTTATAGCGTGCGAGATTGTTTTCTAAGCACATGGCGTTCAATTATGTCCTGATTTATTTTTGCACTATATTTTATCTAGCACCTCGTATTAATACTAATCTTTCGGGTTATACGCCTATGTGATAATTACAGTAATATGTTAGGGATGAGGAAGGGTGAATTTACAGGGAGTGTACCCAATTTTGTTTGGAGGGAGAGAGTAAAACCATTTAGAAAAAACCACCCTCAGTAAACCCGACCGACACTTGAACCCCGATCTCTTTGTCATTAGCAATATAATCTATTGCGAGAGTGAGGCCTTAGAACATGTGGCCACGAAGCGTTGTTGTTCTGTTTTAGAATACTAGCCTTGATATAGCCTATGATTATAATTAATCAAGAGAAAAAAAGTATGTGTTTATTACAATCACCAAATGATTCTGAGAAGTAACAATTTTTATAACAATTCAGAAGTATTGCTTAAATAAGTTTCCTAAAAATATTATAGTAAAATTTGCTATTGATAGTACAGAAGATAGTAAGACCAGTAGATGTAAAAACACGAAGCCATTTTGTTCTCCGTCCCTCTTATACAGTTTATACAATTTATTAATAAAATAAAATAGTGATACTACATTATTATCACATGCATCGGTGGTTGCATGCTCTAAAACACGTCACTATCGTGTTAGACTGGAATGCCGAAGATGGGGAGATCAGCTTTCAAATATTGGTCAGGTGTAGGCTACTTAGGGGGGTTCGCCTATATGGTTTATCTCAAAAATGAAATTGTATGAATGTAAAATTTTGGTAAAAGTTGTGTGAAATAACAAGATTTTTACTTTTTTATCTAGAGAGAAAATATTGTAATCGTGGTAATTTTTTACTTAGACATAATGATTAATCGATGTTTTATGTGCTCCTGAACCCAAAATAGTTTGTTTTTTTACGATGACATCTGTCTATATCTCTGCCATAGCCGAAACCATTTTTATGATTTGACTTAAATTTGGTTTCTTGTGTTTTCACAAGGTTTTCCCGGGAGATTTTGGAATTAGATATATAACTCTAAAACTAAGGGCAGTTTCCATGGGGGCCAAGATAGAAAAAATCAATTGTATCGATATAGTCTCTAGAAATTTTAATTAATCTTGTATACAGACCCTGTTTGGCAACCAAAACAAAGGGGCAATTCTCATTTTATCATTAAAAGTACTTTGAGGATACACTTCACATTAGCAAAAATTTCCAATTTTGATCATATTTCTGCAAATATTTCAGATACGAAATAACTTATTGTAACAAAGTTGTAGTAGGGTCTACTATTAAAAACAAAAATATTAAAAAATATGAATGTAGTTTTATAAAATCAGTAGTTTCTGAATTTTTGACAAATATATTTTTTAAATTGATGTTTGTGAAATCGGGAGTTGATTTTAATGTTCTTTGATGAACCGAAATGTTCCTCTTGTCTCAATATGTTTCTATAACAGTGTATATTATTTCATTTATGCTCTTTTGGCGGAATGTTTATGCAACAATGTATATGTTTTCGTTTCACATATCATTCGGTTTTTGAGTAACTATATCCATTCTTGGGTAAAGTAGTGAGAAAGTGCACCGTGCCATTTATTTTTAACTTAACTTTTTTTTTCACACGATTCAAATAATATTTTTTACTATTTTAACTGCTTATTTCATATGTTAGCATCCCAAATAAATCTACTCTAACTTTTTATACGTGCAACTGAAATTTATTTATATTTAAAATCAAGGATTCACAAAATTGTTCCTTAAAATAAAAAAGATTTGAACACCTTGGAACATGAAATGGTGTAGCTGGAGGTGGAGATTATAAATCAAAAATGAATACATTTCTGGTAGATGTATCTCTGTGTGTCAGGTTTTGGTTGAGATCCACACAAATTTTCAATTATTTTTAATGGACCACGTTTCACTACCCATCCGGGCTATGTAATGGTGTGAGGGTGAGGGTGAGGGTGAGGGTGATAAGAGCTTTAGAGGAAATGTGCCCACATTTTAATGGGAGGATAGTGTTAATCTACTTTAGTAAAACTACCCTCAGTAAATCTATCTGGGATTAAAATAACAACCTCTCATCCACTGGCAAACCAGAGAAAATAAGCTTGATATTTATTTTGTGTTCTTACCTACGCTTTAAAAAATATTAAATAACATTAGAGGGGGGAGTAAAGTGCATCGCTCATAATTCTGTGACATGGGTGTCGTGGGCGGTTTCTAGAATAATAAGAGTGTTTTTTAAAATGCACCTGTACTGTGCTATCATCAGGGTTCAAACTTAGATGGTCTAGAAATGATTAAAACAACGACCTATACAATATAAATATGATTTCAAATTTACAACAAGAAAAAATTTCCTAAAAATATAATCAAAAACTTGTAATGAATGTGCACGATTAAATCAAACACTCACTTTACAAAGAGAAATTTTAAAAAATAAGTGCCTTTAACAACGAAACTTTGGCATTCTGCTAAAATTAATTTAACATGGATTTACAAATATCTGCTTCAGAAGTAATAGCTGCCCCTTCCAATGCAACCCTCTGAGGCTTATTTGCTGTGTTTCACGAGGAATGTCTATTTTACAGCTAGACAAGCAAAGGAGGATACAAAGTTCAATGCTTATATTATCTTCTCACTACGACTTTGTGTGATTAAAAATATTTGAGTAGGCCTATTTATCCATCTATTAAATATCGATGGTATTTAAAAACATTTACTTATTAAAAATGCCTAACAATGACCTAAAAAAGATCCAAAACCAAGAAAATAGGACCTAAAATCCCAAATAACAAAAAATGACATATAAAAAACGTTTCCACAACTAAAGAATCATGGAGCAAATGCATGTACACATGAGCATTGTCTGTAATATACCAAAAATAAACGATGACATATCATCAAAATCAGAGCTCTGATTATAACCACTAAACCAATCATAATAAGGTTCTGCTCTTCATAGCTTCGATACAAATGTGTTTTTTGTTGATACCTGGCCAATAAGCGCTGCATTAAGTGACAACAACTCACAGACGAAGTTTAAGCCATCAGCGGTAGAAATAAACCATAACTTTTTTCATACTACACCTAGCTCTTGCATAGACCATATAAATTGAATAATGGAGTATGTAAGCGTTAGGTGCAGCAAGAAGACAGGTATGGTTTATTTTTACCGCGCTGTATTCGTCATACCCTGGCAACACTTCATTACTAGAAATGGTTGACAAAATATTTAAAACCATGATTGTTATTTTATTAGCAACACGTTTTACTACCCGTTTGGTTTCTACGCTTACGTAAGTTACTAACTAAGCTAATGGTTTAATGGATTGATAAGGTTATATCTAGGTGAAGTGTTCCCGCATTTGCATGTAGTAAGAATGGGGAAAAAACATTTTGGAAAACTAACTCCAGCGCACCAGACCAAGATTCAAACCTCAATCTCCCTGTCATCGTCAGTCTAGTCTACTGCGAGAGTAGCGCGTTAGACCACGCGTCCACCGAAGCAGGTGTAATTAATCTTAGTAAAAAAATGTATTAGTGAAGTTAAACTATTCCCAGAGTCTCGAAATCTATCTCAAATAAATAACCGATGCTATCCTATACTCAACAACACCGCACAGTTCATTTTAATATCGCCCATTTTTTATTTGGACTATATACTTCATCCTAAGCTTGGGGGCCGAATCAGTTGAAGCCCAAAAATATATAATTTTGCTAGCTCTCTTTAACTGACACCTAATTTCCATGACATTAAGTTTTGATCTTATTATAACTTTTAGGTTGCGTGAGCATCGCAGCGTGGATGATAATGATGATGATGAGAAACAGAAGTAATTTGATAAAGAAAAGTTTGAAAAAAAAAAAGGAAAAAGGGGGAAGAAATGAAGAAGACGAAGCGAGCTTTAAGAAGGTTGATGGTTGGTGGTTGGGTGATGGTTGGTAAAAAGGGTGGGTAAGGGGGGTTGGAGAGGGGGGTACGTAAAAGACGAAAGCAATCCATCATTTCGGTGCCCGGGAAGAAAATTTATATAGTCTGTGAGACCCACCCTTTTCGAGCGCAACGTTTGATGCCTTCTTAATTAACCTACAAAAAAAACTTTCCTGTTTTTCTCTTTCTCTGTCTCTCAATCTATGCCTGTCTCTTCTGTTACTTCAATCTTTCTTTTGTTTTCCATTGGGAGCTGTATTCACAAAGATTCGTACTGTTCCTTTAATTGGAATCAAAATAAAGTTATCTGAGCTGATTTTGTTTTATTAATGAGTCTAGTGATCCCTAATCAGATAAAGTAGTGTAAATTTGTTCATCCTTACACTAAACATTTTCTTCGTTCTTATATATTTTGATATTAGGCAAGATCAACACCTGTAGGGTTATTACTACCTTACCTTTCTCTTATAAGAAATGCATCACCTGCTTTTGCACCGCATGAAAAATTAAACTAAAGTCACTCAAAGATAGTAGGAAATCATCTAAGTTGAAAAAAAGCCTTAGATCTCTTGATATTATCCAAAGCCAATCATTGATAAATGTTCTTAAACTATAATATTAATGATTTACTTTATATATGAGTTGAAGTCTACTATTATTAACTAATTTAAGTATTAGTTATTTAACTATCTCGAAATACATAAATTTAAACTCAAAATAAAGTTAAATCCAAAAAAGTCAAATCACCTCTTAGCGATTTTTTTTTTTTTTTTTTTTAGATTCAAGGATTAAGTTTTAGTCCTCACCAAGAATCAAACATATTCTACCGATTGAACTTAAGTGTTGGTCTGCATGTAAATGCTGTCTCCCTCTATTCACTATCTCAATTGAAACGCATATATCCCTAAGAATATGATATTTAGTTGTGGCTATAACCATAATTAACACCTATAATAGCGTGTATATTTTTTCATTATGAATTCATTACTCACTCTCATACAGTGTCATTGTTCTATTGGTAGCATAAAGCCCTCAAGAATCGATGGTGGCTGCGTTATCTGATAGCTCGCGATATTAAATGGTCGTTCATATGTAACTGCTGATATCTGAGCGTTCATCCCAAACTATTCCATAAAATATGAGTGAAGAATGACCCTGAGCATGGGGACGACTCCATAATAGCTTAGTGGTAAGAGCATTGGCGTACTAAGCCAAATATCTTGGTTTGAATCCCGTGTCCAGGTGTCATTTTTCAATTTAAAGATTATGATTGATACCTCACTAAGCCATCGTAAACTTGATTGTTTCGTGGATGGATACAATTTGCCAGTACAGTATCAACTATAATCGTATTTTAGCCTCGAGCTCTATCATACAGGTTTGGTGGTACTTGGTTCAATAACATTTGCAAGTGCTTGAGATAATTTACTATTTATTTGTGTAATTGTTCGTTCTTCTATGGGGACGGAGTGACTTATGGCACTGGGATTTAGGGTGTAGCATTAAATATTATGCCAGTTTGTAAGTTGAATGATGTGTTAATCCTATGAATAGAAACTTAGCTAGGGGTGGTAGGATAGTCTTAGGCTTTGGAGTTGTTTTCTTAAATTTGTATTGCCTTTAACAACAAGGTTATAAATGTATTGATTTAAGAATTCGTAATGGTAAGAAAGTACACCACATAAGTATGTAATGGGGGTACACAAATCATCATGATCAATCAAATTAAGAAAACCACCCCCAATTCTACCCAATGAAACTCAAAACCCTTCTATTCACCGTCTAGTCTATTCTAAACCTAATGCCTTAAACCGTTTTAGTTGTTGCAATTTATCATCTTTTCGTGGGTGGTTGAGATTCAAATCTCATATAGATTCACTGGGAATATATTTTGTTGGGATTTTGCACTTACCCAAACGATAATGAAGCTACCTTTTCCTCTTGAACTACCTACCTCATCATTAACACTTTGAGTAAGTTATTAGAAATAATTAGTATACAAATTTAAACGCCAATGTTTTATTGTGCATCCTTATTAGTGGCCTACTTCTTCGCTATCTATATCTAGAAGAAATTAACGTATTATATTTTTAAAGTTGAAAAAAATCACACCTGGACACGGCAATCGAACCAGGACCTTTGGCTTAGTAAGCCAATGCTCTGACCACTGAGCTATCCAGGAATCGATCCATACTCAGGGTAGTTCTTCACCCATATTTTAAGTCAAAATCTGTGATGAACATGTAGAAATATTCAGATACATATGAGCGACCAATCATAATCGTGAGACATCAGATAATGCAGCCACCTTCAACTCTGGAGGCTTTACGTTGCCAAATGTACAATGACAACTGTACAAATGAGTTTATCATTAATCTATAAATCTATCTATAAATTAGACCTGAACATGGAAATTAAACCCGGGACCTTTTGCTTAGTATGATAGTGCTGTAATCGTTGAGCTATCTATTAACGTATTGTAATTTCCATAAGTAATTAAAGTCAAAACATAGCGTGTAAATTACAATACTTTTAAAGGCACACATGTTATAGTCTCGCGGTGGACGACGTGTATGAATGTGTTAAGCGCGCCTCTGTTTAAAAAGGTACCGCCTCCATGTGAAGTGTACTTTGCCTGACGTTATTAACCGAAGGACAGAGATGAGCACATGTACAAAGTCCCCCTTCCCCCTTCTCAAGCCCCCCCTGTAGCATGTAATTTAATATGCCATACCTGTCTTCCCCTCCGCCTCTCTCCACCCCCTATTCTACACAGTAACAGTTTTCAGTTTGAGTCTCGCTTTTCTCTCAAACTCCTTCCTTCGTTATCATCACTGTCTGCACGACGTCCCTTGCATTAGGAATTAGGTTTCGGTTCAACAGAAAATAAAGAGGTATTGATCGAAGAAAGTTTGGTAAAGAGGGTATTTTTATTTTATTTTAATAATAAGGGTGCTTATTAATTACTTATCCTAACTTAATTCGAGGTATTTATCGGAGAAAGTTTGGTAAAGATAATATTTTTATTTTATTTTAATGATAAAGATGTTTATTAACTAATTTTTCTAACGTAATTCTACGACAAACACAAACATGCAAACCTTCAGACAACAAATTTCCCACTTGGAAGAATAAGAATTACATTAATTTCACTTTTCGGTCTGACATGTTTAAAATACAGGACTTTTAAACAATAAATATGCTTACCAATGACTTGACTACGGTGTCAAACATGTTGACTAAATTATTTATTTAAAAATTTAATCAAAACTTATTTTTAATCAAATTTTCACTAAATGTTAATCAAATAGATTAAAATTGATCAATAAAGCAAGTCGCTAAGAGCAGTTACAAATTCTTAAATATTGAATTTATCCAAATAATTTAGTGAAATATAAGGTCATCATAAAATTATAAAATGACATTTAAGTAAAAATATTATTGATGGGTTTATATTAAACTTTGCGATTTCCAAATAGGCCTATACTTTACCACCAGTTGGTTATAGGTCATGTACTGATTAAATAATTTCAGATCAGAAAGTAAATTAAATGGAAGGATAAGCACATCACTTTCGTTAAATGAACTTTTAATAACTATAGTGAGATGAATAACTACTTCCATGAGTCCTTATACGTTATCATGTCGGCTATCACAACTGTTTTATATGAGCCTCAGGATTCCTAAGCACACATAGAGCTGGAAATTGAATAATTTTCTTAAGAAGAAAAAAAAATCAAACGCTTTAAAGTGTTCAACAAACTACATTCCAATAATTCCTTAGGAAACTCTAGACATATTATTTCACTGGCCAGTACAGTAAGAAAAATTTACCCTCACACCTTAGCTATACTCGCACCAAAGCTATCCTTCCACCAAAGCTATTCTCAAATCGGACATTTCCTCCCACCAAAGATTATTCTATACTTCTACAAAAGCTATTCTCACACTAAAGCTAATATAACATCAAAACTATCTTCCCACCAAAATTATTCTCAAGCCAAATCTTTTCTCTAACCAAATCCATCCTTAGATTAAAGCTATCCCACAACAAAGTTATCTTCACAATGGAATAATGCACCTTGAAGAGCTTTTTTCTTTACAACAAAGGTAACCTTTTATAAGGCTGTCTTAAAATAAAGTTATTTTCACGTCGAAGCCATCGGCACATAAAACTAACTGACTCACAAAATCACATCCAAATGAAACGTGATTCCAACCGGTGCGTTTGCCTTATAATGTTACCACGTGTCATGGTGGTTTACCAGGCGGAGATGAGAGGCCATAATGATTATACAGATGGGATGCTCGAATTCTCGAATTCCCCGAATCATATGGTATTCGATAGATTAGATATTTAAAAAATCTCAAAATAGTATCTCAAATAAATAAGAATTCTAACGAAGAAGAAGAAATCTAACGAAGACCTTAACAACAATAACCATATTCAGCAATTGGTAAAAGAAATATAATTGGGAAAGTAACAAAATCTCAAAAAGGGTCAATGTATTAGTATAAATATTTTTCTATAAATGTGTTATTGTTTATTACGTAATATACATAATCAACAACAACAAATATTGATTTTTTATTTCAATTTTAAATAAGTTCACTTTAACTAAAATTGTACATGAGTTCGAGATAGCAAAGAACATTTAAGATTTGGATTCGAAAAATATAGGATTCAACCCGTCGCTAGTAATGACTGATAAATTATAACTTAATGCAAACTATATTGCTAATAATCTTGTATTCATTACATGTAACTATAGTAATTATATGAAGGTTTAACAAATCACATAAAAGAGAAGAACAAAATGCTATTTTGACACTGTGAAGCCTTTTTACTATAATATGCATATGCAGTCTGAGCTGTTATGACATTTGGAGTTACACCACATAGGTTTATTAGCTCGTTAACACTTGCATCGGCTTGTTGAAGAACATTTTCTTGTGCAGCACTATCTCTAAAATCCTTGGCCTCCAGTTAAAGATTGACTCGATTATGCTGCTCTTACTGATTTTTTTAACCTGTTTTTATCAGTTATTTTCTGTCTAGTAGCCTACATTTTTTAACCTATTTGATATATTATCACGGTAACAATTAGTTTTTAGTAACTTCCTCTGTAAAGGGATGTGGTGGTCCGGTCCACATCCGGTCCCCGCAGGTACTTCCCCACCCAGAGGATGACTCTCTATCCCCAGTGGTTAGGTTATGCTAGGTTAAGTTGGGATTGTGCTGTGTCATACTCTCCGCACTTCAGACACTGGCTGGGCTGTCGTGTTCAATTCACGCTTTGACTGGCCAGGACGCGAATTCAAAATTTCCTTCATCAATAAATCGCGATTTGGCCAATGTGTGAAGAGTCCAGACAATTCGTGAAATAGCTGGTTTCAGGCCTTGGCCATAACATCCATACTATGATAAATTTATATTGGGCTTGAGAGGCAAACATTCATCTATGCTATTGAATTAAACGTGATAATACATTTTAAAGTGGGAAAGGATCATTGTTTTGAGTAAGAGATCTTGCTTGGAAACACATCCAATTGAAGAGAAAATTATAAGTCACTAGCTTGGAAAAAACAACCTCATTGAAACATTTTAAAATTGAACCTTAATATAAAAGTTTACATTTTCGTTAAGTCGGCACTGTCGTTCAATCATCATTATCTGATCGAAAACTACCCAAAATTGGCCTATCGTTGAACGCACGAATTCATTTGACTTCCCAATGTAAGACTAATTGTAATTCTAGCCATGTTTCGTTTATAGCTACTATAGGGCCTACTGCCTCTGAATAAAATATGATTTTGTCTTTCTGATTTCCTAGAAGTTCTCCTAGTTTAATCCAAGTTATACATAGTACTCCAACTTGGCCAAATTAATTACTTTTGTTTATCTTTGGAAAAAAATCATGAAATCGCTTATTATCATTGGTATATAAGCGGTCAAAGGCGATTGACTATAATTTAGTTGTCGTTGACGGAAGTAGAAGGTAAAGGCTTAGTTCCCAACTCTGTGTACTGGTGTTGATTTTCCAAACGGGATTTATCAACTAATCTTTATTTTAGCTTCGCTTAGTGATAATGTGGGTGAATTTACCCTCCTAATCCTTACATCAATTATTTTGTTCACCATGTCTTACCATCATTCGCGATTTCTGCATGTTTTCATTAATGACAAAGTGATTAATAAAGTAAGACTTAGAGGAAATATACCCCTATTAGAATGAAGGGAAAGCGTTAAATCATTGAGGAAATACAATCCTCAACACACCAGGTCAGGAATAGAAGACAATCATTGACAAACCAAATTAATTAACCTAACACTTAATCCACTTGTCCACCGATGCGGGTCATATGTTATATAAGTACAATAATATCTGTGTGTTTTTTAATACCATACGATTACACTCGTTGAAAACTCCTTTATAAAATTTGGTAATGTTGATTTTGGTTAAACTTACATCAGTGGTCACGTGATCTAAACGTGAAGCTCTTATAGTCTGGTTTGTCATTGACGGAAAGATCGGTGTTTGAATCCTAATTACGTTACTGAAAGTATATTTTTTCCTTAATAGTTTATCACTCTACTTCCATGAATTTTTGTTTACATTTCCTGTAAATAACATTATCCTTATCCATATCTTGTTAGTGCCATTGAGTACGGCTATCTCGGACAAATAGTAAGACGAGGTGCATAAAAGTTAAACAAATAAATAGTGAACACAAACTTATTAATATTGGTCTGTTCATTGGAACATTTAAGCGACCCTCAACGATAGTTTAATATTTTCTGTATACACTTTGGAATTTGTTGATAGCCTTTATAAATGAATAGAAAGAGTGATCACCAAATTTGATCATGTTAATGACCAAATATTCTTGAATTGTTTATATCACCATGTTTAAAAAATAAATTCAAACGTTTTTACTGTAGTACTATTCTATTTATTTTGGGGAAAAAAATATTTTTGTTCTAAAAATATTGGTCTAAAATCTTGTTATCTTCCATCCTACCATAAACTGTGGATGATCCGAAAGAGTATCAATAACATGATTCAGACCACAGTTATAATGAGGCACAGACTGTACCTGATTCCCCTTGGAGGCCGAAGCGAGTCTTGTAGTTGTGGGTTGTAGTTGTAGATAGAATAACCTCCTAGTGGAATGTGTTTCGAGAGGCGCCATCTGTCTTCTTCATTTTCTCTTGACGGGCCAAGTTCGGAGGGCGAGAGGAACATGGCGTGCTTTTCCCCCCGGAGCAAGAATTGTTTGAGGGACTGGGTGGAGGGGGGGGGGTTTCCTCTCTGGATCAACAATCGCTTATCCGCAGGGAGTTTTTTGGTTCGCCCCCCGTCTTTGTCTGTAGTCATTGTAATTTAAAGATGAAACTGCTTATCATTTTTGGGAAAATGTTGTTTCAGGGAATGTTATTGGTAGCTAACCATTGAATGTGTGCAACTAATGAAGCCATTACCTGATGCACTGCTATAATCTATGACTATGATCCCATCCAGGGCGAGAAAAATTTTTCCTGACATTTTCTCAAAAAAAACCTTATTTAAATAAAATACTGAACATATTCTATTTTATGTGCACCTCAGTAGCCCATCCTTTTTGTTTTGAGATCGTCACAAACTGAAACATCATTTCAAAAACCAGTATCGTCTATACTACTTAGTTGATTCTTACTTTTCTGGCGAGTCAGTTAACTATTTATGGTTTTATTGTGTAATCTTGTTTTTTGGAAATAAGTGCTTTAAATTATAAACGAATAATTTGATAAGTCTTACATGACACTATAAGTTTAAATAACATTGGTTCAATTAAATCATTATTATAAAATTAGATGCTTTTTAAAGTTTGTATTTATTCACACAAATACATGTTTGGTTATTTTTATTTCATAAAATGAATGGTTTTCTATTGCTTGTTTAAATACTAGGCCTATAAGATGCTAAATTTCTTTGATTATTTATCTTTATTGAAATATTTAACTTGATTCTTGAACAAAATATATCATCACATTATTTATATACTGACTTAACACAGAGCACTTAAACTCAAGTGGCAAAGACTTTGAAAAGGATTTGAATGGATGAATCCATTCATTAATAATATTAAATTGATTAAAGGTAGGCTATATATGGTCTACCCTTTATGATCAAACAAGGGACCTTTAAACCAATAATCAGCACAAGCAACTAACACCTCAGTCACAAGGAAGCTTCTTCATACAGTCTAATTTTCATAAGAAGGAATCTTTGAAAAATATAAATAAAATTTTTGCTAGCAAAATTGATATTTTATTATATTTTTATTGTTATTTCATAGGCATTGATAGTCCTTTATCAAATGTGACAGCTGCAGATAACATTACTATACGTATGAATACGTGAATATAGATCTAGTCACTTTATTAACTGTCAGATGAGGCTTTTCCTTTAAAAACTGAACTTTTAATTCCACTATTTTATGTGAAAAATGGATTTATAGACTTCTTCCATCTCGCCTGTGGATATTTGATCCACTAGCTAGATTCTGTTCCTAGACCAAGTGTAAAGTGAAAAAGTGCCTTGTCTCACCAGATTGTGTCTGAGTGGAGCCAGCTCCTATTGCCTGGAACTTCTAATTGGTGTCCAGTCAATGGCCTTCATCGGCCTTCCTTAGTTTCAAGAACAGCGCCATTCTCCAACAATCTTTAGTTTGAATTTTTTTTGTCTATAAGTGAGGTTTTGATAAAACTCCTGCAGAGTATCTCATTATGATAGTTTTCTTTTTATTGTTGTATGAAAAGGTGAAATTTTTTTCCTCGCCTTGTTTTTGTGTTTTTGACGTAGCCATATTTCAAAGTTTACTCTTATACCCATTACTGTAGACGACAACAATAATAGTTTGCTGAGGTGTTATTAAGTTTAATTGGGATTGAAACACTTTAGAACACTCTTGTTTAGCAATTTTATTCTGGTCTTGGTGATTAATGTACTGACGAGACCTTTCTTACTGTTCACAACTGTCTAATTACATTTTCATATAAAAAGTTGTTTTTAGAGTTATAAATTTGTGATACAAAATAAATAAACGTAGGGGTACAATGTATGATTCTTAAATTCTTATACTTCCCTTTTATATGTGATCCTGAAGAATACGCTAAAAAGAATGGATATTATGTCCCCTTGCACCTCACTTCCTTCCCACACATACACACACAGTAAATCAATAGCTCAGTATAATTAGTTTAAAGTAAGTCCTCGTCAGATTTATACCAGATTGGCAAGTAGTCTACTAGGTTTGTTATATTATTATTTAGCACCGCGTCTTAATACCTGATCGGGTTATACGCTTAAGTACTAATTACGCTAATAGATTGGGAATTGGGAAGGTTAAATTTAGAGGAAGTGAACCCGCATCTGCGTGAAGGTAGAGTGGAAAACCGTCTAGGGAAAACCACCTCCAGTTCACCCGACCGAGATTCGAACCTTGATCTCCCCGTCCTCGACAGGTTTGTTATAGAAACTCCTGTGAGGTTACTTTCAATCATACTTTTATTTACAGTTAAAGTTTCGTTGATTTTATTTTTCAGCACCATATCTTACTACAAATTCGGGCTATACGCTTATGTACTAATTACGCTAATGGTTTTAAGAATTAAGAAGAACATAATTATAAAGAAGAAGTATACCCAACTTTTGTGTAGAGAGAGAAAGAGTAGAAAAACAATTTTGGAAAAAAAAACCATTATATACCCGATAGAGACTCGAAACTCGATCTCTCAGTCATCATACACCAATATATTTTTACTATTTTATTGGAATCATGGCTATTATTAATTCAATAATTAGAAATGACTTAAAATATTGTAATTTCAATCAACATAGCATTAATTAATAATCACATTACCCATGATAAATCTGAAAAACACAATATATTAAATTTGACTGATTGTAGTTTTTTGTATAAGCTTATACACCACCTCTTACAAAAACTAGTTCTAATCCCGTTTAGAACCACTATTATTCATTTCAAGCGCGTGAAGTACGACTCATTTGGAATGCTCGCATGCGTTTTACATTAATGTCTGCATAAACAATATCAAAACTAATTTAAATTGGCCTATAATTAAGTCAAATATTAAATTATATAACTTTGCAATTACATAAACAGGTTATCCGGTAAACAAAAAGTAACATGTTAAACAGATCTAATATTTGACAATCTCCTATCAAGCTAGAAACATCAAATAAACTCAAATTAGATTCCAGTAAATCGAACTGTTTCATGATCCGATAGAACGCCAAGTTCTATCACAGGCTAGAACGTCTTGATGGCCGACAAGCCTGCTTTATTTTATTCGGTCAATGTGACTTCATTTAAAGAGCGAGCACAGTTAATATATTTATTTAACTATCAATACTTTTCCACACTTCCTGATAATTTTATGATTCTCTTAATGTAGAGATATAGTTTCTCTTTCATTTTTGTTTAAAATTGAGACAAAAATGTAAAAAAAAACTTTAAAGTTCCCCTTTAAAAGAGTTTTCAATTTTAATCAAGGCAAAAGATTATTAGAATGTTTTATTTATGAATGTTTGGAATTCTTTTGTAGATTCAGATGTCAGGAGGTTTTATAAGCCTTAAAAACGTTTTATTCTAAGGTGTGTCAATTAATATTAAGTTAATAGACTAATTCTGTGAGAAAAATACTACCCTATGTATATAAGTAAATTTGATATGCAGCATTCCTTAATGATTAATCAAATCATTATTAAAACGATTTCATTACTATGTGTAACTATATGAAAGTTCAAATTTTTAAAGATACAATCTTATCTTTCCATTTACTTTTCGTGTAAGAAGACATAACTTTGAAAACAATAAAACCATTTACTTGACTTACAATACATTTGATTTATTTAATCTAGTTTAAAATATACGCAGTTGTTTTGTTTTTACTTAAACTAATTGTATTAATTCCCATTAAAACGTTGCCACGTGCAACAGTGGAAAATACTGTCCCCGTCTGATATGAATACATTTTTTGTGATTACAAAAGTTAACACAATAATTGTCATACATTCATACGTGGTATCATGTGACTCGCTCACTTTTGAATACTAATATAAATAAACTTGAGATAGTATAACAAATGTAAAATAATATTAATTTTGACAAAAAAAGTTGGACATTTTCTAAAAGGTTCGTTCCACCATAATTTACTTTACTTATTCACGCTTCATTTAAGTTTTCAGAAAAAAAAAAATTCACAACTCAATTATTGCTTCAAATCATATGAAATAATGTTTCTAAATAAAAGGTCATTATTTCCTTGAAGAGATTTGAGCCCAGCAACTTTTTATTAACGTGCCACTACTCTGGTACCAAGCAACCCATTTTACTATAGGCAAAAAAGGATGGAGAAACTGCGGCCTTTTGACGTGTTCCGTGCGGACTTTTCGAACTTTTTGTTTATTATTTAATATGTTTTTTCATTTTAAAAAAAACACATTCTCCAAAATCATATATTTTAACTAAGTAAATTAAAAAAAGTAATTTTCAAATAATTTTTATAAAGATTAACCGCTCTTAGCGATCTATTTATTAATGACTGGCGCATTTATATTTTGGAGAAAATTACTGTAGATGAGGTGTGCGGTGACGTTGCGTGAAGTGATATGCGATGCGGACCGTCCAATGCAATGCTATAGGCTAATAATTTACATTATTTTCCAAATTTCAAGCCAGTACTTTATTTATTTGAGGTATTTAACGTGCACTTTCTGAACTGACTGATTATATCACCACAAGTGAATTTCTATGAGCCAGAGAAAGGTGCTTATTAATTTTGCTCGGAAAGGTATTTTCACTACCTTCCATGGTTATTTTACGTGTCACAATCTACACGGACCAACGGCTTTAACTACCCTCCGAAAGAAGCTGTGCTATAGATTTTTATCACTCGAGAAAAATTCGTCGACCCCTACTGAGTTTGAACCCATGAACATAGGATCCTGAGGCAAGCACTTTACATAAGATGACCGAGGTAGAGATAGTACTAGACATGACAACAGACTAACAATCATCCAATAGTCAGGCACACTAACCTTAGATCCAATTTTACGGTGGGAAAAGGAAGGCGCATCTCATTCACCGATAACTTTAAGAATATTTATTATTATTTATGAATACATCAATTTCGTATTATTAGCTACTTCACTGGCCACAAACATTTCTGGCTGTAACTGAAAAACAATTCCTTGGTAGACTTTATGTCAACAAGACGACCACTTATGTTGCATTTAACAGATTTTATTATCATAATTTAACCTATTCCCTTTTCCCTAGTCCAACATTTAGGAGATTTAAATAAATATTCTACAGGCAAGTCCATTGACAGCTTCATTTACGTTGACAATGCAAATCTCTATGTAGGAATTTTAAAATTGTTACTACCCACGGACTCCAGCAAACAAAAGAACAAACAAAAGCGTGTCTTAAGTTTATTACCGCTTTCAGGACGAGGGACTTCTAATAACGTTGTTGTCGAGGACGTGATCATTGTCATCTTTCGCCCTTCGGTGACTAATGCCGTAATCACCTTGAGGAAGATTTGCCCATTTGTCCTCCTCCTTAACCCTCCCTCCTAACGCCTCCCGATCCCCCACTCCCCTTTTCCAACAAAACTCGCAGGCTGGGAACAACTCGAGTACCATTGTCTCTGATGGTGTCATTCATTTGTTTTTGTTTGTTTTTTTGTATAAAAAAACGCATGTTTTGGGATTCTCGAACATATGTTCTCTAGCGTGGGAGTATTTTGAGAAAATATGTTGCACAGGTGGTTCACGCGCTTTAAGGCGTCTGGTTGTTGAAGTATGAATTGACGGCGACGTTTAGGTTTGGGTTCGCGTCTCGGCCCCGGTGTCTTAAGGGTATTTTTTCCCCTAATATTTTTTTCTCGTCGGAGGTTTAGCAGTAATATGATACACATATGGTTTCACGCTGTCTAAGGTATCAGGCTCACCAAAGTATTAATTGCCTTCAAAGCTTTGATTAGAGGTTTGCGTCTCGGCCCAGTGCTCAAGGGATAGTCTCACCCTTATTCTTTCCCCAAGTATGTAACTCTTGGGAGATCATAAAAAGATTTTTTTTACACATGTAGTTCCCGTGGTCTAAGGGGTCAGGCTCGCTAAAGTATGAATTTTTTGTTATGTTTAATTATATAGTAAAATTGTAATAAAATATATTTTCAGAACGTTTACAAAAATATTGAATAATTATGAAAAAAAATGGAAGCTTATTATTCGTTTGACGATATACTTCTTTTGCCAGCCTATTCTAATATATTGCCTTGCGATGCAGATATAAATACTTGTTTAACAAATAATATAGAACTAAATATCCCTCTCATATCCTCTGCAATGGATACTGTTACTGAATTGGGCTTTGCAATAGCTATTGCCCAACATGGAGGGATAGGTTGCATACATAAGAATTTATGGAATAAAAAAAAAATCCCTATGTCTTCCAGCTGTCCAAAGCTCACACTACCTTTCAAAATAAATAGCTGATATTCATTACATATCAGCTATCGGTACAAACATTTTTAAAGCTACCTTTATTTATGTTGAAAACGCACCCATTAATTACTATAATCAACGTCTTCAGCTGTCACGTCCAGTCCTGTGTGTACCCGATAAGGAGGAACACGTGCACACTTGAAGTAGGTTTGATTGGGTTTTTTTAGACTGTCTGATAAGAAAAGACTCTTCCTACGACGATTCAACCATAGTAGGATTTTGGTTGGAGAGAACCTTTAAAAAAATACAAAACTATATTTTTGCTGCTAGCATTGATAAAATTATTTTCTATTATTAGTATTATTTCATGGGTATTGATAATTTCTATGAAAAGCAACAGTTTACGATAACCTCGCTTGAAGTAGGAAAATAAGAAAATTACTTTTAATTATTTTTATAAATTTAAAAGAGTTCCTTCCTGTATAATATATTAAAGCTAATCAACGAAGATGTAGAATATATTACAAATATTTATCTAAAATTAGAAAAAAAAAAAAATTGTCATGGATGTTGTAGCTGGAATTTTTCTAAGTGATTCGCATTTTATTTGTCTATTTAACTTCAAATATTATGTTGCTTACAATTAGACTGATTATCCTACTAGCATAATGCTGCAACCATGATACGTTTTATTGAGTAGGCTATATTTGACAAATGAGTGCCCATGTCAATCATTAATAAAAATACAATACCTCATAGTTCCTCTTAAGTTATATTTTTATCTGTAATTAGGCGTGTTTTGTAAAATTCAAATTAATTTTATATTCATTAGTTGAATACTTTATCTTATGTAAATTACCAATCATAGGAGAGTTTACATTCATCATGGCAAGCATATCTTAGAGTTATTTTTTAATCAGTTTTAATATAAGTGTGATGACACTATTTTGATAAATTACATATTATAAAATCCTTGGTTTTATAATAAATAATATTAGTTCACGTTCGTATGACAGTTATAATGTATTATTGAAACCAAAAAAAACCTGCGCTTAATTTAAACAATATTTTGTAGCGAGCTTATTATTATTTACCACTTACTATACATATCATGTTTAATTACTTGATTATTTTATTTCAACAAAGGAAAAGGACCGCAATTTATTATATTCATGTTAGCCGAATGATTTGACAAGTAGGGAACGCATGTTTAACACAGACATACAATATACAGGAAACTAAAAAAAAGAGAGAAAATATCATGTCTTCATACCAGTCAACACCCAAGTAATTGCTCAACAACCATTTCCAACTTAACCACTCCGCCCATTTGCAATTCTTGTAAGACTATTCTCCTTTTTTCTCTATGAATTTTTTTTTCCCCTGTTGGCCTTCTTCTAAACATGATTGAAATGTGTTATTATTGTGATAGTAATCTAAAAAAAAATATATTAATAAGCCAATGAAAGCTATCATTAAAATAAACGTTCTGTTTTTAAACTTATTCACAATATGATCAAAATGTGTTTAGTTAAGTTTAATCCAACCCTAGGGCACTAACGTTTAATTTTGTTTTGTTTGTTTCAATGGAAGAGCAATACTTGATTACTTTATCAGGGGAAATGAGACATTATCGTCCAAGCTAGAATGCGGCTAACAATATAATCAAGATTTTAGGTTGTTATCATATAATTTTAGCTGGTGAAGATAGTATAAATTTGAGGAGTCTGAACCGATAATACTACATATAGTTTTAAGATTATTATTTTAAATTACAAACCTAGCATGAACGGAAGGTGCTAAATTGGTATCGATGTTGTCTGGGTACCTCAGATAGTTATATAGTTTGGTCAGAGAATTAATTTTGGAAATAGAAAATTTTCAAAATATTACTAACACCCATAGTTGTATTAAGATGTATTTTGTTCAAGATAAAATTATAAGATTAGTCCATTCGTTAACAACATAAATATTTAACTAGTCGTACCTCACCTAATTTGATCCCGTATGAATAATAATTAGCTTCTAAGCCTAGGGGAGGTTTATTAATATTTAAAATATATATACTTAAATATAACATAAACAATACAATAGCTTGTGTATAATTTAGAACCACTTTCAATACTTAGCATATTAAAAAGATCAATATCAATGTATTAAAACTTCGTTAAAATTTCCCGTTTTGAGTTACATATTATGTCCCATTATTAGATCTTAATATTTATAAACTTTTTTCTTGATAATATTGTCTAAAGTGAGAGTGGAAAAAAATGGCAAATGGCCTATATTTTGCAAGGGCTTTTTTAATGGATAATTTTTTATAGCAGTGCGTCTTACTATACTAGGCCTATGTATTAATTACACTAATCATTTAGGGATTTGTAAGGCTTAATTGAGATGAAATGCACCCGCATTTGTATGGAGGGAGAGTGGGAGAACCATTTAGCAAAATCACCTTCAGTGCACCCAACAGGATCGAGCCCCTATCTCCCGGCAATCTAGTCCAACACGAGAGTAGCGCGTTTGACCAGGCAGTTACCGAAGTGGGTCAAGTTTTATTAATTTCACATACTATGGTACTTAAATTTCAGGTTGTAAAATTATATAGGCCTATATATATTTTAATTGATACTCCATAGTTTTAAATTAATAATAATAATAATAATATAATAATAATAATAATAATGATAATAATAATTATAGGCTTATAACGTGAAGAAATGTAATGTCACAATTTTTTATCTACCTTTGAATATAACAGTTTTCGTGAACTAATCTAAGTACACAGGATGATAATATGATTAAAGTGTATGGAATTACCAAAATTTGTTTAGATAGAGCTTGTAAGCCATTGATGTAGAAAAAAAAAATCCTCTTTGAAACAAGTCGGGACGTAATACGGGATGTATGGATCAAAATCAGGTGTGCAACCATTACAACAATTAGGTTGCCCATGCTATTATTATTAATATTCATTTGTCAAAGATATAATAGATCGCGTAGTGGCTTAAGACCTGGCCCATTATTGTTAAAATGATTGTTGGTTTCTTACTACAGATTCTCGAAGAATTGTGTCTTCATTTTTTAAACTGAATCCTGCTATACTTAGCTGTGTATGACTTTCCATTAGATTGCATTTGATTTTTTGAAGCAGGCTTTAGTGTATTCTAATGATTTTTATTTTATTTTTTGTAGTGCTAATATTTTAGAAAGACAGCCAGACTATTTGTCTATTAAGTGTATTAAATGAAAATTATTGTTATTGTCTCGAAAAAAATTTTTTAAACTGTCCACACGTTACCGCTCCCACTACACTCACGTGTGCGGCTCCATTCCTCTTATACAAGAGTGGTTAGACTAGCCCAATTATTTTAGATGTTATTGCATGTTAATTTTACTACGTGAAGAAGTTAAAGAACGAGAAAAACATCCCCGAAAACGTCGAAATTTCTAAATATAATTGCAAGACTAATTAATGTAAGGTGAATTTGCATCTTTGTAAGTGTAACTAATATAATTCAGAAACTAACCTTCTTAATTCATAATTACCCATTCGTGCTGTAACCATAGTTCAATGAACATATTAAATATTTATTTAACACAACTATGGTTTAAGTATTACCCCATTTATTCCATTCAACCAATGTATAGAAAGTATGAATAGCTTGGATGTCAGATACGACGGTGAACGAACCAGGCTAATATCTTTGATCTGCCGGTGGTACAGGCCCACTTACGCAGGAGCAAGGCACTTCACCGCACTGCGCGTCACGGCACGTTTTATTCTCTCCGCCGAATCGCTCCGGTGTGACTGGTGACATGTAGTGAGTAAAACGTGCGGCGCAGTGCCACGCTGCAGTTGGAATCCACCTTGATATACATTTTTGCTTTGTCCTTTATTGAAGTGTGGCAACTCTCTGATGAAGGTTTTCCCACGGTTTTTTTTTTACAGGAGGTGCCGCTGGTCAACTTATTTACCATTTTTAGTTTTGATTTCTCTTTTTTACAAAATATTGATTACGCTGCTCCCGGTGGTTTGTTCCAGAGAGGAAGCGAGGTCGTCAGACGTATACCCGGTATCAGACCCTGGAGCTGGAGAAAGAGTTCCACTTCAACAGGTACCTGACCAGGAGGAGGCGGATAGAGATCGCGCATGCGCTGTGCCTCACCGAGCGTCAGATCAAGATCTGGTTCCAGAACAGGAGGATGAAGTGGAAGAAGGAGAATAAAACGAAACCCGAATCGGGTCAAAATGGGGACGGGAACGCCGGTTCAGACATTACGCCGCAAACCTCGCCACAATAAACAAAAAAAATAAATATACATGTTATATAAATTCAACAAAATAGTCCCTTTTTTTTAATTTATATACAAATATGAATAAACATGTACTGACTTTTTTCATAAAAGTGAACAAAATAGTCATTTAAAATATAAGAAGAGAATCTCTATCAACAGGAACACTCTTGTGGAACCAAATATTATATTTTCCTTGTGTAATTACGATGTTTATAATATAAATATTTTTTTTTTCGTTTCGTTTGTTTTAAGTACGAATTAGAACTACGTGTACAGTTTCACTAATACGTAAATTAATTTTATTGACGATTATATAATATTATTAATTTATAACCGAAAGAACCTCTTAGTTGTTAACTTTGGATTTCTTAATTATTATTAATTTTTTTAGTTTCGATTATCAATGTAGCTCTCTTTTGAATCCATGACAGTTTTTTCTGGTCTTTAGCTAGCAGGGATCATGTATATTTTGATAAATGAATGTGTTGGTTTATCCACTTTTTTTTTGTTCCTTCTCGCCACAAAAAAAAATCTTTCTTGTTTTGTTTACATTAATATAGTTGTTTAAAAATAGTTTTTATTTCATTTTGAATTCAGCTAAGCAAACTAAGAATGCAGATCCATTTATATATGTATATATATATAAAACCCGAAACTTTAAAACTAAAAAGTTCTCGAAAGATGTGTAGTTAATTTAAAATACACCCATATAAATTTATTCAGAAAAAATTTTTGGGTTGCAAGATCCTTAATAATCAACCTACAATCAAGTCCACAACATTGAACACAATTTTCCAAAACGTTATACGTAATCATGACTTCTTGAAATATTTTTTAAGAAATTCGATATAATTTTAAACGATATACGTAAACTTGTAAAACATCCCTCCATTATTATATTGATAGATAAATATTTATATGGATTTAAAAAAAGTACATGTTTTAGAGCTGTGGCTGGCGATAAAAAAACAAACCCTCATAGTGTATTTAATCTGTATTTTTTTAAAGGAAAATTGATCTTAAATAATTTACTTTATATCTAATAAAATACTCGTTAAGTATGAATTGGTAGGGAGGGTTTACTAAGTGGATAGTTTATCGTTTTGTCACGTTACTTCCCTTTCGTTCAACTTAACACTAACACTAGAAGAATCGAGTGCATCATTCGGTTAATTAATCTAATCGGATGTTTGAATCGCTTCACTGCCCTGGATCACACACTGCATCGGAATTTATAAGGTCAGTCGATATTTTTATATTTTTACTGTTTCAATGTTGACGTGTCTTTAAAAGTTGATTGATGCACAACATTTTAAGAAATAGAAAATTTTCGAAATAGTTTGTAATAAATATAATAGCCTAAATTAAAGTAGCTATATTAATAGAATATAGTTTTATATTTTCCAGGAAAAGTACCTAAAATTCATTTATGCGCATTATCAAATTTAATTTTGCAAAAATAATTTATTGGAAGTCAATATTATCTAAAACTATATATACAACTGATGTGTAGGTTTATTCTGACTTACCAAATCAGGAACTAAATAAAAAAATCTTACTGAACAAGGCTGTGCGATTAAACTCTAGTATATATTTTGTTGTAAATGTGTGTGCCATAAATAATTGATCTTACGTTGATTCATAGTTGCGTTATATTCATCTTCGTTTTAAACGATATAGATTGTTTATGCAGATGTTTATTCCCATTTTATATTTTAAAAGACAAATTGTCAAATTTTGATTTTAGGCCAACTATTTATTGATGCGTGAGAAATTTAAACTTAAAAAAATAGTAAATGTGTATATTTAAAATTATTTTCCTTTTTAATATGTCTCTTCGTGTTTAATAGTACCTTAACAGTAAGCTACACCTAATTTATTTAGATAATATATCTTACTATGGATATTTAATTCTTTAAATTTAATTAACAATCAATATTTCTCTATTAGATAAATAGGCCCACAATACTCAACAAAGTTATTTACTTAAACTTAATGGATTACATATATTTACACAATTACCATTTTGACCTTTAATACATCTACTGTTAACTGATTGACTGTTACTAATTAACTGTTTAATTTATAAATTAGTTTTTTTATCTATTTTTCTAGATCAACTTATATAAGTCTTAACTTTCATTTTGACCATGTTATTTGAAAAATAGTTTAATCTTTTTCAAAAGTACCTAACTGTTAATTGTGACTAACATAATTTAAATCTGCATAGGCATCTATAAATGGTACATATTATTTATTAGTTGAAAAATAATGACTATTTAAACCTATATAGTTTTATAAATAACATAACTAATATACTTTCTAATTTGACTACATAAAATAAACATATTTAACTTCACATTAGATTTCTACTTTTTAATCTAATTAGAGTGAAAATACTCAATAGAATCGATCACATAAATAAGGAAATAAATATTAATTTAAATGCCTGCTTGTCTGAGAATAAATATTCATATTTACTTTTAAACTTATTAATTTTTTGATCATAAAAATAACTACTTAGCGAGAACTATGTAATAAAGTTTTGAGGACGAATGTATTCTTAGTTTTCAACTAAAGGGTCAAAATTGTATGAACAGTAATAAATATATATCTGAATATTTTAAATCAGTTTTATGAACCAACAAATTAATTATTTTAAAAATTGTATCTGATTTGGGCCTATACTTTATTAATATTAAGTCATTTTCTAAGTTGTTAAGTATTGCTGAAGATGCTTTACTATATTATTTTTTGTTATTACTTTGGAAGTAAATTGTTTCAAATTATTTTTAAAAAATATGAAAAATCAACTTTTAAGGAATATAAAATAAATAAATAAATAACACTATTTTGTATACAAATAGTCAGCCAACTGTGAAACCTAATTTTAGGTTTAGTCGTTTAGGCCTTCTTATAAGAGGTTAACGTTAAATGTGATGAAAGTAAACAATTCGTAAATGTAGTTATTTGTTGTTGATAAATATATTTCTTCGATTCTTCATTCACAGATCAGTAACTTAGAGAATATTTTTTTTAAGTGTAATATTGTGTTCAAACATAATAGCAACCAACATACGTAAGAGAATTTGTCCTTTATAGAGATCAATAATATTAACATAAAATTTGTATACGTACAGTAAATCAATTCAAATTCGAGCTTTGAATTAATTATCTATACTAAAAGTACTATACAAATATAAGTATACATTTTTTTCTATTCCTTTTCTCTTGCAGAAACTGTAAAATGTTGTCTAGATGACCTCAGATATTAGATAAAATATTTTGTGATTTGATAAGATATTGTATCTGTAATCAAAAGAATGTATTCCCGGGATTAGTGTTTTTTTTAACGCCTTCCCCATTGTTTATGTAATCTGAATAAGTTAAAAAAAATTCAATTCCCGAGATAATAACTTTTGGTTGTTTCATTTTTTTTTTTACAGTGTACATTAACGAATGTGTGAATGGTATAAAAATTTCACTATGTTTGAGAGCGATCGCTATTTAAATACTGTATTATAATAAAATAATTTAATGGCGAAAAACTGCGGTACTCTCAAACATTATGGATTTTTTTATTAAATTATTTGTCGTGTTTGTAAAAAAAAATATTTTTTTCGGAAAAGGAAGAATTCAATATATTATAAATATTGTGTGTCTTGTCAAGTTGTATAAGCTATTTAATGAAAATACGTATAAATATATAAATAAAGTAGGGCCTATTGTTCAAAGCATTGAAAAGTACGCAGTCGTTAAAAGTGATTTTTAAACACAAAATTCTTTTCTAAGTTAATCAAAATAAATAAATAAATGCCAATTTTTTATCTCTGGGCTTTATTGTAAAACAAAAGTAATTTGCATTAAGTCGAATTATTTGATCACTTGTGTGTAGTCATTGTAAAATAAAACCTTAAAGCAACAAAAAATATTTTACATTTCTATGAAACATACCAATCCAGAAGTTATTTTGAAAATTTTAACATAAAATAAAATCTTGTCTTGGCGGTATCGTGCGAAATTCTCACAGTTCCTCAAGTTATGTCTATAATAGCATCGCACGTTTCTGTCCAAATTAAAACAAAGCAAAAAACTAAAAAAACAACAACGGATCCTTGATTTTTACAAAAAATATATATATAAACTAAGAATCCATTCACAAATATACGTAAAAGTTAGGTATAAAATACATTCAATACAGAAAAAAAAAGTTTAAACAAAGAAAGCGTCCAAGACTGAAGGTTGTAAAACAAAGAAAACAATGATTTTTATCAGATTTTCAAACAACTTAAAACATTATATACGTAAAATATAAGTATTACTATGTGTTTTGTTTATTTGATGTGGCTTGAACATATTACATAGTTTTTTAAAAATAAACGTGTAAATAAAATATTCCTTGCTTATCAAGATAAACTCATAGTTTGAAAATTACTAAATTATTAAGATAATAGAGACGTAGGCCTACACCACGTAATTGAATTTCAAAACTATTACCATTAACAAACAAAGAGACCTACACTTTTCTTTTTTGTATTATATTGGAATAGTAGGTATATTATGAAGGCCTATCATACAAATAGCAAGCAAACAGGAATGCGTTTTCCCTTTACATCATTAATGCACTTGGTCACAATAGACAGGACTAAATGAAGTATTTTTCAACTTGGGAATCCATGTGGTTTTATATTTTGTTTTTTTTATTACCGCGTCTTACTACCCTTTCGGGTTATACTCTGTTTTACTTTCATTTATCTTGTGACCCAATTGTATAACTGACCTATTCTTACAAAGTTCTAGATAATATATTGAAAAAAAACTATGAATTTTCTATTGCAAAATTATTCTCCTTGAATCAATGTCGTTGAATACAAAACTATTTTTTTTAGTTGTTTTAAAATTTCTACCTAGATTAAATTTATAAACCTTTACAATAAGCTTCTTATGAAATATAAAGTCTTGTTTTTTTTGTATATAAGGTTTTGTTGAGTGGTAATAATTTTGTGTCCATGTTAATTTCTAGTTGGGATCACACTAATTATCTATTTGTTGCTTATATAATTAGGGCTTAGCTGCGAAATAAGATTCAATATTTTAAAATAAATTAACACAGTCCCTTCTAGTGTCAATTAAGCCATAATATAACCTAAGTGATTAGAATGTAGCAGGCTACATTTTTGACCAGTAAACCATATGATTATCATGGAAATTTACTTATTTTGCGAGAGCAATTCATTGTATTTGGAAGCCTACTGTTGGTACATTTTACAGCAGATAATTCTTCATTTTTTTAAATATCGAAAGGAAAAATTAATTTAGTAAATTTAGGCTCTAAATAATTATTTAAATCAATACCAAATTACTTCGTAGTAACTAAATAGTTAGTTACATTAATCTTTGGGTTATTGAAATTTGAAAAAAAAAATTATTGTCATAATATTATTTTAAATTGAAGATCACTACTTATACAATATTAACAAGTTGTTTATTCTCTTATAAATTTAAGAAACATATTGCACAATTTAAAAACAAATATATAATTAACGTGACTACAGCTAGAGCCATTCATACATATATAACGATTGATTGTTGATAACCATTGTTTGACACAGGCTATTTTATATTGTACTGAAAAGCCTATAGTCCTATACATCTATTATTTCTAAATCGACTATTATTGATTTCTTTAATAACAATAATCTAGATCGGTAAATCAATACAAATTTATTGTTTAGGCCTATTTTATCTGACCCTATTGATTAATTTTTGGCCTATTTTAAATTCAAGTGCTCTTGATGTTGAATATCCCATATTTAGATATATTTTATGGTCTAGAACTTTCTTTTCTTTTCTTGTATAGATCAACTCATTGATTCAATCTGCAGTTAGAAAAAGCCTTTCCGCTTATTAAATAAGATAAACACAGTATACGAATGTTCTAGCCACATATTTTTGAATGTTTTTGTTTTCCTTTACAAGCGATAAATCATTTAAAAAAAATGAAATAATACAAATCATTTTTAAAATACAAGTAAAAATATAGGTATACATAGCTTTCGACATACATAGTCTGTACATAAAAACCATTATAACTGAATTTATTTTTAATTTTGTGGTAGTCTCCTATTTCTTTACAAAATACACGTACCACTAGCGTTATTTCAATTAAAATCCTTTTATTAATATGTACATAAACTGAACAAACCATAGAGTTAAAATAAAAATATAATTAGACATTGATATACCTCAAATTTGTCACCAATCATTATTTCTTGTTATAGTTTAATTTCGTCATGGCGAACACATAGTTTCCGTCATTTATTAAGTGCAAAGTTTGTCCCTATTTTCCTCTCTTCTAGGTAGCTGTACCTAATTAAATCTTAGGATTAATACTCGTATAATTGTAGATGTCCCAGTCCAAAAAGAAAAACCATTATAATAATTATAATATCTAGTGTATTGTGAAAGCTGTCCAAATATGATAATGTGTTTGAAAAGCAACAAAAGTGGAAAACAATAAAAAATCGTGGTTGAATATAAAACTTTAAAATATATTTTTATTTTATTTTAAGAAATGAAGCATTGGCGCACCCAGTTGGCTAATGTGAGGATACTTTGAAAGTGTAGGGAACATTTTAATACCATGCTTACGATTTGATACTCTAAAGGTTATATACATTAAAGTAGCACTTAAAATTTCCAATTGGGAAAAAGAAACGAAAAAAAACTTTTTTTTTTCAATATACGCTCCCATCTCTCTCCCAAATAAACTCTCTGGGTGCGCCACTGAAATGAGTTGTTTGTAAATTGAAGTCACTTAAAGGGTAGATAAAACTAATAGCAGTATGTATTATACCAGCACTATTTTTAACTAAGCTTATTATTCAGACTTGGCCTATTCTTCCAATTACCAATCTTAGAATTAATAGTTAATTTCATTAAACTCTATATAACATACTACCTTTTAAAAACTATTATTTTTGGTCGTAAAGATAAGGTTAAATAATAGAATACTTTTTATAAATTGATTTCAATTTACAACTAGCTTTAAATACCTTCACACCCACCATTAGTTTATTCAATATTAATATATTTACTTATATGTTAATGGACTGTCACAGTTAGGGAAAGCTTGGACTATTCAACCCTAAATAATTCCATTTAATATATATATATATAAATTACCTCGTAGTCCACCAAAACTACTTAAACCCACAATTGTTTTATTTGTGTTGAGTCACTTACTAGTTTTACCCTATTAAGGAATAACTAAATAAATAATTAATTGTTAATTGAAAAGACTGATTTTTTAAGGTTTGTTAAACTTAAAATAGTAGGTTAAGTAGGTCAACTTTAAAATTGGCCTATATGCATGGGAACTTCCCAAATTATAATATTAACATATTTAGTAGTTTAAAAATGAAATGTAGGTTTATTAATGCTATTTAAATTTACAGAAGTTTAAATATAGTTATCCACTCGCAAATAGATTGTTTAAATATAGGCTTAAGTTATTAGTCAAAATATCTTAATATTAGACTAAACAAAACTATTTACCAAATTATTAGGATGGGAAGCCTAAACATAAGTTCATTTGAGTTTCATTAAATCACATAACTGATATCATTGTTTAACTACACACATAATTTGTACTTATACAGTACCTATTAATTTTGAACACTGAAATATTATATAGATTTTTAAAATAACTTTTATACATTAATGTAAAAAACATCATTCAGAACATCAACGCTTGTATGAGTCAAATAGATCACTCTTGTCTACTCAAGTATTCTTACGTTTGCTTCACACGTGGGAGACACGTGCTTCTGGTTATATTATAACAATTCCAACAACATTTCATAAAGCCCGCGTCCCAAGTCACAAGTCAGGGTGAAAAAAATATATATATATACTCTGGAACGTAACGTTTTCATAGCATCACGATCATCTAAAAATCCAAGATGGCTTCCGTCCTGAGAACGTATTATTATTGGCTAATACAGCGCCTACTAACTCCGCCTTAGTCGGTGCCGCTTGACAAGATGATTTATAGTAGCGTGGCTCCTGCCATGAAAAGCTTTGAGTGTCAAATAATGTTCGTAGGCAGAGAGAAACAGTCACGGTGTTAGAAGATAGAAGGAGAAAGAGGAAGTGTTTGAGGGGGGGTGGAGAGAAACTATGGAGCTGCTATCTAGTTGAAGGGCTTGGAACTAGATGGTAAAGAAACCTTGTGAGGGGTTAGACATGAAAAGAGCGTTCGAGGGGAATAGGGAAAGGAGAGACAGAGAGAAAGAGATGACAAAAAAAAAATCGACCAAACAACGAAATGGCCATTTAAAATGGCTGTGAAGTGTTTTGTTTAGGAAAAAAAGAAGAGGATGATTTAAGTTTACGGCTTGGGCTACTGAGGTTTTTACTAGGTGCTTACATTTTTATGACCGGTCATAAACATGCTGGTAGTTGTGTTAAAAGGATGATGAAGGGGGGAACGAACCAGGAGGGAAAGAAGGGGAGGGAATAATGGCGTTTTAAACGGTCGTTTAAATATGTTGGCACGCGACTCTAATAAACTATCGACTTGTGGTGTTTTAAGTAGGATGTTGGAAGGGTAAGGGGGGGGAAGGGGGGATGTGTTATCACTTTCTAAAAGTGTTCGGAGCTTCCCTTACATGTTAGATTGTTTTGTAAGTCTCATGACTTCTCAAAGCTTGCACTATGTACTACTTGAGAGACACAAACTTCATTATTCCGTGGTTCTTCTATATCTAGTATTTTTAATATTAAATTCTAGTCAATAAAATGTTTGGTCTTCGCGGGATGGTGATATTTGGGAAGGGCTTTTAGCGACGTCTGTTTTGTTTTGTTTTTTGTTTGAATGAAGCTTCGACCAAACGACACACCTGTTAACAAGAATGATTGAACGCGAGTTAAATGAGTGGAGAAATGAAATTAAATGGATGAAGAAGTGTTGAAGGACGAATTCTCCCGTTGTTCCACCTTTGTAACTACCTGTCATGCCAATTAAGCTTTAACATCTAATTCCTTGTCTCGGTTAACGGGAAAGTACTACGCGTGATTTATTTTCAACTGTGCAAAGTACGTCTGGGACTCCAACACGCTTCGGACTTTCTTATTTAAGACTTAAGCTCAACTTGTTTAACTTTCTGTGAAGAATAGATACATCGATAGGAAGTTTCTTAAGGCCGGTACACACAGAACGCTAGCTAAGCAGCTAAGATATGCCTTGCTATGCTGCGCTATGTTTTTTTCCGATTGCTGGCCGGGCGATTTTTCCATCTATCTTGAGCCATCTTACGTTGCGCATGCGTATAGCGCACTTGGGATCCGTGTTGAATAGACGCAGTGCTGGTTTGGTGAAAATAACCAAAGAAGTGTTGAAGTTTTGTTTTCAGTTTGTTTCATATGTATTGAAGTAATATTCTTTTAGGTTTCATATTTAGTAAAGATTTTTATATTAAAATGGAAGCGTTAATTGAAAAAGTCAAACCACTACCTACTAAATTTTCTTCACCTTCCAAAACTGCTAACAGCACTTCACTAAATCATTCCCGCACCTGGTTGGGATTCGAACTTCAACCTCCCATCACTGCCGATCCAGTCTGTTGAGAGACAATGGGCCAGTTTCTTGTCAGATGTGAGGTGCTATACCAAATACCCGAACGCAATGGAATGGGCCAGTTTCGCGTATTAAAGACCGCGTGTGAGGGTGTGGCCATGAGTTTAGTTGAAGGAAACTTTTCCTCCAGTTCAGTGGTAAGTGGGGTCTTACGTCACGTCCAGGCTCGAGCCACGATAGTTTAGTATCAACGCGTTTGACTGGTATATGGTCAACTCTGACCCACGAGGTAAGGACTGGGCTCTATTACCGGTGGGCTGAACTTAAGTCGTATTTACTTACACATTGTAATTATAAATGTGGCTAGGCCTACATAATGGTCCGCGTGTACTAATCGTACATCCTTTCCATGGAGGTTCTTTTCATATCCCAATGGGATGAGTTGGTGGTGATAGAGAGTAGGAGGTTGTGGAACCATTTGGAAACAATTAAGGTGCGGCAAAAGGGAGCGCGAGTAATTTTAAAGTTTTTATAGCATTTAAATTATTTGCAAAATAGATTAATATTTCTCCAGTAGCAACATAGAGTTTAGTTTCTGCACATGTAATATCAACAATCTTGAATATCTGTATAGGTGTCCTGGAATTTGTCAAATTTTTAAATAAAGAAAAATTTTGACAAAATTCCAGGACACCTTGACATATATTCAAGATCTGTTGATATAGCATGTTCAGAAAACTAACTCTATGTTGCTACTGGAGAAATATTTGATTTATTTTTGCAAAAAAAAAGAATACTATTCTATAAAAACTGTAAAACTACTTGCGCTCCCTTCTCTTGCACCTTAAACACTAAATCCTAATTAATCAAAACCTTGTGAACGTAGGGGTGGATCTCCTTTCGGAAAAATATCCAAGGTACTAGCCGGAAATCGAGCCCGGGATCCCTAAGTTAGTAGCTGGGTGCACTGTTCCCTACATCACAGGGACGGTTAGCTATTACATCAAATACTAACCTGGGTTGTTGTACTTGCTGAGTCGTGTCGTGGAGTGTTGCCATGTTATACAGTGTGTGTGTCAAAACTGTATCTGTGATTATGTTCTCACCCCCATCTGGGAATGTGTTTCTATTGATACCTGACCAATGAATGTTCTACTGTATGATGAGATCAATTCACCAACTCTGCTTACCTTCGCAACACTCCACGGCACGCCACTGTCTCCTAGCTCAGTTAGTTTATAATTCATGTGCTAGTATGGCACTTTCATTAAAACAAGTAGGACTAATTCCTTCATTCAAACGTGAAATGAAACAATTTACATTTTGGTATTGTGGAAAATGTGATCAGTTATAATAAAGAATAATATTAAATGATTGATTTAATTTTCTAGCATTTATTTACTCCTGGATTCATTTATTGAAACAATTCTTTTAAAAAAGCTAGAAAGTACAAAAAAAAAGGTACTATACATGCTTTACTTCCTGTTATGTAGAAAAACTCATTTCTACGGGTTTTTTTTTGCAATAAACAAAAATACAACTTTTTTTTTTTGTAAATTGTTTCTAATAGAAGTTTTGTTATCAGCACTTATATAAAAAAAAATCCTTTTTCTTTAAAAAAAAGCTCTTTTGCCCAACGGGTGAAAGCGGAGGGTAAAAGCATATATATATAAAAAAAGAAACCTGCGTGGTTGATATCGAAAGGGCATCACCATATATCTGTAGCATGCTGGCGTTGAATGGAACACAATTTATGAGCGTCTCTTATATCACTTCCGCTTGGCCGAGTCTTTTGATGAACTCGTGGTGATGGTGGTGGGGGAGACTGTTATAAACCTCCCCACTCCCACCCCTCCTTTTCAATTTCCTCACATATATCATACATTTCAGAGCTCTGTGTGCGCGGGCCAGTTCTATCTCGCTTGGTGCTGAAATCAATTTTTTTTCCCCCTTCCTTCCGTTCAACGCTGATATTTTCTTGGAGACATTTCTTTTTTTTTTCCTTTTTTTTTTTTTAGGAGAAAATATTAGCTTGCTACTACGCTTAGCTATACCCCAATTTTATTACGAATGAAACCTGCTTCAAAGGGCTGAACGGTCTCGTGTTAGACTGGCCTGCTGATAACGGAAGCTTGGGGTTTGAATCACGCTCAGGTCTACTGGGTGGGGGGGATTTTTCTAAATTGTTTCCCATTCTCTTTCAACGTGGATGCGGGTAGACTACCTCTAAAATACTTCCTTTATTATCCTACCCATTAGAGTAATTATCATATTATATACGTTCAGCTTGAACAGGCAGTAAGGTGCAATGTTAAAAAAAAAGGGCAGAAAAAATATGCATGAACTTGTCTAAAATAACAATAAGTCTAAGTAAATTTACATTTCATAGCAAAATGTTGTATTTATACATAAAGTTCGTTTACAATATAAATTATTTACTCGTTAACCAAACGGTAGTAAGACGCGTCTATATAAAATTATTTACCATGTTTGGCTTTAATGTTGTAAGTAGAATTTCACGTTCTTGTTCGTTTAAAATAAAATTCAACTATTTCTACCTAATATATTAGTACATTAATTGACTTTTTATCTGTATCTATGTTTTAGACTGACAATAAAGTCCTTCTTTTAGTTTCATAAAAAAATTAATACAAATATATTATGGCCTATTTAACCATGTCTTACTACCTGTCCGGCTATCTGCATTTATGAGATTAGAATCATTTGGGTGGAAGAAAGATTGTCACACTTTACCCACGAGCAGTATATTAATTTTTGATCAAATCAATTTTTAAGACTAAGAAGATATTAATCTAAGACTTTCTATAGAGGTTTTAGGTTAAACCATTATTTAAATGTAACTAATAAGTTTGATAGAAATAAAAATATTTGTACACAGAGGCACAAACTCTGTGGATTTTTCTTGCAGCTACAGTTTTAAAAAATTTCTCACGCAGCATTGAAACATACATTTTATAGTAGGTAATAGACTTTTTAAAAAAATATGTTCTTATTAAAGAGATATTTATTTTAATAATATAATTATTAAGCTACAATAGAAATAGATTTTAATAATCATGAACTTATTTTGTACATTAAAATATAGAAAGATTTAAGCTACGAAGAAATATAAATTAAAACATGAGAATCTCAAAAAAACCTTTTTTTTTTTTTTCTCTTGAGTTTTTTTTATTTTAAAATTTATCGCAATAGGATTGCGTGTTGAAAACTCTTTGAACGAGCAAAAGAGAACTAGTGTCTATTAAATAGCACTTTATAAAGCCGGTTGCAAGGCTTGCGAAGGTGTAAGTGAGGGATCTCCATAGAAAACACTTATTTCGCGATATTTTATGTTAGGTTGGGATAGGGCGTCAGAGAGGGAGTGAGGGGTCTCCTTCTCCCCCGTCCCCCCTTCTAAACCACCGCGTGGAGCGAGCAAGGCTCGGCATTTCGTGGCTCTACTGGGGTAGGATGCCTGCTTCGGGCACATAAATCAATAATATCTGCCTCTGAACTTTGGCGCAACAAGCACTTATCTTACAACTTTGTAATGTGCACTTTTTAAATAAATCTTAACATCAAGCTATCTTAAACTTGATCAAAAACCCTAAAATATTAAGCGTTGATACATATTAATAAAAAATTAACACAAGACCCAGGAATTTATGTAATCACGTTAAGAGTGTGAATATATAAAAAATTGATAAGTAGGCCCTCCTTCTGTTTCTGGAATCAAACCAGGTTCCTTGACTGGGTTATCCTCCTATTGACAGTTGTCTACGGGGTCTTGTTGTAACTTAATCAACACCCTCTTGTTTTTACAAGTAGCTTCGTAAAAAAATACCTTTATTTTGTTCTACATGAAAAATAGCAAAACGTCAAATATAGTAAAGAAACATTAAAATAAAAATTATAATTAGACCTAAAATATGATAAAATAGACTTACATTTAGATATAATCATCTAAATTTAGTTTTATGGATTTATTATTTTATAAATGTATGCAGTATTTTTATAATATATTTTATTTACATGGATGTACTATTTCCCTTTAATATCTCCATATCTTAGTTTCTTTTTAGCACCTCATCATACCACCCATTCGGTTATAGGCCTATGTTCTAATTACTCTAATGTAATGGGGATGAGGATGGTTGAATTTAGAGGAAGTATACCCGAATTTGCGTAGGAGAGTGTACAACTATTTAGTTTAAAAGTTAAAACCCCCATTAATACATCCGACCGGGATCAAATCGCAGTCTCTGTCATCGCAATCTAAATTATATTGGAGATTGACGCTCTAGACCATGGGGCCAACGAAACAGGAAATAATATAATGATTGGAATTATGTAGGTTTTACGTCATTTTACAAATATATTATACAGTGTGGGGGCCGAAACAATTAAATGATTAGTACTTGGAAACCAACACTTTAATGAAAAGTAGTTATTCACTAGCTAAATAAAAGCAAGGCTACATACTACACTTTTTTTTGGAAGATAGTGTCACTCAGGTGAGCACCGAAAGTCGGGAAACCTCATCACGTTTACATCACTTTCTCAGAATAAAGCGTTCTACTCGTTGCCCCAACCCTGTACTAAAGTGCTTTGTAATATATGTGTTTGATTTTTATTAAAAATTAAATTTAACAATAAATTTAATCTATTGAAACGTATCCTTTAGTAGAGAATCTACTCCCCATGTTTGATACATTATAATATAAAAACGATGTTAACTTGTCCCACTCTCATCCCAAGCGTCCGGCGAACTCTCTCCGTCTTTATCCCACTACCATACGGTACGAATCTCCTCTCTCTTTCCCACCGCTGGTCGGTCTGTTGTAAACTTGAAAGTGGGGGGAAGTGGGGAGTTATGTTAAGGGTCGAAGCCGGGAAGGACAGCGTCACGGTTTTACGCTAGGGGCCATTTCCACACACCGACCAACCTAACTAACTAACAAGGGAAATTAAAATACACGCCAAATTGTTGCTAACTCCCTAACTTCACCCTCCTCAAACCCCTCAAAACACCCTCCTCGCCACTACACCCAGTTTTACCACTGCCCTCTTCTCTTTAGAGTAGACTGAACAAGAGCTTCACATTATACAAAGGAAGAGGAATGCAATAGTAGGGAAGTCTAGGCTGTATTCTTGAACTTGGGTAAAAAAGAAATCTTCTTTTTACTTTCTCATTTTGAGAAAGTATTGTAATCGTTATCGATTCCACCTTAAGATTATGATGAACCCTAATGCTTTGTATGCCTCCAAACCTAAAAACATTGGGTCTTAAAATTATGTGTGTACCTGGGACTACAGCCTAAACAGTTTAATAGATTGAAACTGGATATTTATATGTTATATTTGGTAATAACTAGGGGTGTTTTATTTATATACTAGTCCTAAAATTAATAATTGTAGTTTATTAATGATAATTGATTTTGGAAAACTCAAATTTTTTTAAACACGCTTTAATTATTTTTAAATAGTTATCTAAGGAGTATTTATTTGACATGCAAAAGGACATTGTGTACTTTTTTGGGGGGTAAAGTGAGGGGATTTTTTTTTTAAGAAGTTAATCAAAGATGGGACCTATCTTTTAATCAAATTTCGTCACATACAATATACCATGTTAGGTTGTGTCGAACCATTTATTAAATGATTGGGGTAAGGGATATTTGACGTTTACTTTCTAAAAAATACCAATTGTCTATTGATGTGACTTATAAACTAACTTTACCTAGACCACTACGGGCTTATGAATAGATAACCGGCCTCGTGGTATTGTGAATGCTTAACTAGAGGTCCCGGGCTCAATTCCCGCTGGTACTGGGGGATTTTCCACGAAAGGGGAATAATTCCCATGGTCACCAGGGTTTGATTAGTTAAGGTTAAGTTAGGTTAAGATCTTCATTGGTTCCACACTCTTATATTATTCACTATCATCGCCATCATCACCTAATCTCATCGGGACATAAAAAAAGAGCCTCAATGAAAAGTATATACAATTAGTACATTCGGCCTCCCCCGGGAAACGGTAGATTAGTACTGGCTAATCTTTCTGCAATCTAAGTTACAAATTGATGTAGTCCAGACACGCCATTATTATTATGAATATATTTGTTAGTTCCATCCAGCACTAAACTAGAGTCTCCTGTACTTATTTAAGAGCTCTCTAACCAATTAACCACGGAGGCGGACCTTTGTACTACCCGCACAGATGAGCCCACCATATAATCCTAAATGTAAAGATCGTTTGATTGAAGTTTATGATTATGAGGAGATCTGGGTTCGAATACAAGCCAAGTGTACTAAGAGTTATTTTTACTAAATGGATTCCCACACTTTTTACAAGTAAATTCGGATACATTTTTTATACATTCTGTCTTCCTCATTCCTGCCACTATATTGTAATTAGTGTGTATAGGTATAATTCGGACAAATAGACTCTCTCTAAAATAAAAACCATATGTATTAAATAACAATTATGTGTTTTATGATATCAACTAATCTAATCATATTGAAATTTTTATGTATCGTATAATGATACTACATATTTTTTTAAATAAGCATAGTCAATTCTTCATTACTTAGTAATATAGCCATATAATGTGTTTATATTAAACCATAATTATAAATTTACATACTACATTTAAATTGTTGACACGACTTAATGAGTGTATAGCAATCTTAATAGCCCAGTAAAAACTTTATCACTCACTTACTACTATGTATCAAGTTATTGAAAACAACATTATTTTTGTCAAGTAAATTGTTCATGAAAAAAATATATATATATTGAAGAGTTAACAAATAAAAAGTTGTGGTTTCATATTTATAACCTGTTTAAAATAGGTTTGCCATCTACTGAATCATTCCTTATTTTATCTATTTGTATTCTACTCACTCTTCTAATAGAAATCGTTCTGTTAAAACACTTTTTTTGTCTTACTTTGGTAGAATTGACAGGTTTCATCGAAGTTAATTGAAATGTATAATCATTTATTTTTCAAGACGTTTAATATTTGTTTTTTATTTTAAAAAAATAATCCTAACACATTATTATGCCCAGTCACGTGTTTGGGATTCATTAGAACGCAAAGAGTGGCATGATTGAGAGATTTAAAAAATGTTTATCTAGATAAACCTTCAGGTCTCTCATAATAAAGAGTTTTTATCTGATGGATTTGTATACAATTTTCGTTTGATAGTCGAAACATAGAAAACTCATTTTTATTCATACAAGTAAGCTCTATAACTCACTTTGACAACAAGTGTAAAGTTAAACTTTCACACATTATTTCGTTTTTACGTAAACTCTGTTTAATTAGTATGCTTGAATCTTTGGTGAAAACAATAAATGCTGGGATTTTAATTTTAATTGAATGGTTTTCTGAGGCACACTTTTCCTTCAATTTTCTTCAGAATACAATGTTTATAGTGTAATTATAAATGGGCCTTTAATTTGGCTACGCATTAAACACATTGTAGTGTGACAAAGTTTAGCTACTCTTATCTTATAAACTTACTAAACAAGCAAGACTTTAGTATTAATCAACGAGAGTTCAAGTAAGTCCACTCAATTTAAAACACGTTTGAAATAAACTTGAAGATGACTACGTGATTAAAACCAAAATTAAATTGAAATATCTGCCTTAAAAAGTTTTACATACACCATACATTAGCTGAAAATATTATCAACACTTCTTTAAGTTGAATTAAGTGTCATCACATTAATGTGATGATGTTTGCCTTAGTAAAATTATTAATGTAACCGTATAGTAATAATGATTTGCATTTGTTACATATCAATTTATTATTACTATTATTAGGTGTTCTGTCTTACGACATATACATTTCTGTTGTCAGTGAACTTAGACTGCCAATGTCTTCTGCCTCCTTCAGCTCATAAAATTTTCTTCTTTCCTACAATTCATACAATATTGAATCCTCCTCCTTCCTTTAATTCATTTTAATCATATTAACAAATAAATGCGACTCAGCCAGATTAAATCAAGTCCCAACATTGAATATAATTTCTTAAGCAAGCCGTGTTTGGCAACAGGCTCTTTGCATAAGTTATAGCTTACTAAAATATACAATGTGATAACAGTGTAGTTCTTAGGAAATTTTATTTACATATAAAATAGGCATGGAATAGCAACTTAAACATAATGTTGATTATTGTAAGAATGTCAAGGATGGAATCTTGTTTCTTACTCTGGGTTTTGGATAGTGAGGCCCGATTAAATCCTTACTTTAGATGGATTTGGAAAAAAAAAATTAGTTTTTGTTATGTTTACAACCGCATCTTTCTACCCTTACAAGGGCTAGGGGTGATAAAGGTTGACCTAAAGAATAAATGTGCCCACATTCACTAAGGTGTAAAATGATAGACAATTTAAAAAAATCCTCATTAGTTTGACCTTAAGAGAAAATTTACCGGCATTTGCTAAGGTGTATAGGGAAAAACATTTTTAAAATACTATCAATATATTCAGCACGGATTAAAACCACTGATTCCCCGTAGCTCACACAATAGCTTCTAGATGAGTATGACGTTTGGTCCGCGTGTGCCACGATGTGGAGTTTATCCGTTTCTTAAGGTGGCCATTTAGGAAACACGAATTAAGGACCATATTTTTGCACTTTTTGTGTCAAAACATATTTTTGGACGAAAAATCATATTCTTAGCACGCGTTTTACTACCCATACGGGCTATACTCTTCCTACAAATTACGCTAATAGCTAGGAATGAGGCAGGTTGAATTTACAGGGTATGTACTACTTGCATTTGCGTGGAGATAGAAGGAAAATATACTCTAAGTACAACCAACCGGGATCGAACCACGATATCCCCAGTCATCGCCAGTCTAGTCTATTACAAGTATTAGCGCCTTGGACCATGCGGCCACCGAAGAGTATATCAAACAAATTTGTTGAATCATAGAGTTTAATTTTTTTCACATGGAACCTCAGTAGTTCTTGAATATCCATCAAGGGTGTCCTAGAATTTAATAACAGCTTCATTTAAAAAGTTTGTCATCTAATACTATGCTCATGACAGATATTCAAGAACTATTGATATCACCACGTGAAGAAAATTAAATTCTTATGTTTCCGCTGAAGCAACATTTTATTTATTTTGACCAAAAAGGGTTTTGCTATAAAATTGCAAAAACATTCGCCTTTATCGCTTTCCCTACATTCCCACCTTAAAGGAGAAATGTTGTGTATTTACTTAGAATTGTTCCTCCTCCTGTGAACCTAGATTATTAGTTTAGTGTCTAGTATTTACTAAGACAAGTGACACTAAAGGAAATGAGGACACCAAGTGACCGTTTTCTTCCCATCGCTACCAGCATGCGTCGCAACTATGACCCAAAGACAGAAAATCTCGCGGAAAGTGGGGGTGAGTGGAGGAGAAAATAGATTTTTTTTTTTTGGTGGAAGCCATGCTTGTTTAGGGCGGAGGGAAAACTCAAAGAGTATACCCTCCAAAGAGGGGGGCCTACTCGCCCCTCCTTCTTCACTTAGTCCCTGTCAAAGTGGGGCAACCCCCCTGGATGTGGTCCGCCCCCGGGCCTTGGCTGCCCCGGCACGTGATTGGTGGGAAAGGCCCGTGACATCACGCGCTCATTTCGAATATGATAAGCAGGAAAAATTGGGGTCATCTATTAGAAGCGACGTAAGTTTCAAGAAGGGGGGGAAAAGAGAGAGAGAAAAGGAGAGGGTTAGTGAACGTGTTAAGTCGCTACTGCCATCTATTCGACAGTACTCGGAACTAAAAAGGGTTGGTTGGGGAAATATTGAGGGCTGTTTTAAATTTACTTGATATCTCCCCCCCCCCCATTTCTAGCCCCACCTCTATTCATGTTTTTTTTTAGTTCAATCATGATACATATTTGATAAAATGTTACAGAGTAAATTAAGACCTCTGTCTAATTTCGACCTGTCAAACGTGTCGCTTTTGTTATCATGCAGATCTTAATTCAGCTAAAAGGTTTTAGAAGTGAATTTTTCTTAACTAAAAATCTTTTAAGAACCCTCTATATAGTCTACCTTATATTCACAATTAGCTGTGTGGCTTAAAGTCGTTAAAATTTAATCGCATTTGGTTGACTTTAAAGGGAAGGTCAGAATTCACGAGATGCACCTAGGATTATTTTTTCCATCCTCCTGCCACCTTTATCAACCTGTAGCTTTCAATAAGTTTTAAGTTAACATATATACTGTAATGACAGTAAGAGGGGGAAAACACACTTCATATACTTCATAGATTGCGACTAAAACCAATATAATATCTATTATTGGTTCATCCTAACCTGAGATCGGAAATAAACAAACAATCCCATATCACTACGCGAAGGACATGCATGATTGGTGGAACATCAGTGCAATATTTTTAAAAGGCGCGACCATGTATAGTCAGTATCATAGCAAAGTAGGTCACTACATATGTTTGTATTTTTTTAAATACGTTTAAATTTCCTGTCTTACTTAAACAAAACTCCGGCCAACTTCAGCAAACGCCCTAAATAGACAGGAAGCACTCAACAGTCACAACCGACACTTAACATTGCCGAGATGAACTGTCGACTGATAGTTGCTGACTTGACGTTAACATGTGATAGGAACTGTACCAAGGGGTCCCTCAACACCGAGTCAGGAGTTTGTTAGTATTCGAATAGCGCTTGCAAAGCTTAGAGTATATTTTCAAAATAAATTAAGGATACTTTTAGTTATAATAATTTTCTAATGTTATTTTAAAACAAGTTTAATACGAAACAAAACAGGAACCATTTAGTGAAAGGATACTATTTAAGTCCGTTCACTAGCAAATCAGACCATAGACTTCCACGTGGCTTTGATTTCATCAGGCTTCAGCTTAGGGTGAATCAATAATAGACCATGATGACACTTATTTTTAAGGGCGACGCTACTTGAAGGGGCATATCATAGCTTCCGTGGTATTAAAAAAAAGAGTGGCAGCTCTACATTTTTAAAACCACTTAATCATTACTTAATTGTTTCAAGTTTTGTGTGATTATCATTTAAAAAATTAATTTATTTGAGGACGGTTTGACTTTCAACCATCAACCTTAGTTTCATAATTTCAATACTTTCACATAAAACGTCGCTGAGACAACCCAGTTCTACGTTTCAAATATTTTAAAAATAAAAGTATAGGCTACAACTTAAAACTTTCTGTTTTAGTAACACAAGGAAAGGTTAAACATGTCACTTCCATATTGTGTGAAATATATTTTTAAATAACAAATCACATAATAAACAAAGTGGGGTTTCTGAACCTATTCAATACATCTCATCACGTTTATTAGTAGTTCCACTTATTTTCAAGAGCTCCTTTTGGGTCATATTACATTTTATCAACTTTTTTCTTCACATCAGTTGAAGTACCTTAAACTGGCTATAAAATGGAATGATTCTGACATGGGCAAGATTATTAAGGCATCATGAGCTAGACGTTGTCCATCTTATCCAAGACAAACTTTAGTTTGTATCACTGAGGGAATAATATATTTATACTGGCTGCAGAAAAACAAATTTAATGCAAGGAATAAGATTACACTCTATTAATTGCCCTTCCATAGGCTAATGGGCTATTTTATTCGTACCTATTGCCTGTATAAATCATGATTAAACTATTTTAACTATCTAGGTTTTCTTTGCTAATGTTAACAAATTTACCAAGAGGCAAACCATTTTGTGATTAAAGGCACTGAAATTCACAGACGTTTGTTTAGTGGCACAGTTAAAAACTTTGCGAGTTTTTGAGTTGTTAGTGAGACTAGCATATTGGTAGAATATTTCTGGTGCTCTATGCCTAGATTAGGATATATTTATTGATTTACATCAAAGATAATTTTCACTAATAGGCTTATAAAGATCGCCACGTTTTAACATGTTTATTTAATTCAAGGACATGGAATGAAAATTTTAGTAGAACGTTGAAGTAATATGTCGATGTCATTTTTATATATTACTTTATATAGGGGTCTTTTGTGGGGAAGGGTAAAGTCTATGAATGTATTTATGTGTATAGTGGGGTGGCTTTTAAGATAAAATGTACAGAATTAAACGTGATCATTGAATATTAAAAATATTAAGGATTAATAATCAAACATTCTTGATATATTACACACTCTAGTATAACTTTAAACACTAGTTCTCTGCTTTTGAATGATTAATACTTAGGCCTACCTTATTTACTTTTTTTTAGCCCCACTATAAAAGTCCAACTACTCTACGCTTATGACGCATGGAGCAGAAACATACTCAAATTAATGTGTATCTATATCTATTTTTTACTAGTTGAAATATAATTTTTGTTATGTAATGAGTTATAGGGGAAAAAACACATATTTTGTTAAAATCATAATTTGGTTATAGCTACAAATATTCTTATTTAATTTTGTTTTTAGTACACGTTTCGATGCATTCATTTTTTAAATAATTGGTTTAATTAAAGGTTATTACAAATAATTTTCATCCCATTTTTGTTTCTCTTGAAATGCGGTTAGGGTTTCGTCAATTGGATAACCTTTCATTTGTTTTTCTTTATGTTACATGTTTAGAGAAATAAAAAGAATAATCGTTTACTTTTATGAGCATCTCATGCATTATTCCAAGATTTATTACAAAGCAGAGGCATAGCTAGATTGTGTGTTTTGTTTCTTCTTTAAGATGAATTGATAAGTTGATAGCTCTGCTACGTTGTGTTATTTTAATAAGTTAAGGTACACCTATTAATGAATGCTAGACCCACCTTTTTATGCAGTGTTACAAATTAACGTTGTTTGCCTAATGCGATTATAATAGAAGAAATGCTATTTTTCATCTTACAAAAAAAAGTATTCACAGTGAATGTTTTCCTACATTGTATTTCTTTATCTTATTAAAAAGTAAAGACATTTTAAGTTGTAAGAAATGCTTTCAGGTCCAAGAATAATGTAACAATAATAGTTTGGCTTAAATATAACATTTTGAGTGCAATGTTAATTGACTAGTAAGGAATAAATTAAATAAAATTATTTTTCATTGGGATAAGGTAGAAAAACGAATAATGGGTAAAAGTAGAGGGTTTTTTAAGTTAGGCCTAATAAAGTTTTCATTTAACCTATTTTTCGATCCAATTGATACCAAACGATACACTCGGGCAGTTTTTGTAACAAACAAAACATTTAAAGCCCCCAAAAAAGCTATGAATTTTAAAATATTTTTAATATATATCTAATTGAGATTTTTTTAAATATCTTAATTTTAATAGGGCCCATAAGCTTTATGATATTCTAGTATAATATGTTAATTCATTTTCATTGTCCTATATAAACGGATACAATTATTTTTTATTTAAAAATAGATAAAATTCTAAATTACCACGATTTATACCTTAAATTTAAAACTTAAATTAAAGCAGTATACATTATAGCGGTGAAGATGGATAAATGTATGCACAAATGAATAAATATATAAAATATACATCACCATGGATCGAACAATAGTTCCCAGTAGTGGAACTTTAAACCCTCAAACACGTGGATCGTCTAAATGTTTCCAAATAGGTTTTGTTTACAACAGTTTTAATCTAAAATGACGTTTTTTTTATTTATCATTGGTTTGAGATATTAGGACAATAAATTATTTTTAAAAGAAAAAACAATTACTAAAAAAAATCGTTTTAATAAGACACATATCCTTACATGACGTTGCAAATTTATGTTCGGTTTCTGTAACATTTTTGACATCCAAGATTCGTACGTTAAGAGCAGTAGATCCGTTACACATTAAATTACAGTGAAAGGTAATGGGGTTGAAATATCTCCGCGCATACGTTTGAGAAAGAAAATGGCTTCTACATGGTTCACTAACTCTGTAGCTACTCCGTCTTCTTTTTCTTCAGACTTCTTGACTGGTCCTCTTGCTTCATTGCTTGCCAACATATTATTATAGATTATATTTCCATTTCTCTTCGGTAGGATTTGATAAGAATGTGTGAAAAATAAAATGGGTGCATGTTGAACTCTTTTAGGGGGGTCGGTTGGGGGAATTAAATCATTGCAAGGATATTCTTGATGAAATATGAAGTCTTGAGTAATATTCTGGTTTGAAAGGCTGTTTTAGAAAACACAAATTTGATTTTTGTGGCCAACATTGTTCATATTTCACTATAATATTATTTATATTTTATAGGTATTGATAGTATATATACAAATTTAAAGCATCTTATCACATGATTTGATATTTTGAATATTTGAAAATAGCTTTAGTAACAAATTCCTAACTTACCTTATAGCATTTTAACTCAAAATTTCATTGAAACACATATAAAAGTAGGCCACCTATCCCTATCCTGAGTTAGTTTTATCCAGCCCACCCCATTACACCCTATCTCTTTCAGGTTCATTATAATTTTATCCTCCCATCTGCGTCTTGGTCTTCTCATTGGGTTTATCAGTCAATACCCCTATTAATATTCTAGTTTCTTCCATTCACCCTGCATGTCCTTCCCACTGCAATCTACGAGACTTGATTATTCTAAAAAGTATTGTGTTGAATACAGAGTATGTAACTCATCATTATTCAACCACCTTCACTCCCCAGTATCGTCACCATTTTTTGGAAAAAAATATCTTCCTAAGCAACTTGTTTTCGAATACCCTAAATTTCTTTTTGTCATATAAGCTAGGAAATTCCTTCTATATAAACATTTATTTCATAGGCCTATAATCATATTTCAGCTCATTATGTTCTACAGCTGTCACGTTTATCCAATGTTGAGATTTAAAAAAAATTAAGGCTCTTAATTTTGCCACTATTTTATGATTCCACATTTATAAAAGTTATGATACTTAATTGAATAAATACATATTTTATTGATAGTAATTTATATCCTGATAGCAGAAGTCTATAGCCTATGATGATTTATAATATAATATAATAACATTTCTTACCAAATCTATCACTGTAAATATTATAGATTCAGTATTTAATAGCTTTCGCAAACCCAATGATCAATAAAACATAAGCCTATAGGTTTTACTTATAATATCCATTAATTAAAAATAATCACATATATACTTCATCAGATTTACCCGTAGTATAATATATTTTTATATATATAGTTTACATTAATTAATGAATGCAGGGACGCCTATTAGGACAGGGTTGCAGATGTAAATGAAAAGTGGTTGGGGTCTCTAAAAGGAGATCTTAAACTGAAGAGTTCCACAAAAATCACAAAACACCTGAACTGTCATTTTACTTAAAAGACAAACCCTGTGTTTTGTTATGAACAAAAAAAAAAAAAGACTTGATTGGTTTGTTTTTTCGCCTGGGTACAACGATTATTTCCTGTTAATTTTGCTAATACAATCCAACAAAATCACATAGTAAGAATAAAACAATAATATATCATTCAGGGTTACTATAAAATAGTAACGAAAGCATTGACTTTTTTTATATATTAATGTTTTTTTCTTCTTATTTTTGTATTATTTATTCGATTTTATTGAGTTTTAATATAATTTTTCCGTTACGCATTAAAAAAAAATAATATAGTACGTAACGTAATAGTTAAGATTTGACTCGGCCATCACATAGCTTATTTTGCACATTTTTCTATTAGTAAAGTGCGTGTTCATTTGAATATTGTCATCTCTTTTGATTAAAAAAACCATCTCTTTCTCTCTCGACAATCCTTTCCATTTCTCTCTAAACCTCATTTCCTTGACGTCCGCCACACCCCCGAGCCATTCAATATGACGTGAAATCAATAACGCGAAATCTGGCGTTGCCGAACCAAGCAACACTCAGTGAAATGTGGTTACTTGGCTATATTAGGATTCTAGTACAAACAACTGTATAACACTTTAATAAATTCATACGTCAAGCAATATGATTTTCAGCTGTCACTATTGATAGATATTATCAACATCTATGTAAACAATACTACGAATATACTAAAATGTTAACAGCAAAAATTATGTTTTATTTCCTAATAATTTCTTAACAACTAGGAGCCACTATATTCTAGTATTGACACCCTTATAGAGAGTGATGGGGATTTAGAGGTTTTAAACGTTTTGAATTGATAGTAAGCTGTATTTTAGAAAATACATTTTATTGTTAATTTAAATTCGCTGTTTAGTACCATAACTACTCATCACTAATTGAAGTAGTAGTCTATCCGGCCCGGGAGAGATATTTCTAGTTTAATGATTGAAAGTGGGAGGTAAGTTTAAGGTTATTGCCTTTATCGCCTGCGTAGTAATGGCCTTTTAATTTTGTTTCCAACCTGGTTTTTAATTAATAAGAAAAATTATACAATAAACATTTTTTAATTCCTGTTTCCAGGTGTACATGTCCGTGCTCGGGGGCTATTAATTTTTAAAATTCCAAAACTAAGCTTGTGATAGAGATATTGGGCAACGCTCATGACAGACAACCTCTTCATTTTATTAACATATTACAAACTTAATTCACCAATTTAACGTATCTTCAATCTAAAAAATAAATCGACTCCAAAAAAATAAGTTTTATGTTAGTACATTCGCCTAATGGCTATAATTAGATTTATCTACCTAAGGTTTAGGAATGGGAGGGTTGGTTGGGATGTATTGCACACACATCATCGAGGAGAGAAGATATAAAACCCACATTGACAAATTACATGTAAGAAACCATCCATAGTGAATGCAACAGATATTTGAAGCTCATCCTTCCCATCACTGGCAATAGGACCCCATTTTATTGGAAGATTAACACCTTAGTTCATTTATACGAGTGGTTTTCTAAGTTTGGATTAGTTTTAAAATTTTAATACACTTCAGAATTTAGAAAAATATCTAATAAATTCGATTTTAATTGAAAAACAATACAACCATCCCTTCAATCAGTGAAAATTTTCTCTAAATACCAACCTCAAGTCCACTTTAACCAAAACAATAATGAACCATAAAGGACTAAGCAACATTCATACATTTTAACAAGTTTAATTGGCCTAACGTTTAATGCCCGTACAAGTTCTTAGAGAATCTAGGCTTAACTTTTATCTTTTACAACCGCATCCCACCTCTTTTCTGCGCTATACGGGAATATATTAACTATGATAATCTAGTAGTGATGAGTAAGGTAGAGTTGAGAAAAAATGAAATCATATTTGCGTAGAAATTTTTTAGAAAAACCATCCACAGTACACCTGGTCATGACTCGAATCCCAGACTCCCGATTACAGGAGAACTAGCTGACTGAATGAGCTTGACATTTAGATCACGTTCCCACTGGTGCGCATTCTAGTTTAACTTTAATATCACTCGCTTCAGTGGACGAATAGTCTTAGGCGTCAATCTCGTGTTGGACCACCCTGCTGATGACGGGGGGATCGGGGTTCAAATCTCTGTCGGATTTACATTGATGGTGGTTTTTACACAGAAAAAATCTCACTCTTCTTCGAAGAAAATGTGGGTACACTTCCTCTCAAGTGTTTCCTTCCTAATCCCTAACCAATTAGAGTATTTTTATATTCTTATAACCTAAACAGGGAGTAATACTCGGTGATAACAAAAAAAACACTTTACTATCGGGGAAGTTAATGAACAGAATTTAGTAATAGTTAATAATTATTGCAAAAAATATATATGAGTGCAATATCAGCCATCAAACCCGGTACCCTCTGATCAGTAAACAGCCACGCAACCGACTGAGTTAAGCTGTCAGACTGCAGGTTGCTATAGTATGTTAACTCTTGAACAGGTAAATAACCAGTCTAAGTGACTCAACCTTATAAGTCAATGTGACTGCAGTGCCCGCAGTCACGGATCTTTTGTTCCCGCGAAGATTTATTATCAGGACCAGGTCGAATTTATTACGTGCAGTAAAGAGCTTCCCCAATTCTCAAGGTCAATGAATACAATGCACAAGGAGAAATTCTTTACGAGAAGGAAGTGAACACCAGTTTATTTACAAAAAAGGAATTCAAGATTTTATTTTAAGTAACTATATTATTAAATCGGTTTTAAAATAACTATTACATTTTTCCTCCAGCGATAATTTGAAAATAAGCCCAGCTGTCGGCCAAAAATAAACTAATTTTAAAGAATTTTAAGTTAGCTTTAGTTAATATAGAAAGTGAAAATACCATCTCTATGTCTCTATAAGCTTGTCTACGAAATTATAAAGTCAATAATTCATAATCATAAATAATTAAAAGTTTATGAATTTATTAATTAAATCACTCTGATTTTTCCCTGATTTGACACAAACTTTGAACTTTCTGAAAAAATAACAAACAATTTAAGCTGGTTGTTAATATAAGAAAGTATGATAACACAATTAAATATAAGATAATTTTTGTGGCAGAGCATATAAAGGCCCTAAACTCTTCATATAAATTAAACCTACATAATTGTGTATATTTATTTTCTGCTTTGTAACGAAAAATACACCAAACAAAATTATTTTTTTATTGAAATCCAGCAACATCATAAAATGTTCAAAATACTCCACAATATTCAAGACAAGGACGTATGCAATGCTATTGCCATTAAAAACACTTTTAAAGCTGTGATAAATCATTGTTTCTTCTTATGAATATTTGAAAAAAAAAAAGTTTAGATACTATAAACTTTTATTAATATACTAAAATATTTTAAATATTTATTTATTCAAGTTAATTGGTGGAATTTAATTGTATTTATTTAATTCAAATAAAAAAGTGTTTGAAAAATAAATTATAACATTAATGAATGAATCTTAACCGTAGTTCTTTCAATTTGGTTTAAGGTAATATTCTTATTTAGTCCCAAGTTTATTAAAATTAAAACGTTTGGTTATGGGAATCTGATCTTCCACAATCATCAGTTCATCACTATTAAACTATGTTACTATATTATATTACTAAAAGCTCCAAAGTAAACTTGAGAGGCCAAACAATGTCTTAAAAAAACGTCTATATGCTTATAATGTGTATGTATCTTGTACTGATAATGTCAGTGAAAACCAGATGTTTCTGCGACAGCCCATTCTTAATGGATAAAAGGTTAACGGGCTAACAAGTCGTTAACCTTGTACATTAACATATATATCGTTACAGTTCGTCAAACGAACGACGACGAATGGGTTGGTTCTCTTTGGGTCTTTAGAAGTAAGTATTTAAATGAGTCTTAATCAATCATAAACATCAAAAATGAATTAAACGTTTTAAATGAAATTATTTTCAAATGTATCAATTAAGTTGGCACGTAGGGAAGCTCGAGTTAATTTCAGTATACTAGTAGATTTACTAGCAATAAATCCTTTTTTGGATACATTAATTTAATTTTGCGTTAGTAATACGTTTAGTTTAAATTTCTACGCATACTAATCTTAACAATTATTGAGTATCTGTCTTGGGCATTTGCGCACAAGCATTTTAAATCAAGAAAAAAATTCCTCGTCAAAAATCAGCGATTCTTATAACGAATATTTAAGATGTATTTAAATAACTATAGTTATCTACTGAACCAATATTTGATTTATGTTGACCAAAAGAGGTTTTACTTTTTAAAGACTTAAATATATAAAGGCCTATACATCCAAACTAGCGTTTATTTACACCCCAACTTTAAGCTACAAAGTTGACAATTCAAACACATTTCTGATACACAATTTGAATGGTAAATATTAAAGGTATCCAAAAGTAATTAGTTTTAAAATAAAATATAAAGTCAAATCACTGGAGATGGAGCACCTGCATAGTAATATATTGAGTTGCAGTCCAATTTGAATATGAAAAACCTTATCTAAGAGCAAAAAAAGTGACTAGATCTGTTTTCGTACGTAAAGTCATGTGAGATGCAGCTGTTACTTTTGATATATATTATCAATAACTTTTAAATATCACCAATAATATAGCAAAATGGCATCAATGTTGAGCGCAAAAAAAATCTATATTTTCTAAAAGACTCCTCCTATTAAAATTGGACTGTAAGTACTAATTCAACACAAAGACCAACATATAATTCAAATCTTTACTATTGGGGTCTAGAAACACTACTTTTTTGAAAATACATATTAATTTTGTTGTTGTTGTACTAATACTAGTACTGATAAAAAATCATTTAAACTATCTTATCTATTTAAGATAATAGCATAAAAAGAACAAAATTATTTGAATTTAAAAAAAATATTTATGGTAAAGAACGATGGAAAAACAAATGATTAAGGGCAAAGACAAAAACGATTGAGGTAGATCTATGGCCTCCTGTGTAATAAACAAGCACACTAACACTGTTAAAATTTTATTTTGTGTTAGTGCATATAATGTTTACTTTTAAAAAATATATAGGTAATATATGTGCATGTGACAGTCCATTCACTAAAAATAATACGATCTACTTCTACTATTTCATAATATTAGCTCATTTTTATACAAAGAAAAACTTTCCTGTCAAATTTCATTGTGTTAATGATAATGGAGAGTGATGACCTCCAAAAACATATTTTAGTGTTTCTATAAAAATTACTAGGATCAACATTTTGTTGAAACTTGTTTGAAGGTTGTATTTTTGTTGTTGCTGAAAGAGTTTCCGGTATCACTTTTGGTGTTATTGAATAACTCATTCTAAATACACTATTCACTAGCTGACAATTTATTTTGTGTATAAAAACACTCTTTTATTCTGATTATGATATGGTGATAAGACTTTTTATTTGAATTATTTTAAGAAGTGGTTTTAAAGGAACATTTTCTGCTCATTGGCTCTCACCACACTAGTGCAAGGAAAAATATTTGGATGGTAAGAAGGATATATTAAAAAAAGAACAAGTTTCCCTCAAACCAAGAGCCAGCCTTTATAACAACTTAGAATGTAGGCCCCAAGTCAACTTTCAGCGTTTTTAAGTTAAAAAGATGAAGCTCTACATTACACATGTGTTTCTTAAAAGTCTGTACGTGAAAGTTTTTTTCTCTTTCAGAAAGTAGATAAATAATTTCTCTGAAATTGATATAGGGCATATGATATTATAATACAAATATTACATGTGATTTAATAATTGCATGAGTATTTTATTTAAATACTACAAATAAAGCTATAGATGTTCTTAGTATATCATCATTAATACCCTCAACATTAAAATGTACGGAGATTGATTCTCATGGGGGAAATGTAAGTGTGTAGCGTAGATAAAATGCACAAGCAGTAGAGTTTAGATAAGACGGGAAATAGCTACCATGTAAATCCATATTTGGATATAGGACTAGCTTGTTCAAAATTAACTCTAGATAGAAGGTATATTACAAGTTTATATAATGAGTTGTATAGTAAATATTTTTAATTTAAAGGGGCTTTAAGTTAGTTAATAAGCCATGTAAAATTATGTATTTTTCACACCCTGAAACGATTGTTCTCGGATCCTTTGGCCTAGCACGTCAATGCATTAAGCATTATTTAGTTAATTCTATTGTCAGGAACCTTAACTCAGTCGGCAGCGTGTCTGTCTACTGATATAAGGGTTCCAGATTCGATTCCCAGTTTGGACGAAAAGTTCGTCATATTTAGGATGAGGTTTTCTCTTATAACAGTGATGAATTAACGGCCGTGGACTGGTTGTAGTGTCTGTCATAGATCTAGATAATTTAGCCTATAAGTCGTGTGCTGTTATAATCATTTGGATCAGAAAGGGCACATTAAATACCTCAAAATAAATGGGGAAGGGGGTGAGCTAGAAATATTTCACACTAAGTATATTTCCTCTCTCTTTATTTAGGCTAAGGCTGAGTCTGTATGGACGTGTGGTATAGTCAGCTACATTGAGCTTTCTGCAATAACAGATTCACGGTGCATCTCTCGCTAGCTGTATTATTTATTATATGTTTACACGTTGTTTGTTTAATACAATTATTAGTTTTATTTCACCGCATCTTAGTAACCATTTTAGTTGTACGCATACATTAATAGGCTAATGGAATAAGAATGAGAAAGCATAGTTTTAAAAGAAAGGCATTCGAATCTGGGTTAAGGAAGAGTGGAATTTTTGTAATAGGAAAAACCACCCCCGAGTAAAACGTCCACCACTAAGGGGAACTATTGGTACCATGGTACCAAGCCTGGTACTTACAGGCTCCGAGAAGAAACTCACCACTTTGCTTTTGGGTTTAAAGATTCCCAGATTTTTTTTTTTCGTTAACTGTTCCCCTAAACAAATAAGGTTCCACCCTCACTGACTCTAGTAGTACAAAGAGAGAGAGAGGGGGGTCATGCTTTGCCCCTGATACCGGGCCCGGTTGTGGTCACTTGGTGGACCTATCTAATACATTCGACCGGGATTCAAACCCCGATCACCCCATCACAGGCAGATAAGTCTAACATGAGAAAGACGCTCAAAGCCATTCTACCACGTAAGCGGGTATCTTCAAAGTAATACATTTTTAGTACAAGTTGAAGTCGTATTCTCCGTGGCTGCCAGTGCATTGTGAATCTACCGTCCACTCCGGGCGGTGTTCTGTTGCAGACTGACGTCGTACTTAGGCTCTTCTTCCACCCACCTCTCGTCCGACATGGCCTCCCTTCTCTAGCCTCGAATGGAGGGGTAGTGGTGGGTAATTTTTTATGGGGTGCGAAGTAGCTTTAGTCTGATAGGAGAAATTCTACAGTCATGAGTGGGGGGGTTAGGAGAGGGGGGGGGCACGTATGAGTTTTGTACAGAGAGAAGGGGTATATTTGAAAACCTACCCCCTCCCCTCCAATACCTAAAATGTGCCCCCACCTCCACCACCGTCAAGAAGACTACCACCCCCTCAATAGGAGAATCTTCTACAGTAACGGAAAAGTTCAAGAATTTCCAGTACCTTATACAATGCTGCCATCTATCTCTAAATCCGTGCAAGATTTTTTTTTTTTTTTACTTCAGAGACTAATTAAATATTCATACAAAATTAATAATCTATTGATTTGCTTTTTATTAAGTAATTTAGGCTGTAAGCAGATGGCATGGCTGTCAACGTCTTTTCTACACGATTGAAGAGTTTCTCTGCATTTTTGGTGAGTGGAATATTTTTTTTAAATATTTTATAAAATGCTGCAATTTGATTTGGATTTAATTAACGTGACGTGTAGATACTTGTAATATCCTAATTATCACAAAATATTCATAATATAAAGAGTCATTTTCATGCTTTATATTATATGTATCCTTATTTTAGAAGTCATAATTTTTAGTAGCTAACAGTATAGTTTGAATCGAATTGCAGTGTTTATAAGTAGTTCATTGTTGATTTATTTCAAATATACCTACATCAATTTTTTTTACCATGTTACTAATTGTACAATGTCATGTATTAAGCCAGTCTCATATGGCACATTTGCTAAATAGATTGATCTTATTTCTTGAATAATAACTTATGATTAGGGCTATATTAAAAATTATTTTTGATTTTTAACATTATTTTGGAGGAGAAAAATATTGTAAATAAGTTTGTGTATTATAATAAGTAATCTTTTTGGTTCCAAAAGTAAAAAATAAATAATTTTAAATCCATTCTGATAAATGTGAAATAGTGTGCTCTATAATGAGTAGACCATAATGGATTAAATATTATTTCATAAGATGTAAAGAATCGTTTAAAACAATTCAAAATGAACAAAACATTTGCAATAATATTATTTTTTTATCAAATATCACATCAAATTAACGGTCAATCCATATTTTTTCCCGAAGGAATCCCAAGATAATGTTATAGTTAGTGATCTGGTTGATTAAGACTATACTTTAAATACAACCATTTTTAATAAGCAATTAATTTTAGCTGAACCTTCCTACAAAATTATTTATCTGAGAAGTGAAATAATTGATTGCAATTTGTACAAATAATACTACTATTGTTTGTATTTTATATTATTATATTTTAGATAAATACTATACTAATTTTCAGACTTAGGATTACAGAGTAATAAAAAGAGTGTTGATATATCCTAAAAACTTGAATTTTATATCATAATTTCAGTACAGATTATTTGAGTAATTTTATTCATAGTCTAAAACATTCGGAACTAAAAAAATATTTATAAAATGGCTTTGCAGTAGCCTATATTAGCAACGTCAATGTATTACCCACTTTCATCACATCTATAACAGATTATCTTTATAGAGATTTTATTAAATATCACAGTGAGCTGGGAGTAAAATGAATGGATATTGGAAAGCCTAATTTAAGAAAATAGTATAAAACAAAAATATTATTCAAGGCCAGAGAAATTATAAATATGTTTAGCTAAATATTTTTATGGGCCCTACTTTTTAACTAAAACTTATTTTCAATAAGGGCTGTATTTAAAAAAATCTATTATTGTTACGTTGTCTATAATGTTTATCTTTTGTATTGTTTCAATAAATTTTCTTTCAGATGCTATTATAATATCAACTCACAATTTTATATTTACGAATGCTTATTGGATTAAGAATTTATATTTATATTTGCAATAAAAATCATATTATAGGTTACAAAGATGTTGAGATTAATTTCCTGGGCAAAAGAATATGGCGTCTTCGATTAACAACATAATTTAGAGTGTACCGAAGCATATTTTTTAATTTTAACCACGCTGATCTTAATTATTGATAACATTTCCAAATGAATCAAACACAAGCCTTTAAATTTGTATTGCAGTTATAAAACATTTAATATCAACATGCCCTATATTCCATTACAAGTTATAATGTTAGTAAGAAATTTAATTAACAATGTGTCGATTGATTAAATGTGTGTTTTCAGACTGGGGTTGTTGATGCTCGAGATTTAATGACGAATTATTTCGAATGTTATTAACCACATTTATTTATCCTTATCAATCTACAGTAGAACTATAAACTCTTCTCGATAAACTGTTTTGTTTTTCACAATTTCGAACATACAATGAAATGTGTTATTTGAAACTAAATTATTTTAAGGGAATCTAGACGCGAAACATTTCCTATACTCCACATGTTATTGTAGGCACATCTTTCTCAGAAGTTATACGACATATCTTGCTAAGCAATGTTTCACTTGGTAAGCTGTCTCTTATTGTAAAAATGTAATAGAATCATTCATATGGTTAATTGTTTGTTTGTAAAAACTATTATTTTAAGCAAGAATGATCTCTCCATTGTGTTATCTAAGTTATTGATGTCTCTGTTTGGATTAAAAAGTGATTTAAAGTTTATTTCAAAATTCAGAGTTGAATCAAAACACAACTAACAAACTAGCCTCCTAAGAAATCACACCTAACATTAACACCTAATCCTAACATTACACATATTACAATCTGAGTTATGCAACGTAGTCAACAGTTAAAATAAAAGAAACTAATATAGTGCATCTTGGAATCGAACCAAGGTTTCCTAGACATATAATTATACTCAATATATATTTAAACACGGGAGTCCCAGCTTGCTTGTTTTAATATTAATATGGGTTTTAAACGCTCCAGTGAGCTTTTGGACTTGGGTGTCAATCTGGTCTTATCTGGTTGGTGACGGGAGGTTGGGATGAATCCATATCAGGTGTCCTGAGAGGTATTTTCCCTAAATGTTTTATCACACCTGCCACCACGCAAATTAAAGTACAGTTCCTGTAATTTATACCTTCCTCCTTGTGTACAGATCGAACCGGTAGTAAGATTTGGAGGACCCAAACAAAATGGAATTGGTGGTAGTGTCAAAGTTCTTGTTTTTATCGGCTCGATACACATCATTGACTAGAGAGAGAATTGGAAACCACACTGTGAGTGGTGATGGATGTATAGAGTCCATCCAGAGTAGGAATGGTGGTAAATGACAGCTAGGAAAAGTTACCATATATCCATTCGACCAAGCCATATTATGTTGAGCTGCTATCACTTTTGGAAGCTAAAACTTACACAACAAACCATTTATATTTAACTATGTTTTTCTTTTAAACGTTTTTACACGATTGAAATACGAACTTGTAAAAATGTCCATTTAGATGCTTTTTTTTATTGTGGAAGCGAAGTCTGTAATTCACTTAAAAATGCTTTACAAAAAAAAGCTCTTAAATGATGATTTCTCTACATATTTATAAATATGGCGTACCGGACGAAATGAGTGTGGTTGAGGACGTCAAACAAAATGTATTCGGCTGTGTTCATGCACATGTGTTTACAAAATCAAAACGTGTGAAAAACTTATTTTTTATGGCTCTTTCTTTAAGTTATAAGCAAAATATATTTATCCTGGTGGCCAGCTACAGATGTGAATATAGTACTTTGTAATTTATTATTAAATGTACCATTATATCTCATTTTGCCACTAACACTAAACAAAAACAAAATAACTTTTATTAAATTTTTTATCTTTCAATTAGTAAGAATAAGATTTAGGGAAATATTATTAGAAGTGTTTGATAACACTGTTGATTGATAATATAATATTGATAAGAACATAATTATTATTTACACATAGGTTAACTTTAGCGACTTTCAATCAATGTTTGCAATTAAAAATGTATTCTTAAATACTGCTAGCTATCAGTTATCTTCCTTCCTATGCTAGATAGACTGTACACTTCTAAATGTAATCAAAAAAGGCATCACCCCTTGTGTGAGCTTCAAGCCCTTTATATAAAGCGTACTAAAGTCTGCCGTATGGCCACGAGCTTGAGAATGAGTAGAAGAAACCAGTAATTAAAAATTGAATGCTGACCCCTTACCCCTCTCCATGTCTTGACGGGGGTCGAGGCGCAGGATGAGTCTACAGCTGTTACAAACCAGAAATAATCTTCAAACAGCTGTTTTCTATAACAAGAGGGCCGTGTAAAAACTAGCTTGAAGAAAGGCGACCATTGTATGCTTTGGAATCATAAACATTTTCTTTGATAGAGGCCGCCCGTAAAGTTTAATTTCACATATCAGCCGAAGGAACCGAAAATAAAAGTGTTTGGTTTTATTTTAAAAACAAAACACTTGATGGTGATATGAATGGTTTGTTTTGTTAGTGGTATCTTGAGTGTAAGGATTGACGTGATGGAGGAAATGATTATTTAAACGTTCAGTTTTTAGGCAGTTTATTCTAGTTGTTGGTATAGTATTAAATTAAAATAAGATGGAGCTCCCCTTTGGAAATGTACTGCTAATAAAAGTTCAGTTTTGAAAGTATTTTTGCTTAATTCTAATTTAATATTGTAGTTATACCGTATACCTTTGGGGCATACAAGTAGCCTAAATTATGATAATTTATTTAATTTGAAGTATTTAACGTTTACTTTCTGAACCGACTGATTATATCAGCACTTAAGAATGTCTATGAGCAAAAGAGCCTACTAATTTAGCCTTTAAGGTATGTTCACATACCTACCAGGTTTTTTTTACATACCACAATAGACTTGGGACCGAAGGCTTAACTTTCCCTCCTAAGGAAGTTTGGCTACTGATTTTTATCGTTCAAGAAAGATTCGTCGACCCCAGCTGGGTTTGAATCCACGATCATCAAGTCTTGAGGCGACCACTTTAACCCAAGACCACTGAGGTCGACTACCTTACATTAATAAATATGTGGTTTCATTTTTATTTTTTATGTTTCAAATTTGAATTTCATATTCCATACCTATTCAAATGAATAAGCCTATATTGATGAAATAGATGATATTGTTGGAAGTTTCAATAGTCATTTTCTTTTTATTTAGAAGAATACAGCAGTGTTAGTCCATTTTAAGAAAATCTTATATCTTCACCTTAAAATTTAATGAAATTTCCAAGATTGAACATTGTAAAATTATAGAGCTTGAATATGTTTCTCTTTAGATCTTATCCTTTAGAATGTAATCAAAAATCTTTCACGGATAGAATGTCAATACATATTAAACTATAAGTACCTGATGATTTTTTTCGTTTTGACTATCAGGCATTATTTTATTAATTTAAGACGCTACTAAACCTGTTTGAAGCGAATGAATATTAAAGCTGTAACCAACTTCATGAAAGATTAAATTAAGCTTCAATTAAAAGCGTTTTGAAAATTCTGCCGCTTTCTATTAAATAAATAAATAAATGGGTATAATCCATTCAGGGTTATTTTAGCCTTTTTCAACAAATAAAAGATTACTCGTATTTATTATTTCGGGTTGTGATGTTTATTTATGGCTGATAGAAATTTACTTCGCATGTAAAAGTTGGAAAACACATCGGCAAATTAGGTAAATATAAAGTTATTTTTAGTAAATTTCCATTTTCCATAAAATGACCCAATTTTCCGCTAACTTATTAAAATTGTTAAGTTCTCGAATTTCTAGTCGTTTTTTTTCAAAGCTATGGACATAAGTAAATGTAAAATTAAACAGGAGTAAAAACACAGCCATTTAGGATTAAACTACATGTTCTTTTACGAAAGCTAAGACATATTGTATTAATTCTACACCTAACATTTTGAATTAAATGGATACTTTATTTAAACTACCATCTTATTTAAACTAATAATTATTCACAAATTAACTTTGTTGTAAGCCTTCTACAACAAAACTTATAAATTATAGCATCGCTTCTTACTACCAGTTCAAGTTATACGTCTATGTAGGCCTACGAGTTATTATAACGTGTTATGAATGAGGAAGGTTGAATTTGGAGGAAGTGTACCCGCTTTTGTGTGGAACAACATTTAGGAAAAATCACCTTCAGTACACCCGACCGGGATTGAGAGCCCCGATCGGAAGTCTAGTCTATAAACAGAGTGACACCTTAGACCATGCGGCCAACGAAGCGGGTATTAATATTATTAAAGACAGAATAATGAGAAAAATAAATTAACTATATTATTAGGACCGCTTCTTACTACCCATTCGGGCTATACGCACTAACGCTAATGTGTAATGGTAGGGTGATTGTGAGACGAAATGGAAGACCTACAGTTTAACGTGGGATCCGAACCACGGTGGAGGCCTGGCATTCCACACATTCACAAGTTGTGATTAATACACGTCTTGTCAGAGGTGAAGGAAGGGTTTGGCAATCAGATAAATCTGTGCCGGGACCGAGGATTGAACCCCGGACCCTCAGCACACCCCTAGACCATCAGGTCACCTTATTAACTATAACTTATTATGTATGTATAGGCCTACATTGAACAATATTATTTCTAATATTCCCCTCACACATTAATATGATCGAATCAGGATTACACATTTTATGGATTACATTTAGATATAAATAATTTGAATATAAGACAACTGGTGTGGTTATAATTGCAATTAAAATTACAATATCTGCCAATGCAGATATCTGCCTAATTTTCCGAATGCGGATTGAGGATTCGTGGATACGAGGCGGAAGCATACGATGTTTTGTTTCATCCGCTTATGATTTATCTATAAAGCTATTGACCATCTTAGTATGTAAATTTAAAATGTCTTCATGGAGATAGCTACTGCCCGTGGTCTGTATATTCTATCCCTCTTACGAACGAACGCCAGCTCACATGAGTTATGATGCCTGTCACGTGACAACCAGATAAGTTTGGAATTCCATGGTGGGAGGGGGAGGAACTTGTTCAAATATTGAGGGGGCAGGGATAAACTGTCCAAGGAATACATCCTTCCCTCTTTCACCCAAGGACAATCCCTCTGGAGTCATAGTGGTGCATATAAAATACTCCAGAGCTGTGCTATATATGTCTCTTTTTTTTAATATAGTTTTTAATCTACTCCATAGGTTGTAGATGATATATATATATATAGCTTGACGACTAATTTCTTGCAGTCAAAACTTGTTAGAGTTGATATATTTTGTGTGTAGCTTTAGTAGTAGTACGTAATTTTTTTTAATGTTATTTAATAGTGGATGCATTTTATAATATCACTTTCAAAAGGATCAGAACATTAAAAATAATGCATATGGGAAATTTTTAGTGGGCGGAAAGGCCTTTTATTTATCGAGTTTGTACGCATACCACATATAAGAAAACACTCAACACAAAACCATTGCCCTGCTATGAAGTAATGAGTGGTTGCAATGGTGATATTATTATTTTTTAAATAGGGCATCGACCGTGGTCAAGAGGGCCTTCATTGTCTTTGGGTCGCTAACTCTGAAAGACTCTTGTTTCAATTCTCGGTTGGAGATTTTTGTGTGGTACGAAACAGATGAGGTAGAAAGATTCTAACTCGATCTATAATGAAATAAACAGTTTGAAATAGAAATAAAAAAGAAAAGAACAAAGATGATATAAAAAAACTAGATACATATATTTAATTTGTGTGTTAATACGGTTCACATTAGTTCTAATTAGTACCTTCATTAGCCTCATTTGCCTTCCAAGACCACTGCTAACATAATTAAATACATATTAAGGCTTAACCAGCTCTAATTTGTACTGCTAACAACTGTGCAATGAGAAATTCCCTCATAAATAATAATATAATAATAATAATAAATAAACCAGAGCTGTGTGTAGTTCATTGGCTCTGATGGAGTAGACACGCCCTTTCTCGATATCTCGGTTTGACTCACTCGATCTTTATAGCAAAACATGTGAACAAGTCTTTGGAAAAAAAAAACAAAAAACGCCGCCATAATGATGACTTTTGTGCACAGGGAGAGTGTAGGGGGTCGAAGGGGGGGTGGGAAATACAGTTCATGTTTTTGTGGAAATTTCTTCAGTAGAGATCAAGGAACATTAGTGGACTCCAAACTAGAAGACGTCTTCTTGTATGAAAGAAAAATACCGACGCACTTTTACTCTTTATTCTTTATACTTTTAAGCAGGCAAATGGAAAAAAGGGAGGAGACGAGAAAGCGGCAAGGAAAAGAAAAAAAATAGTACTCTTGTGAAAAAGAGGGGGGAGTTTGGGGAGGAGGAAGTTACGAAATGTTTTTGGAGTAACTTGGCGTTAAGATCGATCAAAGAGGGGGGGTGGTGGTCCTGGGCATCCATTAAGGACGCTGTCCTTCCCCCCCCCCGTCCCTCCTTCATCTCACTTTCAAGTCTTTTCCGCTATTTCTCCTCGTCGCCTTTCCTCTCTAGAACTTCTTCTTACGAGCTACCTAATCACTTTCCGGGAGGAGGGAAAACGGATGAGAAAATAGGGAGGAAGGGGATAGTTTCTGGATATCTTGGATCCTTCTGATGGATACGTGGGGGGGAGGAGAGGGGTATTATATTTGGGAGGGTGTTATTTACTTGGTAAGGGATGATATTTTATTACTTCTCGTTGTTGTGATTTGTTTCAAGGGAAATGTTTGATTTGGCCATCTGTTTGGTGGGGTCAGTCGTTCTGGAAGGTGTATTTTATTATCAAACAAGTTCTATAGATATGGTTTTGTGTAATCGAAGAGAAAATGTATTTACTAAAATAAATTGAAATTGTTTTGAGAATATTGGTCAATCTGGTAGAGCTATACTCAGTTTTAGCTTCTGTGGTGCTGACTGACGCTCACAGCTGACTTTGACGCTTTGAAAAGTACCAGACCAATTATGTATCCCTGCGAACTATTGATCTGCAAAAAAACATGTCTTTAGCAGTTGTCACTTCTGACAGTCAACATTTAGTATACTAAATGTTGCTGTCGAAGTCAGCTGTGAATGTCATCGCACCAAGAACCATGGGCTACTATAGTCACGTGGATAGGCTGTAACGAATTGGCTGTAGGATGATTAAATACCTTAAAATTTTCCCGACAGCCTGTGCTGGTTTTAACTTGTAACAAAAGGATTGTTACATTTCACTTTAAACTGTCTAACATTTTCAATCTGAACCATTTATATCATTTTCATCTGAGGCAGTTCTGATTAGTCAAAGCGTACATGTTTTTAATATACTTGCTCAAAGAGTGTGTCTTGTTTTAAATGTTCGATTGAGAAACCTTAATTTCTCAATTTGTACATGGAGAGGCAAATTCACACATTAAGCGTGAGTGAAAAAGAGCAGCTCCTTGAAATTTCCACTGATTTAAAGATATTTTACTTTAGTTAATAAAAAGCCAAACATAACTGATCATGTTTGAGTGCGTTCTAATTTCGTCTTAGAATATTTTCAAAACTCATTTGTATGTATTCACTTTCGTAAAATGAGATATGAGGGGAAGAAACATGCACCAGTTTATAGCTTTATCAATGTGGTATAAAACTAAAGTTTCCCAATTCTTAAATTAACATAACTATGCCTTTCGATTTGGGACGTAAAAGTCTAAGAAAATAACTAGATTCCCCTAATGCACAGAATTAAATTCTTGGACGATCTTTTATGCCTCACTAAGCCGGCTACGAAGTATTTAGCATAGTTTACGACAGTTAATAGATACACCCAATATTAAGACAATTTCAAGCTTAATATTTGCATTCCTTTCTTTGTGTATTTTTTTAAGTTTAATAATACTTTCTGTTAGATGGATTATAATTGAATTTTTAAGATAAACGTGGTGTTATGTACACACTGGACCATTCTCTTCAAAAACTCTTTTAGCTGCGTTCCATTGTGCCAATGACTTAGGTCTTTATTGATGTCAAACCTACCTTGTGTTTTTAAAAGCCTTCAGTATTTAGACTTTAAATATGGTTGGTCAACATCCGTAGAACCAGGCTGAGACCAATCAATGGACGTTTTTTAAGGAAGCAGGACTAATTTTAAACATAATACTAGGCAAAAGACCACCAAGGAGACATACTTGCATGCACACAGGAAGATGTCTTGGGACATGGTGTGACTGAAGAACAGGGGAGAGACCCCCCCGCTCCCCAACCCCACTATCTCTCTTCCTAGTTGCTAAACAGTATTCTACTCGTACAGGAGTCTCCGGAAAGGAAGAGAAAAAAAAGAAATAAAGAATGAAAAGAAAATACAGGAAGGAGACTAGCAACGTTGGCAAGGGTGGGTTGGGCTGGTTTGAGTGGAAAAGGGGGCCGGGGGGTGGGGGGGTTAGAGGATGAGAAAGAGGAAGGGGGAAAGTTTGAAGATTTATGGGGTCGGAGTTCCCTGAAAAGCATGTCAAGTGAAATGAATAGCAGGAGCGAGCTTTATAAGTAAGAGTGGTCATATGAGATGTAAGAAGAGGTTGTCATTTTGAGTCCTAGAGGTTGGTACCCCCATTCGTATATCGGGGGGCGTAGGTGCGTCTTTGTCAACTACCCTTGGATGAAACTCCTCGCGGCGGCGTTAATTACAGTCTTCAGCTGATAAGGGCAAACTTATATGAGATATCATCGTAATGAAAGGGATAGATTCCATAATTTATAAATAGTTTATGGCTATTATCTTTATCTCAATATAAACACTCAATGGTGGTCATGAAGTCCAAGGAGTCAAACTTGCATTAGTCTAGAATTTAGGGTGATGAGGAGGTTTAGGTTTCCAAATCTGGGCCAGAAACACCGGGGTGGATTTTAGTTTTACATGTTTGATTTAAAATTCTCTTCGCGCTAATACGGGTGCACTTACTTTTTCCTATCTCATCGATTAGGCCGGAAATAGAGATGGGGTTAATAAATACTAGTCCAAATTTTAAAAATATGTATGTGTCTATTACAAAGTATTTTTGCCTGGTCAGCAAATGTAATTTAATTTTTGAAAGATTATTTTAAATTGGCTAACCATACAATAATTTTTCTAATTGATTTTGGAGTTGCAAATATGATTAACAAACATTTACAAAGTCTCTAATAAGCTTTGCCAGCGTATTATTAAACTGTCATATGCCACTAGCGTATTAAAATAAAGTTTGGTCAGAATTTATAGATCAACGGTTTAATGTGGATATTATAAACTTAGATAAAAGAAGTGGAATAATTAAACTTAATTAATACATTTGAAAATAAAAGGGTGTATGAATATTTAAAAAAATACTTTAAATTCACTTGCTGCCTATGATTATTTTTGAGGGGTGGATCACAGCTATAATTTATAGTAAACACATTAAAATTTACTTTAAAAAGCAAAATTAAGAATAATTTACAAAATAAAAAAATTCTGAAATCCTCATGGGTTCCACCTTTTAAAATTATTCTTATATTTGGTGTTTTGTCTCAAAAACTATATTTTAAAATAGTAACATCTTATATTGTATAAGAGTAGTCATTATTGTTTCGGTCAAATAATAACTTTCTTAATTTTTATTTTTAATGAGTCACTTGAAATCGTAAAGTGATCTAACTATCACGTCTTTTTATTACGAAGAAGATACGAAGCCTGTTATTATTTGTTTACGGTAACTTGTCTTCCAACTAAGAAATTACTTTTCACTTCGCTAAGCTATTTGATATACTTGCATGTCGTTCAAACATTCTAATTTTCTAATAAATTACCTTTTAGAAAATACCTACCTAATTTTGTGGTCAAAGTTGATAACATTTTACTATTTTTATAGTGATATTTTATAGATATTAAGGAATTGTAGCAAAAATGACAGCTGCAGATAAAATGACTTGAAGTATAAATACGTGAAAGTATATCTAGTAACTTTTCTAGCTGCCAGATAAAGGGCCTTCCTATGAAAATTAAACTGTAGATTGTGTAGATGTTCAAGTGTAAGAATAATCTTAGCTTTCGTGAAAGGATTGTACCTTCTAGATTTACATATTGGTTAAGACAAGAGACCAAAACTTGTTCGAATGATTTATAACAACTTGCTCGTTTATTTGAAACCTGTTCAACTTCTGTTTGGTCATGAAAAGTAATATTTCTTTCATCGTCTTGGCTTTTGTTTTATCGTGGTATGTGTGGCTTTTAATGATCTTAACATGAGATCGTAGACTAGCGATAAAACTACAAAAGGGATTATGTATAAACATATATAGTTGTTATAATGTAAAAAAAAATTGAAATATAAGTAAAAACGTCCAATAAAAATATTCGGGAAGTAAAGAAAATTTAGACGTCCATTAAATAAGAATGTGTTTATAAATTATGCTTAGTGACACATAAATTATGAAAATACTAGAACATAAAATCATTGATCAACAGCGCAAAAACCCGATTCTGGGCCTCTTTGTTTAGTTCGCTACCCTCGCAGTAAGCCAGATGCTGATGATGGGAATATCGAGGTTCGAAACTTGGTCGAGTGTACTGAGGATGATTTTCTCTAAAAAAAAATTTACCCTCCCTCCAAGCAAATGCGGGTACACTTCCTATAAATATAACCTTCCTAACTTCTAAAACCATCAGAGCAATTATTACATATGCGTGTAACTCGAACGGGTAGTAAGACGAGATGCTAAAAGAAAAAGTAGACCTATTTGTTCAACGTGAAAATACACATTTTAACCATAAGTGTTTTTTTAATTTTATTGGATACTTTTCAATTAATATATATTTAATTTTACACAAGTCAATTTTTTTTAGAAATAACAAATAAAAGTAATATTATTAAATGATTATAATTTTATATTTTGTTTGTTTTTGTATTTTTCATATTTATTGGTTTTCAGAACCTCCTGATAATCTTGGATTTTTATTCCTATTATTTGTTTCTTACGTTTCAACGGAAACGTCAGATTTTAACAGCTTAACAGCTTTCTGCAATTTTTTTGAGAATGGGATTCTTTTATAAACTATTTGAAGGGGTCCTCACGTGAAAATTCTTCACAATTACATCCCCGTCCCATACTTCCTACCTCCTAAATACCACCCTCCTTTATTATGAATAAAAATATAATTTACTTAATAAATACATTAATTAATAGGTTTTGACCTCGGTGGTCTAGAGGTTGAGTGCTCGCTTCAGGACCAGATGTTCATGAGTTCAAACCATGCTGAGGTTGACCGATTTTTCTTGAGCGATAAAAAGCCGTAAAACAACTTTATACGTAGGGGATAAAGCCGTTAGTTACATGTCAATTGTGGCATGTAAAAGAACTCTAGAAGTTATGTGAAAATACATTTATAGGTAAAATATGTAGGGCCTTTCGCTCTCGCTCGTAGAAATTCTCATGCACTGATATAATCAGTCGGTTAAGAAGGTACACGTTAAATACCATAAATAAATAATAGCTCATTTACAGCAAAAATTAACTTCATGATTTGATATTACGTAGGCTATCTATAAACATCACCACTAATTTTTTATAGAAAAATAATTATGTATAATTCACTTGAATTTTAATTTATTCATCAAAATTTATTAAATTTATCAATCGCCAAATTTGGGCTCAACAATAATTTTTCAAAATTTGCAGAAAAAAATAATGTTCCATTTTATTCTTCCTTGGAAGGTAATCTTCTGTGTTTTTTGGAGCTTGTGTGTAGTGTGTCTGATCATCACGTGCACTGAGCTAGGTTGGAGCGTGTTTTGTGTTTGTTTCTTTGGTTATAAAACACGCAAGCCATCTTCACAGTACAGCGACGACTAAAACAAAACCAAAAGAGAGAAAAAAAAAATTTGCTTCGTTTTATTTTCAACATATTTTATCTCGCTGACACGCAAACAGCAAATCATCATTTCAAAAGCAAAAATGTGAATTTTTATAAGTGAAATGAAGATTTTCTGACTCATAATAATTGGAGGAATGATGTTAGCTTTTTTTTTTTTTTTTACAAATAGGACTTTAAATTTTATATTCTAGCACCTACATTGGTGATTGAATGGTCTGAGGTGTGAGTCTCGTTACAGACTGGTTTTCCATCAATGAATCCTGGTTGGGTGTTTTTTTCCTAAATGGTTTTCCATTCTACCTTGACGCAAATGCTTGTAAATTTCCTCTAAATTTTACATTTCTCATCCCTGACACATTAACGTATTTAGTTCCTACAATAAAAATGGGTGGTAAGACGCGATCACAACTAAAACAAATCTGATGGAGTATGCCTATAGGAATTAGGAATGTATAGTTTAGAGAAAATGTATCCGAATTCGAGTGTTAAGATAGAAACCTCTACGTCACTCGTAAGCCAGACTTATGAGTATAACATTTAGTCCGCGTGGCCACCAATGCAAATTTAATGTTTTAAAATAATGTTAGGTCCCATAAGTCTTCCAGCACGCTCGGATTGTCTGCAACAGAATAATAAAATGTATTTTAGATACTTTTATTTTTAATAGTCTTTGTACTTAAGATATTTCTGTGAAGGTGTTTGTTATGCAAAGTACGAGGATGTTGTTTTATTATTCATGACTCGAAATGCGCATTAATATTGCTTTCTACTTGAGTGGCATCTCTCTTCTCTTCTTATACAAAATGCGCATTTTTTTTTTTTTGTCTTTACTTTTCTTTTTCTTTTAAGTAATTCCTACCCTTGTAAAAATATATTCTTTTTGCTGTCACATTTTAAAACTAAGCCCTCCTATTGCAGTGTACTTATTTTGCCTCAAAATCGGCTGTAACGATTCTATCTCATTTAAGACTCAATAGTCCAATAACGTTGGTCAAAATTTATAAAAGAGAAATTTATAGCAATGCGACAACCATAGTAATCCCTTAGTAAAATGATGAAAATTTATCCTGAAGTCAAAATTTTAATATAATAATTTGACCTCGGAGACACAATATCGACATTTTTTTATTATTGGTCCAAATGTACAAATGAAGAAGTTTATTCCTAAAAATGAAATTATGAATTTAAAACCATGATCAAAAAAATGTTTTACGTATGTTTAGCGCAATTTTTTATCGGGTTGGCTAGTGTATATTATATTACGAATTTTGAGTAAATATCTCCATTTCTAAATAATAAAGCGAGAAGTTCGTGCGTAGTTTCCGATATTTTAAGTATATACATTTTCTTCCAAGAATCAGTTCTTAAACAATTTATTCCCTTCAATAATGATCTAATTTTCCTATATGTCTATACCTAAAATGTTCTTAGTTGTGTAATTTAAGTAATGTTCAATATGGTAAATGCAAACATTTAATTATTTGTAAGGGACTACATTATTTCTCTCAAATGATGCCTAAAGCAACTAAATTTGAACTAACATTACGCTTAGATTCGTAAATAAACTAATACTAAATTAAAATTGCTTTACGTATTTAAGAAAATACTCCATCGTGTAGTTATCCACACGTCTATATGGACTTTTTTTTCCATATAATTACCTACATAAATTAATTACAAAATAAATTATGTCTGAACTTGTGATAAAAAAACATAATTTTTAGAACTATCAAACTAAAATATTATTTTTCCCAAACCAGGTTAACTTAGCATAATGATATTTATTTTTCGCTATCCTACAGGTAGAGAGAAACTATTATGATCGTCAAAAAAAATTGAACTCAGAGATTTTGATGAGATGAAGGTACTTTACAGAAGCGGAAATTTCCGTATCTTCGCAACTATTGAGATATTAAATAACTTATCATCGCAAAATTGTAGTACTATTAAAAATACAAACTTTTATATGAAATCTATATTTATAAAACCAACAGTTTTTGAGGTATTGGCAAATATATTAATACAACTTTGTGAGATTTAGTTGTAAAGAGATACTACATAAGTTCTAACGCAATAATTCTCTAATGCCATAGAGTAAATCTCCTAAAAATTGTTCTCTTTCTTTCAACGTCTTAGGAGAAATGTTTGTACAACAATGATCTATCTCTATCATTTTAGATTCAATAGTCAATATTTACCTATTTTATTGGTCAAAATTTATAAATGAGGAATTTAATAGCAATGCAATAACCATAGATGTGCAACCCCTAATAAAATGTGAACATTTTATAAAACGGAAGTCGACATTTTAATACGAAGTGTTGACCTTTGGGGACCAAATACTAATATTTTTACTTTCTCGCTACCTTACAGGTAGAGCAAGTATTGTGATAGTAAAAAAAATTAACTCGCGATTTTGATGGATGTCGACGTCTCATGACCCCGAACCCTAAAAAGTGGTTTTTGCAATGCCGTCTCTCTGTTTGTCCATCTTTCTGTCAGTCTGTACCTCGAGCTAGAGCCTAAAATATTTTACCAATTGGGCTAAAACTTGATATATAGGGTTTTCATAGGTTTACCCCGAGGTATATTTGGAATTGGATATCTAACCTTAAAATTAAGGGTAGTTTCCTTAAGGGCAGAAAGAGAAAAAATCGATTTTACAAAATCAGCTTTAACGATTTTGGTTATATTTAATTTCTAAGCTTTGCTCAATATTACAAACCAAATGGTAACCCTCAACTTTCCAACAAAATGAATTAAAGGTTTCTGGTTGATGCGTAAATTCTAATTTTTAATTTTATCTCTTTAAGTATTTGAGATATGAAATTACTTATCATTGCTTACATGTGGATCTATTTATAATAAACATCTTTTAATTGAAATACATTTTTATAAAACCAAAGTTTTCAAGCCATACACAAATATATATTTCTTTTAACTTTGCCAACACTTTAAGGTAAAGTATTAAAAACCGTCAAAAAAAAAATCCAGCCCGAGATGTTGATGGATGTCGACGTTTCATGACCCCCCGAACCATAAAAAGTGTTTTTTGCAACGCCAATTTTTGTGTTTCTATCTAACTCCTAAAATTAATAGCAGTTTACTAGGGATGAAAACAGAAAAATTCAATTTTCTCAAAATCGGCTGTAACGATTCTATCTCATTTAAGACTCAATAGTCAATTTAACTTTGGTCAAAATTATAAAAGAAAAATTTAATAGCAATGCGATAACCATAGTAATCCCTTAGTAAAATGATGAAAATTTTATCCTGAAGTCAAAATTTTAATATAAATGTTGACCCTCGGAGACACAATATCGACATTTTTTTATTGGTCCAAATGTACAAATGAAAAGTTAATTCCTTAAAAATGAAATTATGAAATTTAAAACCATGAGTCAAAAAATGTTTTACGTATGTTTAACGCAATTTTTATCGGTTTGGCTAGTGATATTATATTACGAATTTTGAGTAAATATCTCCATTTCTAAATAATAGAGCGAGAAGGTTCGTGCGGAGTTCCGTACCATTTATTTTTTCATGTTAAACAGTGTAGTGTTAGTTTTTTTATTGAAAAAACTCTTTACTAAATAAAAAAAATTTATAAAGAGATCATTCCCTGTACCCACTAACCGTGATTAAGTTGATAGAGTCGAAGGGAATTGTTTCCAGCAGTCTTAGTGATCATAATTCTTGTTTTCAACTTGGTCAGTTGAACAATAAAGCAAAAAGGAACTATGTGCATCCCAATTAAATTATACCCTGTTTATGATAGTATGGGTAGTCTGAAAGGCCTTTTTCCCGTCCGAATTCTACAATACAATTTAGGAAAAACCAACCTCAGTAGGCCTACACCCGACAGGATTTAGCCTTAATGTTCCCATCATCGGAAGGTCAATATTTTGCGAAAGTGATGCCTTAGACCATGCGACCACTAAATGGCGGACCATGGAAGGCGAGCAATAATAAATAAGTAAAATAACTAAAAGGAAAGGTCAATGTTAAAAGTTTTGCCGGACTGCGGAAGTATCTCGAGTTTTTAAAACGGACCTCCATCAAAAATAATTGGGGATCCCTGCCTTAGACCATGAGACCACTAAAGTGGGTATTATAATAATTTGAATCTAAAGTTTTATTTGTAATAATAATGTTAAATCTACTTCCAATAAAATAAAAAATTGATTAGGCCTATTAAGTACAAATGCTGATTTGATTTGAATAATAAAGTTTAATAGGAAGAAAATTCATAAATGATTATGTATGGACATAATTACCTTATTGAATGTTTTATAATTTATAAGAACTATCTGGTGGTTAAGTTAAGGATACTCTGCTGATTTGAGTTAATTTTTAATGTTGTGAGCTAAAAAATATTATTTAACTCTCCATTTGCTTAATACTAAATACTGGGTAAAATATTATGAACTCCTTTAAGTACTTCTGTAATAATCCACGTTAAATCTGTTATCTTTTGTGTGTCTATTATTTGTCCTTTTCTATTTTGACCTTCTGACACTTTGAAATATTTACTAAATAATATGGAAAGGTTTTAATAGTATTCTTAACAATCAGTAAAGAACGAAACTACCAAGAAGCTACAATTTATATAAGCCAATAATCATTTGAAACAAAAAAAATATATATATAAAATTAATGTTAAATATTTCAAAAATAGTAATAATATTTAAAGATATTTAAATACACAAATTTGCTAGCAATATTTCAATATTCTGGGGATAGCTAGGATTATAATTTATATAAAATATTAAATAATTATAAGCCCCCTAATATCAATCTAGCTCCAAAGGCCTTTATTTTTAATCTCTACCTCGTCGACGATGAGAACAGCCAGAGGGAAATTAAACACAAATGTAGTTAATCCACTCTTCTTTCCACAACAAGATTGATATTGTAAGTTGTGGATGTTGGTGGACTCCTAGCTGAAGTTTGATTAGTATTCAGCTGGGTAGCACATCCCTACCCCTTGCTTCCTTCACCCCTCCCCCATCCACCCAACACCACCACCACCACCACCCCCCGAACGCTCAACCTCCAAGTCTCACAGGGGTTGTCATCCCTCTAATAAGATAGGGGAATTCAGCGTTGCCAACACCCAACCCAGTATGATTACTATGTAAATCCATTGAAATCCGCTGCGAGTTTCCAGTTTCGGACACTTCTCTGTGGTGTGTGTGTTTTGGTGACGGCCGCTTTTCGAAAACTTTGACGTCTGAGCATCGATAGGGAAATAGAGAGATAGGGAAAGGGGCAAAGGGGGATGCATGTTGTGGAATATGGCGTCTGAATTGCAAATGAGGATAGGCGTCGAGCGTCGTATAGTACTATAGATAGACGATGCGTAATATTAGGTAGGGAGTGTGTGCAAGAGAGCTTGCGATTTGAATTTCTAATACAAACTAGAAAAAAAAAAATTCAAACGTTTTGATGTTTTATACAACAATGTTATTTTACATTTTTTTTAAAACTAATAGTGGTTTTACTTTCTCCTATGTACTGACTGATGTTTTACTTTAATTTGAGCACAATATGATTTAAATACTATGTGTTTTTTTTATAAATTTACTCAAAAAAATTTTTGATGCTTCAATATATGAACAAATTTATTATAAGAAAAAATATATTTGCATATTTTTGTCTTATTTGACACTGGCAGAAGTACCCGATGTTGCTCGTGGTAAACACGCAATACATTGCGTGGTTATCCCTGGCAATGACTTTATTTGCTTGAAAAATACAGAAAAAAAATTCGTCATTTTATTTAGAAATTTTAAAATTCCAGCTTCGAGGGGCATGTATTTGTGCAAAGGAGCAACTGATTTTTAATCTCATTGCTCTGCATGCGTTATATAGGCTATCACACAACGCTCGTGGCAGACACACACACGATTCATTTATAGACTTAGATGTAAATGAAATACAACAAAATATTTCAAATTGTTTATAAATCACTTAATGTAAAACTTAATATAAAAGTTTTGAATATTACCGTATTTAATGCTCTAGATATTATTGCTCAATCAGCTTGATGATCACATTAATTTAAGGATGCGGATTGAGGAATATTTTATGTTAAGACAGTACAGCATAATTAAATTTGGAAGTGGATGGAATAAATAAGGTATAAAACAAATTTCCAAGTATAAATTTTCTTTGATTTCACCAGACAAGATTCAAACCAAAATCTCCAATCATACCATTCGAGTTCTTTGGAAGTGAGACAAGATTTTTCTACTAGTAACACAGTTTTAGTGTTGTAAGCTAAGCTATGGGCATTTCAGTTTTGCTTACATATCTAACACTAATGGAGTTAATTACTTTTAAAATTTCTATCAAATAAAAGCTATTGATTTTGCACAATAAATGACGAATATCAATTTAAAATATGTTAGTGGTATGAACAAATAATATTTGAAATTAAATTATCCTTGCTTTGCACTAAAATATTTTTTACTTTTTTATATTCTGCACGACGTCATGGAAGGATAGGTTGAGGGAAAGAGGAGCTTAGGAAGAAGGAGGATTTAAATATTAGATGTCATGAAGGAAAGAAGAAAATTCTGGGTGCTGAAGGAGGAGGCAAAGAACAGGGCGCATTGGCCGTCTAAGTGACAACTGTCGTAAGACAGAACACCTAATAACAATAGTATTGTGATATTTGTTCATAAACATTAATTTTTTATACATATACTTTACATTTGAATTATTATTAATGAGAGTTTGAACCGTTTTTTTCCTCAAGATCAATTAATTAGGCTTTAACCTACTGTTTTTATATCAAGTTGTAAAATGTACTATGATTTTTAAATACCAGCTCTAAAATTAAGGTAGTTCACTTGTAACTGATTTTTTTAAGATATAAAACTTTTTAAAAACGTAATTATTTTACTCAAAATGGATATCCTTAGAGCGATAGCGACGAATGATAAATAACAGTGTATACTTTTTTTTTGAGAAAAAATAGTTTAAAAGTAGTTTAATCATTAATTTTATTTTGAAGATTTTAATCCCAAACTATAATATATTATCTGATAAGGTATACACTATTAATTTGTATCAATTATTTCTTATACTTAGTGTTTATCAAAAGTCATATTTGATTTTGTAGTGTTTATTTATATTTCATTAATTATGTACTAGAATGCTTTATTATTTATAATATTTCTCATTTATATTATTCTATGATTTCTCGTTGTAAAGCTAGTTGTTAAAGAAAAAAGTACGTCTTTTAAAGAAATATTTTAGTATTGAGTCCTTAAAAATACACTCATTCCTGTGAAATAAAAATCTGTATATTGTATTTAGTTTCAAACTGTGGAAGGACTGTTGTTAAAATAAATATAAAAATAAAAAAAAATCCTTTGAAGAATATAGACTATCTAAGTATTAAAATACACGCATTCCCATGAAATATTATATCTGTTTATTGTATTTATTTTCAAGCTCAACCATACTGCTGTAGCGTGGCGTGAAGTGATTGGCAACCGACAGGTGTCATCTTGATGGATGGTTGCTTATTTTCAACTGTGTCTTTTTTATCTGGCGTGTGTAGGCTATCCATCCAGATGGTGTAAGGGAAGTGAAGTTATGTGACATAACAAGGACCTCCCATGGACGTTTCACAGATAAGGGACGAATATAGGTAGGTTCCCATTAAATATATAATAAATAGTCTGTCTGTATGAAAGTCCTCCCCCTCCCATTACACCACTACCCCCTCTACGAGACAATAAAAGAAATATTGTTCTTTAGGTGAAGGTCAAATATAGCTCAAGATATTATTTCACGTGTTTGATGGTATATGACTCGAATCCTAAGGTGAGCTTGTAGGGAAGATGAGTTAAAATCATTATCTTTGAAGTTTTTATATCATGACATTTTTTGGTCAATTTTAGTTCATCCTAGGTACCGGGTATATAACGTGCACTTTCTAAACCGACCGTTTATATCAGCACACGACTAAAAAAACTAACTTTAATCTATAAAATACACAACATCCAGCCCCCAGCTGTTGGTTCCTCACTGTGAAAGAAGAAACCTACATTTAACCAATGGTACATTTTTTTGCCCATTCTGGAATCAAACCCGGGACCCTAGCTCAGTAAACATACACACTACCGAATGAGCTAGGGTGTCGGACAAAATTGATTAAAAACTTTCGGGTCAGCGTCGGTTGAATAAAAAATATTCGACCGAGAAATATGTTTATCTTAAAAAGAGTTGTCTACTGAAATTCTTTATATAACATTCCCCTATAACCCCAAAACACAAGTTAAACTAATGATTAAATTGAAAATGTAACTAATGTTGAGGTAAAAAATGTCATGTTAAACATAGTACATAATACTTAAATGTTACCGGTGCTATAAATTACTCTCAAACGAATCATCTTCTTGTAGGACTCGCAAGAGAAGTGAAAATATACGCAAATACATCTCCAATATTTGCCAAGAACGATCCAGATCCCCATTTATTGGACGGCTGCCATGGTTGAGGGTCTTTGGTTTAGTGCTCACTGCGTGTCTGAGATGTGATTTATCTTCCGAAACATACAGCAGGTGTATTCAGAGTGGAGAGAGATTTGAACCATGTAAGGACGATCCGTCTAATTCAGTGCGGCGTGACTTACTTCAACACTGAAACCAAAAAACAAAAAATATTTATATAAAAGGTAGGAGAAGAATAAGTGAAATTAAAGAAAAAAGTTTCAAGGGTATAATTCCATTTGTCACTATTTTCCTATAAATATTGAACATTGGTTGTCCTTCGACTTGAAAACCTGTCCCTGGATCTTATTGGTGGAGTTGTTTGGTTGGTAATAACAAAAAAGTCTGAATTTATATGAAAATGTAAATTTAACAAGGATTTTGCTGATTCAATCCAAGGAAAAATACTATTGTTTTATTCTATTAATTTATGTAACTACTCTAATATTTTTTTAACCACATTTAATTTTAATTTCTTAATCTAATTTTAACTCAAAATAGGCATTTATAAAATTCAACTTTATTCACTTTCGATTGTAAATTTGTCTACAATCTAATTTATTTCCTTCATATGAAGGTAAAAGGGGGGTAAAGTCACACTATACACCTTTTCCAGGACAACAAAATTTTACATCTTAAACCACATAGATAACTCAGAAAATAAATTTTTAAATTAATTTAAATATTAACGTGCCTCTTTTAACCATAACCTCAAGTGCATTTATAAAGGTTTCATCGTCTAACAGATTAAAGCAATGTTAGATAAAATTATACTTTCCAGTACGTTTCATACTGTTTCTAATCAGACATGAATGTTTAAATATCTAGTTCTCATTAAATCAAATGTTCTTATACCGCTATACCAATCAGAGCTATATGGTAATATTAAATCGTTTTAATTCTTTATTCAATTAAAATTATTTAATTCGACTATTTATTATAGCACATCCTGAATTTAACACAATTTACCTTAGTTAATTATATTCTCTTCAATATTTATTTAGTCAGTTTATTATTAGTAGGGTTTATTAGTATTGGAATTTAAAGGAATATCATCATCACCACAAAGGTTATTTAAACAAACACAAATTTTATGATGGTGTGGTTGTGTGAATATAGATTTATTTTTACTCATCAATATAAGTTATGCCACAATGAAGTGCTTTTGGATACATCAAATAGAAAAAGCAAGCAAGATTTCATTAAATAACTTATGGATCAAAATATGAAAGAAAAAAAAGGAAGAAGAGTTTTGGTTAACTGGGAATCGGGGAAAAAAGCTCGTGGCTTTGTTATTTAAGTTCTATTTGATTTTGATTCGATAAGTTAATATTAAATTTAAATAGCTTGTACCATACCAGAACATTAAAATTAAAACAAAATTGCTTTATATGAAATAAATATTTACGATACTTATAATAATAATAACAAGTATTGTTATTATAATGATAGTGGCTTGTTCTTTAGTTTATGTTCAATTTACCCGTAGACTTAAAATAAATTATTAATGATCAAATCTAAACGTTGTAAAGACCACTTTTTGCCAGAGTTGTCAGATTTTTTTTAATGTGGCTATAGTAATCCTTATAAACACTCCATTAATGTAATAAAGGATTTAGTGGTTTATCTGATTTTGAAAGTTATCTTTGGACTTTAAACACTAACATGAAAATAGAGAAAAACAAAATTTTAATCAAGTAAATTAATTTTTTACTAAATAATTATCCATCAAATAGTATTCCAAAACTAATTTTGTGTGGGAATATAATAAAATATGAAAACAAGCATTAGATTCACTTGAAACAAGCAGCCATTTTAAATTATTTATAATGCGACCATAACTAGTGATTTGGCCGAGTTTGAAATTAAACTGTTTTAAATTGTCCGCTTTTCGAACTAACCTTGGAATTGGAACAGTAAAATCTTATTATATGTCCAGATGTGATATTCAATTTTCTAGAATCGTAAATAGTGTTTTAAGACTGTAGCAAAAGTGTACAAACCTATTTTTCTCAAAAAGTGGACTTTTCCGAGTATTCAAGTACAGCCCTCAAATTAGGTGATTAATCGACAGTATTTTTATTGTGATTACTGTAAGTTTTACTACGTCATTAATCATTAATGTATTTAAGTGTTTTGTTTATAATGTATTGTCTTTTATGTCAATTATCTCAATTCTAAAGATGACGGTATCCTTTTCTGTATGGCCAGTAGACAATGTAATCTTATAAAGTCTAAAAGTTTGATTTTGTCGTTGGTCACAAAAGTGTATGATATAATTATGTTGTCGTTTACTTTATGCCACCAATCTTAATTATAATGGGATTTCCTCCATTAACGTATGATCAACCAACTACGTAACTTTTATTTACTGTATTTATGTCATTGATCCAAATTCTAAATGTGAAAAGTTTTCTTTTCTATACGATCAGCCAACAATGTATTTTTATAGACTGTATTATTGCTTTGTTAATGTTCATAAGACTTGAAAGGGATTTTTGTAAATATTACTGTGGCGCACTCCCAGGGGGGGAACAGAATATAAAAAAGTTAGAATAACCCCCAAACCCCAAAATTATGACTGAAAAAAATTTTAGAGAGAACGAGAAGAAAATATTTATTAAAGCACTGACATGTCTATATTCTGTTATTTTGGAATGGTATCTTTGAATTAATTAATTTCCAACAAGGTAAAAATGTGGATTAAATAATACCCAAAACATATGATTTTCTAAAAAAAAACTGGAATTTAGAGAAAGTTTAAAGTTCTGTAATCCTCGTATTCAGAGAAACTACGCCCACCGGTCAATCATCGAGGTACGTGCTTATAAAACATCCACACAGGTGAAAAACCAGGACGCGCTTTATTGCTTTGTCTTTTGAATAAATCGAGAAAATTATTGGTCTCCATATAAATGGTCTTTGTATTAGTGCATTATTCCTAGGATTTAAATAACTGTGAAAGGACCATGATAAATCGTGAATTTGTAAGTGATTTGTTGTTTTTAGATTGTTCTTTGGTAATTAATTTTATAAGGACGAGTATGCGCTATCATCTGAATAGGAAGACTAGGATGAACATTTTTACAACCATAATGTCAGGAGAGAAAAAAATGGAATAATTTTAAAACATCCCATTTATGATAAGAAAATAAAAAAGAAGTATTAGGATTTAACCGGCAATATTTGACACCTCAGCCTTTCTCTCTACCTATGTGCTATTCGAGCTCTTAAAGATTAAAGGTTTGAAAGCTCTTATTAAGTACAAGTTTAAGAAACACTTTAAACATTTTGAATTGATCTCTATTCTTTGCCATAGAATTCTCTTTACCTCTGTGCGATTCGAGCTCTTGAAGATTAAAGGTTTGAAAGGTCTTATTAAGTACAAGTTTTAAGAAACACTTTAAACATTTTGAATTTATCTCTATTCTTTGCCATAGAATTCGAGGCGATATTTTGGACGGAAATGAGGTGGCTGATCATTTTCCTGTTTCTATTCTTTCATCATCTTTTCGAACGTGAATATGGATAACGTATCACCCAGATGAGCTATTGTAGTCAAGTAAGTAATGAATAAATAAAATTAAACATTGGTCCGTCATAAAACTTGGGATCGATTTGATACGAGTCTCCACAATTTTTCATCACAAACGACGGATTATAATTTTTTATAAAAAACAATAACAAAGAATGATCGTGATTATAATATTTCAATAATATTAAATAATATTTATCTGCGGTGAATAATATATACCGTGACCTGCCACCTCTGAGAGGAATTGGAACCTCTTGGTTAGTTTCAAAACGAGAGATGGCACTGTCTCAAAGAATTACCACTCACGGATGAATATAAATTTATTAGGTATAAGTATAATATTCATTTTGCAAATTGTTTAGCCATTTCCGGCAAAGTTCTGTACGCTCTATTTTACGAAAAGGAAAAAATAATTTTGAAACCATAATTCCAGGATCAAGAACTGTGACACACTTTAAACAATCAAACATTTAATAAAAAAATATATCACCACCAAGAATCGAACCATCGATCTCTAGCACATCAGCCTTTCTCTTTACCTCTGTGCTATTCGAGCTCTTGAAGATTAAAGGTTTGAAAGGTCTTATTAAGTACAAGTTTTAAGAAACACTTTAAACATTTTGAATTGATCTCTATTCTTTGCCATAGAATTCGAGGCGATATTTTGGACGGAAATGAGGTGGCTGATCATTTTCCTGTTTCTATTCTTTCATCATCTTTTCGAACGTGAATATGGATAACGTATCACCCAGATGAGCTATTGTAGTCCAGTAAGTAATGAATAAATAAAATTAAATATTGGTCCGTCACAAAACTTGGGATCGATTTGATACGAGTCTCCACAATTTTTCATCACAAACGACGGATTATAATTTTTTATAAAAAACAATAACAAAGAATGATCGTGATTATAATATTTCAATAATATTAAATAATATTTATCTGCGGTGAATAATATATACCGTGACCTGCCACCTCTGAGAGGAATTGGAACCTCTTGGTTAGTTTCAAAACGAGAGATGGCACTGTCTCAAAGAATGACCACTCACGGATGAATATAAATTTATTAGGTATAAGTATAATCTTCATTTTGCAAATTGTTTAGCCATTTTCGGCGAATTTCTGTACGCTCTATTTTACGAAAAGGAAAAAATAATTTTGAAACCATAATCCCAGGATCAAGAACTGTGACACACTTTAAACAATCAAACATTTAATAAAAAAATATATCACCACCAAGAATCGAACCATCGATCTCTAGCACATCAGCCTTTCTCTTTACCTCTGTGCTATTCGAGCTCTTGAAGATTAAAGGTTTGAAAGGTCTTATTAAGTACAAGTTTTAAGAAACACTTTAAACATTTTGAATTGATCTCTATTCTTTGCCATAGAATTCGAGGCGATATTTTGGACGGAAATGAGGTGGCTGATCATTTTCCTGTTTCTATTCTTTCATCATCTTTTCGAACGTGAATATGGATAACGTATCACCCAGATGAGCTATTGTAGTCAAGTAAGTAATGAATAAATAAAATTAAACATTGGTCCGTCATAAAACTTGGGATCGATTTGATACGAGTCTCCACAATTTTTCATCACAAACGACGGATTATAATTTTTTATAAAAAACAATAACAAAGAATGATCGTGATTATAATATTTCAATAATATTAAATAATATTTATCTGCGGTGAATAATATATACCGTGACCTGCCACCTCTGAGAGGAATTGGAACCTCTTGGTTAGTTTCAAAACGAGAGATGGCACTGTCTCAAAGAATTACCACTCACGGATGAATATAAATTTATTAGGTATAAGTATAATATTCATTTTGCAAATTGTTTAGCCATTTCCGGCAAAGTTCTGTACGCTCTATTTTACGAAAAGGAAAAAATAATTTTGAAACCATAATTCCAGGATCAAGAACTGTGACACACTTTAAACAATCAAACATTTAATAAAAAAATATATCACCACCAAGAATCGAACCATCGATCTCTAGCACATCAGCCTTTCTCTTTACCTCTGTGCTATTCGAGCTCTTGAAGATTAAAGGTTTGAAAGGTCTTATTAAGTACAAGTTTTAAGAAACACTTTAAACATTTTGAATTGATCTCTATTCTTTGCCATAGAATTCGAGGCGATATTTTGGACGGAAATGAGGTGGCTGATCATTTTCCTGTTTCTATTCTTTCATCATCTTTTCGAACGTGAATATGGATAACGTATCACCCAGATGAGCTATTGTAGTCCAGTAAGTAATGAATAAATAAAATTAAACATTGGTCCGTCATAAAACTTGGGATCGATTTGATACGAGTCTCACAATTTTTCATCACAAACGACGGATTATAATTTTTTATAAAAAAAACAAAAACAAAGAATGATCGTGATTATAATATTTCAATAATATTAAATAATATTTATCTGCGGTGAATAATATATACCGTGACCTGCCACCTCTGAGAGGAATTGGAACCTCTTGGTTAGTTTCAAAACGAAGATGGCACTGTCTCAAAGAATTTTCCACTCGCGGATGAATATAAATTTATTAGGTATAAGTATAATCTTCATTTTGAAAATTGTTTAGCCATTTTCGGCAACTTCTGTACGTCCTGGTTTACGAATATGAAAAGAAAAATTTAAAAAATATTTTTGAACCATAATCCCACGGTCAAGAACTGTGAACACTTTATACAATATCAATAATTTCATGATATAAAATTATCACCACCAAGAATCGGAAACCATCGATCTCTAGCACTCAGCCTTTCTCTTTACCTCTGTGCTAATGAGCTCTTGAAAGATTAAAGGTTTAAAGCTCTTATTAAGTACAAGTTTTAAGAAACACTTTAACATTTTGAATTGATCTCTATTCTTTGCCATAGAATTCGAGGCGATATTTTGGGCGAATGAGGTGGCTGATATTTTCCTGTTTCTATTCTTTCATCATCTTTCGAACGTGAAATGGATAACGTATACCAGATGAGACTCTTGAGTCCGTAAAATGAATAAAGAAAATTAAACATTGGTCTGCATAAAACTTGGATCGATTTGATACGATCTCCACAATTTTTTCACAATACGAAACGTGATATAATTTTTTAAAAAAAAAAAAACAAAGAATAATGTTTGATACATATTTCAATAATATTAAATAAATTTATTACTCGAATAATATATACCGTGACCTGCCACCTCTGAGAGGAATTGGAACCTCATGGTTAGTTTTCAAATCGGAGACTGGCATGTCTAAAGAATTCACTACGCAGAAGTATAAATTTATTAGGTTAAGTATATCTTCATTTTGCAAGTTGTTTAGCCATTTTCGGCAAATTCTGTAGCGCTGTTTTACGAACAGGAAAAGATAAATTACAAATATTTTTGAAACTAAATCCCAACGGTCAAGAACTGTAGCACACTTTATACAATCAAAAATTTAATAAAAATTATCATCCACAAGATCGAACCATTCTACAGACATCATAGCTTTTCTTTAAACCTCTGTGCTATCGAGCTCTTGAAGATTAAAGGTTTGAAAGCTTTATTAAGTACAAGTTTAAGAACACTTTAAACATTTTGAATGTGATCTCTATTCTTTGCCATAGATTCGAAGGGATTATTGGTCGGAAATGAGGTTGCTGACATTTTCCTGTTTCTATTCTTTCATCATCTTTTCGAACGTGATATATGGATAACGTATCAGCCAGATAGCTATTGTAGTCCAGTAAGTAATGAATAAAGAAAATTAAACATTGTTTGTCATAAAACTTGGGATCGATTTGATACGAGTCACCACAATATTTTCATCACAACGACGGATATATTTTTTTATAAAAACAAAAACAACAAATGATCGTGATTATAATATTTCAATATATTAAATAAATTTATCTGGAGATAATATATACTGACCTTGAACTCCTTGAAGGAATTGGAACTTGGTTTAGTTTCAAACGAGAGATGCATGTTCGAAGAATTGACCACTCGCGGTGAATATAATTTATATATTAAGGAAATCTTCATTTTACAAGTTGTTTACCATTATTCGGAAAATAGAATTCTGTAACTGGATGATTTACGAATATGAAAAGTAAAATTAAAAAAAAATTTTTTGAAACCATAATCAAACGGTACAAGAAATGTGAACATTATAAATCAAAAATTTAATAAAAATATATACCACCAAGATGAACAATATTCAGACATCACCTTTCTCTTACATCTTGACCTTTCGAGCTCTTAAGACTAAAGGTTTGAAATTTACTAAGTACATAGTTTTAAGAAACACTTTAAACATTTTGAATTGATCTCTATTCTTTGCCATAGAATTCGAGGCGATATTTTGGTCGGAAATGAGGTGGCTGATCATTTTCCTGTTTCTATTCTTTCATCATCTTTTCGAACGTGAATATGGATAACGTATCACCCAGATGAGCTATTGTAGTCCAGTAAGTAATGAATAAAGAAAATTAAACATTGGTCTGTCATAAAACTTGGGATCGATTTGATACGAGTCTCCACAATTTTTCATCACAAACGACGGATTATAATTTTTTATAAAAAAACAAAAACAAAGAATGATCGTTATTATATATATTTCAATAATATTAAATAATATTTATCTGCGGTGAATAATATATACCGTCACCTGCCACCTCTGAGAGGAATTGGAACCTCTTGGTTAGTTTCAAAACGAGAGATGGCACTGTCTCAAAGAATTACCACTCGCGGATGAATATAAATTTATTAGGTATAAGTATAATCTTCATTTTGAAAGTTGTTTAGCCATTTTCGGCAAACTTCTGTACGCCCTGTTTTACGAATAGGAAAAGAAAAATTAAAAAATATTTTTGAAACCATAATCCCACGGTCAAGAACTGTGACACACTTTATACAATCAAACATTTAATAAAAAATATATCACCATCAAGAATCGAACCATCGATCTCTAGCACATCAGCCTTTCTCTTTACCTCTGTGCTATTCGAGCTCTTGAAGTTTAAAGGTTTGAAAGCTCTTATTAAGTACAAGTTTTAAGAAACACTTTAAACATTTTGAATTGATCTCTATTCTTTGCCATAGAATTCGAGGCGATATTTTGGTCGGAAATGAGGTGGCTGATCATTTTCCTGTTTCTATTCTTTCATCATCTTTTCGAACGTGAATATGGATAACGTATCACCCAGATGAGCTATTGTAGTCCAGTAAGTAATGAATAAAGAAAATTAAACATTGGTCTGTCATAAAACTTGGGATCGATTTGATACGAGTCTCCACAATTTTTCATCACAAACGACGGATTATAATTTTTTATAAAAAACAAAACAAAAATGATCGTGATTATAATATTTCAATAATATTAAATAATATTTATCTGCGGTGAATAATATATACCGTGACCTGCCACCTCTTAGAGGAATTGGAACTCTTGGTTAGTTTCAAAACGAGAGATGGCACTGTCTCAAAGAATTACCACTCGCGGATGAATATAAATTTATTAGGTATAAGTATAATCTTCATTTTGCAAAGTTGTTTAGCCATTTTCGGCAAACTTTTGTACGCCCTGTTTTACGAAAGGAAAAGAAAGATTAAAAAATTTTTTTAAACCATAATCCCACGTTCAAGAACTGTGACACACTTTAAACAATCAAACATTAAAAAAAGTATATATCACCACAAGGATGGAACCATCATCTCTAGCACATCAGCCTTTCTCTTTACCTCTGTGCTATTTGAGCTCTTAAAGATTGTAGTTTGAAATACCTCATTAAGTGAACCTTTTAAGAAAGACTTTAAATTGACTTTGAATTGATCTCTATTCTTTGCCATGGAATTCGAGGCGATATTTTGGACGGAAATGAGGTGGCTGATCATTTTCCTCGTCTCTCCTACTGAAGTAGTAGTGTTTTATAAGTACTATTATTATTATTATTATTATGATCCTGTATCAAAACTTATGAAAAAAATAATTTAAATTCTCGTTCTAATGAGAATAGTGCTCATTTCGGTGACAAAATTTGTTTATATACACAAACGCTGATTTAATATCTTGCAACGAAGACCTACATATCTTGGCTTGGACTAGTACAAATTTATCAATTGTGAAGTGATCAAATTCCACACCATTTACACATTTAAATACTTTTTGAGTGCTTGCATACACGATCTATAATTTATCCTTTTTTTTCCCCTAGCATAAAGTCTTACCACCTGTTCTTTTTATATGCTGTTTGAATATTTATCTTAAGAAATTGTGTTTATGCATTTTAAGAATGTTAAGTACTTGGTTAACACCAATATCAACCTTGAGATTTAAATATTATTTATGTTCAAGATAAAGATAGATTAACCTCTTTTTATTTTTTTTTACTAATTTTAAAAATATATATGTATTAAAAGAATGTATATTATTTATTTAACCTAAATCCTATTCCATAATACACATTATTGGTTTAAGGTATATAATGATTCATGATTTAGAACATGAGCTCGATGAGATTGCAATTAGTTTTAATGTGATGACATGGTCTGTATATAGAATATAAGAGGGTATATAGAATGGTCTATATAAGAGTGTATGACCTGGATGGGAACAAGGGGAATGGATGAGCGTGTATAACAAGAGAGAGAACGTCGCATGCCATCCTGTGACGCGTGTTTGAAGCGCCTTATGACTGATTGGATTACACACACGAGTAATTCACACTCCATTGGCATGACCAAATTTTGCGAAATTCCGCATGCCTAAAGGCGCGGTGTGACGCCGAGACGGCCCTTCTATCACATTGTGACGAAGGGAAAGAACACTTGTATTGTTTATTATGAAACACTGGGTACATCCTACTGCTGTTCTCTTTCCCTCCTTAAAAAAAATCTCTCTGAAAGCTATGTTTTTACTTAATTTTTTTGCTTTTGAGATATTCAAGTGTGACAATTTAATGGTCTAACTCTGCATACAATATGCAGAAATAATACTTCTACTGTGTAAAACCCCACGATTGCAAACATAACCACTTTTTCGTTCTTGTTTTTATATAACGTGGGTAGTGGATAAGGGGGTAGTAGGTTGGGGTTTTGAAGGCTGAGTATTCGAAGATATGATGAAGAGTTCATCGTTTGAGTAAGTTAGCTCCTAATTGTGCGTAACACTGGTAAATTGGAGGAGAAAAATGTTCTATTGGGTTCAAACCACTGCTATTTACTCAATACCACCCTTAATGGGGCTAATTTTAGGGATGATCACTCTCTGTGATATCTCTATTAGCGGTTGCTCCTAAATTTAAGTGGATGAGTTTTTTTTTTCGGGTGTATTTTGGGTCTTACCATAATGACGAGTTGCTCTTTTTTGTCATTTGTAGCGTGAAGGTGGTTTTAGGTGTAAACTATCAACAAACTTTAAAATTATTTATTAAAGATTATTCATAGCTTTTATTTAAATACATTTAGCTATGCATACATCAAGTTTCATGGCATTTGTTAGAAAAAAATATTCTAAAGTGTTATTTTGTCCGTCCCGACATGAAGTGGACACAATATATAGGACATCTTCTAACGTTTTTAGGTGAGACACTCAGACAGGATGGCCAATTTATATCTCATACAATTATTTCAAAACAGATAAATGGCTTATAGTATTACGAGTAGGGGCCTATGAGTAATTCACTATCATCAATGAATAGACCTTACAACTTCTTCTAAGAATTAAAATATATATTTTTCTCTCACACAGTGAAACCATTGTGTCCTGTGTGATTCTCACTTAAACCACGATGCTAGGGTTGTGTGCGATGTTTTTTTTTTTTTACTTCAGCTCACCACTGGTTCATTCCATCCTCATCTCCCCCTCTCCTCCTTAAAACCCCACCACCACCACCCTTCCTTCATTCGGCATGTGTGAGTGTAAGGATACTGATTACACACATTAGTCTACCGACACCATTGACATTTTTATTAATGCGCCTCCGTTGTGCTCCCGTGCGTTCCTCTTCTGTAGACTTACCCTTCCCACCATACTATCCCGGTTTCCCTTATATCCCTTTCGGCTCTTTTTCTCTCTCTCTCTCTCTCTATTTTTCTCTTGATCGGGAACCGTTATCTCTTTCTCCTCTTAAAGAGTTCGTTTCCCAAGTCTGTGTTTGTATCTCTCTCTTTCTTCTGAACAGGGTGAAAAATCCAGTGGACACGTGAAAAATTGCCACACCAGTTCTTCTTTTGCTGGTTTCCACGTTCTTTTTTTAAAACCATCCCCCTTTTCTATACTACCCCGAATTCCATTTTCCTTTTTCTTTTTAGATTTTTTCTTAAAGGAAAAAAAAAGAACTTCCTCAAAAATATACCTCTTAGTTTTCTTTTCCATTCATTCATATCTTACATACATATATACACTTATTTATTCTTTTCAGAAAACGTTTCGTCTACTTGTGTAATTTTTTTAGTTTTTTTTTTAGTTTCAAAGCAAGATCTTTTAAATCTTTCGCAATGCATTTGTTTGGTAGCCAATGAATATAAGTATTTTGTTTGGTATTGTTATATGTTGGTATGAGTGTCTCTAATGCGTTCAAAATATTGTTAGAAAACATTGATTAATTTAACTAAGTCTTGTTGCGCTTGGGATATTCAGTCCCTTCTTGGGATTTAAATAAATGAATGAATTTCGTCGGGTTAGTCTACAACGTTGGACGAGGAGAAAGGGGGGGGGGGATAACGGTTACTACATTCATTTAACTACTAGATTTTTTCTATATTTAAAATATAGATCGCCTTTCTTTACCCTTAGTGGTATCCTTGCAGTATAATTCGTAAGACTCTTGTGATACTTTGCTGGAGTTGATAGTAGGGACGGGGTTCAACTCTCAATGCACTCGCTCTCTGGATGGTTCTTCCATGCTCTCTTCACCCCATTTCTCCCCTAAGCTATCCTCCTTTTCCTTACACCTAAACCTAACGTTAAGCGTAATCATCTAAAATGATAATATAAAAAGTTGAGTTTTGAAACCTCTGCATTCCTATTTGAACATATATTATATGTTAAATATTTTAAAAAAAATTCATTCAAATAGGTAGATTTGTTTTCTGTTAATATACAAATTATATAAATGTATCTAATTCACTCAAATGAGTGTAAGGGTTACGTAATTTTATTTCAATCTCTTATTCCTAAAGAGATTATTATTATTATTATTATTATTATTATTATTATTATTATTATTATTATTATTATTAGTATGTTAATTTCATTTGAAAGTATTTTTATTTAAGTTAGTGTATTTCAACTTAAGGAATTTTAATGCCTTAATCATTGAACCAGGGACGAGGAGGATTGTTAAAGGACATGCACCCACATTAGCTTGGAGGAGGAATAGACAAATATGTGTTTTTGCCTGAATACCAATACAGGTGCATTTTCCCAATACACCATTCCACATATGATTAATATAATGTAATATATTACATTATATGATTAATATAATGTAATATATTACATTTAATTATTATATATAATATAATATAGTATAATATAAGCCTATATTACATTTGGAATACACCCTATTAATGGCAAAACACCTGTTTTTTTTATAATATTATCCACTCAGATGCGGGTGCATTTATTCTAACAAACCTCTCTGTACTTAACTCATTTAAATCAAATGCTATACATCAATTTTACGTGTGAAAAAACAATTCCCACTGCTTTCTTTCGAGATTCCAATATCAATTTCTCTGTCATCATCAATCCCATATGCTGCAAGCCTGACATTCTAGACTACGTGACCATAAATTCGAGGTATAGTAATTGTTGGTATCCATAAATGTTGCTGAAAGATTGAAAATCATTCCTTTGCTTGAATACGTGTCAAAGTGCCTGACAAGTTGCCCGAGAGACATTGTGGTTTTATGGTTTTTGGCCCACGTAAAAGGTAACTTGAAATTTTAAAATTCTGGCCTAAAGGTGCATACATTAGTGCACAGGGACTACAAATTTTTAAAATTTTAGATATCTACGTACGGTAGATATCACGCAATACTTATGGCAGACAAAAAAATTTCACTTCTCTTAATATATAAGATGTTATATTTGCGGCTAAGTAGACTAAGTCTATTAATATTAGCTATCAACAACATAAATTATATGTGGTGTAGTTAGCTAACGCGCTAGTTTCTTGTTGAGCTAGACTTCCGAGGACGGAGAGATCAAGGTTCAAATATCAGTCGGGGGTACGGAGGGGAACGAGGAGTTTCCTAAATGGCTTACGCAAGTACGGGCTCACTTATTCTAAATTCAACCTTCTCAAACCCTAACACATTAGAGTAGACTAATTAGTACTTAAGCGTATAGCCCGAATGAGTAGTAAGAAGAGATGCTAGATAAAATAAATAATAAATATATCGTTTCATGTGGTTGGTATAAATAGGGAAATATATAAGGTACGCGTATCAACTCTCTCTTGGAAGGAGGGTGGAAAACACCAATTGATGCTAATCCTTAGACTTCAGAGCCAAAAGTTAAGATTGTTAAACACTTCTTTATCACCGCGTCTTACTATCTGTTCGTTATACGATTATGTACTAATCAACCTAGTGATTTTAAGGGTTAATAATGCTACATTTAGAGGAAGTGTACCTAAATTTGCGTGCAGAGAAAGTGGAAAAACATTTAGTAAAACCCCCTTTAGTACACCCGACTGAGATTCGATCCTCGATCTCCCAGTCATCAGCAGTTTAGTCTACTGTAAGAGTAGCACCTTAGACCATTTGGACACCGGACTGACTAAAAACACTTAAACTATATTTTTTGATTAGGTTTTAAACTGTAGTTAAGACTATAAGTACGAATAAAATGGAAGTTTAAATTATTTAATATATTTTGTTTTGTTTTATTAAATACAAAACTAATAACTATTACAATGAATAAGTAGGACATAATATTTACATTTTTCTTATGAACTCTCCTCTTTTTTCATCCTTAGAAATTACACATTTCTTCAATTCTTTATATTTTATTATAATAATGCATAAATACGAAATACTTGAAATGTCAAAAAAAAATGTTTTGGATTGTTTCAAAAATATGAATAATACAAACGACGAACGAGAGTCTGTTGTCTAGTATAAATATCACTACGTTCATTTTGTCTTCATATTATCTTCTACTTTTTTTCGATCATCCTCGCAGTTACCCCCATCCACAAAGTTTTCTTACATCACCACTGTGAAATATTCCTCCTTTTTGAACTGCATACTGGATTAATATCCCACGTCAGTAATGATATAAAGGCTGTCTATCCTTAAGTCCTATCCCTTTATACACTGAATAAGCGTTTTCAATGTGAAAGCGTAGATCATCTCACAGAATGATTTCCTGGAAAAAAGTAAAGGGGAGAATTTACTTTGCTTCAGCTTCCTAGAACAAAAATCAACAACAAAAAATAAATATTCACTTTATATTGTAAGCATATATTAAATAACACAGACAGTGAGACTTTTTTGGGGATATCTAATTTCTTGTTAATTATTAATTAATTAGTTTCAATTTGGTGTTAAATATTTTTTACAGTGTGTTAGCAATAAAAAAACTGAGATTATAATTATAAATATTGATAAAGTGATTAATTTTGAAAAATACTATTTTAAATAACATGTATCTTAGCTATCATTAGCAATTAAAAAAACACTGGGATTATAATTATAAATATTGTAAAGTGATTAATTTTGAAAAATACTATTTTAAATAACATGTATCTTAACTATCATTAGCAATTAAAAAAACACTGGGATTGTAATTATAAATATTGTAAAGTGATTAATTTTGAAAAATACTATTTTAAATAACATGTATCTTAACTATAATTAACTACATTTTATAAATACTTAAAAATATCATAACATATTTTTTTATACTTTATTAAAAAATACAACAAATTAAATTGATAACTCCTACGTATCAAGTACTAAATTTCAAGAATTACAAATTCTATTATGAATCTTGATGAAAAAGTATTATTATGGTTTAATTCATTGCTATGAAATTAGATATTCAAAATTATTTGGCTTTTAATATTAATCTAAATCTGATATATTGAAATGCTAAAAATATTTCACATATAAGTTAATCCAGACTGATTTTTATAATTGAAGTGATTAATATACACAAACTGTATTAATTTTCAAAATTAAGTAATATTCTCTGGTGAGAATTTAGAGGCGGTGCACAGTAAGAAATAATGTTTAAGTTTGATGATTATTTTATCATCCTAAAGTAGATATGTTTATATTTTTTTGTTTACAATACGCTGAAATCTAAAATGTATTTCAAATACTTTGGTCTGTTTAATCTGTGCTGTTCACTTTGTAGCACTAAAACTTAAGACTCTTTTATAATTTACACATATAGCTCAACATTCAGTTCAGAAGAATGTTCTCCAAGATGGCTTAAGGGTAACAATATTGGGAAAGCGAGTTTAGGACAGTATTTTTTGCAGTTCTTATATATTAATTTATATATATATTTCATAAGGAAACCAATTAATTCTCCAGTGGAAAAATAGAGCTTAATTTTCTTCACAGGACCTCAATAGTTATTGAATAACTGTCAATAGTGTACTGGAATGTAATACATTTTTCTCGTAAATTAACAAGTTTCTCATATAATGCCACTATGCTCTTGACAGATATTAAAAAAATGTTGATATCATCATGTCAAGACAATTAAACTATATGTTTTTACTGGAGCAATAATTTATTTTATTTTGCCATAAAAACTGCAAAAATTCTAAGCTTAACTCGCGTCCCCTCCACTCCCACCTTAAACTAAGGGGTTCCCACGAACGCAAGAACGTTTTTTATATACAGTAACGTACACGGATTTGATTTAAGTGAATTTATAGCTAAGTAGTTGCCGTACATCAATTTAGCAGCATCATAAATCATTTTTACTTTAAACATATTAATAATAATATAATAATATTTAGCACCGCTCTTACTACCCGTTCGGGTTATACGCTTAAGTACTAATTACGCTAATGGATTAGGAATTGGGAAGGTTGAATTTAGAGGAAGTGAACCCGCATTTGCGTGGAGGGAAAGTGGAAAACCATTTAGGAAAAACCACCCCAGTTCACCCGACCGAGATTCGAACCTCGATCTCCCGTCCTCGGCGGTCGAGCTCAACACGACTAGCGCGTTAGCCAACTACGCCACCGAGGCGGGTTTTAAACATATTATATGGTGTTTATATTAATCTGACTTACATATGAGAGAGTCATCGCCATTTTGTTTGTTTATACCTTGAGCGCAAGCTTTGTCTTGTTATTAAACCTACTTAGTACTTAATGTACACAAATAATAAAATATAAATAGGTCTGAGAAACGTTATTATAATTGTACTTGATATACTACAGAAAAAAGTTTTATTTTATTTAAGTGTTTTTTTTATTAGAAGAATATGTTTAAATTTAATAATTCTTCTAAACGAAAATGTATTTTAAAAATACATCGAATCCAAGTACTATTCTACTTACGCGGGTTTCTAAGTTGCGCGAAAATCTTCAGGACTAATTTTTTTTTATCACTGCATCTTTATATCTGTTCAGGCTATAAGCATATATAATTTTTACTTCAATGAATAAGGAAGCGTTTCATAGGTGATTTACCCGCATTTGCGTGAAAGGAGAGTTGGAAGCTATTTAGGAAAAGTCACCCTCAGTAGACCGACCAGGATTCGACCTCCAATCTCCCCGTCATCAGCAGGGCAGTCTAACACGAAAGTGACGCTGAAGCGTGTTTAGTGACTAATTAACCACTATACTGTACTACTCGATCTCGGTTTTAATAAAACCAAAATAATTAGTTCTCTATTATATTTTTTTGATTCATTTTAATAGATCCAATATTAATTTCCACTGACTATACATACATGTTCATGGTCCCACCTTTTTTATAGAACCCTCTTATTATATTGATTATAGAAAATCACTTTATTTCTCGGAGCGTGATTGTAAGTCATGAACTTTTTTTTTTCTTACCAGCTTATCTATAACTGGACGTTTAAACATGGAGGAGTTTGAAGATAGATGCTCATACTAGTAGAGTTATTTCATTTTAACAACGAACTTTTGACCCATCAAATTACTGGTTCCGGAATTGTTTTCTAAACGCAAATGTGCCGAGAAGAAAAAATTACTCCAGGCTACTTATTAGAGTCGTGCCCGAAATGATGTGCTGATTACGTGAAGTGTTACCACTTATGACGTAGCGAATCGTAGAAAGTATTACGCTGCGTTTTGTTGAGTGGATTATTTTTTTTTGTTTTTATATTTTATTTAAAAGAATCTATTTTACTTTTTCTATGACATTTTTTTTAGGGATATTCAGTGAAATTATAAATTAAATAAATGTCTAAAACTGGTGCAGACTCATTTGAATTATGATTTTTGGGAAGAAGATTTATTATATTTATGATGATAAGTTACCTAAAAAGTCATTAAATATATTAGTTGATACAAGGTAATTGGATGAAATATTGAAATGAATGATATAATATGTTCCTTTATTTAAATGAATGATAGAATATATTTCCTTATTTAAATGAATGATAGAATAAACAACCTTAGGTCCTTTAATAAGCCTAATCCTAGCCACTGGTCTACGAGAGGATCATATAGAATAAATGAATATATTTTTAAGCCTTCATGATTGGTTTGAATAATAAATACTACTTTATTAAAATATGCAGGTTGTGGGATTTTTTTAGTATTTTTGCTCAGATTTAATTTACTAATAAATAAACAGAACTTGCAATTAATATAGTATAATATAGTAAACTATTTCTGGCTTAGCTTGAGATTGTCAAATTTAAAAAAACAATACTTTGTAATCTCAGTTGATCTTTATAAATTAATTAAATTTTTTAACTACATAATTGACAACTTAATTTGTCCGTGAATAAATTATAGGCCTACAAATATGTAGTGACCTGTGTCAAAAGAATCCTGGATGCATATGCCACGATAATATTATGTACAGTTGCCCCAAAAAGCTTTTATTGCTGGTGTCACAAGAATATTTCGTATACTTGCTATAGTAGGCTTTTATACCTGTGTCAGAAAAATATTTAAAGCCTATGCCACGAAACGTATTCGTAATTTTGTCAATAGAAGCTTTCATATATTTTCTACAAGAAACTTTAATTTTCATACAAAAATAATTTTTCATGTTTGTGTCATAACAATCATCCATCCCTGTCCTATTAAGATGCTTATATACCTGTAGAACAATAAGCTTAGGTTCTATTAAACTTTACTAAAGAAGCTTTCATGTCTGTACTACAATAAGCTTTCATATCTGTACTGCAATAAGCTTTCATATATGAGCCAAAATAATATGTCATATCTGTCTTATAAGATTATTTCATACCTGTCCTATAAGAATCTTTCATACCTGTAGAATAAGCTTTAATACCTATGGTACAAGAATGTTTCATGTCTGTACTACAATAAGCTTTCGTGGGTATAAAAATGAGCTTGGAGCTTCTTAAACACGTTTTCTTTGCCGCTATAAAGACATTAAAATGAAAAATATTGGGGCCACATCCTTATCTATGTAATTATCACCATACAAATTAATTACCCACAACGCCCTTCCCAATTAATTTAAACTCCTTTAAAACTTTTTAAAGAGGACAAAAAAAAAAAAAAGGAGCCCAAGAAAATTGTTTCTGAGGTCTAAGTAAGGTTTCGCTAATCACTTCAGATGTTAAAATTATTACTATAACGACCAACCTCTTTATTTAATAAGGAGACTTTAAATTAAATCCATATAATGTCACGGACATAAAGAATCAAACAAATTCTTGTTCAAAGGAAATCATCGTTTAACTCTTTGAAGTCCTTCTCTCTTTTACTCTCCCTCCCTCTCTCGACCCCCCTCCCACCCCCCATTTTCCGCCGAAGCTACCACCTATCATCGTTACCAACGTAAACAATTAAAATTTCTCTTCAAAACGTAATATCTTGTTCAGCAAACTGTTTGCACCCGCTCTCTTTACAAAGAGGATGTGTCACTCCTAGGATTATTAATGATGATGATGATTATGATTATGGCTGTGCATCTTCTGAAACATCTTTTACTCAAGAGGGAAGAGGTTTGGTATAGTAAGAGAGTAAAGTAAGGGGGGATATATGACGTCATCAAGGTTCAAACACTCCCCCCCTCTCTACCCCTCTAACCCACACAGAAAAAAAAAAGTTGCATTACTTGGGGGGTTTTCTGCATGTTTTTGCTTTAACAGGAGATGTAAGATGATTTATAGCCTTTTTGAAAATATTAACATATGGGTTTTTGTGGTAAAAAATAATATAATTTTACTATGTGATATTATTACTGTTACTATATATATATATAATATATACATATATAATATTATATATTCTATATATAGATAATATACGTGAAAGTAGATCTAGTTGGCCTGGCTAGTAACTTTTCTAGAATTCCACACAACGTTCTTCTTATGAAAATAAGACTTAAGTAAAATTATGAATATAGTTCACAGTTTTATTCGGTTAAGTTCTATATATTTATTTCCAGGGAAAATATTTTAATACCAGGTATTATTTATGTTAGTCAAGCAAAAAATATAATTAATACTGCTATTAAAATAGAGCCATGGTATTATTTAAGAATTCCCTTCAACGTAATTTTCATTTATCGAGTAACCCAGAGCGGTGGACCCTTGGCTAAGGCTTCAGTCTCATTTAGTTTGATTTATTTGTAACTGGGTGTGGTAGGGCTTCGATTACCAGCCGTGTTTACTGAAGTGGGTTTCTTAAATTGTTTACCACTCTCATTCAAACGTTAGAGGAGAAATGTGAATAATTTGGACGGGAATTAAGAAAAGTATGAAAAAATAAAATTAAGTTTAATCTTGCCCTAGCGTTTTAGTGTAATAAAAGGCACTATTAGTCCAAGCTTTACTCAAATAGACGATATTATTCCAATTATTGTTTTTTTATACCATCCTGTTTTACTATCTGTTCCAGTTATACACGTGTTTGATAATTAGGGCCTACCCTAATCGGGTGGGGATGAGGAAAGAAGCATTTTAGAGGTAATATACCCACATTTGCGTAAAGGGAGATTGGACAGTTATTTTGTGCAAACCACCCCCCAGTACACCCGAACGAGATTCGAACCTCGATCTCCCCCGTCATCGCCAATATTGCCTATTGCGATAGAAGCGATAGTAGACTATAGGACCAACGAAGCGGGTAACAGTTTATGTCCACAGTACACTTAACAAACTTTTTTTTTTTTTTGCGGAACACCATTTTATTTTTGGTACGCACCACGGTAGCAAAAAAATGGACTACGCATCCAATCCAACGGTTTTACGATAAATCATAATTAGGAAATTATAGACTAATTTTTCCCTGAGGTAGCTTCAAATATTCCAGATCAAAGATTGACGTTATTTTTCTTTGCCAGTTTCTTTAAATCTTGGAAACATTTCACTAAACCGATTAGAAATTTGTGTTAACCCTTAACCAAACTTCGCGTGAAAGCTTTTTATTTTGTCAGATATATTAAACATATTATTAGTAAGTACAAGTAATCAAGAATTGTGGACGACCTACGGCTACAGCTCGTACCAACTTCATTCGTGTTATTATATGTATATAATTATATTTTAGCACCACGTATTACTACTACCCGTTCAGGTTATACACCTATGTACTAATTACACTAATGAGTTAAGAATTAGGAAGGTTTAATTTAGAGGAAATACAAAAACATTTGCGTGGAGGGATAGTGGAAAACAGCTTATGAATAAATCACTCTCATTGCACCCGACCGGGATCGAACCCCAATCTCCCCGTCTTCAGCAGTTTAGCCCAACAGGAGATTAGTGCGTTAGACCACGTGGCCACTGAAGCGGGTACGTGCTATTATCGAACAGCGATGCGTGGCGTTCTGGGCTGTGAACGCACGGCACACATAAATCACCGCCGCGGTACGGCACACCGATGCTGAAGACATTGAGGTCGAGATACTATTCTAAGCTCCTCAGATGGTTTCCCGCTTGTAATTTACCACTGTGTTTATCTCAACCTCTCTCGCCACATGAGTGTCTTGTAATTACTCTAATACACCTTCCTATACTCTTTCCCTAAGTTTAAGCAGGTAATAAGCCTCTGTGTTATACTAAATAGTTAATAAGGAATAACAAACTGATTCAGTCGTTGGATTGTTTAAGATTACACTCTAACAAGATAATGGACTGCTGATATGGGGGATCAAATCCCTGTTGGGTGTATTGAGGACTATTTTACTTAACAGTTTTTTAAGTCTCCCTCCACGCTAGTGCGCGTACAATTCCTCTAAATTCAGTCTTCCTAACCCCCAAACAAAGTATCATCATTAGTACATATTATGGGTATAGTCCCAACGGGTAGACGTTCTGACAAAAAAACAGCTAAAAGTTGTATTGAACATTCTAAGAATTATTTCAATAGTAATATAGTTTGAAATAGTAATTTAGTTTTTACATAATGGCGGTTTTTAATTTTATATAGGCTATGGCCTACTGTAACAGCTTAAAAATATTATGTAGGCCCCCTATATTAATGTTTGTGTTTTTCATTTTATTTTTTTATTAGTTAAAGCAATAAAACTTTTCATCAGTTTATAATTTAATACAACCTCTTATTTTCAAATAGCATTTTTTTTTATTTCTAAACTATAAATTTCAAATAAGGTCAGCTTGCCTCTTCTCGCCCAAGTTTCAGAGCTTGAGTATTATTAACACACTCGACACCTTGGTCTGTTACGACATCCACAACTTTCTAAGCTGCGCTAATTTATTAATTCAACATGGAATGAACCTGTCAACATAATTTTTTGTTTTATTTTACCAGTTCATCTAGATTCTCGCTTGATTGATTTTGTTTACAAGAGTAGGCAAAACATTTTAGTTCAGATTTTATTACAAATTGTCACGATCTAAATGTTACGCATTTTGTGTGTATACAATATATATATTTAATTAAAATATATTCTTACTGGTATAGTAAAAATATCTAACTAGCAATAGTAAAAATTTACATCTACGAGTATTTATTTGTAATATAATTTATTTCAATGAAGAGAACATAAGTTAATCGAAAATGCAATTTAAAGAGAAATTATAATGCATCAATTACCAATATGTATTTTTTTGAGCCATACAAATTTTATCTTCTGAACAAAGTAGGTTTTCATGTACTTAAACTATCTTATTCTAAAGATCGGAATGAGAAGGTGCAATTCAATTTTTAAAAATCCGTTTTCACGTGAAGAAATAAAGGGTACAATACACCGCACATCCTTTATCGCCCCTTTATTTAAAAATTGAGATATTTACTCAAAACTATTAAGATATTTGAAACGAAATAATAAACACTTTTGCAGAAACATTCCACCAAAGATCATAAGTTGAATAATATATATTGTTAAAGAAATATATTAAGAGGAAAAGTAATATTTGTGTTCATCAATTAAAAAAGAGATATTTGCCAATATTACAGAAACTATTGATTTTATAAAAATATATTACAAATAAAATTTTTTTATTTTTAATAACTTTTCAATGATGATTTTTTTTTTCGTATCTCAAAAAGTTGCGTAGATAATGAACCAAATTGGAGATATCTGCTTATTTTTCTGGAAAAGTGAGATATGCCATTTGGTTTGTAATATTAAACAGTGCCTAAATATGAATTTCAATCGCAATCGTTAGAGCTTATTTTGAGAAAATCAGGTTTTTTCAATTTTGGCTTTTCAGTAAACTACTCTTTATTTTGGGGTTATGTGTCTTAATTCAAAAAACTACCCTGCCAAGGCTTGGTAAAATGGTTTCGGCTCTAGCCCGAAATACAGACACAAAAAAACAGACAAACGAACGGCACTATGGAAACAATTTTTCAAGTTCAGTGGGTCATGAAATGTTTTGACGGACGATAAAAATACTTTCTCACCTGAGGTGTCGCGAGAAAGTTAAAAATGGTAACCAAATATTGAAGAAAAACAATCTTTATAAGCTAGGATTAAATTTCGGCCTTAAAAAATTATCTGTAAGGCTAGGATCTACTATCTCAACTATTTACTGATGACAAACTGATAAATAATGAATTTATAGATTAATTTTGATTAGACTATCTAGTAGGCTTATTTCTATCGGGTAACTTTAGTGTGACCCACTTAGGCGGCCGTGTGGTCAAATGCGCTACTCTCACAGTATACTAGATTGCAGAGGACGGGGAGGTCGAGGTTCGAGTCTTGGCGGGTGTACTGAAAGTAGTTTTTTCTAAAATACTTTTCCATTTTCCCTCCATGCAAATGCGCATACACATCCTATAAACAAAACCTTCCTAATCCCTTAAACCACGAGCGTAATTCATTGATCATGGAAGTTAAATATGTTTTTATTAAAATTCTTACATAAGTTTTCAAAGTTTCAGAATGATTTCTTTGCATTTGATTTTGTAAATTAAAATTTTAAATGATTTAAATAAACCTAATACAATTTACGTTTAAGTGTAATTGTGATATTGTTACTTCCACATGCTGAAAACAGTAGTCTCCATTAATTTAATACATTTGTCATATTTTGGAAATATCGTCTATTTCTGACTATATCAGATTCTCTAGTCATACAAGAATACCTACAATCCAAGAGGGATGAAAGATTAACGTTACAAAGAAGGGGTGGTTTCAGGACATACCCAAGAGGGTTGGGGTAGAGAGAGAGAGAGCTGCTAAGTCAACTGTGTTGAGATTATTTTTTTCCTCCCCTGTTTTTTCTCTTCCCCCCTTCCCCCCACCCCGTCCCATCTCTCGTTTTCAGAGCAAGGCCTCCAGTGTGAAGAAGCTTTCCAGCGATGATGCTATTTGTCTTCTTCACTCGGCTGTCGCACCGTGTCAGCTTTTGGACCTCCCCCCTCCTCCTCCACCACCCTTTTCAACCATCCCCCCCTACCCTATCCTCTACATCGCCCTCTCTTCATCCGACTAAAACCCACCCCGAAACTTTCAAAAACTCCCTTATTCGCTACAGGGTTTTGGTATGCTTGTTTGGTACACTACATTTTTTTTCCCTCTCCGTGGAATCCGAATCCTCAAGCTAAGCAGCAGCTGCGAAGAGAAGAGAAAAAAATGTATATAAAAGACGCGAAGGGCCTCGCTTCACTCTTCTGACACAAAATGCCGCTTTTTTTTTTCTATTTTTTTTTTAAAGCGGGTGGTTGTTGGAAAGGGTGAGTGAAGGACAGAAATTCTACTCAGACGTTATGCCTGTGTTGGGATGGGATGGAGAACGTTTCTTGAATTCTGTTCCTTCATTTTCTATTTTTAAATATAGCTGTTGGTTCATGTATGCATTGGTTGGCAGAGCAAGTATTATAAAACACTGATTTAAATCAAATATTTATCTATATTATAATATTGAGGATACAAATATTCTCACGATTGATTGTAAATCAGATCTAGAGGGCTTTTTAATTAAATTTATTCAGGCAGTTTACCTTATGTTCCAATAAATAAACAGCCTACTAAATCCAAAATATAGCCTACCTGTTGATAAAGTTGCACACAGTATGCAGTATAGTAGGATTTTGATGGTAATAAACATTTATAAAATACAATCCTCTTTTGATGTGTGGTCAATGTTGATAACATTTCACTATATCATCAGGGTTATTTTGTAGGTACAAATTAGATTACTTGAAGTCTAACTACGTGGAAGTAGATCTAATAACTTTTATAGCTGTCAAATTATAACTTAGAAAAATTGGATTATACGTCATGCTGGGATCACGATCAACTTAACGTTAACTTAAAGTTAACTTAACGTAGCTTAACGTAAAGGACCTCCTCGTGTGTTTAAATGGAGGCGATCACGATGCAGTTAACTTAACGTTGACTTGCAGTTAAATTAACGTAAGAGATGTCCTGGGAGGTCTTTTACTTTAAGTGAACGTTACTTGAAGGGTATCACGTGATCTAGCCAGCCAATCATTATGCGAGTGACGTCAACAGGGCTATTAATTATTCATTTGTTGGTATTATGACCAACGTTTACTCTTTAGCTTAAGTTATATGATCAGACATTGAAACAAAATAATTAAACTAAAATAGGAAAGCTAAATTTATCAAAAAAGTTTTGTAATAGATATATATTATATCGATTGAAAACTGTAGACATTCACATATCATCACTGTAAAACTAGTACAAATCACAGATCATACTCGAGAATGAAGCTGTTTGGCTCGAGTTGTTACGTTAAGTTACGTGAATCGTGATCACATATACGTTAAGTTAACTTTAAGTGAACGTTACGTTAAGTTGATCGTGATCCGGCATCACGGAGACTATATCCCCGATACACTAAGGACGGTTTTATATAATCGAGATTAAAATTTTAACCAAACCCTCACAAACCTAAACTTTTTTTTTCCATTTCTTTGAAAACTGTTGAATCCTGAGACTTGACTATATATATATATGGCCCTAATTACTTAAATAGGATTATTTTGAATTAAATACCCAAAACAAACAGTAGGATTAACTTAGATATAACCCTATATTAGCAATAAAAACTTTTGTTACTCATAGATTGATTGTAGTTTATTTTGGAATAAATATTCAACTTTTCACTGTTCACGGAAAATTGGCATTTTATGGCCGCTGAAAAATGATTAAAACCTGTACAGTTTTTATTTACCTTAAAAATATATCTTGTTCCATTAACATCTGATTCATTTTTTTAAATGGTTTCAATCGTCAAATTGAATTAAGATGGAAAATCTTTTTAGTAGTTTTCTGTTTTTAATTTATGCTATTTTTTATGAAATATATTAAATAGTAGTTACTACTAAATTTAGTTCACAGCTTTTAAAATAATCATACTAGGATTTAAGTTATTTGATTGATTGAAATATTTGTAAATTAATTAAAATATTTTGGATGTTAATCGATTAAATATTATTCCTAAGTTTAAATTCACTACTTTTAAAATAATTATACTATGATTTTTATTAATTTAATTTATTAAAATTCTTATAAATTAATTATAAAAGTTTTAAAATGTAAATAATAGCCTATATTAAATCGTATTCCTAAATTTAATTCAAGGCTTTTAAAATAATCATACTAAGATTTTAAATTAATTTGATTACAATTCTTATAAATTAATTTTAAGAGTTTTAAAATGTAAATATATTAAATATTACTTATAATTTAATTTACGGCTTTTGAAATAATCATACAAAGATTTAAATAAAATAATTGTTTTATATTTCAAACTTAGGCTTGATAACTCATATTAGTAATCATGTCCAAGAAATTAACTATATTTATGTAATTGATGTGTTGTTGATCAAAAAGTTAAACTTGATGTTTACTGCTAATAACGTTTCCAAGTAATTAATACATATATTTAAATAAATAATTTAATAAAAACAAAATGTTAGCAAAAAATAAAGTTTGTGTAAATCAATCAAAAGTATTTGGGTAAAATAAACAGGACAACTTGTTTACTGGGAAACAACAGACAAAATAAAAAAAATTGTCACCGTACCAAAAAAGAAAGTATTCAACCTCTTTTCTGAACTCATGTATCACCAAGAAGCATGGCCCCGAAACCCAAACATGTTCCAAATGTCATATAAATTATTTTATCAAGTTCACAGCGTAACTTGTTATAAAGAAAGCAAGTAAGTTAATTTTTACTGTCAACATAAAAAAAACACTTCTTAACCATTTCAAAACTTGGCTACTATAAATGAATCTTTCATATAGAAAAATAAACAACTATATAACTTAAATTATCACAAAAGTCCCCCGGAAGTGTGATTATTGTGATTTTTAAAGATATCGTAATCAAGTAGATGTGTCTTCTAAAAAATATTACATTTTAAAAGATTGGTTGAGTCTATTACTACTGATATTAAAAATAATCATAAAAATGTTTCTTGGCACAGTTTCAAAGTTTCTTTCCAACTTTTTTTTGTTTCCTTCTGTACCAATTTATAATTGTGAGAAATGGATTAGAATATTTATTGTTTGCTGTAACTTCCAAAATCTCCTCTCATAGGCTACAAAAATCCCTTAACAACACCTTAAAAGTGGATTAAGAGTAGCCCTACATCCTTAGGAAGAATTTAAACAAAAGTAATTAAATAGGCTATACACGTCTATACAATACCAAAGATTGTTTATTTTCGCCTAATTTTCAAATAGATCGGTTCTAAGAATTAAGAACTAAATTATATTTCTAATATATAATTTAATCGAACATGCAGATGGTGCGAATACCTACTGATCACTCATTGGTATTTAAGGTTTTTTATAAAGTTACCCCGAGTGATTGTTGGGATTAGATATCTAAGCCTAAAATTAAGTGTAGTTTACTGAAGAGAAAAATAATATAAAATCGATTTTCTCAAAAACTGCTAAAACGATTTTGATTAGAGGCTACATATAGGCATTGTTTAACATTACAAAAAAAAAAGTTATTCGTATTTTCCCATAAAAATGTATTCAAGGGTATTTTACATCAGCGTAAATTTCAAATTTTGGTCATATCTTCACAATTATCCCGGTTACTAAATAACTTAGGGCTTATCATTGTAAAGTTGTAATACTACTATTAAAAATATTTATTTATTTAGCACCACGTCTTTCTACCCGTTCGGGTTACACACTTAAGTACTAATTAGGGTAATAGGTTAGGAATTGGTAAGGTTGAATTTAGAGGAAGTAGACCTGTATTTGCGTGGAGGGAGAGTGAAAAACCATTTAGGAAAAACCACCCCAGTTCACCCGACCGAGATTCGAACGTTGATCTCCCCGTCCTAATCAGTCTAACTCAACACGAAACAAGCAAGTTAGCTAACAACTGCACCAAGGTGGTTCTATTCAAATAAAAAGCTTTTATTTTGATGTTTAATCTTGATTATTTTTTACTAGCTTAATAGTTTCTAATAGCTCTAAGATTTTTTTTTTAGTACTTTGAAATTGAAATTGCTATCATGCGTTTGGTAAATGTTTCTTTAACAGTGTATATTATTTCATTTATACTATTTGGTGGAGTGTTTCTACATAAATGTATATTATCTTATTTAGGTTGTTTGGTGGAGTGTTTCTGTATCAATGTATACTATTTAGTTTGACAAATCTTTGTTTTAAAGATAAAAAGAGAGTGAAATTCTTTGCGGTGTACATACAATTTTATTTTTTAGTGGTATTAGTTTTAAATATAGATCATTCTTACGAAGATCATACCAAATTTGCCAACAATTTGGCTGCTAGCCCTGTTCCCCCTCTTTTCCTTCCCCCCATCTGAATCCAAACAGTAACACTCCAATCATCCAGTACGTCAGTCATTGTCCACTGTGTGAATTAGACTAATGGCTGTATGTTACCATTGTGACAAAGCCTGATGGTAAATGGCTTTGCCTGATTGGATACCACCCGCCATCCCATCCCTCCCCCTCCACCCCCTCTTTCCTTGCATTGGGGGAGAGGGTTAGGACTGCTTACATTGTTCTCGCCCCAACCTCAGACAATGGTAACCCTCGTACAATGGTAACAATAGGTCTAGATTAAACACAACACCCCCCACCCCCCTCCCTCTCACTCCGACAGAAGTGGAGAGCGAGGGGGTTATTGAAGGGGGATGTGAGGGGGTTGAAACTGTGGGGTAAGTGGTTCAGAGTTCACAAGAAATTATTTAGGTTTTCTTTTTAAATATTTGTTCTATACATATTTTATTTTAGATACCTTTAAGTTGGGGTAGTAGAGTACGCAATAAAAGGCCATTGTTTTTGCAGTTTTAATAATAAAAACAAATCCCGGCAAAATAGAGAAAGTATTTCTCCAAATAAAAACATAATTTGGTTTTCTTCACATGTTGACCTCAACAGTCCTTGAATTTCAGTCAAGGATGTCCTAAAATTTGATGATAGCTTTTCCTTGACATTTAAAATGTTTCTGATCAATTACTAATTTGCTAATGACAAATATTCAAGCATCCACTTCGGTAGCTGCGTGGTGTAACGCGCTACTTTCGTGTTAGACTAGATTGCAGAAGACGAGGAGATCGGGGTTCGATCCCGGTCGGGTGCACTTAGTATGATTTTCCTAAATGGTTTTTCACTAGTCCTCAACGCTTATGCGATTGCATTTCCTCTCAATTAGGCCTTCCTAATTCCTAGTCCATTAGTGTAACTAGTACATAGGCGTATATACAGATTAGGTAGTAAGACGTTGTGCTGAAATATATTTTTATTCAAGAATTGTTGAGATTACCATGTGTATACAATTAAAATCTCAAGTCTATTTGCCATCGGAGTGGACTAACAGCTAGCAAAAGCTACCAGATCTACTCTCCTGTATCCATTCGAAGAAACATATGACCTGCAAGACTTAATTTGATTTGTAGTCAATTTTGGCAATCAAAATTTCACAACAAATAATTGGTTTTAATTATGTTTTATTCTTTTAACTGTTTTTACATCTTCTCCTAGCAGTCAATTACCATCATTCCTGTGGCGAACAGACTATATATTTATACTGAAATAATAGTTGATTTATTTTGCAAAAAAAAAAACAAAAAAAAAACACACTGTTTTCTATGAAAAATACAAAAACATTGACCATTCCTCACGTCCAATTTCAACCCACCAAAAGTATTAAGATTGATTAATATGTGCTGCCAAAATTACATTGTGTTTTTAAAATATAGAGCTTGCAGCAGTCTCATTATCATTACTGTATTTATTATTATTAAGTGTTGAATTTTTTTAATCTGAACTGAACGTACGTAATATAGTTTCAACTAGGCAAAAAAATATAATATTTTATTTATTGAAAAGTGTATGAAAAAAATTGTTTTCAAAAGTCAGTAGGGAAGAATGGGGCATGTTGTTAAAGGGGCAAGTTGATGCATTTAGTTTTGTGAGTGACCGGTTATTTGCAGCACCTCAAGATTTATATTTAAAGAGAAGAATTCTACCCGCCATTTGTCAACGAGAGTTGAGCCGGATAGCACGAATACCCGTATTTCAAAAAGATTGTTTTTAGCCGTCAAAAGTTAATTGCCTGTCTTTTATTTGTATTGTTTTAGTGTCATAAAAAACGGTAAGTCATTTGTTTAAATTTTACTCTAAATGAAGTATTAATTAAGCTACAATACTCTGTAGTCTTTATTGATTTTGTATTGTATTCAAGGCATTCCAAATAAAAAAAATAGAACACACAAAATGGCGTTATGGAATAAATTGTTACGTTTGTGTTGCAATTTGCCCCACAATTTTTTTTTTAAAGTATGGTCTAAGAACGATTAAGGTGAAATGTTGTTGAATTCAGCACTATAATTGAATTATAATATTATTTCTCTTTTATTGTTGTGGGATCCCAAATAAATTCTATAAATATATCAAAATGAATTATAGTTTGTTTAGTCCGATATACGCAAATATGCCTGTAAATCCATATCTCCTGATGCTTCTTATAGTGGGACAAGTCCAAGAATATACGTCCATTTCCTAAGGCAGAACCAAGAGAATTTTTTAAAAAACTAGAGGATGCAAAACGCACCATTAGGAAATTTTGACACAACAAAAAAAGAATGTTTGGTTATTGAAGAAGCAAAAGCCACTGGTATTTGTTAGGAATAAAAAACTCATTCAAATAGCTCACACAAAAATGAAGGAGGATGATTCTGATGAGTGTTGTTACCAATCATTGAAGCCAAAATAGAATGGATGTAAAATGTGGGCACATTAATCATAAACTGACGGAAACAGTATACGTAGCTATAACGACCTGTGCATAAATTGTGATACTGATGAGTGATTCGGTTTTGTATTCCAAGCTTTGTTCATACTGTATAATTCTGACTAAAGTTAAATTATACCTTATTCCTGAACATTTTTACAATGGAATTTTAACGAACATGTGTGTTAATCATTAATACTGCTTATTTTGTTTATTAATTCATAATTTTGTGTTTAGTTTGATTAAACTACAAATGTAAGCAGAAAATTTTGCATATGTAATTTAAATATTTTTTATTTATAATTACTTATTAGTTTAGTTGTACTAATTAGCTTACAATAGCTATTTATAATCCCTTTAAATATACATTATAAACCAATCTAACGACTTTGCGCTTTCCTGTAACATTTGACTTAACCATCCAACAAAATATTGTTATTTTAACACCTGATATTAATTGTAGATTAATATCCATTAATATTAATTTTGGTCATCTAAAACTAAATTGTCTGCTATTCAGATAATTTAGAAAAATATTTGAAAATGATTACAGCTAGTTCCAGTCTCCCCGACCCACTTCGGTAGCAGCATAGTTTAATGCGTCACCCTTTAATATAATCCACTGCCGATGACAAGGAGATCAAGGCTCGAATCTCGGTCAAGTGTACTACGGGTAGTTTGATGTTTTTTCAAACTACCTTTACATATACCCAAATACATTTCCACTAAAATGAAACCTTCCTCATTTCTAACACAATATCCAATTAGTACATATGCGTATAACCTTAAGAGGTAGTGAAACGTGGTACTAGTAAAAAAAGAAAAAAAAGGTCGGTAGTAACAGCTATATATTATAAAGTAAGGCTTGATTCACACGTTCTTCGAAAATAGAAAGCAGTATATGCTTGAGTGGGGCAGCAATTCACGCGCTATATTTGGACCCATAATGCACTGCAACGCTAACTTAAAACAGCTGATCATCAACATGTGAATAAACTTATTTTTTAGAACACTATCCTGATGGATGTTTTAAAATTGTAATTCTGTGTCGTAGTACAATCCAATAGACCCCACATCGATACACACGCTTTACATTAACGGGCTATTTCGAATCTCCTGTGCCGAACATCTCAGGCAGAGCGGACAAAGTAAAGATGGGTGGAACTTTAACGGAACAGCTCGCGCCGATGAAGCGGAAATATTGTGATTGGCTTAGAGATCGTCACGTGACCACGTTTCCGCCATAGTTTTTCGTCGGACGTGTGAATCCACAGTGAGGATGTAACACCGAGACTGATAAAAACCGTATGGCCTACATAAGAGATCTTGATCTCGGCTCGTTATCTAGGATCAGAAAAAAGGCATGTTATTCTTTGGGCCTATTACAAGCTACATCATATTAAGTACAAAAACAAAGTCCTATAAAAACTACGGATTGTTGAAACACGTCCTAACCCACTTCAATGGCTGAATGGTCTAAGGCATCGCCCTGGTGTTAAACCGGCCTTCTGATGACGTGGAGATATGGGTTCTAATCCCAGTGAGGTTTAATGAGGGTGGTTTTACCTAAAAAAATATTCCCACTCTCCTTCCACACTAATGCGGGTAGATTACATCTAAAATGCTTCTTTCCTCATCCCTACCAAATTAGGGTAATATTAATATAGGCCTATTGGTAGCCTATAACCTGAACAAGTAGCAAAACGCAGTGATAAAAATACTCGCGTTATATGGAAGAGGTCCAATGGTATATTGTTGACCTAGACATAATATTCAAGTCCTCGCGATGACCAGATATACAAAAAACGGGCCAATTCCTCCCAGATATAGTTAGTGACCATATAGGTATATATCGACTGCTATTTAGAGAAACACATAATGTTCATGTTTAAATTATTATTTGCACTACGTCTTACTACCCGTTCGGGTTATAAGCACTTACTCTAATGTGTAATGGTAGGGTGATTATGAGATGAAATGGAGGACCTACAGTTTAACGTGGAATCCGAACCACGGTGGAGGCCTGGCATTCCACATATTCACAAGTTGTGAATTAATACACGTCTTGGGTGACCTGGTGGTCTAGGGGTAAGGTGTCAGACTTCTGTGCTGAGGGTCCGGGGTTCAATCCTCGGTCCTGGCACAGATTTATCTGAATACCAAACCCTTCCTTCACCTCTGACAAGATGTGTATTAATCACAACTTGTGAATGTGAGGAATGCCAGGCCTCTACCGTGGTTCGGATTCCACGTTAAACTGTAGGTCCTCCATATCATCTCACAATCACCCTACCATTGCACATTAGCGTAAGTGCGTATAACCCGAACGGGTAGTAAGACGCGGTGCTAATAATAATAATAATAATAATACACGTCTTGTCAGAGGCGAAGGAAGGGTTTGGCAATCAGATAAATCTGTGCCGGGACCGAGGATTGAACCCCGGACCCCCAGCACAGAAGTCCGACACCTTACCCTTAGACCACCAGTTCAGCACCTTAATATTTAAAACAATGTGGATTAACTAAAGATTCATCCTCTTGGGCTTGTGTATGGACGTAGTTCAATCCTTGCCGGCAGATTATTTTCCTTTTTAGTGTTTATTTGATAGTTCAAATACTTGTGTCTCTACATGTGTCATCTGGTGTTCATTAGGTTGTCCTGAATAAGCTAGCTTGTAATTTGTGTTAAATTATATCGCGATGTTTACAAGCTGCACGTTAAATATCACCCCCAATTATAAAAAAATTAAATTGCCTAATCAAGGGCAAAATATTAACTATCAATTTATGAAAACTGTACATTTTGGGAATGGATTGATGTTTATATATGTTTCGAAACATCTATACTTTTCATTAACTATATATTTTCGTTTAAAATTCTGTATTTATCTTTGTTTCTACCCCTTCTATGAAACTATCCCGCAGTGTATCCCACCGTGACGAAGAAAGGCGCCTCCAGACTAGAAATGTAGTTCCACTGATCGCCATGATTGTTCATTACAGGGAAGGAACTCCCAATAGGGATGAGGAATGGGGAAAGGAAAAGAATCTTCTATTTATATAAAGATTGGGAGGACAACGTGAAAAAATATGAGAGGGATATAGGATAAAAGGGGGAAAAAACACGATGGGGTGATACAAGGATTCTTAAAGCGAGGAAGGATATGTGTTAGACAGAGATGAACACAATATAATCCTCAATACTCTCACACACACACACATACACTAATGAAAGAAGCGTCGGCAGGGGCTTCGCAAGAACCCCCTCCCCCCTTCCAATCCAATCCTTCCCCCTTTACCCCCTAACAAACAAAAACCTCCACCCACCCTAAAGCTTTTTCCTTTGGGGTGCACCCTACTGTGATACCGCATCCAACATATCCCAGCGAACCATCAGGACTATACCGTAACTCCTGCAAAAATCTCTTCGTCCTTTTTTTTTTATTTCTCTTTCTGTTCTGAGCAATCTCTCAGCTAGTGCCAAAAAAAAAAAAGAAAAAAAAAGGTAAGAGAGGTATAGAAAGAGAAAGACGAAAGAAGGGAAAGATGGATGTGTTTTTCCTTTGGCGAGGTCTCCCACCGGATAGACGCGGGCGTCTACCAGCACCGTGACGCCCAAGGAAAAGAAGAAGAGGAAGTTGTGTTTGGAGGGCGTCATGAGACCTCGAAAGGGAGAAGGATGAGGAGGGGTGGGTGGGTGGGGAGACGCCATGATTACTTTGCTTGCTTCATCCCTTGTTTGCTTCTGGGAGGTTAGAAGGGTGGAAGGTGGGGGAGGTGGTGGTAGAAAAAAAAATGAGCCCGGTACTGAATATTTCGTTTATGTACTTAGTACTTAGTGTTTATCGCTACTTAATGGGTTTCAAGTTCTGAACTTGGGTCATGATTTTTTTAGTAACTAAGAGAAAAAGCAAATGGGACAAATATTTCAAGTAATTTGATGTACATTCCTAAACATAAGTTTCAGGAGATGTACATTTTCAGAGACTTGAAACTGAGATTTATTTCAGAAGTGAAATATTTTAGTAAATTTATTCTTTTATTAGTAAATTGCATAGGCCTATCGATATCATTTTGGTGGAGTCTACTTGAGGTAACTGAAAAAAGGAATATTTGGATATAATTACTGCTAAACATGCCTCCAAAATTTAATTTATATATATATATATATAATTTATATATGTAATTCAAAAAGGAATGAAACTACTGTAAAGTGGAGAAGGTTATATAATTATTTGTTTAGTATCTTACTACCCGTTTGGATTATACGCTTGTGTACTAGTTACAGTAATGTGTTAGGGATTAGAAAGCTTCAATTTAGAGAAAATGCACCCGAATTTGTGTGCAGAAAGAGGGGAAAACAATTTAGAAAAACTACCCTCAGTGTACCCAACTGGGATCGGACACCGATCTCCACGTCTTTGGTAGTTTAGCCCAGTGGTATTCACCCTTTTTTGCTCGTGTACCCCAACAAATAATTTTTCTAACTCTGTACCCCCATTGGATTTTACAACATACCCAGTAAGTAAGGGCCAATAGCCGAGCAGGGAGATAAATAAATGCATAATAGAACGATTTTGCGTATTTATTGTTCTGTTTGAATCAATAAAAAATTTATATGAGATTTAAAACAACATTAGTAATATTAAAATACATAAAAAAAAGTGCCAATATTTATTTAATGATTACAAATAGCCATTCAGTGACATGCCTGGTCTTATTTTCTCGAAGCTAATAGTTTGACCCGGGGACGAGAGGTTCAAGGACGAGGCCTGGTCTTGTTTTCTCGAAGCTAGTAGTTCGAACTGGGGACGAGAGTTAGTGAGTGGAAGGATGAGCCCTGGCTCAGGATTCATAAGATTCCTCTCCTTATTTTTTTGATTGAACTCATTGCAGAGGAGCCTTGTTCACATAAATAAGTAGATGGGAATGGAATAAGCTTTGAAATAGCAATACCACTTAAGTCTTTAAATTCATGGCGAGCTGCTGTCCAGAAATCGCAAATTGATGTAGTCTTAATATTTCTTTTAGAAAGCTATCAGAAGAAATTTACAATTAAATCTTCTTTAAATATGATGGAAAGTTCAGATGAAGTGATTTTTGTGGTATCAAAAGGATTTGCCACCCAATCATGTGGAGTCTATCCTCTTTCAGAATATGTGGAAATTATTTCAGAAATGCACACAGCATAATAGCTTTCAGTAGGGTTTGTACGGAAATTAAAAACATTTTGGCCTACCCCTAGGGGTACGCGTACCAAAGGTTGAACACCACTGATCTATCCTAAAAGTAAGGCCTTAGACAATGCGGCTACCAAAGCGGGTAGGTTGGACCTACATTATGATGAGTTACATACTCTGTACGCTCAAAAGACACCTCAGATCCCATAAATAGCTTACCACTTTATCTTCACGCAAATATGAGTACAATTTCAATAGTGTAGTAATTCGGATAGTAGGATGAAGGGGTGTGGGGTAAGTTTAGGTCGGGCATAAATATTTTTAATATATTTTTTTGCAACTTTGTGAAGCCTTCACTTAAGCCCTGAGAATATAACAACCTAATCAGGGGTAGAATGTCCGTGTTAAATCTACGATAAGTGCAAGGTTTATGAATATAAATTTAAATAATATACCAGCTCTTACTATTCAGAATACGATTTAATAAAATACATCTTTTTATGGTATTCGAACTCACCAATACTTTTCCACTATTTAAAATACTAAACTGATTTAATTTTGTTTATTACACTGCGTTTTACCACCTGATCGGTTTACACCAATTTGTACTAATTAAGACAATGAGTTTGGGATGAGGAAAATGAGTTTGGAGGGAGTGTATCTGCATTTGCGTGGAAGGAGAGTGAAAAACAATTTTTGATAAAACCACCCTCAGTACACAAGCCGGGATTCGAATCATAATCTTCCTGTCATCGGCAGTCTAGTCTAACACGTCTTAGAACATGTAACCGCAGAAGCAGGTCTGATTTAATTTGACATTCCACAATTTAAATGTTTGGGTCTCAATATTTTTGTGAATCGGTCTGTATCTCACTGGACCCCCCATCAGGGGGAAATTGGATTTTCACCCTCGTTCTCTTTCTCTTTCTTCCTCCTTGATAATATTACTACTACCAAAACAACGAACCTTAAGGGTGAAAATAGGAAAAATAAAGGAATAGCTGGGATGATTTAGACAAGCGTGATAGTTGAATATGTGCTACAACCGATACTAAAGCTGTATCAAATACATGTAGGTTATTTTTATAAACATAATGTTTCTTACCTGAAGAAGAAAGAAAAAGATGAAACAAATTACTAGGTGGTGTTACTTTGGATAAACCGACGATCTAGCCGTACTTGATTATTACTTTCCTTTTATTTAAATTATCACACTAATGGTCACGTGGTATAAGGAGTCAAGCTGGTAATATACTGAATTTTAAGTGATGGGGAAGTTCAATGTTCAAATCTTGACCTAATTTACTTTAGTTTATTGCCCCCCTTCACCCCATAAAAGTTATATATATATATATATATATGTGATTCCACCATCCTCTTTCCTCCTTAAAGCTTTCAAATTATATTTTATGGATTTAAAACTCTTAAGGATGTAATTACGTTTGTTTGTTTCATAGACTGGCCTGCTGATGACGGGCAAATCGGGGTTCTAATCTCAGTCGGGATATAATGAGGGTTGTTTTCCCTAAATTGTTTTTCATTCTCCTTCCACGCAAATGCATCCATACTCCATTAGAGTAGTAATCATATATTCGTATAGACTGAACAGGTTGTAAGAAGCTTTGATAAGAAAAATAGATAGGCCTACTATACATTGATTTTCCTACGAATGGACATTTGGAGAACTTTAAAAAAAATACAATTAATTCTTTGTGTTCAACATTTATGAGATGTATTATTATTAATGTTTTTATATGTATTTATAGCAATATATCTATCAAAAGTGACAGCTACAGATCATATAACTTGACGTATGAATATGTGAAAATGCATCTGTTAACTTTTTCTAGATGACAGATATAGTATATACAGTATATTCGTAAGATTTGTTTTTATTTATTTAGAGTATTTAAAGTGTACTTTCTCAACCAATTGATTATATCAGCTCACATAAATTTCTATGAGTGAGAGCAAAAGGGGCTACCAATTTTGCCTGGAAATTTACTTTCACATAGATTTTAAGGTTGCTTTACAAACCACAATCTACATTGGACCGACGGCTTTATCCCCCCTCAAAGGAAGTTGTGCTACGGATTTTTATCTGTTTATCTGTTGAGCCCAGTTGGGTTTGAACCCACGAATATTGGATCCTGGGGGGAGCACCTTACCCCAAGATCACACCAAGGTCGACCATTCCTAAGAAAACTGGAGTATACACTATTGTTCTCTCAAAGCCAAATTTAAGTCACATCAACGACTCCGTATCCTTGGTCCGTAGTCCGTATTCCATAGTCTTAGATTGCTCTGTCTAGAGAATCCCTATTCTTATCCTCATCCGTACTCCATAGTAGTTGGTCAACTTTTAACTTTCTAAGGACTAGTTCATTTGGACTACCAATTACTATCAAGTAAATATGTGCGCGAGCATCTGAATAAAAGCATCAATGACAGCGAAAGGATTCATTGTTAATTATAGCTTTGATAGTTCACAACCTTGTTATAAATATAGTTACTGTGATACATTTCAAGTATATTCTGGATGCTTTCTCAAGAAAGTAGTCTTAATATTTTTTAATCAATCAGCTGACTGCTTGACAGTTGCTCCTTACTGTATACAATTTTCTTTCGAAGAGTTTTATTGGACGAAGTCTCTGAGTATCTCATTGGTCAGCATGGTCATATGCTTAAGGATACGATTTTTTTTCATCCGAATACAATTTTTGGACAATGGACCATAGACAACGAGCTACAGACCTACGGATACGGAATCTGTATAAGAGGCCTTAGGCCGACTATTTATCTCAGTCGGTGGCGTGTCTGCGTACTGAGCAAAGGGTCCTGAGTTTGATTAAGGGCATGGGTGAAAACATTATCATTGGTGAAATGCGGGTTACACCTTTCACAGTGATTAGGTAACAGTCGGGAATCTGTGTGCTGTATCCGTTTTAGAATTAAGTTAGCTTATACTGTACGTCTTGGGCTGATAAAATCAGACGGTCCAGAAGCACGTCAAATAATAATCCAAGCCAAAGTTGGCACATGCCCATTAATTACAAAGCAGATCTTAGTGCCATTTACTTGAAAAGGTTCAAATGAGGTTGACCTAAGAATTTAAGGCATTACGGTAACAGAATGTAAAATCACTGAATATTAATCTTCAAATAATATTCACGCCTATTTATAAACGTAAAATCACCACCGATAAATAATAAGCTACGTATTCTCAAAATGGACACGGTGAGTAATTGTCGAACAACTAAACGAATGGCATTATATGTACGACCTTCAAAATATTTACTAACATTTCAATTACTTTAACTACCACCCACTCATGGAGCATATCTATACGAAGATTGGTAGAAAGAAGAGTAGTCTGTTTCCGAAATATGTAGACCTTTCATATCATCTAACACATGGAATATACCCCGTAATAGTTTCTTTGATATATAGCTACAATCATATTGGCACAGAAAAAACAATATCTGAAAGCTAAACAATTAATGTATCCATATAGGACTATTAAATTATGTGTTCTGAAAAATTATACAGGTAATACCAGATTTTGGCAGTTTAAAGATAAATTTAGAGACATTTAATCAATGTTGGCTAGTCTACAGTCCAATTTACAAAGGAAGCGTCTTACTTGTCATCTAGAGAAATGTATATATATTTACTCTCATGTATTCATACGTCAGTTCATGGCACCTACAACTACAATTTTTGATAAAGACTTATAAAATCACAAAAATAAAATAGTAAAATGCTATAAATATTGAACACAGAAAAAGTTTGTTTTTTCTAAACTGCCTGTAGATATAAAAGCTTATAATATGTTTTATAAGGTCCCTTATGCCAGATTCACACATGAAGCGAAGCTACGTTACGCTATGCTATGCTGTGCTTTGCTGTGCTATACTATGTTTTAAGATCGCTAGCCAAGTATTTAAACGAACACGTTCACACATCACGGTATGCTGTGCTATACTATGCCGTGCTAAGCTACGCTATGCGAGCGAAATAGCGGACCGGGCTATTTTTACATCTCACTCGCGTTACGTTTTGTGCTGCGCATGCGCACAACGGACGGACCCACAAAAGCCCGTGTTGTCTTGACGACATCAAATACTCTACTAAACCTTCCAAAGTATAGCGTAGCACAGCTCACTGTGTGAAACACGAGAAAAAATGTTGCACAGCGTATCGTAACTTAACATAGCATAGCGTAGCATAGCATAGCATAGCGTGATGAGTGAACGTGTTCGTTTAAATACTTGGCTAGCGATCTTAAAATATAGTATAGCGCAGCAAAGCATGGCATAACATAGCGTAGCGTAGCTTCATGTGTGAATCCGGCATAAGAGTTTGGGTTTTACTGTAACAGAGAGGAGAACAAGACGACCTAAAACTCTTTTTGTTTGTACACTGTATCCATCTTTAGTCCCACCAATGGAAACGGAACAACCCCACTCCAATACAGGCCAAAACAACTTGTACTATAGGGTCCATCCATAATATTTTGTGGGAATGCTATGTCTAAAGGTGTGTGACGTAAGAGATGGATGTCACTTTGAAGATAAATAAGAGCCACATAAAGTTGGATGCTGTTTGTGTTACATGCATGTGTGTGTGTGTGTTGCCACGGCGCATGCGCACGCCAGCGCCATATTTATTAGGTTCAACTCGTGGGGGGTCTACTTGTTCCGCGGTCTCCTCCCCCTCTCCCCCCAGACACCCCAACCAACCCACCCACTTCCACCTCAACATACACAAGTTCCTGTCCTTCCCTCTCCACCTTAAAACTTGTGTGATGTGTCACAAGACAAAGGAATCTGATGGATGATGAATGGTTTTTCCACGATACGTCAGAACAGGGCGACACCGAAATGTAAGGTAAAAGTGTGTGGGAGGGGGGGTGGGGGTGAAGGAGGGTTAGAGTGGAAGGGGGTGAAAAGAGGCAGAGATAAAGTGGTGTGTCTCAACTGAAACGCTAGGGACAGAGAGAGAATGATAGATACAGTGAGACGAAAAAAAAAAAAGAAATATCCTAGGGATTTAAAAAAAAAAAAAAAGCAAGAAAGATTGGGTCTAAGGAAAAGACAGTTTGAGAGGGAAAAAACATCTCACACTTCTCTCTGAAAAAAAAAAATGCTTCTGTGTGTGTTTTCTTGTGTGACAATGAGAAATTATATCTTGGTGATGATTATTATAGTGTCTCAAGGGCTGAAAATGTTCAAGAGTACAATGTATTATGCGTTGTATAAAATGTATTGTAATGTAGTTAAGTGTGTTTACGTTACATCTATATTAGAGATAAAACGTTCTTGGGAGGGTTTTTATCCATTTTAACATCCATCACCGACTAAAGTATCTTTGTGTTTGTATTATAGTAGACTTTCAAATTATTTTAGATGTTGTCACTTGGAGGATTTTGGCAGCAGGAACTTTTAGATAATAGATACAAAAACATATATTTTTGTGTTATAGGCCCCTATATTTAAAAAAAGTTACTATATTATTAATTTTAATGTATAGGTGATGAGAATATCTATAAAATCAATGAGAGCTGTAGATCTAATTATTTCACTTAAGAATACGTGAAAGAATATCTAGTATTTTTTGTAACTGTTATATATAAGGGACTTTAAATGAAAATTGGACTTTGGTTAGATCCCCAATTGATAAAATATTTATGGATTTTATAAGTAAAACCATATAAATTATTAGTAAGCTAAAAAATATCTACGAACATTGGTTTGGAGGTATAAACACTTTGATTTATAAGTAGACAAATTATATATCACATGACTTACAAGTGAACTATATTTTAGACCACACAACAGTTTCCCTACATATTTATACCCAAGTAAACTAATGGCGTATTTACATTAATGAGACAAGGATGATGGAGCTTGCTTCAATATAAAGTGTATCCGCATTGATTATATAGATAGTGGGAAACCAATTTACAAATAAATTACTTAGTACATCTATACACAGGATTCAAACCTAGAACTCTCCGTTACATAAAAGCCCAAAAATATGAGATTGACATCTTTGTTCCCGTGTCCACCAGTGCGGGACTCTTAGAACTGCATTAACACTTTAATAATGAGTATAATTAGTATATTATGAGAATATTACCAAATTGATCAATACCAATTTGGTTAAAAGTAATTAATTATCTTGTTCTTACTCCACTCTTACTATACGTCAAATTACTTTATTTTTTATTTAGTTAAGTGTTTGAAGATTTTTAAAAGTATAGTTTTTTAAATATAGGCTAATTCACTTAAAAATTAAATCTATATTGCTTTTTAAAATATTATCATGACATATGATTACGATGAACCTCTAAATAAGCTTTCTGGAATGAAAATAAAATGTGTAGGCCCATTAGTTTCTTATTATTAACTAAACTATTTGTTTACATAACTCGTTTTTAAATGTTTTGTATTCAGTCATTTTTTTCTAAGCCCAAAGATATATTTAAAAATATTTTAAAATTATGTGGTCATGGCTTGCTTTAGTGTATTCTGAAAATGAGCTATATATCAAACAATCGCTCTAATTAGAGCTATTAAAAATCTCTTGTTAATTATTTCCGCTGACTGTATTAATAAGGGTATCTTTGCCTGCTATTAAAACCCTTAAGGAGGTAACCTTCAACTTAACAGAACCTGTTTTACCACATGAATTGTATCGTCTGATGACCTCGTTTGTTAAGTGAGTATCTAGGAATATAATGTCTTGTTTTTAACCTAGTGTTATATCGTTTTATTAATAATAAACAGGATGACGGAGATGAAATCGGCCGTAGATACTATAAAATTTACACCAGGATAGATAATGAGGTAAGAGTGAGAAAACACGAGTGTATGGCCACAATAATTACATTTTACTACAGTCTATTCAGCGTAGGAGTGGTGGTGATAGCGTCTTACTAACCGTTCGGGTTATAAGCACTTACACTAATGTGTAATGGTAGGGTGATTGTGAGATGAAATAGGACCTACAGTTTAACGTGGGATCCGAACCACGGTGGAGGCCTGGCATTCAACACATTCACAAGTTGTGATTAATACAGGTCTTGTCAGATGTGAAGGAAGGGTTTGGCAATCAGCTAAATCTGTGCCGGGACCGAGGATTGAACTCTGGACCTCCAGCACAGAAGTCTGACACCTTACCCCTAGACCAACAGGTAACACTATTATATTCTTTAAATTGGAAGATTAAACCTGGATACGGGAATCGAACCCAAGAGCTTAGGCTCAGTAAGCCAATACTCTAAGCAACGAGCTATCCAGAAATCACCCCGTGTTTAGGACCATTCTTTACCCATATTTTAAGACAGCATCTGTGATGGACGTGCAAAAAATCATTGGCTACCAAATCGAAGGCTACGGGTTCGATTCTCGTGTCAAGGTGTCATTCACCCTAACATTACACATTAGAGTAAGTGCGTATAACCCGAACGGGTAGTATGACGCGGTGATGATAATAATAATAATAATAATAATAAAAACACTCTCCTCATAAATTTGACGAGAAGCAGTATTTTAGAAGCGATCGTTTGAAAATAATTTTTTATTGAACTACTTACTGATGCCAAACCCACAAAAAATAAATGGTACGGCACACCGCACAGACTTTCTCTCTCTTTCTATAAACTCGTAGGATTTCTGAACGGAATGATGTACATTGTATCATCACCACTCCACATAAGAACACGCATAAAATAATATACAATGATATAGAATCAATGAGAAAAGAGGCGCATCTTTGTCCACCTAAGAACATTTCAAACAGTTTAATGTCTTCCACAAGGGTCAACACTTCGTATTAAAATTTCGATTTCTGGTTAAAATTTTAACATTTTATAAGGTGTTGCAGATCTTCAAGTCATCGCATTGATATTTAATTATTCATTTATACATTTTGACCAATAAAAAATGTAAATATTGACTATTGAGTCTAAAATGGAGATAGATCATTGCTGTGTAAACATTTCTCCAAAGAGCTTTAAGGAAAAATAACTAGGGCTGGGCCGATGCCGATTATTAATCCGATCATCGGCCGATTATCACATAACCGGCGATTCCGATGATCGGTGTTTGAATCTCCGATTATTTATGCCGATTATTCAAAATGTGTGGGTATATTTTAAGTCCTAAAAAAATAATATTTTATGTCCTATAAAGAAATATTTTATCTCTGCTTTCTCGTATGTGATCTTTGAATAATTAGCTTGTTCTTAGCGACTTAGGTTTGAAATAAACAGCACATCCAACATTACAAACAAAATATATCAAAATAAATATATTTACCATAGGTCTTTTTCCAATTTATGCACGTTATTAGAAATAAAGATACTCACAAGTAACAAATCTAATAATCATAAAATAAAATATTAGCAGATTGGTGTTGTTTTATTTCGATTTGTTAAAGATGCCCAAAAAATGAAACATCGGACGTAAAAATCTCTCACATGCGCACATTTTGTTTTAAATGGAAACCGTTTTTTCTTTTAATGCAAGTACAAAACTTTCCACTGGCATAAAATTTGTTTCGCTCATATTTCAATATGAATTTAATTAATATATATTAATATTTAAATTTTATATTTTCTTTAATAGTTAAAAGTAAATTAAAATAAGTTTTAAAGTATTTCTTAAAAAAAACACACGAAAAATAACTTTCGTTGCCCATTATGTTATTTATTATTTATTTTATCATAGTGAAGTAGAGATGGGCAAAATCGTTCTTTTAAATGAACGATTCATTGTATCTGGTTCAGTTCAATAATCCGTTCATTTTGACCCATTCACCGTTCATTCGATTTTCTAAAGGTAGTTTTTATTTAAGTGTAGTTAATACAATGTTATTTTTCATTAAGATTATTTAAATTGTTGATAAAAAGATCGGATTACTGTTTTAAAATGGTGATGCCTTTTTATTATACTTTTTTTCAAGAAACCACTTATTTCTATACGATATTAATATTAAGTAGTTAAATTATGATGGGATGCTTTTTAGAATCACAAAAACCTATGTTATGATATATCTAAATCACAATTCACAAAAATATTACGATTGTTAGAATTTGTTTAATATTGAAGCCATATTTTAATAGACATTGGATGTAAAAATTCCTATTTCATCTAAAAACAAAATAGATGTAGGCCTATTCTCCTTGTGTGCCTTGATTATTTTTTATCATTAAAATTAAATTTAAATTTGCTGATTATGATTTTTCTTTGTCTAATGAAAGGGTCAGTAGGCCTATTTAATCATAAATGTGGAATCATATTTTAATTACCTAACATGTACCGGTATATTTGCTATTCATTATTGTGATTTTTTTTTAGTGACAGGTTCACTTGTCCTAACAATAACAATATAAAATAATAATTAAACAACCTTTTCATTTAAAAATTTTCTATTTAAATGTTATTAAAACAAAACTATATTGGACATTATAAAACTAGTAAAAGTAACTTTTTTTGCTTTAAGGGTCATTTTACTTTATACACTTATTAAAATTGAAAACAAAAATAATCGGCATCGGTGATCGGCCTAATCGGCAACAAATGATCGGCATCGGATTAATCGGCAAAATAGCTGATCGGCCCAGCTCTAAAAATAACATACATTTTTTAGATACTTATATTTAATTACTCTATGGCATTGGAGAATTATTGCGTTAAGACTTAAGTAGTATATTATGTTTACAACTAAAGCTCACAAAATTGTATTAATATATTTGCAAATATCTCAGAAACTGTTGCTTTTATAAAAATATATGTCAAATAAAAGTTTTTTATTTCTAATAGTCCTACAATTTTGCAATGATAATTTGTTTAGTTTCTCAAATAGTTGTGGAGATACGGAAATGAACGCTTCTGTAATGTACCCTAAAAATCATTTTCATAGGAAAATGAAAATAGCCAGTTTATTTATAATCTTAATCAACGCCTAGATACGAATTTTAATCAAAATCGTTTGAGCAGATTTTGAGAAAACCAAATTTTTCTCTTTTCGCCCTTCAGTAAACTACCCTTAATTTTAAGTTTTTATAGACACACAGACAGACGGCATTGCAAAGACTATTTTTTAGGGTTCGGGGGGTCATGAGACGTCGAAATCCATCAACATTTCAGGTTAGTTTTTTTTACGATCGCAATACTTAAGCTTTAATGTCCAAAAAGCTAAAAATATATATATAATTGCGTATAGATTGAAAATTATTGATTTTATAAGAATATGTTTCGAATAAAATATTTGTATTATAAATATATATACATATTTGTAATGCTAAGTAATTTCATATCTCAAATAGTTTCGGAGCTATTATAAAAAATGTTAATTTACGCATCAGACCGGAGCCCTTAAAGTCATTTTCCCGAAATATTGAGAGTAGCCATTTTGTTTAGAATATTTATTAATGTTCATAAATGAAATTTAATCAAAATCGTTAGAGCCGATTTTGAGAAAATCGACTTTTTCTCTTTTTTCCCTTCAGTAAACTACCCTTAATTTTAGGGGTAGATATCCAATTCCAAAAATCCCTCGGGGCAACCCTATGAAAACCCTAGATATCAAGTTTTAGCTCAATCGGTAAAATAGTTTAGGCTCTAGTTGGAGGTAGACAGACAGACAGACAGACGGAAATTCAAAAACCACTTTTTAGGATTCAGGAAGTCATGAAACGTCAAAATTCATCAAAATCTCGAGTTCGATTTTTTTGACGATCACCATACTTTCTCTACCTGTAAGATAGAGAGAAAGTAAAAAGTCAAACGGCTATTTCCATAAGTTCTTATTTCGATAATATAAAAATTAGTAGAAGGCAAAAGGAATTAAAAACTAATTGCTTGCTGTGAAAGTTTGGCCTGCCAAACGTGACAGCAGCTCAACATATAGTCTGGTAGATCATCTCCTATGGTTTGGCGAATGGATACATGAGAGAATATCTGGCAGCTTTGGTTTCAGTTACCACCTCTCCTACGCTGGATAGACAGTACAAGCCGAGTTATTTATTGTAGCAATTAGAGAAACCATCAAGATAGCTAGCTAGCGTCAAAGAAAGGGTCAAGTTACACCAATTAATATTATCAGAGTTAAAATTGTTGTCTTCGAGATTATGATGAATCTTGAAGTTTCATATGCACCCAAATTAAAAATAAATGTGGGTTTTTCTATTCTCCTGGGTATGCAGCCCAAATGGTTTGATGGAATTATTTCAATTTTAGTATTTAGATGTAGTATTGTCATATTTTGTTGTAGAATCTAATTCAAGTTCTAAAACTAAGGGTAATCCACTATTAACGGAATTTTTAAGAGTTCAAAATTTTACGAACGATTTGCTTCAAAAGGAATATTTGTAACCTTGTTGTGTTAAATACATATCAGGTAGGTAAAATAACACTGTAGGACAATAGATATTTTTTTGATTAAAATTTATCCATAGGTAGTTTAGTGCTTAATTATTTTCGAAAATAGCTGAAACAATTTTGTTTAAAATGACTATATGGGGAACTTCTTACATGATAAATAGCAATGTATGCTTTTTTTTTACTAGTCTGAGAAATTTTTACCTAAGATATTGATCAATTATTTTTCTTAACTAAAATTAAATGACGCACTAGCTTACGTAGACATTGATGTGAGAGATTTAAAGTCGATTCATTTTTATATATATCTGTAAGTTTTACATTTTACATTTAATGTTCTATTTAAAGAGAAGAGAATATTTATATCACCTTTAGCTCTGATGAATCTTTGAGGGAAAACCTTGATGAATTTTCACTCAATGCGTTAAGAATACACATTGTTCACTACAAAATATTAAGGGGGTGATAAAAAAAATATCGGAAATACTAGGAATATGAGAAAGGGGAGACGTGAGAAAGAGGAAGAACATCACAAAGAGAAAACAAGAGAGAGAGAGATGGCTGGAGGTAGAATGAATATAAATTATGCAGTCGTTAAGATTTGGGGATCTCGGAACGGCAGGGGCGAAGAACACTAGACAATAGCGCTCGGTACCGAAGAAGACAGGTCCTGAGATGATGTATTGCCTCTCCAAACAGAAATTGCATTTGCTTCAAATGTATTCCATTTTCATCATCAAAAACACACTTTGCAGATACACAATACATCCCTTCTAGCAATCTTCCCCTTCCCACCCTACAACCTCCATTTTCTATCTCATCTTCCCTTTTCAAACCACCCAAAAACCATACTCTCCTGCAAAACCCGAAGAAATCGCGCACTAGACTAAGCAAGATTTAATTTTATGTCATATGCAAGATATTACAGTACTTATTTTTTACTCCATGTCTAACTATCTTCAGAGATATTCGCAGTTACCTAAGCAAATACTCGCTTCAGTGGCCGAATGGTCTAAGGCGTCACTCTCGTGTTAAACTGGCCTACTGATGACGGGGAGATCGGTGTTCAAATCCCGGTAGGATCTACTAAGGGTATATTTTTCTAAATGGTTTACCATTTTCCTGCCATGCAAATGCGGGTAGATTACCTCTAAAATGCTTCCTTGCTCATACCTACCCTATTAGAGTAATTAACATATTTGCGTATAGCCTGAATAGGTAGCAAAACGCGGTGATAAAAATATATATATATATATATATATATATATATATATATATAAGCTAGTGGAGTGGGGATGAAGAGGTTGAGGGGCTGTGATTATATTCGATTGGAGGGAGAGTGAAAAACCATCTAAGAAAAACCGCCGTCAGTACATCAATTGGGCACAGATTTATCTGATTGCCAAACTCTTCCTTCACCTCTGACAAGACGTGTATTAATCACAACTTGTGAATGTGAAGAATGCCAGGTCTCCACCGTGGTTCGGATTCCACGTTAAACTGTCCTCCATTTCATCTCACAATCACCCTACCATTGCACATTAGCGTAAGTGCGTATAACCCGAATGGGTAGTAAGACATGGTGCTAATAATAGTACATCCATATAAAATTCGAGCATCAACCTCTCCGTTGAAGGTAAACTAGTAGGCCTATAGAAGAAATTTAGGTTTAGTTCACGTGGTCACATATGCGAGATTAGTGACACTAAATAAAAACTTATGGCGAGATTTTTGGAGGGAAAATATAATTTTTATGTAGGCTACTGTAGATTGTAAAAAAAAAAAAAAGAAAAGAAAAAGTATGCCGTCCAAACTTGAGTGTGGCTCTGCGAGTCTTGTTTATTTCTACCTGTTTGACATTCAGAACACCCTCTTTCAAATTTTCTCAAGGTTAACTCCAACAGTTTGAAAAGGGTTTTTGCACGAACACAAATAAGTATTTGCATAAATCACGACACTGGGTGTAAGCACCTGTTTTTTTTTTATCCCCCTCTAGTAGGTTACATTGTAGAACGAAGGACAGCCTTGAAAATGTGAATGCTCTTTTCTAACGCTCACCTGAATGCATAAAACGTAATGGGTTAATGTTTGGAGCTCCACCACACCTGTGTACTCTTGTTTTGACTTTTATGCTTGTAAACAAGGGGAGCATTTCACATGAATAAACACGGTTTGTGGTTTAAAATAGAAGTAGAGTTGAATTGCCCAACTCTGAAAGGGTGACTGTTTTACCTTTAGGGAACATCCTTTTCACTAAACGCATTGGTATGCACTTTGTTTATGTGTTGGTTTCAACCATGTCCATATTAGTTTTATGGTTTATATTTAGCACCGCGTCTTACTACCCATTCGGGTTATACGCTTAAGTACTAATTACGCTATTGGATTAGGAATTGGGAGGTTGAATTTAGAGGAAGTGAACCCGCATTTGCGTGGAGGGAGAGTGGAAAACCATTTAGGAAAAACCACCCCCAGTTCACCCGACCGAGATTCTAACCTCGATCTCCCCGTCCTCGGCGGTCGAGCTCAACACGACTAGCGCGTTAGCCAACTACGCCACCGAGGCGGGTAGTTTTATGGTGGAAGAACCTTAGGCTAACTGACAGTTCAGAGACAGGCAATAATAGGCAAGCCTAAATTTATTCCTACTTCAAAATATTAATAAGCTAAGCCTTTTGTTACTAACAGAGTCAATTTTGATGACTTTAACTAAGGCTTTTATTAATTTTGGCTACATCGCAATTATTTGTTTCGTCTACTCAAAAGTTATTCCTAAAATTATTCGAATACATAATTATGCTACATCCAATAGTGAAATTGGCCTTTTCATGTACTGGGAAAATGTCTACTCATTCCGTGAAATGTCTTCTTCTCTTGTCCATTTCACGGACCGTCAAAAACTCGCCTAGTTCATGAATTGGGAAGCGCTTGGTCTTTTAGTACAAGTTCCAGTTCATGAAATGGACAAGAGTTAATGCAATTTTTTTCCTGTTCGTGAAATGGACAATATAATAGGCCACTCCATGAGAATTAACAGAAATTTGTCCAATTAATTAAATGGGCAGTTATACTATTAGGGTGTAGCATATTATTGATTATGTAAAATAGCTATAGGTCTAAAAGCTATTCATTCGACCCCAGATAGAAAATAAAATATTTTTTTAGCATCTCGTTTTACTACCGGTTAGGATTATATGCTTATGTAATAATTACCGGCACGCTAATGGTTTTATGGATTAGGGAGATTATGTTTAGAGGAAGTGCACCCACATTTGCGTGGAGGGAGAGTGGAAAACAACCCTCGGTACACCCGACCGAGATTCGAACCTCACTATTCCCGTTATCAGCAGTCTAGTCTACCACGAAAGTAGCGCGTTAGACCACGTGGCCATCCATACGGTTATGTGCTAAATTTCTTAGTTATTAGTGTGCCCTACTAAAAGAAATATATTTAGGCTCTGCCAATGCCGATAGCCGATTCGATTTATCGTCCGATATTGGCAGAATCGGTCAAGGATAATTTTTTTATCATGCAGATATTTTACGCCGATAATTCAGTAATCATTCTCACAGTAAAAACAACGAATACGTCCAAAATAACGTATCATTCTTGTGCTATTGCGTATTCCAGGGTTAGCTGCATAGAACCGTGTTCAGTAATCATGTGTTTTCCTTTTATTGATGGTTCGTGACGTCGGCTGCATGCCGATTACTGAGCGCTCCAAGTTCCGCTCGATCGATCATTCACTCGACGCTCCCAGAGATCAGTTCTTAGAGCGCGTCCAAGCGTAATGTCGAAGTACCAATTTACCACTTTTGTAAATAGTTGGTTAATATTTTTGTAATTTAACTGAGAATTGATATATTGCTCATTTAATTGAGAATTGATAATTTGATATAAATATATAAATCGGCATCGGTTACCGGCAATATCGGCAGCAAAATATCGGCATTGCCAATATCTGCGAAAGGTTTATCGTTCCAGCCCTAAAATATATAGCTATTGCCTCTTTTTTTGTATTGTGCTAGGTTGGTTTCAAATTAATGTGAAGGTGGGAGCATTCACTATTCAAAATATAAACAAATTTTATAGAAATTACAATACATCTTTACTGATCGAAATTGGGTTTAATAAGTTGTCTTACATTGGTTTAACGTCGAAGATAGATCTGGACTGTTTGTTCAAATGCAAAAATATTCACATATTAACAAAAATCTTAAAATTTAATTGCTATAGAGCTGGTTTTTCAGATCTGGTTTTCCATTATTTTTCAACGCAGATTTTATCACGCTTCTTCTAAATTTTATCTTTTTCGTCTCTATCCTAACAGTATAATCATGCCAACAGTCCTGGTGAGTAGTAAAACGTAGTGTAAAAAAAAAACTTGAATCGTTGAATGATCTTATAAAAGATAAATCCAAAGTAAAACGTATGTCTACTTTGTAGTTACCATGATCTTACAAGAGCATGTAATTACATGGCTTACAAACTATTTTATTAAGACTTTTTTTGTAACTAACATAGTAAATATCTTACACAAAACCATTTAAAAAAGGGGAAAAACGACTAAATAATAAATTAGTTTGTGAAAACTGAATAAGTTGTACTCCCTTTAAAGTTAATCATAACCTCATATTATGTACTTTGAAAGGAGTCGAACCCTGGACCTATTTGTATGAAGTTAGATCAACAACAAACGCTGCCATCTTTAAGGAACACGTATATAAAATTAGAAGCAGTTACACTAAATAAAGCAAGTTTAATTAAATGAATCAAAAAGACTATGAACACTCAATAACTTAATTTTTGTTTTTTTATTCCACTTCTTCTGCCATGCAGTTTAAGTGACAGATGTGTCCCAGCCATTACAATCTTCCGCCTCCGCATGGCGCAAAGCCCGTGCGATCATTTCCCGCCGCATTCATTGAAGGGAATCAAAGCTCGTAACACCACGCTGAGATTCAAATTATCTCCCCCCTTCCTTTTAAACCCCCCCAGCCCTCCAAACCCCTACCAAAAATCTTCGAACAATGAAAGTGGAGGAATGCCTGAGTGGAGGACCGACAGTGACGCATCATCTCTCACATTTCACGCTTTTCATGCCATGGCGACCGCCTCCTATCCCTCTTTTACACTCCTCCATTGCCTCCTACCTACCTCCCTACCCCATTTTACTCGCGTACAATGACAATTGTTTTCTCTCCAAGAGAAGGACTGAAACAATTTCATAACGTTAACAACATCTTTTGTTACCTACATCTTCGTAATTTGAGTTTGTTTTAAGCTTTATGCAGTTTTACAAGGTTGTTGGAAACAATTACTTTAAATTATAATTAAAATCACTAGAAATTATATTTTAAATTAAATTAATAATATTTAACAAATATATCAAATAAATTATATTGGTAGTATTTAATATATATTTGTATCTCTCTTTTTTTTTTGTCTAGGGTCTAATTGATATTTGAACATGCGCTTTCTAAATATGCAGAATATTTCCATACATGACTTACAAACTTGCTAAACTTAGGTGCTAAGGTGATCCACACAACATTAATCCCTTAACTCTATTATGTAAATTATATTACAATTTGTCTAAAGGATGGACCCGTAGACCAATAATAAATACCTTCGTTAGTAAATCCCCTCTAACTGAAAACGAACCTAGATCCTTGTGGTTGACCTCTCTAACCACTTAGCCAAGAGGACAGACATTTCATTTGTTATAGTTGTTAGTTACGGAAATAAACATATTATTTGTTTTTAGCAGTTGATATAGAACAATTTTTTTGATTGGATTTAATATTTAAATATACGTTTATCCGTCATTATCTTTGAGAAGTCAAGTTTCTATTCGAAAACAAATTCCACGTGCTTTATAAGAACACCAATAAAGGCCACAAAGGTTTCACACAATTATTTCTAACATACATGAAATACAATAAATATGAAGGCTACTAGGGAAAAGGGTGGACAATCACATTGCACGCCTTTTAGAGGAGAACTACCCACCTCGGTGGCGTAGTTGGCTAACGCGCTAGTATCGTGTTGAGCTATACCACCGAGGACGGGGAGATACAGGTTTGAATCTCGGTCGGGTGAACTGGGGGTGGTTTTTCCTAAATGGTTTTCCACTCTCCCTCCACGCAAATGCGGTTCACTTCCTCTAAATTCAACCTTCCCAATTCCTAATCCATTATTGTGATTAGTACTTAAGCGTATAAACCGAACGGGTAGTAAGACGCGGTGCTAAATAATAATAATAGAGGAGAACTTTTACATCTCAAAACCCATAGGGACTCCAGAAAATACTTATTTTAAATTAATTTTAATTGACCAATATCTCTTTTAACCATAATTTAAAGTGCATTAGTAAGGTCACATTACTATTTTAATTGATGAAGCACAAACTAAATTTGAGTTAAACTTGGACTTTTCCTCTTTCCCTTAGTACGGGCCTATTAGCAGCTAAAGGCCCACTTCGGTGGCCGCATGGTCTAAGGAGCTACTCTCGCAGTAGACTAGACTACCGAAGACGGAGAGATCGTGGTTGGGTACGCTGAATGTGGTTTTCACTGACGGGTTTCCCACTCTCTCTCCAAGCGGGTGCGGGTGCACCTCCTCTGAATTCAACCTTCCTCATCCCTGGACCATTAACGTAATTAGTACATAAGCGGATAGCCCTAAAGGGTATTAAGACGTGGTGCTAAAGCATAAATCATAATAAGTACATCTATTATCCTGTTGATTGCATTCTAAGATATGATATTTTAGTTGATACCAATTTTTTGAATAATTAAATAAGATCATCTGATCCACTAATATTCTTCAACCCCCCCCCCCCCCCCCAGTTGCGCCTTTGAACCACATCTCAAGACTAAGCATCCTCTCACCCTGTACACAAACCCTTCATCTCCATTCATTAACCACCTCCTTGCGACACGAAACTTGAAGAAGAGAGAAAGACGTATATTTCTCAAGAAGAAGAACACACACAGCCAAGACAAAGAAGGAAGAGAAAGGGGCTAAGACCTTGGAGAATAATGGTTCTTGATTAATTATTAACTTTGGCCCGCAGAAATAATTTCAAACTCCATCCACACATTCACCCGCGTCCCCTTTATTCTCTCAACCCCTTAGGATGTCTTGTTGGGAGATGCTTTCAGAGTGTGAAGTGGGTTTCATGGAACAAAGTGGAAAAACTGTCTATGTCAAAATATGTTGGACTCACATTTTAGGGTGTTTATAAAATATACATGATTTCCAAATATATATTTTAATAACATGTAAGCCTATTAGTTGTCTATTTCACTAACAGTTAAATTTAAGTTATGACATTTTTATTATATAATTAGCATATTAAAAAAAAAGTATTTTTAGAACATTGTCTATGATTAGAGATAGGGTAAGGGTAAAATAGCATTAATTTTCAGTTTTTTTAGCATTAATTATTGGAAATTTAGCGTTTTGTGGCATAATTTAGCATTTTATAGCAAAATAGGTAAAAATGTTTTCGTCAGTGTTTTTAGGGCCTATACAAAGGATTTATGATAAAATTTATGTATGCAGGCACAGGATGCAAGTAAAACCCGAGCTGAAGCACACAGACGAGTGAAACTCAATGATTTTTTAATCAGTTATTTCCGCTGAAAAACATCGTTTTATAGCAATTCTCAGCATTTTATTTAAATACACAGCATTTTCAGGAAATTCGCGTCTATTTCGCTAAATAGAATAATTTAGCTAAAATACTCTCAAAATCACGTTTTATCGCGTTAATTTGCGAAATAAAAATTGCTTTAAACACTTTCAAATGCCATGAAACGCAAAGAAAACTTATAAATACCCTATTTTCGAACTTTTTTTTCCTCGCGTTTTTCGCAAAAGCGAATTTACCCTATCTCTACCTATGATTCATAAAGTAGTTTTGAAGTAAATGTTAGTAACATATTTATCAATTTTAGTATAGTTGAATAAGTGTTTGATAAGTAATTGAGTTTTCCACAAAATATTAACAAATAATATAGGGAATATTTTCGTAAATAGTTGGTTGTTTAAAAAAATGTTGTTTGTATTTAAGTTTACACAAGGCGAATAAATAACACAAGATTTAAAAGTTTCATCAATAACGTAAACAAATAAACTGAAGTTATCCTGAAAGGAGCAATGGACATTTCAATCGAATATAGTTTAATCAAAGGGCAATTAAGGGTAAAAAATGCCTTCATAAAATTATATTTTAGTAAGAGTATAGTTCAACCAAGAGAGAGTTGAATGAAAGACCATCGAACCAAACTATAGTTTAACCAGAGTACAGTTGAATTAAATTTCAAAACACAGGAACCTAAACTGAGAGTCATGACAGCTCCAGGGGTCACAAAACATAACCTGTGGGTCGCAGAACACTTTGACAAACGTGAGTAAATAAAAAATATATTATATAAGTATTGAAATTATAATACAATACAACCTCTCGTTATATATTTGTTTAGTTTATTGCAGAAATAAACGTCATCCAACATGATTACACGATCACAATTTTAATAAGAATTCGTAAGATAAACTTTTTTTAAGCACCGCGTCTTATTACCCATTTGGGTTAGATGCTTATGTAGTCTACCAACTACACGAATGTGTAAGGGATTAGAAAGGTTTAATTTAGAGGAAGTACACCCACATTTGTGGGGAGGGTGGAAAACTATTTATGAAAACCACCCTCATTGCACCCGACCAGGATCGAACCCTGATCCCCCCATCTTTGGCATTCTAGTCCAACATGAAAGTAGCACGTCACCATGCGTCCACCGAAGCGGGCTTAAAATAAACTAATGACTTCCAGTGGTTGAAAACAACACTTGTTAAAACTGGATTTATTGTGTTAAAATAAGCTTACTCGTCCATCTAATAGAATTTATTTATAACAGTCACCTTTTTTAATTTTATTAATTTTATGTGTATATGTAAAGTTCGAATATTATAAAAGTGTAATTAATAATATTAAATATAACTGCATTTATCTTATGCATATTTTGCAAAAATTGTCTTCATTATTTTTACCCATTTTATCTAAAACTGCCGACATTAAAGTTAGAAATAAATTAAATCTGAACATTGATACCCGGGGTCACTGATAATACTATCTTATGAGAAGGGGTTGCAAATAATAAAGTTTAAGGTCCTGTTGTTCAACATATTATTCACAGATTAATTTATACGATTATAGCAATATTACATTGCAACCCATCGTAGTTGATGGATGACTAATTTTCGAAAAGCTTCATCATGAGATAAAGGCCTATATTGATTTTATATATTTTTCTTTTAGATAACTTTATTTTAAAAAAATCTTATGCACACATAGTGTGAAAAATCATTCTGATAATGACAAAAAATAATCTAGATATTTTAACAAATATGTTCTGTTTTAAAAATGTTTTGGAATAGCATTTGTATGTAATTTGTATGTGCCCTTCTTTGAAAATATAAACGGTTCGAACGGTTTTATACGGATTTATATTTCATAAACATCACTGAAAAATATATCATAATTCTGAATATCAATGTAGAAGCGAAATTAAGGATAGCTTACTTAACATTATAAATACAAATAGTAAATTCGTTCGACTATGATTTAGATAAAATTTTGCTTGTTAATAGTTGGTATTAGTAAAAGTAATATTATTTAGTTTAAATTAACTTTAGATTTAAATTAACAAAATTAAGTTCATAAGTTTTTCCATTCGTTATTATTTTATGGAATTCCTATTCCCTTAACGTTGTTTAAATGATTTAAATAACAGTAGTAAAATAGTAAACATCAAGCCATATTCAAAATTTTATTGGAATCATAAGTAATGCCTTTGAAGATTTATTTTCATACAAAATTGCACTAAAACTAAGCATTAATTTAGAGTAAATTGCGGAAAATCGAATTAAAAGACAGTAGCATCTATAGATAGACTTGTATGAAATAAAACAAGTCCAAAATGAATATCAAAAGTGAGTAAGTTTAGGCCATCATTCCAATTATTTATTTTAGTAGTAATTAAACGTATCGACAATAGAATTAGACCATTGAATCGTTTTAATTGATCTATTAAATCCCCAACTCAATTGGTGTGCCGAATTCAACAGTCTATTATAGTTTATTGAAATTTATTATATATAATGCAAATATTCAAACGAGGAAATATTTATTTACAGGTTTAGGAAGGCTATCTGGTTTGTTTGGTTTAAACACCAATGTTATCTTATAGCTTGGGAAATACTTACGTCCTTAATACATTATAAATATGTCTCAAGAATGCAAAGTCTACGAATGTTAAGGATATAATACCACTAAAGAGTTTGTAGCGAACGCACGATTAGAGAGAATGCTATAAATTCAAAGTTGACACCACCTTATTTAATAATTTCGCAGAAACCTCGCGCCAAACATGTCTTGTGCCGCTTTCAAGCATCCTTCGCAGATTTCCATCCTGATGAAACCTGAAGAGCTGGCTTGGGTACAATGACAGGAGGGCGAAATAAGGAGTAGCACTCGTGATATTAACTAGCAGAGAGTCTTAACTGTAGTTTCAGACGAGAATGGAAGGTAGGAAACATGTCAACGTCAAGACATGGGGGGAGACATTTATCAGGCGTGAGGATTATTCTCTTACTTGGTTCGCGTGCTGCAATGGAGTGAGTGGGTGTTTGGAGGATGAGAAGGGCTCAGGATGGGCGGGGAGTAAGTGCACTGTCATACTTTCTCATGATATGCCGACTGGGAAAGGTATTCCTGTGCTCTGGGTTGTTATTTCCACGTTCAGATCTCAATGGACGATCATGAACACGCGCAAAACCCGCCTCGGTGGCGTAGTTGGCTAACGCGCCAGTCGTGTTGAGCTCAACCGCCGAGGACGGGGAGATCGAGGTTCGAATCTCGGTCGGGTGAACTGGGGGTGGTTTTTCCTAAATGGTTTTATACTCTCCCTCCACGCAAATGCGGGTTCACTTCCTCTAAATTCAACCCTCCCAATTCCTAATCTATTAGCGTAATTAGTACTTAGGCGTATACCCGAACGGGTAGTAAGACGTGGTGCTAAATATAAATAAATAAATAAATAACACGCTCAAGATGTTGATGTGCATTTGAAGTTTGTTTCTTTTAGTGCACTGAATATGCTTTCGTAGGTCTAGTTATCATTTAACGTGTTAGGAGCTCAAACAAGGGCCAAACAACTTCTTAAGATCATTTGCTTAGCTCATTAGAATCTTAAATCAAATTTTTGTGTGTTGCGAAATCAGACTTAAGATGATTTTTTTTAACACCACGTCTTACTACCCGTTTGGGCTATATGCTTATGTATTAATTACGTTAGGTTTTTTTTAGAATTAGGGAGGTTATATTTAGAGAAAGTGTAGGAACACTTCTCCCACAGCCACTATGCTAGCCCAAACAATGGTTTTATCTTGATTTAAGTGTTTGAAGATAATTTTGTCCTTAATATCTTTAAAAGTGCTCCTATTATAGTAGGCTACTACACTTTACAACTAGTTTTTTTTACATCTAGTTTAGCCCATTTAATATACTAGTCATGTCATTTAATGTTACCTCTATGTAAACCACTGCTGTGAAATGGATACATTAATTTACCACATTTGATAAATGCGAGCATTATTCATATTGCGGTAGTTGGCGCTAGGGTAAACCCATAAACCAATACTAAACTATTTATGCACGGTCTGGTATCGAACCAGGGTTATATACACCAATGGTTGAACTTTATAAAAACTTGAATCCGCTTCGGTGGCCGCGTAGTCAAACGCGCGACTCTCGCAGTAGACTAGACTGCTGACGATGGTGAGATCTAGGTTCGAATCTCGGTCGGGTGTACTGATGGTGGTTTTTCCAACATGGTTTTCAACTTTCCCTCTATGCAAATGCGGTTATACTTCTTCTAAATATAGCCTTCATAATCCATAAAACCATTAGCTTAATTAGTACACAAGGGTAAAAGCCGAACGGGTAGTAAGACGCGGTGCTAAGAAAATAAAGCTTGGACAAGAATAATGTGACCGCGTAAAAGAAGGAAAGGTTGGTTTAGCGATATTTGCACATTTGGGTCTTCTCAATTCTGACATTAAAGTGTTTTCATTCCTTGAAATCGTAATTCATCCAAACTAAATAATCTATTATCCATTTATTTCAAATATAGTTTAGGTATTATTACCGTACTGAAAAATATATATTTATGGGGATCATTCATTCATCAACTATCACCAAATTTTTATTTATTTATTTGAGGTATTTAACGTGCACTTTCTGAACCGACTGATTATATCAGAACATGAGGAATTTTATGAGGGAGGGCGAAAGGGCCTACAAATTTTGCCGGAAATTGTATTTTCACCTACCTTACAGGATTATTTTACGCCACACTTGCTTGACATGGGACCTATGGCTTTAATTCCCCTACGAATTTTGATCGCTCAAAACAAATCCGTCAACACCGGCTGGGTTTGAACACATGCATATCAGGTCCCGAGGCAAACACTTTACCTCAAGATCACAGAAGTTAACAATAATCACAATAGACTTAGCATAGTTTGACAGTAAATAGTCAACGCCCAAGCCAGATCCAAATTGTGTATGGATTCTTATTTAGAGATGGACATTCTTTTTCCTATTGCTAAAAGTACTAAATAAGTTTTAGTATATTTATACCTATTCATAGCAATATAATACCTTTATTATATTTTGTATTAATTTTCTAATTACAGTACACAGAATATATTATAATCACACGACTTAATGATAACAGCCAAGATTATTGACCATTATTATTAATACTACACACCCATCCATAGTGACTATACATACAGTATGATCTGGATAATTCAACGTTGGTTAATTCGAAAAATTGTATAATTAGAAGCCACCACGATTCCTTATAAAGTTACTATCTAAATCAATGATAAAAATAAAATATTGTGAATTTAATTTTTATCAAAATTCACGGTATATGAACTAAATGTATATAGAATAAATGCTTCTTAACAAATACTAAATTTCAAATTGACTTAAACTCATACGGTAAATTTAACAAGTGGCCAATGGGGCACACAAGTGTTACATGTGTTATCCGAGTCACCAGTATATATATATATACCAGTATATATATACCAGTATATATACCAGTATATATACTGGTATATATATAAATATACCAGTATATATATACTGGTATATACATATACCAGTATATATATATACCAGTATATATACCAGTATATATATACTGGTATATATATGTATATATACCAGTATATATATATACCAGTATATATATATATACTGGTGACTCGGATAACACATGTAACACTTGTGTGCCCCATAATATATTATATATATATATATAATTACCTTCTACCCCTATCACTCACCCAACACTGTCACAGGTCTTCGCATGTATATATATATATATATGCGAAGACAGTGTGACAGTGTTGGGTGAGTGAGAGGGGTAGAAGGGAATGATGGTAAGTTCTGTAGTTCAATCTAGGTGGGAGGAATCCATCAACATGTCTCATTTGTTGACAATTAGTCTCTCTCTCTCGCTTTACTCATCTACCGTCTCTCTTTCTCGTTGTCAACCTACAGCATAGTTCTGTTTTGTTCCCCTTCCACACTCCTTCCTCTTCACCATCCTTCTTACACACACACACATATACACATACACACACGTACCACATTACAAATTTAATTACACCTACTGTACAGTGAGTGGGCCCATACCACTCACGTGATCAAAATGCGAGTGAAACAGCAATCAATATAGTAAGGATATTAACGCCGCGGTAGTTGGCTACACTGGACCTCTGCAGGTTTTGTTCTCCGAACGGTAGACAAAATAGAATTTTCAATTTCATTTGACACCAAAATGTTGGTTTATAGTTCTATAAGAATCGTTGTTTAGTGATCTTATAAATATGTTAATGTGTTAATATATTATTATCGTTTCGTTTGGATGTTAAGTATTTATCTTTGTGCTGTTAAATTTGTGAAAACTGTTTAATAAAATGGCCTGCTGAATTTTAAGATAGTTTTTAAATAAATCTGCCAATAGGGAAATTAAATATATTACACATTAAATGCAGTAAGATTTTGTAAGGACTTTATTTGGAAAATAAAAAAAGATATTATTTTATAGTCAAACGTCATAACATCTTACTATTGTTTAGTGTTATTTTATAGTTATTTATTATATATATATACAAAGTGATAGTTGTAAATCACATTTGACGTATGAATACTAGAAAATTGTTCTAGTAGGCCTAGCTTTTCTAGCTGTTAGATAAGGTTATTCTCATAAAAATTGGACTGTTAAGTAAATATAAATTTGATAGATTTAAAAAAATTGTATTTGTCAACAAATCAACAGCTTTTAAGTTAAATATAAAATTACAAATTTTCTTGTATTTTTGTATTTTGTCTATTGAAAGTAAATATCATGCAACTGGCCATTCGAACACTCTTAAGGTGGAATGTAAGTAACTGCGAGTTATATAGTTTTTTTTTATCATGAGATTAATTATTTACGATAGGTTTTAAAATTAAATTTAAAAGATGGTTAGTTAGCACAATTTATATATTAGCGCATCTTCCATCTCAAGTTTTAATAAAGCCACTTAGAGCTAAAGCCAATGTAAAACCAATCATTGACCGAGCAAAGCGAGATTCTGTTTTAACTTGAGCATTTAAAATTTTGTTTGTCCATCTGTACGGATCTTTGCTACGCAATAACTTTCAAATGAATGGAACAGTTTTAAAGAAATTTGGCATGGATATTCTTTGAGCTTAGGTCAAGCGAGGTATTTAGGCTACATAGTTTTTCAATCTTGTTATCCGTTTCAAGGTAGCGTTTGCTCAAAAGTTCTTTCGTTCAATATCTCAATCTCAAGTGATTTGAATTAAAAATTATAAACAATCGATTGACTACCTAGGGAAGTCTTAAACAGAGTTAACAAAAATGTTTCTTTACGCATATAACATACGTAACGTAGTATTAATTTGTTTTCCGTTTAAATTGATCACCAAGAAAAAATATCCACTCCAAATCCAAGGAGAAAGTAGAGGACACATTTCAACTTGCAATCCAAAGAGAAATCTTAAGACTAAAGTAACGATAAGAATATGGAGGGAAGCGAAGTCTACTACTATTAAACTACTACTAATAATAGCAACATATAACAAATAGAGACGTAAATGGGTGAGAGGATGAATAAAGGCGAACGTATTACCTCTGGCGCCACCGCACGTGGCAAGGCGCGCACGTACTCTCAAGCAGTGCTTGCTGTGTAGGAGCCTTTGCAGCAAGTGGCTCGTATTTTACTGCCCCCCCCCCCCCCTTCTCCACTCACCCTCTTCCCTCCCACCCTCTCAGTCGTGCAGGAGGCCCGTGTGGGCCTCTAAACTTCTCGTAAACGTCAGACCGAACAGCGCAATATCATCATTTTACCAGCAAACCACCGCGTAATGCTCCCTGCAACAAGTTTTGACTGCCACTTTTGTTATTTTTTCTATCTATGTTTTTCCTCCTACTCGTTTCATTTCTCAATATTGTTTCTACGTTATAATATAGAGAAAGTATTGCAATATTTAATTTATTTTCTACATCGAGATTATGAATAGGATCTTGATGTCAGAATTTTTTTTAAAAAAAATGTGTTTTACAATATTACTTTTGTCTCTCTTTTTGTCTACAACTGAAACGGTTTGATGGATTTGGTTCTACCTTTATGCAGTGAAATTTCCCTTGACAGACACCTCTGAATAACGGATTCTTCTTTATAACGGACGGATTAAATTTCCCTGACAAAATAACATGGGTTCTTAAGGTCAAACAACTTCCCAATAACGGACTTCCTCAATAACGGGTACGGACACTGCTAGAGACGCATATTCATGCATAAAAATCTCCAAAGAGAGGACAAAAATTGAGAACGAATAATTATCCTGCGAACAATTTGCTACTAAACAGTACAGTAATTATATTGTAGTTAATATACACAGTATATATGCTATGTTCATATATATTAAACTGTATTCAAACAATATGATTTTAATATATATATTTTATATATATAAATATATATATATGTTTATGAATATATATGTTTATGAATATTAATAACAGATTTATTTGTTCCAAAGTGTCTGATATCAAGAGATTTTAGTGTATTTAGATGTTATGTAAATGATAATAGGCCCTACCTCAAGACCAAATACTGGTTTTGATTCGACCCCTAAAATAACTTACAACTGATTATTTACAACTGAATTCAAAACTGGAAAACGGCTTTACCGATTTTGTTCAAATTGGATATCTAGAAAATGTTTAAACACTGAAAACTTGTTTTATGGAAACAAAATTGATTAAGGGTAGTTCACTGATGACAAATTTATTAAAAAAATTACTAGCTTAGCGACGCTAATGTTTAATATTTACTATCAATTATTAAATTTACCATAAATGCTGTTACCAATTTAAATTAAGGAATAGGGGAAGTTATTATTATTATTATTAGCACCGCGTCTTACTACCCGTTCGGGTTATACGCACTTACGCTAATGTGTAATGGTAGGGTGATTGTGAGATGAAATGGAGGACCTACAGTTTAACGTGGAATCCGAACCACGGTGGAGGCCTGGCATTCCTCACATTCACAAGTTGTGATTAATACACGTCCTGTCAGAGGTGAAGGAAGGGTTTGGCATTCAGATAAATCTGTGCCGGGGCCGAGGATTGAACCCCGGACCCCCAGCACAGAAGTCTGACACCTTACCCCTAGACCACCAGGTCACCCAATATAGGGGAAGTTGTTTTAGATGAAGTGAGCTCACGTTAGCGGAGAAAGGGGAGGTGAAGGGGTGTTAAGATATTTTGTAGGTCATGTTATCATGTGTCATGTGTGCGCGATATATAGCGAAATAAAACAACTAAGAGCCCCGATATAGAACCCATCCCTGATGAAACCTTGTTGGTCGCAGTGCGCCCGGTGTAATGGTTTATCTCAACACGCAGATAACCGTGGGGGTAATCTAACTGGCTACCTGTTGAACTCCTCCAGAGCAGATTGCGGCGACAATCCCTTGGTAATGGCCGATACTTACGGTTTTACTCTTTGTGTCCCTGCTAGTCCAAAAAATGTTCAGAGGATATTGGCTCTTCATGGTCTCGTATTTGTCAAGGAAGTTCACTGGGATTGCCGTTGGACAGAACGTTTGTAGGAACTAAAGGACATCGTCAGAGTTTCAAGAGAGCCTGACCCAGATGGCGGATGGATAGCTTCCTACCATTATCTAGATAAGGTCTCATTAAAATCAATATTTATTTAACAAGAGAAATAGAGTAGGGAAGAGAAAGGTAGAACTTAGAATTTAATTTAATTTTAGCACCGCGTCTTACTACCCGTTCGGGTTATACGCTTAAGTACTAATTACGCTAATGGATTAGGAATTGGGAGGGTTGCATTTAGAGGAAGTGAACCCGCATTGGCGTTGAGGGAGAGTGGAAAACCATTTAGGAAAAACCACCCCCAGTTTACCCGATCGAGATTCGAACCTCGATCTCGCCGTCCTCGGCGGTCGAGCTCAACACGACTAGCACGTTAGCCAACTACGCCACCGAGGCGGGTGGTAGAACTTAGAGGATGAGTAAGAAGCTACTGGCATTTGGGCGGGCAGAGCGAAAGGGGAAAGCAATTAATTTTTAAACGATCTTCAGTAAAATACAACCAGGATTCTAATCCCCATCGTTTGCAAACCAAACAAGACGCTATTGGTGCCTTAGTCCACCTGCTGGGAGGCTTAACACAACCTAACACTAAGGATAGGGAAGATAAGGGTGGATTAATGTAAATGCATCCAAATTTGTGGTGAAAAAGATAGAATTTTTGTTTAGCATCGTGTCTTACTAAATTATTCGGGTTCTATATACTAAATACAACAATGAGTTAGGGATGAGTAAGGTTGAATTTAGAGTAAGTCTACCCAAATTTGCCTGGAGGGAGAGTGGAAAACCATTTTGTAAGTACCAAACTCAATACACCCGACCGGGATTAGAGCCCCAATCTCCCTGTCATGGACAGTCTAGTCTAACACGAGAGTGACGCCTTAAAACATGCGGACCACGGAAAGCGGTAGAAAAAAAATTAAAACAAAAATTCCTTCTGTGAACCAACTGACATTGAACCCTGACTTCTCCATCTTATTGTGATCTAAGTAGAATGTGTGTTAACGTCTTAGAGACTTAGACCGATCGGCTGGCTACCACTTTGTAAATATTTACATTTAACTATAACTAATAAAATAAAATAACTATGTCATTTACAGCGTAGTATTTACAGCATTGGCGAGCTATCGGTATAAATATAAAGCTCATTTAATCTGGTTTACCGATGACGTGTACATCGGGGTTCGAATTCCTGATAGGCGTAAAGAATGTGGTTTCACCTAATTGGTTTATCATTATTCCCTCACGCAAATATGAGTACATTTCTATAAGTTCTAGTTCCTCATCCCATATTATTATTTAGTGAGATGTGGTGGGAAAAAAAGAAAGCACAATCTGTATTATTAATTAAAGCTTATTTTTCTTAAAATGGAAAAAAAAAACTCCAAGAAAATTTAAATACCAATTGATAAGAATATTTTAACATACGCCAGTATTGTTTCTTTACTTCCCAGATTATTATTTGATTTTTTAAAAATCTCTATACAGCTTAAACTTAAATGAAAAATAATAGCCTCTTTTGGCACGTAATAATTTGTTTTCTAATATACATATTACTTTAAAAACTCACTTCAAAATCATGTACAAACAATATTAAGTGTAGTCCAAACGACTTAACTAAAAATCATTGCGCTTGTGTACAGTCTTATTTGGACAGGAAGGAACTATTTTGAATTTTGGCAGTTATGTAATTATAACTGAAACAATTTTCACTATATTTATAAATAAAGTCATAAGATAATGTAACTGTCATTTTACATAAATTAACTTCAAGCCCTAAGAAATAATGTCATTATTAAAATAACAATTATGTTAGTATGTTCTCTAATTCCATCTTGTTAGAACTTTGTTATAATAATCATCCACGTGTCTCAAGTTTTAAATTTCCGGTAGATCCGAAGCACATTTATAATTGGGTAAAAATATTAAAAATAATAAAATAAGTGGAGGTTTTTATGTCTGGTTTCTGTGGTCATCCTTCGAATGGTATCAAGTAGCGTCACTTTATTTTATAAAAATCTGAACTAAAGATTGCAAGTAATGTCTGTTAACCGTAGGAATTGTTCTCTGAAAGGCCTTTTTCCCTACCAGAAAGCTATTATATAGTAGGATATTGGTAGGAAAAAAGACCTTTCAGAGAGTAATTCCTACCGTGAATGGAGTATAAAACTATTAGATTGTTTATCTTCCCAAATCTCTGATGTATTAAAAACGCTCCACAATTTTGGCTCATGAGTGCATCACCCATTGGGATAGTTGGGTGATAGAAAGGTTTATTAATGGGCCCCCTTTCTTCCAGACTGTTTTACTCCAAGGTTCCCGTTGTAGCCAACGCTACGATTCGTGGTTCCAAAAGAAAGATATGATAAGTGGTTTCGTCTACTAAACAGGAAGTTCATGACAAGATGGCAGATACAAAACACAGATCCCCACTTAGTACCGTCTCCCAGTTTGATCCTTGGAAAGAAGATGGTATAACATTTAGAAATAATAAACAAATATTATAATGCTTCATAGACATCCGAAACATAGCCTAATATTGAAATTAGTAGCTAAGATATTCTGAGGCTGCTATTGTTATTTAAATAGCCTCATGATTCTGAACAGTCCTGATTGCGAGATGAGATTGTTGATACATGGGGAGGGGTCCAGATTGGGGACACGCCATTTGCTATGACATACAGCCCCTAATTTAATTATAAGGTTGGCCCACGGGGGCCTAGCAGTACTACATTCTTTCAGCCTCGTCAACCGTAATTTAACTAAATTACATAAACGAGTATTTTTAGGTTAGGTTCTGTCAGGTTAGGTTAGGTTAAGGTAAGCTTGGTCAGGATTAAAGTCCCGGTGGCCGGTGGGTGCTGCCAGTAGCCCATTTACACCCGTGTCACCACCATCACTTAGGAATTCTCACGAGTTACTCTTTTATTTGTTCGCAATCTGGACATTAGATTATTTAGATGGCCATTAAATTTTGGATATGTTTGCGATTTGGACGAATTTCGTCCTGATCGCAATCTAGACTGTTCGCCATCTGGATTGTTCGCAAATCAGGATACAGCCGTTATTTAAGTCACGCATGTTGAGGCTACCCGCCATTTAACAATGACTAGTCAAAGAGCATGGGCTGAAAAACAAAATGCTAGTTGTTAGGTAGACTACAATTCGTCTACCCTGCAAAGTTGCAAGTTTATCTTATATTATTCCACTTTGGTATTGCTTATGAGATTGTATCATAGTTTAATACGTTAGTGTAAGACTGATACGTTTCAGGGAAAACGGAGTGTACAATAGAAGCCTTAATTGGAGAAAAATCAACTCTAGCGGATCATTATGGAATTTAGTTCTGGACTATCGTATTAGACTCAAGAATGCGATCACTAGACGAACCGTGACGGTACATCTTTCCTCAAAATTAGGTATGTATATATATATATGTATAAGGTCATAATATGAGAGATGTGAATCTTAAAGAGATACATCAATAATCCCTTGAAGAGAATAAAATATCCATCTTCTTTGCAATCGGTTTGATCATACCCTCTTCTTCCTGGTTATAGTCAAGTACTCTAACCACTAACATAAATAAACAAAAGGATATAAGGATGACCTTATTGATAATGTATATAAGTGATATAAATAATATAGCTTGCATATAGTAATAGGTATATAATTATTATAAATTATATGTACGTAAGTAAATGTATGGGTTATACTGGCCTACATTAGCAATAAGGTTTAATCCTTATAGCCCGTTGTTTATTTAGGTTAGTGGTTAGCATACTTGACTATAACCAAGAAACCCACTTCGTTGGCCGTATGGTCAAAGGCGCTACTCTCACTATAGACTACACTTCCAATGACGGGGAGATCGAGGTTCGAATCTCGGCCGGGTGTAATGAGGGTGGTTTTCCACTCTTGCTCCACGCAAATTCGGGTACATTTAATCTAAATTTAACCTTTCCAATCCCTAAATTCACTAGCGTAATTAATAATCAGTATCTAAGCGTATACTCCAAACGGGTATTAGGACACGATGCTAAAAAATAAAATAAAATAAAATTGGCATGATTTGAAGACAGTCCTAATACTTGCAATAAACTGGTTTTCCGGTGACGGGGATGTAGAGGCTCGAATCTTGATCAGATTCAATAGGGGGAAGGGGGTAGTTCTCCCAAAAGAGGTGAAAGCTACCATTTCATTCCTTATCTATTAGAATAATTAATTAATAACCTTGATTTTGAGCTTATTAAAAGTAATAAAAAGCTACGAATGAGCAGACGAGACCTATAAATAATAATATTTATATATTAATATTTCTCTGTTCTACAGTTGCTCTAAAGTTGTAGTCAGCCCCGACAAGGCTGGAAACCCCCAACACACTTTGGCTACTATTCGTAACAGCGATTGCCAGAGACCAGGGGAGAAAAACTCTATGGGATAAAAACAATGTTATTAATTAGCGGCCCATGGGTCTATGGTTCATTTTGTCCTCTCTGCAGTTCATACATTTATTTTCCTTTTCTACCCCCCTCCCCCTAACAGTACAACTATAGGGACCGGGGTCGTGTAGCTCATTACGCCGGAGTGCCACAAGGGATTCTTCTCTGCTGCTCTTTCAACAACGGCAACTCATTCCGACAGGAAATGTTTGTTCTCTTTCCGCCCTCCCCAAGCATGATCTCCCTGGTGGGATAGTTGATACGATACTTTTTTATTTTCAGAAGCGATTCCATCAGTCTCTACTTCTCGATGAGTTTCGTCAGGCTGTGCAAAGCTTGACGAATCTGTATATGTCTTGTAGATTATTCCCTCTCGCGCAATATATATAAACTATATCCATTCGACAAACCACTCACTTTGCTCAGATAATAAAGTAACTGGATAATATGTATTTTCGAGTATCCTGATGTGAATTTGCCAAGGTAAACAGAGCTGGTTTAGATTGTACCTGCGTTATGTTCTCATCACTCAAATTTAGCTCATTGGCTCGGTATAAGCGAAAATACGTAGCATTATCAGATTAATTATACACACTGATATTTGTTGGAACTCTATTAGGGGTCGCTCTTAAATTATGTAGGCTTTTTTTTATGATTTCTGACCCTCAAATAAGGGTTTGTAATATTCTCCATCCCCATTCCATCTATCATACGTAATTTTTCTACGATTTGGTAGATTTGATTATTTTAACGTTTAGTTATTTTTATACATACAAGATTGGAAATAAAGCGAGTGATATGCAATTTTATAATACTTTAATTGACGTAGTTAAATTAATATATTTATTTTATGAGGAGACAAATGGTTTTGTCGTACTATAAACATTGATAAAAAACCTTAGGTACGTAGGCTGGATACTGACTGCACCCCTCCCACTTGTAGAAAACATAGGAAGATACTAAACTCCCCTCTCCCAAAAAAACCCCTTACATAATTATGGAAGGTCTTTTTCCCTACCCAAATCCTAGTAAGCCATATAGGAATAAAAAGACCTTTCAGAACGAACTACCTACAATAACCATGCACATAAATATGGCAGAGCCTGGTATAATTGGTCGAATGGACAGAGGAGCAGATGACAGATTTAACTCTCTGTGCTCACCCTGGCAACATTCCATGACACGCCATTGGTACTTTCTTTAACAAATTGTGAAGCTATGCGAAAAGAAACAATTTTGCAAATGTTCTCGTCAGACTGAAAATCACCTGTTCATGATTTTTGATGTTGTTGCATTGGCACTGAACGAAGGGTTATTATAATAATTGAAGGGTACAGGGGAGAAAATTGGGGAAAGTCACATTACACACATTTTTCAGGACAACAACTTTTATATCTCAAACCCAGAAAAAATATATTTTTTAATTTATTTAAATATGAAAGAAACTTCTTTTAACCATAATCTAAAGTGCATTAGAAAGGTCTCATAATTTTCTAACAGGTAGCAGCACTAACTCAATTTGAGTTAAAGTTGGTCTTTTCCCCTGTACACTCTTAATTTAAGTGGTTCACATATTTATCTTAAACGACACAAAAAAAGGCTATACATGAGTAATAATTTTAAGTAATTTCTAAACGTGGCATGTAATAATGTCAACGGAAATCGACCACGTTTGGTTTTCCCTTATGAACGTTTCATTAGAAGCATGGTGCTACAAGCTTCACTCGTGTACCACTAAGGGATCCGCGTTTGAATCCTTCCAGAGTGGTTTAAATTTAGCGTAAAAGTTATTTCAAGTCCCCAAAAGTTTAATAAGTGCAACGCGCATATATCCCAATGGTATTTGGTGACCAAACAGTTTAATTAAAACCATCACTAAAAACCCCAATGTTTTGGTGCCATACAGGATAAGATGTTTTCGCCAAGCTGGTTAACAAAAAGACTCCTATCAACATACTTGACTGGAGGGTGTGATGCGACATCCCCTGAGTAGGGTACAAGATGGGCTGCTGCTAAAGGAAAGAAGCGGTATGGACCAATGTGAGGGCTGCAGACATCATTAGCCCCTTTCTACTCTCCCTCGTTCTTCGACTCCTCGCCAACCCCTGGCAAAAAAACTCCGGGAACAAACATGGCCGAGACGTCACGCAGCTGCCTAGATGTCTGCTCCCTTGCTCTTACCGAGTTTCGATTGATTCAATGGTTTCAGATCTACCTCGGACATTGGTGTTGAGGGTTGAGGCGTTACAGTTCAAACGATGTCCAAGTTTCTTCTAAGGATGTTAGTTAAAATCGTTGATTCTATCAGGGATATTGTTTCCAAGAGTAGAGCTTGGGCAGATTTGTTAAAGGTGAATCTGATTTCTTCCAAAATGTACCCGTTATAGTGCTAAAAGATCTTAAGGTGGGATGGAAGGGGACGCGAGAAAAGGCCAGTATTTTTTGCGATTTTTATGGCCAAACCTTTTTTGGCTAAAATAAATAAAATATTGCTCCAGTACAAACAAAATTTTAATTTTCTTCACATGATGATACCAACAGTTCCTGAATATCAATCATGAGCGTAGCGGCACTAGATGAGAAACTTTTTAAATGACGATAAAAAGTTGTTATTAAATTCCAGGACAACCTTGACAGATATTCAAGAAATTTTGAGGCTTTAAAAAATAAAAATAAATATGTTTGCAAATTTTTTTAAATTTTTTTCATATTATATTTAATGTCAGGTGTAAAATGAGAACTAGTTGATATTCTTAAAATTATTTATAAATGTTTACCGATATTGCTTGATCCTAAAGAGTTTTTATTGAGATTATAGAAAATGTAGTATATAGGTTAATCCAAAACAATAATCAGCATTTTTGAACAAAATCTTAAATATTTGCGAATTTTTCAGTTAAGATAATTCTAAAATGTGCATATTTCTTCGCGATCTTGCAATTATCTTAGATTTGGATTACACTGCAGGTATATCATCTTAAGTTGAAGATAAATTGTTGATTTGTCTTGAATAGTATTTACTTCTATAAGAATATATTTTTTAATTCCATTATTTATTCCTAATTTTGTTTCGTAGATAGATAGTTTAATTACTTCATGTGTATCACAAAAGAATACGTGATAGTTATCCACAGGATCAGTCCTGATATTTTAATCAAATTCATTTAAGTGGAAAATGAAAACCTGGCCCTGGGAATCGAACTCTGGACCTTTGGCTTTACGCGCCAATGCAATCACCAACAACTAATGAAGGATGGCCCTGGATCGTAGACGAACCAGCATGGCTCAGTGGTAGATCATCGGTGCAGAACCAGAGGTCTCGGATTCAACTCCAGTGTCTAGGTTGTCATTTTTCACTTTATTTAAGGTGATATAAAAATACGCGACAGCTCATAATTTACCCAGGGCTGGTATAAAAGGTCAGAGGGCATGAGGGCTTGATAAAGAGAAAAACACAAGCTCTTGCCTGAAATAATAATTGATAAACCTAATTGTATGAACCATCCTCAGTTCCCTTGTTTGTGAATGGAGCCTGAAAACTCTAAGTCGGTCACACTGTCCGTGTGGTCACCGATGTGTTAAACTCACAATAACGCGACCAATCGGAGAGAGAGAGAGAGAGAAAGAGAGAGAAGAGGCATTCTAACTTATTTATACACGCATCAATGGGCACGTTTTTATTGTAACGTTGGGGTCAAGGTTCGAAACTTAACCAGGTGTACCAAAGGTGAGTTTTACAAGATTCGATTTATCGCTTCAGTGGCCGAATGGTTCAAGACGTCACTCTCGTGTTAGACCAGCCTTCTGATCATTGAGAGATCTGGGTTCAACTCTCGAGTCTACTGGGGTGGTTTTTTCTAAATGTTTTCCCAATTTCCTTCCACGTAAATGCAGGTAAATTACTTCTAAATCTCTTGCTTCCTCTTTCCTACCCTATTAGATTAATTATTATATATGCGTATAACCTGACCAGGTATTATTATTATTATTATTATTAGCACCGCGTCTTACTACCGTTCCGGTTATACGCACTTACGCTAATGTGTAATGGTAGGTGATTGTGAGATGAAATGGAGGACCTACAGTTTAACGTGGGATCCGAACACGGTGGAGGCCTGGCATTCCTCACATTCACAAGTTGGACCAGGTAGTAGGACGTGGTAATAATAATGATGATAATAATAATAATAATAGTAATAATAATAATAGTGGCGTATCAGGTGTACATACCTAAATCTGTAGTTCAATATGTAGAAAGATTAGCCAGTACTAATGTACCAGTATCATTGCCCAGGGGATGCCCGACAGTACTAATCGTACATCCTTTCTTTGGAGGCTCTTTCCATGTCCCGATGAGATTAAAGGATGATCAAAAGGGAATATGACCTAGTGAAGCCAATAAAACTATTAAACTAAACTTAAGCCTAGCCCTGGTGACAAATGTAATTATTCTCCTTTTGAGAAAAATCCACTGGTACGAGCCGGGGATCCAACGCTGGACCTCTAGGCTGACCACGACCACTAGGCTGGTTAATTTCAGGTGTATTTCTTATAAATTATTATCCTTCTTTATCCCTATATTTTTTTATTTAATTTAATTAAATGTGTATAGTTTAGATGGGTAGTATGACATTTATTAACACTAATGTTCCTCTACTAATGGATTTAAGGCGCACCTGTTCTATGTTTCGAACCAAAAGCTATAGTACCTTGATTACAAGCGTTACACCTTTAGCCTTTTAAGGATAGCTCAAACCTAAAGCTGTAACCATCCCTAGTGTCCACTAGTGCTGCCTGGTGGCAAAGCCATTAATTATAACCAGGAGCTACGTCGACCCGGAAATTAAAAGTGATAACTCAAACATTTTGAAGCGAAAGAGGAAAGGGTGTTGGCCTGAAGGGAAGGAGGTGAAGAGTAGAAAGAGGGGGGTAGATAAGTTTCCGCCACCCACCGTTTCCCCTGACACCCTTCGAACACCCTCCCCCCCCAAAAAACTATCTCTGTAACCCTTTCTAACCTACTTTGGCCCCCAGAGTACCCACCCAAATTCTCCCTCTTCCTACCCACCCACACCATTAATAAAAATCACAAACCCCTTGATTTTTGGGAAGAACAATTCGTATGATTAAGATTAATGTAGGTTTAATGTAGTTTTTTTTAAGGGGTGTGAATAGGGGCGTAACAAGTAATTAGCGATGAAATGGCGGAACAACCTAAGTGACTTGTTTAAAGGTTTATTTGTACTTCTGGTTTTGTTTTTATTTGTTTTGATTGATTAATTGGATGGAAGTAGAGACGTGAAAACTTGGTAACACGATGTTTTAAAAGTGTTGAAATAAATTTCAAGGAACTTCTTGATAAATGAACTTGTTTTAAGTTGGCAACTGCTAAGAAAGAGCACGCCAATTAAAATTACGTCTGTACAATTTGTTTTGTTAGAAAAACAACAATCTAATTTGTATTTACAATCTAAATTATTCAAAATAAATGTTTAATTTTTAATAACCGTCACAAACAGTTTGAAAATATCGCATAAGTTATGTTGAAATAGGCTTAAAATACTCTATTAAAATTACCCTCTAATGAAATCGTTTATATTTAAAAAGTGTGATTAAAATTACTTCTCTTTTGTGTCTATTTAGCTAACTTTAAATTGACTTCAGTTAATTGTTTGTTAACTCTAATTAAATATAATAATATATCTTATTTTTTGTACATGCATAAAAATAGAAAAATTAAAAAATAATTTTAGACATAGCTTAAGTTATTCTGGTTAAAGTTTAAATAACTTATAATTAAATAGTCATATCATTATTGTATTATTATTATTAATTCTTTTCAAATAATTGTACAATCATTCTATATTATTCTTGGAATATCATAGAAGATAATATCTTCAAGATTTTTGATTTTGAAAATCAAATGCGTACAAGCTTCTTCTAATAATCTTCTGTTTTGAATCTCGAAAGGGTAAATAAAGTACTAAAGAATCGTAGTTCACTATAAGTGTAATCACAACTATTAATAGCCTTAATATTGTTTCCCCTCCATCTTTTCTATTCCCCTCCATCCCCTCCACATTCTGGTGCGCCACGTCACACTACACGTTCGGGATAGTCACATTATTTAAACTAATGGAGCAAGGTGGAATTTAAGGGAAGTGTACACGAATTTGGGTGGAAGGGTGAATGGGAAATAATTAGGAATTAGGAATCCCTGTAATCAAAGTTGGTAACTAAACCTCAACCTCCTTGTCACTGATTCAGACAAGGTGAGACTGACGCTTTGGTCCTCATGCGCACCTGTGTAGGTCATAATCTAAAACGCCTGTAAATATAGCAGTTTAATACAATTTTGTGTTCTAAGATATTACCATAAACATTTGAAGGGGGGAGGGGGGGACGAGAGAATACTTCTTTATTTTTCAAATTAGCGTGAGCAGTAGAGATAGCTGAGCAGAGAGAAGAGACTGCTGACTTCCTCAATTAAATGCTCGCTAGTTCCATCAAACGCCTGCTCATCCGACCCATGGGCCGTTTTTTTTTAAGTTTCCTATCACAATCTCTCACTTTCTCCCCCCTTTACCCATCTCGTTTCACTTCCACCAAACCCTCACACAGAAAACTTTTCTCATCATGGCGTCGTTAATAGAAGCGACGTCAGTAACAGGACGGAAAAGAAAGAGAGGAGAAAAAAAAAGACTTGTAAGAGTAAGAAGACTTAAATCTTGGCACGAAAATACTTAATATGATATAAAACTGAACATAGTGCTAACTTAACCTAAGACATCACATATAATATTATAATCGTAAAGGAAGATTCTTATAAGACTGTTCAAAATGTTAGTCAATATAATTTTATGTGTTTAAAGCGCCAAGTCATGCGTTCTTCCGGTTTCCCTTTTGACAGATTGTATCAATTTTGATTACTGCCCCAGTGCAAGAATAAAACCCCTAAAAAAAAGTTCTTCTTGAATAAATCAAGAAGAAGCTTCAAAATAGTATCTATAAATACAAGACAACTATAATGTTATTAGTAAATAATTTTATAATCTGGCCACATAGTCAAAGGTGCTACTCTCAAAGTAGACTAGATTGCAGATGCCGGAAAGATCGAGGTTCGAATCTGGGCCGGGTGTAGGACTACTTACGGTGGTTTTTCAAAACGGGTTTCCACTCTCCCTCCACGCAAATTCGAGTGCACTTCATCTAATTATAGCCTTCCTAAAACCATTAGCGTAATTAATACATAAGCGCATAGCCCGAACGAGTAGTAAGACGCGATGCTAAAATGTAAATTTGTATATATAATTACATATATATATAAGTATATATAAATATATATATATATATAAATAAATATATTTAAATATATATATATCGAGGCCTTTCCTGACATTATAAAAATCCAGTTCCGAACTATTCCATCATGCAAAATTGAATGTATCGGCTAATGTAAAGTACCCTTAAAATCATTTTGCCAGAAAAATGGGATGCACCGATTTGTTTATAATGATAAATAATGCCTAGATACGAATTTTAATTAAGATCGTTAGACAATTTACAAAAAATAGATTTGTTTTTCTCTTTACACCGTAAGTTACCGTAATTTTAGGTTTTAATATCTAATTCCAAAACTCCTCTATGGAAACTTATAGAACCACATATACCTAATTTTAACCCGATCATTGAAATAATGTTGGCTTTAGGCCAAGGTACAGACATACAGAAAGATGGCATCTCGCAAACAACTTTTTCGAATTCATGTGATCAGGCTGTAACGTTAACATCCATCAAAATCTCAAATAAGATTTTTTTTTTACGATCACAATAGTTCATTTCTTTGATGGATCACGAGAAAGTATTTATTATTATTATTAATTTTTTACCTCATGGCTTACTATCTGTTCAGGTTGTCAGCATATAATATGATAGTTACTCTAATGAAAAAGGGTTGGGGAAGGAAGCATTTTAGAGGTAATTTACGCCCATTTGAAGATGGAGACTGGGGAAACTATTTATGAAAACCGCTCTCAGTACACCCGACTGGGATATGAGCCCGAATCTCCCTGCCATCAGCCGGCCAGTCTAACTCAAGAATGACGACTTAGACCATTCGTCGAGAAAGTAATAAAGAAGAAAGTTACGCCGAACCAACTATATAAACAACCAACACTAATGACAGTACATTTGTGTCTCACCTGGAAGAGAAAATAAATTTATTTTTTTAAAGTTCACATGATTCTTGTCTAACTAAAAGTCCGGGATATCCTCTTTTTAACCGTGATGGAGTAGGAATGAGGAATGAAGAATGTTGAGTAAATATAGCCGCATTTACGTGGAGAAACATATTAAGGAAAAACACCTCAATATACTCAAGCAAGCTAGACAAGATGAGACGTACATACTAGTATGCGGTACCACTGATGCGGCCAGTTTTGTAGTCAAATATTTTTAGTAGTTTAACCACTGTGATATGCATAGTTCTACGCAATCACATTATAGATCCAAAAAATACATAAAAAGTTATAAACTTTGAGACGTGATCTACTTAAAAAAAATCAATTTATTATTATTATTATTATTATTATTATTATTATTATTATTATTATTATTATTATTATTATTATTATTATTATTATTATTATTATTATTATTATTATTATTATTATTATTATTATTATTATTATTATTATTATTATTATTATTATTATCACCGCGTCTTAATACCCGTTCGGGTTATACGCACTTACGCTAATATGGAATGGTAGGGTGATTGTGATATGAAATGGAGGACCTACAGTTTAACGTGGAATCCGAACCACGGTAGAGGCCTGGCATTCCTCACATTCACAAGTTGTGATTAATACACGTCTTGTCAGAGGTGAAGGAAGGGTTTGGCAATCAGATAAATCTGTGCCGGGATCGAGGATTGAACCCCGGACCCTCAGCACAGAAGTCTGACACCTTACCTCTAGACCACCAGGTCACCAAAAATCAATTGTTCTTTTCTTTATTGTTAGTGCTGCTGGTGCTTTGTTTAATTAGTGTCTTGTATAAGGCATCACTCTCGTAATAGACTAGGCTGCTGATGACGTTGAGATCAAGCTTCAAATCCCGATGAGGGTGGTTTAAAAATATATGGTTTTCCACTCTACCTCCACGCAAGTTCGGGTTCTATTCCTCTCAAACCAACTCTCCTCATCTTTAACACGCTAGCGTAATTAGTATCTACTTGGATGCATAGCAAACACGGGTAATAAGACAAAGGGCTAAAAATAAATAAAATTTTAGTGAATTATTATAATTCATATTAATGAGTCAAGCATAACCATTCTAAAAATTAATCATTAGACACGCTCAAAATAGGGTTTACATTTTTCAGCCTTTACGTTTTAAAACAAGTTTTAAGTGTTATATAAAGTAACTATTAATGAAATAGGGATTAATATAGTTCAAAGGAACTGTACCTGCATTAATGTGGAGAGATGATTGGAAAATCACAGTAACAAATCACAATTGGGGTAAAAAAAAAAGTGTACCCGATAGGGATTTGAACCTGGATTCAATATACCCCCATCACCATGGATAAAGTATAAAGAGAGTGACTATCGATTCTGGTTTATCTGGCCCCGTGGTGTAGTAGTCAGTGTACCTGGCTATGAACCTAGAGGTCCCGGGCTCGATGTCTGGCTGGTATATTGGATAGATTTCTTTGAAGTGGAACTATCCAAACGGTCGCCAGGGATTTGTAAATTAGGCCAGGGACAAACGCCAGGGATTTGTAAAGTAGGTTTAAGAAACCCACTGGGCCACGCCTCCATTTTAAATATCATCGCATTATTTAATTGCAAGTACGACGTGTAGACAACCTCCATAGGGGTACCCTGGGTGAGCGATTCTTAGATTCTTAACCGGGGGGCCACGGCTCTCTGGGGGGCCGTGAAAGGTTTTTTTGGAGGGGGGCCTTGAAAAAATTAAAAATGTTATTTGCTTATTACTTAAGTCAATTATATTAAACTTTACGTTTTGGAAGAATAAATTCGATGATCTGTAAGCACAGTAGACTCTCAATTTTCCGGGGTATTGGATGGAAGTGGACACACGGATAATATATATCACGTATAGTACAAATAATCCCCATCTGTTTACCATCGTAATTCAAAATTTGCTGCCCTTTGTTTCTACTTATTTATGTGGAAAGGTATTTTCCACAATGGTAAATAATAAAACGAAGAAGCGAAATCGAATCCGAATATACTCCTGAATGCGAATAGCATTAAGTAATACAATTGAAACCAGAATATACAAATTAGTGGAAAGTTTTCAACAGCAGAAGTCCCATTGCATTTAGGGAAGTTAATTTTTTTTTATTATAATAAGTAAATAAAGCCATCATTTTAGAATACATCTTAATGAGTAAAATTTTAGTAAAAACTAGAGAACCACAAAAATATTTTAGGATATTTAGGGTGCCGTGGTTAATAAAAGGTTAAGAACCATTGCCCTGGGTACCAGAGCGGCAAATAGTCTACATACAGGTGACTGAATTGGGTGACATATCCCTTCCGGTCAGTAGTGACACACTTGGTGACCTGATGGTCTAGGGGTAAGGTGTCAGACTACTGTGCTGGGGGTCCGGGGTTGAATCCTTGATCCCGTCACAGATTTATCTGATTACCAAACCCTTCCTTACCCTCTGACAAGACATGTATTAATCACAACCTGTGAATGTGAGGAATGCCAGGCCTCCACCGTGGTTCGGATTCCACGTTAAACTGTAGGTCCTCCATTTCATCTCACAATCACCCTACCATTATATATTAGTGTAAGTGTGTATAACCCGAATGGGTAGTAAAACGCGGTGCTAATAATAATAATAATAATAAATAATAATAATAATTAATAATAATAGTGACACTCGCTTAAAAAAGGTGCTATTTTACATAATGTTATATTTAGTTATATGGTCTAGTGTTTAGAGTTCTTGGTGACAGATCCATAGGTCCCAGATTCCATCCCTGGAGCTTCCAGATCTTTCTGTGAAAGCAGCTGGTCTGGGACGGGGTCAATTAAGTCTTGTGAGGACATATGAGGAGCTACTTGAATGAAAAATAAGTGGATCCGGTCTAAGAAAACAGAGGTTGACGGCTGGAGGGTTTATTGTGCTGACCCCGTGACACCCACTATCCATAGAAATAATCACTATCTTCGCCAACAGACGGCAGCCACATTTTCAGTATGGCTCGATCATGGGCTGATGCAATGGAGTTTTTCTTAATATTTAGCTTTAATCAAGTATATAAACACACACTTTAGACAAAACTTGAGACAAAATACAGCGCTATTTATTATAAAAATAATCTTCAAAATTGAAAAATATAAGAATTTTTATTTAGCACCACATCTTACTACCCATTCGGGTTATAAGCTTATGTACTAGTTACGCTAATGGTTTTAGTGAGTAGGAAGGTAATGTTTAGAAGATGTGTAACCGCATTTGAATGGAAGGAAAAATTGAAAAGCAATTAGGAAGAACTACCCTCAGTACATCAAATCAAGATTTAAACCTCGATCTACCTGTCATCGGTAGTCTAGTCTACTGTGAGAGTAGTATATTAGACTTTATGGTGCTAAATAAACAACCAAAAATATTGTTAATTATAACTAAATTCTAACCTAACTATCTCTAGGTGTGAAAAAACACATAATTTGTTATAATAGCTCCAAAGCTCATAAACTGTTTTTGATGTATTTGCATTCAATTTCAGGAAGAGTAAGAAACATTTTAAAATTCTTGCTGTTAAAATATTTATATCTTATCATTATTTTTTAAGTGAAAATATGTAAAGTTTTTTTTTCCTTAAAAAAATCCAGCGTTAAGTTTGTTTGCTGCTTAATGTTTCGACGTAAAATATTCTTGTGTATAAAAAAAAAGTTGGGGTGAAAAAAAGGACTAGTAAAAATAAGGGACAACGTTGAATAAATTAATGTAAGCTGATGTGGGGGGGGGTTAAGTGATAAGAAAGAAGAAAGTACATGCATGAAGAGTGAGAGAACGAGAGAAAGAAGAGCAGTAAAGGAAGAAATGCAAAAAAAAAAGAAAACACATAAGACGTATGAAAAATTGTTTGTGAAAATGACCCTGGATCTATGATTTTAACAAACAAAAAAATGTGGGAAAAAGCGAGCTGTTATGGTAGAAAGAGTTGGTTGGGGGGGTTGGGGAGGAGAAATAGATAGTTGGGGAGTACTAGAACGCTGTGCGGAATTTTAGGAGGGGCTAGGAGAGGGGGTGGGGTTCTCAGTCAACGTTATGTCATCGTAATGTCCCAGTGTGGGGGGTCATTTGTACACCTTAACACAAGGGTATATTTTCAGGTACAGTCAGAAAAAAATGTCAGTACATTCATTTTCATCGTCGCAATAAAATTTATATAAGCTTGACTTAAATATTTAATATATGTCAGGGGTTCAGTTAAGATAAGTGGATAGCCCCAAAATCGTACTAGAATAAAGACAAAACTATATTATTTTCAAAATACAACTACTTCTCAAAACGGTGTCCGAACGAGCTAAAGAGTAGAGATTCGCGTTGAACTAGGTAGCTTTTGACTGTAATTTAGGGTTAGGATCCCCGCGTGGGGCGAATAATGGGGACTATCCACTTGTGATTTTATTGCTTCTTTTCCTCCTCTTCACGCCAAATCAAGAATATTTCCTATAAATTATTTTTCTCAATGCTATGGATTAAGTAGATTTTTTCTTAGCATCACGTCTTACTACCCATTATGGATATACGTTATGTACTAATTACGCTAATGTGTTAAAGATAAGTAAGGCTAAATTTAGAGTAAGCGTAACCGCATTTGCGTGGAAAGTGGGAAGCAATTTAGGAAAATCTCCCTTAGTACACCCAACCGGGATTGAACCACGAGCTTCGCGTCATCAGTAGTCTAGTATATTGCGAGAGTAGCATCTTAGACCATGTGGCCACCGAAGCGGGTTAATTCATTATTATTATTATTATTATTATGTTCAAGGTGGGTCTTAAAAAACAACATAATATTTCTGGCCCTAAAGGTTCTTCTTTATTAAAATGGAGCCTTCATAATGCCACTTAATTTTTTATGACCAAGCCATCATTTATATAGGCTAGTAACATTAGATTATCTCTTAAAAAGTAAATAAAAAAGTTCGAACAAATAACAAATTAGAGTAAAAATGAACAAATCATTAAGTGTGTTATTATTTATTTAAATTCATTAAACTTCTGACTTCACACTTTGATTATTTAGCAAACATCTGCAAAATCTCCTTTTAAGTGATTTTGTTCAACGTTAGAATTAGAATCCATTGCAGCCGAGATTCAAACCTAAGAAGTGGATTTTCTGACGTAGAACTCTACGAAAGTCTTGGTTTGGTTTGATTTTCATTAAGTATCTAGTCTCGGTGGGTGTAAGCCTTTAAATCCATTCAATTTAAATATATGTAGGGTCTTTATCTAAAGATGAATATAAATCAGATCTCACGCACACTTCTAAAAACGTTAGACCCGCCTCGGTGGCGTAGTTGGCTAACGCGCTAGTCGTGTTGAGCTCGACCGCCGAGGACGGGAAGATCGAGGTTCGGATCTCGGTCGGGTGAACTGGGGGTGGTTTTTCCTAAATGGTTTTCCACTCTCCTTCCACGCAAATGCGGGTTCACTTCCTCTAAATTCAACCTTCCCCATTCCTAATCCATTAGCGTAATTAGTACTTAAGCGTATAACCCGAACGGGTAGTAAGACGCGGTGCTAAATAAATAAAAACGTTAGCCAATAGTTTTAACAATATTTTTAACAAAAGAAACATTTCAATAGCACCTGCTTCGGTGACCTCATGTTCTAAGGTACTAATTTCGCAATAGAATAGACTAACGAAGACAAATAGATCAGGGCTCAATCCAGTTTGGGTGCACTGAGGGTGGTTTTACCTAAATATTTTTACACTTTCTTTCCACGCATATTCCGGTGCACTTCCTTTAAACTAAGCTTTCTTAATCTCTATCACTTTAGTGTAATTAGTACATAGGCGTATAACCTGAACGGGTAGTAAAAAGTTACTAAAACAAAAACAAAAATCTTTCATGGCAAAAGAGAACTATAATTATTTTTTGTGTATTTGTTTTACAAGAGCGTGGCTCTGTTTCGAAAATCAAGCAAATATATATGTTTAACTAATTTTCTCAACGGACTGTGGCTCATTATTATGTTTTCAACTTAGAATGGACGCAAGGAAAAAAAATTCTAGTTCCAAGATACATGATGCTCGATTTATTTTCATAATTCTAACCACCAACAAACTCGACACACACCGAAGGGGGATGAAATAAAAAAAAAGAGTCAACATTGGTATGAAAAGTTGACGAAAAATGAGAAAAAATTAACAACGAAGGAGGGAAAAAAAAGTTTTAGGGGATATGAGTAAAGGATATATATCAGTATGTGACACAGAGAATTAGATATAAAATAAGGTTAAGTAGCATCAACCAAACAACTACTACTAAAAAAAAAAGTTATGTATTGTGTGTACACAAACGCAAATGCGGATGAAAAATTAGTTTTCAAGGATTGATGATTATGTTTGCGTTGCGAGAGGAAAAAAAAAACTGGGCTTGGGAAGGAGATTTGTCAGTGGTTCCAAGCCGACAAACAGAACCTAATGACGTCATCAAGGCAACGCCATCACAACATTGTTATATCTCGGTTTGATAAACATCGCTATAAAGTGTTTACCTTCTAAATATTAACATTAGTTTTAAATAGTTTTTTTTTTCAGTGACTTTAGAATCTTACGAATAAATTACTTTTTTTTAGGAGCTTCTTTGGGTTTTTTTACATGAGATATCATAACTGTAAATTCATATTTTTTATCTATATTTACACCATTTTATAGTGTTCTAAGTTTTGTATTAATTATTTTGGAAAAATAAGAGTCGTTCTTTCAGTACATACTAATTAAACTGTGTTTTTTTGAGTGCTGTATTATAATAGAATTTGGGTTAGAAGTCAATTTAATAACATTCAAACTTTATTTTTGGTGGTCAACATAAATAATATTTTTCGTGAATATGTTATTAATGTTATATAGGTATATTTACGATATATTAATAGCGTTTAGTAGCCGATGATATCCACACATCCATCACAAACTTTGCCTTAAAATATGAGTGAAGAGTGACCCTGGACACGGGATGATACTTGGATAGCTACGTGTTCGAGCATTGGTGCTCTAGGCCAGAGATTCTAGGATCGATTTCAGTGTACAGGTGTCATTTACCATTCGAATATGATCCAGATACGTCTGATAATCTTAATTATAATCATTCATCCCCAAGCTTCGCCTATTATTTAAATTACTGTATAACGTTGCTTTCGTCCATAATTATATGGTTTTTTCTTGTACGCAGTAGTAAATTAGAATTTTGGCAGGAAGAAAATTTGCTAAAATATAAACTTTTTGTTGCAGATAACATTAATAGTATTTTACTATGTTATTTGTGTTATTTTATTGGTATTAATAATGTCTATCAAAAGTGACTGAGACATGTCACATTACTTACGCCCAAATACGTGAAAAGTACTTACATGTAGTAGCTTTTCTAACCGTCGGACAACTCCTTCAAAATCTTTGTTGACCTGGCGGTCTAGGGGTAAGGTGTCTGACTTCTGTGTTGGGGGTCCGGGGTTCAATCTCGTCCCGTACAGATTTATCTGATTGCCAAACCTTCCTTAGCCTCTGACAAGACGTGTATTAATCACAACTTGTGAATGTGGGTGCCAGGCCTCCACCGTGGTTCGGATCCCACGTTAAACTGTAGGTCCTCCATTTCATCTCACAATCACCCTACCATTACACATTAGCGTAAGTGCATAAAACCGAACGGGTATTAGGACGCAATGCTAATAATATAATATATAATCCTTTAAATCTTGAGTGTTGTTAAAAAAGAGAGCGCATTACGGTCGAGAAAGTGGGGGTGTTGACGTACGATGAGTTAGGAGTAGCCGTCAAAAATCTCGACGAAGGGCCGAGAGATCGAACTGTTGGCTTAACGGTGAACAGATTTAGCCACGTCCAAATTGATAAATTAAAACTCATACCTATAAGATATAGGTAGTCAAAATTGTATTTGAATTTTAGTAGGACGGTAACTTAAAATATCTATTGTAGACGTTAAGTCCTAACCAGCTTTATATTTGATTCATTATTAGTAAAGTTTCACGTTAGAGAAAATTAAACACAGATACATAATCGGTCAATATTATTTGAAATGTTTTGCGAATATATTATTGTATATTTTTAATAATTCCAGATATTAATTTTTTATCTTCTCATAATAAATGTAATATTGTTGGTAAACGATATTAATATTTATATTAAAAATTTGAATTTCAACAATTTTTTTTCAAAGAACATTAATAGTTATACCTGCACAACCGCCTTATTAAAAAAATATTAGCCATTAGCTATTAAATTTGATTTTTAAATAAATAATACTATGTATTTTAATATTTTATGTTTTAAAATACACAAATATTTATTTTATATTATTTATTAATGTATGGTCTGAAACCTTGGCTAAGTTAGTAGCATGTATTCCATTGAGCTAAGGGTTCTCGGTTCAATTCCTGACATAGCCGAAAAATGTATGCTTGGTTAAATTGAGGTTTCCGGTTTCATGGTGATGAAGTAACATCTGCGGTATTGGTCTTCTAGATTTAAATTAGTTTATAAGTCGTATCACTCGGCTCATAAAATGAACTTTAAATATATTCATGTAAAATATAGGCTATTTATATTATTTATATCGAGAAATAACACTTGGACACGGAAATAAAACCCAGGACCTTTGGCTTAGTACGTAAATGCTCTAACCACTGAGCTATCCAGGAGTCGTCCCGTGCCCAGAGTCATTCTTCACTCATATTTTAAGGCAAAATCTGTGATAGACTTACATAAATCGTCAGTTTTATATGAGTGATCAATTAAGATCGCGATCAATCAGATAACGCAGCCACCTTAGACTCGGGACAGCTTTATGCCACCAATAGTATAGTGACAATTTTTAAGAATGCGCATATCATTATTGATTAATTAGCCAAGCTATTGTAGTTGTTAGTTATGGCTATAGCCTCATCTAGAAATCATATTCCGCCTTAAAATATAAGCATTGACCTACTAATTCAAAGGTTCCTATAAAGAACATGATATTTAGATGCAACTATAACTGTATTTAAGAACTATAATAGCTTGTCTACCTAATACATTTTATATATTTAAATATATATTGTTAATAGTATATGAAAACATTAGAATTATATGATTTTCTGGTGTATAATATTTTGAAAAAAATATATATCGTACAGTTCTGTACAAAATTGATTAAATAAAGGTAACCTAAATTTTTTGTAGTTTTTTTTTCGCTAAACATTTTTATTTTAATCCCAGAACTCTCTTATCAGTGACGTAATTTAATTTAGCACATATAAGCTCGGAGGATTGACGCCGTGTAAAGGCTAGTGACCACAACTTGTGATTGTTAGGACATATCTATCTACTAGCACGCAACATATCATCACTTATCACACTAGTACCCGGTGAGTAGTAGCGGGCCGGCAGAGAGGCGGGTTGGGGGGGGTATGTGGTAAAGAGCTTGAATACCATCACACCAACGCCATAAAAAGTGATGAGTGGTGGGAATGATAGTCAAAAACCTATAGGCTCTAACTGACCGGTTGAAGAGGAAAAGAAGGGAGAGGAGAGAGGAGGTGTGTGAAGGATGGGAAAAAAAAAAAAATTGTATTAAAAAAAATAGGTTTCCCGCGTGTGAGTGAACGTAAATAATGTGTTTATGAGAGATTTGCGAAACGCGACAGCTGCCCATTCATGTGAGCTATGGAGGGGGGGGGGGTGAAGGGAGGGGGAGGGACGGGTTATCAAAGGTGCCGTGGCTTTAGAGCATTCAATTTTATTCAATTCTCTTTCTTTTTTTTATACATATGTATATTTACAGGCCTATCACTGGAGAGCACTGGTTTTCTAAAACTGACACATTGCTTTGGATAAAATTTGTGGAAATATCGGGGGTATCCTAGGAAAAGCAAATTTATCGTAAAGTTAAAATGCTTTAAAAAATGAAAATAGGTAGAGATTTGAAAACAATAATGAAATGTCTATCAATCTATACAAATATTTGATTTTATTATTTTAATGAAGAAATATATATTTTTATATCAGGGATTAATGTATGTTTTATGATTCTGGCAAGAAGGAACTTTTAGAAATTTTAAACATAAACTGTATTGGCTTGGTTCTAAGTCCAGACATAAATTGGTGTGGTTCCTGACGTCATGTTTTATTCAAGGGTAAGCTTGTTCTTTCAGCAATTGAATACAAGTTAGGTGAAACTTCTTATTTTAATCCGTTTCCTGAGCTTGAGATCTATGAATTGAACCACTTAGAGCCAAACTTCACATTTTCCAAATATATATTAAAATCCTTGCAAAATTATATATATATTTATATAACAACATATGTAGCAAAATTTAGTTATCTCTTTTTCTTATTATATCAGTAAGGTAAAATAACTATGAAGACCCAACATAGGTTTGATAGGCTCTATAACTTTATTGATTGTAATTTTTACACCGGGGAATATTAACAGCTTAATCTAAGGATCAAGAATAGTTTAGAGGAGGTATCTTCATAATTGGTGAATAGAAAACCACGATGAAAATGCACATGTGTAAAACTACTCCCAGAACATCAGGCAAGTTTGGACAACGAACCTGCCTATTACTGGAATTCCCGTCTATTGCAAGCCTGACACCATAGACTGAATGACAACCGTTGCGCGGGTTTTATAAGGTTTGGGACATTTAATACACTTAAATTCATGCATATTTTATGTAATTAATATCAATGAATTTATTAATAACCAGGCTACCTAAAAATAAAGTATTTTAATTTTTTTAAATATATTCCAAATGCAAAGCTTTATTAAAGATCAAATAAATAAATAATTTGACACAATCACACAAACTTTCTCATATTGTGTTTATAGCTTTGAAGAAAATGTTCAAAATATGTTTTCAGTAAACTAACGCTTAAGTAAGTTTTTCTCATAAAAACCAACAACTCATATTGCTAATCATAAAAAAACTTTTTAAATAAGCCTATAAATAATTTTAAACTAAATTGTCTAAATATTTCTAGGAGATTTGAAATTTTTAAAAATACAGTTTTTGTAAACTATTCTAAAATTACTTTTAAGTTGTGAAAATAAAACCTTAACCTTATTTACCATGAAACATTATTCCAGAACACATCTTTATATCTAAATTCTCAGGAAAGTTTCAAAAAATTTCAAATTTACTAAATATTTAGTATTTGAAGAATCCCTCAATTAATTTATTATAGAAAAATTAATTTAAAATATTATTTATCATGTAAAATGATCTCTTGATCACAATTTTAAAGAAAATAGTCCGAGATTTTTTCAAAATACTCAAATATTACAAAAATCACACATCAGCTTACAGATATAAAATGAATTTTTAAAAAAGCAAAATATAAATAACAATTATAAATAATTTAAAAACTTGCCAAATACCCATTTTAAACAAAATCCTTAGAACTATTTTTTAAATATTTCAATTTTATTTTAGAAAAAAGGTTAACAGTTAACTAACTTTAACCGAATTTTAACCGAATTTTTCCCGAATGACTTATAGGTTAATTTGAGAGCTCAAATATTTCATAGATATTAATTTCAATCAAAATCTTTAGAGCAATTTTCAAAAAATTTATAATTAAAAAATAAATCATCAATCACTTAACTATCCTTAATTTGAGGACTAGGTCAAAACAAAATAAATCAATATAAAATTTCGACACCTATCAAGTTTGAACAAAATCCATCTAACAGTTTCAGACAGAATGACTTGCAGATAGACGGAATTGGAGACAGACAGAATAGTATAATCCATAGTTTGGGTTCGAACACACATAAATCATAAAGATATATCATAATCTCAAGATCGAGAATTTTAACGATTACAACCCTTTCCCTTGATATAAGAAAGTAAAAATAGACAACAACTAGTTGCATAGACAAACCTAAACTTTGATATTTATTAATAAATATATTGCCTTGATATTTTAGGAAAATACTTTGGAATAGAAAGTAAGCATTATTGTATAACCCACATTGAGAATATACTGGATTGTTTTTATCTATTAATAAAATGATTTTCCCAATGTAAGTTTGTGATGATACTCATAAAAAAATTTACATTTCGATCCTTTTGAGATTTTTGCTTTCAACTGATGACCATTCTATTACGATAGGAAGTAAATTTATTAATGCTTATAAAAGTTCCTAAAATACTTCTAATATATTTAAAATTTAATTAATCTTATCTTCAGCTGTCAATTTTCATAGATAATATGAACAAATACTAATAATAAAGAAAGTAATATGTTTAAAAGTTGATGAGGTAAGAAATATGTATTTTTTAAAAGGTCATTCCTAATAAGCTCAAAAGAATTCTTCCAAGTCTGTGAAATAGACATAGCTAACTGGAAAAGAAACAAACCCTGACCTAGCTCTACACCACTTTGCTCGGACCCTAACCGTCTTGATTATGTTATAACACTAAATGTTCTTCATCTTCTCCTCTCACATAAATCTCTCTTTTTCTCTCCGTTGATTCCAAGCAACACTATTATGACCTTCATAAAAATGTCAGCTAAGCTGGTGCTTATAGACGCAGCACACGAGACCACGGCGAACAGAATAGGGTTGCCAAGTTTGGCTATTTATACCATCAACATTTTTTTTAAAATCGATCATTGAAGGAAGAATTTGTAAATAACTTGAACGATTTAATCCAGGGGTCAACAACAATTTTAGGACCCAAAACGACTTACAAAGTATTTATCAAAAGCCCTGCAATCATCAATCTTTTGTTTCTCCACTCTACGATTGATTTTTTTTTGTCTATGCATTTTATATTTATTCCTTAAAATTACCTTTCTCAAATACTTATATTTCCACCTTTCCAGAAAACATAAATAAAAGAAAATTGTATATTTTTATATTAAAATATTGATTTTTTATAACACTAGAGAGTATAGAGGACTAAAAGATCAATAACGATCTACCTTTTGCCAACCCTGATTTAGTCAATATTATTTCTTGGATATGATTTTTTTTTTACATTGTATTTGTTATTGATTAAATATTGCATTTTTATTGGTAAAGCTATTACATTTTTGGTTTGTATAACTATCCTGTGCTTCGTGTAATACTACGCATCCAGTATATCAGCATAGGCCCTACTTTACAGGATATGGATGAAAAGGTAGAATTGTAAATTAAATGTACTTGCATTTGCATTAAGGGAGAGTTGGAAACAAATCTAGGGAGTTTTATTATGCATCTTATCTTACTTAGCGTTCACGCTACCCATATATTTACACTAATAGCTTAAGAATAAGAAAGGAAACATTTTATAGAAAGCTTATTTGCATTTTCATGAAGAGAAGTGGGCAACTATTTGTGAAAAAACACCTGAATAGACTATATCCAGCCGGAATTTGAGCTTTGAACTTCCTGTCAGTGACAAACTAGATAATACCAGACTAACACTTTTGTCCACGTTTTTATTACCAATGAGGATTAGCACTTGTTTTTTTATTTGCATTCAAAGATTTTCAAAGGTTTATATAAAATGTTATCGAATAATTTAATGTGTAGGAACTTGGTTGTGAAATGTTAAACGTACACTCCTAGGGTAATTTAGTTCGTAAGTCGTCTTCTGATAAAACCTCAGTGTTTTTAAAATGAGCCGTTAAGGTTGGAGTGTAGAGAACACGAGTTTAGGGTAGTATTTTTGCAGTTTTTACATCAAAACATTTTTTTATCAAAAGAAATCAAGTAATTTTCCAGTAGAAACATAAAGTTTAATTTTATTCACATGGTGACCTCAACAGTTATTTAATATCTATCAAGGGTTTCCTTAAATTTAATGACAACTTATTCTTTTAATTTTAAAGTTGTATCAACTAATGTCGCTATGCTCATGACAGATATTTAACAACTATTGATATCCACTTCGGTGGCCGTGTGGTCTAAGGTGCTACACTTGTAGTAGACTAAACTGTCGATGACGGGGAGATCGAGGTTCAAATCCAGTCGGGTGTACTGAGGGTGATTTTCTCAGAATATTTCCACTCTCCCTTTACGCAAATGTGGGTCCACTTTCTATAAATATAACCTCCCTAATCCCTAAAACAATTGGCCTAGTTTAGTACATAAGCGTATAACCCGATCGGATAGACGCAGTGCTAAGAAAAACTTACTATCATCATGTGACGAAAATTAAATTCTATATTTGTGTTGGAACAATATTTTATTTATCTTAGCAGGGAAAAAATTTCTAGACAAAAACTGCAAAAATAATGTCCTTAAGTCGCGTTCCCTAACACTCCCACCTTAAGGTGAGATGGAATGGGATGCGAGAAAATGCCAGTGTTTTTGCAGTTTTTAGGAAAAAAAAATTATTTTTTTTCCCAAAATAAGTAAAATATTGCTCCAGCACAAATATAGAATTTAATTTTCTTCACATGTTGACCTTAAAATTTCATGAATATGTATCAAGGGTGTTCTGGAATTTAATGATAACTTTTCTCTTTATTTAAAATGTTTCTTAGATAATGCCATATATATATCAAGAGCATGGTGGCATTATCTAAGAAACATTTTAAATAAAGAGAAAAGTTATCATTAAATTCCAGAACACCCTTGATACATATTCATGAAATTTTAAGGTCAACATGTGAAGAAAATTAAATTCTATATTTGTACTGGAGCAATATTTTATTTATTTTGGAAAAAAAAGTTTTTTTCATAAAAACTGCAAAAACACTGGCATTTTCTCGCATCCCTTTTCATCTCACCTTATATATATATATATATATATATATATATATATATATATATATATACTGTTGATATCGACATGTGAAGAAAATTAAACTCTATGTTTGTACTGGAACAATATTTTATATATTTTGGCCAAGAAAATTTTTTGCCATAAAAGCTGCAAAAAAAAAACACTGGCCTTTTCTCGCGTCCCCTTCCATCCCACCTTAAGTATCTACAATAAAAACATCGATCGTAAAAACTTTTATTTTATTTTAACTAGATTGTTTTTTCCCCAGGAAATGACGTGTCGGAAATAGTGCGCCCAGCCCAGCTCATGAATAGACCCGGCCTATCATAACGTGGATAAGAGTGAAAACAAAGTTTGTCTCAACAAATTGAGCCACCACCAACCACCGCCACTAAGTCATGAGCAGCCAAGAGAGAGAGAGAGAGAGTGAGACACGGAGTGAGGAGGAAGGGGAGAGGTGTGGCTTGGACCGCGACCACAAGTGGGTGATAATCTGCCTCTCATTACACTAAGTACTGTGTATCTCCCCCCCCCCCCCATACAACCCCCATCACCCCTTCCTGACTTTCCTCCTTTCCCCATATTTTGTCTACCCCGATGTCTATTTCTCTCCACTTTACGCTTTACAAAGTCCCGTTACGAAACTAACGTCCCGAATTACACACAAACTCGTGACAGACCAAAGCTAGGGACACGAAAAAGAAAAAATGTATGGCTCTTCTAAACCAATTTACATTTCCTTTATTTGAAATCGTTCGTTAAAGTTTGGAAATATTTTTAGTCTAAGAATAGATAATTATTACTTTTGAACCCACATCGGTGGTCGCATGGTCTATGGCGTCACTCTCGCAATATGGACTGTTGGTGATGGAGAGGTATTGGTTCGAATATAGACCGTGTGTAGTGAGGGTAGTATTTCTTCAATCATTTTACACTCTCTCTACGCAAATTATGATACATTTCCTCTAAATTATACCATTTAAAAAAGGTGACCTGGTGATTTAGGAGTAAGGTGTCGGACTGTGCTGGGGGTCCGGGGCTCAATCCTCGGTCCCGGCACAGATTTATCTGATTGCCAAACCCTTCCTTCACCTCTGACAAGACGTGTATTAATCACAACTTGTGAATGTGAGGATGCCAGGCCTCCACCGTGGTTCGGATTCCACGTTAAGCTGTAGGTCCTCCATTTCATCTCACAATCACCCTACATTGCACATTTAGCGTAAGTGCGTATAACCCGAACGGGTGCAAATATAATAATAATAACAATAATATACCATTTAGTTCATACCCATTTATTGTATTAGGCCTGAGTATGCAATTAACTTAAAAGTATGGTAAGAATGTGCACACACAAAATTGCGCAAAATTAAATGGATATAATAGATTACGTTAAAAATTAGTGCTTATTAAAAAAAAAACTATAATATTCCCCTGTAACGCAGAATTACTATTTCTACGGGAGAAAGTAATCATGAACGTGTGCTTGCCACGTTTAGGCTTTAAAAGGCTTAAGTTTTTATTAGTAGCTATTAAAGATAAGTTCACACACCCTTAGCATCTAAACAACCTAGGTTGGTGATATTTTCAAAATAACTTCAAATGCTTTGTTTTAAATTAAAAAAAAGACAACTGACCAAACAAACAAAATAAAAGTATTTTAACTAAGGAAGATATAGACTATTAATACCTCAACAAATTTTACTATACCCTGATAATTTTTTGAACTATTTATCTTAATTTTATCACATTATTTTTAAATATGATTAATAGTCTTATCGTTATTTATTTCATAAGATTCATACTAAACTCACCTTTAATTTGATTTTTTTAAGGTGGGATGGGCTGGTACGTGAGTTAAGGCCAATATTTATTTCAGTTTTAAACAAAATTTATTGGGACAAAATAAATAAATTTTTGTTTCCACAGATACGTTTATTTTATTTTCATACAAATAGTAATCTCAACATTATTTAAATATTTGTCAAGAGCACCGTGGAATTTCATAAGTACTTTTTTTTCTTCTTTTAAAAAGTTTTTCGTCAAATACCAAATTTCTCAAGAAAGTTATTCTTGTACTTAATATAACTATGTGTTGCCAACTAAACAAAAATTAATTGCCTTAACTTGTGCTCCCTTCTTTCCACCTTAAAATATAATTATCAAATTAAATCTAGAAACAAAGCTTATCAATGATGGCTATCCATTTATAATAAGTTATTATTTAACTAAAATAACAAGTAAATCACTCACAATAATTTTATATCTGGAACAGTAGAACACGGCTCGACTATCACCTATAAACTCCAACAAATTTCTAAGTTCTTGTTTGAAACGGAACCCCTTTTTCTATAACCCTCAAAACCTGCTATGACCTCCAAAATTGGCTACACCCCCTAACCCAATACTTTACACAAAGAAAAGTTTTTTTTTGTGTTGTGACCTTGCTGTGCCCACCTTAATTAAAGCACACCTCCATTTACCTGAGTGGTTGCATTATTCTTGTGAGGCTTATAGCCTACAAGACATTTTAAATTTGTTCAAAGCAGGTGATGTTTTTGTAAACTTGTTTCAAGGTAACATTATTCTCGAGTTTTAAGGAATATTGTGTCTACTTTGGTTTTCTGTGAACTATTTAATACAATCAATTTATTTAAATACAGAGTTTTGTTAATGAATAGCGTATAATACATTAAATATGTTATTACAACAATTCACCAATTTATCACTACAAAGCTACCCATTTGGATTATTCGTTGGAGCTATTTGTAAAATATTTAAAGTTTTTGAAAAATCACTCATCCTTAAACTACCTATAAATAAGTTTCTACCCCCCAAAAAAGTAAACCGTACTATTTGTTATGTCAAACACTCCAAGATACCAATTTGGAATCAAATCGTTATAGCCATTTGTAAAATATTTAAAGTTTTGAAAAATCAGTCATCAGTAAACTACACTCAATGAATTTTTGCCCAAAAGCCAATTAGGCCTATATAGTGATACTTGTCTTGTCAAACAAATCCTAGATATTCATTTAAAACAAAATCGTTAGAGTAGTTGTAAAAAAAAATTCGAATTAAGAAAATTAAAGGCTAGGGTCGAAAAAAAATCATTTTGTGGTATAGTCCTATAACATCTACAGATATAAAGTTTGAACAAAATCCATCAAACTATTTTGTATCAGTGGCCAGAGACTGACTGACAGACAGGCAGACAGGCAGACATCTGAACAGATAAAATTGTAAATTACACTTTTTTGGGTTCATGTTCACATTAATAAACGTCATAACCCATTTGTCATAAATTCTCTGCTGAGATCGATTTTTCAAATCCTAGCTTGAATTCAATTTCAAAATATTGTATCCCAGTCTTTATCTTGATATATTCTTGTTCTCATAATCCAGGCACTTTTTTCAGGAGTAGCTTAATGTATTAAATAATTGTGTTGAAAAGTATTAGTGTACTTACTACATTAAGCGATGTCTTTGTACTTTTGGAAACTTTCTTAGAGTAGATTTGCCTCTATGAATATTAAAGATAAAGCAATATCAATAACCCTTTATCATGTTATTGCATGCAAACACGATGGTTGTGTGGTTAAAGCGGTTAGCTACAGTCTTAGAGGACTCTGTCTCAAAGCCTGATAGAAAAATTAGTAAGTTTGTATGTCGTGTACTTATGTACACTTATTAAGCCCAGTATTATATTACATATTTTATTAGTAGTAGAATATTTACATCAAAGATGCATGATATAAAGAAATACTTTAATTTGTGGCTACAATTACTTGTGATGAAGACTGAATGATACAGTATTTGTATTAATTTCTAATATTGCCTCTGTGGTCTAGTGGTCAGAGCTCCTGGCTTAAAAAACAAGGGGGCCCGGGTTCGATTCCTGGAACTTTCAGATTTTTCTGTGAAGCAGTGGGTCTGGAACGGTGTCAGCTCAACCTCGTGAGAACAAAATAAGGAGCTACTTGAATAAAGAAGTAGCGGCTACGGTCTAGAAAACTGAGATTTATGGAGGGTTCTTTGTACTGACCATATAACACACTATATCTGCAAATGTTGGCACTATTTACGCCAACCTATGGCAGCCGATCGGTCGGTATAACCTGATTACGTGGTTGACTAAATGGTGCTATGAATTAACCTTTCTGAAAGGTCTAAATTTATACGTGAGCAGAATGTGAAGTGGAACTGCCAAGTTAATGTTGCGATAAATTGTTTTTATCTGCACGAATGTTTGGATTAGAGCTCCGAATATTTCCAAGAGCATCAGAATATTTTGAAGCCCCAAGAAGATGGCATTTCAAATTAAGAATCACCCTAGATTCTCGTTGCACTTTATAAACATTGTCGAAGTCATAGGGTTCGAACTCTTGCTGGATGTGCTATTTTAAGGGAAGAGGTGGTACACTGAGTTTCTCATCCTCTCTCCAAACTAATACGGATCCATTACCTTTAAACTACCCTCTTTAATATAATACCATAGCTTATGTCCGCAAGATCTATAACGTCACTCTAGCAATAGACTGGATTACGGGTGACTGAAAGCTAGAGGCTGAAATCCTGGCTGGTTGTAGGATTGTAACCTATTTCTTCACCACCTATTTTTTCCCTAATCCGTGCCAAGACCCTACATGTACACCAAATATTGACAGGAAATGGCACGTCTATAAGTTAAAATATATTCAGATCAGTTTTAGCTCAGTGATCAATATGCCATTAATTAGGGAGGCCGGTTTTATTTGTGGTACAAACTTAACCCTTAACCTAACCTAAGCCAACCTAATGCTTTTTATAATATTTTGTTGAATATCTTTAATTATTGTAACTGTAATGTAAAATAAATCTTCGTTCAAGTTCAAGTGTGTTTCCTGTTTCCTGTGAGGGCACCCTCCGACAACCAGTGCCACTTTTTGTGGCCGCCACAAGCGGTGAAATCAACTACCCAGACCGAAAGCAGCTCCATTTTTAAGTAGCTGTGTGTGAAAAACCTCAATTTATCTCCGGTATTTGCTAACGGAAGTGCTTCTCAGATGCTCCGTAGAGTTTTATTGGTGCCCTTATAACACCCAATATTATTTATGAAAGATTTATCTTCGCTCTCTCTCTCTCAGTTAACTGTTGCCAAATCTCCTCGCTTTCAATTAGGTCTGAAGGTGATGTGCTGAGGTAAGGAGGAGCTACTGGCAACTTCGATTAACCAGCGCTGCAGAATTTGTCTTATATTTAAAGCGAGGTTGACCACACGAAGACGAGAGAATGGCAACGCTGTTTCCCAAGAATAACCATGCTGTTCCTTCAGAGATGATACCCAGTGTAATTTGGTGTAGAGAGACGCCCCTTTCTTGGAACTTTTGGCTGGTTTAGAGGTGGGCTACATTGATCCAGATAATTTGGCTGTAGTGGGAATGTATTTACTAAATGGTATCCCACACACCTTCCACGAAATTACAGGTACCTCTACTTTTAAGTTATATCGTCCTTATTCCTATCTAATTAGTGTAAATATGTGTTCAGTTCGAATGGGTGGTAAGACGTGATTCTGCGGGTGCACATATGTTCAAATTACCACTATATCTTCAAAGCGATCGCCGATCATTGTTCGGTATGTCTTTACAGCATAAATTATATGAATCTAGGCCTCTATGTATACATATTGGTCGAACAAGCTTGTAGCCGACCTATAACTCATGTGTGTCTCCACACATTATAAAGTTGTGTCCTCATTCCCCCTCGCCCCCTATCCAGCCCACTTACAACGTCGTGTTAACCCCGCGGAAAGACAAACCAGCCGTATATTTCTCTCCGGGGCTCTCTTGCCCTATTTCACCCCTCCTTCTTCCCCCCTCCCCCAACCCTAGCCAACTTCTTACAAACTATGAAAACCAGAAGACCAGAAAGCTTTTGGTGCACCACAAGGGTTTTTTTTTTTTTTTGGAAGGACCATACAGTCAAGATCTCTTTAAGTGAAAGATATAGCGAAGAATAACTATCTTGTTCTAACCCGGTCACCCTCCCTGCTTATCCCCCTCCCCAATTGGTAAGGCAGCCATATTTCTTATTTTAGCCCCTAACTCACCACACTCCCAACTTTTTCAGCCCCTCTTACGAACGTGTTGCGACAAAAGAGTTGAAGTGGTAAGATGAAGTTTTGTCTTATGCATCTCCCATCACCCCTTCTCTGTATATTGGGCAATTTTTTTAAAAAATAATAAAGAATTTAATACATTTTAAACGGTTGTAAATACCTTTATATACCTTTAAGAGTATATATTTTTATGTTTGCCTGTAAAATAAATATTAAAAAACGCCAACTATTGAAGATATGATTTTATATTTGTATAAAAAAGTTGTACGTAATAGTTTTGTCTAAACTTGTTTATTTCTAAAATAAATTAAATTAAATATTGTTGAGAAATAACATCGGATACGGAATTGAACCCGTGATTTTTGGCTTAGCAAACCAATATTTTACTACATAGATATCCAGAATTGGTGACGTGTGACGGATAAGTAATTTTCACCATAGCTCACAGGTTATGTTCGTACAAAAGATAATTACCTACATAATTATTATATTCTAGTTACGAAACATATTACTAACTTATTCTAGATAGAATTTCCCTAGAGAATTACCCAGTGATTCGAATAAGAAATGCTTAACTTGTTTCTTGAATGCTTCTTTACAAGTAGTAATCTCTTCGAGTCTTGTCACAGTCCATTTTCTTTTCCCCTCACCCTTGTCCTTTTAAGAGTAGAAACGTAAATTATGTTTTGAAACGTTGGCAATGACTAGAGAACAACTCTCTAAAATGTCGTATTATGTCAGCACTACCCAATTCAAGCCTTATTGCGTGTAATTAATACGGGTGAAGGGAAAATGGTGTGGGGTGTTTGATTCATTCCCTTACTTCCCCCCATCCCCCCCACTACCACTTTTCTCACCCTAGCATATAGTAAATCACTTTTATTGCCTTTATATGATCTTTGATCGTTCCCTTTTAATGTACAATAACCAGACAGTAAACATTTCTCTACATAGCACACTTCACATTACAAAAGTTACAAGACATTATGATGTTGTGCCTTTTAAAAAAATTATTATTTGAAGGTGTTGCTTTTATTTGTTTGAGAACAGTTTGTCTTTTTACTATAAGGCATTTTTTATTTTCTCTCGTAAGTTATACACACACAAAAAAAAGGCAAAATATTATCCAAACCCTCTTAACTAGTTTATATCGATTAAATCTATTTTGGTTTAATATTGTGTAAGATGGAAGCTTTTATAAACTTTTTTTTTTAAGTTTCAAAATGAAATGGAAATGAACAATACTCAAAACTAAATGAAATGTTATTAAATATATATATAATAATTTTTTTTTTAAAAGTTCAGTCACACATAAACGTAAAACATTTGTATTTATGCATAGATGAAAGATTTATTTACCGAAATTTTTCAAGCAAAGTTTTACTACAAATACTCCTACTATGGGCACTTTTTTTTCTGTCCACTTTCAAACAAACAAACACAAACAAACAAAAAAGGTAAAAAGTAATGAGAGTAAAAAAAAAATCCGTGATATTTCTCCCTGTGTCATATAATCCATCAGACTAATAAGCTAACTGTGCAGATTCTAGGGGAGTGGTTCTATTGAGGGGTAGGGTGGAGACAGAAGGGGTTGGAGGGAGAGTTGAAATAAAAAAAAGTTAAAAAAATATAACACGTTCTTGTGTTGAAAACTTAGTGCGCGCTCGGGTAAAAATGGCAGGCCATCAATACACATATGAGTGGGAGTGACATGCACTAGCACAATACACACACACATATATACTCACACACGTGTGTGATGTCACAATATGTTTATATCCCATCTGTCGTGGACCGCCCTATTGTCGCACACATATGATGGTGCATTTGTTTTAATCACTGGCCCATTAGCAGGCCACTGGACGAGTTTCACATAAAAACGAGCAAAAAAAAAAGTTTTTTTTTACCGTTTGTTCATTCATTTCATAGCATAGCATAGCTTTTTTCTAACCACCTTTTTTACCCAGTGCCTAACCCATTAGTATTCATATACGGTGATTTTCAAAATTGCATTTTTTTTCCTTCTCTTGCTATCCCTCGTCTTTGATATAAATCAAAAAGTTTTTTTTTCAGAGGGTTGTTGATAATTTTGATGGATGTCAGAGACTAGTGTTGTTATTTATTACAGTCCTCCATTTATTTAGAATTTTTAAATACTATTTTTTTTCAGCGGAAGATGACAAGATTCAGGAATTAATTATTTTTTTTTTTTTTGAAATGACACGGGAGTGTATGTGTTTTTTTTTCCTAGTCGAAAAGGTATACTATTATCCGGTGATGGATTAACCCTCTATGTGATTATTGTTTGAAATTAAATATGATTGAACCATAGTCGAGTATTATTTCAAAAATGGCGTGTATTTGATTTGAAATTATAATAAATCATCTCAAGTTAAATTAAATTTGTATTCGTCAAACTTGTTGGTCTTGGGTGTAAAGTGCTCGCCTCAGGATCCGATGTTTGTAGGTTCAAACCCAGCTGGAGTAGGTGGATTTTTCTTGGGTGATAAAAACCCATGTCAAGTGTAGCATATGAAAATAATTTTCTCGGCCAAATTGGCAGGTCCTTTCACACTAGCTCATAGAAAATATTATATTGTGTGCTGATATAATCAGTCGGTTCAGAAGGCTCGAACATACTATCAGAGACTGACAAATTCTTAGTTTTTTTTTTACGATTGTTAGCACTTCAACGACCTGCTTTGGTGGCTTCATGGTCTGAGTCGTCACTCTCGTATTTGATAGTATGAGGAGATCGGGGTCAGGTGTACTGTGGGTGTGTTTTGCCCAAATTGTTCCCCACGCTTCCTCTATGAAAATCCAAGTAGGCTTACATTACCTCTATATTATTTATTATTTTTCCCTAACACATTATATATATTTAAACACAGGGTGTTTCTCTCGTTTCGGGTTCCTGAGTTTCCCTTATAAATTTCGAAATAATGGATGTAATATGTGTATGAGAAACACTCAGGGGCCGATAGTGAGTGAACACCCTGTATATGCGTATAGCCCGAACGGGTAGTGAGACATGTGAAGAACATTATATATATTTTGACCATGACAGATTAGCATTGCGGATTGTGACTTCAACAAATTTTTATTGAAATTCATTTAAATTAAACAATTTTTTTTAAACTATTATTTTTGTATTTTGGAAATATAAAACAGAAATAACTTGTATCCAAGATACCGTTACATAATATGATAGCTTTATTTTCTAAGAACCCTTAAAATCAATTTTATACTATAACATTTCTATACCAAAAATACATATGCTGATACATTTGTCAAAATTTTAAACAAGAGCTTATATTTTCAACAACATTCCTGCAGTAATGGTTACCTGCAAAAGTGATCACATGGATCATCAATCTCGTAACGGGGAAGTCAGGGTTAAAATCCTAACCATGTGTACAGAACTGTTTTTTATCCCTAAATGATCTTCAACTCTTCTTATGAGAAAATGAGAGTACACATACTTTAAATTCTACCTTTATCATCCCTAACTCATTGGTTTAAATATGCGGGTGGCTCGGACGATTGATAAACCACACGGCATACATAAAAAGGAAGGATTGGGGGGAGGGGGGAGGGGGGGAGTTGCACAGTTAATGTCAAAAGCCGCAAATGGGAAGACCTGAGTTCAGTTCAAACCAGATCCACTTGTGGTGTAATCTTACATCCCCAGAATAGACTTCTAGCCATATTTCAATGTTTAATATAGACACCATCTTTAAAATTCCTCCTCCTAATCTGGTCCTCATAATAATCATAGTTTAAGTTGCTCGCATATAGTTTTTAAGATCTTTTTCTGTTACAACATCTTTCCCTCAACAGAAAATAAGAAACTAATCTTGAACTAACCATAGGCCAAACCACTGCCAGAAACCAGACCATTAATATCTTCAATGAAACGACATAAATCCAATTTCAAAATAATACATTTTGGTTATTTGCCAAGAAACGGTCTCTGGAACATTCGATCAGTGGATATACGCCGTATCTATGCTACTATATTGATAGCTGATAGTCACTACTGGCTCTAAAACACTCACAACATCAAAACTACCCTATTCTCTTTACTAAAAATTAAATAAAAAATAAAGCCACCCCTATTTGAATGGCGAGAATGGCTGGTCATTAAATTCCCCTGCCCTTAACGCGTATATAGCCTGTGCCTCTGTACGCACGTCAACCGCAATAAAAGCGCGTAGCTACGTGTTAATTAGTCATCTCTCGTGCGGAGGCGTGCGTGCTACCAAACTATATGCACTTGTATGCTTCTGGAGGCAACAGTTGCATTATAATAGCCCGTGCGGCACAACCTACACCCTTAATTGATACATTGTTTGTCATTTTAACGTCCTGATGGATATGTTTGCTTTGTTTGGTTGCGCAGTTTTGTGGTCAGGTTTTGCGACTGAAATTACAACAGTATCCATCATCTTCCGGAGAATAAGCCGCTTCGCGTGTGTTTTGGGGCGAAAGATTGCCTGGCTCTGTTGTTTGTAGACATAATACATTAATCGTGTAGGAGTTCCATATTGTTCTCAAACAAACAAAGGGAATATATCCATCTATGAGGGAAATGTCTAACCATTGCGGTTGAAAAAAAGCCTCTTTTAGCCAACACGTACAACTTACATTTAAATTTACTCTATTTACTATTTTTAAAAAAAGTTTAGGACAGCATCTTAGTTCCCGTTCGGGCTATACGCATATGTTTTAATTTCGATTATGCGGTAGAGACGAGAAAAATTGAATCGAAAGAAGGCATGCCATCATTTTCGTGAAAGAATAGTGGAAATATTTAAAAAAAACAAAAAAAAAACACTCTTAGTACATACGACCTGGATTTGAAACCCAGATCTCCCCATCATCGGCAGTCTAGTCTATTGCGAGGGTGACGCCTTTTACCATGCGGCCACCGAGATGGGCAATTAAATTTGGTCGCGGATCCATCCGTACAATAATACATATTTCTATTTATTTAAATAAAGTTGAAAAATGACACTTTGACCAGATAACTGGATTCATTTCCTGAAAACAAGTGTCCTTTTTCAACATAATTTAATTTAATTGAATTATAACTTACTTAGTCTGGAATTTAAAATAGGCTTACAACTAGATACTAGAATTATACATTACCTCATTATTTTATTTGATCATTGTCTTATTACCCGTATGAGCTCTACGCAATTGACTTTCTTAACGGGATAGAGATTAAATAAATGGAAATGAGAGAAAATGTACCCATATTTGAGTGTAAGGAGAGCGGTATTTCCTTAAGGAAATATTAACCTTATTATACTTGGCTTGGACTTGAACACCGAAATTCTGTACCAGCTACCAGACAATATGAATTTGATATTAATTCGCATGCACAATGGAGCTGGTAATATTTCCTGTGTTTATGTAATCTAACTGAAAATAGACGCTTTAAAATAATATATATATCTAGGTAAAGATTATAAACTTATGAAATGTGTATTTTATAAACAAACATATCTTGGAGAATTTTTTGTATTAGTTTCCACTATTAGAAAAAAATTGACGATTAATAATGAGTCCAAAATCTTAGCTCCGTCGGTAGCGTGTCTATCCACTCAGCTAAGGTTTTTTTTAAGCACCGCGTCTTACTACCCGTTCGGGTTATACGCTTAAGTACTGATTACGCCAATGGGTTAGGAATTGGGAAGGTTCAATATAGAGGAAGTAAACCCCCATTTGCGTAGAGGGAGAGTGGAAAACCATTTAGGAAAAACCACCCCAGTTCACCCAATCGAGATTCGAACCTCTACCTCCCCGTCCTCGGCAGTCGAGCTCAACGTGACTAGCGCGTTAGCTAACTACGCCACCGAGGCGGGTCCTAAGGGTTATTGATTCAATTCCTGGCATGACCGAAAAATATATCGTTGGTGAAATGTGGGTTTTACCTTTCACAGTGATGAATTAACGACCGGGACTGAATATTGTGTCTGTTCTAGATTTAAGTTAGATTATAAGTCGTGTTCTGATATAATCAGTTGGTTCAGAAAATGCACGTTAAATAACACAAATAAATGTAAATAAAAGTTTAATTTATCTCAAGAAAGAGTACAAAACTAAGCTCTTAATATACCGAAATATAATTTGATTAGAGCAGTGTTTCCAAATTAGGGTAATATTACCTCCCCAGGGAAATTTTGGCAGGGGGGTGGTAGAATGTAAGATGGTGGTAGGGGGAGTAGGTAGAGCATATTTCTTTTTATTGTTGCTTTGTGTTCATTTAGTACCGTATCTTACTAACCGTTCGGGTTTTAAGCATATTTACTTACTACACTAGTAAGTTTTGGATGATAAAGGTTGAATTCATAGGCAATGTATCAACATTTGCGTTGAGGAAGAGTGGAAAACAATTCAGAAACCCCCCCTCCCTTAATACATCCGACCAGAATTTGATTCCCGATCTCCCCGTCATTGGTAGTCTAATCTAATGTGAAATTAATGCCTTAGACCATGCGGCCACCGAAGTGGTCAGGAGAACATGTTAAATATATACCTGTGATGTCATCCTCATTAGGTCTCCATCTAACAAATCCTACATAAGGTCCGTTCTTCACACGGGAATGTATTTCCATTTGATACCTGACTAATTAATGTTTGGCTGCGTGTTGAGAACAATTAACAGATAACCTTTGGAGTAGCTCTGCCTACCTTGTAAAACCATCCACGTCACGCCACTGATATAGGTAATAGTTAACATAAAAATGATATTGCGCATCTGGGCGACTTCATTCGTAGCCCAATTTGGAGAAAGGTTATCCAGTAGTTGTGTGACGTCGCCGAAGGGAAGCCCGGATGTACTAATCGTGCATTCTTTCCGTGGAGGCTGTTTACATGTCCCGATGAGATGAGACGATGAGGTGTGGAACCAGTGGAAATACTTACAGCCTAAACTACTTTTAACCAACCAAACCCTGGTAGCTGTTGGGGTGAATCCCCTTTCGGGAAAAATACCCAAGTAACCAGCCGGGAATCTAACCCGGGCTCCCTAGATACGTAGCCAAGGTGCACTGACCACCACACACCGTGTCTGTTATAGTTAATATGTGTAGCAATGATGCCTCACACGTTTTAGGCAAAGCAAGCAATATTTAACGTGACTGTACTAATTGAGTATTGTTCTAGTATAGTCTCATACAGATTTCTCTGATAACGAATAAAGAGTCAACCATGATGTAGAGCAAGATATAATTAAGAATAAAGTTTTTGGCATGTTGCCAATTTGGTCAAATCACAAACAAGAAATGGTTTTAGATTTATACATAGGTCATACAGTACATCATCTTTGGGGAAGGAGGAGGGGGGTCGTAAGCCCTCCACTAAAATATGTTTTTCTATTTTAATTCATACGTCCAGTTAACAAAGAAACGGGAGTGAAATACTACATCTGCAAGGGTCGGACTATTCTTGCGCCGGTCTTATTATATGGTGCTGGGTTTGTTCCGTACGTTGTTAAGACACTCGAATATTTGAATGTATAATTTCTCTCTCCTTTTCTTGATAGTTTATGATCGACGTCGCGTGCGTCGGTCACACCCCGAACCTACCCTGGTTTCCATTTGACCCAACCCATGCATCCTGCCTTCCCCCCTTCCCACGCCCCCTAATCCTGCAACCCAACCTAAACCCATGCCAGAGGTGACCTGGCGGTCTAGGGGTAAGGTGTCAGACTTCTATGCTCGGTGTCCGGGGTTCAATCCTCGGTCCCGGCACAGATCTATTTGATTGCCAAACCCTTCCTTCACCTCTGACAAGGCGTGTATTAATCACAACTTGTGAATGTGTAGAATGCCAGGCCTCCACCGTGGTTCGGATTCCACTTTAAACTGTAGTTCCTCCATTTCATCTCACAATCACCCTACCATTACATATTAGCGTAAATGCGTATATCCAGAACGGGTAGTAAGACGTGGTGCTAATAATAATAATAATAATAATAATAATAATAATAATAATAATAATAATAATAATAGTAAACCCATGCCATAAGAACAATTAAGTTGAAGAAATAAATCCACGGACGTAATTTTTGATGAGCTATAACCCTACATACACGTCATTAATAAATATGTAACAAAATATAGATATTATTAACAACACCCACTAATCAACTTCAGTGGCCACATTGTCTAAGGCGTTACTCTAGCAATAGACTTGATGACCGTTGATAGGAAGATTATGGTTTGAATCCCAGTTGGGTGGATCGAGTGTGGTTTTTCATAAATTGTGTATCACTCTCACTCCACGCGAATGCAGGTACACGTTCTCTAAATTCAACCTTCCTAATCCCCCTAGATCATTAGTAAATATGTATAAAACCTAAACAGGTAGTAAGACGGGGTGTTATAAAATAAAATCTCGCAGTGCACCCATTCGGATTCCAACTTCGATCTCTCAGTCATTGGCAATTCAAATCAATTGCGATACCAACGACTAGACCATGTAGCCATTGGCTCAGGTGTTTTTAAAATAAGTTATCTGAGTAACTTTATTTGATAGTAAAGAACCGATATTTCTTTTTTCCAACATTTCTAATCAATCGATGATTTGGAATTATTTGGTAAAATTAATACATTCTTAACATTATAATATTTAACGGAACGTTGACAAACATGATTCGTTTACAATTCAGATTTTTTTAATTTTAAATAAAAACTAACCTATATAAAAAAAAACTTTACAAATATTACATTGAATCAACATTTATAGTCAGTTATAAGCTTTTTGGGTGTCAGGTTTAAAAAACTTAAAATCATTTAAAAAAATAGAATTGTCTTAATTCAAACAATTTTTGTTGGAAAAATAAATTGTTAATGTAATAGTTTATTAATATAGTTCTAGCACACTTTAATTTTAATTATATAAGCCCATTAATGGCAATTGAAATTACGAGAAAACAGTTGAACTGATATTAACAAAGGAATACTCATTTTAAAGGTTAGGTTATGGGTCAAGGATGTTAGCGAGAAAAGGAGCTTACAACGAAACCATACTATTCTAGCGAATCTCCAGTTTTTATACTGTGTGCGCAGTGGCTCATCTGGATAATCGTTCTTTGTCTATAACACCATCTAAACCCTAATTTGTATATAATTGTTTATCGGCCAATAATATATTTCTATTTGCTTAAACATAATAACTCAATTATTGTTTGTGTGGTATGATTCAACAAGTAAATAAAATGATGGCAGATGGTCGTTTTAAAGTTAAAACCATGGTGTGAAGGGAAAAAAACTAAACGTTTCACTTAAATTTAAATAATGAAAACTCAAAATACATGGGAAAATGTTAAACTTTGACGAGTAAACCTTTAACTAGAAGGTCAAGTGAGGTCTCATTATATATAATTTTTCAAATAAATTTTTTTTGTAATATATTTTAGTGGGATATTCTGCAGCCATATTTGCAACAATCCATTATTCGCGCTATAATTATGGTGACTATAATCACAAACTAGGCTGAGAATACATAAAATAATCAAGATATGATTGCGGAGCAAAATAACTGACGTTATCTTAAAGGTAAACATACGAGTGTCAAACTTCGAATAAATTGCTACGAATATTTTTCAGTGTAGTTTTTTTTTTATTATTATTAGCACGCGTCTTCACCGTTCGGTTAACGCTTTCAGTGATAAAATCATATAAAAAATACAGATATTATACCGAATTTTTCAAAAAGTACCAGCTATTTTATATCAAGTTTTTTTTTAAAACTTTATTAGATTCAATTTTTGTTTAAATACATTAAATATTATTATTAAATAAAATAAACGAACTGATTAAATAAGGTTTAATAATAAACTAAATTGAATAATTGGTAATTTTTTTTAATTATTAGTAAAGTTCTTGATCCAATGCGTTATTATGATAAAATAAATCAAGTAAAATACAATAATTTACCTTCAATATATTTAATATAAGAAACTAAGCTAAATATAAGTCAATAAGTTCATCCCCTCTATAAACTACATAACAAACACATGTTTATTTCATAGTGTTTACAAATTTACAAAGTATTTAAATATGGGTTTGTGTATATATCATAATTGTCTTTCTACCTTTTTAAATAGTTACGATGTGATGGGAAAATTCAATTTTTTTTTCGAATTCTTGTAATAAAAAAAAAATAATAAACATATTTCACAGATACAAGTCTACTCTAAATTGTTTTACCACATTTTATTATTTATTTGTTAATTTACGGTTTTATTTATTCATCCTCTCTTATTACCAATGTATTTCAACCTCTTCCTTTATATTATACGTGCAGCAAACCTCCTTACTTATCCCGCTGATGGATGGCTTCAGTGGAAAACATCTGACACTATAAAGAGCCTCATCAATATCATTCACGCCCAGACACCACAATCCCGTGCGCGCGCGCACATACACACACACACACACACACACACACATACCTAAACAACAAAAAACAACAGCTGATCAATAATTTCCTGCCCTTACGACAACAATACTCCTATAAAACGCCACAAGGCATCTACTAATTTTTTTGATCACTTGTTATCAACCTTTACAATTTACAGTTTAAAAACACGTTTTTTATTCAATCCAAAAATTATTAATCAAGATTTAATTTTTTTTATTCCATACATTATTAAACAACAATAAATATGATGTTGAAGTAGATATTCATTAATTAAAGTGAACTATCTTCTATAAATGGATTTTTTTTAGCGAAACTTTTTTTAATATTAGTGCATCGAACATAAAATAAGATTTTCTCATCAGATTGTGTTTTTGTTTCGGTTATTGACGGTATATTGTTTTGTGTGGTGCATTGTGGGAGCATCCTTTGTTTGAGTAACGAGATTTTAAATTGATTCAGATGCTTCATCGCTTCTTTAGATTATAAGAAAGATATTCGAAGCATAGGAAATAAAAGGACTACGTAAACTTCGGAAATATTTGAGCACGATTTCAATACTCAATAACAAACTTTATTTTAATTATAACCATTGTGTAACAATACATATATTATACGTAAGAAGAAGAAATTTTGAAACGATTAAATTAATGAAACTGGTAAAACTCAATTAGTTGATAGTAAAATATATTTTTATTATATTTGTGTGAATATTTATAACTCGTAAAGAAACGTGCTGAATATTAATGGAAATGTGTATTATACATTTTTTCTTTTTTTCCCTGCTGAAGTCACATGTATTTTTTAAAGTTTTTTTTTATTGAATGGTGTTTCAACTATTTGTAAAGCAGCATTTCCCAGTTTGGTGTGGTGGTAATCCCACATTTATTAAATATTATTAAAACATAGATATTCTAACCATTCGTTGAATAAATTAAATTACCTAGTTAATTAATGCGATATAAACAAACAAAAAAATAATAAAATAGTAACACAGGGTAGTTTGTTTGGTTGGTGCAAAAATTTTAAATTATAGCCTGACCATAAAATATATTGGTTTTTGGTGTCCTACTTTTTCAGTTAATTTATCCTACCATCTGATAAATGATACACATACAACTGTCTCACCTAACAACTCCTAACAGTTCAAGTGACCTACCTTCCAGTTTATCTGTCCTACCTTCTGATAAATGAACCACATACAACTGTCCTCACCTAACAACTCTTAACAGTTCAAGTGACCTACCTTCCAGTTTATCTGTCCTACACCTCTGATAAATGATACACATACAACTGTCTCACCTAACAACTCCTAACAGTTCAAGTGGCCTACCTTCCAGTTTATCTGTCCTACACTCTGATAAATGATACCACATACAACTGTCTCAACCTAACAACTCTCTAACAGTTCAAGTGACCTACCTTCCAGTTTATCTGTCCTACCCTCTGATAAATGATACCACATACAACTGTCTCACCTAACAACTCCTAACAGTTCAAGTGACCTACCTTCCAGTTTATCTGTCCTACCCTCTGATAAATGATACCACATACAACTGTCTCACCTAACAACTCCTAACAGTTCAAGTGGCCTACCTTCCAGTTTATCTGTCCTACCCTCTGATAAATGATACCACATACAACTGTCTCACCTAACAACTCCTAACAGTTCAAGTGACCTACCTTCCAGTTTATCTGTCCTACCCTCTGATAAATGATACCACATACAACTGTCTCACCTAACAACTCCTAACAGTTCAAGTGACCTACCTTCCAGTTTATTTGTCCTACCTTCCGATAAATGAGATCTGCACAGATGTCCTTCAGTTCAAATATTCCAAGCATGAAATTTGCAATACAGTCAATGGGCAATACACATACTCCAAATAAAATATCTTCTTCTAGCACACATTATGTTCTAAAACTAATGTACTCGTCAACCCGGTGTAATCTTTGATTCCATCTTATTCATCAGGAACCAAGACATACTATTCGTGCTAGACAAGAAAATCCAATAAGTGACTCTTTCAAGTTCTAACAAGATTACAAATAAGTCAAACATTAATCTCAATGAAAAACACATTTCTCGTTGGAAACTGATCCATCATTTTATAGGGGGAAAAAAAGAAGGAGAATGGCGAAATAATTATTTATCCTATAACTCTACGGCTCAATACGAGATTCATCCTCCATTCCATGAGATAGTAATGTTTGCCAAAGAGAAGGAGAGAGAAAGCTTGGGATCTTGTAATTGGGAATAGAAACAGACAGGGACGGAAGGTGGGGGGCGGGGGTTGTCCGAGAGGGAGTTTTGAGGGGGTGAATTTGGAGGAGGGTTTGAAATTGGGATTGGGAGTGGCATCAAGAGTTAGTTTGAGGAGGTTGAGGGTGGATCGAAGATGCATTTCCAGCTACAAATTAAATTCAGAGTAAAAGGAGAACATCGCAAAAGTGTAAGAAAGAGAGGGATAAAAATTAAAGCGAATAATGTAAATGTAATCAAAATGAGTTATTCCTCCCACCCCCTCAGAAACTGTATAGACTATATTTTTATTTTTTAAAATATGTAAAAAAAATATTATTAAGGAAGTTTTGTTTTTAAATATTTGAATTATGATATTAACTAAGATAAAATTAAAATGTAACCACTTTAAGCTTTATTTTTTACTTTCTCTTTAAAATAATTTATTGCAATAGTGAAAATGTTTGAGATCTGGAGTATGATATATCTTGACGTTTTATGCACGATAGAAATAAAGAGAGTTTTTTATTTTATGAATACCTCTTTGGAGGTCTGTATGTCTGTCCACACCAGAGCCTAAAGCTAAAACGTTTGGATAGATTGCATTAAAACTCTATATTTAAATGTGGTACGTTTATACCTGCAAACTAAAATGTTTATCTAATTCTAGCTTGAAAACTAAAGGTACTTTATTGACTATTCATTTTGGAAAATTCAAAATATTTGAAAATTACTATGAATTTTTTTTTCAAAATGGATATCTGGGAAGTTTTTATAAGATAAATAACACTGTATATTTTTTTTTAAGAAAAATTAATCCAATCGTATCTTAATGATAAGGATGACCAATTTTTGAACATTTTGTTTCAATATCAAAATATGCTATGAGAAATAATTTACGAATTTGTCTGACCATTTATTTAATTATTACGTTTATCACACAGATTATTAACATCTTAGGTTTGATTTCTAAACTTAAAGTTTATACAAAATATTAATATATCTTTGTCACCTTATTTGTCATTTAGCATTTATTCGTGATCCATTTTTAAATTTTATTAATCTATCTTTAACAATCAATATTCTACCAATACAAAATTAAATAGTGTAAAATGCTTTAATAAAACAAAAATCAAAAAACAATTGATTTTTTCACATAAACATAGATTATTAGTACGTTAGTTAATAAAAACATATAATTTATGTATGAACCCCCGGTAACCACAGATCATTATAATAAACTTATACAATAACTTAATAGGAGATTAAACTATACATATTTTGTTTGTAGCACACAAAGCTTATAAAATACATAATTCTATATTACATCTAAGCAAGCTATTTGGAAATAACTTTTATAAATTGTTAATTTTTACATTTTGAATGAAACTGTGAGTAAATATATGGTTTTTTAATGTAATTTTATCTTTACAATAATTTGCTTTTCAAACGCGTTATTTATTTTTTATCAACTGCTGTCCTTTAATTAAAATGTTATCAATATTATTATTTGAGGTACTTAACGTGCACATTCAAAACCAACTGATTATATCAAAACTCGACTAATAGATTAATTTAAATATAGATGGGATACAACACCCAGCCCCCCAGCTGTCGATTCATTACTGGGAAAGTAAAAACACAAATTTCCCTCATTTATAAATTTTTCGGCCATGCTGGGTTTCAAACCTAGGATCCTTTAATCTATAGGCAGACACGCTATCAACTTAGCCAAGTTGTTGGACTGTCCCAATGCTACTCTCAGCTATTTCATCTTCAACAGCTTGTCCAAGGAAATAATAAACGCGCTGATCCATTACATATTGTTTCACGAAAGGACACATAGGCCTACTTTATTTCCGAGTGAAGCGAGAGAAATGGTCAGAAAAAGATAGAGAGGGAAGGAGAACACGCCAATTAGATAGACAGTAGTGTCCATGACAAAGACAAATTAACGTCCAAAATGGCGTCGCGGGTTGTGTAAGGCCGTCAGCAGCGGGGTGATGTCCCTTTCTGCCATACGACCTGTAACGTCAACTTGAGAGGCCCTTATCTTAAGGTGACCATTTGTATACCATTTTTAGGGACAATAAGCTACCCGAAATAATATAAATGTTTTATATATATTTTGATCCCAAATTTGTTAAATAAATTAGTAAAATTTAAATAATATAGCTTGAATAAAATTGAGTTTAATTAAGTAAGCTGAAATAAAGTTTAAAAATAATATCAAATCATGGCCAACGACGATGGCTAACTCAATTCAAATTTTTTCCTCTCAACTTTTGGCTCTAACTATATTTCAGATCTTTTTAAAAAACTGGTCGCTTCCTGAACTAAAATTAATTTATGACGCTGTTCAGTAAGACGAATATATAAGACTTGGCTATAGAGTAAAGGTAAAGTAATGAAGACCTTCTACGGCTTCAATAATGTGATTTTAGAACTAGTCTTGTCCCCAAAAATTTAAAGAGAAAATTATGGTAACGTCCCCCTAACACTCCCGTCAGTGGCCACGACGGTCGCTTTTATCTAGGTCGCCATTGATAGGAAGATATTATTTTTTAATACTGGCCTTGCATCCTTTCCCCTCTCCAAGTACCACCACAGTCCTTTACCTACCATTTGATGTATTACTTTGTATTCTCCAACCTATTTTTTCGCTTTGCACTTACACTTTTAATTACCATCTTCATCTCTACCTTTAAGTTTAGTCGTCAATAATCATTATTTTAAACATACCAGTACTAAATAAGCCCATAATTTAAGGTTAGGTTAGACTAACGAGTTATAGAAAAAGTACATTCGTAATGGCGCGGAGAGATAATAGAATAACATAGGTGAACCCAAATGAAAAATAAACCTCATTTCAACTGGCTGGAAGGTGAACCCAAGTGAAAAAACCAACCTCAGTTCAACTGGCTAGAATGTGAACCCAAGTGAAAAATCAACTTAAGTTTCAACTGGCTAGAATGTGAACCCAAGTGAAAAATCAACTTAAGTTCAACTGGCTAGAAGGTGAACCCAAGTGAAAAAACCAACCTCAGTTCAACTGGCTAGAATGTGAACCCAAGTGAAAAATCAACTTAAGTTCAACTGGCTAGAAGGTGAACCCAAGTGAAAAACCAACCTCAGTTCAACTGGCTAGAAGGTGAATCCAAGTGAAAAATCAACCTCAGTTCAACTGGCTAGAAGGTGAACCCAAGTGAAAAACAAACCTCAGTTCAAATGGCTAGAAAGTGAAAATAAGTGTAAAAAACCAACCTAAGTTCAACTGTCTAGAAGATGAACCCAAGTCAAAAAAACAACCTCAGTTCAAATGGCTAGAAGGTTAACCCAAGGGAAAAAAACACCCTCAGTTCAACAATTCAATCACCAAAATTCTTCGTCAACGGTGACCAAGTGTAGGGCCCATCTAACACCTTAGACCTCTTGACCATCAATTAGTGACACGTACAACAATTTGTATCAATATTTTCACGCAAAAGAGTGGAGAGGCGTATTTGCGAATAAGAAAACTGATAGGCAATGACATTTCTTGAAGTGTTGCCAGGGTAATCAGTGCCTATTAAACCTGTGATTATACATAACTTCTTCCCTACATACCTCAAATGGGAACTGATTTTTATCGATACCTGGCCAAAAAGTGTTTTACTGAGTGATGAGAACATTCACAGATCAACCAACCAATTCAACCAAATTCTGCCTACTCTGCCAACACTGTGTGCTACGCCACCGCTGATAGGTTTACATTCTGTTAGTTCCACAAGTTATCTGCACACGGGGTGTGCAATCCCCCGACATGGCATCTCCCCAACCCTCTAGATGGACTGGTATTCATCGGGCAATCAGACTAATCGAACTCCTAGGTTCTACCAGTGACAGCGACTTATCACACTCCAGCCCCTGAAATACCACGCAACAGCTAAAACCACCACGAGGTTTGCTCCAATGGTTGGTGCGCCTCACTCTCACTCGGAATGGACTAGGTTCAATCCTGACCGGGTACATTAAGACAAAATTCCCTGGTAGTACAGATCCTTTTTAATCAAACGCTTGTGCAATTATCAACTATCTTGATATTACCTTGAGCATTTAATTAGGTAATTTATGTATAGAATAGCTGTTATACTTGTTTAAAAATTTTTGGACTGACATTTATGAAAAAGTAATCAAGTAGCTGTTTTTTGTTCACGTATCGCAAAGGCTTTAAAATAGCTGTCCTGGTAGTAGTGATGAGCACAATCGAGTAATTCTAAGAATCGAGTAATTACTCGATTCTCTTTAAAAAGAATCGAGTAATCGAGTAAAATTACTCGAGTAATTTTTAGCAAATCATCTACTCGAATCGTCCCGTGGCAATCGGTTGGACAATATTACTCGGAAGTCTTGCAATGGAATTCGATACTAATAACAACTTCATAATCTCTTCCTGTAGAAGGCACTCGACACTGACCTCCACCCCCTTATTTTCATGTTTCACTTTACATCTACAGTCAATATGAAGGTATTTGTTTTAAGAAATATCTCACAAATAAAAATTGTTTTGTGCTCTTTTTAATAAAATAAACTTTTCTTTAAACGTTCATGTTAAAGAAATTGATAATAATTGTACCTTTTTTAAAGGGGAAACAATTTTTTTTTTTTGTATTATACTCTAATTAGTTTCAATTTATAAATAATCATATTTTACTAAGGAGAAATTAAAATAATTAAGAAAGACAATATCTAGTTTCGTCAATGCGATTGTGAAAATAAGACCGCCGAAGTACCGAGTAAAAAGAATCGAGTAACTTTCATCGAGTACTTTTGAAAAGAATCGGAAATGTGATACGCTTAGCTAGTAGCATGCTTTTCGATTGTGTACTTTACATCTGCGAGTAATTTGTATTGAGAATGCATGTGCAACGTTTAAACCATAAAGGGTCATTTTTGCGTGGCAGCGGAAACTGTTGATGAAAAATGAGCTCTAAGGGAATATAACTTTTAAATGGAAATAGCGTGGTAAACAGTCTAGCCAATAAGGACGATTCTTACTTATCTGGTAAGAAAAGAGAAAATAAAAGAATAACACGGTCCGAGTAAAGTTACTCGAGTAATCCCGAAGAATCGAGTACTCCCGATTACACAACACAATCGAGTTACTCGATTATTTTTACTCGATTGTGCCCATCACTACCTGGTAGTAGTGATATTTCCTTTTGACATGAAACTATGATGATAATAATAATAATAATAATACTAATATGACCCGCCTCGGTGGCGTAGTTGGCTAACGCGCCAGTCGTGTTGAGCTCGACCGCCGAGGACGGGGAGATCGAGGTTCGAATCTCGGTCGGTGTGAACTGGGGGTGGTTTTTCCTAAATGGTTTTCCACTCTCCCTCCACGCAAATGCGGGTTCACTTCCTCTAAATTCAACCCTCCCAATTCCTAATCCATTAGAGTAATTAGTACTTAAGCGTATAACCCGAACGGGTAGTAAGACGCGGTGCTAAATATTATTATTATAATACTAATATGAGATTTTAGTACCAATATCGTGTCGTGGAGTTATTCCAGGGTAATTAGAGTTAGTTTAAAATCTACATGGGAATTGAACCTCAGTAAGAACACTAGTTGGCCAGGTATCAACGGAAATATCTTTCCCGTGTCAGGTAAGTTGATCCTAGGTATGACTGGTCAAATGGGGACCAAGGGGTCTAGAACATACCACAGGTACAGTTTTAAAAATCTCTGCTTACGCTGGCGATATTTCACGACACACAAAAATGTTTAGTACTCATTCAACACCAAAATCTATAACTTCTATGTGAGTGGCTCACAGTCCGTATTTGCACTAAATTGGCTTCGAGGCTGAAACCTTCCGGTTCAGTGATCACAACCACTAAATGAATGTTACCCTCCTCCCTCTCTTTCTAAAAAAAAATACAACTCACCCCTTTCTTCTTTCCTAAAAACCCCCTCCTGCCTACCCCCTTCTCAAAACACCACACACAAACACACACAGACACCACTGATTAATGTCCTGCTAATCAATACTTTGAAAACATTCCAATTAAATTCCATTCCACCCTAGTACCAAAACTCAGCAGCCTAGAGAGAGAGAGAGAGAGATAGTGAAAGGGATGAAAGGGGTGTAGCAAACCTTGCTTATATGTTGAATCCATTCCAGTAGGAGGACTGCAACTTCTCTCTCTATCTACTCTCGCGACAATACACCCGTGTTATGCGAACGATGGTGAGACAGGAACCCTAGGCCTCCGTCAAATCACGCATAGTTGCGGAGAGAGGCATTTACCACCACCCCTCCCTTCCACCCTCACCAACACAGCCAATCGCATTGTTTCAAAAGGCAGGCATGCGTGTGTATGGGAGAGTTATGCTCTCGTATGTGTGTGTGTGTGTGTTTGTTGAAGAGGGATATGCTTGCCGAGTAATGGGGCTCAATGTTTGGTTCGGTGTAGATGTATTGAGTGTTTAAGGGGGTATGTATTCGGGTGTGTGTGTGTGTGTGTTAGTGTTTGGTTGTTGTTTGGAATGTTTCGATGGTAGCTGAGAAGGGGTATGAGTTAAAAGGGGGGGTTAGGAGGGTGATACCCATACATTTAGGGGGTACACGTGTATTTTAAAGGGAAGAGAAATGGGTAGAGTGGAACAATCACTCTGGGACGTCTGGAATGTTCAATTAATACACAATATATTCAGTAACTTTTGATCGAAAGGAATCTCAGATTCCGTAATCTACGTGCTAGCTTATTGTTACTATTTCTATCACCACGTCTTACTACCTGTTCAGATAATACGCACTTATTGTTATTATTAATATTGGTAGTAAAAGGCTATTAGTAAATTAATATAATGGGTGGAGATGAGGAGGCTGTCTTAAGGTGGGATCTAGCAAACGCAAACTAAGGGCTGTGTTTTACAATTTTGGTGGTAAAACATTTTTTTGGCCAAAATAAATAAAATATTACTCCAGTTGAAATCTAGAGTTTAATTTTCTTTGTATGCTGACATAAACCATCTTGAATGCCTGATTTGAGCAGAGTGGTTATAGACGAAAGACTTTTTAATGAAGCTAGACAGTTGTCATTAAATTTTAGGACACCTTTGGCAAATATTCAAGAATTGTTGATATCACCTTGTGAAGAAAACTAAACTCTATTTTTCTAAAAAAGCAATATTTTATTTATTTAGGCCAAACTAATATTTTTCTATTAAACTGCAAAAACGCTACCCTTAACTCACGTTCTCTATACCTTCACCTTAAATGAAACTCACTAGGAATGTGTAAAATTTCAACTTTTATCTCCGCAAACCAAAATATTTACTTTGACCATAGGAAGCATTCCCCTCAATAATTTTTTCAATTATGTTAATGTTATGTACAGATATAAATTCATACAATTATGCACAATACAATTTTTTAAACAAGATACAATCTTTTGAAAAATATTCTACTTCGATTTGGTCTCGGGAATATTTAATTTATTCGATTAAATTTTGCATATAATCAAATAAGGGAAAATTCGCACACCCTAAAACAAAGACCCTCAAAAGCGTAAGTAGAGGATAAAAACAAAAAAAATAACCACCCTCAGAACACGTGACTAGTGCACAAAATCCTATCCCCCTGTTAACGAAGAGTAGATCACTCGGTCAAAGTCATAGTTAGCCTATGCTTGTTCGCAATTACTTTCTCTTGTGCACCTCTCCTTTATAGCTTAGTGCCACAATTGCAAATCAAACAAAATTTATTTGGTCAGCTTTATAATTATGATTTATTTTACTAGACTAAGTATATGATCACATAGATAACACGGATTGGAGATGATTATTTAGAGATTATTTCGAGCAACATATCATTTGGCAGGATTAATGAGTTTAAATATCTAGGAACAATTTTAACTAGCAATAATGATATTAAATTGGAAATTGGGAAAAGAATACAGTAGGGAAATCCATGCTATTACCCGATCAATAAGTTTTTTAACTTCTCGCCTGCTTTCAAGGAATGTAAAACTAAGTATTGCTATACGAAACAATAATTTTACCGGTTGTTCTCTATAGTTGAGAAACTTCTTACTAGACGAAAATATATTTAGGGTTTTCGAAAAAAGGTGCTTAGGAAGATATTTTGTCCAAAGAGGAATTAGGCTACTGGGGAGTGGATGAGGTTACATAATGATTAGTTACCTATCATGTACTCAACACAAGATAAAGTTAGGATAATTAAGTCTCGTAGATTAAGGTAGGCATGATATGCAGCGAGAATGGGAGATTCTAGAATCTTGTTCAGGGTACTGACTGACAAACCCAATGGGGAGAGACAATTGGGAAAACCCAGACGTACGCAGGAGGATAACATTGAATTGAATATGAAATATATAGGGTGCAATGAGGTGGACTGGATATAACTAGTTAAAAATAAGGATAGGGGCCGTACTTTCATAAGTGAGGCAGTTAACTTTTAAGTTCCTAATGCCATAGATTAAGTAAGTAGGTAATATGATAAAAAACTAGAGAGGTGACGCTAAAATCCTTGATTTTATCGAATCTCTCGAATAACTTAGGATTCGAGATTAGTAGAAGTATTAAAATTCTTTCGAAAACAATCATAAAGACCTTGACTTTATATAAAAATTATTTTAAGGTATAAGGAATCATAGATCAGTGTATTTGGTAGAGTATACAAATAAAAAAAGGAAAAATTTGTGATAAGAACTTTTTTTTAGTAAATAGTTTATATAACAAAATTGTAATATAAGAATTTTACTGAAAAGGTATTTTCTTTGTCGTTTAGGACGAAAAAGATATGACAAACAAAATAGCATTTGTCAGTGGCACAAAGACTTAAATAATAATTTTTTTAAATTCCATTTTAAATATTTTCACTTTAACTTAAATCGTGAATTTTAAAGATTTGAGAACTCAAATTTGGATTCGATATTCTAATGAAAATTTACTATTCTGATTCGAAAAATATAAGATTCAAACACACTCCATAATTTTTTTAAAGATGATTCTTAAAAGTTTAACGGAAATCACCTAAGAGAATGATTTTTTTTAAATCTGAGTTAAAAACGGTAGAGAAATGAATGAAAATTATCTTAATATTTGATATATATACTTTAATCTGACTAAAAACCTTAAATTGAATCTTATTAATAGATTTAGAATTAAATCAATGACCAATTTTAAAGTTTACATATTATTATTTAGAATAAAAGTTGAGCTATAGATTGTTATACAGTCAATAATGTTTTTAAAATATAAATTGAAAGTTCTACACGGGAAAAATATTAATAAAATAAAAATAGCTCTTAGTTGGAGGAGTATGTTGTGTTTATTGTATACAAACAACTTTTCAAAATTGAAGTGCAATTTAAAAAAAAAAGTGATTTTCAGAAAGTGAGATAAAAATATTTTCTTTCAACATTTCCCAAAATAATATACGCCATATATTTGTATGTATAAAATAAATATACTTCATAAAAAAAATTCTTTCAGCTTTAGAAAAAAAATCTGGTTTGACCTGAAACGATTTTTGATCTCTCTGCTCTGTTGTTTATTGCGTCCTTCTTGATATTCTGAACCATTTCCTAGCAGATTTTCTCTTCTGCCTCTTTTCACCGAACAAAACATTGGCGACGAGTTAGGGATAAGCCGCGCGATAGAGAAAGTTAGGGGATAGCGAGGGGGGGGGGGGCTTATCTCTAAGAATCGAACTCTATTTGTGTGGGAGAGGTAGAATAAAAACGATGTAAAAGGGAGGATATAATGAGGGGGTAAAAATAACACCAATTTCATAATTATGTCTCATACGAGTTCTTGAGAATGAGGTTAAGAGGGAGGGAAATTTTTTGTACACAACATAAAAAAAAAGTAATTGGTTGAGGGGACAAATAATAATTAGATAGGAAATGATTATTGGGTTTGTGTAAAGGGCACTTTTTAAATGTGGGACGAAGTTGAAGGGAAGCTTGAACATATAGAGCAAAGTCGAGGTAGAAGTTGAAGATAAGGTTTTGGTTGGTGTCCAACAACACTTTTTTTAAATTATTTTAACTATCACTTAGGAGCGTTTCTGTAGATATAGAAAGCAGATTTAGAGAAAAATACAAAGCACACTATATTATTTTGTGCTGTCATATTTTAATGTATCTATACTTAAGCTCTACAGGGTGTCTCAAATAAAATCTCCCTGTGTTAGAAATACTCGCTACCAGCCACTATGCATTGTTTCAAAAAAAAAGTTTACTAGTAAACGATAACTTTGCACAAAAAACGTAAAAATTTGTCAAACTCTCGAGAGCAAAGTATTTAATATGATATTGATATGAGAAATTAAAAAATATAACTTACTTTACATATTAAATTGGTTCTAGTGACCAAGTAAAAAGATACTTTAAATGGCAATATTGTATTCATTCGAATTTGGATTGATAGACCTAACTGCAAATAATCTGTACCCAAACAAGTTTTAAGATAAAATTAATACCAACATCATATAGGTGAAGTGAATTATTTTGTATTAGCTACATATTTGTATCAAACTTCATTTAAATATATTGTAAACTTTAAACAAATTTCTTTTAACTATGTAGAAAATGATTCTAATGACCATAAAAACCTTTTCCTAGTAGCTTCTAAAGAAACCCGATTTTCTCAAATATTTGCAATGGGAGTACATATCTTTCTTACAAAGCTTCGCCAAACACCTATACAACTTCAATTACAATTTTACACTTGAACCCTCCCTCCCCCTGAAAAAAAACAACAACATAAACGATCATATATCTCTTATCGTTCACCATTTTCAAGTTGGAGTGTAAAGAGATGTCAATTTAATCCCGACATCAACCTGTCACCATAAAGATGTGTGAAAGGCATTCGTCCATCTTCACACTATGGAATGCTTACACATCACCCCCTATATTGTTTCAAAGAAAAATGAAAACAATAACATTCCCATCTTTATGACACCCATTCCCAACATATGCAACCACACTGACAACGATTCTTTGGGGGGAGGGGGTAAATAATAACACAGAGAACGGGCATAAAATATCATCTTATTCTCGTGCACAAAGCAGCCATCTTTACCAAAATATACATTTTATATATTAACAGAACAGCGGAAAAACAAAATAATATCACACAAAATATAACCCCCACATATATTAACATTTTTTTCCACCCTCAAGTAAACCAACCATCCCCCCAAATACTAAGTTCAGCATGTCACGTTGCCTTGACAGTTACTTAATGACATTTTCAGTGGGTGAAAGGGATGGAAGGTGGGGGGTAGGGTAGAGGTAAGGGTACTCAGCTCCCCTGTACTCCTTCCCATTCCCGACATCACTACAATAACACCCCCTTACCCACCCACCCCAGCACGGTAACAGTATTACGGAGAATGACAGCAGACCTGGACGCAGTTATTAATGTGGACGACGATGACAAATGACGAGCCGTCTGCAGCAAAAGCAAGACTGATATCCTCCGAAACTCTGCCCCCTAACCCCCCACCCACCACAACCACCATACACCCCCACCATCACACCCCACCCTTCTTCACCCTCTATATTCCATAGCCTCCCCACACCCTTCCTCGTATCAACCTATCATTTTGCTTCCCCTGTTGAATAGAGTAGTGCCTATAGGTACAAACTTATTGATGAAATGTATACCTATACATATTTTTTTTTTTTATGTGAAAAAACTTTTATATATTTATTTTTTAGCACCATGTATTATAAACACTTTGGAGTATACCATTATGTAGTAATCAAGCCAATTCTTTAGGGATGAGTAAGGTTATCTAGATAGTAAACGTACCCGCATTTGCTTGGAGGGAGAATGGAAATTCATTTTTGGGGAAAAAACCTCTCGGTAGGCCTACACCTGACCGAGATTTGAACCTCAATCTTCCCGTTATCGGCAGTCTAGTCTACTTTGAGAGTAGCACCTTAGACCATGCGGTAATTGAAGCTGGTTTGAAGAACTATTAAATGCTGACGTGTTCATGTGATAATTGACTTAAACGGGATATATTTTCCTTTCTTTGAATCAAATTAACATTAATTTTGAAGAGTGATGAAGTGTTAAGTTTCTTATCTCAATATTCACACTGGTATTCACGAGGTTTAAGTCACCACTCTAACAATAATCTAATTTACCTGTGATTGAAGGTCAGGAATCGAATCCCGGATGGGTGTAGCCTACTTAGGTTAATTTTTGCTAGTTTGTTTTCCACGTAAATGTGAATAAATTTCCTATAAATTACTCCTTATTCAAACCCACTCCACTAATCTCTAGAAATGCGGTTAGACTGGAAGGAAAGTGAGACGCAGAGCAAAGATAAAAGAAATTTCATCGACAATATGTTCGACCTCACTTGTCTTGGGGTAAAGCGCTCGCTTCAAGAGCCAATGCTCGTGGGTTTAAACCTAGCCTAGGTCAACGGATTTTTCTTGATCAATTAAAGTACGTATCACAGTTTCTTTCAGAGGGGAAGTAAATCCGTCGTTCCCTTGTCAATTGTGGCATGTGAAAAAAACCTTTGAATTTATGTGGAAAACCTTTCAAATTGGTAAGCCCTCTCACGTGCGCTCATAGAAATTATCGTGTGCCGATATAATAAGTCTGTTAAGAAAGTGCATGTTAAATACCTTAAATTAATTAAATAAACTATCCATGTTAATATTTGGGTTAGCTAATTTTCATTTTCTAAACTGACTGATTACTTTATTACGACTTATATAAAAACTTAAGGAAGCTGCCTACTTGTGACGTCACGACAAATCAAGATAGGATTTCCCATGTTAATGGATTTACGTTTTACTCAGTGAGTTTTAAAGATAACGTTGAAACACAAAAAAATTGATTTGTAAATAATCTTTAAAATAGTCCCACAGTGTCATAAAATATTTTTCTTGAAGTAGTTTTTTTTGTAAACACATTTTTTTATAAATCCTTTTCAACTTAGGCTATTTGGCTTGACCACGAAAATTACCTGCAGGAGTCTTCCTGGCAGGATGTAGATTAATAAAAGTCCGCGGTAGCAGTTGTATAATTATTTAGAATAGGAAACAAGAAAAAGGTAAAATTAAAAAAGCAAATAAATGTTTTCAAGGCGCAAATATTAAAGTGATCGTGTAAACTCGTCAGAGGAAGAGGGAAAGGGTTTATCTGCACATATACAAGTGCCTTCACAGGGTAAACATCTCATTTTCTTTCCTCTCTTTCTATTTTGTACATTGGCGTGAGTGTGATAGTGAATTAAGACTGCTTAGGTGCATCTAATCAATATTCAATCCACTTCAAAATTTCTAAATAGGCAACGTCGTTAACTCTAGAACAGACGTCACAATCAAACCTCCAGTCAGTCATCCCAATTACACCAAAGATGTATTTTTTCAAGATGCCAGGAATAGAACCCAGAATTTTTATATAAGAAGGATAATTTTTCTAAGCCAACAAATATTTTCTTTAAAAGAAAAAGTATGTCTCTTATACTGTCCATCCAACATAAATGATCAGGAAGTGTTGTTTCGAGAATTCAAGCCAGCATTAACCTGAATAATAGTAAAGCAAATTTGAGAGAGAAGGAAAGAGAGATAAATAGAACAACTAAACTTGTCTGGCTCAAGTCTCCTTCGTAAGAATTACTGGCACGCCTTCTCGATCATCACTCTGGCGGCTATAAATATTGTAGGCAAACCTTTATTACACTGGATATCATCTCTGAGGGGACTGTATGGGGAACAACGTTGCCATTCTCTAGTTTTAAGCTTGATTGACACGTCCACCGAAAATATAAAGCAGAATCTGCCTCAGTGGTGAAGTAATTCATACGCTGTATGTTGACCCATGATGCATTGCAAAGCTAACTAAAAACAGCTGATTATCAACATCTTTAATTTTCTAGTAACTAAACATTTATCTTAGATCATTCTCCCAATTGATGTTTTCAAATTATAATTCTGTGTAGTGGCACACTCCAATACAGTGATACACACGCTTTACATTAACTGGTTATTTCAAATCTCCTAACATCGGCCAACGAAACTGTCTGCTAGCTTCTGGTTGTAGAGCGCCTGCGTTGTCAAAATCCACATGCGCGCGGATTTGAGATGGTTGGTTTTGAGATTTGATTGGCTCTGCTGTTTCCGAACGTCTCAGGCAGAGCGGACAAATTAGAGACGAGTTGAACATTAGCGGAACAGCTAGCGCCGATGAGGTGGAAATCTTGTGATTTGCTTAGAGCTCGTCACGTGACGAAGTTTCTGTCCTGCACTAGTTTTACTACGAGCGTGTGAATTCACAGTAAGTGTACTCAATCTCCCCTAGAATATAAGACAAGTTTCACAATTCTAGCTGATGTAGGCTGCCAGTAGCTCCTTCTTACCCAAGCACAGCACCTTCAGACATAACTGAAAGCGAGGATATTTGGCAACAGTTAACTGAGAGAGATTGGAAATAAAAAATGTCTCCATAAAACCTGCAATTTCCTCTGCGATGAAATTGGATATAGTGTTATAGCATTCACTTTAATGAAACTTAAAATTACAATAGTTTTCCGGTCAACTAATGAACTTGCATAGTGAAAGTATTCACCTATTTTTATTTAATGTTTTGATTCCCAAATTCTGTTTTAATCAGAAATATTAAAAATGTTATTTGACTTAATCTAATAAGTTCTAACAAATTTGGTTCAATAATAGTATAGTGTCAGGAAGAAAATTTTATAAAACTCCCCTTTTTGCGGTAAAAGATGATAATATTTTAATATATTATTAGAAGTTAATAATGAACAAGACTTAGATACTAAGTGTTGATTTTAATGTTACTATGATTCTCAAAATTCAAAGATTGAAAAATATAATATTAGGTAAATTAGACAAGTGTAAATATACAGTGTTAATAAATAATTCAGTTTTACTTGTAAATTCTAGTGTAATTGTAGAAAGTATTTACAAGTTGGCTGTTTAATTTACAAGTTTGTTGCTTAATTTACAAGTTGGTTGTCTAATTTACAAGTAAAATATTAATATATAAAATTTAGTCACCATTGTTACCAAAAATACACTAACTATTTTAAAATGATTTTGTGATAAACTTAGTAAAATATTAAAATATCGGTTATTAAAAATAAGGCATGGACATAAATACATTTTGTTATGAGCTAAATAAATTAGAGTTAGTAAATAGATTAAAAGTATGGAATTAAATACAATATATGAGGCTCAATATTAATGTAGGGCACTGCGTAGTTTAATATTTCCTGAACTAAAGAATTTGTTCATTTATTTTGTATTTTGTACAACAATAATGACCTGCTCTTGTATCTCGTAATAGTTCTTCAATTTTCAATTAACTCATTTGAGACTTCATATGTGGCCGTCTTCTAACCTCAATAATAACCTTGTCTCTTAACCTCAATAACCTTCTTGTTTCCTAGCATCAATGATCACCTTGTCTACTTAACAGCAATACACGTCTTGTCTCCCAGCCTCAATAATCGTCTTATCTTCTAAGTTTAATAATATATTGTATCCTAGCCTTATTAATCGGCTTATCTCCTATCATCAATAAGCAGCTGTATACACCCTCATAAAACGTCTATAAACATAATATACATGCCACTTACACAGGTTATTTGTTAATTAAAGAAGTATCCTGAATTCATAACGTACAAATAACTAATTGCAATTGAACTTGTAAAGTGTTTTACCTATTGGTCGAGAATTGTAGAAAACACTCATTAATATACAAGTAGATTTATGAAATCAAACTATAATCTTACTTGTCAAAAAAAATGTTGTAAATTATAAAATTTCACATGTAATTACAAGTGTTAATGTGTAACTTTAAGAAACTAATTTTCTAATTTGTTACAAATTTACAAGTGAATCATCTTGTAAATTGTAGACTTGTTGCTTTATGAAACAGGCCCCAATGAGTGTGAAGGACTTAAGATATTCGTAGCAACGCCTTAGTGAAAGTTATTACCTTCTCTTCAAACATTGTGGTATGGAAATGACCATACAAGTCATAAACCTTGAAATATTGACAGGAGGGAAGACTTCACTCTTTAAAAAAAAAAAAATTCTGGCCAAGTCCTTTTTTCTTTCATTCTCTCTCTCTCTCTGTTCCTATTTAAATGTATGTCCAGCGAGCCAGTACTGCACTATTTACAACAAACAACAACATGTTGTAGTGGGACACACACATACACACACACGACCACCATGAAAACTGCCTCTAGTTACACAAGGCTCTTTCTTGCTTTCATCTCAGGAAGTAAACACAGTCATAAAAGTTGCCGACAATCTTGCAGACGAAGAGCGGTCTATATCTTTTTCAGAATATAATTTTTTTTATTACTAAATTTACGATGGCTAATAGCAGTTTTATGTTAGGAACATAAACTAGAAGGGTAATTTATTGACAAATATACAGCACATTAGCGTGAAGAGAGTACATACAGGAAAATCACAGGTAGCCTATAAATCACAGGGAGGAATAGCACCACCTGTTAGTTCACCGATCGAGAATCAAACCTCTACCTCCCCGTCATCGGTGATTAAATCTATTTCCAGTCTGGGAAATGATAGCAATTATCTAAGGCGGCGTTTTTTCATCCAGTGCACCACGGAATTTGGAAAAAAATCAAAAAGCGAGAAAAAAAAATTGAGAAAAAGAGGAATAAAAATAAATATTTTTAAATCAATACTCAACATAATTTTTTAAATTAGCACAATTAATAAAATTATATCTATTGAATTTTTGAACACAAATCTTTAATACTCGTTATTTTAACGATAAAATCTTCCCTTAAGAACTGATGGTGTGTCTTGTACAATTTTAGAGCCTTGTTCAGTGTACCCTCAGTTGTAAAAGGTTGAAAATCACTGGTTCAAGTTCTGGTATACAGGGTGTACATTAACATATGATACAACGCTTTAGGGGAGGTAGGTGGGTCTAAATGAACATTTTTCTATAGTGAACTTTTGTCCAGAGAACCTTTCTAGGAGGAAATGGTGATGGAAGTCTGCAGAGGCAGGTATACAAAATGAGGACATTAGAAGTGACACATATTTAAGACACGTGGTCATAAAATTGCAATTTCACTGTTACTCACTGGTGCGGGTAATATAATATTTAATGTACTACAAAACAAACATTTGTACAAAACAAAAATTATTTATAAAATCCAATTACAAACAAGTAGAGAAAATGTCAAATTCCTCATAAATTTTTATATTTCTTCTTTCAATCGAATTAATCATCTACAACCCAGCTGGGGTCGACGGATTTTTCTTGAGCGATATAAATACGTAGCACAACTTCCTTCGAAGGGTAGGTAAATTCGTTGGTCCCATTTCCATTGTGGCATGTAAAATAGCCCTGGAAAGTATGTGAAAATACCTTTCCCGGCAAAATTGATAAGACCTTTCGCTCCCGTTCATAGAAACTTCTCGTGTGCTGATATAATCAGTCAGTTCAGAAAGTGCACGTTACCTCAAATGAAAAGAATTAAAAAAAAAATCAACCATGAACCAATATTTTTCAAGCACTTATATCGTTACTGCGCCAAACTATCACAACAAACGACCCTTCCCTAAAATGAGGCAGAAAAGTTAGCGTTCTTTAACGGTCTGTTGGGGCGGTTTTGAATGTCTGATTAGCAACGGAGTCTCCAAGAAATGGGCTTTCTTTACATGGTGACTCCCAAAACTTGTTTGCAGCTCTGCCTCGTATAACCTTACCGGTAATACCTTTTAAAATATAATTTATTTATATTTAGTTTAAATTGTAAATGCTATGTATTTTTTAAACCAAGGTCATTTTAACAAAGATACTTGAATTAAATACACAGTTTTGATTAAATTATATCGACATATTACAAATAAAAGGAAAGAAACTTATGTACATTTAAAATGACTGATATTTTTCAAGAAAAAACCTTACGTCAAAAGATTAGATGATAGGTCTATATAAAGGTTGTATAAATTAGTATATTTTAACAAAATTATATTTATTGTGACAGATTAATATACAATATTTTAGCAAATATTAAATTTACTATAGATAAATTAGTCTACAGTAAATATAACATTTGCTAAAATATACTAATTTATTCAACCTTATATATCATCTAATCTTTTGACGTTAAGGTGGTTTGCAAAAATATCAAGTCATTTTCCAAATGAAGCATACATTTATTTCCTTATATTTATAGTATAATCTTTCATTACTACATTAACTATGAATATTATTAAAAATATATAACATAGTTTTGTCTTTGTAGATGATATTCCTCCACAATTGGATGAAGAGTGGGAAACAAATGAGAGACTACCTTCAGTACACCTGACCGAGATTTGAATCCCGACTTCCACGTCACTGTCAAAGCAGACTAAATGAATTGGATATTTACACCACGTACCCATCGGTGCAGGTAATAAATATTTATTGTATGACTAAAAGCTAAAGCTAAAGCTATAGCTAAATATCTACTCCTAAGTCTTGCTACCCGTCCAGGATATCCACATATTTACACTAATGAGATAAAGAGGAAGAAGGCATATTTTGAGATAAAAATATACTTGATTTGTCGTTGGGAGAGTGTGGGAGATTATTTAAGAAAATCACACTCTCATTACATCCCATCGGTATTTGAACTCCTCTACTTTACCATCAACGGAAAACAAGACAAGATTAGACTGGTGTATTTTTCCGCATGTCACCACCGGTGCGTGTTTCTTAAATCATTTAGATGTTTTTGACATATTTGTTGGCATTAGTAAGTGGTTGAATATGTTCTAATTTTTATAGCCAAAAGAGTTTCTTCCTCCTTCTATAATGTTATATCTTATAATTTTTTTAATTTTGCCCCTCTTGGACACCTTACCCCCTGACTAGTGGTCTAAGATGAATTACTGAACAAAAATAATTAAAACATGTTTATATTTTTACTTTTTCATATGTAAATAAAGCATTCAATTCGTGAAAGATATTTACCTCGAATTATGATAAATCTTGACATTTTGTTTGTCCCGAATCCCCAAAAAGTGGGTTTTACCACTCAGTCTGTCCCTGGGAGCTGAAAGTATTTTATGGATTTGGTTCAAACTTAATATTTAGATGTTATATGATCATACTTAGGATTATTAAAAAAAAAATCAAATTCCTCAAACTAAGTGTTGTTTATTTATGAGTGATTTTTAAAAATTCGAATTTTCTTTTAAACTAGATTAAACTATTTTGTTTAAAATTAATATACACAGTGTGTTTGACTTGCCAAATACCACTGTAAACTTGTATTTGGGTGAAAGACTACTTTTTTAAGTTGGTACTTTTAGAAAAAAACTCTTACGGTTTTTTCATAAATGTTATCTTGGAAGTGCTTTATGTGATAAATAAGAATGTACATTCGTTAGTCTTTTAAAAATAATTTTCTAATGTAATTAATTGATAAATGGTCTTGAAAAACATTGTCCCAAACCTTAAAATACTATTTATTGTGTCGTACCATTTACTCAATAATCACCCTGTAAGGAATACATCCTCTAGAAACACCTTGTAGACGCGTCTCTTCTCTCGTCATCTCCGACCCTTGGCGTCCATCAGCAGGCGTCACGGCGCCACCCCCTAACCTCACTGGTCCATCAGGCAGCGGATGCTGCATCTCACAATCCCGCCCTATTCCATCCACCCCCACCCCTCCCTAAGGAGATGGATTGACTACTTTGGGGGGCTTGAGAGTAGGATTGCAGGAAAGAAATAGTCTTCATGAGCAATGGCGCCGCCATCAGTTCTTGGTCGAGATTGTCTAACGCTTCGTTGTGAATATTTCAGACGAATTATTAAACTGTTAAGACAAAATACTAAGAAAACTTTACACTAACTAGCGTTATTATTCATTTGATCTAGGATCGAGGAGAATAGCTTAGAATGAGCTGACTCTTAATGTTGTGGAGAGAGTATGTAAAAAATTACTGCAAAACTTTAATTTAGAGCCCCCTCTCCGTGCATCTAACTCAGAATCTAACACCGAACTGTTATTTAACAGTGATCAAGTGCCAAATAAGTATATTTTCTTTGACCATACAGCCACAGGTGTAAATATAAAAATATATTTACATTCAACTAAATCCAATTATTTATATACGCCACACAGACATAAGCCTCAATCTCATCTTGTCTAGTTTGTTATAGACAAAGAGACGGGGCTCGAATAACGGTTGGTTTTCCATATATAATCTATCACTAAAATATGCCTGCATTTCTCTAAATTTTATCCTCCACATCTTTATTCTATTAGAGTAAATCTGCGGATAGTCTTGACAGATAATAAGTTAGGGTGCACGTAAAGATAGTTATACTAGATTATTTTAAGTGATGGGGCTTGGACATTTAAAGAAATGTGGCTCACGATATAGCTAAAAAAAAATTCAATAAAAAACCATGGTTTTTTAATGTATGAATACATTACAGATAATTAAAATAGAATGTATTATTATTGATGGGGTTGAGTCAAATGTTATATATTTTGTTCCAATGGCAAAGTTATCAGTTAAAGTGATCAGTACTTTATAATAATTATTATAATTATTCATTCTAAGATGATTAGAATATAGTATGATTCCACAGAAATTTAAAAAACCAACAACCACACAACCTAATGGGGCACATACTTAATTTATTTCCTAAATTCATAATTTATCATATCTTAACACACTTGAATAACATATTATTTATTGTATAAAACAACAGGAAATCCTAATTTAGCTTAAAATGTTTATTAATTTATCTCACAATCAACCATAAGTCATCCTCGTGAGCCTTTCTAATAAAGTGTTTAAGGGGGGACGTATTAATTTTATTTGGGTCGACGATACCCCTCATCCCTTCGTGGAAGAGGTTCTTCAACACCCTACTAGGTGGCAGCAGCAACAACTTCACTGAATGTAACGCCATGAATCGGAGTGAGATCATTTTTATACTCGGCAACTAGTATTAGATTTAAATATCTTTCACACTAAAATTATTAAACTATAGCAATCTAGATTTAAACATTTAAATTAAGTTCTTGAATTGAAGTAATATATCAAACAATAAAATACAACTAAAATTGTAACCATTCAAAGATTGCTTAAAGTTTTATAACATAAATAAACGATCATCACGATCACGGGCCTCTATAAAATGAAATAAAGGTTCCTGACGGTCTTCCACACCCTAAGTCCTGCACCAACATACACCCACTTCATTGGTGGATAAGTAACACGAAAATAGTTAGTATAAACATGTGCCCCTTTTGACCTTGTTTCCTGGAAATATTCATGTTTGTACTCTTGTAATGTGGAGCTGTTTAACGATATACGGACCCGACCTGGTGGCTTGGTTGGCCAACGGGCTAGTTTCGTGTTGAGCCAGACTGCCGAAGACGGGGATATCGAGGTTCAAATCTCGGTCGGGTGAACTGGGAGGTGGTTTTTCCTAAATGGTTTTATACTCTCCCTCCACACAAATTCGTGTTCACATTCTCTAAATTCAACCTTCCCAATTCTTAATCCATTAGTGTAAATAGTACTTAGGCGTATAACCCGCATTGGTAGTAAGACGCGGTATTAAACAGAAATATATATATATATATGAGGTGCTCAACAGTCACGGTTTTACACTCTCCCTCTAAGCAAGTGTGGGTACATTTTATCTAAGTATTTCGTTCCAAATCCATAAAACCATAAGTATAATTAGTACATAAGCGTATAAAATAAACGGGTAGTAAAGACGCATTGCTAAAAAAAATGGCCCCGTTCAGCCTAAATGCAAGCATTTCAATGTATTTTTACAAGAGTATGGCATTCTAAGACACAACTGCAGGCTTGCACTCAGACCAAGGGTGACCATTATAAGACACAACTGCAGGCTTGAACTCAGGCCAAGGGTGATCATTCTAAGACACAACTGCAGGCTTGCACTCAGGCCAAGGGTGACCATCTTAAGACACAACTGCAGGCTTGCATTCAGGCCAAGAGTGACCATTTTATGACACAACTGCAGGCTTGAACTCAGGCCAAGGATGACCATTTTAAGACACAACTGCAGGCTTGCATTCAGGCCAAGAGTGACCATTCTAAGACACAACTGCAGGTTTGAACTCAGGCCAAGGGTGACCATTTTAAGACACAACTGCAGGCTTGCATTCAGGCCAAGAGTGACCATTCTAAGACACAACTGCAGGTTTGAACTCAGGCCAAGGGTGACCATTTTAAGACACAACTGCAGGCTTGCATTCAGGCCAAGGGTGACCATTATAAGACACAACTGCAGGCTTGAACTCAGGCCAAGGGTGACCATTTTAAGACACAACTGCAGGCTTGAACTCAGGCCAAGGGTGACCATTTTAAGACACAACTGCAGGCTTGCATTCAGGCCAAGAGTGACCATTCTAAGACACAACTGCAGGCTTGCATTCAGGCCAAGGGTGACCATTATAAGACACAACTGCAGGCTTGAACTCAGGCCAAGGGTGACCATTTTAAGACACAACAACAGGCTTGAACTCAGGCCAAGGGTGAACATTTTAAGACACAACTGCAGGCTTGCACTCAGGCCAAGGGTGATCATTCTAAGACACAACTGCAGGCTTGAACTCAGACCAAGAGTGACCATTATAAGACACAACTGCAGGCTTGAACTCAGGCCAAGGGTGACCATTTTAAGACACAACTGCAGGCTTGAACTCAGGCCAAGGGTGATCATTCTAAGACACAACTGCAGGCTTGAGCTCAGGCCAAGGGTGATCATTCTAAGACACAACTGCAGGCTTGAACTCAGGCCAAGGGTGACCATCTTAAGACACAACTGCAGGCTTGAACTCAGGCCAAGGGTGATCATTCTAAGACACAACTGCAGGCTTGAACTCAGGCCAAGGGTGATCATTCTAAGACACAACTGCAGGCTTGCACTCAGGCCAAGGGTGACCATCTTAAGACACAACTGCAGGCTTGCATTCAGGCCAAGAGTGACCATTTTAAGACACAACTGCAGGCTTGAACTCAGGCCAAGAGTGACCATTTTAAGACACAACTGCAGGCTTGCATTCAGGCCAAGAGTGACCATTCTAAGACACAACTGCAGGTTTGCACTCAGGCCAAGGGTGACCATTTTAAGACACAACTGCAGGCTTGCATTCAGGCCAAGAGTGACCATTCTAAGACACAACTGCAGGTTTGAACTCAGGCCAAGGGTGACCATTTTAAGACACAACTGCAGGCTTGCATTCAGGCCAAGGGTGACCATTCTAAGACACAACTGCAGGTTTGCACTCAGGCCAAGAGTGACCATTTTAAGACACAACTGCAGGCTTGAACTCAGGCCAAGGGTGACCATCTTAAGACACAACTGCAGGCTTGCACTCAGGCCAAGGGTGACCATCTTAAGACACAACTGCAGGCTTGCATTCAGGCCAAGAGTGACCATTTTAAGACACAACTGCAGGCTTGAACTCAGGCCAAGGGTGACCATTTTAAGACACAACTGCAGGCTTGCATTCAGGCCAAGAGTGACCATTCTAAGACACAACTGTAGGTTTGCACTCAGGCCAAGAGTGACCATTTTAAGACACAACTGCAGGCTTGCTCTCAGACCAAGAGTGACCATTCTAAGCAATTTCTATAATGTGCAAGCAGCTCCACATTATTAGTGTACAAACAACACTATAAATCGTAAATAAGGTCAAATGGGACACATTATTGAATGACATTTTTTCATGATTTTTGTCTCCCTCGTCCACCACTGAAGGGAGTACCACATGTTCAAGTACAATCTATATAAGCCTATAGATTTTTTTGTGGTACCTTGATTAAAAAATAATATTAAATTACAATTTCATCTACACTTTTTTTAAATGAACATATAACTGTTAAATTTAAACTTAATTTGTCTAGCTATATAATCATAAAGTAATCTATGTATATAGTTGCATTATTGGCTCAAGGAAAGGCGTAATCTTTCAATAGCCCGCTTACTTCGCAATTGAGCTCAGAATGAAATAACCGTAAAAAATTAATGAATTCTATCTAATATACATGTAGAACGATTGATACAACAAACTTTTAGCAGAAGCATTTATATTTAAATGAATGTAGATAATTAAAATTATACTAAACTATTCAACTATCTTGGCCCAAATTTTCATAAAATAATATCAAAAATGATCTTAGTGTATATATCAGGTTTAGTTGAAATTTTTAAATTGTCACTTTATTTCCTATCAGATTTACCGAAACTGTGCTTAGTTCAACAATTTTAGTGTATAGTAAGTAGCCTTTTTTTTTTTTAGTTTGACATCTATACTAAGCTTAGTGTGATGTTTTTGCGGATTTGAGTAATCATACAATATTATCAAATACTTTTTTAAATTGTGAGAACCTTTGAATTAGTAAAGCATATACGGGTCATGTGGAAGAAATAATTTTATTTTAATGACCAACATAAGATATATACTGTACTAAATTTGGTCTAAATCTTCGGTTGCATCGATCTATTTTATAGAAGCCTGTCACATTTAGCAAAATAGTATATATATTAGACTTCTAAATAATATATTTCCATAGAACATAGCTGAGCAGGCTAGACAGTTTTAATGAGAATAAACCAATGCTTAGTGTTTAATTTTGAGAGTAAAAAAAATCCGCTGATCTTTATAAATAATTTAAACACGTGAGGGCGTGTCTTAAAATTACAATAGAAATGTTTAAATATGTTCTAAATAAACATACACTGTGTTTGTTCAATTTGATATAAATCTATCAATTTTTTCTATGTCTTCTCAAATATTAGTGTCTTACATGTAAATTCCTGTTATTTAAATCATAAGTTCTACAATTTTAATAAAAGTAGCTTAATACTTTGTTTTACTTCTGAGCACCAATTAATATTGATAAAACCTTATTAGAATTGCCTTTTAATCTTAAACTTTTATTTTACATGGTTGCTAAACTATTTCTAGAATTTTGAATGCATAGCTCAATTATCAGTATTAATTTTTGTGTTACAAACATTATTTATTAAAACAACCTTTATAAAATTGTTGACATTCACTCTCCCGTTGATATAAGCCAAAGGAAGAACACATCATTATTTAATTATGTCCTAATGTAGTTGGCCTATTATATGGATACCAAGTATTTGAAAATACTATAAAATCCATTTCTATTTTTATGTAGCCAAATGTATGGCTTCATATTTTATTTATGTATAGGCTCATATTTGTGAACTTTGAACCGGTTAGTATAGTTTGGTATTTCAGATAAAGGAAACCCAATTTTGGTGTGATGAAGATCTTTATACTACTTTTATTTTTGCAAAGATGTGCCAAATCAAAAAGCAAACAAACAGGTGTTTTGAAGGTTACCTAAATTCTGATTTTTATATGACGTTTACTTTAGGCCAAAATCATTAATATTTGGCATTTCAAAAATATTTTAGTGATAAGGTTCATCATACTTATAGAGTAACGTTTAATTTTTCTTTAAATCATTAACTAAACGGACTAAGAATGTATACACAATTTGTAATATATTTTTCGCCAAACTTTTTGCAAAATGAGCTTACAGTTTTTAAATTACATACTTTATATGAAAATCAAACTTAATGTATTTTCAAAGTTTGGTCAAAGTCTATCAAGTAGTTCAAAATTTCAATGAGCAATACCTATTCTCTCTCTCTTTAACTCACATCTATATTCACATATACACGCACACACATAGCTATTTGGTAGTTACATCAGTAGTTATTATTTTATTTTTAGCGATTTTATAAGTGAAATATTCCACAAGATCAAAGTTGTAACTTTTCAATGCCACATCTAGCCAAAATCTTTATCATACAAGTTGGAAATTAACTTTGGTACGGCTATACGCTTAACAAAGTTTATTTCTCCCTATTGAATGGATCGCCTGCCCTGTACTATTTATATTTAATCTTATACGCGCGCGAACAAAACCGGTGGCTGTGATACAACGAAATGTCCAAGAATTCGGGTCAACTCACATGCCCATAACAGATTCAGCCTTAAGCCATGAGTGAAAAATGAGCCCTGAGCATGGGACGAATCTTAAATAGCTCAGTGGTAGAACATTGGCTTCCATACCAAAGATCCTGGCTTCAATTTCCATGTCTAGATGTCCTTTTCTAACTAATTTAATTAATTATCAATTTATTTATCTCTGATTTTCTTTTAACTTCTTTTATAAACGTCATGCCAAAAGCCCTACAAAATTCCAAACAATTTATAACTTTGAATAAAGAGAAACTTCATGCCACACCTAGTAAACGCCCACATTATATTTATATTTATATATATGTATGTATATATATGTATATATATATGTATATATATATATATATATATATATATAAACGCTCTTGCTCTGCTCACTCTCCTTCCCCCTCCCTCTATTTCCCTCTACCTCTTTCCACCAGTCATGAAAACCTTTACTCTTAATTAGATATTAACGCCATTTGTCCGCGTCACTTACACGACAATTAAATCCACGTACGAGTGTTTGATTGAGCTGCATGCACCCCTAAGCCTAGTGGCGCTATCTTTAATTAAGCTCGGCCACCTCTTTTCATCTTCGTGCAGTATTTATGTGAGGCCATTAGTTAACTGTTGCCTCGAACGTAACACAGCGCTGGGAGCTAGAATTAGTAGCTGATGGGACTGCTGGAATCGTTACTAAAAACTCTAACGCTATAAATCTGTTGGAGGAGCTTAAGATTCTATTATGATGCATCAATAATAGGAATAGATAAAGTAAGAACACGATATAAAGGACGGTTTAGAAAATACAAAAACGTTAGTGGTTATCAGTTATTACTTTTTTATATATGATCGATAGGCCTACTATTTTATATGTCTCTATTTATCACATATGGTAAAGGTAGAAAGCTTCTAGCTTGGCATTTTAATCAATTTAAATTAATTTAGTTTTGTCTGTAATTGTATTTTAATTTTCTTCAGCAGCATAATAAGATGACGAAAAATAAAACGAATAAAGATTTTAATGATATGGAAACATTCTATAAATTTAATAATACATATTTTTTCAGCCAAACTTATTTAATAAATTAAAGTGATACCTATTCAGGCTTTAAAAGTCACTATTTTGAAGGATTAGATACACAATAATTAGTAACGAGCTGAGGCATTTTAATGAAAATTGTGAAACTTGAATCACCAAACTACTGTGTGAAACAAAAGACAGAAATTCACATCAAATCTACAGATTTATGGTTGAATTTTATTTTTTATTTTTCATAGAGAGAAGTAGGGCCTAAGTATTATAATCGTGGAGATTTTGACTTAAAGATTATGATTAATATTGATGTTTTATGTCCACCCAAAATTGAAAAACTGTGTCTTACAATATCATATGCGTGTTTGTCTTTACCTGGGATACCTTTGAGTGATTTTTTAAGTAGGATTTCATCCCTTTGAGTTAAGGGTTTAAAAAAATGTATAAATATGTTGAAAAGAGCTCTAACTATTTTTGTTCTGGTAGTATTTTATATGGTAAATAATAATTTATGTTTATTTTTTATAAAAATAAAAATTATTAAGAAATTTGTAAATTAAAAAAACCGTTAAAACAATAATTTCAAAATTAATATTTGAATAGTGTTTCTTGGGAGTATCAAAACAAATTTTTTATTTTTGAGGAAAACCTATTAAGGGGACGTTTACTCATGACTGATTTTTGAAAATTTATTCACAAATATAATAGATTACAAGATGAATAGTGAATATTTCTCTAACTTTTATTTTATGAAATGGGTATAAGAACTAGTAGTAACAATCATAAAAACACTATACATAGCTAATAATAAATAAATAGTTAGGTTTATTTAAATAAACGAATATTAGAAATAACTAATGTCATAAAAAAAATTTTGCACCCCGTATTACCACCCTTTTTGTGTCATACGCTTATTAATTACTACGCTAATGTGTTAGGGATGAGGGTGATTTAATTTAGATAAAGTTTACCCGAATTTTCAAGGAGAGAGAATATAGAACCATTTAGTAAACAATACCTCTAATATACATAAACGTAATCAAACTCCGATATCCCTATCATCGGAGTCCAGTATATTATGAGACTAACCCCTTAAACCCTTCGACCACCGATCTGATTCATATTTTAGTTGGTGGTATGTGTTTCTATTTAACTCTTTCAAATCACTTCTTCCATTAATACTACACTCACACGCAGACACTAAAAAATTCCTACCGCATAAAAATAAAATATTCTTTAATGTAATTTTTCTAAATTTTAAACCACTCCCATATTAATTTACTACTTAAAGTGATACTAAATTTAATCTACTATTTCATTACGAATAGAAAAAAAAAGTTGTTCAGAGGCACATCACCTCAATAAGCGTCTATGTCCTTAAAATGATTATCTTATCATTTCCAAACGAAGTAATGGGCGTGTAATATTAATTATGAACAGTTTAAACATAATGACATACATGATATTAGCAGTAAGAATGTCATTTCAAATCCAATTTAGAATCAATTAATAAAAATATATTTGCGTCATGGTGATTCGATGAGATTTGTTCGATTTTTGAACGTAGGATTTCCCCGTACCTCCATCAAGTAAATGAAACCGAAGTAGACATGATGGCTGGGTGGCTGCTATGGAGGAGAATCACGCGTTCAGGTGTCGTATCCTCCCTCCCCCTTAATTTCTGCCCCCCTCCTTCTCCCTCTCCCCCCCTCCCAGGTGTATTTATTTTAATAGCCAACCATCTCGGTGGTGACGCAGAGTTGTCTTGATGGCAGAGTCACGTGTCAGGGAATGATCCGGGTCCCCCGATGAAGAAGGTCGTAAGTACAAATGGATATCTCAGAATTTTTTTTTTACAAATAAAATTTATTTTAAGAATCTTTGAGTAGTACTTTATAAATTTTACTATCACAGTATTTTCTTAATAATTCTCATTACACTTTGTTGTAAACAAAATTTATAGTTTAGAAAGATGTCTTCTCCTTATCGTATACTATTTTCCATATAAAATCAAATCATGTTGACTTACGACCTTTTTGAGTACACACATAAGAGTAATAGGGCAGAGTGTCTTCGGAGTGGAAGCTAAATGAGAATTTAACAACCCAGATGCAGGCTATATGAGATGGTATGGTGAGGCTTGAGGTTAGAGCGTTCTGTACAACACTAATATAAAATTGGTTAGTTAAATCACTACAAGATTTTCATATCAGGTCCTATGATAAATTACATCTGACTAGCACCCCTTCCTTACAAATCTATTAGCTTGTTATTGATATGGACATTGAGGTGGAAGTACAGGGGACCCGAATAAAGGACATTAGTTTTGCAGTTTTTTATATAAAAACAACATTAGTCTAAAGAAATCATTATTTTTCCAGTGAAACATAGAATTTATTTTCCTCACATGGTGATATCTAAAGTTATTTAATATCTTCCAAGGGTGTCCTGGATTTAATGAAAATTTTCTTTACTCTTCATTTAAAATGTTTGTCATTAATACCGCTATGCTCATGAAGAATATGTTATATAACAGTTGATATCATCATGTGAAAAAATTAAACTCTTTGTTTATATAGGAGCAATCCTTGATTTATTTTGGCCAAAAAATGATTTTTTTAGATAAACTGCAAGAAAGCTGCTCTATTCTCCAATTAACGCTTTAGATGGAAAAGTGCGTTTTACCATTCTTTTATATTTTACCAAGAAATAAGATAAATTGTTTAAATAAAATGTTTTATGGATGGGCCTTGTCATTACTTAAATCGTTTAGGGAAAATATTTCTGGTTAGAAGGGGCCAGGGGCTTTTCCACAAAAAATAAAGCCCAATTTACCATACGGTATTTTTGTGTTAGGACTACACCAATGTGTGTAGCTAATAATAAAGTAGGAAAGGGCCTATTGTTTATTAAAAGAGTTGTTATGATCACATTTTTTAATCTACTACAAACACCCACTAATAATTTTATCTTTAAGCATCGAAAATTTGCAATAGTTTTGCTATCAAGTGTTTTTTAATTCTCTTCTGTGATCACCTATTCTAAGTCATTAGACTAAATTCCCTTTATGGGAGGACGGGAATTCAAATTCGCGATTGGGTGAACTTACTGGGCTTTTTATTAAATTATTTCACACTTCACTTCCAAGAATATTCGGGTACACTACCAATGCCTATGGATTCCATCTTGCACATCCTTACCCCATTGTTGTAAATATATGAAGATAGCCCAATTGTATTAAAGGCATATTGCACAAATATAATTCAAATTATATGGATTAAGCAAAAAAATCTGTTCATTGGCCGTTTTTGGGCCTTGCGCCCGGAATTTATAACTGGTTTATATTAGGCTTCAGCAAAAAGCTTTATCAAACTTATTGCAGGTCTCATATAATATAGCGTAATTTTTCCACATTATTTGTTGATAAAATTATAAATAAAATAAGTTAAATTCGTTCAAACATTAATTCAAGCAACAAGGGCTTTATCACATTCAAGTAGGCCTAAAAGAGCGTTTAGCTAATGCACTTAATAAATATTAGTATAGAGTTACATAGTACAGATGATCAAGAATTTTACTTGTTATTGCATCTTTTACCATTAAAATTGTGCAAAGGGATAAACTAAATTAAAAAAAAAAACTGTATCAAAACCCATATAAAATATTTAAATGAGATTAGAAATCATAAATATTCATTAGTAAAGGCGCACAACCATTTATTTACAAAATTTTACCTTGATTATTAAAAATATACACAAAAATTAGTAAGCAAACAGAATAATTAAACCCAAAATCTTCTAAAGTTCCCGTAACTTCGGGTTTTTCTTATATAACTTACATTACTAAGATTCTTAACCAACTATTAAGTAATTTCAACATGAATAAATATATTTCAGAATTCGTGGTTTCTGTTTTAATATTCCTAGATGCCTTACTGATGTAGGTCTTTTTGGTTAGAATAATAAGATTTATTGAAAGTAAAATGTTTTCAGAGCCTTTACGACTGTGTTATTACCAGCAACATTATTTGTTATGTGAATTTGTGTTTAAACCAAAATAATTACTGGGTTTTAATCTAACACCTCATATTGTGATCTAAAGAGCGTCTGCCTTATGCTCTCAGGGTCCAGAGTTTAATTCCAGACATGACCGAAAGATTTATCACTAATAAAATATGGATGTTCTCTTTCAAAATGCTGAATTAAAGTGGAGGATTGTGTGTTATGACTGTTCTATAATAAAGTTAGATTATGTCATTCGTAAGCTGATATAATCAGTTTAATCAAAAAGGGAACTTTAAATACCCCCCAAAATATTGATTGATAACGTTTGTAGACCTAATCCAAGAAAGGAAAGTTCCAATCAGAAATCCATATTTCCTCAATGGCGGATATTTTGGCTGACTTGATCAAACATGGACCGAAGAGTATGAAAAGTCCTCACAAATTCGCGTGACTAAGTCACTTAATTCCGCCCTTCCCTCTTTTATCTCAGAGAACAGTTGAGGGACGGTCCCCCCCCCCCCCACCCCCACCCCCGTGACGAGGTGAGGTAAGGTAAGTTGGAAGCTATTAGAGAAGCACTCCGCCAATGAATTGGACGCATCAGCAATTCCACCTGTACTCTCTAACACGCACCACCGCCATGTTGGAACGGATGATGTTACTCACTTGTCCTATGCCGAACCCTCCCCCCCCCACACCTGGCTCGTGTAATTGGGTAGACGTGTCCCAATAATGAGGTCTGCCACCCCACAACGTGTGAGATGAAATATTAATGTCTTGATAGCAATTTAGGCTGCTTTTCAACGCTGCAATTATCTAACAATTTCATATTTTTTTAATAGGCCTATCTGTTTTTTTTCTTTAAGTTTCGCTGATTGAACTTCCGGTGGATCATACAAGTGGCGAAATACTCGTGTTTTTTTTTATATTGTTTTTAGTTCATTGTGTCGTGAAACATGCAGGCTAACGTTGGTAATGGAGTTTGAATAGTAACACGACAAAAACCAAGTCACTCATGATAATGGTTAAGAGCTGTGGACAGAATGTTATTATACGGATGTGTTCATTAACAACAAACGTCATCAACTACCTATATTCACTCTTAAGTAAAACCAACAGAGACAGTTTACGGAGAATATAATAAGTAATGCAGCAGAAATCTAATAATGATTTGCTAATACCGATTTTTTTTTAAATTCAGTGTCTGACGATCTGTTGACTGTGATTTAACATTAAGCGCTTGCAACACGCGATACAAATGATACAAATGTATTATTGAATTCAGTTTAGATATTTCTGTTGGTTTTTATTAAACAAATAAACCAAAATAGTCAGGACTGAGATGATCGATATTAATTAATATTTATTTATTTAAAATAAATTAATTTATGGGTGCTTTAATTATGACTTATTAAAAATTGTATTTTAAAAAAATTGATCTTGAAGATTGAATTCAAATTGGGAATCTGGGAAAAGTTTTTCATGATAAATAAGAATAATTTTTATTTTTACAAATAACTAATACTTTAAAAGTTAGTAAATATTGTGTTCAGTTAGGCTAATTTATTTTTGAAAATTTGAATTTGATTAAATATATTTGAACAATTTGATTTTAAATTTATCTATAAAGAGTGATTAATGTGATTAACAAGTTTATAGTGTTTGTTTTTATGGTAAAACATACTTAAGGGTAGTTTACACAAAACATATTTTTGAAAATTATTTTGAAGCCATAATACAAATCTGAGAAAGTTGTACGATTGTGTGGTTCTAGTCATTTTACTTAATCTTGTAGTGTAAAAATGTTTCAAATTTAAGTTCGCGATATATCTAGAAATAAATATAAATACTTACTAGTGAGCCTTTGTAGCCCTGGGAACATAACCCAACAGGGCAAGGAGCTGTATAACCTTGACGAGTTGCAAGGGCTTCATGTCCATCTGATGTTTGTTCAGCTTGGTTGATGTGAATCCTGTAACATTTTAACCAAATTTAAGACTTCAAGGTGAAACAAATAAACAGCTCCGGGTTTACGACAGGCTCAGCAAGCCGTGCTAGTGAAACACAAGAAGTAGACTAGGAGGTTGCTTCAATTACAGGCTATTGCCTACCTGGGAGTAGAAGTAATGAGTATACTAGTGAGACCTATTGGGACCAAGAAAGCTATGATTTGACTTTAGACCATTTCTACAAAAAGATATCATTTTCCTAAATGGTTTTCACATTATTTGCTGTCTATACTTTTTAAGGTCCAAATACGCTTCTAAAAACTTAAACTATTTTTTTTTTCGCGCCAAAAATTTACTATTATATTAGCAAAGTAGAATTTAAAGGAAAAATATATTAATATTTTTGGAGGAATAGTGGAAAACTGTTTCGGAAAAAATATATTCAGTAGGCGCCTGTACCTCTCCAAGATCGGGAGCTCGATCTCTCTCACCCCACCTTCCCCCCCCCCCCCCCCAGAAAAATACAAAATAATAAAGAGATTGATGCCATATACCTCCTGCTCATTAGCATGGGCTATCCCATGATTGCTCCAGGACTAACACACCAGTCCATCAGACAGCAAATTTACGATTTCGTAAAAGGAAACTGGCTCAACATTTTACAGAAAATGAAACAAGGGAGCCTTTTGAAAATGAGTCTTCTTTACTGACTAAGCTGAAAAAAAAATATTCCAATTTCTAGCATTGAAGCTATGTGCTTAATTGGTAAATGCGCTGTTCTATTTAGAGTTGATACTTTGATTGTCTGCCGATACAATGATGTGTTTAGAAAGCTAAGATTGATTTCCAAAAAGGCTTTTAATTCATTTAAGGTATTTAACGTGCAATTTTAGAAACCGATTGATTATAATATCAGTACACGACTTATGAAATAACTTAAATCTAGGAGCAGAAAAACATCCTGCCCCTTGCCGTTAATTCATCATTGTGAAAAGGGAAAATGCACATTTCACCAATGATAATTTTTTCTGCCATGTAAGTAATCAAATTCGGGACTCTTATCTCCTAACAGACACGCTACCGACTGAGCTAAGTTGTCGGATTCAATGTAGCTAATTAAATAAAGTATTAATAGAGCTGAAACAAAAAAATTACGGATTGTTTTATTACAGTTTACAAATTACGAGAAACAAAATCAAATTGACTGAAGATATTTCTAAAAAAAAAATCAACTCATGCATATCAATCCCTCACTTTCTAGGAAATCTCTTCTTGAAGAGACAAAGTGTTTCAACAACCCTACCAGTCTTCTCTTCCTCCCCTTAGTCCCCAATTTCTTCTACAATTGCGTGACGGTTCATTTCACAAAGACACTGTGTCCCCACAGGGGGTGGCGCGCAGCTTTCGAGACGCTCAGTAAAGATATGATTGGATCAACCCCTGCATGGTCGGGGCAAGACATGTTCTTCTCCTTGCCTTACCATCAACTCTTGATGTCTTCTTTTGTTCCTTGACAGCAGAAACTCGCGCCAGGTTAGGAAATAAAGGTAGGGAGGAGGGGGGGGGGAGCTGTTGTGAAAAATAAATACGTTGTTATAGGCTGGATAGGGGGAGGGGGGGTTGAAGAGGGTCGGAGTGGGTGGGGAAATGAAGAAGACAAATCCAGGAACGAACCAGTCCCGATCCATCACATGTCTTACACGTGGAAGAATACAGGACGTGTACGGCTAGTGGTATTCATTGGATATGATAGGAGACAAAAGAATGTACGTATTATGTTTAAAGGAACGGATAGTTAAGAAATACACCGACTGAAGAAACCCTTTTTATTATAGACTAAAATATTACTAGATCCAATCCAATGTATTTCTACCCTACTCAATATTTTCTGAAGCTCTTATGTATGATGACAAAATTTCGACAGCTTTGTTAATATTCATAATATTGCCTCAAAAACAAAAGTGTTTCCTAAAATTATTCGTGAAGGTTTACATTTCTACTGCTATTTTTTTTTTTTCCAGTAGGCCTTATCTAAAAGGCTCATGAAGATGCAAATAAGAAAAAGTTTTTTTTTGGAAACTACTATCGTAGTAACGTTATCTAAGAATAAATAATTTAAATTACATTAGCTCAATTATTAGGTACTTAGTTTTAGTTTGAATCCTGCTAAATTTATTTAAAAATCAAACTCAATGAAATAATTTTTGTATCACCGCGTCTTACTATCCGTCCGGGTTGCATGCATATGTAGTCTACTGGTTACGCTAATATGTAAGGGAGGAATAAAGTTGAGTTTAGAGGAAGGGCCGGTTTCAAGTCAGATGAGTACGCCTCAAGTGCGGCGCTATAGTAAATGCAAGACGTCACCTACCTGAAATTGAATGGAATGGGCCAGTTTCATATGCGAAACTGGCCATTCATTCAATTTCAGGAAGGTGACGTCTTGTATTTAGTATAGGCCGCACTTGAGGCGTACTCAATCTGACTATGAAACCGGCCCGAAGTGTACTCTCATTTATGAAAGGGGCTACGTAAAATGGGTCCCACTATTTTGAAATGGATACGTAAAATGGGTCCGCGTGTTATACCTGGCTGTAGTTGGAAAAGTATTACTATACTTGATGAATCTAGGTATAATTCTGAGACAAAAAATGGACGAGTTTAAGACTGGAGAAATCACAAGATCTATTTTTATCAAAACCGTGTGTTTTAAGTCTTTACCAATTGATTAATAAGTAATTCTGACTTGCAGCAAGAGCTGTCAATATTTTAAAGTTTTTAGAAGAAGATAAAACAAATTTTTGGGCGACCATTTAGCCAACATCCACGTGGTGTCTCCTGGGTAACGTTAATAGGCTGATAGAAGACGGGACCCATTTTACCTATATCCCTTTTCTAACGGGACCCATCTTAACTAGACATTTTTTCTAGCCGAGACCCGATTTGACATATTTTGGCAGGCGGTGCCCAATTTACGAACCCGTGTGAAAGAGGAAGACTGGAAAAACATTTAATAAAAATCATATTCAGTACACTCGACCGGGACTCGATGCCTGATCTCCTCGTCATCGGCTGTCTAGTCTAACATGAGAATGAAACCTTAGACCACGTGGCCTGTGAAAAAGGTCACACTGAAAGAATGAAGTTCCTGATAGAGCTTGAGTCTTGAAGACAAAAAAATGTTATTTCAACTAAATTAAAGCCCATATATATTTCATCATACATAAATATAATTTGTTCTTTTTTTCGGTAATGGGACAGACGGTAAATATAATTTTTATGTAAAATAGACTATTTACTAAAAAAAACTTTTTATTTAGAGCGATGATTGAGCCAGAAATGGCATTGTGGCCATTTTGATATTATAATAACGTGCCAAACAAATAGTTTGGAGATAAAACAATAAACTATAGATATCTTTGAGTTTTCAACAAAGCATCTTTAAATATTTAATGAGAGATTCAATTTTAAAGGATGAAACAAACTTTGCAAAATTTCTTGTCTCAACTAAGATATTTTTTAATGCTAGACTTTAACTTCTAAATATCCTCCCATATACTTATGTTCTCATCTCATTTAAGTAGAAAAATAAAATTTATCAGGATCTAAATATTCTATATTTCAAAAATATCAGGTATTATTAAAACAGGTACGTATTAGCGGCAGAAAATCATATTAATTATTAGCATAAAATGTAACAATATACACAACTAAACAAAACTTGTCATAAAAAATATTCAGTGCAGTATTCTAAAAAACTAAAAAAAATTGAGATATTTTACGTTCACTTTTTGAACTGACAGATTATATCAGTACACGTCTTTTAAATTAATTTAAATTTAGCTCAGATACAACACCCAGCCCCCGACCGTTAATTCATCACTGTGAAGAGAAAACTCATATTTAAAACTATGATACATTTTTAAGCCTACCAGGAATCGAATCCGGGAACCTTGGATCAATAGGAAACTTTCTGAGCTGACTGATTATACCAGCACATAACTTATAAACTAATTTTAAGAACAGACGACACGACACGACACCCAGCCCCCAACCTTTTATTTATCACTGTAAAAAGATAAAACCTACATTTCACTATGTTAAATTTCATGGACTTGCAAGTAATCGAACCCAGGTACCCTTAGTTCAGTAGACAACACGCTACAGATTGAGCTAAGGTGTCGGATTGCTAAATAAAAAAAAGAGTACTAGTAACATTTTTGTATACATAAAACACACATATAAAGCCTAAATTACAACAACAACAAATACTTTATTTGTGTTCAAAAGAAGCTCACATTAATCTGATCGACCACGATCTAATGTTATTTTATCGCCAATCTTCATTTCGCTAAACTTAGCTAGATCTCGGTTAGAACTTTCGGCTGGTTCAATTGGTTGTAATAGGACATGCTCCAATGCGTAGGTCTTGGTAAGAAGTCACTCGTCAAATTATATCAACCAAACGTGCCCTTGAATGATGAGAAAAAAAAACTTCAGCCTGCTGCTTGAATATATATTTTTAGCACCACCATTTAGCAACCGTTTGGGTTGAACGCTCATGTACTAGTTACCTATTGTTTTAGGGATAAGTAAGGTTATATTTATAAGTGTACCTTCATTATGTGGAGGGAGAGTGGAAAACCATTTTGGAAAAACTATCCTCAATACACATTACAGAAGTTCGAATCTTTATCTCCCCGTCATCGGCAATCTAGTCTACTGCGAGAGTAGTGGCTTAGAACAAGCAGCCACCAAAGTGGGTGATTGTCTGAATTTTGAATTTAAATTTCGGTGAATTTTTATAATGTGCTATGTAGATTACTACAAAAGTTTATTTAAATAGGTAAACTACACAAATATAGTAGAGTACGGAATGTTGGACGGATCAATGATAATATTTAAGTCCCTAGAAGTTTACCGAAACATAAATTATGTTTGAATTAAAATTTGTGATTCCATTACTAAATTGTTTAAATATTCGATCATATCTGAATCAAAATCCTTGGGTCGAGCATATATGTGTATCTTCCTTCAAAACTATGACAAAGGATAAAATAAATTAGATTTTAAACTACCATGATGAGATTTAAAATTCAACAGCTATCTGATTTAAGTCGACATCGGTAGTCTTAGGGTAAAGTAACGCCTCAGATACCGGTGTTTGTGGGTTCAAATCCAGATGGGGTCGAATGAATTTTCTTGAGCGATAAAAATCCGTAGAACAACTTCCTTAGGAGGGAAGTAAAGCCGTCGGTTCCATGTCGATTGTAGCGCGTAAAAGAACCTTGGTAGTTATGTGAAAATACCTTTTCCGGCAAAATTGGTAGGCCCTTTTGCTCTCGCTCATAGAAATTATCGTGTGCTGATATAATTAGTAGGTTTAGAAAGTACACTTTAAATACCTCAAAATTTAAAATATACATGGTACAAAGCGTTTATCACCGATTATGTAAACAATAAATGTGTAAATTATTTTTGTTTGGCACAGTGCTAAAGAAAAGAAAATCTTACATTTAGTTAATTAATTAGAAAAATAATTCGAAAAAAATGTTTATCCATTCAAGATTACGCCTGTGTGTATTTGTATTTAAAAAAAATTAAGTAGGCTTACATATGAATCAACGAGCACAAAGGAATCAAAAAAGAAAAGAGAAAAAGAAATTGCTAGAATAAAATGAAGTAGTCTTCCATTCCACTTTTTTTTTTCTTTATGTTACTTCTCTAAAAAGCAGAAGTAAAGGAAGGAAGTAAAAAAAAACCCACCGGGAAGGCCATTAGATCACCAACTCAGGTCTATGGTGTGAACAAAGATAGATGGCTGCAGTGTCGAACCTGAAATTACTTCATTTCTATGCTTGTCGTTCATGATGGATCTTAGATCACTTCTCCGTCGTCTACACTTATTTATTTTATTCTTTTGTTTATTTATTCTTGTCTTTTTCGGTGACATCGCTTATATTATAAACTCATTAGGAGAGTAATAAAGGACTCCCAACCAACACAAACACTAAAAAAAAATTGATTTCCTAATCTTTTTTAATTGTTCTTATTTGATTGTTTATGCAAGATCCAAATGTTTCACATCCACTTCGATGGTCGCATGGTCAAAGGCATCACTTTTGTAATCAACTGTCAGGGTTCATATTTCTTAGAGGGTCTTACACTCCCTTACATGCAAATTCTGGCGCATTTCCTCTAATTTATACCCTCAAAATCCACTGTACATTAGTTTAAATACAGTGTATTGCTAACAAGACAAGTTGTATATAAATATGTTTAATATTCTTTGTGCTTTCAAAAAACAAATTCTACCTCCATGGTCTTGGGGTGAATTGCTCACCTAGAGACCCATTGTTCGTGGGTTCAAACCCACCTGAGGTCAACTAGTTTTTATTGAGGGATACAAATCCGTAGCTCAACTTTCTTCAGAGGGAAAAATAAAGCCGTCGGTCCCATGTCTATTGTGGCATGTAAAAGAGCCCTGGGAGATATGTGAAAATAGCTTTTCCGGTAACATCGTTAGGCTATTTCGCTTTCGCTCATAGAAATTCTTGTGTGCTGATGTAATCAGTCAGTTCATAAACTGGACATTAAATACGTCAAGTAAATAAAAAATATAGACCTGCATCAGCGGGTCCTTGGACTAAACGTCAAGCTCATCTAGTCAACTTTACCGGTGACAGATCAGGCTGGGGATCGAATCTAGTTCAAGTCTATTAAGGGAATGTTTTGCCCAAGTGGTTGGACACTCGCCCCCAAGCAATTGCAGTAATATTTCCTCTGAACTCTTTCTTACTAATTTCTACCATATTGGTTTGGTTTAATTCGGCTAGCCCGCACGGGTAGTAAAGTAAGTACTGACGAGGAAAATATAAAGGCCTAAGTATCCCCCAGATCACCATGATGCTTTCCCCATCCCATGAAGCTCAGCCTGAGGTCAACATACGTTGGTAATGCGTATTAAATTATAGGCTAAGGTAGTGAACATGTGTTCAGATTAAATAAAACTACATGACCTATACTGCTGTACATCGCGGTCTTTATATGGTAAGAAAAAGATAAGATGTTTTAGAAAATACAAACTCATATTGTTTGCAGTCAACATTGATGAAACCCACTTCTGTGGCCGCATTGTCTAAGGCGCTATTCACGCAGTAGACTAGACTGCCTATGACAAGGGTATAAAGATTCGAATCTCAGTTGGTTGTACTAAGGATGGTTTTCCCTAAATGATTTTCCACTCATCCTCAACAAAAATGCGGGTAGACTATAAAGATAGCCTTCCTAATTCCTAAAACCATTAGCGTAATTAATACATAAGCGTATAACCCAAAAGTGTAGTGAGATGCAGTGCTAGGAAGAAAACACACTACTATATTTCAAAATATTTTGCTACGTCTTAAAAACACCCAAAACAAAATTTTACTTAGATTTATTTTATGTCTAAATGTTGTTAGTTTCACTATAAACATTACTTTGAATATTACTATATATAGGGATTATTTGTACAGTAAAAAAAGATGAATCTAGAGTTATTACAATTTCTAAAAAGTTTTTTTAAAAAGATTAAATATATATGTATATATTCATTTGTGAATAATTAATAAGAACTTCCTTAAATATAAAATAGTGTTTTACTAAATATTTATTTGGTATTTTTTCAATAGTCTATAAAACGTTTACCTTATTCAAATTAAATGGGCACATCAAGAAACAATAAATTTCCACTGTTGAATTTTCTTTACTTATGTTTGTTTGTTCCATTTTTATATTAATACAAGAAAAACTATTATTTTGTTTTTTTAAGTTTATCACAAAAATATCTTAATATTTATATATTTATTTATTTTGGATATATCAGTAAATTATTTCAATTTACCCACATAATTTTTCACACATGGAGCATCACATGATTGTATACTATCGCAGCTGAAGTAGAATAGCACATAACTATTATCATATTTATGAACTTTGAAGTTAGTCTTCCATTTTTCATCATAAGGATTCCACTCAGAAAAACATAAACTGGTAAAAATTCTGTTTCCTTGATATCACATCAAAATCCTCTAGAAACTTTCAGAATCTCTCAAGATCTGTTGGGAAGATATTTTGATGTCAGATTGCTCAGGAATTGCGAGGCTCAACGCAAACTTCTTTTTTTTCTTTACACCCATCTTTTTTTTTTCTGTATATTTCTTTTTATTCATTTTCAAAGAAGCCTTCCTCTAATCCATCTTCGTCCACATCTAGGATATATCTCATCCAACCCTCAACAAACTTTCTATCCCACCATCTCCCTCCTTCTTCCCCATCACTTGTGATATTAAGGGTTGACGAGAACAGGAAAAAAAAAAGAAGAGAAAAATAAAGGAAATAACATAAGAGGAAGAAACTACAGACCTTGCACGTTGATGATACAACACATCCAACTTTCAACACCCTCCAAAAACCAACGAGTAAAAAAAAAGAGGGGGGGGGGGGAGAAACAGATACTCGTACAAAGACTCAACCTAAATGTGACACCAGGGGAAAGAGAAGCCCAACTCCCAAAAAATTCTCCAAAAAACTTTTCGGATGAAGACAAAAGAATAAAAAGATATATAGAAAAGGATCAAGAAGTACAGACACATCAAGAGTTAAAAAAAAAAATGTAGAAGGTGGAGTCTTAGACTTGCGTGCAAAGTTCGGAAAAGAAGAGTTTTCTTGCAACTTTGGTTTTGTGAAGTTTTTGAGCTGGACAAGTCAGGAAGATGGGTGGGTTTGGGTAAGGGGGTGGACTTGGGGAAGGGTGGAAGAACCTTGCAGAATGATAAGAACGCTTGATGGATGACTGTGATAATGTGGCATCTTCAATCCACGTCCGAAACTTCCCTTCCGCCCTACACACCCCTGTCCTACAAACGCAACTTCCCAAGTATCCCTTGGAATTACGTCATTGTTTAGTTCCCCCAGGGTGGCATAGTTAATCAAGAAAGCAAATCCTAATATTAGTGATATTTGGTTGATTTCCAATAAAATGGGCAGGTTTCTCCTGTGTGGTATATATATAGTCTCAGATAGATGTGTCTAACCTCATTTATTCTCACTTTTACACCTTTTTTGATAATGAGAATATCTATCTGTTTTTAATTTCAACAATCTCAGGTGTAATCGAGAAAACAGATTTAAGGCATGTAGCTTAAGGTGAGAATGTAGGTGAAGCGGGAAAATTTAAGTGTTTTTGCAGTTTTTTATACCAAAAATGTTTGATCGAAATAAATAAAACATTAATGTATTCAGAAGATTAATTTTAAATGTATTAAGGTTGAATGTAAATTAATTGTATCCACATTTGCAAGTAGGGAGATTAGAAAACCATTTAGTAAAAACTACCATGCAGCCACAAAAGCACGTATGGTAAATATTAAACACTTGATATTACTTAGTGTGTTGCCAGGGTGAGAAGTTATTTGAAACAATACTTGATAAATGTTCTTATCCCTCAGTAGAACGCTCATTGATTATATATCAATGGAAAAACAATAATTTGAGGTATTTTGAGTAGAGGTTATGTATGATTGGTCAAATGGGGAGCAAACGCGGGAGAATATATCACAAGGGGTGTAGGTATATTCCTGAATACATTCATAGCCTTCTCGAATGGTTTTCTCCTTTAGCTTTTGCAGAGAAAACCATTAGAAATGCTCAAGAAAGCACTCAGGAAAACAGATTATTCAGATTCAGTTTTAACAAGTTCTGATTACCCTGTAAACACTTCACGCCAAGCCACTGATGCCTAGAGTTGTATCCACCTGTTTGGATACAATATGCTGAAATAATGTGTTACTAATTAGGAAACTACCCCTAGATAGCTACTAGATTATTTCTTAATAAAAAAATGTCAATCTAAGATTTGATCATTTGATATTAAAATTTATTCCAGTATTACGAAAAAAAAAAAATTGTAAAATTTTTAAATGTCGCACCACATAAATTTATCTACGCATACATCAAACTATTGTACAGCATACAACTCTATTAAAATTAAAATTAAAGTAAAAGGGGAAGAGTAACATGCAAAACGATCTTTCTTTATCATCCCTCCCATTCTTTTTATATACATTTTTATTCTCGCACTCTTCTGTTCCCATGTGTTAGAAAAAATAAGGGTTAGAGTAGAGGGGGTGAAATTGTCCCTCCTTCTTCCTCTCTAGGGGTAGTATCCCTCCCACTATGTTGCCATGTTCCCACCCCCTTCGTTTCCCCTTCATCCCACCTCACCCCTCTGTGACTGACTACTGGAAGGGTAATCCATCACGTCACGCCATACTGAGCTCCAAAACTATCCCCTTCTCTCTCTTTAGTTTTTCTTTCTCTCTCTTCCTCTCTCTAGTCTGCCACTCTCATTTTTCTCCCAAGACTGCTACATCATTCTACGTCACATCCGACCGCCCTTTTTTTTTTGTACGCAAGAAGGAAAGAACGGGAAAAGAGAGAAAAAAAGAAGAAAGGATAGAAAAAAACATAGAAATAAAGTGACCGCCCACAAGGTTGCCAAATTTCTTGATTACTTTTTCAATAAAATTATATTTACATAAAATTCATAGCTAAGAAATTTGTTCTTAAAGTTGTAGGCCTATATTTTCCTAAAATAATTGTCTTATTAATGTTATTACCTAAGAATAGGTTTTAAATAATTATAAATCCGTTCATAAATTATTTAGAGCTATTATATGAGCTACTGTTTAAAATTAATTAGCTGTGATATTAAAATATTTAAATTTAGCGTGGAAAAGAATTGTAGGAAAGCCATAGAGTGAAATAGAACATTAAAAAAAAACTGCTTTAGTGACCGCATGGTTTAAGGCGTCACTCTCGTGTTAGGCTTGACTGTCGATGACAGTAATAACTGGGTTCGAGTCCCGGTTGGGTGTACTGAGTTTTATTTCCGACATTTTTTTCTACTCGGCCTACACGTAAATCCGGGTAAACTTAATCTAAATTCAACCTTCCTCATCCTTAACTCAAGCGTAATTATTACATATGCGTAGCCTATAACCTGAACAGGTAGTAAGACGCGATGCTAAAAATTTTTTTTTAAAAATTATATTTTGTTCCCACGTGCATTTCTGAAACCTGATTACGACGTGTTTCAGACCAATGCTACAAACCTTGAAGTCGCACTTTACGTCTACACGCTGGATTAAGGAATAAGTACTGTAACGACCTTATTCATTACAAAATAACCAAAGAGTATTATTTAATGTCAGACATGATTGAGCATCAAGAGTCCATCTTACCACACGGATAGAGCGCCTAGCTTAGGTGTATAATACAGCTCGATGCAAACGTCATATATTGGTGTGGTTTTATGTAATCTACTTTTTTTTTAATACACAGTGTAACTAAGACAAGGGAAACCATTTTATGATATTTAAAAAATATAACAAAATTGAAAAAAAAAAATTAAATGAAAAAAGGCCAGAAAACCTCACTACGATATAAGTTATATATTTTTAGAACCACGTATGGGTTATTTGCTTATGTACAAATTACACTAACGGTTTTATGGGTGAGGAAGGTTATATTTCTAGGAGGTGTACCCGCACCAGCGTGGAGGGAGAGTGGAAAACCATTTTAGGGAAAAATTTCAGTACAACCTACCAAGATTCGAACCTCAATCTCACCGTCATTGGCAGTTTAGGCTAACATCTTAGAAGCACCTTAGATCACGTGGCCTCCAAAGCGAGCTGAGACTAATATTATATCCACAGTAATCTCCCGGTTAATCGGACTTGAAATTGGCTGGTAGAGATGGCGAGTTAAGGGCAATATTTTTTTATTTTTTATACAAAAAAAATTTTTTCACTCAAATAAAGCAAATATTTCTTTAGTCTAAACATGGAGTCTAATTTTCTTCAAATAGTAATCCCAAAAATCATTGAATATTTGACAATGTTCTTTAATTTGATATGATTTTCTCATAATTTAAAAAGTGTCTAATCTTATTCTGCTATGCTTATGACAGATATTCAAGAACTGTTGATATCACCATGCGCGGAAAATTAAACTATATATGTCTACTGGAGAAATATTTAATTTATTTTAGTGAAAATAATTGTTTGCCGTGAAAACTGCGAAAACACTGACAACTTCGCCAACCATCGCACTTTAAAGCATACTATGCATTTAAATATATAGCCTATACGATGCCATAACCCAGTGACTCTCAACCAGGGTTCCGCAAGCCCGTGTCTGGGTTTCCGCGAAAATTTGCAAAAACTCTTTAAAAAAATAGTACAAGTTGCCACTTTTTTTTAGATCAATAAACAAATTAAAATATCAAGGTTTCAACGTGACATATAAATAAAACAAATAAGTATTTTGAAAGTTTAGCTTGGTTAGACATTTGATTGAGAGTTATTATTTAAGAAACGAGAGAGATTTAGGGTGCATTTTCTTAAATACTGCTGACGGGTGCGGCCCACACTGCTATGTTTGTTTTCTTACTCGAGTCAATCGTATGTGATCATTCCTCTTTGATAATAGCAGCTCCAGATTTTCTTCAGAGAAAACAATAAAAGTTCTTTTTCCAACTATCTTGAGGAAGAATCATGGCTTCTAAAACTAGCATACCTGGCAGATATTTACTAACACCTAAATAAGTTGAACACCAACAAGCAAGGTTCCAAGAAAAATATTTTGACGTGTACAAACAAACTTGTAGCATTCATAAATAAAATTAGTGTTTGGAAAAACATATTTATAAGAATAATTTTGAAATGTTACCCCTATTTTCTAATCTTCAGATCATTACAACTGACAACCACCGTGAGGCCGTTATGCCCCTGATTTACGGCCATATGGAATCTCTGGCTGAAAATATTGCCAAGTACTTCCCTTCTTTGTCATCTGAAGAGTATGATTGGGTCAGGAAACTTTTCACAAATTCTCCAAGCAGTTCAGAAAATGTACTCAGCCTGCAGGAATTACAACAATAATTGTCTGAACTGAAGTATGATCGCACAATAAAAAATTTAATTTAATGAATTGTCATTAGATATGTTTTGGATATCAGTGAAAACAGAGTTTCCTGCCATCTCCCAGATAGATATAAACATATTGATACAATTTTCAACATCGTACTTGTGTAAGCAAACATTTTCATGTGTATCGAATATAAAAACCAAGCAGAGGAAAATACTGTTGTGTGTGGAAGAACAACTTCGTGGGTGCCTATCAAAGATGTGACCATGAGTTAAGTTGTTTTTTCAAAAAAGCAAGCCCAAGTTTCACATTAAATTAAGAGACAGTTGGAATAATCTATTTTCTATTAAAACTTGTTTCATTTTCAGTTGTGAATTAATAAAATATAACTTATTTTTCGTTAACAAGTTTATAAAAAACATTATAATAACACAAAACTATTGCAAAATACATACACCAAGTTGGTTTATAACCAGTAAGCCGTAAACTGAAAATGTTTTGTAATTATTTTTATTAACAGTTATATTAGTAAGTTAAATATTAATAGGCAGTAGATACTCAAGTAATATTTTATTCAAAAGTATGATTTAATTATTATTTACTACTAACCCTAATGTTTTACATGTCTTTATTTAATTTAACCCTGTCGAATCTATTATATGTCAGCCAGGTAGAGGTTTCTCGATATTTTTCGAAATATTTCAAGTGTTCCTCCAAACAATAAATGTTGGGAATCACTGCCATAACCTATTGATATCTTAAATTCGACTAAAAATGTAATTAACCTAATAGTTAAGAAATGTTTTATCATTTATAAAATGTTTAAAAAAAGTATAATTATTTGAAATAGTTATCTTAAGTCTTAGGTTCAACAAAATCCACCAAGGCCTTGATATAAAAGTTAAGGATAAGACTAGTTGTTGAGAGTAAGTAAAACTGAAATGTTGTTAAGAAAGAATTAAAAAACCACAGTGATAAAACTCGTATGGTAGAACTCACAATATATTCCCCTTACTGAGATTTAAATCTCAACCTCCTTGTTGCAGGCATTTAAATCAACTAGGGGTTTGGTGCCTTAGACCACTCAGCCATTAGACTAGGAACATAAAATACTTATAAATTAAATTCATCCACTTGCTAATTGTAAATTGTGAGCTTCATTATTTAATCCTAAAGTGCATTCAACAAATTTTAAAAAAACTTATGAAGATCATTAATTTAACCAACTATTTTAATACTTAATGCTTTTTTAATCACCTATTCTGGCTGTACGAATATAATAGGCCTATTTACTTTAAGGAGGTAGGGATGAGGAAAGAAGCATTTTAGAGATAATCTACCAGCATTTGCGTGGAAAAGAGTGAGAAAACATTTAGACAAAACCACCATCAGTAAAACTGACCGGGATTCGTACCCCGATATCCCCTTCATTAGCAGGCCAGTCTAACACGAAAGTAATGCCTTAGATCATCCGGCCACTGAATTGGGTAATATTTACTGCCAGCGAATCAATTTTTCTTTATAGGCCTACTTGTATTAAATAAAGAAATATTTGTTTAATATAAGCGCTATATTTTTTATATCAAACTGGTTGTAAATTATGAAGAGATTAATTAATTTAGTTCAGTATTATCATTAAAAAATTTCAAATGGGAAAGTAGATATTCTTACTTTTTAAGCTACAACCAATCGAATTGATTCCAGTAAGACAATAATTGAAACTTTGCACAATTCCACATTAAATACTTAATTGGTTCAAATACTGATAGAGATATAGTCTGTTAGTCTTCGCGGAGTGCGATTCAAGGTTAACTAACTTTCGAATAATTAGGAGTAGAATAACTCTTATCTTGTTCTAAGCACCTATAATAAACCCAACCATTATTTTGTTGTGCCTCGCTTCTTACATAGATGTCTGGATTATTCACATGTTTGCTCTAATAAAGTAGGGATGAGGAAAGCTTAGTTAGGGAATTTACGGTCATTTTTGTGAAGACATAGTTTGAAACCATTTAGAAAAATCCACCTTTAGTGAACCCAACTGGGTTTAGAACCCCGATCTCTCCATAACCGGCAGTCCAGTGAATTGCGAGGGGGACATTTTATGCCATGTGACCACAAAATTGTGTCCAACCATTAATACTAATGATGAAAAAATAAATTATCCATTCAAAGTTGAGTACCTAGTAATTCTGGCAACGTTGGAAATTTCAACAGATCGTGCTGCCGCGTCGGCTTATGCGAGTACCAAACCTAAAAGCTGCCATATTAGTTTTGCCGGTTGTATTATATGAATGATTGCAAAGCATCATCTGACGAATGACCTCTTTAAACGCGCCATTAACACATTGTGAACAAATTATCAACACATTAGTAATAATATTGTGTCGGTAATTAGCGGGTAGCCCCTTGTGTTATGTTGCGCATACGAGGAGGTGTGAGTGCGAATGGTGGTGATGACGTCACGCATCAATCATATACGCTGATAACGCCAGACCCAGAGCTACCTGACAAGACATAAACGACCATCCACAAAGCTACTATTTTTTATATTTTTTTTCAAGCATTCGTTTTCTTTCATTAGGTTGGCTGGAATTATTCTATAGCTGTTGGGTTGGGATGAAGGGGGCGGGGGAATGGGGGATGCCCACACATGTTGGTGTCAATGGCTGTACAGTACTGTTAAATGAATGTGCGATTTCTTATGATTGAGTTAAGCTATTTGATTTCAATTAATAGAAAACCAATTTTGGAAAGGAATGTTTGATTGATATGACAAATACAATATATTATTTCTTAAATAATATTATAAATCCTTCCGTTGGTTCACCCGCACTTGAGATCACACAGGCTAGGTTGTCATTCTCTCCTGTTCTGGTTTAGCGATTACGGGATAGTCGTGGATTTAATCCCGGTAAAAGTTGTACTGAGGGTGTTTTCACCTAAATTGTTTCCCAATTTTCATTCACGCAAATGCTCGTGCACTTTATTATTAAAGTTTCCCCTTTCTCATTCTTAGCCCTTTAGTGTAAATATATAAATAGCCCGAATTGGTAGCGAGACATGACAAAATTAATAATTTTTTTCCGAGCTACATTATGTTTATGCCTATTTATTTCCCCAAAAAAGACGTGCAAAGATATTTAGAGAACTTTAAAAACTCACTGGATAGCATAGTTAATTGAGAGACTTTACTCTTTTAACTAAATACATTTGTCCACGCAATAGATGTTATCATATATTAGGGAAAACTTGCTAAATCATCACTAAATTTTATAAAATTATTATATTAATTTATTTAATCAAAGTTGTACAATGTTATTAGTGTGTTGGACTTACTAAGTACATTAAGTAATTTCAAATAAAACTTATTTTAATGCTAGTAAATGAACTCAATTTTGGACGAATTAGGATGGATATAGAAAATAACACTCCCCAAATCTCCAACACCGATAGCCTTAAAGGTAGTTGACTCGCACTGCAGAGGTGTGGTGCAAAAAGCTGAATCTTACATCGAGAGAATTCGTCCAAACGGTATCGTACATTCCGGCGATGTTTTCCTACATAATTTAGAACTGAATTCAGTACAAGTCAACTATTATCGTTTGTACAGTTAGGTATCACAACAACAATTGGCAAAAAAAAAAAAGTGACTCGTGTAAACTAGGACGTCATTTGAAAGTGGTGCGTGTCCTTATTTTCAGTGATGCACCTTTAAGACTCAAGTTTTCTTACATTAGCAATTTGTTACTTCCCTGTTTTACTTACTCCATGCCATTAGAAACTCTAAAGTTAATTGCCGCACTTACGAAAAAAAGTACTCCACGTATCTTTAGCAAGTTCTATCCAGTCAACTTCAGTACACTCTCACATTCAGGTCCATTCTAATGCTATCCTCCCATCTGTGTTTATATCTTCCCAATGATCTCTTACCATTGGATTTGCCAGTCAGTACCCTGAACAAGGCTCTAGATTCCCCCATTCACTTTGCATGTACTTCCCACCACTATCCACGATACTTGATTACTCTAATAATATTTTATGATTAGTACAAATTATGCAACTCATCATTATGTAACATCTTCCCCTCCCAAGTATCCTCACTCCTGTTAGACGAAATATCTAGGTAAAATTGTTTTGTATAGTCTTAGTTTTACATTCCTTGTCAACAGACGAGATGTTTACAACTTACTGAGTAATAACATGCATTATTTTTACATTTCCATTCTAGTATCCTTATTGCTATTTATTGTTCGATGTTGTTATTTAGATACAATTAATTTGATTTTCTTCTTATACAGTAGTTATTTCAACAATTATATAATGTTTGTCATGAACATGACGACATTTTCACAGGAACTTTTCTCTTCGTTTGAAAAGTAAGTTAAAATGTCACTTTGCCCATGACAAAATATTCAAGAACTGTAGATATTACTAGGTGTTTAAAAACTATCAACTGAAGTAATATTTAAATTATTTTGACAAACAGAGCTTATAGTTATAAAAATTTGAAAATTGTTTCCCTTCCACCATGCTTTAAAAAATACCCTCATATTCCTATTCTATTTTGTAGTTAAATTAGCTAATAGTCAGTATTCTGACATTTTGTAACAAGAAAATAAATATATAAGTGGTCCCTCCAATAGGAGGAACTAAAATATTACTTTTCCATGTTAAGAAAGAAAATAATGTAATCATGAAAATTTTCGCCCTCGAGTTTATATAATGAAATTTAAAGTTTTATATGCCCTCAAAACCCAAACGTTGGTCTTGAAATTATCTTCGTCCCTATAATATTATCTGTCGGATTATTTTCTGTAAATTATGTCTGCCTGTGCCTAAGTCTTAAGTCGAAACGGTTTGATCAATTTAGTTTAATCTTGGAAATTATAGGTCAAATATTCGTATCACATTGAGTTTCTTAGATTCTGCTTTTAACCATTAAAATGTGCTATGTTTAAACAATGGCTGTAGAAATTTGTTTAAAATTTGTATATGTAGATTATTTCATATGATTATGAAAATTATTTTTGTTTTATGGGACATATTTTTCAAAGGATGGGGTTTACTGATAATTTTTTATGTTATCATGAACTATAGTATAATTCCCTATGTGAAGGAACTATTTACAATTGTGTCGTACAATTTATTTTATAAACCATACCGTTGACGATTTGCTAGTGTCGCTGTAATCAAGATTCTATTTCAACTCAATATTTCTTGCTCCTTTTGTGTATGTGTGTGTATGTATATATGTGTATGTGCGTGTAGTCGCTACCACCACACGCTCCTTGCGTGTAAGAGTCCACTCCTTGATGGCTACTTGACGTGCTGCGAGTAAGGAATGTGCTTGCTCTCTAATTACCCGGAGACCTGGGGTTGAATACCTCCCACCCCCTAAACACATTCCCCTTTCTCTTTTTTTTTTAAGCCAATTACGTTGGTCACCTCCCCACAGACAGCTCTTTTTTTTTAACACTTTCCAGGTAAACTAATCTAGGTTGACAAATATATAAAGGCTTATTTAAACACCTATGTGAAATGTTCTCGAAATATTTAGACTCTTTATTATACTTGATTGGAAACATTTATTTTGTTCTGAGCGAAAAATAAATGTATTTGGCAGTTTAACAATTATTCTTCCTGAACTCCCCGGTATGTGATTTCCGGGTTTTATTTATGGCACCGGAGTCTTTATAATCTGTCAAGATATCGATTGATCTCATACACAAATGTGTATTATATTTCTTTTAGCAATGGCCAACTTAACTACGAGAATTATTACTATTACTGTAGCAACCATTTTATTATTAGCTTACCTCAAATGAGGTCAATTTCTCAATAGACCGATAACAGCTTACACCTTTCCTTTAGCCATATATACAATTCATTTTATTGTGACTTAGTAAAATCATGTTTAAATTTTATAGTCATATTTATATATCTAAAAAAATAATAATTTTGGTAAGTAATTGAAATAATGATGTTTTAAAAAGCAAAGTGCCTCAGTAAAAGATCTATATATAGAAGCAGGAATATTTGCGCAGTTTCAGTGTGGATAATCGTCTGGAACTGTCTTTTGATATAATATGTTGATAAGAAGAAAATCTAGAGGTTGAAGATGGTGGCTATATTTTCCATCACTGGCCAGTTTACTTTACCTTTACTTTATCTTATCTTACATTTATCTTATACTATCGAGTGTATTGTTATTGCAGCGTAGTAATCCTAGAATAACCAGAAAAAAAATATTTTTTTTAACAAGAGTATGACAAGATAAGGAACAAAGCAAACAAAAGTCGACATAGCTATTTGGTGTTAGCAAAACAATTATCAGCTTATAAAATAAAACTAGCATTTAATGTTACATTACATGGTACACTACAATATACTGTATTTTATAAATAAATCGTCAAGAATTAGGTGAACAAAGCTAACAATTCTACAATAGCCACAAGATGACAGAGCTATTCAGTGCTCAGTGTGTAAACTACTAGACTACACGAACGACGACTGTGTGGTAGCGTTTTGAATGTTCGTCTAGATTCCAGTGACGAACATTCGCTCCCTTTGATTCGTGTCAAGAGACCGCTCCCAAGGCGAAACCCCTTGAATGCCGAATATTTGACTGAACATTCGCTCCCTTTGATTCGTGTCAAGAGACCGCTCCCAAGGCGAAACTCCTTGAATGCCGAATATTTGACTGAACATTCGCTCCCTTTGATTCGTGTCAAGAGACCGCTCCCAAAGCGAAACCCCTTGAATGTCGAATATTCGACTGAACATTCGCTCCCTTTGATTCGTGTCAAGAGACCGCTCCCAAAGCGAAACTCCTTGAATGCCGAATATTTGACTGAACATTCGCTCCCTTTGATTCGTGTCAAGAGACCGCTCCCAAAGCGAAACCCCTTGAATGTCGAATATTCGACTGAACATTCGCTCCCTTTGATTCGTGTCAAGAGACCGCTCCTAAGGCGAAACCCCTTGAATGCCGAATATTCTACTGAACATTCATCATTCGTGTACCTCCCACACTGATCGGACACTCACCCAATAGACGAAAATTCGTTAACATTCGCGAATAGTGTGGGACCTGCTTTAGAAGCACTTGCCCTTGGACGCCCTACAAAATGTAGCTAGTGCGCACAGGAAGGCGTATGGGCGTACAGGGAGGGGAAACTGACCAATTACCCAGCTGACAAAATGAATTTCCATTGAAACTATCATCCTACGTGGTCAAATCTGAAAAGAAACTGAGTCCCTCATATTTTGCAAACGAAATCCCTCCTAGCACCTGCACTAATTCCTGAATTGAAGTTTTAATGGAATGCTATGCGAAAACCAATCAAAATTTATAAACTGGAGAATCCCATGTCCATAAAAAACTATACTCAAAATAGTAGGCGTATTAACAATTAAGTTTTAATATTAAGTCTCAATATTTATACCGCTCAACTTCTAGTGATATTTGGAATAACATTATCATAAGTAACTCTCAGCCATGAGTCTAAATTTGTACAGTATCAATAAATAAAATAATTAAATATCTAATTACATACTTGATGTAATAAAATGGCTACCACAGCAATTTAAAACGAATCACCAATACCATAGAAATACTAAAAACATACTTTCATAGAAGTTACATAGATAACTATTTTATAACAATTTAACTTATATTAATTTATAGCATTTAACGATTTTCGTTTATATGTATTCAATTATAATTTAAGATATTAGAATGTGTTTATATCTCACTTTGTTTAACAATCTTGAGATTAAAAAACGTGCATGTTTCAACGAGTAAAAATAAAATCACCTAAAACGTCAAGAAACTCCTGGATTCTCAGAAACCCGTGTGACGTCATGTGTTGCGACTTCCTACTTAACTAGGTTCTTAGTTAAGTGGACTTTCTTGTAAAACTGACCGAGAAAAATGTCTAAGCCTAGTCAGGGAGGTCAAGTTTATCATGACTCGTGTCTTAACATACTGTACAGTTGGGATATAAAAAGTTTATGCAAAGGAATTCGCAAACGTGCTTACTTTTAAGAACAAAAATAAGGAAATGTACCCTAGCCATCTGAATACCTATATTAAACAACATTTAGGCCTATTTATATCCAACGCAGTATGTTTTTATATCTTGTGTGTTTACTTTTAATATAAATCGCAGCTACTACTAAGTCAGTTTATTGCTAATAACATAAAAGAGGAAATAACGAGTCTTACTTGAACAAAAAAATTTCCTAAGTGGTGACTTGCAGTGAAATCTAGTATAAGTTCAGACGTTTTGTAATTTTTGTTCATAGCTTAAGATCAATACAATTTTTTTTATTAGAAATAAGAACAATTTTTTACGACATAAAAACCTTGGATTTATAGTCTATTTGCCCTCCAATTAACATATATTTTATATATATTGTATCTATTTCGGCGGTCACATAGTATAAGGCGTAAATCTCGCAATATACTAGAATTCCAATGACAGGGAAATTGGGGTTCGAATCCCAGACGGGTGTGTTAAGGGTGGTTTTCCTAAATGGTTTTCACTTAACCTCCACAAAAGTTCGGGTACATTTCTTTTAAATTCAACCTTACTCATCCATATCTCTCTAGATTAATTAGTATGTAATGCGTTTAGTCAGAAAAGAAATAAAACGCGGTGTTATATAATTATATTTATATATAGATTGATACCTTGATGTTAAAATTTTGTACACTTTGATATCATAATTCTTAAAATGAATGTTTTTTTATTAAGAAATACTATTTAATAAAATTCAATAAAATGAGTATCGGAAATAAACTTTTTTCATAATCTGTCTTACTTTTTGAATATTTAAATAATTTGGATAGTTTGGAAAATAATTAATTAAATTGGTTGAGTAGATCTCCTCTCTGGAATAATTGTATTAAGGAATTGCTTCACTTCATAAATTTATGTATTTCTTTATCTCACTCATTAACACAAATTTACCATCTTTCCATATCTCAAAAGTTCATTCTGTCTGTTCAAAAGCTAATCACTATAAATTAAGATCCCTAACTCATCCTACTGACTAAAAACATCAATAACATATATTATTTTGTTCTTAAACATCATAGAGATAAGAATTTTATCGGGTGAGAGGTGTAATGTTTCATTACACTCAATCTAATTTAAATTAACCTTGTATACATGATTAAATATAGTTTTTCTTGACACACCTATTTATTGAGTACAGGTTTTAGTAATTCAGACATTTTCTAAAAACCAAAGATTTATTCCAATTTTAACGAAACTCATTATTTAAATAGGCCTATAGTAGTACTTTATTAGGATATAATTTTGTGTTCACTATGACGCCTACTAGCCAGATAAATTAGGTCTAGAATTAAAAATAATAGCTTATCCTATTTAAATCAAGTTGTATTAATATAGTGATTCATGTGATTAATGCTGTACACTGTTCATAAATGGTTTGTCTACAAATTTGAATATTTTATTAACACATAATATTTACTAATGATCTATGACATTTTTTCTAAAGTTTGAACTGTATCATATTTGAGTAAAATATTAAATATGAAAAATAATCCTTAGTTTACACTTGCCAGTTTATATTACTTTTAGAGCTAAAGGCTTTTAAAAACATTGGTCATGGGTTTCATAAGACAAGGTTAAAAACTTAATTTTCCTCTATATTTTCGATTATTTTTAGAGATATAAAACTAATTTTAGAATAATAACCTGTGTGCAAATGTTCATTTTTATGGGGACTCATGAAAAGTAAAATGCCATATTTGATAAGTGTATTGTGAACAACTTATTTAATTTGTAAAATATTCCTTTTTTTCCCCCACAGCTTATACGAATATAAAAATTATGTTAATTAAGTAGGAATTAGTAAGGTAGAATTTGAGTGTAAATATAGACAGATCTTTCTGGTGGGAGTGTAGGAACAAGTTTAGGAAAATCCTGCCTCAATATGCCCGACAGGGATTTCAACCCCGATCTCCTAATCACTAGCAATCCAGTCCAACACGACATTGGCTCGTTAGACCACACGACCATTGACGCGGTTTAATATCTCTCTTTATTTCTATTTTAAACTTTTCTTCTCTCGTCAAAGTTGCACGAATTAAAATCAATAACATTCATCTTTGGTATAGTGGTGATGGTTGTTAAAAAAATTCGTCAATTCTTTAAAATTTAAATGGATTAATATATACTCGTAAACATACCATCGTATTAAGGTGGGATGGTAGATATTGTGAGTTAAGGCAATATTTTTGCAGAGTTATTTTTTTTAGCAAAAAATTAGTTTTTAGCAAAATTAAAATATTTCTCAAGCAAAAATATAGAATTTACTTTTCATAACCTCGTAATCTCAACTGTTCTTGAATATATTTATATATATCCTTTAGTTTGATCAGAGCTTTTAATTTAATTCAAAAAGGTTTACATCAAATACTAATATGCCCATGACAAATATTCAAGAACTGTAAAGTACTATGTAAATAAAAGTTAATTCTATGAGAAATACTTGTTTATTATGAAATATGACTCAAAAAAATTACCTTTCCTCGAGTCCCCTTCAATCCCACCTAAATAATTATGTAATAGTAGAAAAAATGTGTGGGTATTACAGGTTAAATATAGCCTTTGCCAATACGTCTTTAACCAATCACATTTTGTATAATATGTCCTTATTGAACCTATTTGAACGTTAGCTATTATATGAATCAGCAAATACGAAGATGCCAAGACATAATAGGGAAAAAGCGTGTCTCTCAACGTCTTGTGACTTTGGTTACAAAGCCACTGGAAACTTTACACGAATATCAATTCAGAATCTTACTAATTTTCTTGCCTTTGTAAAGGAAGAAGCAGACAGAATATAAGATATTTCTCTCTTTTATTTATAATTTTTGTTTGCCAACGAGATTGCTGAAAGTATGTTTTATTTTTTGTTTTAAGTATGTAGAATAATGTTATATTATTTAAATTAGTTTAACGACGTTGTCTACTAAGAGGGCTCAAAGACAATTTTCGAAGTGGATTGTATCTTAACTTGACGCACCTAAGTACTATCACACTTAGACGCCATTGTACGAAATAGAAAGAGAGGCAAGAAAATGAGCACTTCCCCCTTGCGAGGCCTCTTAAAACTTCAACCAATTCTTTTAACGAGTTTAAGCAGTCGCTCTACCATTTTCTTCTTGAAAATTTTGGCTTGATTTTTAAGTTTACCTTTTTACTTTATTCCTATTTTAGATATACATATGTGATCACAAACTTTTTTTAATCTACATCCTGGCAGGAAGATTCCTACAGGTCATTTTTGTGATCAAACTAAATAGTATAAATTGTAGATTATTAATATAAAAAAAGTTTACAAAAAAATACTTCATGATAAAATCAATATTTATCTGACCCTCTCAGACTCTTTTAAGGATTATTTAAGAATTTGGGGTTTTTGTTTCAAAGCTACACCTTTAAAAATTCGTTGAATAAAACGTAAATTCTTTAAAAAAAATTGAAAATCATATTTTGACGTGCCATGACGTCACAGGTAGGCAACTTCCTTATAATATATTCAATGGCATTTATCATCAGTAGTAGTAGGTATACAGAGCTATCAGTGCTGTTCATATATTTTAAACAATAAAATAATTTCCATTAAAGTACTCTAAAAATGTGATATGGTTAGAATTTTTTTATAACATAGGTAAAGGTAACAGTCCAACACCTTAACTCGGTTGATAACGTGTCTGCCTACTGACATAAGGGTCCCTGGTTCAACTACCGACATGGCCGAAAATTTATCACTGATGAAAATACGAGATTAACCTTTCACATTGATAAATTAACGGCTGAGAACGGGATGTTGTGCCTGTACTAGTCTGAAGTTAAGATTATAATGGATATGAAGCTGCGACAGGCCTAACAAGCCGGTGGTGGAAAATATATGGCTTGAATAAAAAACTAGCCAAGACTGGAAACAGTAGGCCTAATGGATGTAAGGTAAAGGTAGTAATTTTTTGTAGTAAAATTAGAAGAACACTACATTTGAATATTTCAAATAAATAGTTTATGGTCCACAAACCTAGCCTAGTGGGTAAAGTTTCTCAATATGTGGGGGATCACTCTTGACTCTGGGTAATTTATCTCTTCAAGCTTGAATGTGTATCGGTGCGGGAATGTATAAGACTAAAGATTTGGGAGTAAGCGTTTCGGTTAGGTATTCGGTACTAGTTTAAGTTATTTGCATTAAATTGATTTCTTTAAAGTCGTGCGTTGATGTTACCTTGTTTACGAACGTTACAAAGTTTTTGTTGATATAAATATGGTATAAAATGAATTGGTGCATTTTTAGAAAGGAGCTAGGTCAAAATATGAATTAAATTTTTTTTCGAACACAACTTTTAACTTTAGTGATCGATTGATGATAAAGTGAGAATAAATTATCGCTTGCTTGTTGGTCTAGACAACAAATCTACAATCTTATGAAAGTAAAATAAAAGTGTGAAATTATTTCAATAAAAATATTTCTTCATATTTAAAATAGCCTATATCAATTTGTAAATTCTGTTTTTTTTTCAATTACATACATTAATAAATATTATTTAGCCGAGTTGGTGAAGAACATAAATAAGTAAAAAAAAAGAGAAATATCTTTAAATAAAGTAAAACCAAAGAACCAGGAAATAAAATTATTGTAAGATTCAAAATTTCTAAAAAAAATTAAAGTGATCTAAATAAATGATGAGGCAATACAATTATTTTTAATTTATCCTGGAAAGCTACAAAAATGAACTTAGTTTTACCCTTTATTAACCGATTCACTAACGTTCATTCTAGACATCTCTTGTTCGTATTCATGCTTGTGACAAAGGTGGAAGTTTTTGTATTGTTATCGTAAAATATCACTGCCATTAGCATCTTAGCTCAACTTTAATTCAATAATTGGTGACCTGGTGGTCTAGGGGTAAGGTGTCAGACTACTGTGCTGAGGTCCGGGGTTCAAACCTCGGTCCTGGAACAGATCTATCTGATTGCCAAACCCTTCCTTCACCTCTGACAAAACGTGTATTAATCACAACTTGTGAATGTGAGGAATGCCAGGCCTCCACCGTGGTTCGGATCCCACGCTAAACTGTAGGTCCTCCATTTCATCTCGCAATCACCCTACCATTGCACATTAGCGTAAGTGCGTATAACCCGAACGGGTAGTAAGACGCGGTGCTAATAATAATAATAATAATAATTCAATAATTTACTTTAATCCAGTAATTAGCTTCTGATATAACATATCATTTGAGTTGAATACCGAATGAATTATATGTGTGATAACAATTTTGATTCTGAATTTCTCGATGGCATAGTGGGTTGGTGTTTTTATTTTCTCATCGTGATTTCTCATATAATTTCCAATTGAATTATTGTGAAATGTTAATACGAGTATTTAAATTTTTTGTTTTATCACTGCGTCTTGCTACCTGTTTAGCCTATACACATATATGATAATTACTCTAATAGGGTAGGGATGAGGAAGAAAGAATTTTAAATTTAATCCACCCGTATTTGCGTGGAAGGAGAGTTGGTGACCATTGAGTAAAACCACATATAATATACCTAGCCTGGTTTCTAAACCCGTTCTCCCCGTTACCAGCAAACCTTTTTATTCCTTTTAATTAAATAAATAGCCATCTCAGTGTACAGGATCACATTTTTATTGAAAAAGCCTATAATACAAACACAAATATTAATTTAGTCCTGAATATAATATACAAACGAAATATGGTTTTGCCTTCTAATATGTTATATGAACTGTTAACACCTTGGATGCTTTAAAAACCAAATCACGTTTGGGAATAATATGATTATATCTATATATTTAATTTTGATTTCCAGAAAGTAGTGGGGGTGTCTAGTTAGCTAGCATTAATAGTCAAGACATAACCGACACCTTGGCTCAGTAGGTATCACAAAATCTTACTTAGATGAGGGTTAAAAGTTCAATTCCTGACATGGCCAAAAATTTTGCCATTGGTAAAATAAGGGTTTCTTTCACAGTAATGAATTTTCGGGCGATACTTAGTGTTGTATATGTTCTAGAATTAAGCTATTTTGTGAATAGTGTGAGTATAAAAATTAATTAAACTGTTTAAAAGGGTCACGTTTTTTATTTCACATAAAATATAAAAATAACCCTCCTCGATTCAGTTTTTTTACTCGGCAGTGAAATTATAGTGTGGCCCTACATTTGCCCCCTAGAATGTTACGCTGCTTCGCCGTGTGTGCCTGTATCGCGTGCAAGTATACATGGTCAGGCGCAATCCGTAGTCCTCCCAAGCCGGCTCTTGGAGGGGTCTTTCTGTCAATGTCTCTATACTCGCAATGGCGTGTTCCTCACTGACAGCTCATTAATACCAGACAATGCCGAGGCAGGAATTCATTAAGTCGTACCTGAGACTTCGCTCGCTACTTCTTACCTCAATTCTACGAGCTTGTTTTCGGGCTCTAAGGGAAGATTACTATTTAAAAAAAAAAAAAAACGTCGGCGACGATTCTGTCTCGGTGGAATTTATACAATCTATGTTTTACAAAAACTATAAAAAGAAAAAAAAACACGAAAATATACTTTATTTCTAAAAGAATTTTCACACGTTAAAAGAAAAGCATTCAATTTAAGTTATGTCTGAATGATAAATAGTTGCGATTATTTTGATTTCTCGTTCTTATATCTTATGTCACCGCAAAAAAGAGTTTTCGTAATTTTTTTTATAAAGGCATTTGTTATGAGAGTAAAAATATTTATCTACGTTTATATCTTTCTGGTTCTCCATCGGTGACACTTTTGCTGTTTGTTTGGTATTAGAGTATGTTTATTTTGTGTCACTTATTAAGTAGCTTATTCAAAACACGATGAAGGATCTACAGGTTGCATCTATAAGCTACTACATTTAATACTCAGCACCGATGTTAGATTTATGTTAACACTATGCAGGTTCACATATTTTTACGTCCAAACAATAATATTTTAGATAAAATAAGCATGAAATTGTACACTTAAATTGGAGGAAAATATTGCTCGTATTATATTTTTATTTAAAAATATTGTTAAAATTTTCCAACATGACCACCATGTGTCCAAGAAATAATGAATTTGCTCCAAAAAATAAATAAATGAAGAGTTAATGTGGAATGGAACGGGACGCGAGGAAAGGACAGTGTTTTTGCAATTTTTACGACAAAACTTATTTTGGCTAAAATAAAAATTATTGCTCCAGTACGAACATAGAGTTTAATTTTCTTTACGTTGTTATATACACAGTTCTTGAATATCTGTCATGAGCATAACGGGATTAGATGAGAAACATTTAAATGACGAGATAAAGTTGTCATTGAATTCCAGCTCACACTTAAAATATATTTAAGAAATTTGAGTTCACCAGATGAAGAAAATTAAATTCTATGTTTGTACTAGAGTAAATTTTATTTATTTTGGTAAAAAAATGTTTTGCCTTAAAAACTGCAAAAACACTCGCTTTTTTCTCGCATAGACTTCCATCCCACCTTAATCGGTATTTTAGAAAGAAAGGTAGGCCTACATTGCTACATTAGTGTGGACTTAGTCATCTTTGAGGATGAGTGGGATAAATACAAGTATCGATTAGGGTTTATTTTAACAGTTTTACAGCATGTGGAATGCCGTAACACAAGTAAAAACTTACAGTCCAATAATGCTATTTAGGAATCTGAACACTACACAGGGCCTATATCTAGTAGTGACAAAATTTAACACAAAACTAATCCTTGCAACCATTTTTAAAGTATATCTAAAGGGAATGTATGTTTCTTACCGATAATATATCTAGAATCTATATTTTGAGAATGAGGCAGTTTACAGCTAAACGAGCGTTCTCAATGTCTATTGAAGTCACAAAGTCAAACCTTGTAAATCTATCAAAGCCCCCTTTCAGACTTGGTCAATTGTAAGGGGCCTTTTCCAGGGTGTTAAAGTAAGTGAGGTATCAAATAGGGGAGAATAATACCCTTAAGATCTTAAATTATTCACAAACACATATTGTATAAAGAAATTTAGTTGTTTATTTAATACAAATAAAATGTATTTAGTTAAATCTCACTTTATCCACAATTATTCACCAGAATTAACTGACAGCAATAAACTTTTCAAGCTGACCCAACATATGCATCAACTAATTGAAGGTTAGGTTTTGTTGGGTTGTGTCGTTATACTCAGTCTGTCATAGGCTATAAACAGGGGATTTGCACGAAATATATTTGGGGGTAAGGGGGGTGAACCAGTGTTTTTACCAACTCTAAGTATTTTGAAATTAGAAAAATTCCCAAGTAGCAAAGGAGATTACAAAAAGGGCAATGTTGAGAACGGAGAGGGGGGGGGCTTTTTTTTTAATTTGGGGTGATAATCAAGCCTTGAACCAAGCTTTTAGGTAACCGTAATTTTAAATGTATTTATTTGTTCACACTGGATTTTTAAAGCTACAAAGCATTTTCAGTGCATAAGGAAATAACTTAAATTATTATTTATTTCCGTTTACCTGCATCTGAGCTAAATATCCAATTGAGCTTAAATATATTTATTTAGATTTGTAGATATCGTTCTGATCGTGTATTTTAGATTAAAAAATGTAACTGACTTTACTACAGAGGTTTCCAACATTTTGTAGTTTATGACCACAACTTTTCTCTCTGCAGCCATCGCGACCCTTTAATAACTTAAAAGCGTTCAAATCCTAGATTTTAGGTTTTTTCACTGTGTATTACTACACGCCAGGACTATCTAAAATTAACTACACCAGTGGGATAGGTCAAATGAGAGGAAATGTACCCTTATTTGCTTGGAGGGATATTAGGATAAACTACACCTGGTTAGAATTAAAATCCTTACTTCACCTTCACTAACAAACCAAACGAAAAGAGCGTGACATTAAACCCGCATGTCCACTAATGCTTGTTTTAATTATTATAAATTGATTATAGTAATGATTATATGCGACTAATATGAAGTCAAAGAGAATCAACAAGCCCGAGGCTGGGGGATGAGTTTATATTATGCCTGCAGTATTACAAGGCTGCCACAGTAAACCAAGTCAGCAAGAAGTTATCAGAATGGAATAGCCAAAAGGAACCTAATCATTAACTAGGTCGTTTTAGCACTTTAATAACTTACATTTCTATTAGAACTATGCATCTTCTTATAATCATTAAAATCCTTAGAAAATAAATATAAAGCTAAAACCTCTATAATTTGACCACACCCAAAACACGCTGTGACCCCAAGGTTGGAAACCACTGCTTTATTATTACACACTTGAAAGCAATATTTAACTAGTAAGCACCCTGAGCTGTAGAACTCGCTCATCACTTTATTAAAAAATTAGAAATTTGGCTATGTTTATTTAAAAACATTTTCAACTGTATAATAAAGCAACAAAAAATGGAATTTAACGATATTCCTACAGTATTTTGATACCTGTCTACCAATTTCCTGCTCCATAACCCCATGTAAGTTGCCCTAAAATGTTAATACTTTTACGTCAATAAACTATTCAAAACATTTTGTGATTTAGCGCGTGAGGGTGAAGGGGCTTTCCTTGAAATTTTATTAAATAACTTATAGCAAATTCGAAACTAGCACTCTTAACAACAGGGTTAAACAAAATTTCATGCGAATCGAACACTAAATAACGAATTTAAATATGTATACCAAATTTGAAAATTTAAAAGGTTGAAAAAAAAAATTTTTTTATCTAATGCAGTCTACTTAATCAAATTAAAAATTATAAGAGTTGTAACAATGTAACACAGCCTTATTACTCCTCTTCCTTCATTGTTCTTTGAGCTTATTTAAATAAACAATGAAATAAGATACATCAGTTCAATCCAAACTAGTATGGATATTTGCTAAAAAAATTAATATGTATTTCAGAAGTCAAACATTAACACTAACCTCAATGTCCTCATTTCAACAGTCAAAGCTTTCGATAAGAAAACAATAAAATACTGCGTAACATTCCATGCATTTATGCCTTCAAAATGTAATAAATCCCTAATTAAGGCATTGGCTATACAGCATATGATAATTTGAATCATAATTTACATAAAACTGCAACAGTCTAGCAGCCACGAAATTTATAACTAAACCATTAAACAAAACATTGGCTGACAATGCTGCCACTTCAAACATTGTTGGCCGAGTGAAATTTTGCTACTGGGCTGCTCATATTCCCTTAGCATTCGTTTCCATACCGCATGCGGCCTACTGACAACGGCACTAATAGAAAACTTGATTAATTAAGCTTTCTACAATTTACTACAGAAGGAATCTCCTTTCAATGTTCGATGATTTTTGAAGTTGGGATTTTTTGTACCGTAGGGATCAACAGTTGGGAAATTTTAAGTTTGTTTGTACAAGTCTGTGGTTAAGGACTTTCATAATAGAAAGTAATGGAGTAAAGAATAAGCCTAGATTTTCCCAACTCCAGATCTCAAATCTCACAAAATTCCTAAATTTCAAGCTTTTAACCAACATTGGGGGGATGGGGGTGACACCTCCTAATCCCCCCCGGAGTGACCCCCCTGGATATACATAGACTATTACTATTATGAATGTATCTATATCCTAATCAATGTACATATTATTTTATTTAAATTTTTATTTTGATTAATACCTCTGAGCTAAATGATGAAAAATGCCTAGAACTTACAGATTATTTTTTTACTTAACCTATAAAACACGCATAGTTATAAAGGTTTTTAAAACCTTGTTGTGCTGTATAAAATTAGGATGTTTATGATTATTTTATATATTTCCTTATTTTGAAATCACCTAATTACATACTTTAGTTAATCACTATTTATAAAATATAATATGCTTTGAATAAAATTATACAAAGTGTATTCCACAAACTTTCTCGTGCATGTTATTGTGTTTGTTGTTCTAGGTAAAGTATTCAGTTTTTAATCATATTACAGGAATATATATATATATATATATATATAACAAAACTATTCCTGTAATATGATTTATATATACCTTTAACTTAGAGCTATAAAAAGTTTTTTTAAAAAATCCAAAACTTTTAGTAAGTCATTAGAAAATTTAGCATTTTTTTAATTTTCTATACATCGCCATTTATTATATTCAAGTATATTGTACGATTATCACTTTACATCATAAAACTGTATTTTTTTAAATTGAATGCAACCAAACTAGTTTGAACCGACTATGAGAAATTAACATTTATTGTTCTTGTTAAGGATTAGGTGCCTTAATTTTAATATAAAAAAACTCAAATCAAAGATATACTGAAATATGCGAATAAATAATAATAATAATATAATAATAATAATAATAATAATAATAATAATAATAATAAATAGGAATTGAAAAAATTAAAATACCATTTATGTGCATATTGTAAAACAAATATAAAAATATCTCCACGGCAACTGGCTATTTTGGGAGACATGTTACATGTGAATTATTACTTTTTATCTTACCCTTCGTGAAAGAAAGAAATTTCATAAATTCTATAATGGTATTTTACGAATAAATCGAGATATTTTGTGTTTGTGGTTTTAGTTATTATTATTATTATTATTATTAGCACCGCGTCTTACTACCCGTTCGGGTTATACGCACTTACGCTAATGTGCAATGGAAGGGTGATTGTGAGATGAAATGGAGGACCTACAGTTTAACGTGGAATCCGAACCACGGTGGAGGCCTGGCATTCCTCGTGGTTTTAGTTAACGTACTTCTAATTTGTGTTCATATCAATCACTGACCGAGATAACAAATACATATTTTAAATAACAAAAAAACTAAATAAAGATTCCTGAGTAATGGGTTCGAACCCGTTTCAGTGGCTGAACGGTCAAATAAAGCATTATCGTGTTAGAATCCTGCTAATGACGGGAATATCCGGGTTTGAATCCCGGTTGGTTCTATTGAGTGTTTTTTTTTCTAAATGGTTTCTCACTCTCTTTCCACACAAATGTGAGTATATCGTATCTAAAATGCTTTTTTTACCAACCTTATCCCATTATAAAAAAGGCCTGTTCGAATAGCCCGAACAGGTAGTAAGATGTGGTGGCCAAATAAATGATTTCTATTCCCAATATGGCAACAAAAAAATAGAGGAAATTAGTTAGGTTAAGGCAAGTTGTGTTTTTTCTATAAATAAGTTATATTGTATTTCTTTAATCAGTTGGCTCATGAATGTCCCACATAAGTAAATGGACAATAGCTAGGGATGAAAAAAGACCAACTTACCGGTGACCTGGTGGTCTAGGGGTAAGGTGTCAGACTTCTGTGCTGAGGGTCTGGGGTTCAATCCTTGGTCTCGGCACAGATTTATCCGATTGCCGAACCCTTCCTTCACCTCTGACAAGATGTGTATTAATCACAACTTGTGAATGTGAGGAATGCCAGGCCTCCACCGTGGTTCGGATTCCACGTTGAACTGTAAGTCCCTCATTTCATCTCACAATCACCCTATCATTGCACATTAGTGTAAGTGCGTATAACCCGAACGGATAGTAAGAAGCGGTGCTAATAATAATAATACCAGCTTACCGCAATACTATCTCACGTTTAGAGTAATGAGCCCAGGGCTTACAGAGTGTCTTGAAATATTCTATAAGGAGGTATACTTCGCTCTTTGAGTGCGTGAAAGAATGTGGGAAGTGGAGCTGTTCATGTGCGACAAAACACTTTGCGCGAGTGAGGTTCGGTGTCCCATGTTTTACTGTCACACGATCATGCGGGTACAGTCCGGTTATAACTAATACAGAGAGGTCAGGGGTGGCTGGGATTTCACAAGGTCACTTATCTACACCTGGGGACTAATGTTTTACTCACTATTATTCTTCACATGAGTGGAAGTTCTTTTTTTAAAGAGTGCCAAGTAGAATTACGTAAACGTTTATTTTACCCGCAACAAGCATGTGTACTGAACGCAAAAGTCGTCTAGTCTGGTTTGACGGTGATAGGGAGGTTATTTTTTATTTATTTAGTACCGCGTCTTACTAACCTTTCAGGTTATACGTTTAGGAAAGTTATTAATCAGAACTCGATTTATTGTACTGAGATAAAGTAGGCGAAAATTTTCCCTCCTCCCCCACCCCAAGCAATTGCGGGTACATTTATTATTAACAGTAAATTTCTTCTCTTTACATGACTGACAAAATGTACAAAATGGAGGTAGAATGGACGGATATTAAGACTATGTGAAGTAAATAATAATAATATAATAATATAATAATAAATAAAATAATATAATAATAAAATAATATAATAATAATAATAACAATAATAATAAAGTCACGCAAACTGAGAACCTAACACTTAAAATCCTTAAAAATAAATCATTTAAATAAGGCATCTAACCCCAATTACATATCAGCTTCTGTGGCTACAAGATAAAACGGTGTGGATAAAACATTAATTTCACTTTGAAACCTTTGGTCGTTTGATACGACAGTACAATTTTCTTAGAAAGGGCTCTCCTTTTAATTATAATAAATAGAAAAGTTACTAGATATATTTTCCAGTAGTCATATATCGATTCTTGTGAACTGCAGATGTCACTTTTGATGGTTAGTTGCAATACCTATGGTACATAGTTTCTTGAATAGACTAGACTGCCGATGAGGGGGAGATTCAAGGTTAGAATCTTGGTCGGGTGTGTTAAGGATTTTTTTCCAAAATTGTTTTCCACTCTTCTTCCACGCAAATATGGGTGCACTTCCTCCTAATGTAAGCTTATTAATAACTAAAACCATTAATAACTGGTACATAAGCGTGTAACCCGAACGAATAGTATGAGGCGGCCTTAAAAGAAGTAAAAGTAATAAATTAATAAAATGTTGTAATTTTGTAGGTAAAAAAAAGTTTGTACTATCTAAAAATTTTAAAACTAGACCGTGGGTGTATCAAGCTAATTTGATGTACTTTTCTGATATAAACATCTGTTTGTAAGGTTTATTCTAAATATTTCACATAAAGGTCTATACATAAACATATAAGCTTTGGCAAATAAACCAGTAACATAATTGATTGACCCGAGACCGATGGCAGTTTGTGACTTTCCCTACAAGTCATTCCCCACCACCCTTGACACTGTCCAAAAGATTTATACATGTAAGTTACGTGAGGTATGTCAGAAAAACTACAAGACACGGATATCTTTTAACACACGATCAAACAACAAACTTAAAACACGTAAGAAATGACCCGAGCAGCTGCGACGCCTAGCATCTTTCTGTGACGTCACCTCTCCCGTCGTATCTCCTTTTATCTGCTGTCACAGCTAAAGAGTAGTTTTTATATAGTTTTGGAAACTTTATTAATGTTTGAAATATATTTTAAAAACTTGTTTTTTAGATGAAAGCTGCTTGGTCCTACGTTTTAATCTGTTTTTTGTCTTTTTTTTTTATTACAGCTTCTTATTACCTCTTAAGGTTATACGCATTGATATCTGTTAAAACAGTGAGTTTTTCGAAATATTACCTGAAGTAATTGTTTTGGTTTCAAGAGAATTGGGAATTCACAAGTGCTCAAAATATATGTGACTACCATTTAAATTTAAGATTTAAAACTCACCCTTATTCGGGGTGATTCCAATCCCAGCTTAGCTAGTGCTGAATTCCGTTAAACTTAAGCTCACGAAGACTTACATTCCATGTGAACTCACGGTTACTTTCATTCCACCTGAACTCACGGATACTTACATTCCACCTGAACTCACGGCTACTTACATTCCACCAGAACTCACGGAGACTTACATTCCACTTGAACTCACGAAGACAACAATCCCACCTAAATCCTTAACACAAGAACTTATTCATTCCCACGCGTGAGTGATAAAAGGAATGTGTCTTTTAAAATCAAATCAGTAATATTATGTGAAACATCCCTGGGTACACTGAGCCGAGGCGCAAAGATCACACGTCTCCTAGGATGTTTTAGAAAGTTCCCACAAACAAATCTCCAAATGAACGTATCAAGGCCCTTTAAAAAGTAAAAAGAGCGCACGTCGGGACATAACTCATGCGGAGGAAGGTCTACAAGAGGGACGTTATTTTAAAACGGTGTCTTCCCAGACGCGAGAATTAGTTGACGGTGCGGATTTGTCAGAGTACAGCCTGCGTACGCGTAGGACTACGAGAGTCATTCATGGCCTTGGATTAGCATGACTGCCTACAACTACAGGGAGATAGATTATTAATATTTAGAAAAATAATTACTAATGAATATCAACACACAGGTTGTAAATAATTGTAATTACGGCACTGTCCGTATTAAAAGGACCATATTTAACTTAATTTAAACCTACATTTGTGGCCAAACTGTCTTAGGCGTCATTCTAGTGCTAGGCTAAACTGCCGATCACAAGGAGAACGGGGTTTGAATCTAGGTCGGGTGTACTGAGGGTGGTTTTTACCAAATGGTTTAACACCCTCCCTTTATGTAAATGCGAGTACACTTCCTCTAAATCTTACCTTCCTCATCTTTAACTTGTCAGCGTAATTAGTACGTATTACAATTATTAGTACATATTACCAGCATGAATTATTATAAACCTCGAAATAAATAATAAAAAATGAATTAAATAAAAGTAAATAATCAATATATTTTTTGAAACATTGAACGAACAACAAATTTAAAATAGTTGAACTAATTTAAACATTAATACTAATTTATGTCTGTTTTTTAATTTAATTTTGCAGCTTAGGTTATGAGATTAGAAGTGAAAATGGTTTACTGACATGACGTAAATAGATATATTTGCAAGGAATCAATTTCAATTCGATAAATGGCTGAATGATCCGCTATGATCGCTGCAGTAGGACATGCGATTGATCAGGATGGCTAATGTTTTAGCAGTCTACTCAAAGGAATTATGAACAAAAACAGGTAAATAATTTTAATATTTCTTTAGAATATAAGTAGTAAATTTATGATAATGTAGTTTTCAATATATTTCATAGAGAAAAATAGAGTTTATATCGTTTCTACGTAACATTGCAAGTTCTTACTATGAGCAAACGTGTCTAAAAAAACTTTTAGTATAACAACGAATTTTTGAGAATTAAAAAGATCACAAACTATTAGTATTTGCTAAAAATTAATTTATCATAGAAATATATGTGAAAACGTCATAACGCGGCAAAAAAGTTACAATATCAAGCTATCATCACTTAATTAGTACAATAATGTATATGTCATTTCATATTGTAGAATAATTATTAAATAAATTATTAGTTTCAATTCAAATGGCGTTTTGAAGTATTAACCTCAATATATTACAGTTAAAAAGGAAATATATGGAAATCATTTGTTTTATTCAAATTTCATATTCCCGGTATTTACATATGTATTCGGGTGTATACATATTAAACAAGATTAAGCGACATTTAAAAGAGATTTTCACAAGTCAAAAATACACGTATAAAACTTTTGGTTGTGTGAGTTTTGAAAAATATTCAATGGGCAGTGGATTATATTACAAATTAATGTCTAACAATAAGTAAAAATTAAATTGAAACACCAAAATAAAATGCTTCAAGATCATGATAAACATCATGAATAATTAATCGTTATCTTTTTTTTTTTCCTTAGAAACAATTTTATGTTGTGATACATTTCTCTTTGGTTCGTTAGTAACAATCTATCATGGGCTACGGGACCCGATATTAACGACCTGACTCCGTGTTTTGGTTCTGACTCACGTAAACATGGCTCTTACAACTCTGCTTAATTAAGATTAATCCCTAAGTCATCAGTTCATCTGCTATAAGTATATTATATTAATTTTGACTTGAAGATATATTGCATTTTATTTTAAAACTCTATAAATGGTTTAGGACCACCTCTGTAATGGTCAAAGTTCCCGGTCATGGATCCAAAGTTCCCGGTCATGGATCCAAAAGTCCCGGGTTCGTTTCCAGACACTTTCAGAATTCATCTGCGAAGCAGTGTACCTGGAATGGGATCAACCTATCATTTTTGAGAACCAATTAGGAGCTACCTGAATGAAAAATGGTAGCGGTTCTGGTCTAGAAAACTGATATTAGTGGTAATAGGGTTAGTTGTGCTGAGCACATGACACCCTCTATCAGCAGAAGTTGGTACTATATTTAACAGCAGACAGCAACCTCTTGGTCAGTATAGTTCGATTGTAGGTCAAGTCTATGGAGTTTGAAGATGTGATTTGGAGGTAATTTAAACATATATTTTCAGAACTACTTGTATAGTACGAGTGATTTTGAAAGTGTTTGTAAATACAATTTATCATTTTTATTATTTTAGTTAATAAAAATATTAAAAAGGATATTAAAAAATAAAGATTGCCTGAATATGTAGACAATTCAGATAATTGTGCAAGTATTTATTTAAATTTAGGGGAAGTTCTATATTAATTTGTGGCAAACATTAAAGTTGAATATTTTTCTTGGTTGCACTAAGTTGACACATTCAAAGAATTAAGTATACAAATGGTAGGGTTGTACAGATTTTATTCAAAATAATTTGTTGAGGCCAATAAATTTGTTTGGATGAATATAGATTAAGAAACAAATAATTAACCAAATTATACAAGTAATACTTTTATGCGTAATATATAGACATACAAATTTCACAAACAAACTTTTTCAACGAACGCTAAATAAATATCCTAAACGCATTTTTAAATATTAGTCCAATAATCTTGGTCACACATTTAACGTAAATAATCTAAACTAGACTAATCACTTCATGTTTATTAAATATTCTTTTAAATAAGAGAAGGCTCATTAAAATTCCTGTTTTCACGCTCATACTACTATCCAACTAATAAATATGTCAATTTAATTGTTTCTGAAGTGAAATGTTCTCACCGTTTCCTCTTAACTAGACCAAATCTGCGTGAAAGATATTCCCCTTTGTCGTTCCACTCCAGCAAATTTAAAAGTGTCGTAAAAACCCAGGAAGGGGAAATGTTGAACGCTTCAGTTGGTATAATTTAGTTTTTCACGGGCTGGAAGTCAAAATGATGGACTATTATTCCCGGTCTTTATAAAAAAAAATATTTCTTGTAAACGAGGTTCTAATTTTTAAACACTCAATAGAGCCAACACGTATATATTACAGCTAAATACAGTAAAAATAATAATAATAATAATAATATTTAGCACCGCGTCTTACTACCCGTTCGGGTTATACGCTTAAGTACTAATTACTCTAATAGATTAGGAATTGGGAAGGTTGAATTTAGAGGAAGTGAACCCGCATTTGCGTGGAAGGAGAGTGGAAAACCATTTAGGAAAAACCACCCCCAGTTCACCCGACCGAGATTCGAACATCGATCTCCCCGTCCTCGGTGGTCTGACTCAACACGACTAGCGCGTTAGCCAACTACGCCACCGAGGTGGGTTACAGTAAAAAGAGGCTTTATATAGGCTGCAGACAAGACCAACTATTTGATATTTTACCGAAACATTATCAGGCTATTTCTAATACTTCTTTAAATGATTTTCTATTTTATATATATCAATAAAATGAAGAGTTTGTCTTTCTATCATGAGCTTTGTGCAAAATTTAAAATAAGAAAACAGTTGAAATTTTGAAGTGTGAACATCAAAGCTGGAATTTTAAAATTTTGATTAGATTTTTTTGAAAATTTATTAAAAATTGGGTCGGAAGAAATAAAAATGAAAGAGCTTTTTTTCTATCTGTTTGCAAAGAAAAGCGTTGCCCTAAGTAACCATGCAAAGTAACAAAAAATAAAATTGTTAAATTTAACTCATCCAAAGTATTTAAATTCATTTGCGATTGTTAAATAATTGCTTTTAGTTAATACACATGATTCATGTGATTGTTTTTTGGGTTAGTCCTTCCCGCACATTAAAATGGAAAATAATGGTTCAAAAATATTAATAAATATTCTTTGTATCTACTCTCATCTCATCTTAGATTAACAGTAATAATATGGGAAGTATATTACCAAAAAAATATCATACACCCTCTAAGATTGTGTCTGATTAACTGTAATGGCAGTACACAAAGGTTTCTATATTACCAAGATATTACACCACTTTTTTTTATTGTACCTCACCTTATTTTGTATTGACTGTAATGGCTTTTAATTAATACAGCTTTTTTTTTTCTGTATCACCTCTGAGTTTATTTTGGATTGCATGCAATATTAATGCAAGGATATTACATCCTCTTTTTTATTTTGTATCCCCTCTCAGCTTATGTTAGATGGAGTATAATGATGGTTCAAGAATATTACGTAATTTTTTGGTATCAACTATAGATTTTATAAAGAGTATACGATAGTACAAGAATATTACACCATTTTTGCCTGTATCCCCTCTCATCTTATATTAGAGGGACTGTAACTGAAAGATTCCTCCATGGTTTTATGCCAACTACCACCATCACCGCATTTAAAGACGTCCTCTAATAACAATAATCCTCCAGTAAACACAGAGTAGGGGGATAGTAGCTCGGAGAGATTGTTCAACCATGATGGACCTAGCCTCCTCGACTATTAAAATCTCATTTGGCGACCAATCCCGGCGCCTCTTCTTTAATCTCCCGTCCTAATAAAAAGTTCCGTACTTGAAGAAATTCGAAAGAGAATGTAAATAAAAACCTTTAATGATAGTTTGCACGTCATGTAACCAACCACAAGATGTGAAATCACAACGTCTGTAATAAACTGTTGAACTCTTTAGTGGTTGTGAAACCAGTGAAAATTTTTAAATCTCTGCGAATTATTTCCATACAATTATTTTTGTTTGTTGGCATTTATGATTTTTTTTTACTATTGTAAATAGCACGGTTAACAATTACAATATTATTCATATCGTAAATAAATTTTAAAGTTTTAATTTAAAAATTTAATAGCAATTTCGAATCACAAGTAAAAGTATTGAACAGTTTGATTTTTCAATCTTTAAAATTATTATTATTTAAACTATAAATGAAACTCTTAAGTATAATTATGAGATATTTTAAGAATGATTAAAATTTGTCGATACTTTTTTCTTAGAGCAACCTTTTCCAATAATGACATTTAAATTTCAAAAATAGCCTTAATTTATTACATTTAAAAAAAGGGTATCTGGTTTATGGATTCTTACTAAGAAAAAAGAGTGAGTTTAATAACAATTTCATTTTATTTTGTTTATGTAGCCAAATAACGGACTACTTTTAAACTTTCACATACATCATCAAATTGTTTAGGGTTTAAAATTTCTCGGTGTCATATTTTTATAATACCAGTTTTGAAAAGGCTTGCTGTAAAACCAAAGGCATTAGGGAATCCATTTATGAATATCAATAAAATTCACATTAAATATATTTAAATTTAAATAATCTTAGAAATTATTTAAATGTTCATTGGTTAAAATTTTTCGTAGACTATAAATTTATCTAAAGGTATTATCTTTGTACGAATTTCTTTTAAAGGAAACATATTACAAGTTACTAAGGAAATCTAATTGTAAAAAAATAAGTTTAGAACTTTTTCCTCCAATAAATAATTTTATATTTACTTAAATATTGTATTATATAACTACAGTCGCATCGCACTGCGTCTTACTACCCGATAGCTTAAGTAATAATTACACTGAAGGATTAGGAATTGGGAAAGTTGAATTTAGAGGAAGTGAACCCGCATTTCCGTGGAGGGAGAGTGGAAAAACATTTAGGAAAAACCACACCCAGTTCACCTGACCGAGATTTGAACCTCGATCTCCCCGTCCTCGGCAGTCTATCTCATCACGACTAACGCGTTAGCTAATCACGCCACCGAGGCGGGTTATTTACTTATCGATGTAAGTTTGAATAGTCATGTTATACTAACATCCATTTTGACAAATTCGATTTTATTAAAATTATTTATGTAGTATCACTTATTTTGTAGCAACTTGTTCCAATAATAGATCTTCAATTTATCATATTCATAATTGTTAATATTTTTTCAGCATTGTAATCATATTTGTCATTACAACATTACTACATTAAACTTAAAACATATATGTAAAGTACTTGACCTCCTGATGTGAAGTAAATAAGTTCTACAAAGCAACAGGTTATTGCTAAACGGCCTACCATATTCTTCTTTCATAACAAAAAACTAAAGTTTGTTCACCGTAGGAATTGTTTTCTGAAAGGCCTTTTTCCCTACCAGAAATATATTATATAGTAGTATATTGGTAGGAAAAAAGACCTTTCAGAGAGTAATTCCTACCGTGAATGGAGTATAAATATTTGTCACTAAACAAGATTTAGCTTGGACAGAGAATATGAAGCCATGGCTTCAATCTTAGTGCACCCATAAATAAATTGATAGTTTCACTCTTGGTAGAAAATTAATCACGCCATTCATGGAGCCAATTCGATCGATATAGGCTTCAAAACGTATATTTTTATTAATGAGCATTCATTACTAAATAATTGTCAATTTTTTTCCATATATTCTATACCTTCCACTCGTTACCCTCCTTATACTTGGATTTAGTGTTTTATAACCCTTGAAACTCACATCGATAAACACGTGGTACTAAATGCTAGACCAATCTAGTCTGGCCTGCCGGTGATTAAGAGATCTGGGCTCAAGTCCAGGTTGGTCTATTGTTAGTGTGTTTTCCCTAAATTATTTGTATAACCTACCTCCACAAATGCGGTTTCACTTTACTCTAAAAATATATATTCCTCACCTCTACCCCGATGGCATTGTATGATGAATATATGTACGTTTAATTAAGACTAAGACACCGCGGGAAAAAAAATCTTGTTTAGAAAAGGTATGAATACAAAACTATAAATCAAAGTTTACCTCTAAACTTATATTATTATAGTTAAAATATTGTGTGCCGGTCTCAATTGTATAGTAGTTTATTATTCAAAATTTTAAATAAAACAAAAAAAAATAGTTAAAGAAAGTAATCCCCTTGATTGAGATACAAACTTTTACTTCATCCTTTTCTAGTGTTCATACTTATCTCTTCATCTAGCAACATAAAACTTTTATAGGTAAAAATATTCAGACAAACATTTTTGTTTGATTTTTTTTTTCTGTCCACATGAAATATAAACAGCATTAATCATCGACTTTGCTCGCAAAGCACAAGGGGTTAAAAACTTCCCATCTACACTGCTCGGTAATAACAACATTGGGGACAAGGGCAGGGATAAAAATCACAGCCTTGACTACTGTCCAACATAAATTATATTATTCTATCCTTTAGACATTTTGTTGTTGTAGATGTTGCTTGTTTTTTTATCTTTTTGTTTCAATTTTAAAGTTTGCTCTAATGTATTTATTTTGTAAAGACAGTAACATATGAAGGTAATGTAAAATTTACTAGAAAAATAGAATGAGATGTAAGAAAAAGAAAGAAGAGCTGTGAAAAAAAAAATGTTGTAAGAGGTTGATGAAGTGAACACCAAAGCAAACTGCTATGGCTATTTTTTTCTATCATCTTTTTTTTTTTCTACATTCTGAAAAGAATAGGAAAACACACAGGGTGAATAAAATGTATTTGTGAGAGAAATAGATGAAGATAGAAAAAACACAAGAAAGAGAGAATATTGTACGTAAAAACCATCCACCTTCTGACAATGGCAAGTGAAAAGAAAATGCCGACACTGTTTGGGAAGACATTGACAGAAGAGATGGCATTTATATAAAAGTTGCAAACGCATTGTGTTCTATTCTTTTTTTGTCTTTTTCCCGCATTTGTTTTCCCCTTAGTATTTTCTCCCATATTTCTGCGGAGGTAGTTTTTTACTCTTTATTTTTTGTATATTTTATAAATTTAGTCTTGTAAATATGCGCTTTTTGATAAATGTATTAAAAACGTCTGCAATTACATGGTGAATAATCTAATGGGTTGTTAAGCATAAAGAGTCTTAATATATGTTATGTTTCACTTCAACATAAATTTGTGAGATGGTAAACTGACAAAAAACTCAAATATCGAAATGTGTATCTATCTATAGGCTATCCAGATAAATATAAAAAGACTCACAATTTAGCATTAAAGTGGTATAGAAGGGAACGCGAGAAAAGGCCCGTGTTTTTGCAGTTTTTATGGCAAAACATTTTTTTTTGCGAAAAATAAATGAAACAAACATAGAATTTAATTTTCTTCACATGGTGGCCTCAAAATTTCTTGAAGTTCTGTCAAAGATGCTGTGTTATTTAATGACAACTTTTTTCTCTTCATTTAAAAAGTTTGTTAGATTATACCACCATGCTCATGACAGATATTCAGGAACTATTGATAACGCCATGTGAAGAAAATTAATCTAGGTTTGTACTGTAGTAATTTTATTTATTTTGGCCAAAATTGATTTTGGCATAAAAACTGAAAAAACATTGGCCTTTTCTCGCGTCCCCTTCCACCTCACCTTAACCACGTACATATATATTATATATATTGAAGAAAGGAGGATGAACCAAATTTTAATATCTAGCAATTATTAATTTAACTAATAATATATTTATCATATCTAATGTTGTGGGGTTAGCGAGATATATATTTGAATTACAATTATGGCGTTTAGCTTCTTTGTTGACTACTGTAGTAAAGCTCTTTAATATTGATAAAGTACTTATTTCGAACGTCCTCTTTAAAAGTTTCTTTAATAACTGTGGAATTCATCCCGATTTATATTATGTAGCTGAGTTTTAGTAATAACTTAACTAAACAGAGCGTGACGTTATATTCGTCAGTAAAATAAACATTTTATTTACTAGAGTTTTAAAAGTCAAAGGTGTTTAAAAATCTACAATTACTTTTTTTCCCCAATGGAGTATTATTATGTCCAAGTAGCATCCATTAAACCTATAATTGTTTGTGTGAAAGCCTGTGTTATGAATTTTGTTAATAATATATGTTATTAATTATCATATAGCCGAATATTTTGAAAACAGCTACATTTTGATAGATAGGTACTATCAAAGGGAATCCTTTTTTGTTAATATATAATTAGTGATATAAAAGCCAAAACGGATTTTAAATTTGGCTCCTGAAAGTGACATAAGGCATTGACACATTATTTTCAAGAATATAATTCTTCAATGAGAGGGACTATTACGTTAATAACAGCAGGTTGAAGTTAAAGTAATATATTATGCATTTTAGTGAGTATAACATAGCAGAAGTTTCCATAGTTTACACTTGAAATACCTTTTTTTTTATCAAACTTTTAGTAGGTAATTTAAAAATCCATAATATTTTACGTGTGGTCATTATGTGAGGTACATTTATGACTAAGGTTAGGTCTAATATGCAAAAGTGTGACGTAGGAGGGTGAAAAAGTTCCAAAGATTTCACAATTAATCAATATGAATTTCTTAGTTTGTCCTTATTTATATAAATCGTAAGGTCTATAAGACAGTATTAAAGCTACTAAAACAATTTTCATTTAGTATGAGTCAAGTTGTGTGGTCTTAAGCTAATAATGTTCATCGCTAATATCAATACGCATGAGAGATATAAGGTAAAAAGTATCAATTCTGACTGCAACAAAAAATTGTATTTTCTAATATGTTTCTTCCAACTAGAATCTAGCTATATTTAACCTGAATTATTAGACCTATGTCTAGAACTGAAATTATTATAACTTGCTTAAAGATAATTATTCATTCAATATTGATAATAGCCATCCTAAAAAATAATGTTACTCAAACGTTAAATAATAATTTATATCCAACATTAGCTGTAATATCAACTGGCCCTGTGGTGTTAGTGGCCAGTGCACCTGGCTACGAGCCTAGGGGTCACGAGTTCGATTTCCGGCTGGTACCTTGGGGAAAGGGGAATTACCCCAACGGTCACCAAGGTGTGGTTAGTAAGGCTTAAGTGTTTTCCACTGGTTCCACACATTCATACTCACTATCCTCATCACCTCATCTCATCTCATCGGGACATAGAAAGTACTTCCACGGGAAGAAAGTACGATTAGTACATTCTGGCGTCCTCTGGGCAGCCATAGGCCTACATTAGTACTGATTAATTTTTCCACAAAGTGGGCCACGAATGATGTATCTCAGACGCGCAATATAATTATTACTGTAATATCATTTCTAGCATTTATAATTTTTAATACACATGAGACCCGCCTCGGTGGCGTAGTTGGCTAATGCGCCAGTCGTGTTGAACCAGACCACCGAGAACGGGGAGATCGAGGTTCGAATCTCAGTCGGGTGAACTGGGGGTGGTTTTTCCTTAATGGTTTTCCATTCTCCCTCCACGCAAATGCGGGTTCACTTCCTCTAAGTTCAACCTTACCTATTCCTAATCCATTAGTGTATTTAGTACTTAAGCGTACAAACCGAACGGGTAGTAAGACGCGGTGCTAAATAAAAATAAAAAAATACACGTGAGAGAGGTGAATGGGAAGTAGTGTACGTTTATTTTAACATTCATGCCACCTTGAAATTATTATTTTTTTTCCATTAGCCTAAGCTTCATTTTCAGGATAACTCGCTTGGGTGGCCGAAAGGATTACGGCTTCACTCTAGCAATAAATAATACTTCCAATAAAGGGAAGGTTGGGGTTCATATCCCAGCAGGTTGCACTGAGATTTTTTTCTAAATGGTTTCCTAATCTTCTTCCACGAAAATATGGGCACATTTACTCTTAATTCTACCTAAATTATCTCTAATGAAGTTACCGTAATTTATGTATGCAATGCGTACAATCTGAATATATAATGTAGCGCGATCGTATTAAAAAAATATATCAGGATTAACTGGTTTTATTTCAACAAATTAGGACTAAAAATTTTGTTTTTTTCTCTATTATCACATTGAAATGGGATACACACAAATCAAAATGGGGGGGAAGGACATATAAGTATTCACCTGCTTCGGTGGCCACTTAGTTTAAGGCGTCACTCTCCCCATACACTAGACTGCCGATGACAGGGGGATTAAGGTTTTAATCCCTGTCGGGTGTACAGAGGGTGGTTTTCCCCTTAATTGTTTTCCACTCTTCATCCTCGCAAATTCGGGTACACTTCCGATAAATATTTCAACCTTCCTAATCCCTAACACATTACCATAATTAGTAGATTGCATATGCGTATAACCTGAACAGGTAATAAAATACTGTGCTAAAAATGTTTTTTAATCATACTTTTAATATATATATATATATATATATATATATATATATAGGTATGAAATAAAAAATACACAAAACATAATTATTCCCCCTTGAACTCATCCCCCATTTTAGAAACTCGTGTTCTATTTTGGTGCACAATGGAGTATTATTTCGGGGCAGAGAGAACGAACGTAATTTCCTTTCAGTCGTTTTCGGGGCCCATAGTTCGAGTGAGAAGGCTACTCACTCACTCTCTTTCTCTTTTTCTATCCCCGGAGCCACCGTAGTCGGAGCAAGAGTTGCTAGGGGCTGCCCCGGAGCGCCTCCATCCAATTCCAGGGCAGGGACGTGGCTGTGGCAGTGACGAATTGAGGCGCATACGTCATCGGCGAGGCCGCCATATTTCTCCTCGTGTTTGCCGTCAAACCGTGTGGCAGGGGTAGAGACGCTCAGACCCGAAAACCCCGACGCACACCGTCAAACCGACGCCGCATACCTCTTCTCGTTCCCCCACGGGCCGGTGCTGAAGAAGAGTAGGGCTTGTTAAGATCGACAGGGTTCGATCACCGATCAGGGTTCACCAAAGGAGTTTGTTTGGTTTGTACTTGAGTCTCTCTTTATTTCACTCGACGGATGTTAGCACAATTCCTTAACATTCACATCCCATGCCTTGTTCTTCCAGACATACAGTTTGCCTTTAAGCGCCCTTTTTTTTTAATTGTTCTAGTTACATTAGGTGGTCAAATGTTTTAAGACGTCACACTTCAATAGACTGTACTGATGATGACAGAGACCAAGATTCAAACCCCAATTGGGTGTACTGAGAGTGTTTTTCCCTAAATATTTTTCCTCTCTCTCTCCATGAAAGTGTGGGTACACTTCCTATAAATTCATCCCTCATCATCCCTAAAAACATTAGAATAATTAATACATGTGTGTATAGCCCGAAAGCATAGTAAAACGCGGTGCTAAAATAAATCATGGATTACTAACGTGGATGAGAAGGGAAGTTTATGGTAAATACACTCGCATTAACGTGAAGAGTTAAGGGGGAAATCACAATGATCTGAAAACGATTATCAGTGCTTCCAGGCCGTTAAAGGTGGTGAACAAGGGCTAATCGAGTCCATCACTTTGGAATATTCACCCATAAATGCTGTTCTCTAAACAAATCATTCATTATCTTTATATAAAATATAATGCATGTTCTAATATTTGTCCAAAAGTTTAATTGATAGCATCCCAGTTTATTATTTATAAGTAAACTTCACTAAAATAACCACGATTTTGTTTCTTGAGGTGGTTGCAACCTAAGCAACGTCTATTAAATTTAATTGAATCCTTTATTAGTTCCTAAAGTTTAGTATTCTTAATACGAGCTTTAATAAATTTCAATTAGTATTCATAAATGAAATAAATGACTTGGTAATTAGTTAGGAAACCCACACGCTTTGTAAACAAAAGGTCAAAGTTGTTTCTTTTGTGAAGTTACTTCCATGGAATAAGAATAGTAGCTTCCTCTTTATTTTGCACAACGTCTTGCTACCCGTTTGGGCATTACAGAAAGTAGAGATGAGGAAAGTATAATCCATAAGAAATGAACCCCTATTTTGGTGGATGGATAGAACAAACCAATTAGGGGAGAATGGCTCAGTTTACTTGGCCATGATTCGAACCGTCTCCGGCAAACCAGACCAGACGAGTTTAATCTCTAGTTCAAGCAACCACCGAAGTGGATCATACTGTATTCTAGCGTTGATGAATTTTGTTTTTGACGTGGAATTTTACTAACCGCTCAGGTTATACGCTTATGTACTAAATTTACTAATATGCTAGGGAGGAGGAAAATTTAATTTAGAGGAAATTTCCCGCATTTTTATGGAGAAAGAGTAGTAAAACATTTAGGAAAAAATAACCTCAGTACACCGTACTGGTATTTGAACCCTGAACTCGTTATCATCAGCAGTCTAGTCTCGTGCAAGAATAGTGTCATAGACAATCCAACCACCGACGCGGGTGATGAAAACCATTCCTATATTTTGTACAGCGTAACAATACAAAAAAAAAACCCAACAGAACGGAAGCTCAGGTGTACAATGAGTTGAACGACGCGCATTGATACAAACGTTTGCTACCCCTCCCTCTCTCACCCTTACCACCAACCTCAGTAACCCCTTTCTACCCTACCTCTTGGGTTTGTATGCCACTACGAGAGAGGTCACACAGAGCCCTAATCCACTGTGATCATTCCACTCTTAATGAGCTTCCGCGAATGATAAATTAGTTCACTCCCCTCTCTTACCTCTCCTAGAAACACCCACTCACACAACCTTCCTTTCCGATCCCGTCAAACAAAAACATCCCTACCGAGGGAGGGGGTAAAAAAAAATCCCAACATATTTCTTCTATCCAAGATTCGAAGTTAGAATAATGGAATGGAAACGGAAATAATCAAGCTACAAAAGGAAAGTAAGCTACATAAATAAAAGAAAAAAGAAAAAAAAAGGCCAAAGTGAGAAAAACAAAAAAGATAATAATACTGTTTTGAGATTAAAGAGTTTTCTTGTTTTCCTAACAACTTTGGTAAAAAAAAAAGCATTAATCTGTCTAATTCTATTGTAGCCTTGTAATCAATTATTTATATTCCATAATGGCAGAGTTTTCCATTAATAATGTTTTGTTTTAAGTGATTTTTTTTCTTTGTACACGGGAACATATTTTTCTCTTGTTTTACGATTGATGTGTTTAACAAGGCATATATCAAGGTTTAGAAAGAATATAAAATGTTTTCCTACTCAGAGTTTTTATTAATTTAGGCTTTTCAAAAGTTCAATTTAAATTGAACTAAACTGCTTCCCCTTTTTTTCATATTTCTTAAGAATTATCTTGGTCAGACATGGAGCAATTATTTGTGCCGATTATTTGAGAGTGAATGTGATGGGCTATTATTTAGGTTACGTTTGGTCAGATTATAAGATTTTGAAAAATTATTTGCAAATTAGCGAGACATATAACATTTATTGATGTACTGGCCATAAATTTAAACGTGTATTAGACCTACAATTTTAAACTGGAACGCTTAACACAGGACGGAGGAGAAGAAATGATCCAGCATTAATATGGATAGAACAAATACTCCGAGATTCATAATGTGTAAATAAATCCCTCTCCGTTGAACCCGTTAAGGACTTGAACTGAGTCAAATGCTGACCATCAAAGTCAAATTAAGGAAACTAATATACTCATCCTTCTCTCAGTATTGCAATTGGTTTATAAATATTCATTATGATGTTAGAGTTTATATAAATCTCTTTAAAATTTATTTCTTAATTTAGCAATTTATAGAGACTTTTTAAATTTAAATATGTCAAAAAAAATCTTCTAGGCCTAATAGTTACTAAATATTTGAGTAATTAATTCTGTCAAAATGGTTAGTAAGACGCAGTGCTAAAATATATGTGTAGATGTTTCAAATGAAGTGTTATTCAAAATCAGCGAAAGTAAATGACTATTTCAGTTGAACACCGAATATAAACTATATATTCATTCTAACCACATTCAACTGCACTAATGTTAAGGACAATTGAAAGGTAAAATTTAGAGGAAATGTGTTCTAGTTGACTGGAGGCAGCTTGTGAAACAGTTTAGGGAAAACCCCATAGTCAGTACACCCGACAAGGATTTGAGTTCTGACATCCCAATCATAGGTAGATCTGGCTTAAATCCTAACTTATTAGATTCAAGAACATTAAGAAATACTTACAAAAGTTCATCAACTTTGTTCAGTCTAATTCTTGTAGCCTTTCCCATATAAAATTGTAATAATTATTAATATTTCAAAATTTGATTAACTTTTACAATAGTTAGTTAATAAATAGTGAAATAAATCATTTCGAAACAGAATTATAATTATATCGACTACATTTACACTGAAAGGATTTATCTTGACGGATTACACTATGATCCTATCTTAAAAAATTATACCATAGTGAAATAATGCGATGTTGGCTTGCTGACTTACAAAGTACAATAAGGGTACAATTTTTATCCAGGAATTGTTTCAATCAAAATATTTGTTTATTTTTATTAATACGTTTCCAGGTGGCGTAGTTTTATTTTGTCTCAACGTATAATTTATTTTTGATAAGCTGTATTTGTTTTCGTACCCATAATGTTTTTCAATTTTAAATATAAAAATACCGGCTGACTTAAAGCTCAGTGGATTATTGTAAATATTATTTACAAACTTGAACATTACAACAACAAAATAAGAAGATTGGTAGATTTATTTAGTTTGTTTAAGGTGGTGATGTAGTGGACGTGATAAAAGTAGTGTGTTTTTTGCAGTTTTAGTATCGAAACATTTTTGCTCAAAATAAATCAAATATTGTTTCAGTACAAATTCATAATCATCATCATCATAAACTGTTTCCAGCCTGTGGCCTGGTCACTTTAGTAAATGCCTCCATCTTCCTCTATCCCTTCACCATTCTTCTCCTCTCACCTGCACACTTTTTGCTATCTGCTCCTCCCAACTCTTTCTTGGCCTCCCTTGCGGCCTTTTTCCTATAGAGATTAATTTTTTCACATGGTGACCTCAACAGTTCTTGAATATTTGTCAAAAGTGTCCTGGAATGAATGAACACTTTTTTCCCTTCATTTAAAAAGTTTGTTATTTAATGCCGCTATGCTCGTGACAGATATTCAAGAACTCTTTATCACCATGTGAGGAAAATGAAACTATGTTTCTACTGGAGAAATATTTATTTTATTTCGGCAAAAAAAAAGTGTTTCTATAAAAAAACTATTAAAACACTGACCTTAACTCGCGTTCCAATGCTTAAGAGAAATAATTTTTACCTCCAAGAAAGTGGTACCCTTAAGTCGTCTTACTAAGCTAAGCCGTGGGCCTATTCCTGATTCCTTGGGTACTTAAAATCAATAATGGCGCCTGCCGTGCCGGACAATAGCTACGGTAGATTAAGATCAAAAGTAAGAATCATGAAAGGAGGGGGTGAGGGGGTGTGTTACGTGATGGATGAAGATGGATGAAGATGTCGTCTGTGCATAGAAGGGGGTCCTGAGTTTAGATCTCGGCGGGAGGTCACTGCGTGTCTCCGTAAGGTCAAACGGGTCACACAACAAGAACTGCTGCCGCTGTTGCTTCAGATTAAGACTTAAAATTCTCTCAGGTGTGGGAATGATTGGGGGAGTGGAAATTGAGGATGTACGATATATCATAACCTTATGGTAGCTTCTTTATTCAACTAGGGATCTTCTGCGCGGGGATTTAATGGCTACTTCCATTCTGGTGTCTTCATTTCACTACAACTCTTAAAAGTGTTTACTATTTTTGAATTTATTTTTGTGTAAGTCTTCCCACGACATCCTTGTGAATGCATTAATTTGAATTATAATTTGGTAAAGTCTGAATAAATGTTTATGAAATTTTCGAAACTTTTATTTTTCCTCTCGTCTTATTATTATTATTATTATTATTATTATTATTATTATTATTATTATTATTATTATTACTATCATTATTATAATTTTTATCTGGGGGTGTAAGAATAAATTCACCTTTCAGAGATTATGTAGCCATCTGAGTAATTGTTTGTACAATTGTTTGATGACTCCCTATTTCCTCATTGAGTTAAGTTATCGTATAGTCAATAAGAACTATATTTAAATTACTTATATTTTCAATTTTAATGTGCCATGTAGGCCCACTTATTATTTTGATTCAATATCCTAAATATAAAGGACCTATGCTACTTTATTGGATTAAAATAGTTAACCGGTTTGATGGCAACAAAATCTAAGGCGTGACTCTATCAAAATACTGTATTGACAGTTACGAGGAAATCAGGGTTCGAATCCCATTCGGGTGTACTAAGCGTGGTTTTTCTTCAATGGTTTTCCATTTCCTCCTCAATTCCTCTAGATTAAAATTTCGTCATCCCTAACATAATATATATACGTTCAAACCGAATGGTTAGTTAAAATCAGTGTTAACACAATTAAAATTAAAGATTTTAAAAAACATTCAAAAAAATCTAATCATAATAAGGATTGTAATTTAAATATAAGACTTTTTAAGTTTTATCTTATATTTACAACTAAAATAATTTCATAGTTAATTAATTAATTAATTAATTAATTAAAAAGCAAGATTTGACTGTTCAGTAAATAACAATCCTCATTTTATTAAAAAATACTAAAACTAATATTTTCGTTTTTGAACCACGTTTAAGAGTTAACTTCAATATTTCATTGGTAGCTACCGTATTTCAAATACCATTCGTTAAAATCTTCAAAATAAAAGGGTATTTCTGAAAATATAATTTTTTTTAAAAAATTTGATTAATTTCAAAAGTATATAGTTACAGAATGTGTATAGTATAACTAAATTCACTGGGCCTATATATTAAAAGAACTACCTACAGTTATTTTTTCATTTTGTAATTTATTTTGATCTTTTACACAATAATTGTTGTTGTTTTTAAAATAAGGAAAACACCTTATCTCAGCCAGTAGCGTGCCTGCCTACTGAGCTAAGGGTCCCGCACTCGATTCCCGGTATGGCCAAAAATGTATCATTGATGAAAATATGGATTTACCCTTTCACATTGATAAGTTCACTGCCGGGGACGTTGTGCCTGTCCTAGTCTTAAGATAGATAATAAGGCTTATGAAGCTAAGACAGGGCTAACCAGCTTGTAGTGGAAAAATATATGACTTGAATAAAAAAAATTAACCCAGGCTGGAAAGAGTAATAGATGTAATTAATAAGGGAAAATAGCCTGCACTCTCTGAACCAACTGATTTTATCAGCACACTACCTACAAAAATAACTTAACACTAAAACCGAAACAATATTCATCCCTCGGAATCGATCCAGGGACTTTTAAGCCAGCTGTGACTCTGGTCAAGCTCAAGGCATTGTGATCCACACGATGATCACCAAAGATGAGAAACATTAGCTCGAATATGTGTGGTTGAGGTTTGGGGCTCTAAATTTGGTAGGTATAGTCACATTGGTGAAAAAATAGGAAAGTTAAGGAGATAGTTTGTTGTTCACTACAGGTATAATCTGGGCTTTAAGATGGGAGTGTAGGGAACACAAGTTAAGGGCAGTATTTCTTACCATTTTTACATCAAGGCGTTTGTTTGGTCAAAAGAAATCAAATAATTCTACAATATGAACACAGAATTTAATTATCTTCCTATGATGAACTCAACAGTTCTTGAATATCTCTCAAGGATGTCCTCGAATTTAATGACAACTTTTTCTCGTAATTTAAAAAGTGTATCATCAAATGCCGTTATACTCATGTCTGATATTCGAGAATTGTTTATATCACCATGTGAAGCAAATTAAACTCTGTGTCTCTACTGGAGCAATATTTTTATTTGTTTGGGGTAAAAATATGTTTTAGTAAACAGCTACAAAAACCCTGGCCTAACTCGCGTTCCTACACTCCCCACCTTAATAGCTCCCACTAGTGTGTTAAAAGTACATCTGAAGATAAGTATAAAATTAAGTGTTTTAAGGTTTTAGAGCAGTGAATTAACTTTAATGACTAAACTAGTTGAGAGAGAGAGAGAGATTGTGTGTGTGTGTGTGGATTAAAAGGAAGGGATAGGCCATGTAATACGTGGCTAAATATTGTAGACGAATTTGTGGAAAAGAGAAACATTATGAGCTTTAAGAAAAAAAAAAGAAGCAGGTAGGACTCGGTGTATGGATGTGGTTGAATCGAAGGGAGTATGCAAAGCTAGGGAAGTGTGGAGAAAGCTAGTGAGGAGGCCAATGTTTCAATGTCAGGTTAGAGTACTAGTTAACTAATTTAAGGTTTAAAATAACCTCGAGTTAAAAACTTCAGGTTTACTGTTTGAATGGCTTTTTATGTGGAGGTTAGTTGACTTGGAGTTAATTTGTTGAATGCAGATGTTGGTAATATATTTTTACTCAAACAACAAAAATATTTTTTATTTGAAACGGGTTAGTAATTATTGTCTAATTTATTTTTAGATACATTTGCGAGTCTTTTGCATGTTTCAGAAACATTTTACTATTATATTATATACTAATATTTTACTAATATTCCCTCCAAAAAATATTACATTATTTTTAAATCTAGTTAATAAATTTAATGATTATTTTATCCTGCTTAAGAATAAACTAAGAAAAATGTGTTAATAATGTCCTAAATATTAGGTTTTGACAGTTGAGAAAAGTTTATAATAACAAAAAGGATTACTAATTGCATATTATAATACTTTAATAACCCGATAATTACCAATAACTCAAAACCTAGATAATTTAGATTAAAATTTCGAACATTAGTTTAATATATACGTTTCTTTGAGATTTTGGTGAGTTGTTTAAATGCAAACATAAAAAGTTTTTCAAATAATCATAATATGATTAAAGTATCATTTGATTCTCCGTATCCTTGTGAGGGAAATGCTTGTATACAATAATTTATTACTTGCTATTTTGCATAAATAAAAATGGCTTATGTATAGGGGATTAGGTTACCACAGCTGTTTGTGAATATCTTCTCAACGTCTGGGTTCAGGTTTTAAGTGAAACTACTAGTATAGGCTATGTAATACAAGTGGACCTTGGCCTTTATGAAGTGTAGAAAAATGAATAAAAAAATTCAAATAAAATTTGTTTTTCTACTGAATCATTATTTTATTTGTTAGTGTTGATTTGTTTAAACCACTAGGCCTAATTTATTTATTTTTAAATAAGCACCAGATTTTCACAGCTGGGTGTGAAAATTTTTCCTCAATAACTGGGTTCAGGTTTCAAGTGAAACTTTAATTGTGATACCACAGTATACCTATTTAATACAACTAGGCCAAGGCCTTTATGAAAAACATTGACAATTCCCTCCAAAAGCTATTAAACTAATAATTAGAGTAAAAACTAGTACAGAAAAAAAGGAAATATTTTACACTACAGAGCATAGGCGTGACAATTAGTTGCAGGAAGGTCCTACATAGCCACAAAGAATTTAGTTTTTAAACATTAGGCTACCACAGTCGTGTGTGGATAATTTTTTCTCAACTAATAGGTTCATGTTTCAAGTGAAACTTTAATAATTTTATGGTAAGGGACTTAATACAAATATGTCTGGACCTTTATGAAGTGCTAAAAAAAGATTAAAAAATGCAAGTAAAAGTTATTTTTCCACATAACTACCTCTGCAATATTTAAATAAATAAAGCATTGTAAGGGCCCCCTTTTCAATTGGTATGACTGGCTGCCAAAATATAGGCTAGGCCTACTTATATTCCTTTGGCCAAACTATTCAATTATCAAATAATCTTGCATTAATATTTGGTTTAATACTAACAATCACCATAAGTCTATTTATTTTTCAATTATTCGTTTTATAGTTCCAATAGCTAGGCTCTCATTTGTTTGGTATCTTTCAAAACTATCTCCAATAATCTCTAACAAATCAGTGGCAATAGTTTTCGTAAGTCTGAACATTTTTTTTTTTTAATTTAGCTCAATTAATTCTTCAAAATAATTATTGGTTCTTGTTCAAAATGTAGGAGTTTTACGCTTGTTAAAACATTCTAGAATATCATAAATATCTGAATCTGAATCAAATAGTATCATTAAACTTTATCTTAACTAAATCCAACAACACACATTGGAATGTTTTGAACAGTCAGCTGACAGAGTGGTGGCCATGTTGTTCTCTACGGTAATTAACTTGAGGTATATTTGCTAACCTTTACACCTTCTTCGAGTTAGTGAAACCTGAAGTTTAAGCTCAGGTTATGTGATAACCTAACAGGTAATCAACATCTTAAGCTGAGGTTATAATTTAACCTCGAAAAAAACCTGATATTGAAACAGTGACCCTAATTACTGATTTTTTTTCTAAATGCACAGTTTCTTACCTAACCCGTAAGGGAATGGTATGATTAGTTTTGTACATGATGTATTAGTTAAAAGTAAACCAGGAGCTGAAGGAGGAGGCAGAGTATAGAGTGGATTGACAGCCTAAGTTCATGACAAAAGGAAAAGCCCTGTCTTAATATAAAACACATATAATAATAATAATAATAATAATAATAATAATAATAATAATAATAATAATAATAATAATAATAATAATAATAGCTACAAATAAATTACTAAGTAGAACTCAAAATATTTAGTGAGCAGTCATTGTTGATAAATGAAAGAAAGACGAGGATAGCCAGAGTTAAAGATACGATGTCCGGTTTCTTGTGATCCATGTCCTGGTTAGCATTCCGGATATCCAAATATTTGCGTTAAATTTCTATGGATGAGAGAGGTAGATAATAGAGGAAGTGTACTCACATGTTCTCGTTTCTCTCTGTCATTGGCAGTCCAGTATTTTACGCGAAAGAACGTCTTAGACCGGGTCTGCCGAACCTATGACATCAAGTGGCATGTGAGAATATTTTATTGGCAAGTGATATTCGCATCCATCCATAGTTTCTTTGTGCCAAGCCCAATAAAATATATATAATATATACATATTTATTTTTCTTATAAACCAGCTATTGTCCCTGTAATATTATAATCATCATCATCAGAAATTCATTAATTTTGTATCTTTTGGGTACTAGTTGTTATTAACATGTCATTCATACAAAAATGCATGAATATCAAATCAAAATCATGAGAAGCACGTATAGTGGTGGTAATAATAATAATAATAATAATAATAATAATAATTTTTATATTATTATATTTAAATTATTTGATAACATTTTATTAATACTTATACTATTATTATAAATTACAGTCATTATATTATTAGGCACAATATATAATAATAAATTATGATTATTAAATTAATATATATCATAACCCACTTCGGTGTCAAAATAGTAAATGTCCACCATCGCAATATACTGGACTTCCTATGACGGGGAGATCAGGGTTTTATTTTAATCCCTGCAAGTGTTTTTTTCTTAAATTCGTTCCCACTCTCCTTCCACATAAATGTCGGTAGCTATCTCTAAAATGCTTCTTTCCTCATCCCTACCTCATAATAATTACCATAGGTCCTATATGTGTATAACCTGAACAAATATTAAGTTGCAATTAAAGAGAAAAAAAATGTTCTCAAGGACCATGTAACAATCAAAGCGGAAAAACTAAAGTAAGGTTTGGTTGAGAAGGAAAATTTAGAAAATAAAACTTTTTTAGGGGGTCAATATTAGTGCAAACCCTTCTTTGCTCTGAGATAAGATTCAGTCTTGCTGGTCGGTTCAATCCTCGCCGGCACAATTTATTGATACAACCCTTCCTTCACCTCTGAACAAGACGTGTATTAATCACAACTTGTGAATGTGGGGAATGCCAGGCCTCTACCGTGGTTCGGATCCCACGTTAAACTGTAGTCCTCCATTTCATCTCACAATCAACCCTACCATTACACATTAGCGTAAGTGCGTATAACCCGAACGGTATTAAGAAGCGATGCTAAAAAATAATAATAATAATTATGGTCAACATTGATAAAAAATGATGCCTACATTATCATTAGTGCTATTTCATAGGTGTTATGGTTTTTTTAATGACAGATTTAAATCACATAACTTTACGTATTAAAATTTTTTTTATTTGAATGAATTTTATGGCTGTCCAAAATGTCCCTTCTTATCTAAATCGAGCTTTACAATAAAGTACAGGTGTGTTAATTCTGACGTCAGCCTTCCAGCAGACGTCGCTAATAGCGCCGAGTCACAGAGGCGGCTACATAACTTTAGATCATGGAAAGGGGGGGATTCCCCTTGATTGAAAGGGATCATTTTCCAAACAAGCTCCTAACCTCAGCTTACAAACACTGCCATGAAGGATAACAAGGTATATGACAATCACTTGTTGACACTCCGTTCTTGTCTTATCTCTTACTACCTGCCGCCTGGAGGGATATGTCTCTTGAGAATGTCTCTTTTCATAAGAAGACGAAACAAGGTTTTTTTTTAGTAAACACTTTCTTTAGTCTATTTAAACGGTCGAGTAAATCTTTTGGGTGACATTTTTAACAGTGGCAGTTAAAGTGTATTCTATTAATTTTGCCTTCTTTAAATTTATTTTTTCTTTCTAAAAATACAAATAACTGACATGTTTTAAAAATTAACTTTTACTTTGATAATTTTATATTGTTTCGATTTAGTTTCAAACGTATTCACAAGATAACTTTAATTAGACTCATTAAAAAAATAATAGCAAAGCTTCTTATCACGCCTAAAGTTAGCTTATTAAATATTTGACTAACGAAATATTTTTTTTATTTAGCACGGCATCTTACTACCATTCGGTCTATAGGCTTAAGTACTAATTACGCTAATGGGTTAGGAATTAGGAAGGTAGAATTTAGAGGAAGTGAAAACGCATTTCGTGGAGGGAGAGTGGAATTTTTTTTTTAGGAAAAACCACCCTCAGTTCACCCGACCAAGATTCGAACCTTGGTCTCCCCGTCCTCGGCAGTCTAGCTCAATACAAAAATAGTGCGTTAGCTAACTACACCACCGAGACAGGTCAATTTTTTTATAAAGTTCCAATTAATATGTTTATATTCAAGCTATTTTAAGCGTAAGAATGTTATCTAAAAGGTTCTCCCGCATTGGGGGACCTAAGGACTAAATGTTGTTTCATCTTATCTTGTTTTTCAGTGACTGGAGGTCGGAATTCAAATTCCGGCTTAGTATACTGATGGGGTGGTTAATGCTAAATGGTTTCCGAATCTTTCTTCTCCAATTGATGTAGTGTTGATTTTAAATTTTATCATTTAATTATCTACCCCATTAGCCTGATTAAAATACCTAAATCTCAGACGAATATTAAAAGGCAGTGGATGAAAAAAATTATTTGTATATAAAATTGGGAGCTCGAAAAACATGAACTATTTGCGACCACTAGTAATATTATTAAGAAGATTTTCGAATCTATAATTTCAGATTTCCCAGCACATACTACAGCATTGCTTAGAATATTTGGATTCCCAAATTTGAGACAGCTAATCAAATATAGGGTGTTAATTAATATTTATGTATGATATCATTCATGGCATAAATACTTCCACTTATCTAGCTTCCAAATATGTTAGTCAAAGATTACTGACTAGGAACATGACTACAAAAAAATATATATTGTGCCAAAAGCCAAAAATTATTTGTTTTATAAAATCGAGCTTTATTTGGTATGGAACTGAACTTTAGATCTATTATTTTTATGTAATGAGTTCCAATCATCAAAAGACCAATTTAAATCAACCATACATGATCTTATTCTCGTCGCTTTAGAAACAGATTATTTATAATAACTAAATCCTAATTGTTTTGTTATAGTTACTAACACAATTTATTTAAATTCATCGTGTAAATAAATTTATTATTATAATTTAATTTCCTAATTTGTATTTAATTTAAGAACGTTATAATACATCTTAAGGCGAGTTCTCACGATTCATTTTCAGTTAAACGAAAGAATCATTGAAAATAATTAAGAAGCTTATCTAAAGGTTTGTGTATGCACCACGTCTAAAAACCTAACTGGGCTATCCTATAAACAAACAAACAAACAAACAAACAAACAAACAAACAATATATCCTTTATACAAACTGAGTTGGATAAAAAATTTAGTATTTAGAGTAAATATACCTGCATTTGTGTGAAGGGAGAGTAGAGCTATTCATCATCAATTCTTCTTCAACACTTCCAACCAAGATTCGAGTATCACACTCAGCAACACCTAAATCAAAGAGATTTAGCGCTCTGGATCACATGACAATTGATGCGGAGTATCCCAAATTAGAAATGTTCTAAGCAGTTAACATACATACTAGAATATAATTGACCAAACCTATACTATAGGGACAGTAATATCCCTCCTACAAATGTGGATTTTAAAGGCACGCCTACAGAGGCGCAACACTTGTTTTTAGCACCGCGTCTTACTACACGTTCGGGCTGTACGCTTATGTAATAATTATGACAATAGTTTTAGGGACTAGGGATCTTATGTTTTGAGGAAGTGAACCCGTATTTGAGTGGAGGGAGAGTGGAAAATCATTTTGGAAACCAAACCTCATGTCCCCGTCATCGGCAGTCTAGTTTAATACGAGAGTAGCACGTTCGAATATGCGGCCAATGAAGCGGGTCGAAACACGATGTGTTGATAACACATTTTGTCAACAAAAACGTGAAAAGAATGTAAAGCCCTAGATGTTGACATCATTTGTGTTGGCACCATGTTGACCACAAAAATTAGTTTCCCACCAGTGAGAGGTAAATATCAAAGAAATGTTGGAGACATATGTTGGCAGCATTGTTATATACGAGTAACGTTGTTGTCAACATAATTATCAGGATATAGTTTTGCTTGGAGGGTTCTCCTGACAAGGGTGTTTTCGTGCTGTGTGATTTTAGTCTTGTGAACTCCATTTATTGATTAATACTCATATTTTTTTTTACTAATTAGGTCAAGAAAGTATATTTGAAAAAAAAAGGAATGGTTTAGCTACACAGTTTTTATCGTGAATTAAAAAAGGAAACAGAAACTATTAGAAAGCGGTAATGACGAGATCTATTCCTCAAAATGGATCACCTTTAAACTTCTATAATTATTCTTATCAGCATCTTGAATTCAACTAAGTACTAACAACAATGTTGATTTTGTTTAAATACTTTGTTGTATAAAATTGCTGTAGACATTTCTTGTCAACATTCATACGATTCGTTACCAATTTATTTTGCCAACAGTTGCGCATTAGAAGCACCTCAAGACAATTATAACTGTTATTAAAAATTTACAGAAAGGATAGATTAGGAATGTGCCTTGGTTATGTGAGCCTCTAATAACATTGAGATATTAGAAACTATATTTACGATAAGCCAGGTAACTTTGTTCCCATAGCATATATCAGTAGAAGTTAACCCAAACTGATCATATTTCTAATAAGTTTATATACATTATATAATAAGAGACAATTAAAAATGAATAGGTTCCTTAGCCTCAAGTTTAAGTCTTACATAAAACTATTAAATATATATATATATGTTACTGTAAGAGTCCAAAACGGTCAGTATATCCTAGCATTTAACATATCTGATGATATAAGTCCAAAATATTTAGAATATACTTACATTTTGAGTTTTAACAATCTCTTTATTCCGGTGGGAGAGAGGATCCCCGTTCTAGCTTTGACCAGCCTCAAAAGTAAACCAATTTCATGAGCCTAACCAAACCTAAATTAAAGGTTGGATTAGGATTGGATTAGGTTAGGTTAGGTTAGGTTAGGTTAGGTTAGGTTAGGTATTGGTTTACTTTTGAGTGCTGGTCAAAGCTAGAACTGGGGCTCCTCTCTCCCATCTGACTTGAGTGTTAAAACTCAAAATGTAAACATGTTCTAAGCTATTTCGGACTTTTACAAACAACTCGGTAAAATGTACTAACAGATTTACCGGTCTTCGGACTTTTACAGTAACATATACATACAAATATAGGCTATATGCAACGACCTTAAAATTGATAGATATATAATATGATATTCATTTTAATACTAGTTGAAATCTGTAAAAAATAAACTTACTTGGAAGGCTATCGTCATCCAACATCTCCTACATAAGGCTTAATTAAAGCAGTTTTATCCACAAGCAAGCATCAATCCGTCACACCAAATAAAGCCTTCCCGAACCCTTGTCGGCTACCTACGTAAGATGAACCAAACAAACCAACAGTGCTTTGCTTTGCGTTGTGGGGCTTCATCAATCGTGTTTATACCGGCCATTTGTTAACATCACCAAAACAATTAAGTGTCCTCACCATACTTAGAATAGTATTCCTGTTTCGCGTTGTGTTTGATGTGGTATTCCCTTAACCAACATCTTATACCCTGACGGCAAGTTTTGTTATGTACGGATATATAATCTCGAGTATAGACACTGTAAGGGTTTGGTTGTGTCGGTACGGGCCGTATTTGGTCCAGTTTTAACGCGCAGGGAATTTTAACTCCTTTCTCTTTTTTAAATATCAATACAAATACCTTGATTTTGGTTGGAAGAACAGTAGAGAGAATTCAAACATATTTCTTTGCGGCCAACATTAATAATATTTTACTTTATTATTTTTGTCATTCTGTAAATATTTATAATATCTATCTAAAGTGACAGTGGCAGACAACATGACTTGATGCATAAATATACTAAAATTGTTTTAGTAACTAACTTTTACTGTTCTTGGTACCAAAATCATATACAGATAGGTTTACTCAACTTCTTCCTGTATTCAAATATCAGTAAAACATATCAAACCCAATTTATATAGTTGTATTATTTGACTGTGAGCTGTGCTTAATTTTATTTTGAGCATTATTAATATTTGTATATTATTTGTTTGTTTGAGGGTTTGTGTTTATGGGTCTGTGTGTTTGTGGTTGACTATGTGTGAAGACGCTAGAATTAAAAACCAAGAAAGTTGAAACTTGGCATAGGTATTTAGGTTAACCTTAAGGTTCATACCCTGGGCGTATTTTTTACTCTTACATATTGGGATCTAATCGCCTTAAACTACGAGATCAGCAGTATAGGTAACTGTGAATCCAAGTAATAAATATTAATAAAATGAAGATACTGTTTGTATGTATGTCATGAGCATTGCGCATATCTATCACACTCAGAGGTCTGAAATTTTAAAAATTAGTACTCTCTGTGCACAAACATGTTCATTTAAAGTTGGAATTTTAAATGTTTGATTGGATTTTTTCAAATTTATTAATAACTGTGTTGGTTATAAATCAAGAAACATATAAAAATGGAGCTTTAAACTGTTATATAAGGTGGGATGAAAGGAAACGCAGAAAATGTCAAAACATCTGTTTGGCTAAAATAAATAAAATATTTCTCTGTAGAAACATACGAGTTTAATTTTCTTCACATGTTTATATCGACAGTTCCTGAATATTGATCATGACCATAGAGGCATTAGATGAGAAACTTTTTAAATTAATAGAAAAAGTTGTCATTATATTCCAGGGCACCCTTGACACATAATCAAGAAATTTCGAGATCATCATGTTAAGAAATTTAAATTATATGTTTGTACTGGGGAATATTTTATTTGTATTGGCCAAAAAATATGTTTTGCCCTAAAAACTGCAAAAAACACTGCCTTTTTCTCGCATCCCTTTCCATTAAGGAAACCTTGGTTTGCACCTCAAGTTAATTATTCTTCCTATCAACATTTAATTGTGAATCTGACGCCTAATATGACGTATGTAAGAATTTGCCAAATCTAAAGTTTATACCTTCAACTGGTTGATAACCTCATTTTAAGTAGTCTTCGCAAAGGGATATTCAGCGCACTATTTGAAGAAGATTGGTAATGGTGTGTCTCATAGGTTGCAATACTTGTAAAATATACACAATTTATTTTAGAGCTGGACACTAAATTCATAGCATTCTTAATAGTACCAACTGAAATGGTTTTAACTCATTGGTCGAGGTAAATACTAAAATCACATGATAGCTGCCCTTATTGATTTACTTATATAACTTAATGGATTTGATGAATCTGCACAGCTCCATATTAATTTGGAATCGGACACACTCAACAGAGCGGGGTTTTATGGACCACCCAACAACAACGCTCAAGAACAGATAGTGGCCAAGCGCCCTCCATCTTCGGGATGCCGTCTACGGTATTTGGAATATCCTGCCAGTCAACGTCGCTCTTTGAATAAATTTGCTGATGCGCGTTGCTATCTATTCAAAAGTCCGTATGGTCCGTGTAATATATGTTTAGTTATTATTGTATGCAATTTTGGGTCGAAATTTTGAATCCGGGATCTCCGAAACTTTTCACGAATTATATCGCCAGGTTTTACTTTTTGCTTAAGCTATTACAGTAGATGCATGTGTGGCAAACCTCACTTTTGCCACACTCCAAAGAGTATACAAAAAATTTACGCCTTAACGTCACTGTTAATCTCCTTGAATACAAAAAATTCAATACAATAATATAAAAATACCACATTCAGATCTATTCAGTACTTCTCTAGTTATAAGTGACCATAAAAATACAGAAAATTATCCTTTGTGAGGTCTGTGAGTTAAAAATAACCAATTAAACTAAAATTGGATTTCTCTATGGCTTACTATTGAAATGTATTCTATAATAATTATTACTCTTTGTATTTGGAGATTGATTTGTACAGCAAAATAATGAATTATAAATTCAAAAGGTGAACTAATCATTGATCAAGCGTTTTAAGACAAAATATTTAAAACAAAGATTTAATTCGTTTGATCAATAGTCTAAAAACTTCCCGGTAAAAAATCTACATAATATAAAATGATTCCATTCAGCTTGAGCGGTTTCAGAAATCGTAGACAACAAAAACATACCGACAATTTATTAAGTACTAGAGATTGCTAAAAGTGTCTACCAGTACTCGTATTAAAAAAAAAGAAACCTTTACTGACTAAATAATCGACAAAATATAAAATCCGTGCTAGTAATAATATATCTGAATCAATAATAAAATATTAATTACATTCCTAAACATTAGGATTGGTTAATAAGACTACTATAAGAAATGCTTATTAAAATGTAGTTCAACTAGTTTAGAAGAGATAAACTGGTACAAAATCATTGTACAAATTAATTTACATTTGAAATGATATTTATTCATATAAATATGTTGCATTTAATCAGATAAAACAAGTAATAGGCAAACTTTTTTAATATCTTAGAAATTTGTTGTAAGCTATATGGGTAGAATTGTTTAATTAGTGTAGTGCTGGGTGTTTCCGCTAAGGATGATGTACCACGATAATTATTTAACTAAACTATTAAAATAATTTTCACTTGTTACATCGTTAACTAAAAAGGTCGACATTAAAAAACACTTTCACGGATGTAACAACACGTTCTGTAATGGGGATGTTTAAGTTCATAGGAGAGGATGTAGTCAAATTTGCGATATCATACTTGAAGGTCGATATAGTTGTCAATCTCTAGTATCGGCTGTGGGATTGGCCACCACCGACAGGGCTCCTGCTTCGAGATCTGCTAACGGCACGAGACCTTTTGGAAGGTCGAGATCTTCTGGAAGAGCGGGACTTTTTGTTCCTGCTCGATCTCTTCTGGGTATTTCTCTTGTTGCTTCTGGATGTCTGCTGCTCCTCTCGCGCATCCCGGGTCCTACTCGATCTCTTCTGGGTATCTCTCTTTCTGCTCCGGGATGTCTCCTTCTCCTCTCGCATCTCCGGGTCTTCTTAAGACCCTCGAACAGCGCCCAGAAAGAGTTCAGATCCCTCGCCGAGAGAGAACTGCTTTTCAACTTTGTGGGTAGTCTGCGAAGTAAAAAATATAAAACTACAAGGCGTCAGCCCTTGATAGAGCCATACTGACCGAGCTGCCACCTTATGTTGGCAAAGATAGTGCCAACTTCTGCGTATAGAGGGCGTCATGTGGTCAGCACAATGAACCCTTCACCTGTTAATCTCAGTTTTTTAGAAAGACATGCTATTTTTTCATTCAAGTAGCTCCTCTTGTCCTCACGATAGTTGGCTACCTAGCCATTTTCCTAAGCTAGATTTTTCACTGCGATTATATATTATAATAATTATTCTTAACATTATGTAAGCCTCATATAATCTTAATTCTGTACTAGTAGATTTTGAGTGCCTAAATATCATAAATTGAAGACAATACCAAACACCCATTGGTGCGCTTTCACAAATTAGGGAATAAACCCATGGGTTTCATGGTGATCTACAACCTGATATTTAAGAAAGCCCACTTTCAAGCACTGACATCGATTGAAAGTCACTACAGCTTGGAATTTTGAAAATCTATTTTATTTTTATTTATTTAAAAAATTACCGCTCGGTGGCCAAGATCTAACGCGCTACTCTAAACTAAAGCCGATGACGGGGATATTAAGGTTCGATTCTTAGTCGGGTGTACAAGAGAGGTTTTTCCAAAAATTGTTTTCCACTCTTCCTCCACGCAAATGCGGGTAAACTTCCTCTAAATTAACGTTACTAATCCCTAAAACATTAGTAATAAGCGTATATCCCGAATGGGTAGTATACGCACTGCTAAATAAAACTACAAAAAAACTAAGAATTGTCATTAAAAAGCCATCAAAAGCTTCTAAATACTCTTATAGATTACTGTGTAGTTTCTTTTTAAATAAATGTTATTAACCAAACGGGCTAAGTATATAAATGCAATAATTGTAATATTATATCTGCCTTGTGGTAACATTAGTTTCCAGCTAATCAAATATCAGGCTTCTACGAATAACATACTGTACCTATATCTGTCCTGGCTGACTCTTAGGATCCCCACTTGAACGGCGCAGTCCAACTTGTCCTGTAGATCATCCGCTATTAGGGTCATCCTTCCCTCGCAAGACCCGCAAACAAGGCGGGTGTTAGTTTCCATGAACCTCAAGATCTGGGACGCTGTAGAGTCACACTGTGGGAATAAGGTTTTTTAACATATCATTGAGATATCTCCTTCAGCCGTCGTACAGCTCACTAGAAACCAGGGGTGGTTAAAAAAAATGCTATTATTGGATGGTAATTATTACATAATCTAGTCTGTGCTATCGGCTTGTATACTACGAAAGTACTTATTAATTATATTTACACACTCTTTGGTGAACAAATGAGTAAAGGCAGTGGTATTCAGTCTGAAGTACATGAATAAATCTTCGAGGTTACGTACAATTTAAAAACAGGCCTTTATTATTTGCTGAAAAACACGAATAGATTTAGGGTTAACAACAAGAAACCTGGAGGCAAGGATACGTGATCTTGAAGCGTCATTGTTTTCTCTCTTATAGGTATAGATTATAGAAGTATATCATACATTATTCACCAACAATTTTGCGGGTACATAAATGAAGATGAATGATATCTGGGGGCACGCCAACATAAAAGGTTGAATACCACTGGTCTAAGGCGTCACTCTTACAGTAGGCTGGACTGCCAATGATGGAGAAATATGGGATTCAAATCCCAGTTGGGTGTATTGCGGTTTTGTCTCCCTAAATGGATTTCTACTCTCCCTCGGCGTAAATTCAGGTAAACTTATTTTCAATTAAATCATTAACTTACAAGCGTAATTAGTTAATATGTCTACACTTCGACCGGATAAGACGTGATGAGATATATATACTTGCACTTGATATAATGTACTTGGCTCATATGATTCAGTTTAGTGGAATCTTCCTAGCAATTCTATGGTTTAAAATAAGATAACCAATATAAATTAGTATTTGTGTGAATGCGGGAAAATATAGCCATCGATAAATGCACTCTAAGAAAAAAGGAAGTGGAGGAAATGTTTAAACTCCTACCCATTCAAATGAATTTTGTAGCTTAAAAAAGGTAGACTCAACCTATTTTGACCGTGACTTGTTGATTTCAATTTGGGGAGATAAGTGACCATTTCCTAGTTATCACGTTGATAGTCACGCTTTCTCTGAAATGTTAGTAACTATACTAACTTGAGATGAAACGGTAAAGAAAGTTAATTAGACTAAAGGTGACCTGGTGGTCTAGGGGTAAGGTGTCAGACTTCTGTGCTGAGGGTCCGGGGTTCAATCCTCGGTCCCGGCACAGATTTATCTGATTGCCAAACCCTTCCTTCACCTCTGACAAGACGTGTATTAATCACAACTTGTGAATGTGAGGAATGCCAGGCCTCCACCGTGGTTCGGATCCCACGTTAAACTGTAGGTCCTCCATTTCATCTCACAATCACCCTAACATTACACATTAGCGTAAGTGCTTATAACCCGAACGGGTAGTAAAACGCGGTACTATAATAATAATAATAATAATAATAATAATAATAATAATAATAATAATAATAATAATTAGACTAAAGAGAATTTAAGTTTTCATAGAGATTTAAAAATAGCAATGCTAATAGTTATGACTATAATCGAACTGGATATTTGATTTTACGCCCAACCTGCAGCTCATTCAGGGTGCTGACTATCATCTCCGGCGTGATTTCCATGTAGCAAATATCAGGCTTACTACTATGGCCTAGACTGAGCTGCCTTATTTCTGGACATTGGCTGGAGCTATTCTGGCCAAAGCCTCCAAGAACCTCCAGCGGAATATCTTCCATCGCGTTCAGTGTTTCTGTGATAAAAGCACACAGCACAATGTGAAAGTACCATTTTCTAGCTCTAGATATTCTAGGGCCTACTTAATCCTTGTGGTTTGGGCGGGGCACTGTAAATTAATGTGATCTTAGATACAACTTTCAGTTTGAAATTCAAGAGGAATATTATCAGACAATATTTACAGATAACTTTGACCAGTATGTCAAATGGAACTAGCACCCAATCTCAAGGATAATTTACAAACCCTTACTTCACTTAACGATCTTCTGATAAAAAGTTAAAAAAACTGTTGAATGTTTTTGGATAACTCTTCCTAAATTGCTAGATTGATTTTGTCATGATTTGAAAATCTAAACTAGTTAAAAAAAAGTTTAAATGCTTCTTAGGTAAAATTCCAAGGCGATGTTAGCGTGGCGTTAAGAATAATTATATAAATATAAAAGTGAAACTTTCTATTTAAATCATAAAATTCATAAGCAAAAATCAATAATAATTGTTTGCCTTGGTAATTAACCTTTAATTGTAATTTTTTACTAGTCTTAAGTCTTTGTGGAAATTTCTAAAACCATTTCACTGTAGATGAATATTTAAATAATTAGCATGCCAAATAATTGCTATTTATTATTTGGCTCAGACTAGAAATCACATTTATTTGCAAAGTTTAGGTCTATTCCAGCTTGTTTATAGCTATTTCACCAGTTAATCTCAGAAGTGGTCGCCAATTCAATCGTATTTTACACTTACGAATACTAAATAAATATTGTATTAAAAAATAAATATTTTATAACAGTGTTTCACCATTGTAATCACAAAACGAACGTTTGTCACCACAGCCAATTCTTAGACAGCATATTAATGCCCTCTAAAATAAACTTACCATGTTTAGTGTCTGTGTGTAGAACATTTAGTCCTTCGGGAACCTTGTCCTGGCTGGGGATAACTTTCAAGATTACTTCAGGATCGCCTTCCATTTTAAAGTCCGATTTATCCTCTTTGTCTTTGTTGTCAACCAGCTGTTCCTCAACATATGCTTCATCAATTACTGATGAACTGCAAGTCTTAGGTGCCTTGTCTACATCTTCGTCCTTCTCCATAGAGGCAATGTTGGTTGTTTGCTTGTTATCTTCATCTTTCTCAGACGTTTCATTAGCTGCAACAGTTTCACCGATCACTCCATCATTCTCATCAGCAGTCCCGTCGACAAATGTGTCGTCCCATGGTTTTTCTTCAGCTCCCGTGACCTCACTCGTTTGGTCTTGTCCGCTGGTGTTGATTTCTTCGTTCTCCTGGGCTGCTTGGCTCTCGTTTGCATACTGTTCACTTGCCATTTTGGATTTTTTTTCAACTAAAATTTTTAATAATTCCGATTAATATTTTTGGTTTATGCCAAAAAGTTTATTTTTACATATGTTTATATTTGGTAACTATAGAAATGTGTTTTTGTTTATTGTAGTCAATCAAAGCCTACTTTGATTTTATAAAAACAAATATATTTTTCCGTTCTCTATGATTTCGCAGGGACCAGCATTTTTGTTTTTTTATTAACACCACGTCTTACTACTGGTTCAGGTTATACGCATATGTAATAATTACGCTAGTGAGTTTGCGATGAGTAAGATTGAATTTAGAGAAAGGGCATCGACATTTGTTTGAAAGGAACGTGGATAACCATTTTGGAAAAACCACCCTCAGTTCACCCAACCGGGATTCGAGCCCCAATTTACCTGTCATCAGCAGCCTAGTCTAACATGAGAGTGATGCCTTAGACCATGCGTCCACCGAAGCAGATCGCAAGGTCAGTCTAATGTAACAATCGCTCAATAGGAGCACCACCGCCTTAGTAAACAAACTCGTCGTGAAGAATCAAATATTAGTTTTTAAAAAATTAATCAAATTAATAAATTACAATATTTCAGCACAAAAAAAATGGTAGAGTGCACCGCGGATAATTTTTCGCTACTTTACCTACAACTGGAGACATTTGCTTAGAGCTTGTAAGATTTGTTAAACAAAATAAAATACAATTTTGCACATTCTACCAAAAACACGAATAAAAAAATTATGATACTTTGACAGAAACATTTAAAGAAAAGAGGGAAATGTTTGTCTACTATAAGGAATAACAATCATATTCCAAAATTATTACAAGATAATATATATAAGAGAATATATACATTTCAAATAAATGATAATAATTTTGCATTTTTTCAATGATAAGTTATTTCTTATTGCATAAAGTTACGGAGATATGATTAAAATAATAGGAAACTTATGTTTATGTAAAGTACCCTTAAAGTCTTTTCACGGAAAATGAGAATCGCCATTTAGTTTTTTGTTAAATAATGCATGGATACGAGACTTAATCAAAATCGCTAGAGTGGATTTTGAGAAAATCTATGTTTGTGTCCTTTCACCCTTAAAAAACTACATTTTATTTTAGGCTTGGATATCTAATTACAAAACTTTATCTAGGAGACATTAAGAAAATCCTAGATACCAAGATTCATCCCGATCGGTAAAATGGTTTCGGCTCAAAACTGAGATACAAACTCACCGACAAACAAACAAACAAACAATATTACTTTTCCGGGCTCAGGGAGTCATGAAACGTTGATATCCATAGTATTATCGAGTTCGATTTTGTTTTACAATCACAATACCGTCTCACTCCTAGGGGTCAAGAAAAAGTAAAAAGTCAACAATCGAATTTTGTTTAAAGTTTTATTATCTTTGGACTCGATCTGTGGTCTATTGGTCACTGGTTGCAGATGCAGAGGTCCCGGATTCGATTCCAAGCATTTACAGTTTTTTTTCAAGCAGTGGGTCTGAAACCGGGTCAACTAAACCTAGCGAGAACAATATTGAGGAGCTACTTTAACAATGAAGTAGCAGTTCCGGTCTATAAAGCTGAGATTAATGGCTGTGCTGACCCCATGATAGCCTCTATCCACAAATGTTGGCTCTACCATCAGTAATATGCTGCGGCCGCTGCTCGGGTCAGTATAGCTCGCTTTCAGGCTTATACCATGGATTGTATTTTTAAAAACATAATAGCTCACTGATTAGTGATAACTCTGCTAAGTGATTACTCTGATTAGAGATTACTCTGATTAGAGATTACTCTGATTAGAGATTACTCTGATTAGAGATTACTCTGATTAGAGATTACTCTGATTAGTGATTACTCTGATTAGAGATTACTCTGATAGTGATTACTCTGATTAGTGATTACTCTGATTAGTGATTATTCTTATTAGTGATTACTCTGATTAGTGATTACTCTGATTAGTGATTACTCTGATTAGTGATTACTCTGATTAGTGATCACTCTGATTAGTGGTTCACACATCACAAGGTCACCGCAATCTAAAATAATGTAATTTATATACGAAATACATTGGTTTTAGTACAAATAATCCGTTGATTCATACTTAAGTAAACCGATTTGAATTTTTATTTTCATTAAACTATAGATATTCCTAGTAATTCCTTCAAACCTGGTTATTTAATATGTTTCTCAAACCAGCCTTATTTGGGCAACTTTACTTTCTAAAATTTAATAATACATAATGGTTTTTGTTCATGACTAGATGACCGATAAATATATATATTTTTCTATTAAACTTACTGACTTTTTTAAAAACAAAGTTCAAAGCAGAAATACATTTCAATAACCAGGCCTATCTCATTAATTATTTCAGTTTCTTTTTCCTCAAAATATGTTGTTACTCTGTCTAATTTATAAATAAATGTGTCCAAACCACGAAGAAATTCCGTCTCCGTTTTTATTTATCTCCACTGTACATTTCCATATTAGCAATATGCCAGCTACATCCTTTGTTTTGGTATTTCTGGACAGACTTGGGATTCCCGCGCTTTAAGCCATTAGTCATATGTCGTAGCTGTCATACAAGAACGTCATCGTATTAAGGCTTATTAAAGGGTGAACAAAATTACACTGTTCCCTAAAAAAAACCTTTGATAATACTGCTTTAATCAAACAAAAAAGATAAGCAATATTATTTTTATATAGACCAAATTTCAACATGAGCCTTATTTATGTTTACCCAGTGTTTTGTTTATTCATAAATTATCTTGGATTTAAAATTACGTTTTAATGTTACCTTCTAAACGTTATTATCAGGTATGTACCGCCACTATACAAAATTATCATTAGTGACATTTGTAAAATTGCACTTATGGGCAGAGGTCTGTCTCATCTGGTTTTCCAGTGATGAAGAGGTCAGGGTTCGAATACTAGCCGGATGTGATGAAGTTGTTTTTCCTCAAATAGGTCTTCACAAACTCTAATAAAATGTGGGTAAGTTTATTCTATCAAAGGCTTCCTAGTATAAATATGTGAATTGCCTTAAAGGGTAGTTGGAGGTGGATAATTACATTTACTAACATCTTAATGGTTGTTTGGACAAGATATGGTTTACACTGACTAATACAAAAACACTGGATATTTAAGGTATTATTGATATATATATATATATATATATATATATATATATATATATATCAATATTTGTTTGGAAGGAAAATACAAAATCACTAATGAATAAAATAAAGCTTGATGAACTTGAGGATCCGGGTTCAAATTACGATCAAGTCATATTTCAGAGCATTAGCACCATACCAACTTTAAATTAGTATATTTACGCATAATCTTATATACATCTACTTATATAATCATTCAAAATTATCACACGTCATATAAAAATATACTTATATAAATTATGTGATAGTAAAATCTAAATTATAAATATTTGTTGAATAAAACGTACTTTAGCCCACATGACGGTTATTAGGAAAATAAGGATTTTCAAAAACAAGTTATTTAGGAAGATATTTGATCCAAGAAGGGGATGAGGCTACTGGGTAAAAGAAGAATACATAATTATGAGTTAAATACCCTGTACTCATCAAAATACATTGATAGGATAATAAAGTCTCGTAGATTACGGTGAGCAGGGCATGCAGCGTGAATGGAGAATCTAGAACCTTGTTCAGTATATTGACTGGCAAAACCAATGGGATGAAACCAGATGGGAGCATAACATTAGGATGGACCTGAAATTGATAGGGTGTAATGAGGTGAACTGGATAGAACTAGTTCAAGATAGGCGTTAGTGGCATTCTTTTGTAAGTGCGGCAATTAACCTTCGAGTTCCTAATTCGATAGATTATAGATAATTAAGGTTGAGTTGTGTACCCGAATTGTAATAAATGGAGAGTGGAAACCCTTCAGGGAAAAAAAACACCTACTATACAAGCAGCCAGGATTCTAATCCAGATCTCCCCTTCAACGACATTACAGTATTTTGCATTCAACATTTAAAATTAACAACCTTTGTGTTACGTAACACTCTTCTTTACCAACCTTCCCCCTATGTAACACCATGTAGTCATAAAATATACCTCCTCCCCCTTCTTAACAGCGTTACGTGGAATATGGATGACCTTTAAACTGATTGAAGGACACAATCCACAGAGACAGTGCAAAATATATCTGCTTAGCCTGGCCACACTCCACGACACGCCACTAGTAGAAAACCACTCTCCAAACTGACAAATTTAACAAACTCTTTGAAGTGTTCCGCCCCCATAGTTGAGATTTGTCGTGTCGAGAGGTGTAAGAAACAAGAAATGCACCCAAGAAAACACACGGTGATGGATGGATGAGAATCCAGGCACTGGATTGGTCAGTTTGACAAATGATCCAACTCCTCCCTAAGCATCATTAGTGAGCCACACAGCGATGGAAACCAACCCAAAAGAAACAACGTCCAGAGAGATTTTTTTTATAAATGGGGAGAGAGTGTTTATAAAAAAAAATACGAATAGGAGACTAGTTTTTCAATTGATGTATTTATATTATTTTTGTTATCATTGAATCATTTTGAAATGTAAATAATATTTTTTTTAATCAACTCAAATATGCTCTAAAATTTTAATTTTTTAAAATTTAATACAGACACTGCTTGTTTGTGACTTGACATTAATCTAAATCATGGTAACATTACGAAAGATGTATTTTTTAACTAGCTGGTCTACCCTTTCTTCGCACTAAGGAATCAATAAAGTAGCTTTGTTATTTTTAGTATATAAAATAAACTACAGGGAATATAAGCAAAATTTTCCATATTGATTAAATATTAATCTTTATTTGGTTTGAATTGTGATACAAAACGCGAAAGTAGGTTGACTAATTACACAATATCAAATAAATATATGATCTTACGTGTTTTAAAAGCTGACATTTATTTTGAAGATCAAGTTTTAACTTCTCTATGTACAATATTTTGAACTCTTGCCTGATGGTGCTAGTAAAAAATAAATAATAGTCTCAAGTATAAATAAATTGGTTGCTAAAGAGTTAAAACAAATGCAAGTTACATATTACTTTAAAGTATTATTACAGTTAAGAAAGGAATTTTTCATTTTCAACGTTTTTGGATTAGTAAAGTCCATTATTTTGAATCAATCAAATTAATATTTGTTTTCTTGACCTTTCTATAAAACATTATCTTAAGACCAATCAACATGCCTAATTTGAGATTTTCAGGATGTTTAGAAGGGTTTAAATAGTTCATACCTACAGATGGGTATCAAAACTATTTCAAATTAGGATGTTCGACATCCGGCAGCACTCTTTATATAATTTCTTTTTTCACAATATCAAGGTAGCCATGAAAATCCAAATATAAATAATACATCAATCAATAAATTTTAAAAATCATCTTTGAAAGAAATTATTAATCAGCCCATAAACTGAGTGCAAAACGAACGCAATTCATATAAAACGTAATATTTGCCTAAGAGCGATCATAATGTGTGTGAAAATATATTATGTATATTCTTACAAAACAATTTAGAAAATAAATTGTACGGTGCATTGCAGTGAATTTTCTCCCGCTTTTATCTTAAAATATAAATTTACTAAAAATTCTTAGGATTTGTGAAATGAAATAATATGCCTATAGGCCTACATAGTTGTAGAAACACTACACCAAATATAATAATAGAAATAATGTACACTGTTACTTACTCTATGCATTATGAAATCTAAAGTTCATTGCCGCACGCCACCTATCCTATCTTGAGCTAGTTATATCCAATCCACCTCATTAAACCCTATCTCTTTACGCTACATTATAATATTATCCTCCCATCTGCATCTATGAATATCTTAAAAGACACATACATTAATAATTAAAATTTTAGATCCTTCCATGATATTTTAAAGCTCGTATAGATTTCTCTTTTTCCTGTTTCTACAAACCAACCAGCATTCAGAAGAGAAGATAGGTGGCGGATGCTGCCTCATGGCGTCATCAATCAAGGGACGTCCCACGTGACCAAGTGAACCAGCATCATTAACCAACCAGGTGATCTTTCATTCCTTTCAAACGGTCCCACCCTGTTCTTCTTTCCGATCGGTAACACACAAGGAAATCTTTTTTTTTTTTGGAAGGTGGGGGGATGAGTGATCCACCATTACTGATCTTTTCCATTTCCGATACGTGTAGCACCTAAAAAAAAAATAACAACAGAACTCGTTCAAGACAATACTCTAAAAGGGATGAATTTTAAATCACTTTGTCCTATTGAATAATGTGCAGTAATTTGTCAACAATTCTCTGTATTTAAAAATCAATTTTAGAGTTATGTTCACTTGGCTGTAAAAAAAACCGCCTAAATTACGAGAAACAGTGTCTATAAAATGTCAGAATACTAATTTGAATAATCTTTATTTTTTATTTTTCAAGTTTTACTACAATTTAGTTATCCGTATTCATATCGCAGCAGCGGTTTTCGTTAAATTCGGCTGGAAAAAAATTAATATATATTTTCCTAACTTAGTTCAATGTTTGGCATACACATATAAAACATTACCATACCTACCACACACCCAAAAACCAAAAACCAAAAACCCACCACACCCCACCACCACACCCACACCCACACCCACACCCACACACACACACACACACAACACACACATACATACCTACATACCTACATAACTACATACATACAATACCTAATCACGCCTTTCCCTTACGGAGTAGGCCTATATAATTGCTTTTAAGAGATTTATATTGTGGTGTATGTATAGTAAATACATATAGCATATCCGTGCAGTACATATATAAATTGTTTTATGATTTGTTGAAAGTACATACGTTATATGCGTTTTAGTACCATATTTTCAATAAAGGCTTTTGTGTGAAATTTTTTTTCCCTATGAGATTAATTATTATACAGATTTTATACTATACGGACTAACCTAGATCTTAATTAGTCTAGATAGTAGGGGCTCTAATGTAATATGTTTTATATATTGAGCCAGGATTGAGTTTATAAATATCGCAGGACTCTTGTAAGCCCGTTTATAAATACCTCATCCTTCAATTAATTATGATGCATCCCCAACGGTGGACAGATTGTTTTAAAAAAAATAGTCTCGCCTTCTGTTTTCCCGGTGATGGGGTAAGTATTTGAATCCGTAAGTAGTTTTTTTTTCTTCAAATGGCATACCAGTGTTCCTCTTTTAAAATTAGAGTACACTTTCTCTAAATTTTACTTTATCCTATGTATATCACATTAATGTACCTATGAGAATGATCTCGATGGTCCAAAAAGCATGTAATAGGGGTTGGTGGTGAGGTACATATTAAATATTAGGGGTGGGTAGCCGAAGAATATTCAAAATAGGATTCAGGATATAGTTTCTAAGATCTCATAAATTGCTGGTGATACAACATGGCAAAATGCGCAACCAAGATTTAAAAAACAAATTAACTTGTGTCTCTATCGAGAAATACTGTTAAGGGATAAGCCAATCGCAACATTTTTTGTAAACACTATTTTAAAACATCAAGTTTGATTTATAATGAATTTATGTAAATAAAAATGGACCTATCTTTCAAGAAAGAGATACGTCTTAAAATTAAAACTAAAAAAAGAGTTTAAGTAGGGTGGAAGAAGACGCGATAAGTGACCAGTGAGTTTGTAGTTTTTATATCAGAATTATTTTAGTCAAAATAAACCAAATATTAATACATTATAAACATAAGAGTTTAATTTTCTTCGCATGGTGATATAAACAGTTATTGAATACCTGTCAAGTGTCCTGGAATCTAATGACAACTTTTTCTCTTCATTTAAAATGTTTGTCATCTAATGCCGCTAAGCTCATCACAGTTATTCAAGAATTTTTGAGGTCATTTTGTGAATAAAATTAAACTCTTTGTTTATATTTGGGCAATATATATTTTCTTTAAAAAAAAAGTTTGACCAAAAAAATGAAAAAAAAAACACTGGTCTTTTCTTCGCGTCCACTTTCACCTCACCTTAACGAAGATCCCAGTAGCAAACTGTTAGATTAGTCTAAACTAAACTCATGAGTAGTAGACGAGAGTCAACACTTTGCAAAGCAGTGTCAGTTGTCAGAAATATTAATAAACTGGCTGGGACTCTTGTGAGAAGCTTCTGACTAATGGCTTCTAGGGAAGTTGTGCAGTCCTCGTTCAGGGTTAGCTAACACCTCTAGCTTGTTTGTACAGAAAGAGAGAGGAGGCTTGGAATAGGAGCCAAAAGGATATTTCGGGGTACTTCACGATTAATGAGGTACACTCGTGCATAGAACGAGGGGGAAATGGGGGGGTAGGGGGAGAGACTGCACTTTAAACTTTGTAAGACATTCAGAACACGTTTTCTAGAAAATATCAGTTCCATGGTGTCAACTACAAGAAAAAAGTATGGGCCACCCCAAGTTATCAAATTAACTGGTCATCTAAGCCAGCAGTAGGGGCCAAGTGGATGAGGTTTTGAACTTGCACTGCGCTGAGAAATAAGGGTTATATTCCAGGTTAGGGGCTGGCTAAGAAGTAAATGTTCGTTTTACTAAATAGGATTTTAATTATTTGTATACCCGCTTTGTTGGCCGCATTAAAAAATACATGTAAAGGATGTCCTGGAATTTAATGAAAAATTTTTCTCTTCATTTAAAAAGATATTCAAGAACTGTTCAGCTCACCATGTGAAGTATTGGAGCAATATTTTATTTATTTTGTAAAAAAAAAAAGTTTTACAATAAGAACTGCAGAAAACACTTATCGCGTTACTACATCGTCACCTTAAGCTGTAGATTTGCACAACGTCTGAATTTACGTAGACTGGACTTTTCTACAATCCCGTTTACATGGAAAATAAGAACATTTGTCTCAAGAGGACTTTTCACCTTGATTGTGACTCGTAATTTAGTATAAGCTAGTTTTTTTTCTAGCGACTATTAAGATTTCATAAGTGTTTATCTTATAGTCAGATCACCATCGAAACATTACTTGGGAATAGCACCTTGTGAGGAAAAATTAAAACACAACAGTTATATAAAAAGCTTATTTGTAATATTCTACTCAAATCAGTGGGCTAAACGAATAAAGAAGATCTCATTTGGTCTAGTTCTTCAGTATCCAAGAGGTTGGAGTTAGATTTCCGTACGGGTGTAGTAAGTTTTTTTTTAATCTCAAATATCGTTATAGCTCTCCCTTCATGCAAATCATAAGTTTTTTTTTTCTCAAATGCTAACCTTTCTTAACCCTTTCCCATTAGTGTGGTTAAAAATGAATGTCTCAATAGTTCAAATAATGATAGCATTATTAGAAAAAAAATAGTATTATTATTATTTTTTAGGCAAAATATTGAGACTAAAATGTTCACCCAATGTTCAAATAAGATTCTAAAGTTTTGTTTACGTTGTAAGACGCAGCGGAAAGTGGGTGTGGGACTAGTGATCATTCGACCTTATCTTACCTCTGCTTTCCTGGTATATGGAGGAATTCATTTCTAAGGTGGAGACACACTTAAGGCGAATTCCATTAACCCCAGTTGGTACGATGATACGTGAGAATGATGATGGTGGAAAGCAGAGGGGACCTACAGTTTAACGTGGGTTCCGAACCACGGTGGAGGCCTGACATTCCACATATTCACAAAGCGTAAAAGCACACACTTTGAAAGAGGTGAAGGAAGGGTTTGCTAATCAGATACATCTGTGCCCGGACCGGGAATTGAGCCCCGGACCTCTAACACAGAAGTCACACACCTTACCACTAGACTGACAGGTCCCCTCGCAACAGAAAGTCTGCTTAGATAAAGTGGTAAAACAAATTGGTATTCAAGTCATTATTTAAACGTATGCTCAGGGAAAAAAATTTACAAATTTATGTATGTAAACTCTTTGTTTGTTGGTAAAAAATATTTCTAATGAAAAACTTGTAGTGCATAAAATTAAAACTAATTTATTTCTAATTTATTATAATTTAACAATTACCTACTATAATAAGTGAAACCAATAGACCATTAGATATTCAGTTATATGAAAAATAATGACCAGGACATGGGAATCGCACCCAGGGCCTTTGGCTTTAAGCTAATGCTCTAACACTGCCGTTTTGGTTCATCTTGAAACGGGGACCACTCGTCAAATATTGTTTAATATTGAGTATGTTGTCAATTCCCACCCCCTTACCCTTCCAGAATTTTATTTTTCATGTGGTTAATACACACTTTTTCCCGCCAAATATCCGCTTCGATTTTCAAAATTTCTAGTCACCACTCTCGAAATAAGCTGCACTATCGATTACGAGGTGATCAGTGTTCGAATTCTAGTCAGCTTCACTAAGGGTAGTTTTCATAATTTATTTTCCACTCTCTACCTATATGCAAATGTGGATACAGTTCCTCTAAATTCTACCTTCTTACTCCCTAACACATTAGAGTAATTAATGCATATGCCTATATACCATTAACCAAATCGATAATAATACACGGTGGTAAAAATGGAGGAGGGATTAGGATAATAGAAATTAGATTAAGGGCCAATCTTACAATGTCTCGTCAAAGTCCTCGTAACTTAACTGTTCGTAAAGTCTAACCGATGGTTAAACTTGGCGCTGTGTTTTACAATACTTTATATGCTCGTCAAATTACGAACAGGTGCCTTCCATTAGTTATTATCGTTAACTTTCTCAGAGCTCTTGATTTGTTTCAAAGCTTTTGATTGGCTTAATTTTACCATTGAGAATATAAGCAAGTCATTACAACGTCTATGGAACTGTGATGAAAACAAATCGATCAAAGCAAATCCAATTTATTAAGACTGTTTAAGGTTATCTGGTATCTTTTATCATATTTATTTGTCTGCTAAAACGTTTGTTGAAAATACTAAACACGAAATTTAATTTATAGCAAAGAAGAGGCAATTTTGTTAATTGAATTAATAGATAAATACAAACAAACGATTTAAAATAAACAATTCTAATTGGTGTCCAATCACTTCAAAAATTTCTAAAACTTTATTTTTGTACAAACGAAAACTTTAAATGATTCTTCCTCGTTAAAAATTTTAGGAAATTCTTTCATTCCAATTACTGTATCTCTTCGGTCTTTAAAGTCTTGGGTTCCTTAGAACTTGAAACTCATTTTCAAAGTCATCATAATCAAACAATAAATCAGCCATTTCTTAATACAAATAAATGTAACCTAACTTTAATAATAATAGTTGCCTTGAAAACAATATGGCGGCGTCTTTAACGTTGTTAATGTAGACGTTATGTTTGCTAACCGGAAGGTAGACCTCGCATTAACTTTACGAGCACTTTTACGTGGACATTAGCGCTAACCAAACATTGTAAAATAAAATGTAGTGGTTGTTATCACTTAACCTTATGTTAAGCCCTAATTAATAGAATAACGTGACATTGTAAGATTGGGCCTAAATATTCTGACGTTTGCGTTAAGAGAAAGTGGTAAAACATTCATAAAAAAATCTCTATTATTCCCAGACAGAACACTAATCTTTGCCTTCCTGTCACTGGAAAACCAGATAATATACAGTAATTATGAGAGTCTGCGTGCGCACCGATGCAGGTTTCACTTAGTGGAATACTATTTAAAAAAATCGGGGCAGGTCCTGGTGATAGCGTACATAAAATAAATGCGCACGAACTTTCACCCTCCATTGTTTAAAAACGGAAATGTTTACTGAAACTCGTAATATATGTGAAACAAAATAATATACACTAGCAAAACCAAGCATAACTTGCACTATATTTATGTAAAACATTTTTTTGAATCTCAGTTTTAAATTTTATAATTTTATTTTTAAAGAATTAATGTCCTTGTTTGTATGTTTGGACCGATAAAAAATATCAATATTGGGTCCACCAGGGTCAACACTTTTTATTAAAATTTAACTTCCGGTTAAAATTTTCGACATTTTATTAGGTGTTTCACATCTTCATTACATTGTTATTAGATTCATCATTTATAAATTTTGACCAATAAAAAATGTAAATATTGACTATTGAGTCTAAAATGGAGATAGATCATTGTTGTACAAACATTTATCCTAAGAGGTTTAAGGAAAAATAACAAACTTTTTGATAGACTTACTTATATTTAATTACTCTATGGCATTAGAGAATTATTGCATTACAACTTAAGTAGTAGATGTTTACAACTAAAGCTCACAAAATTGTATTAATATGTTTGCAAATATCTGAGAAACTGTAGGTTTTATAAAAATATATGTCAAATAAAAGTTTTTTAATTTTAATATTACTACAATTTTGAACTAATAAGTTATTTTTATCTCAAATAATTGCGGAGATACGTAAATTTCAGCTTCTGTAAATTACCCTAAAATTCATTTTCATGAGAAAATGAAAATAGCCAGTTTATTTATAATCTTAATCAGCGCATGGATACGAATTTTAATCAAAATCATTAAAGCTGATTTTGAGAAAATACCTTTTTTCTCTTTTCGCCCTTTACTAAACTACTCTTAATTTTAGGGTTAAACAGACATACAGACAGACGGCATTTCAAAAATCCACTGTTTAGGGTTCAGGAGGTCATGAAACGTCAACATCCATCAACATCTCGGGCTAGATTTTTTTACGGTCGTTATACTTAAACTTTAGTGTTCGAAAAGTTAAAACAAATTATATATTTGCGTTTTTTTGAAAATTCTAACTAGGATGCGTGAAGAAACGCTTGTGCCATCATGGTAATTTCTTTATTATATTAATATGTGAATACCTATTCGAAAATATGTGTTTCAAATAAAAGATTTGTATTATGTATTTGCAATGATAAGTTATTTTATATTTTAGAAAGTTACGTAGATATGATAAAAAAATAGAATTTACGTATCAGAACGTAACCCTTAAAGTCATTTGACGAAAAATTGAGGGTAGCCATTTTATTTGTAATATTAATGAATGTTTAGAAATGAAATTTAATCAAAATCGTTAGAGCCGATTTTGATAAAATCGATTTTTTTCTTTTCGCTCATTAGTAATCTACTACCCTTAATTTTAGGGTTAGATATACTATTCCAAAAACCCCTTGGAGCAACACTATGAAAACCCTAGATGCCAAGTTTTAGCCCGATCGGTAAAATAATTTAGGCTCTAGTCCGAGGTACAAACAGACGGAAAGACAAACATACAAACGAAAATTCAAAAACTACTTTTTCGGATTTGGGGGGTTATGAAACTTCTAAATTCATCAAAATCTCGAGTTCGATTTTTTTTTGACGATCCCAATACTTTATCTACCTCCAAGAAAGCAAGAAAGTAAAACTCCATGGTGTGAGCCCGCAAGCGAGCTAGGGCGGGTATAGGATACCATGTGGTCAGCATAACGAGACCTCCGACCGTTATTCTCAGTTTTCTAAACCGGATATGCTATTTCTTTATTCAAGTAGTTCTTTTTTTGTCCTCATGAGTCTAAATTTGACCCCGCTACAGACCCACTGCCACACAGATAAATATGGAAGTGCCTGGGATCAAACCTTGGACCTATGAATTTGTAGCAATGAACTATGACCACGAGACCACAGAGGTGGTCTGCAATGCCATACATACACTAATTAACTATTCACGTGGGCTAATATATAAATATTTTCTGAAGCAATCTATCAGATACTAAGCTGTATTCACTTAGAATATATTTTTTTACTGAGTAAAGGAGATGGAAACAACGTATTTCCATCTTATTCTTAAAGAATAATCTTGTACCCACTCAGATTCATCTCATTACTAACATTCTTCATCTCCGCCTTTTCCTCTCAGACAGGCTTGCCACCACAAAAATTCCTACCGCTGTGTCTCTCATAATGACTCTGAAGAGTTCTGCAGTCATAACAACTTCAACCAAACTTTCTTCCAAGCTACGACATGACATTTATATTAAAGAGGTGGCACATTTTAACAGTGACTCAACCCCAAGATTCTCTCTCAGCTTCTCTCTCTCTCTTTCTCGTTTACCATCTTAAAATCTCCCTGAAGACTAGCAGACATAATAATTATTATTACAATTATTTTACTCAGCTTTCAACGACTTTGAAAAGGCAAAACTTTAAATCCCATCCTCCCATTAAAAAGCGAATGAATATTTTGTAGGAAGCACTTCTCTAAGTGGTGGTGTACGCCAAACCTTTCCCTATGATTAATAACCCTCCAACCCCTTTGTGACCCCGAGTTTGGTTTCTTTGGAGGGAAAGGAAAATAAAATATTTCAACCTAAGTGGAAGGCAAAACTTGGTTTGTTCTAGAGTCATCTTCTAGAGTTGTTCCTTGCAAGGTGATTAGTTGAATAATTGCTCATTGGGAAGTTTTCCTAGCTCTCAAGGTTTCAAGATTTGAGAATATGAAAGGACATTTTCTGAATGATAGTATTAATCTCAACAATTACATTTGTCTTGTTAGTGTGCGTTAGCTTTATTACTAGACAATTATTTGAAAAGAGCCTAGGAAATTAAAAGAAGTTAACCTAGATTCAAAGTGAAATATATGTTAGTTGTTGATTTCTACTGTACTATGAATGTTTATTTATTATGTAGTCCAACACTAGATTATATTTACAGGGCGTTCGGAAACTCAACGCCCAAACTGCACATATAATTTGTTTGAACCAAAAGTAATACAAAATCCCTATACACTTACACCAGAAAATATGTTTATACTATTAAATTGTGTTCAAAGTTCCAGCATACTGCGCCTGGAGAGCAAAGCCGTGCAAGCATACGTGTGCAACAAATTGCATGGGAGTTAGGCGCGTGACACTGTATACGTGATAATGGCAAGCACTTTCTGTGATATAGGACCGTTAATGACCCTCAGCATGTATTTCCATTTCTAGAGGGACTGCTGTGTTGCTTATCATTAATATTGGAACATGTTCTGCTGCCTTGCTCCAAGATGTCGAGGTGTGCAGTACCGAGCGCCTAATTCCTATGTAACCTGTTGAACATGCATGCATGCACAGCTTTGCTCTCCCAGCGCTGTACGCCGAAATTTGAACACAATTTAATGATATTAACATAGTTTTCCGGATGTAAGTGTAGCTTATAGGATTTTGTATTACTTTTGGTTCAAATCAATAATATGTGCAGTTTGGGCCTTGAGTTTCCGAACATCCTGTACATTCCTTTGATTTATTGGTTAGAGTGATCTACAAACACGTCCAAAGGACCCTTGTTGGACTCCAGCTAGTTTTGAAATATAATTATATACTAACTATTTGTGTTGACCCACTTTAATGGCCGAATTATTTAAGGTGTCACGCTCGTGTTAGACTAGCCTGCTGAAGACAGGGAAATTAGAGTTAAATCCCGGTCAAGTCTACTGAGGGTTGTTTCCCCTAAATGGCTGCTACCGAGGGAGTAGCGCGTTAGACCATGTGGCCACCAAATAAGTACAAATATATTAAAATGAGAATCACAATTGCTGATTTAATTATTAACGGTCTACTTTAATAAGTTTTAGGTATGTTATTTTAATTTTGGGGCAGATAGTTTAAAATTTATAAACACATGATTACGTTAGAGAATGCAATGAAACCAGGAAACAAATCCCTGTGAAGATCTTATTTGGTGAAGCATTTATTAACTGTTCTGTAGGTCTTTAAATATGACGTTACCTTCATGGGTTGGCACGAGTACAAAGGCACCAGTCTCGGGTGAACTAGGTATATTTTTTTTAAATTGTGTCTATCTCTCTCTACCTCTATGTAAATTCGGGTCACACCCTCTAAATTATACCTCCCTCATCCCCAAACAGTTAAAGTAAATTGAGTTTAAAGTCAAGTGGATAGTAGGACGTGAAGTATTTAAGTTTGTTTGTGTCCAGATAGTCAAAGAATTTTTTTTAGGATAATTATAAAAACAAAAAAAGACTAGACAACATTGACAAAATGTCTATATCTATATTACAGTTGTTCAAATCGGTACCAATCAGGTTGGATGTAAGGGGACACGTGAAAAGGCAAGTAATTTGGTAGTTTTTATGGCAAAACATTATTTTGGCAAAAATAAATTAAATATTGCTCCAGTAAAAATATAAGAATTTAATTTTCTTCACATTATAATATCAACAGCTGTTGAATAATTGTCATGAGCATGGTGGCATTATCTAACATAACTTTTTTTCTCTTCATTTAGAAAGTATCATTAAATTCCAGAACAATCATAACAGATATTGAAGAAATTTTGCGGTACCATATGAAGAAAATGAAATTCTACGTTTGTACTGGATATTTTTTTTTGCCAAAAAATATTTTGCAAAAATGCAAAAACACAGGCGTTTCCTCACGTCCCCTTCCATGTCACTTTGAAAGCATTGACAGAGGTTTAAAAACATGGAAGATATTTATAACAATATTTGTGCTGTTGGATAAGGCTCTTCACATTACGATCTGACTATAGACTAGTTTGTTTCTGAATCCGATTCACATTCTTGTAATTGATATTGTATTACGATTCCTGCAAAGGAAGTCAGGCAAGATAAATCTCAAGTCATGATACTTTAGAGGTAGGGCTTATTCAAGTAGTATGTAATTAATTATATGAAAAAGGAGATTATTATTATTATTATTATTATTATTATTTGCACCGCGTATTACTACCCATTTGGGCTACACGCTTAATTTCTAGTCACATTAATGGATTAGGAATTGGGAAGGTTGACCTTAGCAAAAGTGAACCCACATTGGCGTGAAGGATGAATGGAAAACCATTTAGGAAAAACCACCCCCAGTTTACTCATCTGAGATTCGAACATCAATCTCCCCGTTCTCAGCTGTTTAGCTCAACACAAAACTAGCGCGTTAGCCAAATATGCCACCGAGGCGGGTGAGAGATTATAATTCTATAGGATAATTTTGGTAGGAAGAACAGTATCTTATAGTTACTTAGTTAATAAAACAATTTTTATATTTTTATATATAAAGCCATGTTATCTGCAGCTATCACTTTTTATAGATATTATCAATACCAATAAAATTACATAAATCATATATTATTAATTTTGCCCACTAAGAAATATGTTTGAATTTTCTAAATTGGTTCTTCCAAACAAAATCAAGCTATAGTAATTGGGACCAAATTGTCACCACATAGTTTACGTATCTTCTATCCTTCATTACAGATACAATGGCCCTTTAACCAGAGAAATAGGGACCTACTGAAGTGGGTAGATCAAGAAAAAGTTTATATTTATTCGAAATAGATGCATACTGGCTCAAAACAGAAATATTATCATTATCAAGGCCCGGATTTTTACGACGTGTCATCTTTTTTTCATACATCACAGACAATGTTCATATATAACATAGGCTACCTATTCTATTTATTATCCCCTGGTATATAAAACGTTTTATATATGACTTTTTTTTCTCATTTTTTGTCAATTTGGATTTTTAGGTCGTATTTTCTTGGTTTGCGTAATTTTTAGGCATCTATGTTGGTTAGGTATATCTTTTTAATACTACAGACATTTACCAATCAAAAATAAACATTGTTAAAATACAGTTGTCAGAATGAGAAGATTTTGCAATGAACTTTGTATCCTCTTTGCTTGTATGATTGGAAAATACACATCCCTGGTGAGCCAAAACTGCGACTAAGTTGGAGAGGGTTGGTTGGGATAGCAATCATTTCTGAAGCAGATGTTTTATTTATCAAAATGCAAAAATTAACGCTTCTTAAAGGTGTTTAATTGAATATTTTTTTAATTTTTATATGTAAAGTTTGTTTCGATTGAATCGTGGGGATTCATAACGAATTTTTGTTCAAGTTTCTAGGCCATTATTTGAAACTTTTAAGTAATTTATTGTAATTTGTAGTGTCTCATTATAGGTATATTTTTACCAATTTTAGGTCACAAAAGTGCAAGCCCATATTATTATGAGAAGAAACTCATATTTTCATTTGATATAGCCAACTATTTACATACATGTGATTTTTATTGTACAGTATACCGTGGAAAAAATGTGTATAGCTATCAAATAAGAATACATTTCCACATCTGGATAAACTTTAGATAAACGCATCGATAAACATAGTCAGAAATACACACATACAGAAATAAATACAGAGAAATACACAGACAGAAATAAATAGTCATAAATACAAAAGAACAGAAATACACAGACAAAAATAAATAAAGTCAGAAAGACACATAAAGACATTATATATATATCAACAGAAATACGCATACTAAGGCACAGAGACAACAGATACAGTAGCCCCATGGCTTCTTTGGTGCTGACTGACAGCTCACAGTTGACAGCTGACGGCTTTGAAAAGCTACCGACCAAATTATGTATCCCTACGCTGAACCATATGATCTGCAAAAAACATGTGTTTAGCAGCTGTCACTTCTGATAGTCAAAATTTAGGTATATACCTAAATGTTAACTGTTAGAAGTCAGCTGTGAAATGTCAGTCAGCACCAAAGAAGCCCTGGCACTACCGTACATAGACAGAAATACACACAGATAAAGACTTATAAACCGAAATACATTTATACAATTTATAAAAAAATAAAAAAATTGAAACACTTAAAACGTACACGACCATTACATTTCTTAATTATTGTTTATTTAGTATGGCAATACTTACTTTACATATTAAAAATATAAAATCCATTAATGAACTTTAATCAAACCATGTTTTATCTATTTTTAAGGACAGCTACCGAACGAAGGAAGTATTCTAGCCATAGGCTAAAATGTGTAGGGTCTAACGCAAGAATTCAATAAATATTCTGAATATAGATGCCAAATATTTTGATTGCAAATTTCTGGTGTAAGAAATTACCACACAATTTTTAACCTATCAATGCGAGGAGCTGTTTTCACTCAACTAACCAGCATTTCGTCTGTCTGTTATCCGATTAATGAGAAATGGGTGGACAAATTTTAACGAATTTTGGCAAGACCATTAATTGAGTCTAGACCAAGTGAAGTATTATGCGGTCTGGTTATCCGTTTAGCAAGCTGGTGGTTGCTCAAAAAGTGTTTAGAATATTTGCTCATCCCTAATGTTTTGAATTCAAAATTCTAAGCAATTGTTTAAACTCCATGGTCGTATTTATTTGAATGTGGACATATATTGCGATACAGGCGTCTTAAACAACGTGAAACCTATTAACCTCTAGGGATTTAATGTATTATTAAATGTAGTGCATATTTGGGTTTTTTATATTTGTAGGTTATTCTTGTCACCAGGGGAAGAAATCAACTTCAAGTCCAACAAAAAAAAAAGTAGGAGCTATTTCAAATTGAAAGGAAGAAATTGCGAAATAAGGACAGTATTTTGCCGTTTTTATAGCAATAATTTATTTTCAAAAAAATGAAAAAAATATTTTTTCCAGTAGAAAAACAGTATAGTTTTCTTCACAAAATAATCTCTACAGTTCTTGGAAATCCTAAAATTTGATGTTAGCTTTTTCCTTCATTTAAAACGTTTATTATCTAATATATGCTCATAACATTCAAGAACGGTTGAAACTACTATGTGTAGAAAATTAAATTCCGTGTGCCTGCTGGAGCAATATTTGATTTTTTTTATTTATTTTTTAAAGTTTGCTATGAAAACTTCAGAAATATTCATCTTTTCTCGCTTCCCCTTCCATCTCAATTTAAATTTAAAAACAGAGAGGGGGTGACGGTCTGCTGATATACTGTTCACAGACCTACTACATACAGAAAGGTAAATAAATTATAACTTTAAATTATTTGAAACTGTTGTGTATCAATGTTAAATGTTAAAAACATAATGCCTTGAGTGAACTTAAATGACATAAGTTAACTTATACCCGACCAAAGGGGTATGAAGACGTTATCTCAAGTACAGAGGTCTGACATCCAGGTGCCAGTCATTAGAGCAATGAGAGTGTCGGGAAATGGCGGACGTGCAGTTGTTAATTGTCTCTAGTACACCCTGGGGGGCCATCGCAGACACACCCGACCATGCGGCGATTATAACGTTGACTTTGAGATCATCGTGTGCTACAATAATATACTAGCCTCAGAATAAGACCACAGCGCTCGACTATGGGGTGATTATAACATTGACTTTGAGATCATAATAGGCTACAGTACTATACTAGCCTCAGAATAAGACTACAGCACTCGACTATGGGGTGATTATAACGTTGACTTTGAGATCATAATAGGCTACAGTACTATACTAGCCTCAGAATAAGACTACAGCACTCGACTATGGGGTGATTATAACATTGACTTTGAGATCATAATAAGCTACAGTACCATACTAGCCTCAGAATAAGACTACAGCATTCGACTATGGGGTGATTATAACGTTGACTTTGAGGTCATAACACGCTACAGTACCATACTAGCCTCAGAATAAGACTACATAAAGCACTCGACTATGGGGTGATTATAACGTTGACTTTGAGATCATAATACGCTACAGTACCATACTAGCCTCAGAATAAGACTACAACACTCGACTATGGGGTGATTATAACGTTTACTTTGATATCATTGAAAACTACAGTACTCATGGTAATAACACATTTGACCATGTGGTTTAGGGATTATCAATAGGCCTAACTACATTACTATAGGCCCTACTAGATTCAAAATAGAACCACAGCACTCAAGCATACGATGTTTTTAACAAATAATTCGAACAAGGGGGGGAGGGGGGGTCAAAACAGTGTGTGACAGTTTCTAAAGTTACTAAAACCACATGTATAGGCCTATATTTAGATTTAAAGTTCTGTGTTCCTTTTATAAAATGTCAATGCCTATAAAATAATATCAAAATGTCTTCTTAGTAGATATAAAAATAGTAATTTACATGTATTACCGTGTTCTTTATGTAGATATCGAAACCAGAATCGCAGTTTCATAATAATGATGGTGTATTGAAATGCATAAATATATATATATTTTTTTAGCACCGCGTCTTACTACCCATTCGGGTTATACGCTTAAGTACTAACTACACTAATGGATTAGGAATTGGGAAGGTTGAATTTAGAGGAAGTGAACCCGCATTTGCGTGCAGGGAGAGTGGAAAACCATTTAGGAAAAACCACCCCAGTTCACCCGACCGAGATTCGAACCTCGATCTCCCCGTCCTCGGTGGTCTAGCTCAACACGACTGGTGCGTTAGCCAACTACGCCACGGAGGCGGGTAAATGCATAAATAAATACATTCAATAGCCATAAGTATTGATACGGACAAATTATTATGCAGGCTTAAAGATAATTTTGTATTTAGCCTTTGTTAAAAGTTGATTAGTAAAATTATGTTATACTCGAATAAACATAAATTTGTTCATTCGTTTCAATAAAGATGCATAAGCCTAATATTGAAATAGTAAGTAGTCTAGCCAAATGTATAGTACTTTATAAAATATACCAGTTTTATCTCCAATAATTTGTGTTTAATAATTTACTTGTGATAATTACCTTTCAAATAAATAAAGTTACACATACTTAACTAGTAGATTGAACATCATAATATATAGCCTACGGATTTTGTGTTTCTGATATATATCATATTTAATACATAATTTGGACCATTTAGTTTCAATTATTTAAACATAGTACAGATCATCACCCAATTAGAAAAAAAACACGCTTTAATGGTTGAAAGGACTAAGGCGTTACTCTTGCAATAGACTGAATTTCCTATTAAGGGGAGATCGAATCCTTGTCAGATATATGGAAGGTATTTTTCTTTCTTTATCCCTCGTTATTACTATATTTCTTTACGTCTCTCTTCGTTTAACTCTTTCTTTCTCTTTTTCTCTCTCTTTCTTTCTATCTTTTATTTTTCTTATATATATATATATATATATATATATATATATATATATATACACTCAAATAATTGGGTGACTTTTTTTATTCTGTTCCCTTCCGTTGTCTCCTTGAATTTACACTAAAGTGATAAGGATGATAAGGTTAAAATTTAGATAAAATGTTCATGCATTTGTGTGAAGGAAAATTGAAAAACACTAATGGAAAACACCTCAATACACCTAACCGGAATTCAAACCCTGCCTTCTCCGTCCTCTGGAAACAGACTAGACGACACTTATGTCTTGCTCCACGTGATAGCTGGGGTGGGTAATTTGGCTATAAAATAAGAAGATATTAAATTATTTGATACATTATGTAGAATCAAAATAGGTTTTTTCTATTCCTCCCCGAGTATATTCTTGATTCTAGGACTAGCACAGTTTTTAAATAATAAACACATTTGCAAAGCTGAAATATTCACAGTAATTTTATTGCACACTAAGCAGTAATTTTTATAGTATAAATGACATTTCTTCTTCCGTTGATTATAATTTTTAATGAATCAATAATATCTCTAACCTGCACGGTAATATATATTTTTCTCAGTATTATTTTCCTCGGATGAACTAAAGGAGCTATAGAACCACAAATAGTTTTAAGTAAATTTAATGTTATATTATAACACACTTTATATATAATTTGTATAATAGTTACCGTTCTTACCTAATGATTTAACTATTGATATTAAGATCACAATTACTTCTAATAGTATCTAGCTAAATATTATGTACGCAAATAGTTAAAAATAATATTTATATTTATTTCGTCATAATATACATTTATTAAAAATCTAAATGTATAAAAAATAATGAATATGTATGTATTAAAAATAAATTTTTATCGCTGTGGATCTGCGGGGTGTATGAATAAATAACATTAATCAGATATTTTTACAAAAATTAGAATTAATAATTAATAACAGAAATGTGTAACAACGTGTCGTAATGTAAATTGATTTATTTAAAAAAATTTCATAGTATTAAAAGTATTTGCAATTAGTTAGTTTATTTTTCTGTGATTATTTAACTGAGAATTCGAATAGATTGTTATCGACTCATCACCGTAGTCTAGCCCTAAAGGTTTGAGCAACCTTCCCTAGAGCGCAGTGCTAGCGCCTAAATTATTTTTTTTATATTTATTTTATCGACTTTGAGCGCAAGACTCAAAGCATTTAAATTGAAATAGTGAATTGTTATGTTTTGTGAATATTTTGGTGTTTAAATCACCTATAAATAAACATAGATGTGATGTAGTAGTCGAATTTAAGGGGAGCAAAGTAGGCTTATCGACGTACAATTTAATCCTCCATCTAAAAAGCCTTTTAGAAAACACAAAAATAAGATTGTGGATTTATTATTTTAGGAGATATTTCTTCAATATTTATGTAATAATTATTTATTTGAAAATAATGATTTTTAATATATCATTTTTTTAAGTAATATATTTATATAGGACTGCTATTATATAAGTTATCTTTTTTAAACATAATGTGTTCATAATGTTATCGAGTCTAGTACCCCTGAACGTAGTTAGTCTAATTATAAGTATATCTCGGACATGAAATAACAGCCTGAGGCTCTCTCTCTCTCTTGTGTGTGTGTGTGTGTGTGTGTGTGTGTGTGTGTGTGTGTGTGTGTGTGTGTGTGTGTGTGTGTGTGTGTGTATGTTTTGTGTGTGTGTGTGTGTGTGTGTGTGTGTGTGTGTGTGTGTGTGTGTGTGTGTGTGTGTGTCCGTCAATTACAATGTAAATTGGCAAATGATGAAGGCTACGTCGTACGAGACCTGAAAAACTTTTTTTTTTACCACCGCGTCCTACTACCTGTTCAGCTTATACACATATGTACTTATTACTTAAATTTGTCAAGGATGAAAAAAACTGAGTTTAGATGAAGTATACCCGCATTTGAGTGAAGAGAAACTGAAAACAATTTATGGAAAAAAAACTCAGTACACCCGACCGAGATTTGAGCCCGATCTCACCGTCATCGGCAGTCTAGCCTATTTTGAGAGTGACGCCTTAAGCCATGTGGCCACCAAAGCATGTGGGAAACGGATTATAGCGCAGGAGTCCAGTATAATAAGACTAACTACTGTAATAAATACTGTTCGTCACCGCAACGCAGTTGTATCGACTTATTTTAATTAATATCGGAAATAGAGGTTTATTAAAATTTAAATTAAGCTTGTTAAAGTGGTATTTTTAAATAAAGAACTGTGCACACTTGACAATACTAAAAATACCGTATATAAAAATATATTGCATATAAATATGCTATATTGACGTTGACGAGGAAGTCAAGGTTTTAAACCTAGGTCAAGTGCATTTGAGGGGGACTTCAACATTCCCACAAAGTCTCCGTGAATACCTATATTCAAAATCTTTAAAACCCACACTGTTGGGCACCTGGACTAGATATCACGTTCATATAGTCTTTTGCTGTTGATGAGAAAGTTAGTGCCCGAATCCCTGCTGGTTCTACCGAGGATGCTTTACCCAAAAGATTTCCCATTCTTCCCGTCCGCGCAAATGCAAACACCTTTCCTCTCGATTCTACCCTACTCACCCTTACCCCATTCGTGTAGTTAAATACTTATAGCTCGTACGGGCTGTGAGACGTACTGTAGAACAAAAAAATAAAAGTTTTGAATTACTGAATTAACAATACTGGCCAATTGATGAGATGCCCGGCACTAGTTCTAGACACCAAGGACCAATCTCAACCAGATGTACCCTCATATGAGTACTTATACTCTCCCCCTTCCCACAAGGCGAATACAACTGCGTTTCTCTTTATCTCTTAGCAACATTAATTACCGTTAGAATACTTTCTTGAAAGAATCTTATAAAATACTATGTAGTTTAGTAGAAATGTTTTAAATATAAATGTGACCTGGTGGTCTAGGGTAAGGTGTCAGACTTCTGTGCTGAGGTCCGGGCTTCAATCCTCGGTCCCGGCACAGATTTATCTAATTACCAAACTCTTCCTTTACCTCTGTCACATTTTGTGAATGTGTGGAAATGCCAGGCCTCCACCGTGGTTCGGATCACACGTTAAACTGTAGGTCCTTCATTCCATCTCACAATCACCCTATCATTACACATTAGTTTAAGTGCGTACAACCTGAACGGGTAGTAAGACACGGTGCTAATAATAATTATGATTTTAAATATAGATTCTAAGATTTTTTATTGCGTTCAAAATTGATAAAATTTCACTATAATATTATTGTTTTATAAGTATTGATATTATCTATCAACATTGACCTATGCAGAAAACATGATTTTATGTATGAATACAAAAATTATTCTAGTAACTTATGGAATTGATAAAAGTGTTTTTACCTGAATGAATTGCCTTTTTAATTATATGGCTTACATCTAAGAGTTTATTCAACTAAATATACATTTATAGACTCATGTGAATGGGAAATTAAAACAGTAGAGCAGTAGAACAATTGTAGTTACTTTGACACAAATCAAAATCATAATTATTTATAAATTAGCTATTTTTATCATCATAAATTGGGATCACTATTGAGGACCGCCCTCGCACTAAGTACAGTCTAATATACTGGGTTGAAAATATAGCTATATCTCTATATTGGATCACCTACTTAGGTCAGCCAAAAATTGTGTAATTTACTAAAACTGTTAAGTTGGAAATCATAATTTTGTGAGTTTTCCTATTTTGTCTGCCTTGTTGAGCTTTTATTAAAATATCATTTTAAAATAATATTCAGCATTAAGTGGCGAGTAAAAAAATGTACTCGCCCTGTTATAACACCCTCCCACCACTCCAACAAAGCAACCATCCCTCTCATACAACTCCTCCCCTTCTTTAGAATTTAGAAACCAAGAGTTTGCGGAAAAAGTTGAGTGTGTCTCCGCTAGATGGCAAGAGCCGCATCAATACTTGACAAATCTCCCCCTTGCGGCCTTTCTACCCCGCACGCCCCTAAACACCCTAATACCTCTCAGTAGGGGTGGGGGGTGAGGTTGAAAGAGGGTAGGTGAGTCATGATCCCTTGGAGTTCTCAGGAGGATTTACACAAACCCTCATCGCTCGTAAGCACGAGGGCTTTACGTCCAGTCAAAATAAGTAGAGGGAGGAGTAAAAAAAAAAAAGTAGGCTATTTCTTCAAAATAATTTTATGTTTGTATTTTTAAAAAGGAAAGACCGCGAATTATTGCTCGATCAGATATTTTAGAGGTTTGAGGTTTATATATCACTGAAGAGAGCTGAAATTAAAAACAAAAATCTTTCGTAGTAAAGTTGGGCCATTAGTAAATTAACCTCTTAAGGTTTCGAGTTTTTAATTGATACGTCTTAACTCTAATTTAGCTTTCAACGTGCACTTTCTGAATCGACTGATTATATTATCAGATACCAAATTGACTATGAGCGAGAGCGAAAGAGCATACCAATTTTGCCAAGAAAGGTATTTTTCCATATCTTCATAGGTTCTTTTACGTGCCACAATCGTCATGAACAAATGGCTTTACTTCCTCCATGAAAGAAAGTTGTGCAAGGGATTTTTATCGCTCAAGAAAAATCCATTGACTCTAGCTGGATTTGGACCCACAAACAACGGGTCCTGAAGCCAGAACTTTAAACCAAGATCATTGAGGTACCCCTCTCAGTTTAGTTAATGGGCTATATTTCTCAGGTTGGGTTGTAATGGAGTGTAAGTTAATAAAAATAATTTTTTGGACAGCAAATAAAAGTTTACTTTAGTAGACAAGTTTAATTTGATTTTATACATATTATATTATCTCAAAGAGTTCTTTAATACTTCATTTCTTATGATCATAGCTGCATTTTAATATAAAATATTTTAAACAAAGAAAAAGGTTGTGTTCAAAATCTGCAATACCCCTGACAAATTTTCTATAACTATTGAGTTAATTATATGTTGAAAATTAAATTAAATATAGCCTATATGCCTATGGCCAACTAAAGCGATATTTTATTTTGTCAATAAATGATATTGTTATAAAAAATGTAAGCATATTGACCTTTATTAGATTTAGTTTTCATTTTAGATGTGGTGATTAGGATCTAAGTTTATAAGAGATGCACCAGCATAAACATTGAGTAGATATCTGCAAAATTAAGCGATAAATTATATTTGGAAACCCGCCATTATCACACCCGGTCGGGATTCGTATCTTAAATTCACAGTCAACAGGAATTCAGTATATTTTAATATTGCCATTTTAGATCTTTAATTTTCCCTTTTAACATCAGTGTTAAAAAGGACTTAGGCCTAATATTTATTGCGAATGGAAGAATCTAGAACTGTGTTCAGGGTATTGATTGTCAAATCCAATGGGAAGAGATCATTGGGAAGATTTAAACAGAGATGGGAAAATTACATTAGAATGGACAAGAAAGAGATAGAGTGAAATGAGGTTTACTGCATAGAACTATCTCAAGGTAGGGATAGGGTGTAATGAGGTGTACTGCATAGAATTATCTCATGGTAGGGATAGGGTGTAATGAGGTGTACTGCATAAAACTATCTCAAGGTAGGGATAGGGTGTAATGAGGTGTACTGCATATAACTATCTAAAGATAAGGATAGGGTGTAATAAGGTGGACTGGATGGAACTAGCCCAATATAGGGATATAATGTAATAAGATAGACTGGATAGAACTAGCTCAAGATAGGGATAGGGTGTAATAAGGTAGACTGTATAGAACTAGCTCAAGATAGGGATAGATTATAATAAGGTAGACTGGATAGAACTAGTTCAAGATAGGGATAGAGTATAATAAGGTAGACGGATATAACTAGTTCAAGATAGGGATAGAGTATAATAAGGTAGACGGGATAGAACTAGTTCAAGATAGGGATAGAGTATAATAAGGTAGACTGGATAGAACTAGTTCAAGATAGGGATAAGTAGAATACTTTAGTAAGTGTGGAAATGAACTTTCGAGTTTCTTATGCCATACAGTAAGTATATAAGGGGTAGTAATGAAGAGTGTAATTTAAATTAAATTTATCTGCATGTGATTGGAGGAAATCATCCGTAAATTTGAAAATTTTGGGTGGCTGTATCACTTAAGCCAATATACATTAATTATAATTATACAGAGAAGCTATATTTGTATTTAAAATTACCTAAGCCTATCTTTTACTTTTATTTATCACTGCACCTTACTACCTGTTCAGGTTATAAACATATTTGACAATACCTGATTTTTTTTCTAATGGTTAGAGATAAGGAAGAAAGAATTATAGAGGTAGTCTACCCACATTCGCTTGGAAGGAGCGTGGGAAATCGTTTAGGAAAATTCACCCTCAGTACACCCGACTGGATTTCGAACCCCACATCATCGGCAGTCTATTCTATTTCGAGAGTTATAATGATAAGATATGATTAGATAAACTAATCGTTCATGTTGGTTATCTGCATATATAAATTTGTAAATTATAAAAATGTGGTTAATAATATTAAATATAATTTCATGTATGTATTTTTTGCAATAAATATGCTCACTTTTTTTTTCTCCTTTGATTCAAAATCGATCAAAAACCAAAACTAGAGCATAAAAAAAATCTTGATTCAACTTAACCATTAATTCCTGGGATCGCTGATATTTCTCTGTCTTATGAAAAGGGATCACGAATAAAAAAAAAGTTTAGTAACCTATGGTTTTCACCCCTGATATAGTTAGCTTGGGTGGAAATATTCTTTCAAAATAACTGCCTTAAAAAAGAAAGAAAGAGTAGTTCAAGAAGCGGCAAGTCACAGAAAAACCCTTGTTTCCTGTGCCCTCAAATTGTCCCTCTTACAAATAAGAGAGGAAGAAGGTTTTCGGCACAACATGGCGTAACTGACGTCTCACTTGACATGGGTGACCCCTTGTAGCCATGTGCATTTCTCACAGGGGTCCTCCCGCCTTTATAGAGGCTCCAACTGTGAATGGGAAGACGGTACTAGATTTTTCAAGATAAGTAGTTTCTAAACTAGAACAGTTTCTTTTTAATTTAAATCGGTGACCTTGTCAGGAGAGGAGAGATAATATTGTGTTTGAAGATTGATTTTCTATAAAATATGTTGTGGTATATAAATAGTATATAATCAATATAAAAAGAGTATTAATATTTAAAATCTAAGGTAGGACTTGCACACCTTCATGGTTTGGTATTCAATAAAACTAAGTGCCAAGCTGAACTGTTCCAATTTATCCTTACATTTTCAAGATTAAATAAAGGTGTTGCACTTTTGAGAAGAAAATTATACTGAAAGTTTTTTACATTTGAAGAAATAAACCAATAAGTTATTTTGTTTTTTGGGGGAAAGTGATCAAAATTCTACTAAATAACAATTTAGTTAATCAATTCTCACAATTTGAACTTACGGAGCTATTAATTATAAGTAATGTAAGTAACTCACTAAAGGGCCAAAAGATTAATTTTTAAAACAAGTTGGGTGGTAGGTACTATTATTTTCATGGAGCCTTAATTTGTTTATTTTTAAGAGCAATGGCATATTTTACTCTATAGTTACACGTACGGTATATAATTATTTTATAAAAATCGTATGGGGAAAAACAAAATACAAATAAGTATTATGTTCGCTTTGGGCATAGCAATAATATTGTTTAGATCAGTAAAAATTAATATTTGGCAAGTTTTTTAAGCACCACGTCTTAATAACCACCGCGGTTATACTCATATATAATAAGTATGCTAATGGTTTTAGGGATGAAGAAGGGTATATTTAAGTTATAGGAGGATTACCCACATTTGCGTTGAGTAAAAGTGGAAAATATTTTAGGGAAAACCATCCTCAGTACACCTGACTGATATTCGAACATGGAACTCCCCGTCCTCGGCATTCCAGTATACTGAGAGAGTGACGCCCTAGACAATGTGGTCACCGAGGCGGGTTTTGACAAGTTATATGGTTTATGCTACATTTATATTAATTATATTTAACTTATAATCATTGTCCTTTTATAACGTGGTATTTATAGTAGATTAATGTGAATGTATATAAATGTTGCCCATCGCATTATTTTAACTTTTTAGACGTCAAACGTATTCACTTTTATTTTAATACAGGCCTAAACATTTTTTAAACTTCCTTAAAAAATAATTTATGCCTACACTTAAATAAAAAATTATTGGCATCCCGAATAAGAACCTATTATAGAACATTACTAGATAAGATTAAATAGTACTATTTATATTGTGAAAAATATATCAAAATAATTTTTTTTATTATGTGTCATCTATTAGATCCAAAATGTGTTTCATGAAATTTAAGGAAGTGATCACTTTGTTTACTTCTAAAGATAAGATAAATTCAATTGGCAACGCCAGAAAATTTGGAGAAACCACGTCTAGGCCCACATTTAAGACAGAAAGACGTGCAATACATCAAAGGAACAGGCGGAAAGCTAGGATTGGGGGGCGACCGACCCTTAAACCTACTCCCACCCTTGTTCCACCATCCACCTGGTCAAGCATTTCACGGAAAGAGGAGTGTTTGAGAGTCCTTCTCCCAGTGACCATGTTTCTGTTTTTAGAGGGGGTGTAGCCGACATGACAGCCCTCAGCTGCCCTCAGATGACCTCCCAGTATCAACATTCCAGATTCTCGTCCTGGTTTTACAGTATGTCCGACAGAAGAAACGACTATGCAATTTTCTGCCAACTTTGATGAAGAAACGCTGAACACATTCCGGAGTAAATTATTTAGCAACTATTTTTTATCACCGCGTCTTACTACTCTTTCGTGTTATACACTTATATTGCACTAGTGGTTTTAGAGATTATAAAGGATATATTTAGAGGAAGTGTACCTGCATTTGCGTGGCGAGAGAGAGAGTGGAAAATCATTATGGAAAAACCAAACTCAGTACACCTGACCGAGACTTGAGCCTTGATCTCCCGGTCATCGGTAATCTAGTCCTCTGCGAGAAAAGCACCTAAGACCATGAGGCCACCGAAGCAGGTAACAACTTATTTCAATCCTTTCTACTTTAGGACAATATATCAACAATTTTAGGAACAGTTCCTGTGTTGTGATATATTTTATATTACTTGAGTAGATGATTAGAGTGCCTATAACAAAAAACATATTTGAGGTATTTAGTGTGAAATTTCTGAACCGACTGATTTATCAGCACAAGAGAATTTCTATGAACAAGAGCGAAAGGGCCTACTAATCTTGCCGAAAAAAGTATTTTCACATAGCCTACCTTCCAGGGTTATTTTATATGTCACAATCGACATGGGACCGATTGCTTTACCTCCACTCCGAAGGAAGTTGTGCTACGGATTGTTATCCCTCAAGAAAAATCTGTTGACCTCGGCTGGGTGTGAGCCCAAGAACATCGGATCATGAGGCGAGCTCTCTACCTCAAGAGCACCCAGGTCAAATATAATGAGAAATATTAACTATAATCAAACATAATCACTTTCATTTTTATAATCACTGCGTCTTACTATCGGTTCAGGTTATGCGCATATGTGAACATTATTCTAATGCGGTAGGTATGAGGAATTAAGCATTTTAGAGTTAATCTAGCCACATTTGCGTGGAAGGATAGTGGAAAACACCCGACCGGAATTCGAACTCCGATCTCCCCGTTCTCAGCAGGCTTCTTCATGTTGAAACATATTATTATATGGATGGCCTTAAACCAGAGTGAGCTATCAGAAAAAAATCCCTGTATTAAAAAAAAAGCCTTAAAGTTGAATGGATATGGAAAAATCTAGACGATATTAAGAATTTTAAAAACTTTGTGCATATATTATCTACACATTTTTACAGCCTCTAGTGATAACCTCCATATTTCAACAACTTTTTATAACTTTCATATCAGTGATTGTTTTTTGATTACGGTACATAGTTTAATCTGGCATGTAATTGTGTAGATAGTTCACAAGGCATAAAAAAGTAATTTCTTTTCAACCAACTGTATTAGCTCTTTATTCTTCATAAATAAACAAAATAATCATAATTTATACAGAAAATAAAGAAAATGTTGCTCGAAATGGTTTTATATTAAATTTATTCTTTTGAACCAAATTCGTTTATTTTTTCAATGTCACTTTTAGCTATGGGCTGTAAGTTTCTTCTTCATTTCATCAACACTTGTACTTTTCCTTTTGACATTTTCACACTTAATGATGCCAGTAATAATGTCAATTTGAGATTTTCCAAGACTGGGAATCGTTGTAGTATAAATTTAAAAACAGTGTCCCATAACTTTTGAAATCACGAGTTCAATTCCCGGCGTAGCCAAAAAATTATCATTGGTAAAATGTGGGTTTCCCCTTTCACTAGCGATGAATGTCTGATCTAGATTTAAGTTAGTTCATAAGTCCTGTGCTGAGAAAATCAGTCGGTTCAGAAAGTGCATGTTAAATACCCCAAATATACACGTAGGTTTAGGTTAGCGCAAACGGTGTGTAACAATCGTAGAAAAATAAAAAGTGCTGTTTTTCTTAAAACTTTTTTGTAGAATAAAATGAATATCTAAAACCGCACTGAGCATTTGGTAAACCAAACAGCTTCCAAAGCTTCAGCTTTTGGGTCGCGCCTTCTAGTTTAACAGCTGCCTTTTGTGCTAAATACAAGAGAAGAACATTTCAAGGAAGTCTTTGAGATGACAATGGAGGACTGCCCCAGTTGTTTTTACTCAGGTAATACCAACAATAGATAAGAGTTGTTTGGTTACCCCCCTGTGAGAACATGCAATAAATTCTGCAAAGACACGTAACACCATATAACTGTCACCTCAAGACCATTCAGAAGTTATCCTTGAAAGTGATCTCTGTTATAACCCTTACAGATGAACACTCTTTGACAATCCTTTACCTTGGATTTTTTTTAGAGGTGAGAGATACTTTTCTTAGACTTTCTCTTTTGCTCGAAAAAAAAACAGGCCTAAGATAAGTACCATGGATAAAGAAAGCTGGCACGTTTCTGTTTAAGGTTGGATAGTAGAGAACACGAGAAAGTCAGTGGTCTTATAGTTTTTATAACCAAAAAACAAAGTCCGCCATAGTAATTAAAATAATACTTCAGTAGAAACGTTAATTTAATGTATTACACACAATAATAAAAAAATTTCTCGAATATTAATTTGTCGTGCGTTCAACGGAATCTTCAAAGGTTTCTGATTATTTTAATAACATAATATTCAAGAACAGTTGAGATTAGTATGTGAAGAAAATCTAACTAAAATATATACTAAAGCGAAATTTTTTTGTTTTGATTTTTTCTAGTTGTAAAATTAACTACCCAAACTCGCGTTCACAAACACCCCGGCCTATAGCCTTCCCCGAGAGGCCAAGCAAGGAAAGGTTTTTTTTAGGTAGGATGGAAGGCGACGCAAGAAGAGTCAGAGTTTTTGTACTTTTCATAGCAAACGATTTTTTTGGCCAAATAAATAAAATATTTCTTCAGAAGCAACATAATAGTTTAATCTCATTCGCATTCTGATGACAAAAATTGTTGAATATCTGTCATGAGCATAACGGCATTAAATGAGAAACTTTTTAAATTATGATGAACAGTTGTTATTAAATTCCAGAACACTCTTGACAGATATATATACAAAAAAAAAAGTTGGGGTCATTATGAGAAACAAATTAAACTCTAAATTTCTACTTAAACAATATTTTATTTATTTTGACAAAAATATATTTTAGGCTTAAAAAAAAATACTGCTCTTGGCTCCAAATCACTAGCATCCCATCTTGAACAATTATTTTCCTATTTCCGGGCGAGTGGTGGTATGGTTTTCTTAAGGGTGTGTAAGTAATTTTGGAATTTTTTTAGTATTTAGTTCTTTGATTTGAAGGCCACTTGTTCTTCCTTGATTCACAAACTTTTTTAAAAAAATTTGGGGACCTTCTCTAATATATTCATTGCTAATTACAAAATTCGTCCATGTTTATTACATTTTTTATGATTATATATAAAAATCTCAATTAATACTTAAAATTGGTTTTCATTGCAATGAAAATGTTAATTAAGGTCCCCAAAAGTGTTTATTCAAGAACAAGTTTGTTAATAAATAGAATAAAATGGTGTTTCAAAAAAAATATTTTTTAAAGAATTATCAAAGTTTCATTTATGCACCCCTAACAAATACACATTCCTAGTTTTAATCATGCAAATAAGCCAGTTCTTGTGTTTAGTAAAAAGTAATATCACTTGAACAAACCCATATACTTTATGGCACTAAAATTATTATTATTGTTAGCAACGCGTCTTACTACCCGTTCGGGTTATACGCACTTTAGCTAATGTGTAATGGTAGGGTGATTGTGAGATGAAATGGAGAACCTACAGTTTAACGTGGAATCCGAACCACGGTGGAAGCCTGGCATTCTACACATTCACAAGTTGTGATTTATATACGTCTTGTCAGAGGTGAGGGAAGGGTTTGGCAATTAGATAACTCTGTGCCGGGACCTAGGATTGAACCCCATACCCCAGCTCAGAAGTCCAACACCTCACCCCTAGACCACCAGGTCACCGGCACTAAAATAAACACAGAACTGATACAAATATTGGAAACTCAATTTTTATTAGCACTACGTCTCCCGTTCGGATTACACATAGGCCTATATGAACTAATTATATTAAGGCGTTAGGGTTGAGAAAGGTTAAATTTTAGGTAAGTGTACTTGCATTTGTCTAAAGGAAGCATGTAAAACCACTTATGAAAAACCTTCCTCAATACACCCGACCGGGATTCGAACACCGATCTTCATGGCATTGGCAGTCTATTCCAATATGAGAATGACACCTTATACTGTAGTGTTATTCAAACTTTTTATTTCACGTACCCCAGATATAATTTCTCTTCAGGTTTAAACCCCCAAAACTATTGGATCATGTAATGCAAGGTATATAAATTCCATCATCTACCACTAAAATTAGCCCGCTTCAGTGGCCGAATGGTTTAAGGCGCCTCTCACACAATATACGAATGCCAATGATTGGGAGATCAGGATTCAAACCCGATCGGGTGCATTGTTGGGGTTTTCTTAAATGGCTTTCCACTCTACTTCCACGCAAATGCGTGTGCACTTTTTGCACCTTTAAATTCAACCGTTCTTATCCTTAACACATTAGAGTAATTAGTGCATAGGTGAAACCCCTAACGTGTAGTAAGAGGTGGTGCTATGAAAAAACTAAAATAAAATCAAAAATAATTAAATTTATGTTATGTTATACATGTATATATGTTTAAATTAAGCTTATAGTTTTGGGTTGAATACGCCTGCTTTAGATCATTCGACCAACGAAGCTGGTTAAAACTAAATCAAAGCTATTTTTAAATCCAAAGAAACGTCCTTCAAAAACTATATGACTAATGACTACATTATTAATAGGTTTGGTGTAGTGGCTATACCATTCCTGTCTTGACTTTGGAGGTCAGTGTTTCCAGTAGAGTCTCAAACGAACGAGGATACATTTTCCTGAATTTAACCTCATCATTACCGCATATAGCCTTAAGAGGATTATTTAATATAATTGGCAATAAGCCTTGACCCGATTAGTAAAGCTATATAGTAAAAATAAATTGCATGACACAAATTTTCACATTTCATCTACTATTGTTTGTAACTAAATTTTCAAAATTTATTTATTTTATAAGTGGAGCTTTTACCACCCTCAGAAAAGGAAGATATTATTTTGTAACTTAAATTAAAATTGACACAGATCTTAATTTCGAATAAAAACTTATCAGAGTCATTTTTAAAACAAGTCAAATTTTCAAAAATCTGTCATTTTCAAACTATTCTTAAAAAAAGTTTTCTACAAAAGTTAAGTTTGCAGTATTGTTTATCATGTAAAAACTTCACCAGATATATATTTTAAACAAAATCAAATCTTTACTATAGACCTTGGGCCTAATAGTTTTTAGAGAGAAAATTAAAAATTCGATTTTTCTTTGCAATTAGACAATATAGCATCTAGATATCAATTTTGTATCAAACTCCATTAACCTTTTCCCATTTTGCTATAGCCGCAGGGTACAGGCAGACGGACAGACTGACATAGAACATACAAAATTATTGTTTGAGCCATTTTTTTCAGTTTGGGGTCACATAAAAATTGAAGAATAACTATAAATTCCAAAGGGAAATTTTTAAATTATAAAATAATCTATCCATATTAAGAGCAAGTAAAAATTGAGTTATGGTGACTTTAATGCTTGGGAAAGATGGAAGAAAAATATTTTTTAACACACGTATTACTAGCTGTTAGGGATATACGTATATGTACTAATTACAATAGTGTGTTAAGGGATGATTAAGGAAGTGTACCCACATTTGCGCGGAGGGAGAGTGGAAAACGTTATGAAAAACCAACCTAAGTACACTAAACCAGGATTCGAGCCCGATATCCCTGTGATCGGCAGTTTGTCTATTGCAAAGGTGACGCCTTAGAGTCTTAGACATGAATTTTTTTTTTCGCTATTTATATGGGACAGAATGCTTTGTATGGAGTCAACTGTTCATTATTTGAAAAAAGTACTGTTGAGAACCCAAAGAAAGTTTTAAATGTACAAATTTATCATTGGTTTTATTTAGAATTTTTCTGGGCATAAGTAATTTTAAAATTAAGATTTTAAAAGGGTTTGTGTGTAAGTCTATAGCCCGGAATTGTAATGAAACCTGTGAGAAAAGATAAATCTATATATCGAGTATAAAATATACTATTGAAGCTATTCAACTGTTTTTATTATCACAGCGTCTTACTATCTGTTCAGGTTATACGCATATATGATTAAATTTTACTATAATTGGGTAGGGATGTAGAATGAACCATTTTAGGGGTAGTATACCCACATTTGCGTGGGACTAGAGTGAAAAACTATTTAGTAAAAACCACCCTCAGTAGACCCAACCGGGATCTGAACCCCGATTTCCCTGTTATCAGATTCAACATGATTGTTGATTAATATTAATTTATACATATTTAGTCGCAATAATATAATTTATAACTACTATAGTATATATTATAGTTATCTTGTTAACGTAGAAAAATATTTGAAATGTAGTGAATATCAAAGCTGAAAGATACTTTAGGAAACTTATTTATACAATGCCTCTAAATTGCTGTGAACAATAGAATTTTAAAAATTACATGCTATTTATATGAAAATAGTTAACAAGAGAAAAAATAAAGTACTTTATGAAAAAACAGAGTTTGTAAGAAAATGTTAAGTTTTTATTTCCCTTAGTTGGACAAAAAAAATTAGGCATCAGAAGATTCTATTAGCACGCAGCATTCCCTGATGCCCAATTTTTTCTCTCTCTCTCTCTATATATATATATATATATAATAATTGGGCATTACCTCGTTGAGAAATTTTGCATGGGAAAAGTTCAGCTGTCTAAGAGGGTCCAATTATGTAAAAAATTTGGTTGAAGTGTGTATATTATTTAAAAAAGTAATAGAGAATATAAAAATCAAAGGGGAGGAGGTAAAGTAGGGGTGGGGAATACAAAAAAGCCAAACTGAACGCCTAATCGTTTAGTAATTTTTAATTCGATTCATCGCTTTTTATATTTCCCAAAATTGGTGTAAGATTCATGCTGATAGTGTTTAACAAAAAGGTTGGCGTAATACCGAGCGGGTAGTAGACGTGGTGCTAAAATAAAATTATAATGCATATGTTTACTCTTGTTTTCTTTACAATGACTCGGAGTAAAGAGGAGATCAATGGTAATTATATTTAAAAAAATTAATAAACTGTAGGCCATAAAAAACAAAAACCACTCAAGCAGGGATCATTTCCACGAAAATGTTTCCTCCTCAATTTCAGCAAACATCAAACAAGAAGATAATATCGACCGTAACGTCACCCTTGTCAGCTTTCTTTGAATTTTAATTAATTTTCTTTCCTTCCCTTTAATCGGCTCCCTCTGCGCACACAAACACAAACAAACACACACACACATACATACACACTTCCTTAAACGTGTTGCTTCTAGAGGAACAATAGATAATCAGGACTGCTGTACATTCACTACGATAAATACAGTCCAGTTTTCTTAGGAAAGACTCTTTATAAAATATAAACATGTTTTTCTACCAACATTGATGGCATTTGAATATATTATCAGTGTTATTTTGTTGGTATTAACAATATATATAAAAAGTGACAGTTGCAGACAAGACCTAATGTATAAATAGGCTACGTGAAAAAGATCTAGTAAACTTTCTAGCTGCCAGCTTTTCTGTGAAAATCGAACTGTATGTGTAGTGTTCAAATTTATAGGAAATGGTGCACGTCCCCAGTAAGTAAACCAGATAAGACAAGACCAACGCATTTTTCCATCCACACATCGGTTTCATGAAATTTATTTTGTAGGTATGTGTACCCATAGGCCCCACTACGCTATCAGTTGAGATAAATAACTGTCATTATGAATTAAATGTGGAAATTTTTGATGCCGAATTTTGAAGATTCCTAAGTGACCGGTTGTTAACTTTCTTTTGGAATGAGCTGATAGGGTGACAATCTGGATACGTCTACATACCTACTTCTCGTTGTATCTGAATTCAGAATCAAATCAATATAAGCACAATAAAGGTAAAAAACCATGATCCACAAAACAATTTGTTTTAGTCACATATTAAATATAATGCCGACAATTTGATTCTATTAAACAAGCAGAAGATGTAGATTTTAACAATATTTTCGTATTCAGCTGCACAAAAACTATAAGGTATATGAACGTAAAGGAATAAATATGCCCATTATCAGTGTATCTAAGTTATTTTAACACCTTTTCCATTCATTGTTTTTCCTATAGTGCTGCCTAAGCTATAAAGGACTATATATTTCTATGTAGGCTGTTAATTTAAAAAATCTATAGCGAAAATAACAATAATTATTATTACACAACCTAAAATCTTTCTTATAACAGACATAATATCTAGAACCGCGACCCTTAATTCATCGATTTAAAAGGGCAAGTTCCAATTTCAAACATGATAAATTTTTAGACACAATTTGAATCGAACCTGGGGCCCTTGCCTCAGTAGACAAACATGCTACCGTCTGAAACAAGGTGTTTAGCACGTTGATAACTTACTACATGCTTTGGTGGCCACATGGTCTAATAGGTCAATCTTGCAATATACTAGACTGCCGATAACAGAAATCGGAGCTCGAATCCTCGTTGGGTGTACTGAGGGAAGTTTTCCCTAAATGGTTTTCTGATCTCCCTCTACGAAAATTAGGGTACACTTCCTCTAAATTCAACCTTCTTCGTCCCTAACTCATTAGCGTAATTAGTACGTATGCGTATTACCTGAACAGTCAGTAAGACGCGGTACTAAAACAAAAAATTGCTAACTAAGAGCCAGTTTCATAGTCAGACTTAGTGAGCCTAAAGTGCGAGTCGATACTAAATACAGGACGACACCTACCTAGACCAAAATGGAATGGGCCAGTTTCGCATATGAAACTGGCCCATTCCATTCCATTCTAGGTAGGTGACGGGCGCTATACTAAATATAAGACGTCACCTCCCTGAAATTGAATGGAATGGGCCAGTTTCATATGCGAAACTGGCCCATTCCATTTTGGTCTAGATAGGTGTCGTCCTGTATTTAGTATCGACTCGCACTTTAGGCGTACTAAATCTGACTATGAAACTGGCCCTAAGCCCCCGACAATCTCGGAGGGGGTATTTCTATTCTCATCCTTAAGTAAAGCAACAATTATATCCCAATATGACATAAATGAGCCCAGTTTAAAAGGGCCTTTCCTTCCTTGTTTGCGAGCAGCCACGACTTCGTAGTGTTGGAAATCAATCGCTCCCCGTTTTCGGTCTGCTCGTTCACTCCACACGTTCTCACTGTACAAGAGCGACCGCATAGCCTCTCCGTAGAACCACTAATAGCTTTTCCAACTCCCACCTCCCTCTAACATCCCTACTCTAAAAAAAAAAAACCCACCCCTCATGTACGTTCTTCAATCCATCCCCCATCCCACCCCCTGTACCCAATGAACAGCAGTTACCGAGAGTTTAATGGGGGTAGATACTAATGGAACGGCCAGGGTGAAAATGAAGGAAAGCAGAAAATTGGTATGTAAATTCTTAATATAGTACCTTTTTTTTCAATAATTTCTAAATTGTTTAGATCTACATTTTGTATATTGATAAAACTTTGTTTTACCACGCCTTAGCGAAGCTTAAGCAATCCAATCCAAAAGAAAATAAATGGTACGGCACACCGCACAGACTTTCTCTCTCTTTCTATAAACTCGTAAGATTTCTGAACGGAATAATGTACATTGTATCATCACCACTCCACATAAGAACACGCATAAAATAATATACAATGATATAGAATCAATGAGAAAAGAGGCGCATCTTTGTCCACCTAAGAACATTTCAAACAGTTTAATGTCTTCCACAAGGGTCAACACTTCGTATTAAAATTTCGATTTCTGGTTAAAATTTTAACATTTTAAAAGGTGTTGCAGATCTTCAAGTCATCGCATTGATATTTAATTATTCATTTATACATTTTGACCAATAACTAAATGTAAATATTGACTATTGAGTCTAAAATGGAGATAGATCATTGCTATGCAAACATTTCTCCTAAGAGATTTAAGGAAAAATAACATACTTTTTTTAGATACTTACTTATATTTAATTACTCTATGGCATTGGAGTATTATTGCGTTAAGACTTAAGTAGTATATGTTTACAACTAAAGCTCACAAAATTGTATTAATATATTTGCAAATATCTCAGAAACTGCTGTTTTTATAAAAATATATGTCAAATAAAAGTTTTTTATTTCTAATAGTCCTACAATTTTGCAATGATAAGTTGTTTAGTTTCTCCAATAGTTGTGGAGATACGGAAATTAACGCTTCTGTAATGTACCCTAAAAATCATTTTCATAGGAAAATGAAAATAGCCAGTTTATTTATAATCTTAATCAACGCCTAGATACGAATTTTAATTAAAATCGTTTAAGCAGATTTTGAGAAAACCAAATTTTTCTCTTTTCGTCCTTCAGTAAACTACCCTTAATTTTAAGTTTTTATAGACACACAGAGAGACGGCATTGCAAAGACTATTTTTTAGGGTTCGGGGGGTCATGAGACGTCGACATCCATCAACATTTCAGGTGAGTTTTTTTTTTTACGGTCGCAATACTTAAACTTTAATGTCCAAAAAGTTAAAAAAATTCATATAATTGCGTATATATTGAAAGTTATTGATTTTATAAAAATATGTTTCGGATAAAATATCTGTATTATAAATATATATACATATTTGTAATGCTAAGTAATTTCATATCTCAAATAGTTTCGGAGCTATTTAAAAAAATGTTAATTTACGCATCAGACCGGAGCCCTTAAAGCCATTTTGCCGAAATATTGAGGGTAGCCATTTTGTTTGGAATATTTATTAATGTTTATAAATGAAATTTAATCAAAATCGTTGGAGCCAATTTTGAGAAAATCGACTTTTTCTCTTTTTGCCATTCAGTAAACTACCCTTAATTTTAAGTTTTAATAGACACACAGACAGACGGCATTGCAAAGACTATTTTTAAGGGTTCGGGGGGTCATGAGACGTCGACATCCATCAACATTTCAGGTTAGTTTTTCTTACGGTCGCAATACTTGAGCTTTAATGCCCAAAAAGTTAAAAATATATATATAATTGCGTATATATTGAAAGTTATTGATTTTATAAAAATATGTTTCGAATAAAATATTTGTATTATAAATATATATACATATTTGTAATGCTAAGTAATTTCATATCTCAAATAGTTTCGGAGCTATTATAAAAAATGTTAATTTACGCATCAGACCGGAGCCCTTAAAACGATTTTGCCGAAATATTGAGAGTAGCCATTTTGTTTGGAATATTTATTTATGTTCATAAATGAAATTTAATCAAAATCGTTAGAGCCGATTTTGAGAAAATCGACTTTTTCTCTTTTTGCCCTTCAGTAAACTACCCTTAATTTTAAGTTTTAATAGACACACAGACAGACGGCATTGCAAAGACTATTTTTAAGGGTTCGGGGGGTCATGAGACGTCGACATACATCAACATTTCAGGTTTGTTTTTCTTACGGTCGCAATACTTAAGCTTTAATGCCCAAAAAGTTAAAAATATATATATAATTGCGTATATATTGAAAGTTATTGATTTTATAAAAATATGTTTCGAATAAAATATTTGTATTATAAATATATATACATATTTGTAATGCTAAGTAATTTCATATCTCAAATAGTTTCGGAGCTATTATAAAAAAATGTTAATTTACGCATCAGACCGGAGCCCTTAAAACGATTTTGCCGAAATATTGAGAGTAGCCATTTTGTTTGGAATATTTAGTAATGTTCATAAATGAAATTTAATCAAAATCGTTAGAGCGGATTTTTAGAAAATCGACTTTTTCTCTTTTTGCCCTTCAGTAAACTACCCTTAATTTTAGGGGTAGATATCCAATTCCAAAAACCCCTCGGGGCAACCCTATGAAAACCCTAGATATCAAGTTTCAGCTCAATCGGTAAAATAGTTTAGGCTCTAGTTGGAGGTACAGACAGACAGACAGACAGACAGACAGACAGACAGACAGACAGACAGACGGAAATTCAAAAACCACTTTTTCGGATTCAGGAAGTCATGAAACGTCAAAATTCATCAAAATCTCGAGTTCGATTTTTTTGACGATCACAATACTTTCTCTACCTGTAAGATAGAGAGAAAGTAAAAATGAAAACAGTGAATTAATAATTTTTTATTTATTTTTAGCACCGCGTTTTACCACTCTTTTGGATTATACGCCCATTTACTATTTACACTAATGCGTAAAGGATTAGGATGATTGGTTGAATTTAAAGGAAGTGTAACCACATTTATGTAGAGGGAGATTGGAGAGCTATTTAGAAAAAACCTCAGTGCACCCACGCAGGATCGAATCCCGATCTCCCCGTCTTCGGTAGTCTAGTCTATTGCGAGAGTAGCATTTTAGACCATGCGGCCAACAAAGTGGTGGTTGATAATTAATTAAACTAGTGTCAGTCTGAAGATAGTAATGTAGCCTTAAGGATATCGATAGTTGATTACCGCCAGAACGGAAGCTTTCCATTCACATTCGCCCTGTCCCAGACATTTCCATCCAATTCCTAACCTAACACACAGGTACTCCTTCAAATATATGTTCACGCTACCCTTCCCTCTATTGTAACGTAACAGGCGTCACACTAATGTTAAACAAGCCTGCTGATGACGGGGAGATCGGGGTTCGAATCCAGGTCGGGTCTACTGGAGGTGGTTTTTCCTAAATGGTTTCCCTATCTACTTCCACTCAAATTCGTGTACATTACCTATAAATTGCTTCCTTCGTCATCCCTACCCCGGTAGACTAATTCCCATATATATACGTATAATCTGAACAGGTAGCAAGACACAGGAATAAAATAAAACAGGGAAAAAATCAAAATCAAAACAATCCTAAGAGAAATAAGTAGTTTAACAAGTTTGAATAGTAAACCCATTTTCCCTTTAAAACTGAGTTTTTAATTTATTATTATTATTATTATTATTATTATTATTATTATTATTAGCACTGCGTCTTACTTACTACCCGTTCGGGTTATACGCACTTACGCCAATGTAAAATGGTAGGGTGATTGTGAGATGAAATAGGATCTACAGTTTAACGTGGGATCCGAACCACGGTGGAGACCTGGCACTCCACACATTCGCAAGTTGTGATTAATACACATCTGTTTAAATATAAATAAACATATTTCAATATTATCCTATTTCATAGACAGCTCACAGTATTAGCATATTTGTTATGGACCAAAACAAAACCATACATTAACTTAGTGACTCATTTACCTATTGAGCTTAAAGTACCGAGTTCATTTAATAGAATGTTAAACACAAACTATTAAATCTTTTGGGAGCCATGCTTGTCTACCCTTCTGAGATATCCATTCATCTCTAGTGATAAGGTAGGGAAGAAGGATGTATAGTTTAGAGAGAATATAATCATATTTAATTAGAGGAAGAGTGTAAGACAATGTAGATTAAAATCACCCACATAATATACCCAGCAGAGTTCTAACACCAAGATCACTATCACTCGCAAACCAGACAGTACGAAGTTGATGCCTGAGCCCAAGTGTTCACTTATAAGAGTAAATTAATACTAGAAAATAATATAACAAACAAAATAAGATAATAGGACTACATTATTTATTAAGACTCAAACTGTGTTTGTTTTTATCTAGAAAACCTACTTCGGTGCTAGCTAGCATGGTCTAAGTCACCACTTTCGCAATAGACTTGGTGGCCGTTGAATGGGAGATTAAAGTTCGAATCCCGGTCAGTGTAGATTGTGTGAGTGGCTTCTTCTCCTATACACTCTCCACCCACATAATTACAGCTACATTCCCCCAAATTATTACTTCCTCATCTCTTGCCCATTAGTGTAATTATGCGGATAGTTCTAACGGGTTCACAAAAAAAAAAGTTCAAAAATTATTTAAAACTATTTATTGTCCATTGAGAATAATTTCTAACAGTATCTAATTTCATCTATTTAAAAAAAAAAGCATTTTATCGTTTAAACACTTAGTGGGTCTTTTAAAAATTCTCTTCCAGGTCAGCGCTTTAATTTCCGCCTATTATTCCACCGTAACCACCACAATGAATTGAATTTTTTTTTTAAATTGGAAAGGGAAGGCGTGATGGGAGAGGGGTAGAATCCATGTGATAAGGGATAAAAGAGGAAGGGGTGACAGTACGAACGTAGTGTGTGTGAGAGGGGAGGAGGGACGGGATAGGGAGGTTGCAATCAGCCACAACAACCATTAATTAGCTATTGATCGGTCTCACGGATAGGCCTATTTAACCTCAAACCTCCAACGGTGCTGCGCTATTGAATTTGGTAACAGTGTCCCCAACTTGCCTCGCACAGGCCTACACTCTGTAATTGAGGCCAACTCGGTCCCCCCCCCTCCCCAAACAACGCCCCATTCCCCCATTTGAACCAGCAATGTTTATTTTTTTTATGGTTAGTTACGAGCAAGGTATCCATCGACAGAATACGTTATCTCAGCTCTCTCATATTTTACTCTTGACTAAAGAGGTCTAGTGCAGAAACTATTTGGTGGTGTTTAACCAATCATTAAATTATTTTACGCTCTCCAAGAGAATGCTCATAAATACAGGCCTGCCATCCTTTTACCCTGAAATGTATCAAGTAGGCCTATAAAATGTTTGGGTCTACTAGGGTAGTGGTATTCAACCTTCTTTGTTGGCGTACTCCAAATATACTCGTACTTTTATCTTCAACTTTGTCTTACTACCTGTTCGGGCTATACGCACATATGATAACTATTCTAATGGGGTAGGCACGAGGAAAAAGTATTTTGGAGGTAATCTATCCACATTTGCGTGGAAAAAGGGTGTAAAACCTTTTAGGGAGAATCACTCTCAGAAGACTCAACCGGAATTCGAAACCCCAGATCTGTTCGTCGTTAGCAGGCCAGTCTAACATGAGAATAAAGTCTTAGACCATTCAGCCACTGAGGTGGCTCCCAAAGTATCAAGTTCTATATAATACCATAATCACTTATTTTAACTTTGTGGAACCCGCCTCGGTGGCGTAGTTGGCTAACGCGCCAGTCGTGTTGAGCCAGACCTTCGAGGACGGGGAGATCGAGGTTCGAATCTCGGTCGGGTGAACTGGGGGTGGTTTTTCCTAAATGGTTTTCCACTCTCCCTCCACGCAAATGCGGGTTCACTTCCTCTAAATTCAACCTTCCCAATTCCTAATCCATTAGTGTAATTAGTACTTAAGCGTATAACCCGAACGGGTAGTAAGACGCGGCGCTAAATAAAAAAAAAAAACTTTGTGGACTATGTTATTAGATAAATTTTAATTTCCATTTTAATATGTTTCATATGTAATTCAACTTTAATATGTTTCATATGTGAGTATCTCATTTGCAATTCTCATATGTGAATGTGTCACAAACTAAGTAACTATCAATTACCAACTTACTATTGATCAACTTTTTTGTATCTTATTAATTGTGTGCATTGTGTAATAGCCCTTGTTATCTATTTCCTAGATTCTATTAAATTGATCATTCATGCAATTAGTCAAATTGCCAACTTATCATCAATCACCTTTTATTAATCTTATCAATTATTTGTAACTGCATGATTGCCTTGTTGACTGTTTCCTAGATTCTATTAAACTGATCATTCATGTAATTAATTGTCACTTGTAATAATGACTCCAGTTCAGTCATTAACTATTTACAATTTCTGTTTTCAGAAAAAAAAAATTCAAAATTTTTTTAAATATTTTTATTGCTTTATAGAATTTTTTTCAACTAAAGTTTTACCTATTTCTTAAATTCAATTTGCTCTTTAACAATTTCTAGGTGATTCTTAAGAAGATACTTATGTATTTATAAGTGATTACATTCCTGACTTGAACATTTTTCTTTGAATGATTAATTCTTCATCACTTCCATCAATTCATATTGTTAATTGACTTAACATCTAACTCTTTTTCTGATTTATTAATCTCCTTTTAATAAACCATCCCTCATATTCATAGATTGTATTTTTAATTGACTTAAGAAGTGTATCAATCAATCAATCAATCAATCGTCATTCTACCAAGTACGTTCCTTAAAATATTATAGTCATACTTCTCCTTACAACTAATTAAAATGAATTTAACTAATATTCTAAAGTATTTGTTCAAACCCAGCCGGGGTCGACGGATTTTTCTTGAGCGATAAAAATCCGTAGCACAACTTCCTTTGTTGGGGAAGTAAATCCATCGGTCCCGTGTCGATTGTGGCATGTAAAAGAACACTGGGAGGTATGTGAAAATACCTTGCCAGTCAAAATTGGTAGGCATTTTCGCTCTTGTTCAAATAAATTCTTAATTGTTCATTAATAATTGGCTCAGAAAGTGCACGTTAAATACCTCAAAAAAATAAATAGGCTAAATAAAATAAATCTAAGGTATTTGATTAATAAGTACATATTAGTAAATTATAACCCGAACGAATAGGATTTAGGGAGACAAGGTGACCAAAAATAACTAAAATTAGGAATATGTTCCACGCTGATGTGGAGCGATAAACCATAGTAAGCGCGCTTACCTTTAAGGTTATCGCATAGAATCGGCTCATTAATACATTATTTTGTATAAGAAATGAAAAAAAGCTCAAATATGAAATAGTGTACGCGTATTTAGAGCAAGATGAAGACTGTCAGAATGTGTTACTTATCACCTAGACTATAAAGAGGGAATACACTGACATTTTTTTCCTAATTACTATGGACACCATTTGTTTATTTAGTCTCGATTTTTATTTATACCTAAAACAATCAGGGCTACCTTAACAATAACATAAATTTAAGTAGGGTTATGTTGGGTTTCAAAACGCTTAATTTGATTACTAAACTTTTAATTAAAAACTATTCAAGAACTATATAAAACTACACGTTGTCTTTGAAACAGTGCGTTAAATATTTCTAAAAACTATCACAATTTTACGCACAAGCTCCCTTTTTTTTCTAATTTATTTTATTAACAGTCACTATAATAATTTGGTCGTTCAAACGGCAATGGTAGAATTATACTGATTTCAGTACGGAAACATCGATTGTTAGTAAGGGACATTACCAATGGCGTGCTATGGAATGTTTTCAAGGTAAGCAAAGCAGGTTTATTTTATTTATCACCGCGTCTTACTAACAGTTCGGGTTATACGCCTAAGTACTATTTACGCTAATGGGTTAGGAATTGGGAAAGTTGAATTTAAAGGAAATGAACCAACATTTGCGTTGAGGAAGAGTGGAAAACCATTTAGGAAACCCCCCCCCCCCCCCAGTTAATCCGACCGAGATTCGAACCTCGATATCCCTGTTTTCGGGAGCCTTGCTCAAAACGACATTAGCACGTTAGCTAACTACGCCACCGAGGCGGGTAAAAAGCAGGTTTAAACTGTACCTTTGCGCCAACAATAAACCGATCGTCTGGATGTGTGAATTTCAGTGAGAAACAAAGGTTATTGTCGTCCGTGCCTCTGCGCAATGAACATGGACTGTATGGATTAATAAGTAAAGAGGGGTATGAGGCAACTTACCATTGACAGCTGCACTTGAAATACGTCATCTGAGCCTTATCGCTGCACTTGGATGATCTATTATCACATGAGGTTCGACAGCACTGCACTGCTAAAAGTAACACTACTGAACATGGTTTAGAAGTTACAAGTCATACATTCATAAACAAAACATTTAACACTCGGGTCAAGGTCACACACAAAACACGACCGCTCGCGTAAACGTTCTCTCAATACTAAAATAAAACACGTGCAAAGATCTAACATGACTCACAAACAAAAGAGTGGCGCGTTCCAGCTCCATTAACATGTAGTACCACTTTTGAATTTTGAACTTTTTTCTATGCAAAAGTTTTGTACTAGTTTTGTACCGTTTTGTACCACAAAGAAAAAGTTTTGTACCCGTACCCATTTTGAGTAATTAGCATATCAAAGTGGTTACTCCAGGTTAATGCTGTTGTACCACTTTTGAATTTTGAACTTTTTTCTATGCAAAAGTTTTGTACTAGTTTTGTACCGTTTTGTACCACAAAGAAAAAGTTTTGTACCCGTACCCATTTTGAGTAATTAGCATATCAAAGTGGTGACTCCAGGTTAATGCTGTTGTACCACTTTTGAATTTTGAACTTTTTTGATGCCAAAGTTTTGTACTAGTTTTGTACTGTTTTGTACCACAAAGAAAAAGTTTTGTACCCGTACCCATTTTGAGTAATTAGCATATCAAAGTGGTGACTCCAGGTTAATGCTGTTGTACCACTTTTGAATTTTGAACTTTTTTTGATGCCAAAGTTTTGTACTAGTTTTGTACCGTTTTGTACCACAAAGAAAAAGTTTTGTACCCGTACCCGTTTTGAGTAATTAATATACCAAAGTGGTGACTCCAGGTTAATGCTGTTGTACCACTTTTGAATTTTGAACTTTTTTTGATGCCAAAGTTTTGTACTCGTTTTGTACCTTTTGTACCACAAAGAAAAAGTTTTGTACCCGTACCCGTTTTGAGTAATTAGCATATCAAAGTGGTGACTTCAGGTTAATGCTGTTGTACCACTTTTGAATTTTGAACTTTTTTTGATGCCAAAGTTTTGTACTAGTTTTGTACCGTTTTGTACCACAAAGAAAAAGTTTTGTACCCGTACCCGTTTTGAGTAATTAGCATACCCAAGTGGTGACTCCAGGTTAATGCTGTTGTACCACTTTTGATTTTTGAACTTGTTTTGATGCCAAAGTTTTGTATTACTTTTGTACCTTTCCGATAATAAGGGGTTTTGCGAAATGTAATCCAAAAAAGTGTTCGACGGTGGTAGGAACATTTTGATTGTCAAAATAGTTGTATAAATGAGCTGGAAAGATAAAATTCGGCAGGAAGCTATATGTACTGTCTCATTTAACAAAAAAAAAAAAAAAGCATAAACAGAGATAATTTCACAATGGAGCTCCAAGATATAAGGAGGGAGATGTGGTGGGAGACTATAATTATTTTATTATAGATTAGGTAGAATTTTATTTTTGTAAACATATAGATATACAACTCCATACAAACAAATACATCTTGAAATATGATATGTATAAGAGTGATTTGTATAAAAGGATGTTAGAGATTTCATAATTTTCAAAACTAATAGAAATAACTACCTATTAGTGTGTAATAAAATTTAGATTCCGCAGGCAGTTAAAGGGAGCAAACCATATATTTATTGAAGTTTGAAAATGTATATTCTTAAAAGGGTTTCTGTGAAATAAGGGAAAGGGAATAAGGAGTTTTTCCAAAATGAAAAAAACTTTTAAGTATAGTAAATAATTTAAATTTGATCTATAGATAGAAGAACAACTCCAGATAACCAAATAAGTTTTAATTTTAAATTTCTAATCGTAGTTGTAAAATGAAGAGGGGCAGGGATTTATAATTTCCCAAAAATAATTAAAACAACTACTTATCGGTGTGCAAGAAAACAGAAATTCAGAGATAAGGTAAAGGGACTCTTCGAATAACCATGATAGCCTAAAAAATTTAAAATTCAATTGTGAACCTGAAAATATATGAAAAGGGGTGAGGGGGGGGGGGGTTGATGTATAAAAATATTTTTAGGTGTGGTAGAAAATTTAAATTTGACCAGCAGGTGGAAGGACTCCTCCAGATAAGAAAAGAAAATCTTAAAATTCGAAATTTCTAAGTGGATGTTGAGTGTTGAGAAAATAATGAAGGGGTGGGGTTTAAAATTTCCAAAACTAATTTGAACATTTTTTTTTTTAGAACCGCATCTTACTATCCATTCGGGTTATACGCTTATATACTAACTACTAACTACGCTAATATGAAAGGGATGATGAAGGTTAAATTTAGAGGAAGTGCACCTATATTTGCGTGGAGTAAGATTGGAAATCTATTTAGGAAATAAAACCTCAGTTCACCCGACCTGGTTTGAGCCACGATCTCCCCGTCCTCAGTAGGATAGTCCAACACAAGAGTGACGCGTTAGACAGCCGCTGAAGCACGTTTGAAACAACTACTTTTCTGTGTGGTAGAGAACTGAAACTTTGAAAGTAGGTATAGGTACCACTCAAAATTAAGGTAAAAATTAGTTTATTTCAATAAATAAAGACCTTTTAGGGGTGATAAAAAAATTTAATTTACCGGAAATATACAGGGAACACTCCAAAAAACAAAATTAGGGTTTAATATTTTATCTATTTAAGTGGCGGCAGGTGAAATTGGGAATCTCGAAATTTACAAAACTAAAACTATAAACGACTCATCGGTGTGTTAGAAGACAAAGGAATCAACATGGTAAAAAATAGACATTTCACATGTAACTAGAAAGTTTGAAATATATTTTTAGTTTTAAAATCAAGATCTGGTTTTAAGGAGAGCTAAGAATTTCACAAACTAATAGTAAGAAAATAATAATAATTACAGTAGAAAATGTAAATACTTTCAATTAGTTAGAACGATCACCCCCAAAAATCAAAAATAAATATTTAAGATTTTGTGATTTCAAAACTGGTTTCGGTAAATGGGGAGCTCAAAATTTTTGAAACTAATAAAAAAACTTGGTATGGTATAAAATTTAATTCCAGCATGTAAGTAAATAGATCAACTCGAATAAACGAATTATATCTGAATAATGTGACCTACCCCCATCATTATCCCACACAAATAACACACAGATGTAAGAACAAGAGAGCTATAAATATATTTCACAATTAACATAATACAGCTCAATGAGGGAGAGGATCTTAAGAGCTAATGCGCTAAACCAGAACATAAGCCAGATGGGCAACAAGACACAAGGGTTACCAGGGTTACCACCAAGGTCAGATGGGCACTAAAACAATAACAAATAACAGAAGGTCCCTTATTTATTTTAGCGTGCCAAAATGGCATCATCAGAGGATGACAATAACTCTAATAAATTGGTCCCCTAACTCACAACAATAAATACCTCTCATAACAATAACAAAGAGCCAGCACATCCCCTAAAGTAAGACTTAGGCGAGAAAAGATCACCAATACTTAACTTTAAATAATGGTGGAGCTATATAAATAATACTTGACAAAATATAAAGTTCAAAAGTCCTGCAGCAATAAATGAACCTAACGTTTTAACAATAAACGGAGTGCCCTCCGCTGATATAAACATCTGGTGGCTCGCGGCCCCATATTTAATAACCATAAGTTTATACAAGCAAAGAGACAACAATAAACTATCCTAACTTTAATAAACAACAATATTTCCACAAGAGAGTTAACTTCCCTGCCGGCTCGCGGCCCCATATTTAACCAACCTCTAAATGAAAACAAGGCTGTAAAAATGAACTATCCCAACTTTTAACAGACACCTCAAATAGGTCTAGCGATAATAAACAATGCAGACATAGCGTGGCTTTCCCAGGCACGTAACAAAGGACCACAAACTTTTCGTGAAGCTGAAATCAAACATTCAAAAATAAATGAAACCAGAATGGTTCCCTCCAAGTTAACATTGCCTTATGTGCAAAGAGCAATATATCAAATCATAATAATTAGTTATCCATAAATATAAATATTGAGTACAGAAGTCCTAGCACTAATCAGCACTAAGGGAGCACAAACGATGGGCGTTTTCAAAAAAGGCTATCTCTATTATTTCTTAATCCTGGTGGCCAGAGAGATATTTCCCTAGCCACCCATAAGAAATCGTGAATAATTGCCTCAAATTTACAGCACTAACGATGAAAATCGAGCACAAACCAGCACTAACGCACAAACATTGGATGTTTTCCAAAACCTGGTGGCTAAATGTTGGGTGGCCAGGGTGACACACATTTCCAATGTCGTGTATTCCAATGCTTGCATTTAAATAGAAGGAAACTCGACATTGAAAATGATTTATTCAAATCAATCAATGTTTATAAATGGGGTCTAGCTTATATGACCAAAAAAAGTAAAGTAAGTAAAATCTCTAAACCTCTAAAAAATTTCTACAAATTTGCAAAAAATAAAATAAAAAAATTGGGAATTTAAATAAAATATTGAAATGAATGCATATGACTAAATCAAACACACGCTTTACAAATGGAAACTATCCGTCTTAGTGGAGTAGCTAGCTAACGCGCTAGTCGTGTAGAGCTCGACTGCTGAGGACAGGGAGATCAAGGTTCGAATCTCGGTCGGGTGAACTGGGGGGGGGGGGGGGTAGTTTCCTAAATGGTTTTCCACTCTCCCTCCACGAAAATACGGGTTTACTTCCTCTAATTCAACCTTCCCAATTCCCAATCCATTAGCGTAATTAGTACTTAAGCGTATAACCCGAACGGGCACTAAGACGCGGCGTTAAATAAATAAAAAGAAAATACAAATGGAAACTAAAAAATAGCTATGCAATGAAAGTCCTTTAACAACAATTTAAACTCGTGCATTCTGCTAATTATAGCATTAATTTACGAAAATCTGCTGTTGTACCACAACTTTCAATTTACAACAATCTGCTGTTGTAGCATAACTTTTCACCGCTTAGCAGCAGCGTCTCATGGGTGATGTGGATTTTACAAACATGACAAAAAAAGAGGATAAAGAGTTAATTCTCAATCTTATTCTTCATTCCGACAACGGTTTGATTAAAAAAAGTTAATATTTATGCATTCATAAAATATTAGTAGCATTTAAAATGTACTAATCTAACATAAGTGACTGGCAATTATTCAAAAATGCCTAAAAATGACTCATAAAAGACGAAACCAAAAATAAAATATTAGCTAAAATCCAAAATAAAAAAATACTAAAAAAACGTTTACACAACCAATGGGTCATGAACAGAAACGAAAATGTTTGCGGAACAATCCGTAACAAACAAAGATCAAACAATTGAGATTATAAAAACTTGAATTTTTAAAAGTAGGGAGGCCAACTTCACGGACGTCTTAACATTTGAGAAAAGGTTAGTCCAGTCTTAATAGCTTCACTTATACTAGGCTCTGGAACTAGTGGTTCAGCAATGTGGATTTTGACAACCTCTTCCGATTCTGATTCTACATGGACTGTTGTGTATTGTGTGTCTTTGCATTTTGCTATGCGCATATGTTTTACTGTTGTCACTTTCTGTTGCCATGGGCCTGTAGTCTTTTGTTTTGTTTATCTAAAATGAAACGACCGAACAGGGTCCTCTTTTGTGCTCGTGATATAATAAAATAATACTTAAGTCTGAGTTGTTTAATTCAGTGGTCCTCCCGATTGTTATAAGTAGGAATTCCTCAGCCCTCAATCCCGAATATGGACATTCAAAATATTACTGAAGTGGTCCTTCCATCTACTAAAAACCTCGCTCATATCTGCCATCAGATTTCCATTCTTATTTTTCACTAAATATCTCTTATAGTGTTTCAAGTTCCTAATGCCTAGAGTAAGTAAGGAAGTAAGTAGCTAGTAATGTATATTATTTCAAGATATTTGGTGGAGTATTTCTAAAACACTATAAGAAATATATTATTTCGTTTCTGCAACAATATAATTTAATTTAATTTAATTTAATTTTAGCACCGCGTCTTACTACCCGTTCGGGTTATACGCTTAAGTACTAATTACACTAATGGATTAGGAATTGGGAGGGTTGAATTTAGAGGAAGTGAACCCGCATTTGCGTGGAGGGAGAGTGGAAAACCATTTAGGAAAAACCACCCCCAGTTCACCCGACCGAGATTCGAACCTCGATCTCCCCGTCCTCAGTGGTCTGACTCAACACGACTGGCGCGTTAGCCAACTACGCCACCGAGGCGGGTCTGCAACAATATAAGAAATATATTATTTTTGTCTGAGGTACAAACGGTAAAAACTAGTAGAAAACTTTAGCATCAAAAAAATTTCAAAATTCAAAAGTGGTACAACAGCATTAACCTGGAGTCACCACTTGGGTATGCTAATTACTCAAAACGGGTACGGGTACAAAACTTTTTCTTTGTGGTACAAAGCGGTACAAAACTAGTACAAAACTTTGGCATCAAAAAAAGTTCAAAAATCAAAAGTGGTACAACAGCATTAACCTGGAGTCACCACTTGGGTATGCTAATTACTCAAAACGGGTACGGGTACAAAACTTTTTCTTTGTGGTACAAAACGGTACAAAACGAGTACAAAACTTTGGCATCAAAAAAAGTTCAAAAATCAATAGTGGTACAACAGCATTAACCTGGAGTCACCACTTTGATATGCTAATTACTCAAAACGGGTACGGGTACAAAACTTTTTCTTTGTAGTACAAAACGGTACAAAACTAGTACAAAACTTTGGCATCAAAAAAAGTTCAAAATTCAAAAGTGGTACTACAGGTTAATGGAGCTGCGCGTTCCGCCAGACAAGGGCTGCAAGTACATTTGGAAATACCCAAGACGTCCACAAACATAATATTATAGTTACTATATTTTACAACCGGCCTCATTGAATCGAGTGCAAGGAAGGAACAATCCAAGACAACAAAAAAAAGGACGATCAAACTTTACATTTGTTATGTTCTTCCACTCCGACCCCATTTGACCAAGCAGGAGACTTTGCTCTACATAAGTCACACGGGAATTTATTCTCATTGATATTTGACCAATGAGTGTTTTACTTAGTGATGAGAACATACTATCTCCGAGAAATTACGCTACCATAAAACTTTAAGAGCTAAAAATCAATATTTTTGGGGTCAGGTTTATTTTTTTATATTCCCTGTTCCAACCCGAAAAAAGGGTTTCCATCAGCTTCTCAGTATGCCATATATTTCTTAGTTTTGCTTTATTCTGTTGCTGCTATCTTTTAAAGCCCCTAGATTTTCTAAAAATTGGTATCCAGACACTTTTAATATCATAAACAAAGGTTATGGACACATTCATTTTTCCGTGGAAATGACTTTTAAGATTATTTACACTCAAGGAAATTTCCCATTTTGATCATATTTCCATACTCAGTGAGATACAAAATAACTTATTATTGAAAGTCTGTAGTACTAATAGGCCAAAGATAAAAAAACTTTTATTTGACATATAAAAACCAATAGTTTCTAAGATATTGTAAAATATAATGTTTCTTAATTGAGGTCTGATCTTTGGTGTACAGACATGTTACTTTTTCCTCAATGTATTGCCGTAACAGTGTATATTATTTCATTTATGCTCTTTACTGGAGTTTTTCTGCAACAGTGTATAAGATTTAGTCTCTATATCTACATATCTAGTCTACATATCTAGTCTACATATCTACTATATATAGCTACTTTTAGGTGAAGGAGTGAGAAAGTCTGTAAGGTGGACCGTACTATTTATTTAATCTTATGGGTGTAGCTTTGTATTTGATTTGTGATGTTTTAAAATTGATATAATCTTTCAAACAGACTTCAGTGGTTCATCTTTAAGGACAAATAATTCTGAAGTAATGACGTCAAAGATAGCACAGTACTGCCAAACATCACCGAAAGCTCTCCGCTCCCTGGATATTCCTTATTTACTGGGACCCCCATCAATTTATCGTGGGTTCAAACCATTACGCATCTTGGTGAGTGCGTTCAGCGCTACGCACACAAACGCACGCATCAGCTGAGCAGTTGATGTAGCGGGGTTGAGGGGGTAGGAAGAGTGTCTCAAACCAGGAGGGCTCGGGGTTAGGGGGGCGCAGGGGGGTTAAGGGAAGGAAAATTCAATTGATCCTGTAGCTGTAGTGGCAGTTGAGAGACTGGTGCTGCCATCTATCTTCGTCAGACCCGCGTCGCAGCCCATCCACGCGTCTTAACAGTCTGCTTTACTCTCTCTCTCTCTCAGTCTCTGTCTCTCTTTATCACTCTAATTCGTTCCGCACCACTAAACTGTACCTTCTTGCGATCACGTAACATATTTTCAATCGGTTTCTACTTTAGAAGAATGCATTAACTCCCAAATTTAATATAATATGTATATTATGCAGTTTGGACCCTACTGGGAATTACTTACAAAATACTAATTAAAAGTTCAAAATTTTAGAAATAAAACACATCACAAATAAATAATAACATTTTGTGAATAGGCCTACCTTACTTCTTTCTGAATACAGGATGAATCTTCCTTAGTTATTATTATTATTATTATTATTATTATTATTATTATTAGCACCGCGTCTTACTACCCCTTCGGGTTGTACGCACTAACGCTAATGTGTAATGGTAGAGTGATTGTGAGATGAAAATGGAAAACCTACAGTTTAACGTGGGATCCGAACCACGGTGGAGGCCTGGAATTCCACACATTCACAAGTTGTGATTAATACACGTCTTGTTAGAGGTGAAGGAAGGGTTTAGTAATCAGATAAATCGGTGCCGGGACCTAGGATTGAGCCCCGAAACCCCAGCACAGAGGTCTGACAGCTTAACCCTAGACCACCAGGTCACACGACTGTTCCTTAAATATTCTCCATTCTTCCTCCACACAAATACAGTACATTTCCTCAAAATTGTTCCTTCTTCGATTATACCCTAAAAGAGTATCTAATTAAAATGCGTACAGCCCAAAATGGATGGTAGAACTCTGAGCAAATAAAAAAAGTGTTTTAATTATAACTAAGACTCCTAATGTAAATATTTTGGGCCATCTCTTTTAAATGTTTTTAAATTATGCCAATTAAATCAGTTTTTTTTTAGTTTAAACGTTGTTAGAGAAGTTACTTATTCCACTAGTGTTTTTTAAATACATGGATAACTAAGCACATGGCTCATATATTAAATTAACCTAGGACATCATATTATTTACTACTAAAAGACTAGAATTAGATCAAGGTATTTGATAGTTTGATTAATCGGACATAGTCTTTGTGAATGTGAGTTTTCTTCTCGAATTCAAATGAAAAAAATAAGTAGGGGTCCTACAGGAACAAGTTGAATGTTGAACCTGATTTAAGACTCAAATTAACTCAATTGAAACCAGACATAAAAAAAACTTGTTTTCTCTCTAAACAAGCACAACCTTCATACTGAAACAAGAATTTGAGTTGTGTAATTAACACTGTACTATATTTACAGCTCATATTGATTTTAAGTTGTTTATTTTAAATAAAGCAATACATTAGTGATTAGTGTAGGAGTGCATATAAACATTAATTTCACCCCTGGGCCCAACACATTACGTTTTACATAATACATTTGTTGGTGGTACATTTAATTCCAATAAAATAGTGGTACGCGATTGAAAAAGGATGAAAACCTCTGCTGTAGATCACTAATACTTTGCATCTGGAAGTCCAGTGTTTGATTTCCGGATGACTCTGTGAATGTTCATTCTCTAAAGACGTGACTAAAAGAACTAAGCACCTGGCCATTAGTACAAATTAGTATAAATTATCTTAAAAATTATTAATAATAATTACTGAAATAAAAGTTAAAATATAATAAATTTTAAAATAAAGACCATTTAATTTTAAATGCTTCTTTGTTGTTTTATAGCAATACGAATATTAATTTAAAATTGTTAAAAATGGTAGATATATTTTAATTTCGAGATGTTACTCTACATGCCAAAATTTTTGTATTTCTCTATAATTAAACCTAATTGGAGAGTATTTTTAAGAGCTTGTGATTTCCAGCTATCACATTTTTGATATAAAATTATCGATACCTTTATATTAACACTAGTAAAATAATCAAATGTTATCAAATTTGTTACCAAAATTATGTTTATTTATTTTTTAAATAAAATTGGGCCAGATTTATAGAAGGGATCTCCGTATGACGTTCCTATTATGTCTGTCTGACTGGCTACGTAGTGCTTATACCTCTCTCTTACCCCTTTCGAATTGCGATTGACAATGAAAGACAAAGAACTAAACAAGACAACAAAAACGACCTCCAAAAGTTTTCGATTGATTGGAGCGCTTCCGACTCTTCCATCGGGGAATAAAAAAGAAAAGAAAAGAAAAAGAGGCAATTTGATTGGTTTAAAATGTAAGGGATCTGATGAAAGTGGAATGGACGAAGCAGGCGGACAAATGTCGCAAAGCTTCTGGGTTTGAGAGTTTTTAATTAGTTTTCCCTTTTCTTTTTCTACTTCTCTAGCTGGTCCTTTTTTTTTTTTCAAAAACATACTTTTTTTTATTACCGCGTTACACTACAGTCTTTTCCCTAGTAAACATCTTTTTTTTTCAAACGCTTGGTTATAGAATGGTCTAAGACGTCACACTCGCAATAGACAGTAGGACTGGTGGCGAAGGAATAAATGAGGTTCGAATCCCAGCCTAGTGTATTTAAGGTGTTTTACCCTAATTGATTTTCCATCCACTCTTACTCAACCTTTTTATTTTCCTCCCCAACCTCTCTACCAGCAGTTATATTCTTCACTATTTCAAGCGATGCTCTTTTTGTTCCTGCCTTGATATCAATACGAGATTCATGGTTTTGTAAAGCGCGCGTAAAGTGGGGAAGTACAGAAAAGCTAGACGACTTTGCACTTGATATAGTAGTAAGTATAAACATTATTAATTACCGAGAGTAAGAGATCATTATTTTACCTCAGACAATAGAACACAAATTAAAAATAAATACAGAAACCAAGTCAGTTTGTTGAAGCAAAAAAGATTTGTAAAACATTTTTTATAGAGTCTCGAGGTAGGTAAGGATTACATCCCCTCCCCTAACTCACTATAACTACGCCACTGTATCTAATAAACTTAAAATTTACAATTTATTGTTTATAGAGCAGTCTCAAAAATAATATATGTTATAAAAACATACAAAGCAAGTATTAATCAAGTTCAAATATTTGTTTGGTTTTTAAAATAGGCATAAATATCTTAATATAGTTATACTATATTTTAAAATACACAGTACTATAACTACTTTAGCCTGTAAAATATTGTTATTTTATCCATCGGGATAGTGTGATTATATATTAATATAATTTTGTGCTCATTAATTTTATCAAATTTCAATGGTTAATATAGTAATGTTATTATTTTAAGCATTGATCAAATGTATCTAATACTATTTTTTAAATCCATTGTACAGTTCAATTTAAAATAATTCAATACGTTACACATCAAAATAAATGTTCTAACTATTACACAAACAAGGAAATTAATAAATCTTTTTATTTTAAATCGCGCTACCTAACTCAAGTCTTATATAGAAATAATTTATTACTTTGAAGAATAATTAATCTAAGGGACAAAACGTCTTGCCCATGGAACCATTGAAACGACTCGTCAATTCTCCTCATTAGGGGGACCCCTCTAACCCCCCAAACCCTATCCCCATCCCCCCCTAAAAAAATCCCCGGTATCTCTAAGAGAACGGTCCCTGTTTTTCGTGGGTTGCGATTCAGTCCTTTGGATTAAGATTAACGACCAGTTCAACACATCACCGGGACTAGTGTCATAGAAAAACCAATTAAGGAGGTACCACATACTGTCTTTTGTCACAAAGTATAGGTTTTTATAAGCACCGTGTCTTAGTAACCGTTCGGGTTATACGCTTATGTATCAATTACGCTCATAGTTTTAAGGATCAGGAAGGTTATATTTATAGAGAAGTGTACCCGCATTTAAATGTAGGGAGAGTGTGAAACAATTTTGGAGGAACCCCCCTCAGTACACACGACCGAGATTAAAACCTCGATCTCCCAGTCATCGACAGTCTAGTCTACTGCAAGAGTAGTGCCTTAAACCATGCGGCCACCAAAGCGGGTTCGTTTTATTTTAATCATTGTCTTATACAATCCTTTGAGGATGCGCATGACAGAGAAAGAGTTTATTTTTTATCTCCCACGGGTACGAGTAAACCAGTTCACATATAAGGCACACTTTACGTTTGGTTTACTCCCCGGAGTGAGCACCAACCCAATTAATTAATTCACTTGAAATTCATTAAATAGCAGGAAGATAGTACACGCATCATAATTATACTGCCTCTATTTGAATACTTTTGTCCTTTTTTTTTTTTTTTTTTTTAGCACCGCGTCTTACTACCCGTTCGGGTTATACGCTTAAGTACTAATTACACTAATTGATTAGGAATTGGGAAGGTTGAATTTAGAGGAAGTGAACCCGCATTTGCGTGGAGGGAGAGTGGAAAACCATTTAGGAAAAACCACTCCCAGTTCACCCGACCGAGATTCGAACCTCGATCTCCCCGTCCTCGGCGGTCTGGCTCAACACGACTGACGCGTTAGCCAACTACGCCACCGAGGCGGGTTTTTGTCCTCTTTAATCCATGGAATAGGAGCTATATCATATAAACAGTTCACTTCCCCACCACCCCACCACCCCTAGATGGCAACTAGGAAGTTCAGGAATAATATATGTACGTGCAGCCTGTATGTATTTTAGTACATTTTTCTTCTTGATCCATGGAATAGGGTCCATTCCGTATTAAGAGTTCACTTTAGTTTCCCTAGATGGCCACTAGATAGCTCACATATCATATACGTGCAGTATATCTGTATTTTAACACTTTTGCCCTCTTTAATCCATGTAATAGGGTCAGTACCTTAGAAACGGTTCTCTTCACTTCCACTAGATAGCGATAAGGCAGTCCAGGCATCATAATATACGTGCAGTCTGTCTGTATTTGAACACTTTTGTCCTCTTTAATCCATGGGATAGGAGCTATACCATAGAAACAGTTCACTTCACCTCCCCTAGATGGCAACCAGGCAGTCCACACATAATGCACTCCTGCTTCCTTGTATCTAAGAGGGCCTGTGTTGTATGGTATGGCGTGGCTATTGAGTCATCACCAAGAGATCAACAAAAATAAGAGAGAAAGAAAACAAATATTTGAGGGTTTCCTGTAAGACCTCGTACGCTGGCCTTCAACATGTTCTAGCCTTTAGTAGGCGGATGGCTTGGTATGTGTGTTAGTACTTGTTATGTTACTAAATTTTTCGATATTTCAACTTAAATCGAGGGAAAACTTTGTATATATCAAACCCTCTGATATTTTTTAATCCTTGTGAAACACCCGATTAAAACATAAACTTTTGTTCTAAATGACAAATGTGGAATTCAAGTAATTATGAATTACAAAAATTGTTAAATTTCAGTGGCTAAACCACATTAAAAAAAAATAGTAATACAAATTCCAAAAATGCTGAGTAGCCTACATAATATTAATAATAATTATGTCATGTTTTTATCGCTAAGTTACATTCTTACGACTTCTCTTTGAATTTAAAGTTGATTTCTACTTAGATTTCCAAATTTTTCTTACGATTTTTCCCTTGCTTTTCAAGTTTAAATTTCTCCCATAATTATTTCTCCATGGATTTGAAGTTGATATTTATTCTTAGTGATCAAACTAGACAGAAAACAAATTAATACCTTATTCAATAGTAGGCTACATTATATTCACAGCTGTTAACAAGATTTAATATGCCATTCTCACTTATATATTACGTGAAATTCAAACAAATACGCCCGAGGAGCTTGAACAATTGCTTAGGGTAAGACGTTATGATAGAAAAAAAATATTGCTTAGGGTCTGAAATTGAAATCACTTGGGAAGACCCATTTAATAAAATACTTTTTAAGACTGATAGAAAGATCGCAAAACCATAAGTCATTTTAACAAGGTTTAAAAAATGTCCCTAGCAAATTTAGTTAAAATTGATTCACACATTTGAAAGTAATAGTGAAACAAACACCCAGACAGCGGACAGATTAAAAGCTCTTCTCAGTCCATTAAAGCGTAGTAATAACCAAATTAAATTGTGTATAAGCTTTATCAGTACATCCAGTCGGAATTTGAACCCCGACCTTCCCATCACCAGCAAACTTGACTAAATAAGCTATGCTATGCGATTAGACCTTGTTATCAATGATGTTGGTTATGCTCTATTAGGGTGTACCAATGAAATTTAGTCAAAATTTCCAAAGGCGTTTTGGTAAAAAATAGTTTTTCGTGTTTTGATTTAGAATTTAGATAAAGTAACATTATTATGTGTATTGTAAACGTATCAAAAGATCTAATGCACCTACACACCATAGAGATATCTTAAAATATCACAATCAAAGGAAAAATAGCATTATTGTTTATGCAACAGAACAATAATAAAATATATAATAATTTGGGTGTTTTTTGATAACATTATTATTATTACTGCGTTTTAATGCCGGTTCAGGTTGTACTCATTATTATAATATTCTAATGAAGTATGTATGTGTAAGGAAGCTTTTTAGAGGTAAATTTACCCGCATTTGCATAGAAGAAGAGTGGAAAACATCTAGTAAAAAACATTCTGAAGTAAACACAACCGGGATTTGAGCCCCAATCTGCCCATCATCAGCAAACCAGTGAGGCCTTAGACTATTACTCTATTGAAGTGAGTTTCTTGATTAAAAAACCACTCAATAATATAAATACAGAAATAGATCTGCTTTGTCAAAAGTATAACTCACAACGAGGGCCACACGTTTCAAATGTCAATCTTATTTAGTAAGGTTCACCAGACATGGCGAGTTATAAGTTCGATTCCCGGCTCGGTGTAGACTACTGGATGTGTGTTTTTTTTTAATAATTTTCTTTTCTCTTTTCACGTAAATGCAGGTACATTCTCTTGAAAATATATATGTCGTTCCTATTACATTAGCCTAGTTAATATATCTATGTTTCAACAGAACGTGTGATTAGAATATATGAAAAATAAAAAGTGTTAAAAAGAGACAAAATAATATTGGAAGGCCGCATCTTGATCTGATATGTGCCAATCTGTCAGTTACACCCGTTAGAGTGAGCCATGGTATTCTCCTGTGAGTTAATTTAGACGTAGGTTTTCTAGGTAATGTATCACACACTGTTTAAACACACACACCCGTGCATCAATTAGATCGCCCCGGGCCGTATGGGCGTGTCTACATCACGTGTTAATAAAGAGATCGCTCTTTGCGTTACGGCGACTGTGTTGGCAGTCGTGAACTCCTACTGCTTACAACTAGGTCGAATGGAAATGCGCGATTATATTTTTTTACCAAGTCATTAAAATAAACCCTCCTTAAAAGGACATACTTAAAGCATGTCTGTTTGGTAAATTAGGGGAAAGGCCAGCTTTTATGACGAAGAACCTTGATTTGAATCCCAATAACTTGTAAAATGAGAGTAGTTTTTTCATGCAACACGAATCACTACCCGTCTAGGCTATCCTCATATTTACACTAATTTGGTAGGACTGGAGAAGGCAGAATTAAGGTAAAATGTACAGTAATTCACGTGGAAGGAAAGTTTGACATCATTAAAAAACCAACATGTCTGGAATCGATTCCCAACCTCCCCGTCATACTAGATAAGATGAAATTAACACAACATCATTTTATTTGATTTATTATTTTACTTTATATATTATACTTATTAACGAAGATATAATCTATCAAATTGAGCTAACAGGACTCGCTTCGGTGGACACATGGTCTAAGGCGCTACTCTCGCAATAGACTTGACTGCCAATGACGGGGGGAAATCGTGGTTCGATACCAATCGGTTGTACTGCAGGCGGTTTTCTTAAATGATTTTCCACATTCTCTCCAAGCAAATGCAGGTACACTTCCTCTAAATTCAACCTTCCCCATCCCTAGCGCCCCCATTCGTGTAATTAGTACATAGGCGGATAGCCCGAAAGGGTAGTAGTAAGATGTGGTGCTAAAAAAATATGACAGGCTTATGTGAATAATTGATTATTATATCGACTATGACACTAGAGGTCTGGATTCTTTCCTCGTCTGAGTGCCTTTTTTTAAACTGTGGTTCCTTATCTTTTCTTTAGTCAAACATTGTTGCATTTTCTAAAGTTAAATAGTTGAAATTTATGCTCACCGATTACGAAATGATAATGAAATAAATAATAATAATAATAATAATAATAATAATAATACATCTGTACAGTTAAAGTCTATTCGCCACATGAGTGATGGTAGCTGACAGCTAGTAAAAGCTACCAGATCTATTCTCATGTATCTATTCGCCAAACCATATGGATCTGCAAGACCAAATGTTGATTCGTTGTCACTTTTGGCAGTCGAAACTTTCGCAACGAGCCATTTGTTGTTTTCTTTTAACCGTTTATACATCTTCTTCTAGTTGTACTGTACGTTACCAACACTCATATGGCGAATGGACTATATATAAGTAACAACAAGTTAAATTTAAGATATCCCAAATAATTGTGATGTCAGCAACTTGATTTATTTTTCCACGCCCCCTCAAATATGGTCCCTAAACTCCGCATTTGATCAGACAAGACGCCATTTCACAGAAAACTCCCACCATCTTCCTGTATGTTTCTACCACACGCACCCAAGTTGAATGCACATCGCAGTGAGATGTTTATCCCGACCTCACAAATGTGGCTATTGATAACTCGAGTACAACCCGTAGAGATTTTGAAGGCTCAGCCCTCCCTCCCCCCATTTCCGTTCATCGTCGTCCACAGCTTCTCATAGGAGCCATTGTCCAAACCTGTCACTCAAGAGTCATCAACAACTCATTCAACTCAAAGCTTTCACTTTAACTAGTCTCGTACCGGGGGCCGTGCTACATACCTAGGCGATGTTCCTCTCAAGATGTCAGTCATCGCAGTTACACATCTCGTAGGTAGGATAACTTTTTTTTTAAATGTTTCTGATCTAGTTGATTTAAAAAAAAATCTACTTTTATTTAGGATGGCTGAAACACGGCCATCCATCTTCGATAAAGGACAGGTTTTATGGAATATAACATGGAGTTATAGCATAAACTACCAGCATCAGCGGTCATACAGCATTCTCGCGCTAGACTGGATTGTCACGGTGAGCTCGATGTTTGAAACTTGGTCGGGTGCATTGGGAATTATTTTTTTTACCAAGGTGGGTTTTCTCATTCCATTTTTAGGCTAATAAAGGTGGACTCCTTCAGACCTACCTACCTTCTAATATGGCCGTAGGGCGTTTTGAGAAATCTCCCAGAAAAGCGACCAATTAGGATGTCTGCCGCAGCTTTATTAAGTAAATGGTACGTAGTTTGGACCAAGTCTAGCCTAGTCTAAACTGATATAATATAACCTAACCTAAGCTTGGATGTTTATAAAATTTGAGAGTGAAGAGTCACAATACATGTAAACACAACACTCATGATCAGTAAAATGAAACATCACTTCACCGGTTATAAAAGAAGAGAGCCAGAAGAAAACAAGCACACAAGGTGGGACTGAAAGAATTTTCCTCGACCGAGCCAAACGTTCTATGACTAGAGATGTGAGACGGAGAATTTTCAATTAGGATTTCTGTAAAATAATTTCAACTGACTAAATGTAACTCAAGTAATCGAGATATAGCTATCCTAAATGTCAACGTTTAAAGATTAATTTCTCCCAAGGACGTTAACACCGGAAATATCATCAAACTAACTTCGGTGACCACACGGTCTAACGCGCTACTCTAGCTATATTATTATTATTAGCACCACGTCTTACTACCCGTTCGGGTTATACGCACTTACGCTAATGTGTAATGATAGGGTGATTGTGAGATGAAATGGAGGACCTACAGTTTAACGTGAAATCCAAGCCACGGTGGAGGCCTGGCATTCCACACATTCACAAGTTGTGATTAATATACGTCTTGTCAGAGTGAAGGAAGGGTTTGGCATTCAGATAAGTCTGGGCCGGGACCGAGGATTGAACCCCGGACCCTCAGCACAGAAGTCTGACTTCTTACCCCTAGACCACCAGGTCACCGATGATCTCTAGCTATAAACTATACTGCCGATGACAGGGAGATCGGTGTTCGATCCTGGTTGGGTGCACTAATGTTGATTTTTTCCGTATATAGTTTTCCACTCTCACAGGCGCAATTCCTCTAAATTCAACCTTTCTCATCCCTAACACATTAGTATAATTAGTACATAGGCGTAAGTAAGATGCGGTGCTAAACAAAAGTAATAAAGAAATAAATGAATGCGAGCCTTTCTCGACCCATTTATGTTCATAAACCCTACTACAGTTTTTTATAATCAATAAGTTAGTCAAAATAATTTTAAGTCTGGCCCGATATTTGTATCCTCCTCCCCCCCCCCACCCTCCGCTTCCTATTTACCCCTTCCTCTCTCCATTGCCCCTTACCCCCTATCTCGTATCGTAACAAGCTATATTTTAAGTATAATAGGCTCTAGGTGGCACCTATACAATTTAACCTCTCCACCACAAACCACCACTATAGAAAATTTTCCTACTCAAAATTTCCCGGAAAATTTTCATCTCTATCTATGACCAACCTTGTCCAAACAAACAAGTGTGTATTTCAGCGAGGGTAATCCCTAATTGCGCCAATCGTCTTGCGCCCTCATTCATACCTCTTAGAGTAAGTCAAATTAATCTTTGTGTTATACTTAATAAATAAATATATCAATAATATAGTGGCTGATGAATGACCCTATTTGAGGTAGTCTAATAGCAAACATTACGAAAAAGATTTCCGTTTTGTTTTGCTAGCTACTGTCACCTAAACATCACTGCATATTTCATGTGTTAACGCTGTGATAAATTGTGTTGTCTATAATTATATCCAGTCTATTAAGTTTATATTCGTTGATTTAACCATTTAACCCTGAATTTTGTGTAGTTGATGAAACGTTTATTTATTTGTACTTTTCCATTTTTCACGAATCACTGTCAACAAATCGCATAATTTTACTAGGAATGGAAAAGTTACTAAATTCTTCTTCTACATTTTATTTGAGCCGTTACTAAAATTATTGTTATTGTTTATTGTGTTTTTAATTATTACAAATAACTTTTGGAGACTATAGTGCAACTGGCATATACTTGTTTTGATTAAATCGGGTAATTTTTTTTAGTATAAGTTCATTTCTCTTTATCATATTCACTATTCAAATATCTGATATATTTACACGATTCCTTGAAACTGTCCACCCATGGCTAGCGCTACAGGTTTTATTACCTTGTATAAATGTTTATCAGCCACCCCTCTCCATCTCCATATTACATTCTCTAAATCCTTCACTAGCTCTACAGTCACATTAAAAAAAACATAACAAATAGTATATATAGAGCATATATTCCACCTTTGCTAATTACTGCAAGACGACCTAATTGTTTATGTTCCGACATTTCTCAAACAAACAACCCATAATAAAAGTATTTGATTGTATACGCAGGAATTAGCCTATACATAAAACAAATAGTGGACATTTAAGTCTTAATTGGCATGCCTATTCCTATAAAGTACAAAAGAAATGTCAAACACAGCATCCTGAAAAGTAGCCAATGGACTTACATTAACTAATGGTGGTTGTTCCTTTGTCAAACCTCTACTAGAAGATATCACAAACTCTTAACTTTGATCAATCATTTTCGTAAAGCGCGTCTCTAACAGAGGTTATCACAAGTGCAAAAAAATCCTTAAAGATAGTCTATACACTGGAATTATATTCACAAATTGTTAATTATTCTTGACTCATTACACACCTACTAGATTTCATCAAAACTGCGAAACTCGAGATCATTGCTTTCGTCTGCTTGAGTGCATGTTATCCAAACCAGTCTATTGCGATCTGGACGCTCTATATCACGTGACTACAGGTGAACATGCATAAAGGAAATTGAAGGAGATATTGGGCTAATTACATCCTACCTCTTCACTTACCATTGGTATTACAAGTTTCGTGAACTTGTTTTCCAACTTATCAGGGCCACCTTTAGCAGTCCTAGACAATCTTCGTATGTGGGGTCCCATTACTGCCTCGCATCTAGGACCTCCAACCCCCCCCCCCTCTCCCTCCGCCCCAAATCTTTGTTTAATGCTATTACAGTAGTTTACACCTATATACAAATTTGCATCCATATAAGGTATCAGGAAACTCCCTAAAAGGTAAACACATATAATAATTATATGAGAAATGCTTTAATACATTTTCATTCTTTATGTTGAGAATTAACACGCTTAATTTGACGGGTTGCACTATGGTAAAGTCTGTAAAATTGGAATATAATGTAATTGGACAAGTGCTACCTTTCAAAATAAGCGAAATGTAAATTCCATTTGCCTTTAAAGGTAGCAAACATCAAGCTGGCCTTCATAGGTGACATTATAGTGTAGTTTAAAAGATAAATCCATATTGTAAATCGTCAAGAAAAGATCGCTAACTTTCAGGGTGAACAAAATGAAAAATATCTGCCTTGGAAAGGTAGCAAGCTTACCTTGACCAGATACACTATGTTGCAACTTACAAGTTTGGGCCATAATTCTCTAATCAGTCAAGTTACTAAACGAAATATACACTCAATTTGCCTTGAAAGGTAGCAATCCTTCCTTGAAGACATACACAATGATGCATCTTATACGATATGAACATTCTTTTCAAATTTAAGACTGCTACTTTTCACTGTAAATGGAGTGTACATATGACTACAGAAATTATTAGGGAAACAGACCTGTCTGGTTTCTGGGTACATTGTGGTACGAAAACTAGAACATGATAAGGTTTGTTTTGAAGGCTACGAAGCAACGACCTTCCACCCGCTGGAGTATCGATATAACATGCCCGGTGAACTAGGGGTGTAGTCCAGGTTTGTGTGTCGGGGTGAGCGAGCTGTTAGCCAGATATTTCCGGCACACGCGATCCCATCATTACAAGACTTCCCAGGCGACGGTCATACCCGCCGCCTCCACCCGTTTTCGCGCACCAGGTAACAACAGGTCAAGTCGCTATAGCACTCCAAGTAACCTTCATTTGAGGCTTATTAAATATTATGTACATTTAATTAATATTTTATTTATTTAGCACCACGTCTTACTAAACGTCCAGTATATATGCATTTAAATACATTAATCGATTAAGAATGAAGAAGATAAAATTTATATCTGGTGTACCAGCATTTGAGTGCATGAAAAGTGAGAATCCATTCAAAAAAATATACTTCATTATCCCTGTTCGGAATTTGAACCTCAAGCTTCACGTCACCATTAAGTCAGAATAGATTTTTTTTAGCACCGCGTCTTACTATCCGTTCGGGCTTAAGTACTGATTACGTTAATAGGCAAGAATCAAGTTAGGTTGAATATAGAGAAAGTGAACCCACATTTGCGTGGAGGGAGAGTGGAAGAACGTTGAGGTAAAACCACGCCCAGTTCATCCGAGCGATATTCGAACCTCGATCTCCACATCCTCCACAGTCTAGCTCAACAATAAACTAGCGCGTTAGATAGCTACGCCACAGAGGTGGGCTGGAAGAAATTAGTGCGTTACGTTCCCCCCCTTTGTATGAGTAATTTTTATGCTCTTACAATGATCATCTTCCACTTTTTTTATATAAATAGGTCTATAGTTTATTTTATTAAAAAGCTACCATCAAATTCATGAGCAAAACTCATTTTAAAAATTAATAAAAGACTAAATAATAATATTTAGCACCACGTCTTACTACCCGTTTGGGTTATACGCTTAAGTACTAATTACACTAATGGATTAGGAATTGGGAGGGTTGAATTTAGAGGAAGTGAACCCGCATTTGCGTGGAGGGAGAGTGGAAAACCATTTAGGAAAAACCACCCCCAGTTCACCCGAACGAGATTCGAACCTCGATCTCCCCGTCCTCGGCGGTCGAGCTCAACACGACTTGCGCGTTAGCCAACTACGCCACCGAGGCGGGTATAAAAGACTTAAGAGTTACTTTCCGAGTAAGCACATAAGATTTGCTTTTTAAATTTTTTTTAAAAAGTCTACGTTAACAGAGTTTATTGGCCATGAGCTTAAGGAGGAGTATAACATTATCAAGCCTATGCTTAATTTAAAAGATATCAAAATTAATGTATTCCTCCCCGATTACGATTCTCGTAGGGACGACGGACGAACATGACCTATGAGAATATCTAGTTAAAATATAATCCATCACGCTCCTACGACTTGCGTCAGTTTAATTCTAAGCTGTCGCTGTTCCCCGTATTGCCTACCTCCCCACAGCTGACAGTAGTACATACATGATACTGCGTTACTCCACCATAGAGTACCCTCCCCCCACACACCCCCCACACCCCCAGAAAACACAACTAACTCGACGCTTGGACAATATGCCAGTATTCTAATTGCTAATTGAACCATAAAGTACAGCACTGAAGGTCAGAGGTTGGAATCTCTCGTTAGTTTCTGGTCAACTAACCTTTTTGATAGGTAAAGGTTGTTTGTAAATTACACCACATGCACTTAAAGGTGGTGTTGGAAGGGGGTTGTTAAAGTTCAATATTTCTTAGGTTTTTATAAGAAAAACTTTTTTGAACGAAATAGATACAATATTGATTATTTATATATGACTCCTATATAGCATAATTTTGATATACATAGGCTAATAAATACATTTCTTGAATATGTGTCATAAGCGTGGTGTCATTTGATTGTGAACGTTTTAAATAAAAAGAAAAAGAGGGCGTTCAAGTATTACGTAAGCACCTTTTTGCCCATTTTGGACCCTCTTCTCCCATTTGTAATCAAACATCCTATCTCCTTCCCGTATTGCGTTAAATTTGTAAATATATATATATATATATAATTTTCACAAGAATAATTAGTTATTTTTTATGCACTTTATAAATTTCTGGTAATTATTACGTAAAGGTGTAAATTAATGGTGCGAAATATTCACAATAAATAATATTGTAAAATTAATTTAAATTTATTGTATGCCTAGACTACTAAACAGTTAAAATTAAATTTAAAAAATATTTATAAAATTACACAAAAAATATTTTAATTTTCATATTTTAATATAAATGATAGAAAAAAGCATTATTAGTGAATAAAGAAATTATAAATTTGAACAAAATTTCAAAATACTTTTAATCTGAGGAACAAGGATTTTTTAATCCACGTCTCGACACTTTTAATTACTGTGTTTTCACTTGGGTTAAGGGCCCTACACACACACCAACTTGTCCGGCAACCAACCGATAAACTGTATAGTGTATAGGCTTGTTGTCCGACCAAAAATAATTTTTTACCAAGTTGGTCTGGTGGTTGGTACAAACCAACCGATCGAAAACTTCCCACCTTATCGTCCGACAAATCGTTGGGTCTGTAGCGTTGTTGGACCAACTGACCAACCTGACGCTAGTCAGTCACCGCTTTCCAAGCATTTAGGTAGGTAGAGAGAGTCACAGTGCGTTCTTTAGTTATATTTAAAATGATGTCACTATACTGAGTAATTCAGAGAAACATTCATGATTCAAAATTAAAAAATTATGAAACTCCTTTGAATCTAACTCTTTTAATAAAATTGCATTAGTGATTTTTTTTTCTTTCTAACAACCAATTTTTTTGACCACATTTTTCTTTTTATCTTTGCAATATTTGTTATGAATTGATAATTATATTAAACGCGATTCCATTTCCCACCAGTCCCATTGCCCACCTCTTTTCGTATTATGCAAGTATTGTTCTGACCCCCCTTAGCCCTTGTCAGCAAAAATAAGAAAATCTCAACCCCGTCATCTCCTACTAAGGTACTTGCGTAATACTTGAATGCCCCCAAAGTCCTGATCAAATTAAGCAATACTCATGAAAAATATTCAAAAATTTATTTGATTACTATGCATTGCAATTTAAACTAAATTCATCTTCTGAAGTGATATTATATCTATTTTAACCAAAATGTGTATTGTCATAAAGAACTAGGGGTCTGGGGAGCTTCAAAATCTCGAAGTTAAAAATCTAGGACCAAAATCTCTCTTCGACTCCCACAGTAACATTTGCATCTTCGAAACATTTTGAAGTGAGAAAATAACATCGATATATTATGAACAGATTGGAAATATCTCATTAAATATGAAGAATTTCTATATGTAATCATTTTCAAGCATATATTAAAGGGTTTTCTTAGCGTACGCCATAAGAGTTTGTTGGCTAAACATTCTTGGTTTTCTACTGGCAGTGGTGGACATGTAGGCATCTAAATGAGGTTGGGGCACAATTTAAGTACGGTTAATTCGACAAGATGATGATGATGATGATGATGATTATACGGTTCCAGTAGAAGTCTTAAACTTAACTTAAGCATAATTTATTATTATTATCATCACCGCGTCTTACTACCCGTTCGGGTTATACACACTTACGCTAATGTGCAATGGTAGGGTGATTGTGAGATGAAATGGAGGACCTACAGTTTAACGTGGAATCAGAATCACGGTGGAGGCCTGGCATTCCTCACATTCACAAGTTGTGATTAATATACTTCTTGTCAGAGGTGAAGGAAGGGTTCGGCAATCAGATAAATATGTGCCGGGACCAAGGTTTGAACCCCGGACCCCCAACACAGAAGTCTGACACCTTATCCCTAGACCCCAGGTCACCGTTTAAGCATAATTAACCAGATCATGGCAACCATAGGAACAATTCCTATTTCCAAGTTTCCTTACCTCCTAGCGGTAGTGACGTGAACGTGAACAACGGGATAATGACCGGCAAGGCAATCTCTATAGTAGAGGTACTGGTTTGTAGAACCAATGCAAGCGCGCTCAGGTTAAGACTTAGTAACGGTTGTGCTTGTGGTAATACTGACTAAAATGTGCCAACACCGATCGGGACATCATCCTTACCGTAAGCAACGAATACTGTCATGGGTGCGGGTACGATAAAGGCTAGTAACCTGGTCTAATCTAAGCTAATTACTAAAATAAACGAGACTACTAAAGACATGTATAGTTCAAGCTTAATTTAAATCAGATATGTCAGTATAAAATAATATTGATTTTTTTCTCCAATCCTTTTTCTTTATCTAAATGAATGAATTATTATTACTACTATTAATTTCTTTAACTTCCGATGTGGAGCATAAGGCCGCAACAAAGCTTCGCTACTCCGACTATTACTTGCTGCAGTTTCTGTGATATATTTATCAGCTCACCCACTCTCATGGATTTCTACGAGCTAGCGAAAAAGAGCTTACCAATTTTGCCTTAAAAGGTAATTTCATATAGGCGTACTTTCTAGGGATCTTTTGCATATCATGTCACGACCTACATGGGGCAGACGGCCTTACTTCCCCTCCGAAGGAAGTTGTGCTACAAATTTTTAGCAATGAGTAGAAATCCATCGACCTCGGCTGGGCTTGAACCCACGCGCATCGGGTCCTGAGGCTATCCCTTTACCTCAAGGACACCGAGATCGACATACGCATTAATGGATAGTTTAAAAATATAAAACCATAATGTAAATGGTCAACTTAAGAATGCTACCTTTCAGTGATGTACCTTCGGGGAACCAACCAGGATAGGCCTACTCTACTTGATATTTAGTTAGGGTTACCATGCGTCCGGACAGTCCGGATTTGGAACACGTGTCCGGTTTGGCGTCCGGATCTGAGAAATGTCCGGACTTTACTAATATGAACCGAAAACGTGGACAAATTGGGGAATTTTACTGTCTGTTTGGTCTGTTTGGATGGCTGAAAGAGGAAGATTATCTCTGTCATTTGTAAGAGATCTTCTTTATATTAAAGCAAATTCTTTTATGACATGCTCAGAATTCCACAACCACATAAAAAATGACAAGTCTTTTCTGAGGAAGGTCAGTTTATCTGAAAAGTATGAATCAAGGAAAATTGAAGAACCTGTCCCTGGACCCAGCACACTGTAATCAAAAGTTGGAGCATGAAAAAAGTACTTGAAAAGTTCAACATATAATATGAACACTTATGTTATCTACTTTATGTAAATATTTCATGGAATTTAAGTGATAGTGTATTAAAAAGGCTTATCTTATAATAAATTTGTAATTTATTAACCCCATAATACTTCTTATTTTGTAATTTAAAAAGCTTATAAATCAAGCTAAGTTTGATAACCTTTTTCACGTATCAAGATAGCTAAAAACGCAGATTTCAGTACCTAATTAAAAAAAATTCTGGGGAGGGCCGGACCCCCCACTCTCCTGGGGGGTATTCCATACCCCCCAGCCACCCCGGAAGGACCTTTGTCCCGATATGGCCTCAATAAATTATGGTAACCCTATATTTAGTTGATATTCTTACGCATGCCGATCCGGTCGCATGCCGATCCGGTCACATCAAAGAAAACCCCAAATCAGACATCTGAACTACACGTTTACTTCTTCTTATAAGAGTAGGCCTACTCTACTCTTATCAAGAGAGTTTGCTATTAAAGAGCACCGATGGGCAGTAGGCAAAAGTCAAGCTCGTCTAGTATAGTTTGTTAATTACGGAAATGTTGGAGTTCTATTCTCAGCCAGGTATATTAAGGCTTTTTTTTTATCCAAGTGGTTTCCCTCACTACCTCCACCCAAATGCGAGCATAGTTTCTTTGAATTCTATTTTCCTCGTCTGTAAGTTACCTCATTTGTACTATTGAATGCATGCAGATAAAGCCCCATCAATAGAGTACGTAAGCTCCGCCTCATTATAGTCCTAAGTACTTAGAAATGGAAATCACGTCTAGACAGTCCGTAATCACGGGATCATGCCAGCCAATGAAAATTTGGAAACGATGTCCAAATGAACTCTTCGGAAGAAAATTTTCTAGAGCTAGGCGCAAGCAGACGATACCACAGTTGAACAATTATTAACACGTGTAACCACTCAAGATATGTTGATGAAACGTCCAGGGTAGGCTACATTTGAAAGGTAGGTTAAGTGCAGTTACAAATAATATATTTAAAAAATTATCTACTAGCTAGTTGGTATAATTGCTATGATAAGGCCATTGGTGCTTTCATTTCGATGCGCACACACGCTTACTTTTCTGTTATTGGTAGTCTTTAGCAGTCCGTATCGACTAGTCCTCCTTAGAAAGTTAAAGTTGAGTCAACTTCTACGGAGTGATAAGGACTAAGGACTTAGGAACGGATACGAAGTCTGTAGACGGGGCTTAAACCGGACTTCTAGAAAGACACGGTAAAAAAAAAGTACATAACTATGAACACTAAGAATAGAAAAAAAAAATAGAATGTGATAATTTTGATCAATTGTACAAAAGGTTATATTTTTGTACTAAATTGAAGACCACTAACACAGATAGAGACAGGTCTCTTCCAACCCCTCACCCCCCGCTACACTTGTTCTTATCTAAAAACTTTTGTTTCGTGGTTTTTGTGGGTGGTGGGCGAGTTTTTTTTTTTCTGGGCTCTATAAACTGTGGTTGGGAATAAAGAGTCGAGGGGAGGGGGGAGGGGAAGTGGGTACAGGGGGAGGTTGAGAACTATTTTCCTCCTCGCGGTATGATTGACAGTGGCTAGCTAGTGCTGGATGATTAATGGCGCAGTGGCTCCCCCCCTAGAAAACACCGCTCTGAAAGGGAAAAGGTGGAGATGGGGTGGAAGCAGAGTTGAGTTCAGAAAGAAGTAAACATGGCACTGCGACCAAGAGCATGATGGGAGGGGTGGAAGGGGGGGGGAGGAGATCGATAATCTTGTAGTTTGGTAAGGCTGCATCAACCGAACGTGCGTTGTTCACCTTGTTTTATTATGGTCTGTCCTGTCTTTTGGGAGATTTTCCCCCGTCCGGTATACGCGCGATGGTACGGTACTGGGTGACTTACCTGAACTCAGATTGATGGTCTCAACTGCTTATCCATAGAGAAAATAAGATTCATTTCTCTATGGCTTATCTAAGGCAGTAACGCAACTGTATACTGAAGTCTTGTATTCGATTCCGGCATCACCAAAATAAATATTCATAACTTCATGAGTGAAATTGGAGCTGGTTCGCATTATTGCCTTATCTTTCAATTTGAAGCGTTATTTAATATGTTAAAGTTGGTTGATTTGTTCTCTGAGTTACAGGTCACAGTCACAAATCCTAATCCTCTTTGTATAATTATTACCACTCAAATGAATTGTAATTTTACCCTGAACAAATTTTGACAGCTAGTTTGATTTGGTGTTCGCATTACTAAATCCAGCCTCAGAAAAAATGGGGGGTTTCTTTTTTATAGTTAAGTTAGTTTTTCAGTCATTTGGGAATGAGCTAGTATTCTTTAGGTGAACCACGTATAAAGTAGATTTTATATCAAATTTACCCTCCTCTTGCATAAAGGAGATTGGGATATAATTTAGAAAAATCTTACAAACGGCCACTTGAATGGATTTTGACCCTGATCTCACCATCACTGAAGTTCGGGGTGAGAGTTATGCTTTACGGCTTAGACCATGCGACCATGGGTAATCGGTTGGTGAATAGAAAGTTGTTCAGCCTACTAATAATTAAAAACGAAAAAACCTATATGATTCTCTCTTATGTAAATTTTTTATCCATAGATTAATTCTTTCGCTCACAGTTCGTATCGGAACAGTCAAGTTAAAAATAATTGAAAAATATATATAATTGAATAAGTACGCGAAATTATTCAATACGACCCAGTTATACTAATCTCGTTTGGAATATAATCCCTATTGGATGTGCAGTTTAACCCATACAAGGTGTTTTTTTTTAGCCTCTCCAAAGACGAATGAGTTTACATATCCTATCATCCTTATACCTAAGCTTAAGCTAAAGTAGTTTAAATGAATGATTATTAATAATCAGTAATGAGACGTGCTGTTGTATCCCAGATGTAAAAGTTTTATTATTATATTTTAAACTTTTGATAGTCAACACTGGTGGATGCGTGAGAAAAGACGTCAGTCTTATCTTGTCTTATACTTGATGGTGACGGGAAGAATGGAGTTGGAATTCACAGACGGGTGATGGTTTTTTTGTTTTTTTCTAAAAGTAGACACGCTTCCTCTAACTGTTACATTCCTCATCCCTTACTCCACAAAATTAAATATGCGGGCAGTCCTGGTTTTATGTTAAGACGCGGTGGTCCCAAAATAAATTGGCGTCCTTTCAAAGAGTCAAAGTACATTTATATTAAATGTAAAAGTAAAAGCGAGATAAAATGTTAGGTTTATCTTGGTTACCAACACCCTAAATTTACACTCTACCAATTCCATTATCTGGTGTTATTTTGAAATAATTATTTGTATCTGTGTGAGACGAGACCAAATTATGAAGACCATGACTTTGATAGGAGGATAGCTTTAGAATGAACACGAGATAGATTGTGCAATTAGGTAGACTGGATAGAACTAGCCCAAGATAAGGATAAGATATAATGAGGTGGACTGGTTTGATATAGCTCAAGATAGATTTAGAGTATTATGAGCTGGACTGGGTAAAAGTAGCTCAAGATAGGAATAAGGTATAATGAGGTGAACTGGGTATAAATAGCTCCAGATAAGGATAGGGTATAATGAGTGGACAGGATAGACTAGCTCAGATAGGAAGGATAATGAGTGGACAGGATAGACTAGCTCAAGATTGGGATAGGGTAATGAGGTGGAATGGTAGAAATAGCTCCAGATGGGGATAGGGTATAATGAGTGGACAGGATAGATTAGCTCACGATAGGGATAAGGTATAATGAGTGGACAGGATAGAACTAGCTCAAGATGGGAAAAAGTTATGAGGGTGACTGGATAGCACTAACTCAAGATTGGGATAGGGTGGAATGAGGTGGAATGGATATAAATAGCTCAAGACAGGAATAGGGTATAATGAGGTAGACTGGATATAACTATATAAAGATAGGAATAGGAAGGTTTTCTTTACAAAGTATGGCAATGAACTATCAAGTTCCTAATTCCATAGCGTAGAAAGTAAATGCGTGTATTTAAAGGTGCCTAGGGCCAGGATTAAAGATCATAAACTCCAATTAAATATTAATCTAGGTAAATTAAAAATACTGGAAATCTGAGACAATTGAAATAACATAGCTACTGTGAGTAAAGAAGAAGTTTAGAACGAACAATGGAAAGTGGTGTGAAATGATAAAAGATTAAATCCAAAACCTTTTGATCAGGTGTATGTGCTGAGTTGATTTTTCCTAAGTGATTTCATAATTTTCCTCGACTCAAATATGGGTACAATTTCTCTAAATAATTATACTTTCGTCATCCCTATTCCATTGAGTTAAATACCCGGATAGCTTGGACAGGTAGTCGGATATGTAGGACAAGAAAAACGACCATTTCAAGGTATTATACATTGTCTAGGTGGGGTATTATTTTAGAATGTTTGTAACAATATTTAAAGAGTAATTTAATGTACATTCGGTGAGTAATATTATTATTATTAGCACCGCGTCTTACTACCCGTTCGGGTTATACGTACTTACGCTAATGTGTAATGGTAGGGTGATTGTGAGATGAAATAGAGGACCTACAGTTTAGCGTGGGATCCGAACCACGGTGGAGGCCTGGCATTCCTCACATTCACAAGTTGTGATTAATACACGTCTTGTCAGAGGTGAAGGAAGGGTTTGGCAATCAGATAAATCTGTGCCGGGACCTGGGATTGAACCCCGGACCTCGGTGAGTAATAATTTTCTGGTATTAACTATGTAGCCTATCCTTAAGTTTAGAATATTTCTAAAGAACATTGTGAACCATCGAGAGCTTAAAAAGGCTTGGTTTGCAAGACACCATGTCCGGGGCTGCGTGGTGCATGTGTTAACATGCAGTGTGGTTAAAGTTATTTTAGCACCTCCGTTTACTACCCGTTTGGGTTATACGCTTATGTACTAATTAAGATAATAGTTTTGGGGAATATGAAGGTTATTTTTAGAAGAAAAGTACCGATTTGCGTGTAGGGAGAGTGGAAAACTATTCTGGGAAAAACCATCCTCACTACACCCGATAGAGATTCGAACCTTGATCTCCCCATCATCGGCAGTCTAGTCTACTACGAGAGTAGCGACTTAGACCATGCGGCCACAGAAGCTGGTGGTAAAACATGCTATCAGAGTGATAATTATGTAATGGAGACAAAGAGTTTTTCCGATATGGATGAAAAGCCAATATAGCTAGTGAAAAGTCTACAAATTATTTATAAGCTTAGTGACAGTAAAGAAGATTACTTTTTGGGTTGAGATCGCTGCTCATTTGGTAAAAGGTGGCGATTTAAATAAAACTTGCAAAATTAAATTATATGGTTTATATTTTTCATGTTTCAAAGGAAAAAAATAATAACTTATACGCATTTTATTTAGAGTTAAGTAAAATTTTACTTTCTCAGAAGTTGAATTCGACACTCCTCAATTACAATATTTCTCTATAAAATATTCTAGAAATTTTGCTTGATTAGAATTTAAATGTCCTTTTATTTAAATGTTGTTTGTTCACCGTGTTTATCTTTCAAAAAACATGCTATTTGCACTCTCTCTCTGAACTCTTTAGGATAACAATAGCACCATTTCTTCATTTTCTTCCATAAGATTATGGAGCAATAGATGTGCGTCCATCTTCAATTGTTTGTAAAACAAATTGCCTATTATAGCCACGGTATTGTCTTACAAACCAAGGTTTAAAAAATATACCATATCATGACCGATTAACCAGGATTTTTTTTAGCACCGCGTCTTACTACCCGTTTGGATAATACGGTTAAGTAGATCTACTAAATTACGCTAGTGGTGTTAGGGATTGGGAAGGTTGAATTTAGAGGTAGTGAACACGCATTTGAGTGGAGAGAGAGTGGAAAACCATTTAGGAAAAACCACCCCAATTCACCCGACCGAGATTTGAACCTCTATATCCCCGTCCTCACTAGCTCAACATGAGCCTAGCGCGTTAGTTAGCTACGCCACCGAGGTGGGTCTAGCTGGGATGTTAAATACAAGAATACGCTTGAACCAGAAAACGTATTGAAGTGCAGTTTTCTGCAGTATTCACTTGGCAACTGTGGAATTGGTACTAATTTAGCAGTTAGTCAATCTTTTTGGTATTATTTCGAAAAAATGGTCGAGTGATTTCACTGGTCTTAATTCCACTGCTTTCTAACTAAAGGCCAGCTCTCACTGCAACGCGGCACTGCTCCGTGCGCCTCTGCGCGCCACTGCAGTTTTATTCTTTACACTTACAGTATTTAAAAGATACATTCGCACTGGAGCGTGGCGCACCACGCGTCCTACAAAATGGGGGAAGGGATTCGTCGAAGAGAATCAAAGTTCGGAGAAGCAGAACGGCGGTGTGGAGACGCAAAGCGGCGGTGCGGTGGCGCAAAACGGCGGTACAGAGCTGCAGAGCAGCGATGGGGAGATGAAAAGCGGCGGTGCGGAGACGCAAAGCGGCGGTGCGGTGGCGCAGAGAGGCGGTGAGGAGACGCAAAGCGGCGGTGCGGTGGCGCAGAGAGGCGGTGAGGAGACTCAAAGCGGCGGTGCGGTGGCGCAGAGAGGCGGTGAGGAGACTCAAAGCGGTGGTGAGGAGCCGCAGAGCACCACCAGCAGATCAGAGATATTGACCATTTTCGCTCACGGTCATATTTGCCATCCCAGAGATTTCTACTTAATTAATTTATTAACTAAATTACCAAGAATAGTGGCATATTAGTGCCTGACAATGATTGGAACAAAACAGAAAAATTGATAAACAAACTGAGGTAGTTTCTGAAATAGATTTATGCTTTGTATTCATAAGCAATTGCAAATAGTTATTTACTGTGAGCCACATAGTATGAGTACTAAGTTTAAGACGTTTGTATCATAGGCTATCTATTGGAGAAAGGGTTTTCGAAAGTTTGTGTAGTTATTAAAGTGGTGGAGCTATAGATCTTAATAGCTCAAATAACTTTTCTTTCCTCGTTTTGACGTATACCTTGAATGTTTTGTCATCCACTGATAAGTGTTTAAACAAAAATGTCAACTCACATTCCGTTTATCTAGTCCTACTTGTATTAAGTATCCAGGAATGTTGACGTTCTCAATGATTTAACTCCTGTTTTTCAGATTCTTCACACAGTAATTATACAACTAAACTTTTCAACCCAACATATTAATGTTTGCCAATCTTGAATAAGATAACTAAGGTTTCACGCGTGCATGCAATGCGGTGACGCACAGAGGCAAGGAGAAGGGCAGTGCCCCTCACCCCATTATGAATGGTGCCATTTATATACATGTAAAGAATAAAACGTGCAGCGGCGCGCGGTGCAGTGCCATGTCGCAGTGGAAGCGGACATTTAACAAAAAAAATAAAACTGCGTCGCACTGCAACGTTTGGTTCAAACTCCATTACCTACCTAAGTAACGTGTTATTCGTGGGGTGAGAAAGGCTCTTAAGTTCTAGTTTGGTGAGCCAGAATTTCCATTAAGCACCACGCACGTCACTTTCGACAGCTACCCAAAAACTGAACTATGTGAATTGTTAAATTTTTCTCAGGAGGTTGGTGGGTGGGGGTTCGGTTTCCTACAATAGCGCAACAACTAAAGGGGGTCTGTTAGGTGGGTGGGACAGGGGGTGCTGGGAGAGGGTGGGTTGGGGTGTCGAACCAGGGATGTGTGTTTGGTTGAAACGTGGGCTGAGGGAGGGGTGTTAAGAAGGGAATGCATGAAGAGGAGAAAACAACCGGCACTGTTGACGTTGATGGATTATAGATTGTAGAAATGCCAAATTGTGAAAAGAGAGAATGAAGGGGAGGGGAAAAGAACGACGTGAGAGGGTTGGGAGAGGGCTACGGAGGGGAGGAATAGGAAGATCAGAGTTGTGTGTATGTTAGAGAGAAGGAGGAGGAGTGGAAACGTAAAAGAAAATTGATGATAGAAAAGCAAACGATGAAAGTTTTCACAGGGAATCTTTTTATCTTTCCCTTCCCCACAAACACACACTAGATCGAGTTAAGTAAGACAGGAAGAATGAGATAGGATTGTGGATGGGATGTAGGGGGTGGAGGGAAAAAAAATTGGAAATAAAATAAACCTTTTGTGTATGTGGAGAAAAGACAATCGAATAACAGAGTTGGGCGAGGATTTCCAATTTGCCTGATGTGGTGATTGATTTGCACAAAAAGTTCTAGTTGGACAATAGGCCTATACATTTTTCTGTAAAACGTTTGGTTGATTATAAATCTAAGGTAGAGATATTATAGTCCATAAAAATAATATTAACTAATTTTTGATTATATTAAACATGGGCCTAGAGGCTTCTATTGATACCACAAAAAAAATATTATTTGTCCCCGTCTTACCATATTACCTACCCATCCGGGATATCCAAGTCTAACCATAGATTATCCAACTGGTATACACGCATAGCTTACACCAATGAATTGTAAGGTGGTATTTTGAGGAAGTGTATTACCATTTTCGTGGAAGGAAAGTAAGAAGGTATTTAGGAAACTAATACCTAATATAACCGGCCAGGATCCGAACACTTACGTCCCCGTCAGCGGTAAGATTAACAAGACGTGACATTTGCCTTTTTCCACATGACCACCTGTGCAGCTAAACATTTTAGTAATTTTAGTTGTATTCATTTTAATTGTAGTAAGGAGAAATATGAAATTTATCCAATTACGTTCCTTAAATTATAAAACAGCTAATTAGATTAATTGGTACAACTTCTTTGGTCAAATTTAACAATAGAAATTAAGAACCATAACATGAAGATAAATTTATTCTTGATATAATAGTTTCTTTTTGAATAAATTACAACTTTTTAAAAGAAGAAGAAAAGTTGTCATTCATTACATTCCAGGACACCTTTAACAAATATTCAAGAAATGTTGAGATCACCGTGTGTATAAATTAAGATACGTTTCTACTGGATACATATTTGATTTGTTTTGGCCTTTTTTTTTTTGTATGGTCAGTCAACTCTAGTTTTAGTGAACTCGGTTGTAGTGAACATTCGGCTACAGTGAACCTAATTCATTGGTCCCAACCCACATACATTTCAATATGTGTTAAAAAAAATTCGTTTATAATGAACCCTCAACTTCGGTTTTAGTGAACAGAAAAATTGAAACTTTCATTAAGAAGTGTCATTGTAACATCATAATTCTTTAAAAACATAACTTTTTGGTTGTTTAAACTTGAAGACACCGATCTCTACCTGGAAAAATTATTTACTAAAACAGTATACAGTAGACAGCACCATATAACCGAGTTTTTTAAGATTAATTAATAGATTTCAATAAAGAGCGATTGTATTTGAACTCTTTTTTTTTTGTCACTAGCCCACTACTTTCAGATAAAAAAAAGGATTTTAGTGAACTTTGGACATGGTGAACAAAATATCTGAATCCGTAGAGGTTCATTATATCCAAAGTTGACTGTAGTACCCCACATTCTCACCTTAAATACCCCGATTAACGCTCAACAACGTCTTCTGAAACTAAACAAATGACACAGCCACCTTCCTTGGTGGTGAGAACTATTGGAAGATTAATATTTTCGAAGCTATGGTTTCACTGGCCCAATGAAGCGTTCGGGAGATACATCTGTGTGCCAACCAGCCAACGCTGCATCGTATCATGTCCATGCCATGCCGACTCAGCAACAAGCTTAGTCAGACGTTATCGGCTCCCTGTATCGTCGTCTTGATTGGAAGAGGATATGACCGAGTTCGTGGGGGGTGGGGGGTGTGGGGGAGACCTCAAGGATCATGTGACAGGCTTGCACTCATCGTGGGGGGGTCGCACCAATCACGATTAGAGGGAATGAGGGAAGGGGGGGCAGACCTTTCAAAACTTTTCTCTCTTGACATGGGATCATACCATAAACCAGACTCGCTGTCTAAACACAAAGGACTTAGTCTATTGTTTTGTATATTGCATAGTTTAATAATATTAATAATCGTGATCGTCAACTGTCAGAACGTCGAAATTAACGGCCATATTAGTAGAAAGCACCGTGGTCTACATATATTATTTCAACGCAATTATGGTATGATTATTTCTTGTACACCAGCCTTACAGTCAAATATCAATGGGTTGGGTGATTAAATATATTTGTAAACTTTTAAGTCTTCTAGACAAAAATAGTTTGTCTCGGGTAGAGCCTTTAAAATTATTCAGTACGTGCTCAGAAAACTAATTTCCCTAGGGCCAATATTATTTCAACTTTATAAATTGATATTTCACTTATCTTCAACGTAGTCTGTAGTCCGTAATAAAACGATGTCACAGTATCAGATTGTTCTCCATACAAAGTCCTGATCCGTAAGTCCTTACTTCATAGAAGTGGATCAACTTTAACTTTATAGGGACTAGTTTATACGGAATACCAATCTTAATTATGTAAATACGTGAGCGAGCATCGAAATAAAAGCATCAATGGCAGCGAAAGGATCCGTTACTAATTATAAGTTTGATAGTTCAAATCGCATTATAAATATATATTTTTATAAATAGAACTCCATTTTTAGTGAAATTAGGTTGTACAAGTTGTATTAAATTAACATGAAAGACATAAATGAGTAATATAATATAATATAATATAATATATATGAACAATATTTTATATATATTTGAAAGAAATTGGTGATATTGTTTACAAGTTATGATACTTTATAATTATGAATGTCTTGAAATTATAACAAACATCTACAAATTCAGTACATACTAGAGCTGTAGACATTTGATTCAAAGTTATACTTAGAAATATGTTTTTTTCGAAACAAAGGATGATGTGATCATGCATATTTCATATATCTGTATTATTTTGAGAATTGACAGAACAAGTTATTAAATTTGAAAAAAATATAAAAATTGAATTTCTTTCTTATCTGTATTTCCCTGTTCCTTGGTTAATGCTACAAGTACTGCAACGTAATTTATACGATATGTTTCGATGCTACGATGGCATCATCCTCAGGTCAGATATTAAAACTATGTAATTGAGTATTCCCTGTTGTGTGATTAAGGAAACTCTTTCCTTAATCCCACAACAGGGAATACTCAATTACATAGTTTTGATATCTTTGACTCAAATGTCTACAGTTTTAGTATGTACTGAATTTGTAGACGTTTGTTATAATTTCAAGACGTTCATAATTATAAAGTATCATAACTTCTAATTAATATTACCAATTTATTTCAAATATCAATAAAATATTGTGCATATATATATAATATTACACATCTATGTCTGTCATCTTAATTTAATACAAATTGTACAACCTAATTTAACTAAAAATTGAATTTTATTTATAAATATTAAACGTTCCTTACTAAACAATTCAAATGTTTAAAAAATATATATACTTATTATGATTGTATTTAACCAAAATTTTAAGTAGACCTATACCCTAGAAGTTTTCTAAAGAAAAGTTGTTTTAGTTTAGTTTATTGATCAGCTGACTGCTTGTCGGGTACTCTACGGTGTAGACGATTTTCTTTCGGAGAGTTTTATTCTACTAAAAGTCTCAGACTATTTTATTGTTTGGTATGGTCACCTGATTTTAGATACAGACTTTGTGGACGCAAATATACATTTTAAGGACCACGGGCTACGGACCTAAGGTTACGGAATCTGTGTAAGGGGCTTGAGACCACAAAACCACCGATGCGGGTTGCTGAATAATAAAAATATAAGTTAACCTCTAGTTCCAATTAATGACAAATATTTCGTCAGAGCTTTATTTTTTAAAAGCTAGTACGTTAAATACCATCGTAACTAATGACTTAATCTAAGTGCTAGGGGCAGGAAGGGAAACTTAAAAAGAAAAGCACCCGCATTAGCATGGTGATGGGATGTGAAAACCCCACCAGTAATTAACCAAAGTTGCGAAAATAAACCTTAATCTCTCCTCATCACGGTTAATCAAGTGTTTTACGACTTAAATCCTCATCTACAGACTCAGCATGCGTAAGGTATACGTAATACTCCCCAAGAGATCGACTCCACACTACACTGACAGATTGCATTGTCTTACAGAGTCCTTATCCTTAATTTCTTAGTCCTTATCGCTCCGGAGAATTTGACTCGACTTTAACTTTCTAAAGACTAGTCGAAACGGACTGCTAAGGACTACCAATCACAACAAAGTAAGCGTGCGCGCACATCGAAAGAAAGCACTAATGGCTTTTTTTTATTTTTAGCCAACTACACTAACTAGCTCATGTTTAAAATAGATTTTTTTATTGCACTTAACCTACCTTTCAAATGTAGCCTATCATGGACGTTTTATCAACAAATCATGAGTAGTTATAGTGCTATGTGTGTTAATACTGTAATTTTTCAGCTGTTATATCGTTTGATTCACAGATGACGCCTGCTTGCACCTAGCTTTAGAAAAAATTTCTTTCGAAGAGTTTAATCGAACGTTGTTTCCAACTTTCTTATTGGTTGGCACGGTTACGTGATTACAGATACGAATATGGACTGTGTAGACGTGATTTCCATTTCTAAGTATTACGGATTCTGTAGATAGAGCTTTAGACCGTAGACCACCTGGGCCCTTTACTGGTAAAATGGGTACTGTCCACAAGACTTTGTGGCCGAGATTTGAATGTGAGGTTTACAGTCTAATTTTTGTTTAAGAAAAAACATTTATGAAATAAAAAACTTGTTTTGTGGCCAAAATTTATAAAAGTTTAAGATTTTATTATAGGCTATAGGTTTTGATATTATCTAGCAAACGTGACAGCTACATGAAACATGACTCGACGTATGAATACGGAAAACTATGTCTAGTAGGGCTGTGCGAAGCTTCGAAGCATCGACTTGGCCTCGAAACAAATATTATCTTCGACTTGGATTCGAAAAAAAAAAAAAAATGTCACTTATTGCCATTCTGAGCTGTTTTGTACAATATAAAATAATATTCATATGGAAAAAATCTGACTTGATTTAATTTGTAAGTTGTGTTCACAACCTAATTTATCAGAATAAAACTATATATTACTACTAATTATCGAGCAATAAAACATTTTTGAAGTAGTTTTGGTACATACACTTATATAAATATTTATAATATAATTTTTTCTAAGCATAAAACCACTAATAAAAATGTTCGAACTTCAATTTGGCATCGAGAATATCTTACGTATTCGATTTCCAGTTCACTTCAGATTGAAATAGTGGACTTCGCACACTCCTAGATTAACTTTTCTATACCCGCTTCGGTGGTCGTATGTTCTAAGGCGTCACGCTTGCAATAGACTATATTACCGATGACGGGTGAGATCGAGGTTCGAATCTAGGTCAGGTGGACTGAGGGTGTTTTTTACAAAATGGTTTCCCACTCCCCCTCCACGCAAATGCGGGTACTTTTCTCTAAATATAAACCTTCTTCGACCCTAAAACCACTAGCGTAATTATTACATAAATGTATAATTCAAACGGGTAGTAAGATACGGTGCTAAACATAATAATAATTATATAGATCATAATTGTGACTTACCTCTCCATCAGGAGACTATAATCTTCTCAGGTGTTTGCCATCTCGACGGAGAAAAAGCGCGTGAGGGGTAAGGGGTGAAGGGGGAGGGGAGAAGTATGTTTACCTTCTCGGCAGACCGTGGTGTAGGTGTGTGCTATGTGTTTACCTAGTCTGCCTGGTAAAGTCTCTCTCGAGTGTTTACAGTAGCGGCGTCAAGTTTGGACCAATAACAGCTCGCGCACACACCGCGGAGGGATTCTTGCCGTAGTTTATGGGACAATGGGGCTCAGCCCACCACCATGTTCCCCTCCTCCTCCTCCCCCATCACAAACTTCTGCTCACTTAATATATCTGCGCATAGCACAGAGATTAATTTTGTATTTTAATTCCGGGTACATTAGATTATTATTATTATTATTATTATTAGCACCGCGTCTTACTACCCGTTCGGGTTATAAGCACTTACGCTAATGTGTGATGGTAGGTTGATTGCGAGATGAAAATGGAGGACCTACAGTTTAACGTGGGATCCGAACCACGGTGGAGGCCTGACATTCCACACATTCACAAGTTGTGATTAATACACTTCTTGTCAGAGGTGAAGAAAGGGTTTGACAATCAGATAAATCTGTGCCGGGACCGAGGATTGAACCTCGGACCCCCAGCACAGAAGTCCGACACCTTACCCCTAGACCGCCAGGTCACCTGATACATTAGATAATTTGGTGGTGTGTAGGTCAATACCATTTTGTGGAGCATCTATTTGCTGATCTAATAGGTTTGACTCCATTACACGAATCCGGGGTTCAAGTATCAATCGGGTGAACTTATTCATCTAAAACATTTTTTTAATTTAATCCATATCAATTTTAAATTGCATTAGTTAATTTAACAAATCTGGGACAAAATCAGCTGGGGCGGTCGTCTAATTTTGGGCATGGATGGTCAACTTACTATAAACCTATTAAAGGTGTAGGTAGGCCTATTATGTAGCCTACAATTTAAATGGCAACTAACTTCTTCAGCCCCCATTAGCGATTTTAAAGTGGGTGTCTCCAAAAATGTCTAGGAAAAAAAAACCTTTAATAAAGCATTTTATGTATTAGTCAATCAAAGAATTCTGAAAGCATGTCAATTTGGACCAATTCAAGATAAGTATGGTTATATTTATACAACGTTTGTTAAACTACCTTTAATGCCTTTATTATAGGTATATATAGTATGTCAAAGGGGTATTATTATAGAGTTCGACTATAACAGGCATACCTAATGGATCTTCATATAAATATCTCCAAATCTAAGGTGATAATTTTTTATTATGACGGATCAGGAAATGAATGTCAGCTTAGTATGGATGTAAAACTGTTAGAACAAGTGAATGATTGTGTATCTGGGCAGATTATTTGGTAAAAATTGAAGGCTAGATAGTGAAATCGACAGACGGGTGAGTGCATCTCGGATAGTAGTTGGATGCAGGTGGACTGTTGCAAAGAACGAAGTAGTATCGAAAGAGGCAACGACTGGCAGTTTATAAAATTGTTCTATGGATGTAAAAGTGTTGGTTTGTCAGGAGAAATACAAGAGCAATTTCAATGTGGTTGAAATGAGTTAAATAAGATATTTACATGGAAAAACTATGTTTTAAAAGGGAATTCAATATGTCAATGTGAAAGAAGCGTCTTACATTGGTTTGGGCATGTTGAAAAGATGAGTGTGGATCGAGTGACGAAGCAAATAGCCCATATGTAGGTAAGGTGTGTGGATCAAGAGGAAGCGGTAGGCCATGTAATACATGGCTAAATGTTGAAGACGAATGTGTTAAAAAGAGAAACATTAAGAGTTTTAAGAATCAAAGATCATGTATGACTCGGTGTATGGATTGTGTTGAAACGAAGGGAGTATTCAAGGAGAGGGAAGTGTGAAGAAAGTTAGTGAGGATGGATTAAGTACGGAGTTGTGTATTGAACTATATGCACAGTTTGCTGCCTAAACCGTAAGGAAACTCCATGATTATGTATATATATATATATATGCATGTATGTAGTAAGACTATATCGCGTATAACAGAACGTAATCTCTCACAGATTGGGCCAGCGATTCACACGCTCACAATAATACATGTTAAGCTTTGACGCTTTGCAACTTCAACAGGAAATATATTTTTTGTTAACTTCTCGCTTCATTCTTGTGAGGCTCTACAGTTTTTTCGTGATTATTGCTTTGCTAATAAATATTGTGGAAGAAGATAATTGAATTTCAATAAAACTATTTACCATCTGTAGAACCCGCACCTGTGGGTAGGTGGACAAAGGCGTCAATCTCTCAATAAAAAACAATCCTAACTCTCATTTCACGCAAATATGGGTTCATTTATATAGTCCTTATCCCTACCAATTTAGTATAAATACGATCGTACCCATATGCAAGAAGAAATATGTATTTATTTAAAAAAATAATGTAAGTGGCTCTCACAATTTCAAAATAAATTAGATAGTAAAGGATGCTGGGATTTTTTTTTTTTTACGTCTTGTGAAATTAATTTATTTTATGAGTTCACCGTGTGGAGCGAATGTGTTGTTTTAAATGGACAGTTAGGTATTTTGTCTTCTTTTCTGCTTGTCTTTCTGTCCATCTATCCATTTGTTTCACCATTACTTTCAAATGCCTACGCCAATCTGAACCAAATTTAGTGAAGACATGCTTTAAATGACGTAATAGTTTTTTTAAATTTCTATATCTACATCTTACGAGACTGATGTCTTAATACATGTGAATAACGGCTACTCTCTATGAATTTGATGCCTTGTACAGTATCGAGTAAAATATAATAGAATTTATTTATTTTCGTCCAACTTAATAAACACCAAGGGAAAATATCAACTTAATGTCCCAGGAACAATATTATAGGAGATATTTAAACTTGAAATCCAAAGACTGTAGTAACTATAAACGTTAGGAACATGAAATACTGTGATTGGCATTTTTTGAATGGAAGGATTGAAGTCTACTGGTTAAAGTACTACTATATATTTACTAATCTAATAGGACGAACCCGTATTCAAGTATAAAATAGCCTATTCAGTTAGCATCATCCAGAATCGAACTAGAGTTCTCCAATTTGTATGGCCCACCACTCTAATTACTTAGCATCTTACTCATCCCTAGTTTTGACTTAAGTATTTAAGACTTCAAGTATTCCAAGTGTTTACTATCAGTTAAGGCCATTAAGGCCATTGAATACAATTCCGAATCCATAGACCACACCATAGTACCGATCTATTGGTTTCATTGTGCATGAAGTAAGCCCATCTGGACGTAGGCTGGCAGCTGAGCGTCATTGTCCTCAGATTGCATATGGCGCACACCAGATCTAGAAATAGACGCTTTCATTGGCTTTACAAACATACTAGCACATATTTGGAAACTCACCCTTAAATACATTCGAAATCAGCATCGAAACGATGCCATAAATATAACGTATGTCCGGTTCAAAAATTTACGTCTCAATTTCATGGTCAATTGAGTCAGAAGGGTGACGAGATATAAAAGGGGAGTAACCCATAAATTTAAATTTCAAAAAGGCAGTGGGCAATTACTTCAAGCTCCACGAAGTATAAGATAATATAGGGGTGTTTCTGCACTTGTGTGTTATGTAAATTAAAAACAACCTTGATTTCTTTTTTATCACCACGTTTTACTACCTGTTCACGCTATACGCAGAAATATTTTTTTTAATCCACACTTTTAAAATAAAAATAAGGGTGACCTGTTGGTCTAGGGGTAAGTTGTCAGACTTATGTGCTGGGGGTCCGGGGTTCAATCCTGGGTCCCAGCACAGATTTATCTGATTGCCAAACCCTTCCTTCACCTCTGACAAGACGTGTATTAATCACAACTTATGAATGTGTGGAATGCCAGGCCCTCCACCGTGGTTCGGATCCCACGTTAAACTGTAGGTCCTCCATTTCATCTCACAATCACCCTATCATTACACATTAGCGTAAGTGCGTATAACCCGAACGGGTAGTAAGACGCGGTGCTAATAATAGATAATAGATAAAATAAAAATACATTAATGCAAATGCAATGGATCACAGTATTTAGCTTTTAAAATATGTTTAAGTATAATACAATAGTAGACCTTTCAAATGAAAAAAAAGCAATTGGTAAATGTAACTCTCATTTAATCTGACTTGCCTTTAATGGGGAGGTGGGGATTCAAATTCACACCTTGTGTACTGAGGAGTTTTTTTCTAATAGGTTTCTTAGTCTTGCACGTAGCCTAGACAAGGAGGAGGGGGGAGGGGCAGGGGTAAGAAAAAATATAGCATAAGTCTAATAGTGTCAAACCAAGTATGCCTACTCTGCAACCATTACAGATGATGTCAAGTTTTACGCAACTACGATAGAGCAAACTTTTCTTAGCACCACTTCTTACTACCCGTCCTAGCTATACGCTTGTGTACTAATTACACTAATAGTTAAGGGATTGATAAGGGTTAATTTACATGAAGTGCACCCGCATTTGTGTGGAAGTAAAATGTAAAATCATTTAGGAACAACCACCTTCAGTGCACCCGAACGGGATCGAACACTTTATCTCCCCGTCTTCGGTAATCAAGTCTAAAACGAGAGTAGTGCGTTAGGCCACGTGGTCACCGAAGCGGGCGCAAACTTTATTTATTGTTGGCCACTCTATACATTTGTTTTAGTCCACTCACACCAGTGTTCACACGGTCTAGTTCGTCAAGTTTACAATTTACTAAACAACCAAGGATGGAGCGGTTTAAATCTCAGTCACATACACTAAGATGTATTTTTCCACCCCTTATTTTATTGCTGTGGTTCTAGCATCAATAATTATCCAAGCTAATGTGGGCACATTTAATTTCAAGCTACCTTTTCAATACCTAGCCCTTAAAATAAATCCTTAATAACAGATATTTTAGGCACTAAATCTGAGTAAATCATACTTTCCGTCCGGGATATTCACATTTAGTTACATTAATAGCCTAGATGTAAGGAAACTTAGCATAAATGTACCCGAATCAGCGTGGAAAGAGAATGTGAACCAATTTAGGAACATTTACCACAGTAGTCTATACCCAGATGGGATTCAAAGTATCGCTTCTTTGTTGCTGGCAAACCAGACTCGACGAGCTTGACAGCTTTATCCACTTGCTCGCAGATGCAGAAACAATGATAATGAACGATGTGGTAGAAAATATATATTATTGAGGATGGGATCCCAAAATTCTCAGACTTTCAAATTCCACTACTCATAAGGATATTCGACAGTCAAGGTTTCGTAAAAATAAAGAAATCAAAAGTAGTTTTATTTTATTTTTCTCTAAATTTAAATTTTAGTTTGTTTTAAAGTTATAATACTGATTATTAGTGGTTCATCCCCAATATAATATTAGGAAAACCGAACAGCCAGACCCCAAACCATAAATGTAACACTTATCTTAATATATGAATGTTATAAGGAGTTCATTCAAACAAAAAATGTTTGTATCATATATTCAATATTTCTATTTTATATTTCTAGGTAGGCCTACTTAATCTTATTCTCACTTTTTTTTTTACAATATTTGGGTTTTGGTTTGAGATTCTGCATTTGTTGGTGAAATGAAGATAATTATGGATTAAAGCCAACTCATTTGTTTGAAAAAAAAAATTCTAAATGGTCCTTTACACAAAAATTCAACTATATTCAAGACATTTGACCTGTTGAAATCTCAAGGCCACCGGTCCCAGTGTAACAGATTCTCCTCTCCAGCTTTCCTCCTTTACGACCTGCCGTTAATTTTCCACCCTCGCCTAAACTAGGACTCAAGGTAAGAGACCTGGTCAACTTTCTCCACCAGACACAATAGTTTTATTGGTTTATTGCCCTCTAGTTTACCGAACACTACCCTACCTTAACTGTACAAGGTCAACTCCAAGGAAAAGTTTACTAGCCTAACGGAAAATATCGAGAAGGGGGGAAGGAGGGGGGTATTTTTACAGGATGGCAGGTGTATAAGGTCGGTAAAACAGCAATAGCCTATTATTTTATTTATTTTTACACCTTCAAATTTATTTTTACGACACCTGATGTAAACTATTTTTTGTGACTTTGGTTGTTAACAAATCAAATTCTATTTTTATCATCATTACTATTACTTTTTTATACGTTTATGTACTAATTACACTGATGGGTTAGGGATTAGAAAGGGTTAATTTAGAGGAAATGCATTTTAATTTGCGTGGAGGGAGAGTGGAGAGCCGTTTAGGGAAACAAATCTCAGTGCACCCCACCGGGATTGAACCCCGATATCCCCGTCTTCAGCAGTCTAGTCTAACACGAGAGTAGCGCTTTAGACCACGCATCCACCGTAGCGCGTAATATTAATTTTATTTCTAACAATTTAAGTGATTCGTGTCTTTAATAAAAGTCCGAGCCACACATATACTCTAATGAGACAGGTAGGATTTAGATTAAATGTACCATTATTTGCGTGTAGCGAGAGTGAGAAACTATATATGGAAAGAGCACATTGGTAAACCCGACTGGGATTCAAATCCCGACCTCCCCATCACAGGAAAACCAGAATTAGGTACCGAGGCTGACGCATTTGAACGCGTAACTGCCGTTTTGTGTGTTATCTTGATTGAAATTAATACTATATTTGTAGGCCAACTTGTGGAGGTTTTATTTTTTAAATTAAAAATCTTCGTCAATTTAGTACGTATATGTTATTGAATATGAAACTTATTTGAGGTACATTCCTAATGCTGAGTGATCAAGGAATATGACTTATAGGTTTATGGTTAGTTTCTTAGGTTCTCTTAAAATGTGGGAGTGTAGGGGAATCGAGAAAAGGTAAATGATTTTGTAATTTTTATATAAAAACTTTTTTTGGTCAAATTAAATAAATTGTTTCAGTAGAAACAGAGTTTAATTTCCTTCACTTTGTGAAAGAAACACTTCTTGAATATCTGTCAAAGTTATCTTGGCAACTTTTCTCTTTATTTAAAAAGTTTATCATCTAATCCTTCTATACTAATGACCGATATTCAAGAACTGTTGATATCACCATGTGAATAAAAATAAATTTGTTTCTACTGGAGCAATGTTTTATTTATTTTGGCCTAAAAAAGGTTTTGCTATAGAAACTGCAAAAAATACTGGCCTTTTCTCGCGTCTCCTTAAACTTCATCTTAATAAACGCAGGTGTTTAAAATTATGTAATATTTTTATCTGTTAAAGTGACCATTTTATTCATGTCCTTTTCGAGGACAGCAACTCTAATATCACTTATTATAGACGGAAAAGATTTTGTTTGGAAGAACAGTAAAAAAAAAAAATTCAAACATACTTATTTGCGACTAACATTGAAAACATGTTATTATATCATTTGTGTTATTCTATAATTATCGATAACATCTATCAAAAGAGACAGATGCAGATAACATGACTTGTTATATTAATGTATTAAAATTGTTTTATTAACTTTAGTAACTAACTTCAACTATCCTTCCAACCAAAATCATATCATAATTGTCATTTAAATAGAAGATATGTTATTTATATGTAAATAAATTATGTCTATGAAATAAAGTGATAGCCTATACAATAATGGAAGTTGTGAACTGGTATGAACTTATAAGCACAGTTTGAGCCAAAGGTGTTTTTAAAATGCCATCCATCTTTTTAACAAGTTACTTGATTTACACATTTTTATTCACTTTATATCCAAAATACTTTTTTTTTATAGCAAATTTGAGACAAAATCAGTTCAGGACATAAGTTTTATTTCGGGCGATGTGTCCTAAATTGGAACTGAATTGTCATCTTAGTAAAGTTATATTAACTGCTGTTAGCCACATGTTAAATTCCTGTCATTATCGCTAAGTGTTCTTTTTTTTTTTTAGGTTTCTATTATAATTAGTAGGTTATTTATATAATATTCTTAGGCCTATGTTTTATAGCCCTATGTTTAGAAAATGTTTATTGAACATCCAAAATACTTTCAGGGTCAACTACACGAATAAAAGGAAGAATAACTCTGATCTTATAGGTTGAGGTTCGATAGATATCTACTATAATAGAAACCAGGGATAGGTTCTAGAAAATATAATTTTATTAGGGATACATATATCACGCACAGTTTGACTTAAATTATTCTATCAACATAAGATTAACAAACTAAATACATTTTAGGACAAACACAGAATCTTATCGACCATTAACTTTTCACTGTGGAAGTAAATAACCCCTAAATCCCTAAAGCTTTGTTAGCCATAATATTGAGTTAGCCCAACTGATAACCCTTTTGCTAAATCATGAACCCAAAACAAATTTAAAAAAATATACCCAAAATTAATGTATATATGTAGTCCTATATCTGGTATAAGACAACGTTAAGCAATTTTTTGACTAAGTTAGTACTTTAATGATCAAACCGATGAATCATAATAACAATTCCTAAAACCACAAGTATGACATCATATTCAGAGAGGAAAACCATATATTCCCACTTCACGCCCTAACGAAAACGACATTGTCCAGTGAGAAATATATAGGTCTAGGAAGAACAGTGGAGGGTCATTCCGCCGTTACGAGCCGTTTACCTTGTAGAAAACAACCCCCTCAATACACTACTCACCCTCCTTTCATTCTACTACATCACCCCCTCCTTCCCAACCCTCCCCCACCCAATCGGCCAACAGACAAAAATAATTCAATACACGATATCATATTCACTTAAGAGGACAATGAACAAATGGGGCAATTCTACACCCTTAAATGAGCTCCATTTCACCCCTGGATGTCCTGGCCCGGGGGTATGATCCCTCTGGAGTGTTATTGCGGTCCATAGGAGTGGGCCTATTTCTCTACCTTAATAGACTGTGTAATAGCCTTGGTGGGACCTACCACATAAGTTGGTGATGGAGAATTATCAGATGATTAGTTCAACACGTATTTAAGCACCGTTAGTGAAGCAACAGATCAAATTTTTGAAGGCTCTTTTTTAATACAGGAAAAATTAACATTGTTTTCAAATTAATGTTTACAAATAGATAATATAAACAAGTTTTTTAATTTTTTCAAGCTTTTATATATTATTATGATAATATTATTAATAATAGAACAAAATATATATACTAAAAATTGTTTACCCTCTTCACTGGTCACATGGTATAAAGCCAAAGTGGTTCCCAACCTTTTTTTATATTGTGTACCCGTTGAAGCCAATAACAACTCGCCGTGGTCCCCCTAACCTCCCTCACCATAAGAGGTTAGATGAAAACACCTACGCATATGTTTGTAGTACTCTACTTAGCCAATTTCATATTAATAAGATAAAAAAGATGTATAGTCAGACATTAATGGGAAAAATACAGTTGTTTAAGAAAATTGTGAATAGCTAATATACCCACTTTGGTGGCCACGTGGTCTAATGCGCCACTCTACCTTGTGACTAGACTCCCGATGGCGGGGAGAATATCGAATCTCGGTTGGATGTACTAAAGTGGTTTTTACAAAATTGTTTTCCACTTTCCCTCCAAGCATATGCTGGTTCACTTCCTCTAAATTCAACCCTACTATTTATAATCCATTAGATTAATTAGTAGTACTTAAGCTTGTAACCCGAACGGTTAGTAAGACGCGGTTCTAAATTAAATTTAAATTTAAATACCAGGACACCCTTAACATAGCCAATAGTCAAGAACTGTTGATATCACCATGTGAACAAAATTAAACTATGTTTATATTGGATAAATGTTTTATTTATTTTGGCCAACAAAAATGTTTTCTTATAAAAACTATTAAAAAAAAGCCCTTTTTTGACGTTCCTTATACCCCCACCTGAAAGTCACATTTTATGAAACTGTCACTTTTGACCGATAATAGCAATGCTGCTGAAATAGTAATAATATGGGGACACGTATCGGTGGTCGCACAGTCTAATAATTCATTCTCAACAGAGACCAGATTGTAGATGACGTAACGTAGAGGTTCAAATTTCAGCCGGATGTATCAGGGTTTGTTTTTAAAATGTCATTTTGTCAAGATGATTTTTCCCATTCCTTTCCCGCACTAATACAGATGCATTTACTTTACTAAACCATACCCTCATATATTCTCAACCGTTTCGGTGGCGTAGTTAGCCAACGCGCAAGTTTTGTGTTGAGCTAGACTGCCGAAGACGGGGAGATCGAGGTTCGAATCTCGGTCGGGTGAACTGGGTGGTTTTTCCTAAATGGTTTTCCACTCTTCCTCCACGAAAATGCGGGTTCGCTTCTTCTATATTCAACCTTCCCAATTCCTAACCCACTAGATAAGGGCCTAATTAGTACTCAAGCGCACAACCCAAACGAGTAGTAAGACGCGCTGCTAAGTTTTATTTCATCCGTATGTATAAGTTTTGCATAGCAATTAAAGTGACACCCGCCTCGGTGGCGTAGTTGGCTAACGCGCCAGTCGTGTTGAGCCAGACCACCGAGGACGGGAGATCGAGGTTCGAATCTCGGTCGGGTGAACTGGGGGTGGTTTTTCCTAAATGGTTTTTCACTCTCTCTCCATGAAAATGCGGGTTCACTTCCTCTAAAATTCAACTTTCCCAATTCCTAATCCATTAGTGTAATTAGTACTTAAGCGTATAACCCGAACGGGTAGTAAGACGCGGTGCAAAAAAAAAAATTAAAGTGACTTTCTTTCAATATTGATTGCAATATTTTTGGAGGTATTTACTAAACCTATTCTTATACCTCTAATCCTTTTCTACTACTTTCGTCTCTTGTAAAGAATTAATTTAAATCCACACATTATTCAATCAAAGTATTATACAATGGTCACCCTCTGAAAAAACGCTTCAATGATCTTACCCTTATCGCAGGTTTTATTTAATACAGAAAAACTGGTCTTCTGGGGGTTGTTTTTCCTAAACGGTTTCCCAATCTCCTTTGACGCAAATGCGGGTAGGCTAGCTATAAAATGCTTCCTCCCTCATCCCTAGCCTAACATCGCTCATAGTAAATATCACATATGCGTATAACCTGAAAAGGTAGTAAGTTTGAAAAAAAAACCATAAAAAAGATATAGGTCTATTTATTTTTGTCAAAAAGCCGTAGTAATGGCCATTGTTTAGATTATAATTTTTTCCGAAGTAAATTTGTTTGAATACACTAACTTTCATATTTACCCTTAGAAACCTTTTTTATAAAAGCTTGGATATAAAATGTATTGCAGTCACTTTGATGAAAGCCTGACACACACACACACCCAAACACACACACACACACACACACACAAAGAAAAAAGAATAATGAAAAAATAAAAGTCTCTTTGAACTAACAATATAAAACATTGTTCATGGAGTTGATGAAAAAACGTTCTCCATATGTCTGTACGCGTGTAGCCCTTTTTGTTATTGTAGTAACTGTGAACTTAGATGTTACAATTTTGATAGGGTGTAAAAAAATATATAAATAAATAATAGGCTACCCATATAAAATCGGTAAGTCAACCTAACACCCCCCCCCCCCCCCCTTCTTCATACGTCCCGCGGAGATCGTTGGATGGAGGGTGGAGGGTTGGAGGGTGGAGAATGAGGAGGAAGAAGAGGGGGAAGGGGGGGGTCAAAATAACCTTAAAATTGGTCGTTTGCGGGTGTAGATCACATACGTGAGGAGGGACTAAACATTTCAAAGATAAAAAATATATATATTTGTATGTTTCATAAAAAGGGTCTTCGACAAAAAAAAAATTATGTAAAGGTTACAAGGGTGACTACAAAAGCAACTACAAAAAAAAAAAACACACACACAAAACTGAAATTGCTGATTTTAGAAAAACTAATAGGAATTCTTACTTGATATATTTTTTTTTATGGTCTAAGGAAGGTACAGTGGAATCATTGGTTCAAGAATTGATTCAACGCTCACTATTGATCTAGGGTCTACTTGACCACGCATTGATGCAAAGATTAATGATGACGGACAAAGCACAGGATACGACTCGGGCAATGTATTATTTAGAAAGGGGAGGAGAAATCAACTATGTTTATTATATTGTCAAGTCGCTACCATTGACTGGACAAACGGTTATTATTTGAAAGGGCTATAGAAAACTAATCTATTCAGTGTTTTTGAAAGAGTTTTCTTGTTTTTTTTTGTTGTTTTTTTTCTAAATATAAAAATTGTCGAGATAAGAAACCGGCGTTGGAATAGCAAAATAATTTGATATTTATCCCAGCAATATAGTTATATGAATGTTACTACAGATGAATGTATATAATTATTTTGTTTTTAACGCATATATTATTAAGTTCGATTTAACCTGCATTGGTTGGGAAATTAATCTTAATGTTAAGCTCAGCCAACTTATTTGCCTGTGATGGGAATATTAGTATTCGAATAGCGACCAACTGTACTGAGGTTCTTGTTTGTTAAAATGTTTTCCACCCTTCTTACACGCGAGTGTGGGTACATTTACTCTAAATGTCACCTTTCTAACCTCTAACCTTTTAGTGTGGTTTAATTGTGAATAGCCAAGTTGGGTACTAAGGCGTAGTAAACACAAAACCTGTGTCTAGCACTCAATGAACGTCTTAAAACAATTTGAATCCAAGGGGGAAAATACGAGAAGGTTAAAATTGAAGGCAAAATACCGTCATTCTTCTAAAGGGAAAGTGAAAACCACTTTGTGGTAATCAAAGGAGTTGGTTTGAAAGGTTGAGCGAGATGTGAATGTAAATGTTTCATGGCGCTACTTGTGGTTGTTCGTCGTAAAGAAAGAGTAACTTCAAAGAGTTATTTTTGTACCCCGACTTATCCATCCGGGCTGTTCGCATTTGATTTATCTAATGGGGTGGTGTTTAGTATTCATAAATCTTGGTTACAGATCCAGAGGCTCTGGGTTCAATCCCCAGCACTTAAAAAGTTGTTTGTGGGGCAATAGATCTCTAACAGGGTCATACTCAGCCTCGTGAAGACAAACGAGGAGTTATTTGAATGAAACAGTAGCGGCTTCGGTCTAGAAAACTGAGATTAACGGCCTTAGGGTTAATTGTTCTGACCATATGATACCCTCTTTCCTCAGAAGTTCGCACTATTTTCGCCAACAGACGGTGGCTGCCAAATCGGTATGGCTCGGTTGTGGGCTGACGCCACGTATAGCTGGGTGGAGACGAGGAAGGTGGAATTTATAATAAAGTAAACCGCATTTTCATGAAGAAATATCGTAAAAACATGTAGATAAATAATTGGTGGGGCTTGAACCCCGACCTCACTCATAAGAGGAAAACTGAATTAAACTAGCTTGACGTTTAGTTCACGTTCACACCATCGCGGATCTAAGCAAATTAATTCATTATAAATTCATAACCGTTTGATATTTACTGTAGTTTAATTGAGAAGCACTTCTAAGTGATGAGTAAAAACACAATAAATGGCAGTATAAAAAATCTATTTTATGTTTGTCCATCGAAGCAAAGAAAAAAAAAGAGTATATCTTAAAAAAAAAAATCCATGGTCCGTGGAACATGAGGGGTGGGGGTGGGGGATGGGGGGGGGGGGGCGAGTTGCTATTGTTGTCAAATCTCTCGCGTCTGCCACTAATGATGAATTTCTAGTTATTTTGGGCAGAATATCGGGCCAACTCATGCGAGATCACGGTTTTTTTTCCTCTGCAGCTTCCACCCCCTACCGAAATAATCAGCGGGGTTGCAAGGGAGAAGAGAAAGGGGAGGGGGTGGGTCCAAACACACAGTAAGAGGGTGTGGGGGGGGGAGGGCAGGGGGTTTCGTTGGGGTATTGACGATGTGACAATAGTTCGACACCGCGATTGGTCCGAAATCTTTCTCAGTCTAAGGGTGTGAGTGTGTGTGTGTGTGTGTGTTGGTGGGGTGAATGTCATTATGGATCCTGGGTAAAAGAGCTCGAGTATAGATAGAATGAGTGAATGGAGAAGGCGGTGAACTTAAAGTTAGCCTAGGTTAGGTTCGGCTGTATCGCTTGATAAACGTGTACACTCGGGAATAAAGTTTATATATATTTTTTATTCTTAGGAAAGTGTTACAGTCCAATTTTCATAGGAAGAGCTTTATTAAAAGTGACTAGATATCATTTTAAGTTGGGTCACGTGATCTACAGGTGTCACTTTGATCCATCATTTTAAAATAACACCGCGATGATCGAAAAGTTTAAAGCGCTACTCTCGCAATAGACTCGACTGCCGATGACGAGGAGGAGATAAGGGTTTGAATCCCGATTGTGGGTGTATTGAAGGTACTTTTCTTAATTGGTTTTCCGCTATCTATTCACGCAAATGTGGGTAAACTTACTCTCAATACAACCTTTCTCATCCCTTACATTTTATAGTAGTTGGTAAAGGCTATATATTCGTGTAACCTGAACGGATAGTATGGTTCGATGTTAAAATAGTAATAAAATAGTTAAATGATATCAATTGTGGCCCCCAAAAAATTTGTATTTTATAAAAGGTCCTTTGTATGAAAATTAGACCATATTATTATATATTTTTTTATATTTACATGGCTTATTTTTATTGGTACAGATATCCGTATTTGGAATAATTTAACTCGCATTTGCGTGGATGGAAAGTGGGAAACCTTTTAGGAAAAGATTAACCCTCAGTACACCTGAACAAAATTCCATCTCCGACCTCCTCGTCATAGGCAATCCAGATTCGATGAGCTTGACATTTAATCCGCGTGGCCACCTATATGGGTGGCTTGGTTCAAAAGGAAAAGATTTAGGTTAGTTGTTAATCGGAAGTGCACCTATAACAGACTATGTCTAGGGGGATGAGATGGGTGAAAGTATTCCAAGTCACTATTTAGGGTTGGGGAGGAGAGGGAATTGAACTCCAGTATCTCTTGTTGGAGTCCACGCACCCTTTCAATAATACCAACTCCTGCGTTAGGTGAAATTTTAAGGGATGTGATAGTACATCACGTGATGTAAATATATGTTTCGTAATGAAACATTATAGTCCTATACGCATCTGTGTGCACGCAGACTTTAGGCGTCAATCTTGTCTGGTCTGGTTTGACGAAGACAGGGATGTCATGGTTCGAATTTCAGCCACGCTGTTCACTAAATATTATTACACTTTGATCCGAGGTATAGTTATAAAGTAGCTATCCCCCAACATATGGCCTTAATTTAATTTGCTGTTAAAGAATTTTCAAGAATTTCTATAAAATGCTAAGACATATTTCACATATTGAAAATATATATTAAAATAACCAAAACATAATTTATTTTAAACCTAATAATTTTAACTAGAAAGTCTTATTGAATTATTTCTGAATTTAAAATTAATATAAATATTCATTTTTAATGTTACATATAGAAAAATATAAATAATAGGCTATTTGACTTATTTATTGGTAAAAAATTATAGTTCATGTGCTAATTGGTTTAACATAGGCTTCCTATGATATAAATTTTCTGCTGTTGATATTTTGTATGATTCATTTAAAGTGTAAATTGTAGGTTTAAGTGATCAAATTTACTTTAGTTCCTTAAAGTGTTCACAAAATATGATTTGTTTATTATTTTATTTGAGAGCCTTTTAAGTTTTTTCTTTGGACAAATGAGAGGATCAAACTTTATTGAAGTGATTGTAAAAGGTTTGCGATGCTTAGCTCAACACTATGCTGATATAGTGTAGGGGGGAAAGTTGTGGGGTAGGGGGCAGCTGATACAATGAAATACTCTCTTATGGAGGAGAATAAGGGGGAAGGGGGGGGTTACAAGAGGACCAAGGTCTTACCCTCCCACCTCACCCCTCATAAACCCACCACGAAAAACCCCCAAAATCTTTTCGGGAGGAAAAGGGAAAGCCTCCCCCGTAGACGTCACGATCCTCAGACGGATGGACGGTTCGGACGTTTCTGGGCTGACACATTCAACTCAAACATTTAGTGGGGGAAAGGACACAAATCATTTCCTCACCAGGGCACTAGGTGGTGAGTTCAGTTGGGGGGCACCCCCAGAGAAAACAGTTACGTGTTCCACCGATGAAGTTGTTTTAACGCGAATTGATCAGTTTTTCTTGTGAATGTGAAACGTGGAGTTCTAGTGACATTTTCAGAAGTTGCAATATCGAGATCATCGTGGTTATTATTATCATCATCAAGAAGAGATGAGTGGTTCAGCGGCGGCATACTACCCACCAAACAGCAACGGTCCTCAACATCAACACGACACTGCTTGGAACTTTTGGAACAGCCAGAACTATCACCACTTATATCCAACCCACCATCAACATCCGACAGCGACCGGACAGCTAAATTATAACGGACAAGATTTCTCTAACGTTTACCAGACTGGACCGGCGAGTTTACCGAACTCCCCTTACGTTCCGAATGTTTCAGGTGTGCACGCTAGTCAGAGATATCCACCTGTTGGCTTTCAAAATAGAGATACGATCTCAACGTCCGAGGACAGTTCGGAAGATCCTGTGAAAAGTGAAGCTTTCTTCAACGAACGTTACTTTTCACCCCCGCCAGTTTTACAACCATCGCTAGAGTCACCCAAAACATCTTCACCGCTCCTAAGAGTCACCAAAACTGAAGATACCTACTTACAAAGGAGTCACTGTGCGCAGAATGTAGCTCTAGGGCCTTCTAAACTTGAGATGATACTGAGGAAATCCAAGCGTGAACAGAATGTGACGGCACCGATCTCGGGGAATTCTTCACCTCCACCTTTCAGTGTCTTCTACAAAGAAACAAACATCGGGGAGGAATTTAACATGAAGTCGCCTGAAGTTTTTGCGAGAGCGGGAGTGGATGTGACTTCTTCGTTGATAGACAAGTCCGGCGTTCGGGCCCCGGAGGATTCTCGGTCACCTCGACAGTTGGAGATCTCCATGGGCGTCGACGAGAAACTACCCCAGGACTGTATGCAATCGTCATCGATGTACGGACAGGGATCTTGTTCATCCTTCACGCCTATATTTCCATGGATGAAGTCTCATTACAGTGAGTATATAGATTCAATTTGATTAACCCAGGATAAAAATTGTACGCTGCACCGCACAAAACTTTCTTTTGCTTTTATCTAAAATACAGAAATTTACTAAAAACTCCTAAGATTTGTGAAACGAAATAATATATATTGTTGCCGAAGTATTCAACAAAAGAGAATCAATGAAATAATAAACTCTGTTACAGAAACATTGAGAAAAGCTGAACTGCTTTGCCCAACAAAGAGCATAACCATCAATTTAACAATTTCAAAGATCTTAATATTTGTTTTTATATATTAGCTTGTAGCTCAGAAACTATTGATTACATAAAAAAATCAAATAAAATATTTTAAACTTTATTATTACTTCAAATTTACAATGGTAAGCTATTTCGTATCGCTAATAATGGCGTAGATATGAACAAAATTGAAAATTTCCTCTTATTTAAAGTACTCTTAAGACAATTTCATGGAAAAAATGAGATTTTTCATTTTATTTATCATGTTAAACAAAGGCTAGACACAAAATGTAATCAAAATCTTTGAAAAAAAGATTTCTTCTTCATGTTTGCTTTCAGTCAACTACCCTTAACTTTCGGGTTAAATATAATTCCAAAAAACCCTCGGAATAACCTTATGAACACCCCAGATACAGAGTTTTAACCAGATCGGTAAAAAGGTTTCATCTATTGGCCAACATACAGACAGACAGCATCGCGAAAACAGCTTTTTCTGTTTCGGGGTAGGGTGGGAAGGGGTCTGTGGGAGGTCATGAAACACCTACATTTATCAACATCACGAGCTCAATTTTTTTTTTACGATCACAATATTTCTCTCTCCAAGGGGATGAGAGAAAGAAAAATAAGTTGTTTATTTTAAATGTAGCTCACCAAAGATAGACCACAGCTTATTTTTTAAACAATGGATAATTTGTGACTGTTGTTACCACTTTAATGTATTCAAAAACATGAAGAAATAGGGTTAGTTAAGAAATGGAAAATATATTTATGTTGATAAAAGACCAATAAGTTTAAACTGGGGGCCTACCTATATTATATCCTCATCCCTGAGTAAGACTCGTTAATTGTCTTACATCATATCGACGTGGGATATGATATGATATGATACAAGATAAATGAATGTCTTACTGAGGAATGAGGACATTATTATAGGTACAGTTTAAACAAATTCTGCATTGCCTGGCAACATTTATTATTATTTTTATTATTAGCACCGCGTTTTACTACCCGTTTGGGTTATACGCATTTACGCTAATGTGTAATGGTATGGTGATTGTGAGATGAAATGGAGGACCTACAGTTTAACGTGGAATCCGAACCACGGTGGAGGCCTGGCATTCCACACATTCACAAGTTGTGATTAATACAAGTCTTGTCAGAGGTGAAGGAAGGGTTCGGCAATCAGATAAGTCCGTGCCGGGACCGAGTATTGAACCCCGGACCCCCAGCACAGAAGTCCGACACCTTATCCCTAGACCGCCAGGTCTCCCCTCTGGCAAGATTTCACGACACGCAGCTGACTGTAATGTGTGGTCCAGTAGGTAGAGAATAAACTATATCTACGTTTCTTACAAAAAGTTTTCGAGAGATTAATTTCCAACCAAGAATACTTTCATATTTATATCGCTCAGGAGCAAAATACGAACGTTATAAAATAATTTAACAGTGACATAAAATCGAGCATTTCTACTAGCATCATTTTTTGATATTAGTGACCTATAATTGACCTAGAACTGTAGCTTAGGCAAACAAAATGATACCCAAAGAAAATATATAAGCCCACAAATGTAGATAACCTTACAAAATATACCTATCCGAGGACTGAAACAAACCTTCTAGTTTAGATTATGACACGTCACCACATAATTGACCTGTGACTAAAAAAATGTATTTAATGGTCAATATTTTTGTTCTTGTATGAATGCAAGCCTTATCAAACAAAAATGTATGTATTCATAATTTGTATTTTGGAAGAAGGGCTAAATTAACTTCTAAACTAAAACCCATACAATTCAATTTAGTTAGAGAGAACTTTATCTGGAAGCAAGAAAAGAAACTAGATATTATTTCACGTATTTATACTTCAAGTCATGTTATATTTATCGATTACTTTTGATAGTACTATCGACCAAAGTAAAATAGCACTAATAATATAATAAAATATTATCATTATCAATGTCGACCGCAAAACAATATAAGTTTTGTATTTTCTAAAAGGTTCTTCCTACCAAAATTTTACTGTAATCAGAAAGCTTTAATACTAAACATGCAAACATCAACAAGTGATATCAACAGTTTAGCTACTCAACACAAAAATACTAAAATGTTCATTTTAAAATAAAAAAAAATAACTATCCAAGTATTCAATCAAAAATATTAACAAAAAGCCTGTTAATAAAAAAAAGTATATTAAAAAAAATGTTATCCATAGGTTACATATAATACAATACAAATATTAATTAAATGTTTAGTTTGGTTAATCTGGGGTTGGTTGGTATTCTCCACCAAACTTTATACCTTGAAAATAAATTACTATATACATTTACGTAGGTGACAGAATTATGTCCTACATTTCTAGTATAATTCTAGTGTATAGTAACTATAAACTAGAAACACAAGAGATATACAATTATTGTCAAACCAAACTTTTTTTTTTACGGAATTGTGTCGAGCGATTATCTAATCAGACAATCTTATGTGTACAACTCTGGCATAAAATAGCATAATCCTATATAATTAATAAACTTATTACATGTGCTTGGATAATATATTCTTCATTCTTGATAAAAGCCTTAACAGCTATAATTATCTATAGTTGGATCTTCATATCCAATCTTTTAGCATATAACCTATAAAAATAAATTCATAGTAGAAACATTGAAATAATCTTTCGAAAGGTAGAGTTGAAAAACAATTTACATTGTGATGAAAGCAATAAACTAAATTTAAAATTTATATATATATATATCTTATATTATATTAATTTATACTTATAAGAATCTGACTTTATGAATAAAGACTTAATTTTAAGTTACTTTTTATATAAAATAGAAATTTGAGCCTATAGATTTCTTGAACGTATACTTCAAGAAGAATAAAAGTTACCAAGAACTAAGTTTTATTTTCGTAACTATAATTTCACAATTAAGGACTTGAATAAATGAAAAAAAAAGTAGTAAGCAAGTCTTATTTAATTTTCTACTCGTGTTAATAGTAAAAAAAAATTAAATTTTACTCTTTAAATTTAGTTTATTTTTATAAAGTTCAAATAATAAATTTATTTACGTGCGTCGTTATGGATATTTTTTAATGTTCATTTTTACTCACTTATCCATCGAAAATTAAATTAATCAAAATACACGACACTTTTCATAGTAATCCTTTATCTGTTCCTGGAAAAGTAGCTAGATTTACTTTCATGAATTTATACGTGAAGTCATGTGTTGTATAGCCATAACTTTTGATAGATTTTATAAATAATATTAAAGCCGTAATATTATTATCACTATAGTTATAAAATAGCACTTATAGTGAATATATTAAAATGGTTTCCAATTTTGGCCTAAAAATTACTGGATTTTTATAAAAGGTCCTTTGTGTAAAAATTGGACTGTAACTACACTTGCAAAGATTTCCCTTTCTCCCTCCATACATCTCAGGTAAAAAGGACCCCGACCATTCTTGTGTTCAAGGTGACTCCAGAAATGGGGCGAAGCGGACCCGTCAGACGTACTCCCGGATTCAGACGTTGGAGCTGGAGAAAGAGTTCCATTACAACAGGTACCTGACCAGGAGGAGGCGGATAGAGATCGCGCATGCGCTGTGCCTCACCGAGCGCCAGATCAAGATCTGGTTCCAGAACAGGAGGATGAAGGCGAAGAAGGACAGCTACCTGATGGGGGCGACGCCTTCTTGCCACTCGGCGTCGCTCTCGCCGGAGGAGGCGTGCGGTAAGAAGAATGAGAACGCGACGACGAAGCCCCTGCATCTCGTGAGCAGCACGACCACCACGACGACCACGGTCCTCCTGAAGAGTCCGCAGGAGATGGACGTCAGACAACCTCTGCACGGGTTGGACATATCGAGGGTCACGTGAGGAACTCTATTTAGTAGTGGCGGGACGTAAGAGAGTCACCATTGTCTGCGGGGCTTGTTAATTTATGTGACTATTACATTTTAGAACCAACCCCACTGCGTCCTACTACCCGTTCGGGGCTCTCGCCGATGTGGCGACTATTATATCCAGAGGCGGTGAGACAGCCAGCGGGGAAGGGTACCGGGGGCGTAAAATACCCGGGGTGAATCAACTAGTAGGATATAAATGTAAGAGATAGGAAATATTAGGACAACTAGGTTAGGTGCTATCATCAATGCCATATTATTAAAATTATTTAAAAATTGGATTAATTAGCAGATGTAGGCGAAATATTGTAAGTACTAGTAGGTCCTGAGTTACAGTCTAGATCTCAGAATAGATAGGTAAGGATTAAAAAAAATACCCGTTTGGATTATACATTCTAACCACGTGACCTTTGGTATGAAAGTATTAAAGTAGGCCTACTAAGCTCACATGAAAAAAAAATTTAAGGCTTGGACACACAATTTTCAAACCAATTTAGTCCACGACAATAGCCTAATAATACACGTACACGCATATATATTAATTGCATTAATGTGTTGATTAATTGATTAATGTTGATTAAATATACTCACATTTGTATGGAAGGAAAGTAGGTAACTATTTAGGAAAAAAACACACTAAGTAAACCTGTTTAGGATTCGAACCTCTATCCCTTCATCATCTGCAAACCAGTCTAAATGAGAGGTCTAGGGTGGTTCTGATAAATATATTTATTATTTCTAAGCGAACAATTAGGGACGGTAATAAAAGGTAACAGTTTTTAATTTATTGTTTCATGATAAATTTCACACCCCAATATACCCACGCCAGGGTAAACGTGGTATCAAATGTCAAGCTCATTTATTCTGGTTTACCAGTGAGGGAGGGATGGGGTTTAAACCCCTACTAAGCGTACTGAGCGTGGTTTCTCCTAAATGAATTACAACTCTCCCTTCACGCTTATGTGGGTACATTTATTACTAACTCCACCTTCATAATCCCAACTATATTAGCTAAATTAATATAACTTATGTTATGTTAGAGCCCGAACTGGAAGTGAGAATGCAATGAGACAAAATATTCCAATAAAAAGTAGGCCTACATCTACAACAAAAAACTTACATTTACATGCTATCTATAGAAGGCTATTAGGAAGTAATTATTAGAACTGATGACGGTGAGACTGGGGTTCGATCCCAGTTGGAGTACTTTGGGTGGTTTTCCAAAATTGTTTTCCACTCTCCCTCCATGAAAACGCGGGTACGCCCCCTCTAAATTCAACCTTTCCCATCCCCAACACATTAGAGTAATTAGTACATATGCCTTTCCGACACCTTAGTATGTTTGCCTACTGAGCTAAGGGTCCCGGGATCGATTCCCGGCATGGCCGAAAATTGATCATTAATGAAAATATGGGTTTACCATTTAATAGTGATAAATTTACGGTTGGGGACCGGATGTTGTGCTTGCCCTAGTCTTAAGTAAGCAAGCTGGTATGGAAAATATAATAATGACTTGAATAAAGCAATGACCCATGCCATAGGCTGGAAACAGTAATAAATGTATAAACAAAAGTACATAAGCCTATAACTCGAATGGGTGGTAAGAAGGAGGCTAAAAAACTATTAGAAAATACAGAATGTTTCGTGGTCAACATTGATAGCAATTTACTTTGTTATTGGTATTATTTCATTTGTCTTGATAATATGTATGATAATAGAAAATTAGTGTAGATCACATGATGATGGCTTTAATAACATTTGTAATTTTAAAGAAGAGTTACTTTGCATTCAAATAGGACTATATAAAATGGAGTAGGTTCGGTCAAATGGGAATCCAATATTTACATACTTAACAAGCTCCGTATATTCTGGCGAAAATAAAATCCTACTGATCGCCACTGTCCTTAATTTGGCAAAACAGACCATCCCATTAAAGAAAGGAAGTATCATTTATATTTTTACTTATCATATCATCATTAAATAAGCAAATGATATATCTTTCTATTAAAAAAATATATAGTTTGTATAAATGATTATAAGGCCAATTATAACATAAAATATTAATTTGTGAGTTGAAAGATGTGTTCCCTTACTAATGTTTTCTCCCCCTTCTTCCACACGTATGAGGATTAACTTAGTTTAGTTTTAATCGTAATAAGCTAGGGAAGGCTTTTTATAAAATTTCAACTTTGTCATTAAATATATGGTTTAAATAAATATTTTGCACGGTTATCCCTTTACAGTATGTAAATTATCTGCATTTATTTTGGGGTCTGTTTTGCCTAGCAGTTTATTTTAATCTGAGCAAAATAAAATCAAAATACTATAAAATTATATATATGTATAAATAAATATATGCCTAAAACAATATAAGACTCAAAACTTTGTTTGAAATTTACTATATAATGATTAATTTTCTCTCTTACAGCACCAAAGTATTTGATAATATACAGTGAATACTGTTAGATAAGGAAGACTTTCTCACGAAAGGTCTAAAACTAATTGGACCTATGAAATAAAAATAAAATTTATTTTAGACTTTAATTATGTAGACTTCTCAAAACAAAGAACCCTGCGTTTATATATTCTGATATTGGATTTATTTATACTTTTGTTACAAGGTTTATAAACATATAAGGAGAGTCAAATTTTAATTAAAATTAATTTAATGTTGCCATCTGTTGGAGCATCATGATACATCTCTAATGCACTTTATATTATAGTTAAAAGGGGACCTCTGTCTCTTTTTACTTTCTCTCCGAGGTATCGAGATTGTGATCGTCAAAAAATTCTAATTCGAGATTTTGATAAATATTGACGTTTCATGACAATTTAGCTGAAAAATTACGCCCCCAAAACGAGAATCAAACTCGAACCCGACGTACTTAATAGCTATATATAAACGTTTGTAACATATTGTTTTAGAATAGATGGATCTAGGTTGGAAGCCATTCTAATTTGCTTAGATAGTGCTTTAAGGAAGTTGCCTACCTCTGACGTCACAGCAGGTCAAGATAGGATTTTCCGTGTCAATGAATTTACGTTTTATTCACGAGCTTTAAAAACATAACGTTTAAATAAAATTCCTAAATTCTTAAATAATTTTAAAATTAGTCTTACAGTGTCACAAAATTATCTTTCTTTTGTAGTTTTTTTTGTATCCATATCTTTTATAAATCATACAGCTTAGGCTAATTCGCTTGGTCATGAAAATGTCCTGTAGGAGTCTTCCCTCCCAGAATGTAGATTTAAAAAAAAGTCCGTGGAAGCATAGTGTTTACCTAGAATAGAAACAGGATAGAGGTAATTTTGAAAAGTAAAGTCAATGTTTTAAAGGCATAACTAGTATAGTGATTGTGTAAACTCGTCAGAGGAAGAGGGCAAGGGTTATCAGCGCATAGATAAGAGCCCCCCCTCTTGGTGAACTGCTTATTCTATTTCCTCTTTCTCTATTTCTTACATGAGTGTTGAAGTGTGTTAGTCTTTAGACTGCTTAGATGCTTCAAGTTAAGCTGTAGCCTGTTTCGCAAAATAGCTTCGAAATATCCAAATAAGCAACGTCGCCCGTAATGTCCAGGATCTCGAGAACTAATTCTCATGCCCGGGTGTAATTCTTAAACCATATTTCCACAACTCCTTCTTAACCCCCTTTTTTTTTTTTGCAAGATAAATTGTTTGGACTCTTTAAATGACACCAAAATATTTTGACAATAACTCTCACTTTTTTTTAAAGTAACAAAAGAAAAGAAAAAGTTTTGTTCCCAAAAGAAAAATAATTTAATTTATGACCATATTGTTGTCGGAATGTTTCCAGTGAGAGGGTTTAAATATTACTCAAAATAGTGAACTGGCCACAGGTAGTTCCAGGTTATAGAAAAAGTTCAGCCATTCGATTTGCTTGTATATTATGGAAGTGGACAGAAATATTAATAAATTAAGATTGCAAATAGTTTATTTTTTATAGTAGCTTTGTTGTTTTTTATTTTCTCGCTATATTAAGTGACGTGTCTTTCTAACAAATTGAAAATAAAAAATACAATTAATTTTAATTTAATCCTATGTAAGCTCAGGTTAAATAGATTTGTGGTGAATTTGTCCCTAGCTATGGATCTAATTTATCTATGACACACTTTGGTGGCCGCATCCAATGCAATAGACTGAAATCTCGTTCGGATATGATGAGTTTTTCCTAAGTGGTTTCCCACTATTCATCCACGCAAATTCGGGGACACTTCCTCTAAATTAAACCTTCATAATCCTTAGCACGTTAACTTAAATTAGTAGCCTACATATGCGTGCTAACCACAACTGTTTATATGAAAAACTATGTCCTTTCATTCGAAAATAAATAAACGGGATATTTTTTCACCAAACAGTTTGTTATAAATTAAAAATTATCTTAAACATTAGATATACAGGATGGGGTTTCTTTAAAGTTGATCGAAGTTTCCACATAGATTAATTTTAAAATATATTAAATTATAGGCTGAGTAGCTCTGCGTAAAAGAGGCACATGCTATTAATATTGATTCTGAGAATGCAACAAATGTCACACTACTGACCGAGTTTAGGGTCGGACCACGAGATAATTGGTAGCCAAAAAATTGCTCTTCTATCCTTTACTAGGCCCTATATTTTATGTTAAAACAAGGCCATAACTAGTGAAGCGGGAGAGGTATGGAAAGAAGGCGGGATTTTTTCTTTTTCTAAGTCATATTTAATATATTTTTTACCATCCATAGGTACAAAAACAAAAGCAAATTTCCAATGAGAGCGAAATTAGAATTTAAAAAAAAAATCTATATGATTTTAAAAAAATCTATATGATTTTAAAAAAATCACAGAAAAACACTAATATTTAGAAAGTAAATATTTAAAATAATGATACAACTTGGCATCAAAATTATTTTAATATGGATTAATTGACATTTTACCTGGCCTCGGTGACAGCATGGTCTAAGGCGTTACTCTCATGTTATACTGATACTGCCGCTGACAAGGAGATCGGGATTCGAATAACGGTTGGGTGTACTGAGGTAGGTTTTCCAAAATCTTTTTCAACTCTCCTCCACGCATATAGCCTGAATGATAGGTAACATTTTTACTTTTATAAATTATCCCAAACGAACAAAACCTAAACTTTCAGGTGTAAACAACATAGTCTATTATTCATGAAATTACAGGATCATAAAATATCTTGCACTAAAATAGAGCTACTGTTTTAATTTTTCAAACTATCTATACTTAGTTTAAAATATTAATTTTGCTAGGTATCATTGTAAATTTGCTTTTGTTGTTGTAGGATGTAGGCTATAGATGGTAAAAATTGGAGAATCACGCCCTCTTTGTGTACTATTCCCAATGCCTTCTTTGCCATCTTACAGGAATAACTAAAAGACTAGATGAGGATTTTCGAACAAACGACCCATTTTTTCTCGAAGCAGATGTTACCGTCGCTCGTGTATACGTCTGTCTAGGACACGTAAAGAGGGTCGGGGAGGGCGGGTTTGAGAAGGGGAGCGGCAGAGGGAAGGGAAGCCAAGCCAAGCCGAGCCGACAAAAGACGGCCGAAAGTTACCAAGATGGCGGAGCCGCGTCCATAATAAACAACGGTACAGCCCGGCTTCATCGCACAGATTAACTACGAGTTCAGTTTTACCACGGATCTGAAAGTATCACAACGTGAACGAAGTTTTAATTTTAAAGGTGAATTTTTTTTAAATGTTTAGGTGAGTTGTGATTGTGAAAAGGGATAGGCCTATTGTAAATATTTTATTTGGTGGAGAGGGGGAGAAAGGAAATGGCGTGTAGCTTCACGTAATGCAATGGCTGATTTAGAACAGTAACTTTATTTTGTTTTTTAATATTATCAACATGAAATGTGGTTTTTCTTTACTTTTAATAATCTAATAAAAAGAAATGAATGTTTCTTTCAAAACTTTATTATTTAAATTATTGTTCATATATGCTTTTTAAGTAAGCTAAATATTATATTGATTATGCCAATATAAATTATTTTTTATGATTCACAATATAAAAATGAACTACTTATTTTGTGATTAATGCATGTATTCGCATTTTGTAAATCAACCAAAGATATTCGAACATAATTAAGTTATACACATTACCCTTTTTAAACGTAAGGTAATAATTTATGTATTTTTCATTTAGAAATAAAATAAGAAAAGTATCTAAGGTTATATAATAAACCTATGCACTTCATTCTAATCAAGAGTTAAATGTTAACAAGGCTAAATTATTCAAATAGACTTATCAAGTTTTTAACGTTTATATTTTTTGTGTCAAAGTCAATTAATTTGTTTTTGTATTAATTTGTGGAATATGTTTAATTTCTATTAAATACTATTGAAAACTACTTGTTAAATAACATTTGACACTATAGGGTCTATAAATGTTAATTAGTTAACAACAATTTTAGAATATATTCCTTAAAGCCTTTCATTAAATAATTAATTGAACACTATACATATTCAAAGAATATCAAACTGTAGGCCTAATCTATGTAAACCTACAAAAAGTTTAGAAGCTAGAATAGAATGAGTCAATTTAATCACACCCATTAATATTTGGTTATTAGTTTTAGACATTTTTTAAATTAAATTAATCTTCAAACAGATATATTTCTACAACAAATAATCTCTTTTTATGTGGTAAACAAAGCAAGCAATTATTTTGTGGCTGATAATTTTTTTAAGTTAAAGCAAACATTTTGTTTTTCAGGTTATCAGTTATTTTTAACTTAACTTAATTTCTTAAAATTGAAAAATGACACCTGGACACGGGAATCGAACCCAGAACTTTTGGCTTAGTACACCAATGATTTTACCACTGAGCTATCCAGGAATCGTCCCATGCTCAGGGTCATTCTTCACTCATATTTTAAGGCAGAGTATGATGGACGTGACTTAATTTGATCTTTGTGTGTGTGTGTGTGTGTGTGTGAACGCGTGTGTGTGTGTGTGTGTGCGTGTGTGTGTGTGTGTGTGCACGTGCGTGCGTGTGTGTATGTATGTGAGACAAAAAATTGATTAGCTCCATAGACCTCATTATATTTAGTAGTATTTTTGAATCAATATCAAATAAAAATTATTTCAGATTCAAATAAATTGTAGTATAAGTCTTTATTTACCACCGCGTCTTACTACCCAGCTCTATGCCTATTTAATAATTACGCTAATGTTTTATGGATGAATAAGGTATAATTTATAAAAAAGTGTATCATCATTTGCGTGGAGAGAGAGTGGGAAAACATTTAGGAAAAACAACCTCAATACACCCGACTGGAATTCAACCCCAATCTCCCCATAATCGGCAGTCTTAACTTATTGCACTAGTTATGCCTTTGACTATGTGACCACCAAATTGGGTGTGTAGGTCTTGTTTTAATAATGATTAAACCCACTTTTAATATTCATATAACTTAATATAATTATTAACACAAAGACTGTGTGCTATTTCTCACTAATGGTTTAATTCTATTAAAGTAGGCCTATTTTTCTTTTGTCTGGGCTTCGGAATTCGGGCTAAGGATATTATTAATTAATAACAACCAAGTTATTAGGCAATATAAGGCTTAGTTTAGTGGTTAACACTCCTGACTTGAATTTGAGAAGCCGATGCTTTATCCCGACCAGCTAAACATAGGGCATCTTTATTTTTTCCTCATTAATGGTTTTCGATCCCCCCTCATGTCGAATGAAAACACATTTAATTAAAAATCAACTTAACCATTGTGTATTCTAGTATGTTATTTTCAACATTTGATAGTTAAAATAATGATTACATCATGTAGTCCTAAACAATGTAGGCCTAATATCGTGTTTACAAATATGACAAGTTACTCAACTTCTTATATGCCTTAAGTCTAATAAATGTTCTAAAAAAATTGCTCTAGTTAATACTTTGATGGTGTAAGAAAGAATTTAATTGGAGTAAAAATATTCGTCTTATGAATACAATCTTAATAATTTGTAGTTCCTATTTGGCTGTGTGATTTTATCCAGTACAATGAGGTAGGCATAATATTTAATTATGTAAGAAACAAATGAAATAGACGCTATTTTGTGTAATCATTTTGCGTCATATTCATCAATTTAATCATTAACTATGTTTTCATTGCATTATTTTTCAACTTTTGTGCTAAATAATTAATTTGTAAATTTATATATTTTTTCTTTCTAAATATTATTTTTTTCCTCTAAGTGTAGTCTGTGTTAATTTGCTATTATCCATACCTCTATTTTTGAATGCTTTACGATGTACCAGACATATTATATTATGTTTATATGGCAGTTTATTTTCAAAACATGATCATATATAATGTATGCTTATTTTTTCGATCTCCTCTTTTCACTGTCTTAAGAGTGATTATTGTTTAATTACAGCAACTTTTTTCATATGGAAAACAGCCATTTTAGTTCATATTTGTGTTTGGAGATAAACAATGTGTTTACATAGTTATAAAATTATAAAATATTTTTTCTAGTCAATAGGTTAGCAATTTAATGTGTTCAATGGAAAATTAATCTTAGTTACAATAAAAACTTCTGTAAAAGTTTAGTGGCAAATATTTGCACCATTCAAAAAATATTTTCCGTTATTCCACCTAACCCTTATTTCAAGCTACAATTTTTTTAGTAGGTTTTTTTTAATAAATAATGGAGTTAGTTTGATTACTTTTATTGTTTAGCTTATTGAATTTTGTTTTTAGTTTCTAAGTGCCAAGTTTTTTGATGTACCATTAATAAAAAGTAGTGATTAACTATTTTTTACTTCTTGGCCTCTTAGTTTTGTTTACTATAGGTAGTTTTCAAATATTTGGTCAAGAAGCAATTAAAAAAAGAACATATGGCATACTACCAATAAGCTAAAAGCATGCACCCACTACTAAACAAACACAAAAAAATAATCTATTGTCAAAGCTTAAAAATAAAAAAATAAAAAAACAAGGGAAAGTTAATTGAAAGTCCTTTTCAAAGTAAAACCAAAGTTAATTTCTGTATTCATTGAAGCTTATGATGGGGTGAGGGGGGTTAAACCAACGTACTACACTGCGCATGCGTCGGTTGGGAAAAAGGAAACTGTGAGTCATCAGGGTTGTGGACCAATCGTGTGATTTATGGGGGTGTTGACACTCGAAGGGTGGAGGGTAGAGAGGAAGGAAGAAAAAGGAGGGTGGGCTTTTAATCCACCCTACACGGTATGAGAAAATGTTCACCGCTGTTATGTGAAGTCTTACTGTGTTTTTTTTAAATGTTAGGCTCTATAATAATTTCGGTTTATTGTCCAATGAAAGTAGGTGAAAACCTTTTTTTTACCTTTTTTCAAGGGAGATTTAACGTGTACTTTTTAAACCGATTCATCGCACGTACTACAAACTAACTTAAATCTTGTTTATACACAAGTGTCAGACCCCGGGCCTTCAATTCGTCATTATGAAAAGGTAAACCCCAATTTCAATTATAATAATTTTTTTGCCCTTCTGGGTATCGAGCCCAGGACCCTTAAATCAGTAGACAGACACGTTAACAACTGAGTAAAGATTTAGGAATCATTAATTATTTATTATGTGCCATGACTTCTTAATATCCACTTGGGGTTATCCGCATGAACTTCTTGTCGGCAAAAAATCAGACTAGTCATGTTTGATGTTGAACCAGCGTAACCACCGATGCGGGTAAATAATAAGTTAGGTCTACATACACAATCCTACTTAATCAAGTGTCGAATAAATATCTGATTTAGAACCTTAAGTAAGATTTTTATTTATTTTATGCATTTACCACGCACTTTCTGAACCGACTGCTTATATCAGCACACGATAATTTCTATGAGCGAGCGAAAAAAGGCCTACCAATTTTGCCGGTAAAGGTATTTCCACATTCCTTCCAGAGTTATTTTACGTGCCACAATCGATATGGGAACAACGGCTTTACTTCCCCTGCGAGTGAAGTTGTTCTACGGATTTTTATCGCTCAAGACAAAGTCATCGATCCCGGCTGGGTTTGAACACACGATCACCAGGTCTAGAAGGGAGAAGTAGGCCTACATATGTCAGTAAATGTTAACATACATTCAAGAAATATGTTTAAATTTACTTGTACTTTGGATATATTTACCAATATTTTGACAAAAATAGTACTAATTCGATAATATATTTGAACAAGTAATGAAGTTTTAAAAATAGGTAATCGTACTAGAGGGTACGCGGTATAAGAATTTAGCCCACCAATAGGCTAGACTACCAGTTACGAGTAAGTCTAGATTCGATTCTAGTCCAGATGTATTGGGGAAGGTTTTCAACATGTGATTCTCTCTTTGCTTTTCCCATCCCCAATCCAAACTAGTGCGGGTGCATTGAAGTGGGTTTCCGCATATGATTTATCACCGTGTTATTCCTTATCCTAAAACTACCCTTCCCATCCCCTTCCATCTCTTAGATCGGGCCTTTAACCAAACTTGTCTTAAAACGTATAACTTAAAAACATTAAGCGTAGGTAGTGTACGATGAAGACTTTAGTAAAGATACTTTGTACTGTAGGTCTATAGTAAAATAAAAATGATAAGATTTAAATGAAATTATATAACCTAAACATAGGCTTATATCTATAGTCCAATTTCATATTAGAGGTCTTATTTACGTCAAGTCATTATCGCCAGCAGTCCCTTTTGATAGATATTATCAGTAGGCTTAGCTTTAAATAATAGACTACTAATACAATAGTAAAATTATATTTTTTTATTAGCATCGTTTTTCCCAACCCGTACAAGCAATTCGCATGTGAGCTAATTACGCTAATGTGTTAAGGATGACTAGGGTTGAGTTTAGAGGAAAAGTATCCACATTTACTTCGAGAGAGGGAAAAGCAACCTCAGTACATCCAACCGTGATTCTAACCCCATCATCGACAGCCAAATCTTTGACGAGGGTGACACCTTAGACCATTCGACCACCGAATTGGGTTATTATTTATTGTTGAAAGCAAAAAAAAAGTTAATCCGCTTCTATTGTCGCATGGCCTAACGCGCTACTCTCGCAGTAGACTAGACTGCTGATGACGGGGAGATTGAGGTTCGAATCTCGGCCGGGTGTACCGAGAGTGGTTTTTAGAAAATTGTTTTCTACGCAAATTCGGGTACACTTCCTCTAAACATAGCCTCCCTAATCCCTAAAACAATTAGCATACAACCCTAACGGGTAGTAAGAAGAGGTGGTTTAAAAAAGTTAGCATTTTATAAATGTTTCTTTCTAGCAAAATCCTTATTTATTTATAATTAAATAAAAAAAAGGACCTCCCACATCGTGTAACTGGGATTTTATGTCGTTCCACGATAAGTGTGATGACTGAGTATCGTAATGACCCATCTAATGGTTTGCTTCAATAACAGGCCTATGTCACATAATCATGCAAACTGAGAATCAACTGTCAACTTTCCCTTTATCTGCAGAAACCAACGAGCGATAATTAATAAATATTTAATAATACATAGACTATTGTTTTCCATAAAAAAAGCCTTATCATAATGTTGAAAAAAAGATCATATTGATTGTACTTATTAATAAATGTGGGTAGTCTTTTATTTTATTATTTTCCCATCAAGAAGGGTCAATCAATCCAGACTACCTCAAAAAGAACATATCGAACATATGTTATAAGCTTAATTTGTTGGGTTGTGAAATATTTCCATTTGGCTAGCTACAATCTTATTTATATAGGAATAATCTTTTTTTTAACAATTACAAAACCATTAATAAACTATATTTTCAAAAAATTTTAATATAGGCCCAGCCCTATATAAAGTGATGTAATCTGTAACTGTCACATTTAATGGGTGAATAATAGGACTAATAATAATAATATTAAAAACTATTATTATATTAATAATAGTTATTATTATTACTACTACTATATAGGTCTTCTGTCTTAAGACAGGTCCATTCCTTTTGTCACTGGACTCGGACCGCCAATGCACCCTATCCTCTACCTCCTCCTTCTGTTCCCAAAATTTTCTTATTTCCTTCAAATCATCCAATATTTGAATCCTCCTCCTTCCTAAGCTCTTCTTGCCTTATATGACGTCATGCAGAAGACAGTTCCTCCTAAGGATGTGTACGATCCTGTTTGCTTTGCACCGAAGAATCACCTCCAAAATGGTTCTCTTCTCACCCGTTCTTCCTAGGACTTCTTCATTTGTCACCCTGTCTTCCCACCTGATCTTCTCAAGTCTTCTCCAGCACCACATTTCAAAGCTCTTTAAGTGTATTTTCTAACTTTTGTATATTTTTTTAAAAGTGTCAAAATGTGTTACTACTTGTTCAGGTTCTATGAATAATCATTAATTATGCTGCTGAGTTAAGGATGAGTAAGTTTTAATTTAGAGGAAGTGAACCAGCATTTGCGTGGAAGTAGAATGGAAAAACATTTAGAGAAAACCACCCTCAGTACACCCGATTCAAACCCCAATATCCCTATTATCGGCAGTCTATTCTATTGCGAGAGTGACGCCTTAGACCATGAGGCCACAGAAGCAGGTTGTTCGCTATTGGTGTAGTATAAACTATGTAGTATGTACGTTTCATATCAATTGGAGAAATGATTCATTTTTGTAAAGCCTTGATTGGTCAGTTCCTATTAATCAATATTGATATCACTATCTTATTTTCAAGTAACGTAATATGACGTGTGTTGATTCTCGTTAGTCTTACTTCATTAACTCATTAGCTAAACAGTCATTGACAGGAAGGAACAGGTTTTTAAACACACTCCGTTGACACGGGATGCCATTCAATTCAACATTCTCGTGATCGTAAATTAGGAAGCGCTTGTGATGAATGTCTTCTTGTGTGGGTCAACTGAAAAAGAACAAAAGTAAATGCTATAATGCAAAGTATTTTAGTTTAATTGAAAAGGCACTGACATTAATATGCCATGATTTTAAGATTAAAATTTTTCTATGATTAATTGCTTCATTAGGTTTATTTATTTTGATATATTTTTTTAAAGACCTGAAATCACAAATAAGCGTATTCGCTTGATAATATTTGTATATGAAGCCATTGTCGATTACGCAATTGATTTATGCACATAACTTACTCATTCAACGCTAGCTGTATTGTAAAATGTTCTTTATGTGGATAACTGACAAAAAGTCGACCTCGGTGGTTTTGGGGTAAAGTTCTCGCCTCTTGATCCTATATTCGTGGGTTAAAACCCATCTGAGGCCGACGGACTTATCGTGAGTGATGTAAGTCCGTAGCACAACTTCCTTACTATGGGAAGTAGAGCCGTCGGTCTCACGTCGATTACGGAATGTGAATAAACCTTGTAAATTAGGGGAAAATTCCATTCCGGCAAACTTAATAGGTCCTTTTACGCTCGACCATAGAGACTGAAAGTGGAAGCCAATTTCCGTAGTAGCCTATATCGGATTTCTACAAGTTGGTGCAGTTAGAAAAAATAGCTTATCGTTGTAAAGATGTTGTACTATTACATATAAAACACTTTTGTTTGAGATATATTTTTATAAAATAATAGTTTCTGATCTATTAGCAACCATATGTTTTAAGGAGTAGGCCTACTTAGAAATATTATATTGATTGTTATGCTTTTTAGTAGACAAGACGCTCCTTTTTTTTTTCAATGCTTCTGTAACATTTTATAATATTAATTCTATGCTCTCTGGTGGTGTTTTTCTGCTAGTGTATATAATTTCGTTTCACACATTTTACGAGTTTTTAGAAAATGTTTCTATTTAAAAGTTAAAGAGAGAGAAAGTCTGTGCGGTGTACCGTACTATTTATTTTAACTGTGAGGCAATTTTAGAATATTCTTTATTTTTTTTCACACTATAACATAGCATCAGTAAATTAATTAGGTTTGCCAATTTTTTTTTCAAAACTGATTAAAGAAAATTTGCCAAAGACGCAGCAAGAACATGTGGATGTTTGCGGTTTGTTTTAAACTTTAGTGCCTGTAATATTTAACTGTCCTTAATTCTTACGAGAGCTCCAGCATGTATTATTTTCTGATTCAAGGGCTACCTCGCTCTAAAAAGGTTTGAGAATCCCTGGTCTAAGGCGTCCCTTCCGTAACAGACTGGATTGCCAATGAGGGGAGATTAGGATTCAAATATCGACCGGGTATTCTTTGGGTGGTTTTTACCTTAAACGGGCTCCCGTTCTCCTTCCAAGAAAACGCTGGTAAATTTCTTCTTCCTCGTCCCTACACAATTTATGTAAATTTACAGACAGCCTAAACGCCTTACACCATAAAAGAGTGCTTGATTCGTAAACCGACAGGTCAATGCTAGATTCCCAGAAGGGTGCACTGCGGGGTGAATAGTTAGCCATCCTATTTCCAAGGCGAGAATATTAAAAAAAAAGTTTGGTCATTGCATCTCACTTCCCGTTCGGGTAATGCAGAGAGAAACTAATTGCGCTAAGGTGTTATGGAAGAGGAGGGGTTATTTAAAGAAAGTGTAACTGCACTTGCATGTTTTGGAGAGGAAGGTTTATTTCGAAGAAGCGTACCCACATTTGCGTGTTAGTGAAGGAAGGTTTTATTAAAGGAATTATACCCGCATATATGTTAGGGAGAAGAGGGTTAGTTTAGAGAAAAGGTTCACGCATTTAAGTTCTAGGGGGGGAGAGTTAATTTAGATGAAGATTACCTGCATTTACGTGTTAGGGAAGAAATGTTATGTTAGAGGAGCGTTCCCTCATTTTAATGTTGGGAAGTAGGAAGGTTGATTTAGAGGAAATGTAGCCTACCCACGTTTGCATGTTAAGGAAAATAGGGCTAATTTAAAGAAAGGGTACCCGAATTTGCGTGAAGTGGGTGTGAAATTTTTTTTAGAAAAAGTCAGGCTCAGTACATCCAGTCGGGATTTGAGCCTTGACCTCATCGTCACCTGAAAAAAAAAGAGACTATTTAATCTAGCATTTAGTCCCACGCCTATGTATTAATGTTTGTGAGAACCTACCTATTATAAAGAAAGCCCTTTGATATTTGTTTAGGCAAAGATAGACTAGACTGATCTCTTAGGCCAGAGGTTTCCAACCTTTTTTTCACTTGCATACTCCATGGAATCCCATTTCCATAAATTGTTTACTTAATTTTTAGCAAAATGTTTAATTACTGCATTAGTAGTTATTTTTGATTTATTTGTTGCAACTGAAAATAAATGGGCTATTAATGGGATTAAGAAACAATGTGATCATAAGATGAATACAGAGTGCAAGGTGACCTGGTGGTCTAGGGGTAAGGTGGTGTCAGACTTCTGTGCTGGGGTCTAGAGTTCAATCCTCGGTCCCGGCACAGATCTATCCGATTGCCAAACCCTTTCTTCACCTTTGACCAGACGTGTATTAATCACAACTTGTGAATGTGTAAAATGCTAGGCCTCCCCGTGGTTTGGATCCCACGTTAAATTGTAGGTCCTCCTTTTCAATAATAATAAATTATTATTATTAATATTATTATTATAAATAATACAGAGTGCATACAATTCTACATTAAAAAAAGTTACGATAAATCTTACAAATTTAATTAATTTATTACTTTATTAGTAATTATTATAAACCCTATTTTATGTTTGAAATTTAAATTATTTTCTCAAGGTCAAATAAAGAAGAAAACCCGCACTGTCCCTCACCATATCGCCGAGTTAATTTAATAACTTTAGACTGATCTTTTATCTTATGACGTATGTAGCTATTTCCGCCATTAATAAAATACTTTTGCGTACCCCCAAACTTCCTGGTACCTACCCCTGGGGGTACGCGTACCCCACGTTGGGAATCAAAACAAAGCCATTAAAATATCATTTTTTCTCTTTGATCGCATCCTAAATCTAAACCCTGATTTGTCTTAATTTTTTAGACAAATATCAATCTAAACAAATATCCAGCCAACCCTGATGGCCATTCACTTCCAAGCACGTCTTATTTGGCTTCGTGTACACCCCTTAAAATGGGCGGGCGTGTTGTTAGGGAGGAATACTTTGCTGCGTCATGGGAGACCCCCCCCCCCTTCTGCCCTCCTGGAACCCCCACTCCCTCCCCTACCCATCATCGAACAAACAAAGACAGCAAAGTAAAGGCATACATGGCCCGAAACTCCATTCTGTGCTGCTACTTGAATGTGTAGCTGCATAACCCTCGTGTCATCTTTATTTACACATCGGACTGGAAGGAGAAATCAATCATGGCCGACCATTCATTCCTACACCGTCAAAATAGACAACGCCAGCTGGTTTGCAAAGAAATTATTTTTCTTTCAGCGCCTCTTATTCAGGCTCCCGGGTTCAATCCCAGGCGCTTCTAGATATTTCTACGAAGCATTGATTCTGAAACGGGGTCAGACTCAACCTAGTGAGAACAAAATGAAGAAATACTTGGTTGAAAAAGTATAAGCTCCTGTCTAAGAAACTGAGATTAGTGGTCAAAGGGCTCGCTGTGCTGATCATATTTCACTCCCCTCTATCTGCATAAGCTGGTACTATTTTTGACAGCAGACGTCGGATGTTTGGTTGAAATAGTTTGATTGCGGACCAATGCCAAGGAGTTTTATTTGTTCCTTATTCGGGATATTCTCATGCATATTAATTACGCTAGTGTAAAAGAAAATAGAAAGGAATAATTTAGAGTAAATATACCCACATTTGTGTGGAGTGAGAGTGAAGAACTATATATTAAAAAACTCTAAAGTAAACCTGCTCGGGATTTGAATTTTGAACCCTCAGTAACCGATAAACCAAACTAGATGAACTTTACATTTGGATCGCATGTTAAGAGAGGAATCAATGCCAATATAATTTAAATAAGATATTTTACTGTAGGTATTTGGCTATTTTTGCCCTTCAAATATGGGATTGAATAGGGAATTTTTACTTCCTTAAAATTGTATTTTATTTTGTATCTAAAAGAACTAGTTTTAATTGGGTTAGAATTAATTACAAACTGGATACGTCAAAGATGATTTTAATTTTTTCCCGCAGCCTATTTCATTTTGTCTCACAATTTGGGACAGTTGTAAAATTAGTTAACATTTTAGTTTTTAATAATATATTTTATCATATTAATCTGGAGGTTTAATAAATTACACATTATATAAATAAGTTTGGAGAAGTTTGAAACTCTCAACGTTAACATTTTAGTTATTCTTTAAATATATTAAAAATGTATAATTTGTTACAATCTACTACACCTTCCCCTATTACCCCTTTCATATTCTCGCGCATGTCAAAAACTAATTAAGGTCTAGTCTTTATTACCTAGATAAATAAGTATTAAGTTTTGACAACGAGTTGAGCTTATATTGTAACGATTTAAAATAACATAAATTTGTTGGATGATCTTAAAATATGGGGTACAATCAGGAGTTCAAGTAAGTCAAAGAAGAGGAACTTGTAATCTTTAGCACCAACAGTAAGCTTATTAAAAAAATGATAAGTAAGCTGAACTAGGATTAGTTGAAATATCAATTAATTCGAAGGAAAAACCCACAATTAATATTTAAATATTCTCACTTTATAAAATGTTGGTAGGCATAAGTTTGCTATAGAAATATATTTAATCACATATATTATAGTTCAAGGTGAAATAATATATATGAAAAATGTTCCCGTGAAGCCTTGGATCTGGAACGTGGTGAACTCGAGCCGCCTGAGGACAAATGAGGTCCTACTTGAATGAAAAAAGTAGCAAATCTGGTTTAGAAAACTGAGACTAGCGGCCGGAGGGTCCATTGTACTAACCACACGACACCCTCTCTTCACATAAGTTGATACAATCCTTTCCGACAAATAGCAACCGCTAGGCTGCTGACGCTGTAGAGTTTTATTTCCAAGCAGGGATTTGAACTCCAGGATCTTCACTTTACACGCCAATATTACGAGGACTTGAAGGAAATACATTCCTCTATATATTTCTAAGAGACTCTAGCCTAAACATTCCAACATCTCTGCTGCCAACAGTAGTTAGGACCTTTTGGTTAACTATGATAATACTCGAGAGGTTTATTAAATACCATAGTGGAGATGTGTTTGTTGTAACAAACAGACCAAGTAACAAGAAGGTGTAGGAGATTGAAAAACTAAGGGGATGGGAAGAAGATGAGGAGAGGAAGGGGTGCGGGGGAAGTGGAGTGAAGTGGAGTGACTTGAAATGAGGTCCCTAACAAGACACTCACCAGACTATGTATGGTGTCAAGAAGCTTAGCAGTAGAGGCGAATATAGCCATAACGAGGTCTGACGAAGAACATTGACAGTAGCGCACTCCTGATGGATACTCGGAGTTTATGCAAGTGGGCGTAAGAAGGACACGTCTTTAAGTAGGCCTAGAATTGAACACTGAAAATATATCTATCTAGGCCTACTGTTGTATATAAGAACAAACTCTTACAATAATAATAATAATAATAATAATATTAATATTGCGCGTCTGAGCTACATCATTCATAGCCCAGTAGTGGAAAGATTAGCCAGTACTAATGAACCGTTGCCCAAAAGGACACCCGAATGCACTAATTGTACATTCTTTCCGTAGAGGCTCTTTCCGTGTCCCGATGAGATATGGTGATGGTGATTGTGAGAATGAGAGTGAGGAACCAGTGCAAACACTTAAACACTAAATTCTGAAACTTGAAAAATGACACCTGGACACGGGAATCGAACCCGGTACCTTTGACTTAATACGCCAATGCTCTAACCACTGAGCTATTCAGGAATCGTCCCGTGCACAAGCTCATTCTTCACCCATATTTTAAGGCAGAGTCTATGATGGACGTGCGGAAATCGTCGGCTACAAATGTGTGATTTTTTTACTAGGACCACGAGCTATCAGATAACGCAGCCACCTTCGACTTGGTAGTTGCCTTATTATAATTATGAGGGATTGCATAGTTAAGAATCAAATAGCATAAATAATAGCTTCGGCTATTTGATACTTAAACACTAAAGCCTAACCTAAGTATAACTAACTAAGCCCTAATGGCTGTTGGGGAAATTATCCTTTCGGGAAAAATACCCAAGGTACGAGCCGTGAATCAAACCCGGGACCCCTAGGCTCGTAGCCAGGTGCACTGGCCACTTCACTATGGGGCCGGTTAATTCTTACAGTAAGATATTTTAACACTCAGGAAAACTAACTGTCATTACTTTTCTCATTTTTTTTACCGCCTCCTTGTGGTTTATTCGTCAGATTTCCTGGATAGAGATCCAGAGGTTCCAGGCTCAATCCCCGGTGATACCAGTTTTTCTGTGAAGCAGTCAACTCAGCCTCGCGAGTAAAAATTAAGGAGCTTCATGAATGAAAAGGTAGTGGCTCTTGTCTAGAATACTGAGATTAACGGCCGCCGGTTCGTTGTGCTGACCCCATGGCACCCTTTATCTGGAGAAGTTGGCACTATCTTTGCCAATAGACGGCGGCCGCTCGGTCTGCACGGCTCGATTACCATAAAGTTTTTTTTCCTTCTCATTTTTACGTCTTAGTCTATATCTGGTTAATTTATAGGGTAGGGATGAGAGGGGTGGTTTGGGGAAATACACTAACATTATCAAAGAAGGGACAGGCATCTGTAGATCCCAGTGCACCCTGAAGAGATTTGAACCTCAACACGCACTTATTGGTAACCTTCGACACTAAATCTAATACTACGTACCAAGTCCTCACCTCTTGGATAGTTACTAATTAAATAGAACGATGATATAATATTAAATTAGTAAATATATTTGTCACAACAACCCGATAAAGAGTCAGGGTTCCCTTGAATTAAACATTTTAATAAGTTGTAATATTAGTTTTCTAAAACTAACTAGTGAGAATACAAATTATAAGGAAAAATTTTATTGTATATAAAGCTTTTGATTCTGAATAGCTTAAATTTTATTTATATAATAATTAAATATTTTGTTTAGATAGTCAATCATTATTAGTATGTTAGTATTCCTCAGGCTTTTTTTCTAATTTCTGCCAAGCAACGTAAGCTCCAAAGTGAAGAAGACACATTCATAGTAGCTTCTTACAAGGAGACTTTGTTGATTGGCCCCAATAGCTTTGACCTTTAAATTTTCCAAATTTAATCTCCGTTCAGGTTTAAATCTAGTTAAAAAATATTTTACTAATATCTTGACAGACGAACTTATTAAATCTAAGTTCCGTTATTTATATGTCTATGAATGGTATGGATAGCATCAGGTCAGAGAAAGAAAAAAAAAAGATGTTTGACCAAATGACAAAAGGGAATAACTGAAGAGGACACAAGTTTTGACGATGAACACAACATAAGGGTAGCTTCTGTTCTTTTAGCCACGTCACGTCTCACCCTGTATCTTCTGTGACTTGTTAGAGATTTTGTCACCAGTGGCGTGGCCTGGCGTGGCGTGGTGGGGCGTGGTGTGGCTTGGTTTGCCGCCAGGGTTATAGTTCAAACTGTATTTGTGATATCACTAAGTAGAGCCTTCATTGGTCTGGTATCAAAGATAATTCATTACCATTTGAGATGAGTAGAGCAGATTCTATTTACGATTGGTCAAATAGGGACAAAGTTAGTGGAAAAATAGTATGCATATTTAACAAGCTTCGCTTAGCCTGGTAAAACTCCACGATACAACCCTTTTTTGTCACTCATATGTTTATACTTTCATTATATTCACCTATAAAAATAAACTCGTCCTTAGTACGATTCCAGGGAAGTACATTCATTAATACTGTAAGTTAACATTCCTATCGTCCAACACTTTAATTCAATCGGTAGCGTGTTTGTCTACTGAGCTAAGGATTTCTGTTTCGATTCCTGACGTGAATGAAAAACTTATCGTTGCTAAAATGCTGGTTTACCCTTTCTTAGTGATAAATTTAATGGACAAGGGCTGGGTGTTGTGTCTGTTCTAACGAATCCTGGATGCGCCAGTGGAGACTGGAGAGTGGTAAATAAAAACACCATTCTTCTGAACAGAGTCGGAGGAACCGTAATACCCGCTTCAGTGGCCAAACGGTCTAAGGCGTCACTCTCGTGTTAGACTAGCCTGCTCACGACGGGGAGATCAGGACTCAAATCCTGGTTGAGTCTACTCATGGTGATTTTTCCTAAATGTGTATTTTCCAACTGTCCTTCCACGCTAATGTGGGTTGATTGCCTCTAAAATGATTTCCTTCCTCATCTCTACTCTATTAGAGTAATTATAGTATATGCGTATAACATGAACAGGTAGTAAAATGGGATGATAAAAAAAATGAAAAATGAAGGTAAAAAAACCTACCTTGCCAGAGGGAATATTACCCTTCATTCACGCAGATGGAGTCTAGGAATCGGCATCCTGAAATAATCAGATTTTTTTTTAACCAGAGATGATAGCTATGTCTATCAGCTTATTATTTTGTTTCAATCTTTTTCTCAAATTTATTTAAATCCATATTTATTTTTGTGTTGAAAATGTGGCAATAAGTCTTCTTTTAAACATTAGACAGATTGATCAATTATTTTTGATAATTTTCAAATTTAAATATAAAATGAATATTTAGATTGAGTGTTGAAATTCAATCACTAGGCCTACCCAAATTCTCAGTAAGATAAAAAACACAATACAGGTTGCATTAAAATGGAACTACAAAATAATAGACATATTATTTTCTAAATGAATTTACACTGTCATAAAATACTACTTATCTCTGCTCACAGGTAAGAATTGGCCTATTCAGTTGAAGTTTAATAATTAATAATACTACAAATTTGGATAGGTCCATAAGACTAATGTGATATATGGTAAATCATTAAAAAGTTTGTATAAATAGGCTGAATTAATCACATCCAAGCTCTACACATCATAAAATGATTCTAAATCATATTTTCCGCCATCTTGCAAGAATATAAATCAACAAAATTATCTGGTTGAAGTTCTGCATTGCTTTAGACCTAAACACTGTGGGTTAAGTTATTGGTCAAACACAGTCAAAGTAGTTTTGGATTTTCTTCAAGATCAAAACAAACCTTAGCAGTGATTGAAGTAAGAGGTTCAATATTTGGTCTTGTCTCATTCCCTACTTTTAATACAAATATTATGAAGGTTCCAGAGGAACAGTAATATAAATCACGTTTTTAAATCTTATTTAAAAAGGTAATTTTGGTAAACATTAAATATTGCAAATAATTTACTTTATTTAATAGATTCAACAAGTTACATTCTTTCTGGTGAAACTTGATTTTATGTAAGTGATCAATGTTTTATAAATATTTATTTTTTGCAGGCGTGTTAGTAACACCTGAGACCTCCTGATTATGGTGAGCCTTCGTAACCTATCTGCTATCGAATGCTTCCATCAAGATTCAAATACAAATATAGTAAAAATTTACTATTTTTTTTTAACATAGCGTCTTACTACCCACTCAGGTTGTACGCTTATGTACTATTTAAATAAATGTGCAAGGGGTGAGGGCGGTTGTATCTATAGGGATTGCACCAGCATTTTCATGGAGGGGGAGTGGAAAACCAACCCAAGTACATACGATCGGCATCGGAAGCCTAGTTTTTTTATTCGAGAATGACGCCTTACACCATGCAACCACCAAAAAGGGTAGTAAAATTATTTTGTTTATTTTACGTTTATCAAAGAAGTTATTAATGATTTATTTACCCTTATCAGTGGAAGAGTGGACTAAACCTCAAATATGAATGGGGGTACATTTTATCTTCCTCATCCCTATCCCATTAGTCTAATTTGTGAAAAACCGGAACGGGGTAGTAACGTCACTGGAAAAAATATCTAAGGGGTAGGGACGGAGAGTGTACTAAAAAGAAAATCCATATTGAATTAGCGAGAAAAGTCAATCCAAAGTGCGCCCAGCTGGAATTTGAACTCCGACCTCCTTTTCAATGGCTACCAAGGACCCTGTAAGTCTGATCCCTCACTTCGTGGACAACCCCTATGGATACAATTTAAGATGGGGATGTAGGCGACTCCAGAAAAGGTCAATGTTTTTGCAGTTTTTATACCGAAGCTTTTTTTTTGGTCAAAATAAATCAAATACTGCTCCAGTAGATACATAGTTTAATTTTGTTCTCATGATGATATCAACAACTCTCTAATCTGTCAAGGGTGTCCTGGAATTTTAATGAACACTTTTTCAATTCATTTAAAAGTTTGTAATCTAGTGCCGCTATGCTCATGACAGATTTACAAGAACTGTTGAGATCAACATGTGAAGAAAATTAAGCTCATATGTTTCTACTGAAGCAATACTTGATTTATTTTTGATCAACAAATATTTTGCTATAATAACTTCAAAAGTACTGACCTTTTCTTACGTACCGTACTCTACACTCCCACCATTATTTAATTTAGTTGTTACATAGAGTTAAAACTTTATAAATACTGAGTGTTACTTGTTTTGTATACATACATAACTACTTTGATTTTATTGATAATAATATTTAGCACCGCGTCTTACTACCCGTTCAGGTTATACGCTTAAGTACTAATACGCGAATGGATTAGGAATTGGGAAGGTTGAATATAGAGGAAGTGAACCCGCATTTGCGTGGAGGGAGCGTGAAAAACCATTTAGGAAAAACCACCCCCAGTTCACCCGACCGAGATTCGAACCTCGATCTCCCCGTCCTCGGCGGTCGAGCTCAACACGACTAGCGCATTAGTCAACTACGCCACCGAGGTGGGTGATTTTATTGATTAGCGTGAAAAAACTGTCTAGACGACTGCACAACTTTTTCTTCCTCACGTTTCAGTTTAATTTTCGTTGGAAAGGCCTTGTCCGTCCGACATTAGTATAGTACGTCGATGTTTGTGGGTTCAAACCCAGCAGGAGTCGATTGATTTCTCTTGAGTGATAAAAATTTGTAGCACAACTTTCTTCGGAGTTGAAGTAAAGCCGTCGGTCCCAAGTCGATTATTTCATGTAAAAGAACTCTGAAAGGTATGTAAAAATACTTTTCCCGGCATGATTGATTGTCTATAAGCGAGAGCGAAAGAGACTTTTTCGTGTACTGACCTAATAAGACGGTTCAGAAAATGCACCTCAAATAAATAAAAAATTAATGAAAATTATATCTAAAATAACCTTCCCTATGAAAATTGGACTGTAGGTTCAAATGTTTTCATTTGTACAGTAAACCTCAGGATGCAAAGTATAAATTCAAGTGTTGAACGAACAAAATACGACACCAAGTGTAAAGTAAATATAAAAGGGACTTATCTGGTTATTTTCCTGAAAATGCCAACGGTTGTTGGTAAAGCCGCGACGTGGGGGCAGTTTGATTATTTGGGCTGCCATAGCCAGGCGAAGATAACACAGGGGTCTGCAACTCTTCCATGCTGCAGTAACAAGTGATTCACATCTCTCCTTGCGATCTTAACTCCCTTCTCCCTCCCTCTCCTCATACCATTCCTCACCGCCCCTATGACCGGATGTTTGTTTTACAAAATATAGGCTTATCAAACCCCCCCCCCTTTTTTTACTTTACGGGCTGCCACTTTAGCTTCATCACGTGTATAATTATGATGTTACGTTGTCACCTTGATAATTGGGGGGGTCATTTTGGTTCTGTTTGTGTTATTTTTTAAATAGTTCATTTTTGTAGATTTAAAAATAAAATCCAAAAAGGTTTGCCTGAGAGATTGGAAGATTATTTTTGTTAACACTAAAATGATCTATAGCACAAGATAAAACTCATTAAAAATTATAATTTAATCCAAAAGCTACCAAGTATAACTACCAAAATATTGATTATTTATAGTAAATATAATATATATATATATATATATTATTCAACTGAATTTTATGTTATATTAGAAGCCAATGTTGGGATAATACTTGTTACTTATCATATACTTTTATTTGCTCCTTGTATAGTAAAATCTTTCAGCATCCTTTTGAAGTAATTTTGATTGAAACCTACATATATTATACCATATTCATTTTACATATGAAACAATATTATATATTTATGATAATAAACAAAATAAAAAATTGGTTTTTATTTCCTCTTCTTACCATCAGTTCGGGCTATTTTCCAGAAAACAATTAATTTAAAATCTAAACTTATCATAAGTATGATGATAAGTATAATGGTTTCCTATAAATACACACTTTTAAAAATATGTAATTATTGCCATGTTTAAAATGCTATCTTCAAAATATAAATTTATTAAATATATATTTCAATGAAACTCTGGATCGCTTGAAAATAATGAACATCCACTGTTTCCTTAAATTTTAGATGGCCAAGTTTATTTAAATTAGGTAAATTTCTGTTGGTTTTACCGACAATTCTAATATTTTTCCATCTCCCCAGTGAATGTAGGACATATTATTTTGTTAGAAAGGGAAATTTTATTGAAATTTCAAAGGATTTACTGAATAACTTGCAGTATTATTATTACTATTATTATTATTAGCACCGCTTATTACTACCCGTTCGGGCCATAACGCAAACTTGCAGTAATTGATAAATCATCCAGGGATTGCAGCGTTGATTTGTAAAACAAAGTAGACTCATTTTAGAGCTAGAAAATATTTCTTTTAATTTTGACACTTAGGCCATTTTATTCTTTTGCCTTATTGCAGGTGCTACGATATAACTTTGTAATGCAACTTTTAATATATATATATATATAATATATATATATATATATATATTATATATACTTGAATCTATTTAAAAAAACTACGAAACAAATATATATTTTAGATGGTTTTTAAGCTATGTACAATTAAAATCGCCTGTAAAAAAATTAACAGCTGTGATGCCTCACAATAAACATATGGAGGGCAGAGAATATAACCTTGGTTTTGTTAGTAAAAAACAATGTGGTAGCATTAGAGTATTTTCAGCCAGTTACAAAAAAATGTGATATAAATATTATTGAGAATAATAACAACCAAATTGTATTAGATTTTAAAAAATGTACATTTTTTCGATATGATATAAATATTCTTTATAGATGTTAAGATGGACCATGAATGTGAAGTTTTTTTTTTACATATATAGGTCTACATAGCTAATCACGCCGATCCCTTTAAGGGGTAGGCAAGAAATTGCATAAAAAAACTTCCATACTTAATCTATTCTCACTAAATTTCTCCACACTTGCATACGCACTTCCCTTCAACAACATTTAGCGACGTCTTAAATGGCTTACCCCTTTCTTTTGATCCATACACTCTACCTTCATATATTTGCTTCGTCGCTCGATCCATGCTCATCCTTTAAACATATCCAAACCAACGCAAGTCGATTATTTTAAATATATTTTATGTAAAATACAAATATGTAAACAATAAATAATAAAAGGTTAACAACATTTATGTTGGTGCTTTATTTTTAGTTCGAAATAAAATTGTGTTTGTTTATAACCATACCACTTCTTTCAAGAATCAAGAATAGCCATTGGTACTAAATAAAAATAACGTTTTCGCCGTCAATATGGCAAATGTTTTTTATTTTTAAAGTTTTTTATATATAAAAAATAAGAAGTAATACTTGTAATAACTAATAAAACTCCATGCCAACAGCCTGCAATCAAGTGGCCTCAATCTGTTGACGAAGATAGTGTCAAATTCTGCGGATAGAGGATGTCCAAGTGTTCTGAACAGTGAGCCCTACGGAATTTAGTCCCAGTTTTCTAGACTGTAGACAATACTTTTCATTTAAGTAGATCCTTATTTATTTATACTTATGATCCTAAGTCGACTCTGTTACAGAAAATCTAGACACGCCGGGGATTGAACCTGGGACCTCCAGATCTGTATCCAGGAAATTTGACCACTAAACCATAGAGGTTGAACTCTTGCAATAGCTTTCTTTAGTACTCAAAATTGTCGAATTGTATGGATTCAATAAACTTGATAAAAATTTAAACTTTAGATCACGGTAACAACACGATTCATTTATTACTAAACAAATTAACTTCGGATCAATTTAAATCTTCTCCAAAACTACACATTTTCGTTATGATAATGAGATGAGAGCGGTATGATTTAGAACAATTACTGTAACAATAACCCGGCTCGGTGGCGTAGTTGGCTAACGCGCTAGTTTCGTGTAGAGCAAGACTGCAGAGGACAGGGAGATCCGAGGTTCGAATCTCGGTCAGGTGAAGTGGGGTGGTTTTTCCTGAATGGTTTTCCACTCTCCCTCCCCACAAATGCGGGTTCACTTTCTTTTAATTCAACCTTCCCTATCCCCAGCCCATTAGCGTATTTAGTACTAAAGCGTTAAACCCGAACGGGTAGTAAGATGTGGTGGTAAAATTAATAAAATAAATAATATTGTACCAATACTTTCGTGGGGGGATAACTGAAAAAAATTAGTTAAAATTTTTAAATTACTCCAGTTGAGCATCAAACCACGAACTTCCAATCACTGATGACTGAGACAATATGAAACTGACGCATTTGTTCACGTTTCAACTGGACCTTATTTCAAATCAAAGATTCAACATTTTAGGCACGTTCTGAACTAGGTCTAAATGCAATATAAATAATAATACTTGATACCCGCCTCGGTGACGTAGTTGGCTAACGCGCTAGTCGTGTTAAGCTCGACCGCCGAGGACGGGGAGATCGAGGTTCGAATTTCGGTCGGGTGAACTGAGGGTGTTTTTTCCTAAATGGTTTTCCCCTCTCCCTCCACGCAAATGCGGGTTCACTTCCTCTTAATTCAACCCTCCCAATTCCTAATCTATTCGCGTAATTAGTACTTAAGCGTATAACCCGAATGGGTAGTAAGACGCGGTGCTGAATATTATTATTATTAATAATAATACTTGATCAAAATGTAGTTAATAGCATAAACGATAAATAATGATACTGCTGGGTATGCCAATAAAAGCATCAGACACGTATTGTCTGGCTGGTTTGCCACTGAGAAATGGATCAAAGATCGAATCCTGGACGAGTCTACTGAGGCTTATTCCTAATTGTTTTAAGCACTGCATCTGTTCAGGTTATACACATATATGATAGCTAATGGGTAATACTCTAATGGATAAGGGAATAGGAAGTATTTAAGAGGTAATCTACCAGCATATGCTATGAAGGAGAGTGGAAAACCATCTATGGAGAACAACCCTCAGTAGACCTGACTAGGATTCGAACTCTTATCTCCCCGTCATTAGTAGGCCAGTCAAACACGAGAGTGATGTCTTAGTCCATTCGGCCACTGAAGCGGTTTTATTCGTAAATAGTTTTCTACTCTCCAGCCAGGAAAATTCAAGAACGTTTGCGTTGATTCTACCTTGCTTATCTCCAATATATAAAAATTAGTGTGAATATGTAGATACCGATGACGGTAGTAAGTTGTGGTTCAGTTGAATAAAACTAAATCAATGTTAACTTTTCAGGGCTAATTTGTTCAGTCACAGACTGTACGGTAGGCATCAGCTGAGGCCTTGCCAATCTTCAATGATCAGGTCTACCCTTGTGTGATGGCCCGGGTGTAGGTCAATCCCCTAGCGTATCCACCCCTAACTGCTCTACCCCTTATTCAACACATTTCATTTGCACCGCACGAAACCAAACTACCATCTCCAATCCCATGCGACGCAGATAAACCCAAAAGTAATGGGATGTGGGGTCAGAAGCAAGATCAAACTGGTAGTGTTTTAGTTCGAAAAAAATAATAAAAATACATACATATATTTCAAGTGAAAATTAAAAAAGAACAGTTATGGAAGATTTAGTGTTGAGAGAAATTGGTTAGTGAGAAATTATTCAGACGTTTTGCTTGGCCGTTAATATTGAAAACAAATAAAGAGAGACTCTTGGTAGTTTTTAAAGACATTCAGTATGTTCAGTACAAAACTTATTTTCTATGCTTTAAGTTTATTTTAACTGGTAGATAAGTTAAAAATGATCACTTGTAAAATTATGTTTAAATAGCTATTGATACGTTTAACTTCTTAAATTACTCTAACAAATCACAAGTACTAACTAATACAAGGTTTCATATTCTGAAAATTGAAAAAATATTTCCTGGACACGGGAATTGAACCCGGGAGCTTTGGCTTGGTACGCCAATGCTATACATCACTGACCTATCCAAGATTCGTCTCATGCCCAGGGTCATTCTTCAATAATATTTTAAGGCGGCGTCTGTAATGGACGTACGGAAATCTTCGGCTGCATATTAGCGAATAGTTAAGATCCCAGGCTATAGATAATGCAACCACCAACGACTTTGGATGGACTAAAAGGTCCCGGGTTGGTTTCCCGTGTCCAGGTGTCATTTTTCAATTTAAAGAAATTATAAATATAGTTCAATTGTTAAAATTTATCACCCTGGAATGTATACAAACCCATATTTTTAGGTTGATTACTAAGACCAAAATTCCTGGGAATCGAAAGACATAGGAAATAGAATAAATCTTTGTCAATCGAATGATGTAATTTAGGGGAGTCACAATACTAATTTGATTGGCATTTTTAATTTCCTCCTCCCTTATTTGTTCTCCTACTCTCGCAGCTTCACCCAGTAACCCACTCGGTTTCTGACGTTTATGAATCTCTGCTCAGCTATTTTAGCGCCTCAAGTGTTAATAGGAAGACAAAGAAAACCACCACCCTCGATATTAAAAATATTTTTTCTTTCTTGGCATAGAATCATAAAGAAAATAATGGTGGAGAACAATCCCAATAAATTAAAATAAAATGCTTTACTACTTGTCCAGGCTGTACGCATGTACTAATTAAGCTAATGAGTTAGGGTTGAGGATGGTTGAATTTAGATGAAGTATACCAACATTTGCTTGGAGTTAGAGTGGGAAACTATTTAGGTAAAATAACCTTTAGTACACTCTACTGGTATTCAAACCCCGATCTCACTGTACATCCGACCATCTAGTATATTTCGAGAGTCACGAGACCACGTGACCACCGAAACAGGTCTAGTGCACTTAATGAAAATTTTGTAAAAATTTATAGGCTATCATTTATAGGTGTTTGAACATAAAATTTCACAAAGCTGCATTTTAAATAACTAATTTAAATTACTAATTTTGAGAACTTTTTATACTTCAATAGGTATTTTCATGGTTTTATTTTAACATTTTTGAGAAAAAAAATTTTTACTAACTTTTTTTTAAAAAAATCTCAGTTTTTTGAATACCCATATGGGCCATACTCCTTTTACACTTTAAAGCTTGATTTATACGTTCGCCGAAAATAGAAAGCCGAATCTGCTTGAGTAGCGCAACAATTCACACGCTGTATGTTGACCCATGATGCATTGCAACGCCAACTTAGCACAGCTGACTAACAACATATTTTATTTTTTAGCGGAGAGACATTTATTTTAGATCCATTCTCACGATGGATGTTTTGAAATTATAAGTCTGTGTCTTGGCACAATCCAATACACACGCTTTAAATTAAAGTTATTTCAAATCTCCTCACAACGACCAATGAAGCTCTGTGCTTGCTGTTAGCTCTACAGCGCATGCGTTGTCATATGCACATGCGCACTGATTTGAGATGGTTGATTTTGAGATTTGATTGGTTCTCCCGTGCCAAAGATCTCAGGCATAACGGAAAAAGTAGAGATAAGTTGAACTATAGCGGAACAACTCGCGCCGATAAGGTGGATATCTTGTGATTGGCTTAGAGATCGTCACGTGACCACGTTTCTGTTCTGTGCTAGTTTTTCGGCGAACGTATGACTCCACAGTAAGGATGAAATGAAAAAGTATAATTTAGAATAAAATACCACACATTTTTGTAGAAGATTCCATAAATGTGCACCCGGCTGAGAATTGAACCCTGATCGTTAATTCAAAATATTATTTCTGATATTTTCTTAGAATAGGCTATACTTTTTATAATGCAGGGGATTGCAACTTCTTTAAGGTTGCCTACACCTTCATTAGTAAACACTAATTAATTAATTAATTTTTGCAATAAATTAATTAATGTTCTTCTCTTTAGTTGGTGTAGTTATATTTTAAAACTAAATGCATGGTAAGGAATATAAAACTCATAATATACAAAACCATACTTTCACTTTCTCTTATCTTACATGAGAAAATATTAGGGTTTTCGAAAACAAGGTGCTTATGAAGATATGTGGTCCATAAAGGGATTAAACTACTGGAGAGTGGAGGAAATTACATGATGATGAGCTACATACCATGTTATCATCACAATACAATTTCAAGGATAGTGAAATTTAGTAGAATACAGTGGGAAGGACATGCAGTGTGAATGGGAAATTCTAAACCTTGTTCAGGGTGTTGACTGACAAACCTTATGGGAAGACCTAGACGTAGATTGGAAGATAACATTAGAATGGACCTGAAAGAGATATGGTTTAATGAGGTGGACTGGATGGAACTAGCTCAAGATAGGATATGTAGTAGCGTACCTTTCGAGTTCCTAATGCCACAGAGTAAATTTGTTTTCTTGACTAAAAGACTCAATTAACATATTGCTTAGGTATAGAAATATAACAAAAATTGAATACAATACAAAATTAATATTTCAAGGGAAATACATAAAACATATTATTACCGATAAAAATGACATTTAGGGTTTGTTTAAAAAATACGTTTTTACTTTATTGGCTTCTAAATTGGATCAACTTAAAACGAACAAAGGCTGCCACTCCTAAACATTTTTTCCGTTTCTCTTCTAGGGGTACGCGTACCCCGGGTTGAAAACCATTGCTTTAATGCAACCATATAAATATTAATTTTCCCGTATATACTGTTGGCATTAGAAACGTACGGTAGTTTCTTGTCGAGCTATATATTAGTATAAAAGTATTTTCAAGTTTAATAGGTAACATTACGGAAGTTATTTAGGAATGCCTATAGAAAGCAGTCAGATTTCATGCCTGAGCTGAGGTTTTGGATTCCTAGAGTGGTCGAGATTTTTTAGCCTAGACAGGATAAGAAAACAGGATCGATGACCCTCAAAGTATTCAGCTTGGGGTGATTTTAACAAGACTGGTGACTGGCCCTTGAACCAACCAGCAAAATGTCTGAGAAAAGAATAAATATATATGTGGAAATGACGGAGAAATCAAGGGTTTGAATTTCCGGTTGGTTTTAATTGAGGTTTTTTATATGATTTTTCCATTATTTCTTTCGTTATCCATGAAAATACAGGTACACTTCCTCTAAATTCAACCTTCCTCATCCCTAACACATAAGCGTGAAGTGTATATGCTTAAATCCCGAACCGGTAGTGTATTAGCGTTTTTTATAGCTAATTACATATCTTACAAAAGAAGTGTGTTATTTTGAACAAAAAAAATCTACAAAAAGTTATTTATCTTAGGACAAGTTAAGCTTTAAAGATTATTCCAAATATTTTAGCTCAGTAAATTTTTTAAAGTCTTTACATGTCCCTAAAGTAAAATGTATTTGAAATTTAGTCATGAAAAAGAATGAAAATATTAATTATACATTCATATTTCAATTAAAGTTCCGGGATTGACTAAAATAGTATTTTTTTTATAATATGTTAGTGAGAAATGGTGACAAAAACAAATTACTGTACTTAGTATTAAGAACTAGGGCAAAGAACCAAAATAACTGTAAATTATAACTGAGAATATGTTTTATTGTTAAGTTTAACACACACGTTATTAACGATCAAATATAAGGGATTGTATGAAAAAGGTCACATTTTTAATCATATTATTTTCTTGATATTCCACGTCCTATTGAGGCTATCAGTATATTTACACTTATGTAGAGATAAGAAACTAGAATTTAAGAGAAAATGTACGCAAACTATTTTTGAAGAGAGGGTGAAAAATCATTTAAGAAAAATCACCATGATTCACCCAGCCTCTATTTGATCCCTGATTCCATGACATTGGTAAACCAGATAAGACCAGATTAACATCTTTATCCAGATGCCCAGTGGTGCAGGTAAGAAAATGTATTAATTAATAACAATCATAACTTAATTTCTTTAAGACCACTGCGCATATTATAAGAATACCAAAGTGTAAAATATAAAATATAAAACATTATTCGGTCTTTCATAAATATTCTGTTGTTTAATTTGTAAGATTCACTAATTTTGTCCAAAGTTTAAGTTTGTTTGTGATTAGTGAAAGTAGAACGGTGTGAGGAGGAATTTTCAAGAAATCTAATTAAAAGGGAAAATAAAGGGTTCATGAACATTTCAAAATGTGTATACTATCCGGGATCAAACAATTCCTGCACTTCATATTAAAATTATATTTTGGGAATCTCATAGACACTTTGAAACAATATTAGTGACCTGGAACCACATGATTTGAATATATTTTAAGAAACTATATGGTGTTATTCTGCAATCTAGTCACGCCTACTGAGCGGCCGCCATCTTTTAGCGAAGATAGTGCCAACATCTGCGGATAGAGGCTGTCTTGTGGTCAGCACAACAAACCTTCCGGCAATTAATATCTGTTTTCTAGATCGAAGGGCTAATTTTTCAATTAAGTACCTAGGCTGAGTTCACCCCATTCCAGACCCACTGTTTCACAGAAAAATCTTTAAAACTGTGAATCGAACATGAGACTTCTGTATTGAGGCTAGGAAATCTGACCACTAAGCCACAGAGGTGCTCAGTAAATTCTAAGCACATCTTATGACAACTGATAAGTCTCAAATTTATTCCTTTAACTCTGCTTTGTACAAGAGCACCTCAGCCCCTAATGGCCCCTTTTCCAGACCCCCTTTCTTGAAAACTCTCGACAGCCTTAGATACACAACCGCAGTAAAGCCACCATTAGTATTAATCTCCCTCTAAAGGCCAGTTAACACTGAAAGTTAAGCTAAGATTTGCTCTGTTATCTGTTAAGAAAAATAGGTATTTAAATGTGTTGGTTCACATAAAAAACTAAACTAAGTTAAGCTAAGCCTTGCTGTACTGAGCTTTGTTTTTTTCCAATTGTTGGCTGGGCAATTTCTCCATCTTCCATCTTGATCTTACGTTGTGCAGACGTAGTGCTGTATTGTTGAAAATAATCCAAAAAATTGTTCAAGTTCTGTTTTAAGTTGGTTTCAAGTGTATTTAAGTAATATTTATTTAGGTTTTATATTTAATAAGCGTTTTTATATTAAAATGGAACCATTAATCGAACAAGTAAAACCTCCACATCTTACATTTTCTTCATCTGATAAAACAGCTGCTATTGGCAGTAGATCCTCTTCCTCAGTACTATAATCTGAGCTCAAACAAGACATTTTAGATTATGCCATAATTTAACTTCATTGGGGAGACCAAAAAGAAGCCACAGTGAAATTTCAGTAGGGAAAAAGAAACCATAGCTTAGCTATATGTGTGAACCAGCCTTAAGAGTTAGATGCCCGCTAACGTGATTGAACCTAGCTCGTAAGGCCACAGTTTGACACGAACAGGAGAATTGCTTGTCCTCACAGGTGGGATTACTATCTTCTTCACAGACGAATGCAAATGCATTAAATCAAATTTAAATCCACCTCATCCCTGCACAACTTATTTATATTACGTAGCTATTGGAGCAAATACAGTCCAATTTTTAAAGGATTATCTGAAAGATATAAAAGCTACTAGATATATTTTCACGTGTTTATACGTCAAGTCATGTGATCTACAGCTGTAACCTTTGATATATACTATCAATACTTATATAATAAAACTTATTAATATATAACAATTTTAATATTATTTCTTTATACTATCTAAGAGACCCTTCGGATGAAAGTTGGACTGTATTCAGTCCTGGAAAATTAACATATGGCAAGACCATACAATTTGAGCACTTTTTTTCAGGCCTCCATCAATATAACTCTAAACCGGAGACCCTTTATTCCAAGCAGTAATACGTTATACCTATTAAAAATTCTAAAAATCGATTGAAGAGTAAAAAATTATTTAAGCTGCAAATAAGTAGCCTAAGTTAAAAAATTTTTTCTTTAAATTACCTTACTTGTAAAACACAATATACCGTTAGTCCAATTTATTGTATTTATAAATAATAGTTTAATTACTTGTCCATTTTGACAAAATCATATGCATTAACGAAGATAACTTATCACAAATAATAATACTGTCAATTTTTTACTTTGAGGATTCTGAAATAATACATAATTTCTATATAAAATGTAGATTGATAAATAAAAGATATAATTAAATTTACTATGTGACTAAGGTGGTGTTTTTCGTTCCTGGATAAAGAAGATACCAAATTTTAGGAAGTACCCCCGTGTATAGAGAAGGGTAGAAGAATGTTTGGAAAAAATCAAACTCAGTATAGACACCAGAGCCAGGAATCGAAGACAAACCTGCGGCTCACCGTAAATTCAAAACCAAAAGAAGTCGACGCCTGAGCCAGCGTGCCCACTGATGCGGCGGCCTCTTGGTTGAGTATTAAAACAATGCGTGTCATACTTTTCCCCCCTCAAAAATGAAATATTTTAAACCCACCTACCTATCCTCATGTGTACGACTCACTCATCACATTAACTCTTCCTCCTTCCTCCCCCCCCCGCCTCCTCATCAATCAAACATGCGTTTCCAAAACAAAGACCACGAACCCTCTTAATAATAATTGTTAATGCTAATCATCGCTCGAGCACATACACATAGACACACACATACAGACAGACACGTCAAGAGCTGACATAAAACCGCCACGGAGTTCAGTTGACACTAGACTTGTCAACAAAGAGAGCAACAGCTGTCAGCGAGGTTGACATCCCAAGGGAGAGAAGGATACATACTTACAACTTTCCTCCGCGGTAGATGGCTTCGTGAGGAAGACGGTGACACCTAATGGAGGAAGGATTCTATATGTCGGATCGACATGATAATAAATATATCTTGTATCTTCGAAAAGTCGTTCTATGGAATTTATTTGTTCACACCCTAAGCCATGCGTTTGTAAAGCCATCGCTTTGCATAAAAAGTGTTAATTTCCGCTAATGTTAAGGTGGTAGAGTTGGGAAAGCGAAAAAAGATATTTTTTTCAGCAAAATAAAATTGAGGGTAAAATAAATAAAATATTGCTCCAGTAGAAGCATCGAGTTTAATTATCTTCCCAATTACTATGAGTATAAAATTTAATTGAATTTATCTACTATAAGTAGTATTTTTATTTGTTTTGAAGTCCCGGATTCGATTCCCGTCACGGCCGAAAAATTTATCATTGGTGAAATGTGGCTTTCCCCTTTCACAGTGATGAATTAATAGCCAGGGGCTGCTGTGTTGTGTCTGTTCTAGTTTAAGTTAGTTTATAAGACATGTGCTGATATAATCAGTTAGTTCAGAAGTGCACGTTAAATACCTCAAATGAAAAATATAGGCCTAATTATTTGTTTGGTCAAAAAAAATTTTTTGTTATCAAAAGTACAAAAATATTGACCTTAACTCTCATCTTTCCACCTCACCTCAAATAAATATTGTTATAATTATTTTTGAAGCGAACTGAATACATGGCCATTAAGGTGGGACGAAGGGGATGTGAGAAAAAGCTAGTTTTTTTTGCTTTTTTTAGGAAATTTTTTTTTGCCAGAATAAATTAAATTTGGCTCCAGTACAAACATAAAATTTAATTTTCTTCACGAGATGACCTCAAAAATTCTTGAAAATCTGTCAAGGGTGTTCTGTAATTTAATGACAACTTTTTATCTGAATTTAAAAAAAGTTTGTTAGATAATGCCGCTATGCTCTCATGACAGTTATTCAAGAACTGATGATATCAACGAGTGAAGAAAATTAAACTCTATGTTTCGTACCGGCAATATTTTATTTATTTTGGCCAAATAAATCTTTGCATAAAAACTGTAAAAACACTGGCCTTTTATCGCGATCTCTTCCATCCCACCTTAAAAGATCAAAGTTTGCGATCATTATATTTTAAAGATACGCTTTATAAGACCAGGTATAGAAACATTAGTCTGGATCAAAATGCATGTTTTCTTGCAATGTAAGATATTTACCTCCCTTTGAAAACGACGGTTACTCGGGAGATCGTAATTTGAACACCAACCCTGTACACTGATGATGTTTTCCCTAAAGGGGATCTTTAATGTAATCTCACACCCTTTTTTCAATAACTTACTAAAGGATACGAATTTCTTCATAGCTACATCCCTATCCCTACGTACCTTTAGGTCTTACATACATTTTTATGTTCTACGTCTTAGTACCCATCCATTCTTAATAATAAGGTAGTGATTAGAAAGGAGAACTTAGTGGAAATTTACATTAATTTATGTGGAGGTAAAATTAAAACTCATTCAGGAAAAATAGCTTGGTGCATCCAAACGGGATTCGAACCCTGACCTAATCACTGCAAATCAGATCATACAAGGTTCACTCCTTAGTTCACGTGGTGAAAACTTTCTATTTGACAAATTTCAACTTTTTTTTCTGTAATTTTTTTTTCCTACTTTCTAAATTATACAAATGGAATTGTTGTTATATCCTAAGTTTTAAAGTTTCCACTTCAGTTTAGTTTCTCCTAAGATTAAAACAAAAAAACTATTCGGTGGCCGCGTGGTCTAAGGCGCCACTCTCACAATAGACTAGTCTGTCAATGACAAGGAGATGGGGACTCGAATCTTTGTCGGGTGAACGAGGGTAGTTTTTCCTAAATGGTTTTCCACTCTACTCCCATCAAATATTGGTTTAAACTTCTAAATTCAACCTTCCTCATCCATAGCACATTAGGTTATTGCTATGTCAGCGTATTAGCTGAATAGTAGTAACGCGGACTAACATTTTATCAGAAACCTTGTTAAATGAGTTTCAATAAAATAAAGCAATGATTTCAATTCCAGTTCTCTCCTCACAATCGCACATCGACTACAGCGCAGCGTGGATGAAAATATTACTAATAAAGGGTCTGCTGTAGACCAGATATGGTATACACCTAATAAAAGCTTAACGAATATATCTCCTTCTGGAAAACTTAACCGAAAAATTTTGATTTTTAATTTCAGTTATTTTTTATAATATTATTTACAGTATATCCATATGATTATTCAAAATTTTTAAAGGTTTTCTAACAACTCCCTCGCTCACTGGTCGTAATAGGATATAAGTGGCACCTGCACCAACCCAATACCTTTGCCTAATTAGGCCTAATAGGCCACAGACCAAAAAAATAAGCCTTTTAATATAAGTCCACATTAATATATTTATCATATCATAGAATAGCAATGAATGTTATTATTTGGATAAAATGTTTATGGTAAAAGCTCGATAGCAATTTTTTTTATTAATTTTAAAAGGTACGCGTACCAAAATTTTGTAAACACTAAAGGAATGATTTACTTAGAGGATGTTAAAAATGGAAATAATTTTTTTAACATACATTTACTACCCGTCCAAGCATAACCGTATCTACTTTCATCAAATGCTGTAGGCCTATGGACGAGGAAGGTACAATTTAGAGGGAAAAGTGCATCCGCATTTGTGTTGAAGGAATCTAGAGAAAAGATTCAAGAATAAAACACACTCATTCATTAGTGCCAGTTCTTTAACCTCGACCTACACGCAATCAGTAAACCAGATTAGACGAGACTGACTTTTAGTTGACCACGTGCTTACGGATTTAATTTTTTTTTTTAGAAAATAAATCAACTATTGCAACTTTAGATGAGTCAATATAATATCAACCTGATGTTTTACCCCTCAATTAACATGATAAACAACACACACACACAAACAGACCGAACGATGTTGTGAATGGCTAAGCCCGCTCGACAGAAAACAATCTCACCCGCCCGGTAACATCAGAAGTGGATTGGATGGGGGGGGGGGGCTGATATCGGTGGAGCTGTCACGAAGAGGGGTAATTAATGAGTCAAGTCCCGGGTTGACATCCCAGTTAGTGCACACATGAGTGCCTCCAGATAACTGTATGCGCGGGCTCTAGACTAAACGGATGAGTGATGGGGTCCCCCCCCCCCCCTTCTCCCGAAAAAAAATACAGGCTGATGGAGGGTAAGCGGCCGGACTAAAAACTGGTCCTTATATATATACGAAGGTCGAGTGTTTTGCTTGAAGATTTTGGCCTACTGGCTATTTACACTCCATGCTTATGGGCAAAACTGACTTAAGTTTCGATTAAGATAAATGTAGTTTATGGCAAGATTCTGTTTGGAATTTTTTTTATCACTGTGTCTTACTACCTGTTCAAGTTATACACATATATGATAGCTTTTTATATTAGGATAGGGAATAGGTAGGAAGCATTTTAGAGGTTATCTACCCGCATTTACGTGGAGGAAGATTGGGACACCATGGATAAAAAAAACACCCTCAATACCTGCTTCAGTGGCCACATGATTTAAGGCTCTACTCCCGCAGTGAACTAGACTACCGATGCTGGGGAGATCAAGGTTCGAATTTTCGTTCAAGTGTATTGGGTGGTTTTTCAACTCTCCTCCACGAAAATGCGGGTACATTTCCAAATAAATATACCTTCTTATCCCTAAAACCATCAGCGAAATTAGTACATAGATTACAACCCAAAGGTAGAAAGATGTGGTGCTAAGAAAACTTCAGTAGACCAGCCTGGGATTCGAACCCCGATCTCCCCGTTATCAGCTAGGCCAGTTAAACACGAGAGTGACGCTTTAGAACATTTGGACACGGAAACCTGTGTTTGAAAGAAAAGATAAAAGTATTTTTTTATGAGAAACATTGATAATTTACTATGCTTACTACGATGGTTGAATAGTTTAAGGCGTTAATACTTGCAGTAGACGGACTGCCTATGACCGCGTGGTAAAGTTCATAAGCCCGTCGGTTCGACTGGGGTGTTTTTTTCCTAAATAGTTCCCCACTCTTCTTCAACGCAAATGGCGGTTCATTTGCTCTAAATTCTAACTTCCTAATCCCTACACTATTGACATAATTGATATATTTGGGTGTAGCCCGAACAAAATAATGATTCAGACGCAGGACAGTGAATAATGGTGATATTGCCAATATTTTTAGCATTTCATAAATGTTGGATGCAATTTGGCACGGCTCTGAGATAGTTATTTTTCAAATAATCTGAGTACCCTTTCGGCCTATACACATACATTAATTACTCCAATGAGATGGGAATTAGGAAGGTAGAATTTTAGAGGAAATGTACCCGAATTTACGTGGAGGGAGAGAGGGAAAAGTTTAGTAAAAAAAAATCCCCGACTGGGATTCGAGTTATGATCACCAACAATTCAGTCTAACAAGAGAGTGACGGGTTAGATCATGGACCTTCGATGGGGGGATCGCCAAATTAGGTCGGTCATTTTGGGTCACCTTTATCCACTTATATTTGCAGAATTCAAACCCGGAAAGAAAAAATTGAGGACTTGGGGAATGATTCTTGATACAGTTCACAGAGCCTTTTTTAAACCAGAGGTTGTGTGACTTGATGTCCATGAAGAATCACCAATAACTTTATGAATCTTGGTCAGGATAGTTATTGTGAATCATAAAGCCTTCTTCCAAATAAGTTACACAATTTCTCGCTTCAGTGGCCGAATGGTCTAAGGCGTCACTCTTGTGCTAGACTTGCCGCTGATGACAGTAATATCACAGCTCGACCCTTCCTTCACCTCTGGCAAGATGTGTATTAATCACAGCTTGTGAATGTGTGGAAAGTCAGGCCTCCACCGTGGTTCGGATCCCACATTAAACTTAGTCCTCCATTGCATCTCACAATCACCCTACCATTAGACATTAGCGTAAGTGCTTAAACACCCGAACGGTGTAGTAAGACGCGTGTGTTATATTATAAATTAATAATATATAATAATATTAATATATGAATAAGTAGCTGTGATAAAAAAATACTACATCCATATTCATATTTTATGTATGACATGTGTATATGTAATGACCAAGTGAAACTGCAAGCCTATTTTCTAAGTACCAATATAGGTTCCAGTTCTCAAATGAAGAACCAATGGTATCGAGTCATCCCAAGGACCAAACTGACCCATTATCGGCATATACAGGATACACAGTAACATGTGAGACCCACTTTGGTGGTGGACAAGAGATGAAAAACAATGTGAAAAAAGTTTAACACAAGTATGTGTCCAATTTGACCTTATTTCTGAGTTATGATCATGTATATATTCCAGTAATGTGGAGTTGCTTAACATTATAGAAGTGCCCTAATGATCAACTCAGCCTGACTTCAAGCCTTTCAGTCATCGTATCGTAGAATGACGCAATCTTTCAAAAAATGCCAGGTGTTTGGAATAACCCATAGATCATACCTTGGCAACAGGTCGAAATCTATCGAGTATGGTATACAATTTAGTATGATCGCTTGACTGTAACTCGGAAACAGGGCCGGTCTAAGGTAAATGTTTTGTGTGCGCAAAACTCAAATTTTGCGCCCCCCTGCCCCATCTAAAAAACTGTGGAGGTGGCCATTTTAAAACTAGACCTTATTTATAAATACTATTAGTGGCGAATTTTTTTTATAAATAACTCAAAAAGACTATTTTATAACAGTCAGACGATGACATCATAGTGTTTTCAGCCTTAGCATCTTTTAATTATTTTATATTTTGCTTGAAAATGTTTGTTGACTCTTTGTTTTCTACTATAAAGTGAGGTATACAGTATACAAATATACAGTGAGGTATAAAGTATACTACACTTTCAAGAACTACAAAAACGTGGATTTTCTAAAAAAAATTATGTTCGGGAAATAAAAAGAAAAGTAAAATTCAATATTTTGTTTCATTTGCTATTTAGTTTCTAAGTACATGAATCATGGATAGAACTTTCTACTACTCACACAACGTAATCTCTTTTACAAAAAATTATCAGGTATATTCTAAATCAGGTGTCCTCAAATTACGGCCCGCGGGCCAATATATATATAATATATATATATATATAATGTATAATTTAATATTTAGAACAGTGGTACCCAAATTTACTAAGAAGAGGGCCACATTAGAGATGGGTTGGATTGAACACGATACATACAATACACCCATTTATATATATATATATATATTATATTAGCTTTTATAGAAGCAAAAGTGTTAATAAATTCGTTATAGTCAAATAAGGATTATTTTCTCATTTTTAATCGATAATATTGATAAATTGCTCAACTTTCCTGAGTAGAATTTGGTCTCAGACATGTTTTTACCAACTTCAACTTGGAAAAACTTCTCCGGCTGAATCAACTGACATTGGGATAGTGATTATAATTCTTAAAGCCACCCACATGTTTATATAGTCATATTTTGAATTGGTGATTGACAATAAACTTAGTACATTCAATAGAGTTCAATGGGTGCGTCGCGCCGAACAACCTTCAAAATATATTAACTTTGTTAGTGAATTCTAATGCACTAATTTGAAATTAAAAAAGTACTCTGATATGGATGTAAATATTAATTTAAGAAACAGGAATTATTCTTACACATTACTTTCATTAATTGTATTTATTTTTTCCCAGATAAAAACAAAAAATATATATTTTTGGTCCATTTTGGCAACCCCCTGGATTTTCTGTGTATGCAGCTGTACACGTCGCACACGCCTTAGACCGGCCCTGCTCGGAAATAAGGTCAAATGGGACAAATGTATATATGAAACTTTTAAAATGTTTTTGTGTATCCTGTCCACCGCTGCATTGGGCTACATATGTTAGTGTACAGCCTATACCTATATACATTGTTTTCCAACATTAAACCGATCACCCGCTCTGGTGGTCACATGGTCTAACGCGCTACTTTCACACTAGATTAGACTGCCTATGATGGGGAGATCAAGCTTTGAATCTCGGTCGGTTGTACCGAGAGTGGTTTTTCCAAAAGGGTTTTTCCCTCTTCCTCCATGCAAATGCAGGAACACTTCCTTTAAGTATAACCTAACTAATCCCTAAAACTATTATCGTAATTAGTACATAAGCGTATAACCCGAAGGGGTAGTAAAATGCAGTGCTAAAAAAAACTATCGTCTGGTTGTGGGAATTTCAGTGAGAAACTATCGTCTGGATGTGGGAATTTCAGTGAGAAACTATCGTCTGGATGTGGGAATTTCAGTGAGAAACTATCGTCTGAATGTGGGAATTTCAGTGAGAAACTATCGTCTGAATGTGGGAATTTCAGTGAGAAACTATCGTCTGAATGTGGGAATTTCAGTGAGAAACTATCGTCTGGATGTGTGAATTTCAGTGAGAAACTATCGTCTGGATGTGGGAATTTCAGTGAGAAACTATCGTCTGGATGTGTGAATTTCAGTGAGAAACTATCGTCTGGATGTGGGAATTTCAGTGAGAAACTATCGTCTGGATGTGGGAATTTCAGTGAAAAACAAAGGTTATTGTCGTCCGTGCCTCTGCGTACTGAGCTTGGACTGTATGGATTAATAAGTAAAGAGGGATATGAGGCAACTTACCATTGACAGCTGCACTTGAAATACGTCATCTGAGTCTTACCGCTGCACTTGGATGATCTATTATCACATGAGGTTCGACAGCACTGCACTGCTAAAAGTAACACTACTGAACATGGTTTAGACGTTACAAGTCATACATTGATAAACAAAACATTTAACACTCGGGTCAAGGCCACACACAAAACACGACCGCTCGCGGTAAGGTTATCTCAATACTAATAACAAAACACGTGCAAAATATCAAGCATGACTCACAAACAAAAGAGTGGCGCGTTCCGCCAGAATACGGTCCGCTCACACCTGGGCGAATCTAACAGAAGCGTGGTATTAGGACTCACATTTAAGTGATTCGGAAAGTCAATATGCAATGGTTTTGAATAATAATAAGAACAAAAAAAAAGTATTTCTTTCACAACAATAATTATAGGTCTAACTGAAGCACATAGTAAAGACAATGTAACAAAATATGAATAGTAATTAATATACCGCGTCTGGGCTACATAATTCGCAACTCAGTTTGTGGGAAGATTAGACAGTGCTAATGTACCTTCGCCCAGTGGACGCCCAAATGCACTAATCATACATCCTTTCCTCGGAGGCTCTATCCATGCCCCGATGAGATGAGGTGATGGTGATAGTGAGTAGGAGGGTGTGGAACCAGTGAATAAATGCTTGAATATAAACTGTAGCCCTGTGTGCTATTTTATATAAAAAAAATATTGTTTAATGCATTTTTTCATTTTACCTTTGATAAAGTTTCTGTCATTTAAAACATAAATAAATCTAAAGACCTGGACTAAGTAATTAGTCCAGTTGCATCTTCATTTTACAAAAAAAAAAAAAAAAAAAACTTGAACATCTCCACGTGTTCTAACCGATATTTTCACAGCCTCGCTCAGTGATAGCACAACACTCTGATCTGCCGAATGTCATCGAGCTTGTCCGGAAATAAACGATGATATAAACGTCTCCTGGCGACGCTATCGAATCAAAGAAAGTATTCTCCGTAGAGAATTCTTCTCGCTTTGCTTCGATTCGATTCGTCTAGAGGTGAGAGGGTTCATTTAAATACGTGGAAAGAATACTTTTCTGTCTGCCGCGTTTCGATTCGATTCAATTAACCTGGGTGGAGGTGGGCCAGACTGCACGTGCACTCGGAAATACTCAAAAGAGTCCACCAATATAATGTCGTTACTATCACGCTTATAATAAACTAGACAAGTGAAATATGTTAATAGTCTATAATTGGTGAAGGAAAAAGATTGGTTGGGGGGTTTCTACATGCAATGGCTTGTGGTATAGCCCTCCCAACACGAGGTGGCAAGAAATTGTTCTTAAATTAAATATATTTGAAGCAATTTTTAATTTTTAGCTGGGGAAATAACTAAACATGGCACCCTCTAATTCTTGAACCCTCAAATCCTGAAAGACTTTGTTCGAAAATTCTATCTAATAATTAATTTTTTAAACTTATGAATTAATTTTTTTTAAAGCTCTAAGTAATTTATTCACAACTTAATTTTTTGAACAATATCTCAGTTTATTAATTTCCCAGTCAAGTGAATGCATAATAGCAAAGAACGCTAACATTTATTTAAACTTTTTATTTTATCTTATGTTATTATCTTTTTACACGCTTCAGTGGCTGAATCTTATATAGCAGGAGTTCCCAAGCTTTTTAAATGCTACACTAATCTTATGAACAATTAAAAAAGACGGTTAAATTTTGTAATGATACTATTTTGGACCCCTCTAATATATTCAAAAATTCATGGATGAAATGTATTTTTCTTAAAAGTAATGTATGTAATATTTCCTTTTAATACTTCATCCATGGAAAAATTACGCGCTTTTAGAATTAATTTCAATACACTACGTCTCAAAAACTTTTTTTTTTCTTTTAAAGATCAACTCCGTTGTATTAGAAAGATCTTATGGCGCTGGCTCCCTCTACCCAATAGGAATCCAGCCTTCATTAACATGAAGCCTGAACAGGTAGTAAGATGCGGTGATAAATAGGGAAATATATATATTTTTTTTCTTTCCTCTTATGTTGATAATTATTTTCAAGATTTGGATTCTAATTAGAGATTCAGAACTCATTGGTAAAATTATATTTGCATTCTTAAAATAGTTGACTAGAATCAATCAACTTTAGTGGTAATTTTTCAATATTCCAGCTACTAGCCCAGGCGTTGATGAATCTATATTAATAAAATGAAGAGTTAGTGTGTCTGTATATCATTAACGTTGCACGATATCTACTGCACTCAAGAGGTCTGAAATTTAAAAATTAGTAGCCCCTCTGCACCTCAAAACAAAAATTTTGAAGTTTTGATTAGATTTTTTTTCAATTAATCAAAAATAACAAAATGAAGAAATATTAACGTCAAGAGAAAGCTTTACTACTAAATTTCATGTAATTTGAAATGTATTATGGTAGACATAGAAGTTTGGTTGCCATGGTGAGTATATTGGTATCTTGGTATCTTTAACAAACTACTCTTCTCATTTTGCTATGGTAATTAAATTGTTAAATGTTACTAGCAAATAGCTTTTATGTTAGTTATTAATAGCTACCTTTTTACTTTCTCGCTACCTTATAGGTAGTAGAGAAAGTGTTGTGATCATAAAAAAATCGAACTCAAGATTTTGATGAATGTCATCGTTTCATGAACCCCCGAATCCGAAAAAGTGGTTTTTGAATTTCGGTCTGTCTTTACTTCGGAGTAGAGCCTAAACTATTTTACCGATCGGGATAAAACTTTTGCCGGTAAAGGTATTTTTACATACCTTTCAGGGTTATTTTACATGTCACACTTGACATGGTACAGACGGCTTTACTTCCCCTCTAAAGGAAGTTGTGCTACGGATTTTTATCGCTCAAGATCAACCCCGTCAACCCTGGAGGTGTTTGAACCCACGAAGATTGGGTCGTGAGGCAAGCACTTTTCCCAGAGACCACCCAAGGTCGACTTGGAATATATGGTGTCAGCTGGATTTTTATTAAAGGCCAAAGATACGTGCTAAGACTTTTTTCTAACTATAGACTTGTGGACACCAATTAAAGTAGGCCTACTTACTGTACATATCCTACATAAAAAAAAAAAGCCTACGATTAGATGATAGAAATACTAGGTTGTAGGCCTATATTTGGGAAAAATGGATATGAAAATTACCATGGCCTTAGCGATAGCTTTTTTCCTTGTGTGTGCCGCGTCCTACTACCCATCCGGTATAGCCAAATATTTACAATAATTGTATAACGATGAAGAAGGTATGATTGTGAGTAAATGTACCCGCATATTCTTGGAGGGAGCGGGGTAAACTATTCAAGAAAAAACACCTTCAGCTTACCCTACTGAGATTCGAACACCGATATAGTCTACTCGTCAATGGTGATACAGTCTATTGCGAGATTGACGCATAAGGTCATGTGAACACCCATTTGATTAACTTTGTTTGTATCCGCTTTGGTAGCGTAGTTAGCTAACGCGCTAGTTTCATGTTGAGCTATACTTCCGAGGATGGGGTTATTGAGGTTCGAATCTCGTTCTGGTGAACTGGGGGTGGTTTTCCACTCTCCCTCCACGCAAATACGGGTTCACTTCCTCTAAATTCAACCTTACCAATCCCTGAACCACTATCGCAATTAATACGCAAGCGTATAACCCAAACGGATAGTATGACGTGGTGCTAAATAATACTAATAAACTTTGTTTTCTAACTAAAAAAAATACAGGCCTATATCCGGAGGGCACGCAAATAAATTAGATACATGTCTAGTCTTGTTTGTCGGTGACAAAGCGTTGGGAATTTGAATCCGGTCATGTGTACTGAGAGTGATTTTTCATTCATCTTCCAAGAATGTGCGGGTACTCAATTCAATATCCTTCATCCATAACTAATTATATTAGTAAAAATTTTCATAAAATCGTTTTCTATTAATTAAGAAAGTAATTATCGATTTGGCACAAGATTATTTATTATGTGTGTTTAAACTTGAAACTTTGTTTTAAATTAACTAAAACATTAATATCTTTAAATACTTTGCCTTATCCAAGAATAACAAAAACCAACTGGAGAGAGAATTTAATAACAGAAAAAAAAATCGTGTACCCTATATAATAATTTGTCTTTATCTCAGTCCGTGTAAAATAAACACGGTCAGATAACGTAGTAACCAACACGAGTTCCATCTCTCATCTGATTGCTAACGTCTACATGTCCGACCATTCAGCATCTCCATAAGAGGGGAAGTGGAGTAAAAGAACGAGCGGAGGGGAAGGCCACGGGCGTGAGAAGAGAGGGTAAACCGCGCGCCACGGTAAAAGCGACCATCCAGCCATCTAGCGGAGGATCTTACAACTACTAGGGACGAACGAGCCATGTGATAGCTATAAAGCACTCAATTGAACTAGTTTGACCGCGGTTTTTACACGATTATGACATTATAAAGGTGAAGGAGAGGAAGAGTTATGATATTCGATCCGGCTCGCACAGCATAGAAGGTAAACTGTAAAAGAGGAAAACGCATTATTCCTAAGCTTATTTACCTATTATTTTAGCGAATGAAAAGTTAGGAAAAGTTTATTCTTAAGTTTTGTTGTGATTAAGGTTATTACAAATATAATTATAAAGTAAGCTATAAGCAAACTTTTTTTGTGATTTGCTACTTTTTCATTAGAATTTTTTTCCCTTCATAATCCAAACTAGTTTTTCTAGTTTTAACTGAAGTATTTAAACGTGTTTATATTTTAGCAAAATAATTTATATTTCTCTAAGTCAATAACCATTAATTAATATTAAATCTGAAACAAAATATAAATATTGATTTAGCAAATTGGTTTCGATACCATTATACAGGGCAAAATTGAAATGCTAATAATACACCTAAATATAGCTTGATTTAATTTTACTACGTTTTATCAAGTTAACTTCTAAAATAAAGACATTCATGTATTTGTCAATAAGTCTATAGTTTATTAGATATTCAAAATAATATCTTGGTATTCAAAATATCATCTTTTGAATTCAAAATAACCGTATGAATATTACTTTTTAAACACGAAAAAAAAAATTAGAAGAAGCACAACTAAAAACTAACAAGGCTACCGATAAATAATTTATTTGTCTTCTCTACAATGTCCATCCCCTCCTCCGTCCCGAGACTTCTAAATCTTCCTCCTACTCCCCCCTTCCCCCTTCATCCCACCACTTAAACTTCCCCCCTTTGCCCCCCCTCTCTCCCATGGCCCTCCCCCCTCGTGCGAGCTTTGAAGAGTTTCTACATATGTCTGTAAATATCAGCAGCAGTTTAACCCGAGTGAGTTACGAGGTAGTTGTTCTATTGCCAGTCTTTCTTTACACGATTAAAAAGGACTATAATTTTTTTGAAAAAAAAAAAAAAGTCTTCCTAATACGTGGCGTTTAAAACTATACAAGTGTATACAAATATATATGTTGTTCGAAAAACGTCAATGAACCGTGTGATGTTTCCAGTTAATACTAATCAATCGAATAAATAATTATATAATTTATTAGATTTTATTAATTTCTGTGTAGTTAAAAAATGTTTTATATACCATATAGTTCTACGCGGTAGTGAATCATGTGTAGCGAGTGTCTAAAGCTAATATTTTTTAAAGTTTTGGCTACATAAAATAACTCATATATTCTTAAAGAATATTCAATTAAATCTATGAACATGAAAAAGGTAGTGTGTGCATTTTAATTAATTTGTAAATTTGTGTTAGTGCCCTAATTTACTTACAAAACCTTTGTGTGTTTATTTAACGTATATAGTTTAAACTTAAAATTATTTGAGTAGTGGAATAGCTTTACGGGTATTCAGGGGTCATTTCTAATTTTTAATTATAAATGGGAACAAATTGTAATATATTTATCGACGCTATTGAAAATCCCAAATTGTATTTGTAAAATTAACTTTAAAGCATAGCTTAACTTAATGATTCTCCATTAAAATGTATGTAAATTTAATTTCTAAATTTAGATTACATTGCTTTCAATAATGTTACTATGAACTACTTTCAAATTAACAATGTGCCTATATTATTAAAAAAAAGAATTATTATAACACACACGAAATATCGTTTGCCTCTAATTTATCCATTCACTTTTGGACTAATAAGTATTAATTAATAATGTACAAACTTGTGCTTATTATTAAAATGGAAATGAATACGCCTGTCAAACAATTAAATAGTTAGTTACTGACTCGAACTTGTTTCTTAATATATTAATTTAGCCAGCCTTAGGTGGGACTTTTGACATTGTAGTTATTTACGATATAATCCGAAAAATGTATCAAGTCCGTAGGCCTATTTCCTTTCTCACTTGTCATCAAGTCTTTGATAGATGGTTTTCCGTGGCTACTAAATATTTACTCCCATAAATAAATAATATATTAATGGAATACAATCGATTATTTTAACCATAACCAAAAGATCGTTAGATTATATTGATCCCTCAACTATTACTATATTACTTATATTCTTTAAATATATATTATATGTATACTATTCTTTGTTGCTTGATTGTTAGAGATTAATTGATATATTTTATAATGATTTATCCTTAATGCTAGCTTATGGTTATCATAAATACTTTACCTCTTGTTTGAAAGTAAATTTTCAAACACTTGAGTTAATGGTGGTTTAAGAATTCAACACGTAAAATCCAGTTGTCAGTTTGCAAATCCTCCCTTAATCCTAACCTCGCACAACTCTCAACCCCTCACTTAAAATACACGCAGTTGTTTCTCTACACCCCAACCCCCTCACGGTGATTCAAAAGGACAAGTGGATAAACATACATTAAACTCACAAACTTGTGATCTATTTTAATTTCGGAATTAATTCTTTTTAAATAGATTTGATAGTTTAATAAAGTTGGCTTGATCTCATTAAAAAAAAAAATTCTGAGGTTCTATTTAAACTATTATATCTACCTTCCACCCTTAGGTATCTCTAAAGTAATTTTAAAACTTTAAATCTAACAAGTTGGAGGTACATCATAAATTTTAACGCTTCACCTTTGAAAAGAAGGACAGGGTTGGCGGGGTGGTGAAAGGGAACGGTAAGAAAAGAAACCCAAAACAAACCATAAAACAACTTGTTACATCAGAGGAAGGTATTTAAAAAGCCGTAAATTTCTCAAGTGTTGATAAATATATTTTGCACCCTCGTCCTAGTTTCCTTAAGAAATCTTATAATTTGATTATTTATTTACTTGAAATGTAGAGATACAATTAAGGTAATCATCACACCTTGAAAGTAATCACGTCTATTCCGAGTCCCCCCTCCCCTTCTCTCAACCCACAAATAATAATATGTATCTGCCTTGCCCCTACTACTTTGACCCTTAAGTTTCTACCCCTCAAAATGACACCCCCTCTTGTCACAAAATACACACACACAAAACATAGACACTTCATTTCATAGAGGACCTTCCGCGCTTGCGCAAATCTTGCTATAGTTCCCAGGGCATAAACCACCGGGGGTAGAAAAAAAAAACAGTCAAAACCTCCCGTCGGCTAAAGAGACAGTTTCGCGGCCCAAGACTTTTTAACCTGCCCTGTTTCCCTTCCTCCCCTTCCACTCTCCTCCCTCTAGCGTGGTTCCTCTGCCTCCTCCCTCTTTCTCCACCTTACCTACCCCTCCATTAACCCTCCGGAAACCCCCCCCCCTGAAATCTTCCCCTACATTTTACCCCTCCTCACACAACTCACTACACACACACCATGTGAAACATTCGACAACAGGGTTGAAGGAATCCCAAAGTGCAAGTACCCAATCAAGGATTGACGAACAGTGGGGATTGGTGGTCTTTTTTTTTTCCCCGCAGGTTTATCGTTCTGCACCTCCGAGAAGGTTTTGTTAGCAAACGTTTCCCTTCTTGTATAAACAAGTGACGACTGGGTCGTCCCAACTGCAGTGTGTCCATCGCCCACCGACCATGAGTAACGGCGGGCGTCCAATATCGCCGACGTCGGCCAAGCGCGGCGTCTAGTTCGTGGCGAAAAAACCACGTGGCTTACGAAATGAGGAGATCATGTAGTGGAGACGAGAGACATGGATCGACGAAATACAATAATTATTGGTCGATTATTGTCGTTAATATTGACGATTAACTAAAAGTAGCAGAAACAAGATATAAACAATTTACAACCTTTTAATTGACAATTAATTAACATTCGGTTGTATACTAACTACGAAATCACTGTCAAATATATCACTTTCCCATCACCTTGTGAAAGATATTTCTGGATGAACATTACTGGTAAAATAAATATTTCCGCTATCAATTTCCCAACCTAGAGTCGTAAATTTTCCTGCACTTGTTGGGAGGTAACAAGTTCGTGGGGACATAATATAACGTATTTTTGTGTCCAGTACTAACTTAGTTCTTAGTGCAGAGACTCTTTAAACCGTCTAGTTGTCGTGTTTACAAGTACTTTTTGTAGTTTTGTCTGTAAATAGAAATATATCTTCGAAGTGTTTGTACCTTTAAAAGGTGCTGTATTGTGCAACTTCAACGTCGATAAAAACTGAACATTTGTAAAATTAGGTGGAAGATATCCTGAGTGTCTTTAGTGTTTTCTTTGGGGATTTTTCCTCCCCTAGATAATATATTCAAAATACCGATGTGAATCAACAATTTAAAATTAATTTACGGAGACAAATTAGGTGATACAATTTGTGTTTTAAATTTTCAAACGCCTCAATAAAAGTAAAGTTTCCTCAATTCTTTATTAAATAGTTGTCTAATATACGTATTCATTGTGTTGGCATAGTCTTTTTCTATTTTCAAATGTGCGTGGTCTCTGACAGCTGTTTGTCTACTTTTCAAGAATAATGAAGAAAAATGTTGACGTTAATAACTAAAAAACTAAAATAAGTTAAATATATATAATACCATCCATAAGTTCAACACATTTTTGTGTTGAGCATTTATTAAAAAAATCTGGAGGGGAAATCGTTTTTTTCGCCACCCAACGGTGACCATCAATCCATCACGCTGGATACCATGAGCTCATACCAGTTCGTCAACTCTTTGGCCTCCTGCTACGCCAACCAGGCACCAGGTCAAAGGTCGGGAGCGTCTCCGGTCAACGGTGGACACCCCCAGCAGCACCCTTCTGCGGCTGGTGCGGACTACTACAACCCGAATGCGGCCAGTGTCCAGGGTTCGTACCCACCAACATGTTACTCCCCACAGCAGCAGGTGCACCCACAGCATTATGCCCAACACCCTTACGCTTCAGCAGGAAACGTCGGCCAGTCTCAACATCTACAGAACGGCTCTCAAGGGATGATGGACTACACCCAGTTACACCCTTCTCATCAGAGGCTAGGTGGGGCCGCCACCCACCTGCAGCATCCTAGTCCGGGGACTGTGAGTCCTCCTCTAGGGGTGGTTTCAACCCCCGTAGGCTCACTCCTCAACAACAACTCCGTGTCCGCGAGCAGCTGTAAGTACGCTGCCGAGACGGCGTCCACCACTGGGGTGAGCTCGCCCCAAGATCTCAGCACCACAGGAGGGCCCCCAAGAGGTAGCCCCCCTTTGCAAGGACCATCCCAATCGGTGGGGGGAAGTTCCTCTAAGCCTCCCATAGGAGCGGCCCCTTCCACAACTGCCAGCACCACGACTTCGAGGGGGGCGTCATCGGCGACCTCCCCAGCAGGAGCTTCCGGTGCTGGACCGACCCAGGCGGCCGCCACAGCCTCCTCGGCTGTTTCTCAGAGTTCCTCATCGCCGGCGTCATCGACGTCGTCTGCGTCAAGCACGACTGGTTCCAACAACAACAATGGCGGCAATAACAACAGTTCCGGCAAGCAGGGGGGTGGTACTACCCCTGCTGGCAACCCCCCGCAGATCTACCCTTGGATGAAGAGGGTTCATCTTGGTCAGAGTGAGTACAGAGAATTTGTTTACATGCGTTCTAGTCACCTATTTTAGTTGTAATAGCAAGAAATAACAGAACAGAGACATTCTTAAACTGTAGTCAAATGAACACATTTTCTTATTTTAAAAATACTATTGAAACTGATAAGAAACTCTAAGATGATGCAATTCAATCTTACTCGCTAAAGCATGTTAAAAATGCCATCAACTAGATTATCAATTATAATAGGCTGAAGGAATTTATTTAAGTCGCCAGAAATCAACGAAAAATCACTGTGCTTATTTATTTACTTTTTTAGTATTACAAAAAAATATTTATTTTCGTCAATAAATATACGGTGTATAATGGAAAAATCTTGATTTATATGGCTTTACTCATATGTTATCATAGATATCTAGTTGGATCAATGTAAAAAGAGTATTTTCGAATATTTTAATAATAACTGTAGGATAGCCACTATTTAAAAATGGTCATTATATAAATATGTTACATCTGTTAGAATTCGTACCATAAAATGCCAAATGTTTTATTTGTGGAACACGTAGGTAGGCATATGAATACACGAAAGCAGATTTAGTTTTTTTTTTAACTGTCTGCTAAGGTTAAATATACTGTACATAATAAAAACAAATGATAGACAAATGAAGTACATCTATTTTTATTGAATTAATAAAATCATTGTCTTGTACTAATTTACGGCACAAAGAGATTTTGTACAAGAGGAAACAATTATTGTACACACGGCTATAGCTCTGAATAATTATCTAATTTATACTCTCGCTGATTTACCGAATAAAAGATTATATTAAACTAAGTTCATGTAATATTTATAAAAGAAATATTTAGGATATTATCCAATTATCTTGTAAAGGCTTATACTTAAAGTGACGGTAAATTGTTTTATATTGTAGGGTCTATCTATAGAAATGAGTAATATATCTTAGTGGTTATTATATTTTAACCTTAAATTGTTTTCAGAGGGCTTTTTTTTTATAGATGTGTTTTTAACCACATTTTACTACTCGCCAAGGGTATCCTATTTTTATTACGCTGACAAGAGAGGGATCAGGAAGGTTTAGTCGAGAGGAAATGCACTCTAATTTGTGCAGGAGAGTGGGAAACCATGTAGGAAAAAACCACCTTCAGTATACCTGACTGGGATTTGAAACCCAACCTCCAGTTACCATCAATATTAATTTGAACATTGAATGAAATACCTGGCGAGGATCCTAGACTCTGAATTAATTTTCGGAAAGCGATCAAATTTACAAACTCAATTTATAAAAACTAATATTGTAATTTGTAATTTAAAATACAGCTGAGATAAAAATAGATGGGTTCATAAATAATACATTTTCTGAAAATTCAAGTAAGATCTATACTTAAGTATTAGGTTATGTTTGATTAAAATTACCACCCACCTCAGTGGAGCAATGGTCTGAGGCACTACTATCACAGTAGACTAGACTGCCAATGACAGGGAGATCAAAGTTCGATTCTCAGTCGGGTGTACTGAGGGTAATTTTCCAAAAATAGATTTTCCCTCTCCTTCCACTCAAATTAGTGTACACCTCCTCTGAATTCAAATTTCCTCATCCTTAGATCACTAGCCTAATTAGTAAATTTGCTTACAACCCAAACGGGTACTAAACGTGGTGTTAGTAAAATAGATACAAATAGAAGATTTAAAACAATATTCATTAACTGCTCTTTTTTATATTTTAAATTGTTTTTCGTACCTTATAAAACAAAGGACGAAAGATGGAGGATAGTACTGACTACACATTTCACTGATATTTTTTATAAGGTATATATATCATGTCTAGAACCAGAAATCTTTTCTAAACAACCCTGATAATTTGCATGCTGAGTATTTTATTTGTTCTCTTTGCGACCTATCTCTCCCCCCCCCCTTTTTTATGGACATCCAGACCGCCGCCCCCTGCTCAGACCGTTCCCTCAGTGCAGCAAGCCCCCATAAATAAAAGCCGGCGTGAGTTGCTTGTATTGTGGGTCCCGCGACATGAAGAGTGGTTAGGATTTAGAGGGTTCCCCGGTATTTGGCCCCGGACACACTCGGCTTTCTGGCCTTCACTGGCCGACAACATTTTATTCTGAATGTCCCGGGCTATTCATTTTCTACGTCATGTTTGTTATGGTAATGTAAAATGTCGTTTTTGTTAAATAAAAATGTGTAATATAGTTATTTTAGGTCATAGAGATACTTTTTTTTTTGTTGGTACCCTAATTTGATTTATAGAGCAGCATAATCTTTACCAACCAAAGCAATTAAGACGATTATTTAGTTTATTAAAAACATTTAAACTAAATTAATAGAGCTATACCCGCTTCGGCGGCTGCATGGTCTAAGGTACTACTCTTGCAGTAGACTAGATTGCCGATGACTGGGATATTGAAATTCGATTCTTGGTCAGGTATACTGAGGATGGTTTTCCCTAAATGGTTTTCCACTCTCCCTCCACACAGATGATAGTAGATTACCTCTAAAATATTTCCTTCATCATCCAACCTCATTAGAGTGTGTAATCTGAACAGGTAGTAAGACGCAGCGACACAAAAAAAAATCCTCAGCAGCCCTCTTTGGGTTTTAGAACCCCTATCTCCCTGTAATCAGCAAATAATATTAGATGATCTTAACGTTTATTCCACGTATCCACTGATGCGGGTCGTATAGATTTTTAAACTACCAATTAATGGTGATGATAAAAATAAATAAAAACACGTCGATCATAGAAATAACTTTTAGATGGAATGTAGATAACAAACATTATTCCTAATTAAAACATTTCAAATAGACTCATTACCTTTCTTAAAATATTCCATCTAACTTACTTAATAAGATTAAAAGTTGTTTTCTACAGTAACTAGACCACTTAATACTAACCAATTTCGGAAATATTAAATTACGTTTGTTGTAATAATACACAATATTTATATTTCTTTTATTTATTTATCTGTATTACTTCATAGAGAGTACATTTGTGTCAAAGAGTTATTAAGGCTAAACATTTTAGTAACACGATTAAATTAAACAAGTTTAAAAATGATACCTGGACACAGGAATCGAACCCGAGACGAAGTGCTATTTTTTTTTAACCAATTAATTACAATCAAAATACGTCCACCTACACACGGATAAATTCATCCCTAAATTTATTTCCTCCTTTGTGTGAAACTATTTAATAACACAGTTAAGCAAAGTAAAAACACTATTCATGCTGCCAATCTCTTAAAGATAATAAAAAAAATTGTTTTTAAAAAACTTCAATAATAATTAAAATATCATCAACCAAGAGTTTAGAAACGAATGTATAAGATTACAGGTGTACAAACAACAGCGCTTTAAATGAATTAGAAAACCATAACTTTTAGTAACAGGAGATTAATTGTGTTTAATTTCGAACGATGGAGAAGAAAAAAAAACCGCCCTCAACATCAAGAAGATTTGTCGCTTGACTGGAGGGTGAAAAGAAGAAGAGGAAAGAAGAGAGGCCTAGAGATGAACAAAGGACAGAAAGAGGAAATAAGAGGTGTGTATAACAGTCCATAAAAGAAATTCCTTCACATCATCCCCTTGAGGCGTGATTGTAAATAAATGTTAGTAAGAGGTGTTGGAGGGGGAGAGGGGACGAGACGGAATGGGCCACCGATTACCACGGGAGGGAGAAAGACGGAGCGAGTCGAAAAAGAAAAACAGAGGGAGAAATCAACCCTTAAAGAGTGTAAGAAATAAAATTTACGAGCTATTGAAGAATGGTTGTGTAAGCGAAGTGGCTGTGCGGTTTTTAGAGGAAGAAGGCAGAAAACAAACCAACCTTCCCATTCAATCCTTTTCTCTCTTTCTTTATTTCCTCTTATAGTGGTTGTTGCAACCAGAAATAATCACGACGTCTCCTTTTATTATGTTATGTCTTCCTCATGATTCGGAACCAGTTTTTTTTTTATTCTTCTTCTACACCTCTGTTATTTTATTTTCTCCTAAAAAGTTTGCACCTCTCATGAAAGAAACGAGAACCGTGGTTGATTTAATTTATTACGTTGTATTTGGTATGGATGCAGACATCGGGGAAGGCCAAGGAGGACTTGGTGGAGGACCGTCGATGAAGAGGGCAGAAAACTCTAAAAGCTATGGGAGGAACGCAAAAGTGTGGCGGAAATATACCTGAATGGCGAAGCTTTGTTGCGTTCCTATGGTCTACATAAGCAGTCATATGAGTTTATTATTATACCTATTTTATGGTCAATTTAAAAAGCAAACCCACAAAAGAGAAGTCCAACAAAATAAAGGTTTTACTGAGGTTTTTGATTTCAGCACTGAATTCATCAATAAAAAAATGTGGTCTCGGTTAATTTGATCCTTACCCCAATAGTTTGAAATACACCATGTTAACCATAACACTATACCCCCCAGCCCAAGTAATTTTTTATACAGAATTTGGTTATCAAGAACGTGTAGAGTTATTCGTACTTATATTTATAATATCTTAAGTTATAGGTTTACTTTTAGAGTGTAAGTTTAGGGCACGTGTGTTGGCAAAAAAATTAATTGGCCAGTAGTAAATTATTGCTCCAGTAGAAAAGTAGAGCTTAGTTTTCTTCACATGATAGGCTCAACAGTTCTTAAATATCTGTCATGAGCATAGCGGCATTAGATGACAAACTTTTTAAATGAAGTGAAAAAGCTGTCATTAAATTCCAGTACACTCTTAGCAGGTATTCAAGAACTGTTGAAATCACCACGTGAAGAAAATTTAGATACGTTTCTACTGGACAATTATTTGATTTATTTTGACAAAAAAAAAGTTTTGATATAAAACTAAAAAAAATACTGACCTTAACTCGCGTACCCTACACTCCCAATTTAACTACTTTCAGTTGTGGTTATAAAAGACACACGAAGATTTGGGAAAACAGCTTTCTAACTCATTTGGAGCACCTCATGTTAAAATGAGACTAATATTTCATTATATGAGAATTATTAGTTCAGGCTATAGCTGAAAATATTCCTAGATCAATTTTTGTGAAACCATGAACATTTATGTTTGAAAAAAGATAACTTATATTTGGTAAAAGAATAATAAACGTTGTAAATTGTATATATTGCATTACAATAATTAACTTCAGTGAACTAGCAGCCTTGAAAATGTTCTTAAAAGTTCAAGATTAGTAATTTATCTTATATTACTATTAAAAGTATTATATAAAAAGTGTTTTTAACATGATTTGTGGACATACATATATATATAGATGTGTGCCTAAGTATATGTATATATAGGACTATAGTCTTTAATATGAATAATTGAGCTACCGAGTTAAAACTTGATACCACACAGTATAATGAAAGTTCTGGAATATGTAAAAGCTAGTTTTAAAAAGAATTACAAAAAGAATAGAAAGACTATGAATCTATACTTGAAAGAAAGAAAGGGGCTATAGCTCAATACATAAATACCTCAGTATCACATTTAGCTTACATTTTTAAACATAATTTTACAATTAGTTTTTCAGCAGTTATAATAGCTCCCACAATTTATGTCTGATAACTTCTTAGTTGAAATATTAGCTAAATTATATTTTAAATGAACCTTAAGTTTAATATTAGCTATGATAACTACCATACTGACACCTTAACTCATTTAGTAGCGTGTCTGCCTGATGAACTAAAGTTTCTAGGCTCGATTCTCGCCATGGCTGAAAATTTATCGTTGATAATAATATGGGTCTACCCATTAACATTAATAAATTAATGGCTGGGGACTGGATGTTGTGACTGTCCTAATCTTAAGTTATATTATAAGGTATATGAGGTTACGACAGGCCTTGCGAGCCGGTAGTAGAAAATATTTGGCTTGAATAAAAAACTGACCCGGGCCATAGGCTGGAAACATTGATGATTGAAAAAAAATGCCTACTATAATATATCACACTTAAAATCGATTTACAAAACAAAGGTTACTGAAACACTAAATGTTTAAAGCGTGCAATATTAATTCATAACAAGCTGGATGTGGGATCATAATAAACTATTAACCTACATTTATCAACTAATTGGTAATAATTATATACAAGAAGGATACAACATATAATACCCGTGGCACTCTATAAAGCTTAAGGTTTTTTTACGTAAAGCCTGGTCAGGTATTATTACACTTATCAAAGAAATCTTTCACAAATTCTTTTTAAAACTCACCCATCTCCCTGAACCTGTAGGTTTATACCCCTTATTTTACCCGCGCTTCGCAATACCGACCAACCTATCTTTGTATTTACACTAAGGAGTAGGTTAAAGGAAGGGATAGTTGGAGAAGAGAAGGTGTACCCGGAGGTTGATTAGGAAAATATTTAAGAAAACTCTCCTTTCAGTTCAGCTGGCTGAGAATCAAAAACCATGAGCTTCCATCACCGATAAAACATACAATATCATATTATCATCTTTATGTAGTCCAATTTTAATAGAAATATAATTCTATAAAATACAAAATTTTTTTTTTAAAAAATCGGCTAACGTTGATTTAATTGTACTATATAATTAGTGATATTTTATAACTCCATGACGCCATCCCTCAATCGAGCTACACGGACCGAGCGGCTGCCGTCTGTCAGCAAAGAGTAGCACCTTCTGTGGATAGAGGGGTATCATCTGGCCAGCTTAACGAATCTTCCGGCCGTTAATCTCGGTTTTCTATACCGGAGCTGCTACTTTCTCAATTATAGTAGGTAATTTGTCCTCACGAGACTGAGTTGACCCCTTTCCAGACCCACTGTTTGGGATCGAACCAGATCTCCTTGATCTGTGGCTAGGAACTCCTACCACTAGACCACAAAGAAGGCTATCATGTTATATTTATTAATATATTTCAAACGTGATAGCTATAGATCACGTTACTTGATGTATGTAAGGAACTTTTAAGTGATCTTTAGTAACTATTTAAGCTGTCAGATCCCCCTCCACCCCTTTTTAAGAAAATTTGACTGTACGTTTACCCACCTGCCCACCTGTGCGGGTCTAAATCATTTTGTTCGAATTAAAACTTTTAACATTTTGTCAAAAAATAATCTTTCTATCTAAGAATTAAAAAACACTATAATATATTATACTACACACACTACAAAGGAAATAACTCAGCCAAATGCCATATCAAGCCAAATACTTTAACTAGACAACGATATTTTAAGCATCAAGTGACATCAATTATAAATTCCTGTTACTTTTAAGACGAGGGTATTTAATTTATATTCTTGCGTTGCACGATATAAAACATTACATTTCTTCTGGCGAAGGAATTCTCCGTGTAAATACTTGGCCATTAGCCATACATCAATGGCAACATGCAGGCATGACTTCGCTTCTTAGCTTGTTGAAAATTTAAACTAATACTAATTTAGAAATATTTACTTTGAAAACAATATTTTACCTAACAAAAACCCACTTTGGTAGCCACATGGTCTAACGCGCTACTATCGTAATAGACTAAACTGCCAATTACAATGAGATTGAGATTTGAATCTCTGTCAGATGTACTGAGGGTTACGTATCCCCCCTCCCCAGAATGTATTTCACTATCGCTCACGCAAATGCGGGTATACTTTCTATAAAATATTGCCTTTCTCGTCCGTAAAACCATTAGCGTAACTAGTACAATAGCGTATAAACCAAACTAGTAGTAAGACGTGGTGCTAAAAAAAAATTAACAAAATATATCCTGCTTAGCAAAACCATATTATTAATACCTATAACTATACATTAATCATATTATTACCAATAAACCAAGATAATGTTTATTATAGAAAAGATTGAGAGTTTAAATATGGTAGCCCTAGCTAATTTATTGTTAAAACACTTAATCTAGTCTCTTTAGAACTGTCCTCAGAGTGTTTAAGCTTATCTGAGAATAACGTTTTTTTTTAAATTTAATAAGTATTTATTTTCTTTCCATGTTTTATTATCTATTAAGGCTATCTATTTAAACTAACAATTTAGAAATGAGGAGGGTAAAATTTCGAATTCAAACTCCAGATTGAGGTAAACTGGAAAGGACGAGACTAAAGCATTCCCACAAACGACAGTTATTTTGTTCGTGAATTCAAAGCACGTTATAAATGTTCGAGTTTTTATGAATACACAAATAATATGTACTTAAGTGAAAATGTACCTGATTGATTTTGATTTCTTGTTTAATCTTTAATACAAATTATAACATAGGTCCAAGGTTAAATAATTTAAGACCTACTTACGTTTTTATAAATTTATAATTATTTGTGGTTGATTTAACCTGGCATAGTTAACAAATTCAATCCAACTTGACATTTAATCTCTTATTTTTTATCTCTTTGTCAATAGTGAATAACTATATTTGGACAATGAGTTGAAAGGTTAGTATTTAGTAGCCCACATCTCGGGACTAATCAATCGGGAAAATAAATAGGTCCATAGCTTACATTCAAACCAGAAAAGGCATCGAACCGCTATTTTTTTTCTGCATTAATCAATTGACAAAATCAAAACTAGAACAAAGGGAATATGTTTTTTTCACTTTAAAATATTTATTTCTCAATTTAATAGAATTTTTTAAATATGTCAAAATATTTTCAATGGTCTCAACTTTGTTTTCTAAATTAAAATACAAATTACTGCTTTATAATGTGACGTCCGTCTGGTTTGAGCTGTTATTTACTACCTAAACTAGGTGCTATCCATGTGGTTAGGACGGGCTATTAAGGTGGGGGTATAGGAAACATTTTTTTGTGACCAAAATAAAAAAAATACAATTCCAGTAGAATCAGAGTTTAATTTTCTCTACATGGTGAGTGATATCAACAGTTCTTGAATAGATTATACACTTTATAAATTAAGAGAAAAAGTTTTAATCAAATCCAAGGACATCCTTGAAAGATATTCATGAAAGGTTGAGGTCACCATGGCAAGAAAATTATACTATGTATTTCTACTTGAGCAATATTTTATTTATTTTGACCAAAAAATATTTTGTTATAAAAACTGCAAAAATACTGTACTTAACTGTACTTAATTCTTTAACTCCCACCGAGAGTAATGTACACCCCTTTATTCTGAAATTTAGCATACTTACTTTGACTATGACCTTAACCAGCCCCTTGTCATACGGGTCAATGCACCTAGCTATCAACCCCGGGGTTTGATTCCCGGCTGGTGCAATGGGCATTTATCCCGAAAAGGGAATTGAACTATTCCAATGATCACCAGAGTCTGGTCAGGTTTAAGTTAGGTTAAGAGTTTCTACCTGTTCCACATCATCATATTCACCATCAACCTCACCTGATGATCTGATTGGGACACGGAAGGAGTCTCCACGGAAAAGGATGTTAGATTAGTTCACTCAGGCGTCCCTTGGGCAACGGTACTCAAGTACCGGTTAATCTTCTAATAAACTGGGCTACGAGTGATTTAGTACAGACACGAATGAATAAATAAATAAACTAAGGCCCTATCTCTAAACTATACCATAAAGGAATAATTCAAGGTAGGCTTGCTACCTTACAGGGTAATCGAAGTATACTTACATCCGGCCCAAGTATAAATCCCAGTTGGATTCCTTGGGTGATGTCCACTCATGAAAGTGGATTTTCATCTGATACTGTGATGTATGATATAGCGTTACCACTTAATCTTTGTTGACATTCTTACCTCCTTAGATTACGTCTTTATATGCAGAGGTTTGAATTATTAAACATATTTTAATTGCACTATTTTTTTTAGCACTGCGTCCTACTACCTGTTCAAGTTATATACATAATATGTACTAATTACGTTAATAAGCTAGGGATGAGGAAGGTTCCAATTAAGAGAAAGTGTACCCACATTTTCGTGGAAGACGTGTGAAAAAGTATTTTGGAATAATCAGCCTTAGTACACACGACCGGGATTCGAAATCCGATCTTCCTGTCATCGTCAGTTTAGCATGAAATTGACGCCTTAGACCATGCTGCCACCGAAGCAGTTTGAATTGCACTTGATTGCCATTAGTCAGGGTATGAGGGTGGTTTATCAGATGTGGTATTTATAGGTTCTCTCCTTATCTTTGCTTTCAGCGACCCTGCTCATCTGTGTGTTTTGGAATAAGCCACTCCAAACGGTGTGAACGTGGATAGTCACGTTTAGTCTGGTTTATTGGTGAAGGGGATGTCGAGGATTTAATCTCAGTCAGATGTATTAATATTTGCACCGCTTCTTACTACCCGTTCGGGTTATACGCACTTACACTAATGTGTAATGGTAGGGTGATTGTGAGATGAAACGGAGGACTTACAGTTTAACGTGGGATCCGAACCATGGTGGAGGCCCGGCATTCCACACATTCACAAGTTGTGATTAATACACGTCTTGTCAGAGGTGAAGGAAGGGTTTGCTAATCATATAAATCTGTGCCGGGACCGAGGATTGAACCCCGGGCCCCCAGCACAGAAGTCCGACCACTTACCCCTAGACCACCAGGTCACCTCTCAGTCAGATGTAATGAGAGGCATTTTTCCATAATATTTTCCCATTCTTTTTTCACTTAAACGTCGGAAATTTTCTTTAAATTCTACCCGATTCATCCTTACTTCAATGGTGTAAATAGACGGATGTTTACTGAAAGAGGGTTGCACACAAAGAGTTAATTGTTAGCACGTATCAATAAAAAATTTAAAAATGTACCATGTACTTTATACATAGACTAAAACTACTTTTTTTTTAATTTTAGAAATGTGTGAAACAAAAACCAAACCAAAACATTTTCGTGAAATTTTCTACTTAACCTCTTAAATGGTATTATTATGATCAATATGGTCGATTTAAATTCGACTTAACAATAGTATTTGAATAACAATAAAAACAATAAAAGTCTCCACAGTATAGAAAATTAATTCCCTCAATCAAAGAATAGTATAGCGGCGATTTTGTGATCACAGACAAATATTTTAAGATGAAGAAAAAATCAATTATAGGCTTCATACAAAATTGTTTATATTTTTTCTATATTATTGGTTTGTTTTATATATATACACATTTTTGCCATGATTTTTTAACCAAATATAAATATTTTATTTACCAATATACAGTTTTAATATACAAATCAGGGTTTCCATGGTGATGTAAACAAATAACGGATGTACAGATAAGCCACTGAGAACACATCAGAAAAGCATGAAATTGGCTAGGAAAAACAAATTTTCGCTAGAAGATACTCATTTTAAATATAAGAATCCAGGATGTTGGCAACAAATAGTGACTGATTGTCGAAATAAATTTAACAGTTTTCTCGTAATTTAAATAACCGGAAAAAGGACTTAACAAATTATATATAGAGATGACCCCCCCCCCCCCCCCCACAAGTCCATCCATCCACGGAGTGAAAGTTGGAAGCCCGAATGTGTTGTTGTGTGTCGGCACCAAGGACTTGTGCATAAAGACGCGAGGGTTTGACCCCTTGGCGGTCATAAATAACACGTCGGTCGCTACAGGTCGGCTGGCAACTAATAGCGGAGGACCCGACAAGCTGGCTTCTTGCTACTCTTACTTCCAACTAAACTCTTAGACCGGGACTGGCCTCTTCAGTTTAGCTCTCACGCCCTCCTCCATCTTCTTCTTGGGCATCACATGAATAGTTCTCCATCCTCTTTCTTCGGACCCGCTAACTGAAATATTTCAGGCATGTGTTCCTTTTAGATGCTGAGATTTGTGAGCTCTGAAATAAACTATTTGCTACTATTCACCCGAAGAGTGATTCTAGATTTTGTATTATTATTACTATTATTATTATTATTAGCACTGCATCTTACTACCCGTTCGGGTTATGCGCACTTACGCTAATGTGTAATGGTAGGGTGATTGTGAGATGAAATGGAGGACCTACAGTTTAACGTGGAATCCGAACCACGGTGGATGAGTGGCATTCCACACATTCACAAATTGTGATTAACACACGTCTTGTCAGAGGTGAAGGAAGGGTTTGGTAATCAGATAAAATCTGTGCCGGGACCGAGGATTGAACCACGGACCTCTAGCACAGAAGTCTGACGCCTTACCCCTATATCAACAAGTCACATAGATTTTATAATTTATTCAACATTTATATATATTTTTATGTATTATGAGATTGTATCTGTTTAAGTTAATAGTGTGGCTCTTGTTTTTTTCCCCTGTTTATTGCGTCTTGTGAGATTATTAGCTTTTCACACGAGTTTAAACATTCTCGGAATTGCGTGAGAATACAGGAGAAGCGAAATTAGTGTTTTTGCCGTTTTTATAGCCAAACTTTTTTTGACAAAATGAATCTAATCATTCTCCAGTAAAAACATGAAGTTGTCATTAAATTTCTAAGACACCCTTGATAGATATCCAATACGTTTGGTATCACAATGTGAATAAAATTAAACTATGTTTTTATTGCAGCAACAGTTTATTTATTTTGGCAAAAAAAATATTTTTTTTATAAAAACACCAAAAACACCGACCCTTTCTCGCGTCCTACACTCCCACCTTAAGAATCTAAAAATCTATCAAATGAGTCATTAATATAATAAAAGAGACCATCCTTAACTCTTCTGAACTACGATTCATAATTAATTAAACAATTTGTTGTTACACCAGAGAATCGAACTCGAGCTATATAATTTAAAATTCAGATTCATTAATGAATGAGCTAAGGTGTCGGATTCTTACAAATAATGATTTGGTTAAACATTAAAATATAATAACACATAATAAGATGAGAAGCAATGCTACTCGTCTACTCCCCAGAGGAACGCAATCCCCACAATCCCTTGGGGAGCCGACAACGCCTCCTCGTGTGCACGTGGTGAGGAGAATCTCTCTGCATCTAAAACCTCGCTGAAGAAAAATGTCGCGGGGTAGATACGCGCCCACAGCCCCCCCTCCCCCATGGCCCCCCTTTCCCCGCATTCTTGGCGCGTTGGGTCATTTGATCAGGAACAGCTGACAAGGATGTCAGGGCTCTGCCATACTTGAGGGAGAGAAAATAAATCTTGAAAGATATCATAACAAACTGAAGTAGACATTCGAAAAAATAAAATAATTGTGAACCCCCGTTTTATCATCCGTTCAGGCTATCCGCATATTTACACTAATGGGTCTGGGAGTGTGAGATAAAAATTTAGAGAATATGTACCTAAATTTGAGTAAAGAGATATTTGAAAAATCACCCTCATTACATTCAACCTTAATTAAAAACCAAATATCTACGTCACTGACAGTACAATTCAGTAGGAGTGTGATGCCCTAGCAGAGTTTTTAAAACTGTGCCACGCGGAGCTCTTGGGCTTTGTTATCTCAGGTCCACGTGGTTAGAAAATTCTTTATTTGGTTTTCACACTATAAAATGGAATAAATAACTAGGATTGCCAATTTTTTCAATTCTAATTGAACATTTACCAAAGATACATTCAGAACATGTGATGTTTTCCATTTATTTGTACTTGTAAAACTTAAACTATCCTTTTGAATGTTCAAAATATTAGCGTAGAAAATGTTATGACGGTTCCAGAATGTATTTTTTTGGTTCAAGGGCTACCTAGTGTTTACTTCTGTCTTATAAATTTAGAAAGCCCTGTCCTAGGGTCGGGGCAAATGGACCGTCGCTATCGTCAACAGGCGTCAATTTTCAGTCAATAGTGAACGGAAACTATATCGTCATTAAAAGTTGATCTTTGTATCTTCTAAACACAAAAATAATGTCAAATACTATAAAATAACAATTAAATTTTACCAAAACTATCTTGATCGGTCACTATCGGTACAGAAAGGTTTTCGACACCTGCCTTATACCATGCATGTAAAACTCGTTTGATTATAAGGGCCACAATGCGAACTAAAAATATTGAGGTGACCACGTTTCAAAAAAAATTATATCTTGTTACTATTTCAAGTAAAAATAGTTTTAGCTTAATATTTTGTTATATAAAAAATTGGTAGGTTCCTATTTTAAGACAATGAAACTAACAATATACGTATTTCCTGCCAAAAACTTGAAAAATTATTTGCAATAATGGTGTTAGTGTGAGGCTTTAAGGTGGTGGGGCTGTAGAGAACACCAGTTTAGGGCAGTATTTATATCTTGTCAGAATGTTTTGGAATTTAATGACGAATTTTTTTTTCTCTTCATTTAAAAAGTTTTCCATCTAATGCCGTTTCGTTCATGAAATATTAAAAAAATGTTGATATCATCATGCTTAGGAAATTTAACTTTATATTTCTATTGGAGGACTATTTTATTTATTTTGTCCGACGACCTTTCCTCGCATACCCTACACTCCCACCTTAAAACCTGTGTATAAGTGAACTTCATAACTGTTCATAAATGTGTTTATCAGCTGAGGTCGGTTATCTGGTGGTCTAGGGGTAAGGTGTCAGACTTCTGTGCTGAGAGTCCGGGGTTCAATCCTTGGTCCCGGCACAGATTTATCTGATTGCCAAACCCTTCCTTCACCTCTGACAAGATGTGTATTAATCACAACTTGTGAATGTGAGGAATGCCAGGCCTCTATCGTGGTTCGGATTCCACGTTAAACTGTAGGTCCTCCATTTCATCTCACCATCACCCTACCATTGCACACTAGCGTAAGTGCGTATAACCCGAACGGATAGTAAGACGTGGTGCTAATAATAATAATAATTAATCAGCTGAGACATCCCAAGTGTTTGGTTACATTTCATGTGAGAAAACATCTTAGCATGATGATATTATTATTATTATTATTATTATTATTAGTATTATTATTATTAATAGCTAAGTATTGGGATATATCTTACTAATATTATAAAACTACTGAACAGATTCGAATGAAACTTTGTAGGTAGGTAGGTATGTAGAGTATGTCCTGGAATAACATATAGGACTATTCCCAACCTTTGATTTTACATTAATTTTACAATATTAATGTTTAAACTTTTCGTATATAAGAGATATATTGTGATTTTAATTTTACGAGTAAATATGAATGTGATTATATTATTATTATTAGAACCGCGTCTTACTACCCGTTCAGGTTATATTATATATATATATGCGAAAGTTTGTGTGTTTGTATGTTTGTTACTCAATCACGCCAAAACTGCTGAACGAATTCGAATGAAACTTGGTACGTAGATAGAATATGTCCTGGAATAGCATATAGGACTATTCCCAACCTTTAATTTTACATTGATTTTACAATACTAATGTTTAAACTTTTCGTCGGGCGAAGCCACGACGGGTAACAGCTAGTATATATATAGAATTGATACCTGTAGAATAAAGAGTACACATTGGATTTAAACACAACAAAATCATATGCCAGATTTCCCCAAATTATGCCGAAATCCTAGATGTTGGATTTCCTTGACTTTTATTAAAATAAATATATGATCGCATTGATTGTTGGTTCATCGTTAGATCCGTGAGCCGCACAGAAACACGGATAAGGCCGCAAGTTTGACGTGCCATGACTTAATAGATCAAGCGATAATTGATGAGGGACACAAATACACTTATTGTTAGAATTATTTTATTCTTTTATACTACGAGATCTCCACTGTGGACTTGTGATCGTTGCGCTGACAACGCGACACCCTCTATATGAAAAAGTTGGTATAATATTTCCCAACAGATGTTGGCAACTCCATGGGATTTTGTTTTTGTACTACGAATCTTACTACCTGTCTGGTTGACCTGCATATTTACATTAATGTGCTATAGAATAAAAATATATAATTTCTAGGAATTATATCCTTACTACCCATCTGGGTGACCTGCATATTTACACTAATGAGCTAGAAAAGAATAATACATTATTTCCTCATTTGCGTGAAACAGTAGGGAACTATTCATTAAATAACCCTCTTAATTAGCACAGTCGGGATTCGAACCCCATGATCTACTCACTACCAACAAGCTAGGCAATATGAGAGTTACACTTTGTCCTCGCGTCCACTGGTTCGGTCACGTGTCACTTAAGAAATATCGTTGTGTTTTATAAACGGTGTTATCGAGCTATGAGCTACGTTTAAAAAGTTTCACTGATAAGGTATTTTCTACACTTTATTTCTAATTTCCTTTACCATAGTTTTCTTCGTTCGTGCTACATTCAATCCCTGTTTTTCTAGGCCCCGATTTAAACATTTTCTAAGTCAAATAAATGTATTTACTAAAGTGTCTGACAGCATAATTCAGGTGGTAGCGTTTCTATTTACTGGACAGATGGTGTTTGGTTAGATTTTTAGCACAGCCAAATAATGTATGATTGGCGAAATTAAGGTTCTCTCTTTCATAGTTATGAATTGACGATTTTGGAAAGAAGAATAGGGATTATGTCTGTTCAAGAATTTAGTTTGTTGGTTAGTCGTGTTTATATGCAAATAGTGTGTTTCGGAAACTACATTTTACAAGTTTATATAAAATCACATTTTTTCATGTTTCAAAAGTATGTATTTTTCTAATAACCTTCTTTCTAAATTCAGAAAGTCTCTTTATATTATATGTTCAGTTTAAAAACCACACTTTGCGCTAAACAAAAACATTGCTACTTTTTATGTAACTTATCTACCGTTTCTCATCTTGTTTTGGTTTGTCATATAGTTTGAATTTAATAAGTTTGAATTATTATGGTTTAAAACAAGAGGATATTCCTTATATTTTATAATATGTCCATCGTTACGATACTCAATATTTTAAAAACTAATTTTAAGGACGATTTAATCAAACTAAATTGATTGTCATGGCTTGCAACCTTAAGTCAATCTAGAGCATGCAAGTATGACATTAGCCTATGAGCTCACATTTTCAACTCTCTTGACTCAGCAGTCGAGTATTAAAACTGGGTCATGTTTTTAAACATCAGGTGTTTTTACAAGTAGAATAACATAAAGCAGGGTAAAAACTAGTATTTTAGGGGAAACACACCTCCTTTAAAGTTATATAACAGTGAGTTTTTAGACCTTTTTAGGAAAGGGGAGGGGATGGACAGACGTACGCCAGTTACTAGTGGGACTAGAACAAAGTGCTCTACAAACTATTATTATATTATCATCATCATCATCATCATCATCACCGCGTCTTACTACCAGTTCGGGTTATACGCACTTAGCTGATGTGTAATGGTAGGGTGATTGTGAAATGAAATTGAGTACATACAGTTTATGGTGGGATCCGAACCACGGTGGAGGCCTGGAGTTCCACGCATTCACAAGTTGCGATTAATACACGTCTTGTCAGAGGCGAAGGAAGGGTTTGGCAATCAGATAAATCCATGCCGGGACCGAGGATTTAACCCCAGACCACCAGCACAGAAGTTTGACACCTTACCCCTAGACCACAAGGTCACCGCTCTTCATACTGTTACCAAGTTTAACCAACTTGTGGGGAGAATAGCCCTCAGTTTGTAGTCACTGTTTTGGTACACAGGAGGACGCTCCTACCCATCCTGGAAGCCAAAGTTCGTTAGTAACAACACAGTGCTGGATGGTCATATGTTTGATACCAGCTAGGGTTATAACACCGAGGATAAGTCAGGACACAAACTACTGAGGGACATTAACAGAACGAGTACCTTTTTTTCCAAACTCTATCAATTAGTTCTAAATCCTATATCACAATAAACTTTATTAACTTAATTAATCTAATTTCATAAGCCAGATTAAAACGAACTCTACAATCATTTGCCACTACCTACCCATCCCACAATTCCATCCTGACACGTTAGGCCCACGGGACCCCGGGGGTAGCGAGCGACAAAATGATCACAACACGGTAAAACCAGATATTAAAGGTGACTCGCGGACTCGCGAACACACACTAAATAACATAGTTAACTAATGCAGTATTTCTCAATGTGTGGATCCAAGGCGATCTATTAAGATGTCCACAGGATCCCATGAAGTTTAGTAATAAACTTATAATAATTAATAAAATAATATTGATCACATACAATAAAAAAACTTTAAATGTAAAAAAACTAATATGAAATATCCATACCTTGCTATATTTATAATACTTGTTTTAACGGTAGAAACAAGTCACATAGAAAAGGAAGTCTGTACCAACCTTAAGTCAACAAATCTGATTAATTATCTATAAAAAATCATCAGGCTTATAATATTAAAAACAATCAAAAAATATTTCTTAGTATTTCATGTTAATATATTATTTGTTTTAACATTTATTTTAATAAATTCATTTTTGTCTTGAATTTATAGTCGTAAAATCAATAGACTAAAAGGAATGTTTTTTCCTGAATAATGTTAAGGCTCCCGCCACTCATTACTCCCCCTCCCTCACCCCGTGGCCTTCTCTCAGGATCCTAGTGGTCCCCCAGTGGACATAACTTTAATTTAGTGGTCCTCATTATCAAAACTTTGAGAAAAACTCAACTGGTGTATCTGTATCGGCTTTAAATATCCAGTCTTATATTGAATAGGAGGAAACAATTTATTAGCGCAATCCAGTCAAGCTTTACTTGCACTGGCAAAAACCACGAACCACCCCTGCCAAATATATGTATATATATTACTTAATGGTTACGTTTACGTGACCATCTAACAACCTATATACCAGGAAATTAGCAAAAATATGTAGGTATCTTTCACCAGAAATCTAATTGCAGTGCTATCCGCTTCGGTGATCACTCTCACAATAAACTGAACAGCTGATGAGGAAGAAATTGGGGTTCGAATCCCAGTCAGGTGTACTGAGGTTTTTCCCTAAATAGTTTTCCACTCTCCCTCCACACAGATGGGGTCTCTTCCTCCAAATTAAACCTTCCTAATCCCCAATACATCAGCATAATTAGTACATAAGCGTATAACTTGCCAGTTATAACGTGATGCCTTAGACCATGCGACCACTGAGGTGGGGGAAAAAATAAAGTCGGCGTGTATTTTTTTTAGCACCGTGTCAGGTTCTATGCATATATAATAATTACACTAATAAGTTAGGGATATGGAAGGTATAATTCAGGGGTAGTGTACCCGCATTTTTATATATGGAGGGTGGAAAATTATTTAGGATAAAAACACCCTCACCAAGCCCGACCACGATTAAAACCCCAATATCCCTGTCATCGGAAATCTAGTCTTGTGATAGTGATGCCTTAAACCATGCGGCCACCGAGGAGGCTTTATTTATCTCAACCATAGCCATACGTGGACACCTTATATAAATCTTTATAACACTCTAATGCTCTGACAAAAAGGAAAAAAAAAAAACATATGACAGTAAAATAAAAGAGAACTGAATGGTTGATGACATAAATGTTTCAAAATGTAGCTTTGGATACAAGATTATATCTAAGTTTTTTAAAAGTTTTGTATCCTTCAAGTACACACCATCTCAACTTAAGTGTAACAACGTGCATGTTCCCATCATTAAGACAAACGATAGGTCTCATCCAGCCTTATTTAATTACCGGCTTGTAATTACTTGGCAGGGAAGATATGTTTTGGAGGACTGATATTTAGAGAGAGATCACTGATAAGTAAGAAACAATGGTTGTAATCAGGGCAACATCAGTGCTGATGCCGTTAAGGTGGCTGGAGATAGTGCACTGGGTTGACAAAAAAACAACATGGAATAATCGTTCAACTAATAGAAGGGTTATTATGATTATTAATTTTGTTTATATATTTTAAGCTAAGCCGCATATTTACACTAATGAGGGGGAGGGGCGGGGAAAAAGAGTGGTAGAACCCGAAACGTTTGTCGCATACTCTAATTACGTCACTCTGCACTAAACTTGATTAACGAAGACTGGAAGATCGGATTTAGTATGCCAGCCAGTTTTAATTTCCTAAGTGATGATCTACCCTCCATCTAAGTAAATGCGGGTGTATTTAATCTGTTTCTACCTTACTCTTCACTAACCCTTGGTGGATACATGTTGATAGATCTAATGGATAGTAATTAATGCGTGGTGTGAAACCTAAAAAAGTGGGAAAACAGCCAGCCGGGATTCGAACCTCTAACTTTTCATTATCTGTCAATCAGACAAGACTGTAACGTTTTTGTCAGCGTGCCCACCATTTTGGGTATTATTATTATTACCAATATTATTATTAAGGAACACACACCTTATCACTAGGTACCTTCCGTTGTTTTGATTTTTTTTATGTAGGCTTACTCAACTAAATTATTTATTTATTTGCGTGGAGGAAGAGTGGAAAAACGTTCAGAAATAATCCACCCTCAGTACACCCAACTGGAATTTGAACCCTGATCTTTCTGCCATGACAGTTTAGTATATTGGCAGAGTGACACCTATGACCATACTGAAGGAGGTAAATTAGATTATTATTAGATTCCTATCATTAATTTATCTTCTGGGTTTTTCCTCTTTATTAATATTTACACTAAATTTGTTTCATTGCAATCTCTTGATAACTAAGATGATGTATTTGTTGTATTATTGTAGGCAGTGTGGTCTTGTGAATTGTCAGTGCTAGTAGCCTGATAGATAATATTGTTGTTGGCTAGAAATTTAATAAAGGAAAATGAATGAAATTATATATTAATTATATTATTAAAATGGGTATTTCAACTTTCATATTCAACAGATTATATCAGATCAAGACCTACAAAACCTAATAGACATTAGAACAGATAGCTACAGCAAATTCAGACCCGCTCCAGTGACCGAATGGTCTAAAACGGAGGTCGGCAACTACATCCCGCAAACTGATTTTATCTGCCCCGCGAAATATTTAGCAAACAAAGAATTGTGTTTATAAAAAATGGAATAATAATATTTCTCGTATGATAATGATTAATCAAATAATTTTTTTACGTAGTATTTTTACCAAGCCAGCCAACTATTTTTAAAAAACCGTACCACCGCGATATTAAAAATGTTGCTGACCCCTGGTCCAAGGCGTCACTCATGTTAGACGGGCCATGGGATTGCTGTGATACCAGGTTTTGAATCCCAGCTGGTTATAATGAGATGGGATTTTCCTAATTTTTTTCCCACTCTACTCCACTCAAATGCGGTTAATTACCTCTGAAATACTTTCATATCCCTACCCCATTAGAGTAATTATCAGGTAGTAAGACGCGAAGGATAAAAAAATCAGTTCCACCGTTAAATTACGTTTTCTATAGCAACCTCGTCTTACTACCTGTTCACAGTTATATATTTATGTACTAATTATGCTAATAGTATTAGAGATTAGTAAGAATATATTTGGAGGAAGTGTATTCACAGTTGCGTTGAGGTAGAGTTGAAAACCACTTTGGAAAAAATAGCCTCGTTACACCCGACCGATATTCGAACCTCGATCTCCCCGTCATCGGCAGTCTAGTCTACTATGAGAGTAGCATCTTAGACCAGGCGGCCACCGAAGCGGGTCTGTCGTTAATTCTCCACTGCCAAGAAATATCAATCTCGCTTAAGATATATTATTCACAAAAGCTAAGAATCGAACTTGGGATCCTTAGTTTTATAACCAGACCATCTACAGTTTTAACTACTACATTCACGAAAAAAATAACTCAGTACACCCGTCCGGGATTTAAACCCTTACCTTCCCGACACCGTAAACTTGATCAAACGAGTTCTATGTTTAGTCAGCGTGCCCACCTATGCGGTCATATAGTCAACTAATAAGTGACAATAATTTAAGACAAACTATTAAAACATTATTAGCAGTTGTGAAACTGTCAGACTACGTTAATCTTTAGCAAATTAATAAAAAGGAAATACCAAATGAGAACTTCAATTTAATTATGTGTCGCTCTGTATTCTCTGATTATACAATTATGTGGTGAGTAACCATGAAATTAAAAGTGGGTAAGACATGGTTTATGTGCTCTCTAATGAGTTTAATTTCGCTGTGGGGGGCCTATTTATTTTTTAATTTATCTTTGTAAGAAACAGTTTTTAATATTTTAAAGTAGGATATTTGTAAATGATGAATGCACAGATAATGTGCCTGCTTAAAACATTAATAATGTTTAGCTTATATTTTACGACTAGTTTATTTTATAGAGAACAATATACATCCAATGTTCTAATAATTGACCTGAATTTAAAATTGTATAAATTTAAAGAAAATCGTAGTGTCTTTTATACACTCCACCAATACGCTTTTAAAAAAATACGTTTCACGTTTACCACCGGAGTTATCATATAATTTATCTACGTAAGCTTTTACTTTCTCGCTATATTACAGGTAGAGTACAGGTATAGTACAGTAGAGTATTGTGATCGTCAAAAAATTGAACTCAAAATTTTGATGAATCTCGACGCTTCATGACCCCCCGAATCCGAAAAAGTGGTTTTTGAATTTCCGTCTGTCTGTCTGTACCTCTGACTAGAGCCTAAGCTATTTTACCGATCAGATTAAAACTTGGTATTTAAGGTTTTCATAGGGTTGCCCGATGGGTTTTTGGAATTGTATATCTAACCCTAAAATTAAGGGTAGTTTATGAAGGGCAAAAAGAGAAAAAGTCGATTTTCTCAAAATCGGCTCTAACGATTTTGATTAAATTTCATTTCTAAACATTTTAAATATTTAAAAAAAATGCTACTCTCAATATTTCGGCAAAATGACTTTAAGGGCTCCGGTTTGATGCATAAATTCTTGTTTTTTATCAAATCTACGAAACTATTTTAGATATAAATTACTTATCATTGCAAATATGTAGGTATTTTTATAATAGACATAATTTATACGAAATATATTTTTATAAAAGCAATAACTTTCAAGCTATACGCAAATATTTATGTTTTTTTAACTTTTCTATCACTCAAGGTAAAGTATTGCGACCGTAAAAAAAACCCAACCCGAAATGATGATGGATGTCAACGTGTCATGACCTCCCGAACGCTAAAAAGTGGTCCTTGCAATACTGCCTCTCTATGTGTCTTTTAAATCCCAAAATTACGAGAAGTTTAGTAAAAAGCGAAAAGAGAAAAAATCTATTTTCTCAAAATCGGCCTTAACGATTTTGATTAAAATTCTTATCTAGGGGTTGATTAATATTAATTATAAATAAATTGGCATTTTCATTTTTCCATGAAAATGAATTTTAGGGTACTTTACAGAAGCGGAAATTTCCGCTATTTGATATACTAAATAACTTATCATTGCAAAATTGTAGTACTATTAAAAATAAAAAAACTTATATATGAAATATATTTTTATAAGACCAACATTTTCTGAGATATTGGCAAATATATTAACACAATTTTTGTGAGCTTTAGTAGTAAAGAGATACTATTTGAATTTTAACGCAACAATTCTATAATGCCATAGAGTAAGAAATGAGTAAGTCTATCAAAATTGTATGTTCTCTTTCTTTCAACCTCTTAGGAGAAATGTTTGTACAACTATGATCTATCTCTATCATTTTAAATGCAATAGTCAATATTTTCCTATTTTATTGGTCAAAATTTATAAATGAGGAACTTATTAGCAATGCAATAGCCATGAGATGTGCAGCCCGTAATAAAATGTCGAGCATTTTAAACCGAAGTCAACATTTTAATACGAAGTGTTGACCCTTGGGGAACCAATATACATATTTTTAATTTCTCGCTACCTTACAGGTAGAGTAAGTATTGTAATCGTCAAAAAAATTGAACTCGAGATTTTGATGGATGTCGACATCTCATGACCCCCCGAACCTAAAAAGTGGTCTTCGCAATGCCGTCTCTCTGTTTGTCCATCTATCTGTCAGTCTTTACCTTGGGCTAGAGCCTAAACTATTTTACCGATCGGGCTAAAATTTGGTGTATAGGGTTTTCATAGGTTTACCCGAGGAGTTTTTTGAATTGGATATCAAACCCTAAAATTAAGGATAGTTTCCTTAAGGGTGGAAAGAGAAAAAAAATCGATTTTATCAAAATCGGCTTTAATGATTTTGATTAGCTTTCATTTCTAAGCTTTGATCAATATTACAAACCAAATGGCTACTCTCAACCTTTCGTCAAAATGACTTTAAGGGATCCAGTCTGAAGCGTAAATTCTAATTTTTAATTTTATCTTTGTAAGTATTTGAGATAAGAAATTGTTTATCAATGATTACATGTGGATCTACTTATAATAAACATCTTTTACTTGAAATATTTTTTTATAAAATCAAAATTTTTCAATCTATACAGAAATATATATATATTTCTTTTAACTTTGCCAACAATTTAAGGTAAAGTATTACGACAGTGGTCAGCTCCCCCTTAATCCACACCCTCCCAAGTGAGTCGTCGCGAGTGAGGCTAATTGCGCAGGCGCAGACTCCCTGTAGGAAGCTATTAGGCTACTGTACTGTCTGTGTCAGTACGTCCTGCCCTGACGACTGACTGGCTTTACTTGGGAAAGTGTAGCGTGGTCTAGACACTAGAGACAATATAATGTTAGTTACCTCTCCCGCCCGCCCGCTATTTCATGATTTTCTTACGTGTATCAGCCTGTAGATAAGATATCTAGCGTAGGTGGGTACGTGGACATTTTTGTAAGGACCATGTAGTCTGACTTTCTGGATGGAAAGGTCGTGGCTTTAATCCTGATCGAGCATATTGAGGGTGTCTTTTCCTAAACGCTTACCCAGCCTTTATTCATAAACGTGAGAGGACATTTCATCTCAAATCTACGTTCTTCATTTCCACCCCATTAGCATAGCTAAAATTCAAATTTTATATATACATATATAATATTCACATTTTATATATATATATATATATAGGCTGTAAATAAATAGTTAAATTTTTATAAGAAAAACCTTATCTGATAGCTAGAAAATTGACTAGCTCCACATTCATGTGTTCGTACGTCAAGTAATATGATCTGCAGCTGTCACTTTTGATATATATATATATATAATAAATACTATCAAACTAAAATGTCACTTATACTATAATCTTATCATTGTTGACAGTAAAACAAATTGTATTTTCTAATAGGTTGAGGGAAAGTGGGAAATATTTAGGGGAAAAAAAACCTTTATACACCCGAAGGGGACTGTAAACCTGATATCCCCATCATTGGCAATATTATCTAATACTAGAGTGAAGCCTTAGAAAATCCACCACTGGTGTGTTTTAAAGTCACACCCACTTGAATTACAATTAAATGTAGCCCATAAAAACCTTTTACACTAAGTTAGGCTAAAGTTCCCTTATTTATGCTGCTTGAATAGATGTTTTATTTTAGATCCTTGGGCCACTTTTAAGCTTTCGAAATTCTTGATGTTAAGACTTGAATATTAAAAATCTATACTTACAATGTAGATAATTGTGATTCAACATCGCAAATAAAACAGGTTTGATCTCTTCGTTTTAGTTACTACCACTGGTAGATTCCCTAAGCTATCCTTGTTAATTTATGGCTAGTTAGGTCAAATGTTAAATATTAATGTGTTTAATAATGGTGCTAAAATACTAGCTAAACACGAAGTCGTGTATTTTACTCACAAGTTAAGAGAGTTGCGTTAGGAAGGTATTTATATAAAATAAAATGAGAAAATATTTCGTTGGGTCAACATTTTGTTTTTTTATTAGCTTTGTGATATATGAATAACATATGATTTGACCTATCAATACATGAAAGTAGAGCTACTATTTATTAAACTATCATACACCACACTCTCACCGTTAATATTTCTTGAGAGAAGGCTAGTTACAAATGATAAGATAAACATTTATACTATATAAATTTAGTCCCTACGATAAAACTAATATTAAAATTTTATTTTATAAATCACAAGTTAAATTTTGTTACAAAGAATGGACTATGGGGGAAATGTTTGGATCATAACTACTACTTAATAATTTACATAGCTGCATAATATTTTACATGATTTGTTTTATATTTATAACAGAGAATCCTTACGACAAAACACTTAATATTTGATTCGAAGTCTTGGAAAGTCACTTAAAATAGATTAACCACTACTCAATTTTCAATTCAACCTTATTGTCCCCAAACCTCCGATTCCAATAAGAAAAGACCAAATTTCACCCTTCACTCCCTATATTTCACTAGCCATTTCCCACAGGGTTGGGTGGGGATGAAACCAGGGGTGTAAAACTCAGTATAAAAAGAGGAGGGGGCTATTGGGTTCAACACTGTCCCAGCTGTTACACCTGGACACGTGTATGATGGAGGGAATGAGGTGGGAGACGGCGAGAGGAACAAGGGAGGGAGGACTTTAAAGGGGTTCTATAAAAAAAAGAGTAGTAGTAAAATGTGTCGATAAAAAGGAAGAAAACACAATACAAAGAATAGAGAGTGAGGGGGGGGGGGGAATGGTGGGAGTAGAAATCAAAAGGGTTATTCTTCGAGGGAGCTGGCTATTGTTACCAAAACTATTATCCTAGTTTAATAGGGAAGCTATATAAAAAAAAAACACCAATACGCTGTCGTTATAAAGACCAATTTTGGAATGAAGAACCAGGCTGTAGATTTTTATTCTATTCTTACATTAATAGTTCCAGAAGGCCTACTGGTTATCAATTATTAGTCATAGATTAAGGTCATTATCGTGTGAAAGAGACACTTAGAACAAATTGTTATAAAATGAAGTGTTGCTCAAAATGAAATATAGAAAATTAACCAAGGAGGAAATTTTTGGATTAGGGTTGGCAAGAAGCCAAATATATAATATATATGCGTAGAAACAACATTTTACATGTCATTTATTTGAGGTATTAACGTGCAAGCTCTGAACCGACTGATTAGATCATCACACGACTTATAAACTAACTTAAATCTAGAACACACACAACACCCAGCCTCAGGTAAATAATTCATCACCGTGAAAGGGAAAACCCATATTTCATCAATGATAATTTTTTTGACCATGCCGGGAATCAAACCTGGGACCCTTAGCTCACTAGACATACACGCTACCGACTGAGCTAGTGTCGAATAGGAACAAAAGTTTCAGTGAAAAGTCCAGGGGGGGGGGGGGGGGGGTATATTTTCACTCAAAATAGTTTATGTTAGGTTCATCATCTTATTTTTAGAATCAACTTTCTTGAATCGTATCCAGGAGGTCAGGGTTCGAATCGATGGGAACTTGGTTTTGAAACCGGATTTGTAGATTTAATATTGCCTCATATTAATCTATTTCTTTGTGAGGACAAATGATCTGCTTGAATGAAAAAGTAGCGGCTCCAGTATAGAAAACTGAGATTATAAGCTGGAGGGTTCGTTGTTCTGATCACATGACACCATATATTCGCATAAGTTGGTTCCATCTTCTCCAACAGATGGTGGCTGCTTGACCGCTACGGCTCGCTTGCTGGCTGACGCTATGGAGTTTTTTTTTTTTTTTAAATTTAATAGTGTGGTTTATCCCTTAAGGCAGTATATCTCACTTAATGTGTGATCCTCGGAGACTTTAGAATGTTTGTGACCCACTTTAGTGGCCGCATGCTCTAAGGCATCAGGGTGGCAAAATTCTAGAATGCCAATGACAGGGAGATAAAGAGTTTGAATCCCAGTCAGGTGTACTGAAGGTGGTTTTTACATTAATAGTTTTACACTTTTTCTCCACTCAAATGAGGTTTCACTCCCTCTTAATGCAACCTACTTCATCCCTTATTATTAGCGTAATTAGTACATATGCGTATAACCGGAACAGTTAGTAAGACGTGGCGTTAAAAATAAAGTTAAAAAATAATTTTTTTTGTGGGGCGGTTTATTTTTTCACACACTTTAAGTGTATACACCTACAGTGTAATTTAAGAACATTCTACTTCTTTTAAGTATTTACTTTTATCTGTACCTGAAGCTACAGCTGAAATGGATTGATATATTTGGTTCAAATTTATATTTAATTTTAAAATGGTCATATTTTAGGATTTATTTTTGTTTGTAATTTTATATCCTCCTTACATTATAAGGTATTCTAGTTTAATAATGACTAAGTTTAGATTGTTTGTTTTTATGAGTAAATCTTATTAAGTAGTAGTTTTATGATGATTTTTTTTTAAATGTCGTCAAAAACTTTGGTACTGTATATTCTATGAGAAAGTGTGCACGATAATGCGTACCATTTTATTTTCTCACTGATCATGGCTTGCATACTAAGAACAATAATTGCACCAACTTTATTGTATCTAAAGGACATTTCTGTCCGTCTCAAAACTAGTTGTCTGAGAATCACAAACACCCGTTCTGGTACAAAAACCCCCTCCCCTCAAGCTCTCCAACACCCCTAAACCACAAACCCACGACCCCTTCACCCTCATAGCAAAATGTCAAGAGAATCATTAATAACGTGTAACCTTTTGGTCGAATTGTAAAATATACGTCTCCTATCCAGTTGAGTATTGTGTATCCTTTAATAGATATCAAATGCTCATGAATTTCACTGAAATAGAATTTTAGATCCTAAGCTATCAAGTTACACTTTAAAACCGTTTGTGGTATCGATTCTAATGGAGAGAACTGGGTTGAGTCAATATTAAACTGTACTTTGACAATGGTAGGCATCGAAGGGTTCAATTTTATGAATGAACGTTTATTTAAAAATGTTTTATTAAGGACAAATAAAGGATAAGAACAGGATTCATTTTGAAATAAAAATCAATGTAGATTACAATACGTAGGTCTTCAATACGCACCTCGTAGCACTAACGGTTCAGGCTTAAGAAAAAACATTATAGTACGCTCGGCCGGGATTCAATCCCCTATCTCCCCGTCATTCGCTTTTCAGTCTATTGCGAGGATGACGACTTACTGTGTATTCACACGTTCACCGAAAAACTAGCGCTGAACAAAAACGTGGTCACGTGACGAGCTCTAAGCTAATTACGAGAGTCCTATCTAATCAGCGCGAGCTGTTCCGCTAAGGTTCAACTCGTCTCTACATTGTCCGCTCTGCCTGAGATGTTCGGCACTAGAGAACAAATCAAATCTCAGAACCAACCATCTAAAATCAGTGCGCATGAAAATTTAACGATGTACAGAGAGAAGCTAGCAGACAGCTTCATTGGACGTTGTGAGGAGATATTAAATAACCAGTTAATGTAAAGCGTGTATCACTGTCACGACACAGAATTATAATTTAAAAACATCAATCGGGAGAATTGTCTAAAATATATGTTTATCTACTACAAAATAATATATTAAGATAATCAGCTGTTTTAAGTTTGCATTGCAGTGCATCATGGGTCAACAACATACAGCGTGTGAATTGCTGCACCATTCAGGCAGATTCTGATTTCTATTTTAGGCGAAAGTGTGAATCAAGCTTTAGACAATTCGACCCCCCAAAGTCGACGTAAAGAATTTCAAGACTGTTTTGTATATATATTTTCATTTAGTGCCATAATACAAGTTGTTTCAAAACTCTCTATACAAAATTTAATGGGAACAAGCTTTTTTCATTAATGAATATACAGGGTGAGGCGGAAACAATTAGATGATAAATGCTGAGGAAAGTGATGGACAACGTGATTAGGTTTGCCTGACGTCCAGCGGAGTTCACCCAAGTGACACTATCTTCAAAAATTGAAAAATTCTAATATGTAGTTTGCTTTATTTAGCTGGTGAACACTTACTTTTCAATTAAAGTGTTATTTTCAAGTTACTGGTAGTCTAATTGTTTCGGTACCACCTTTATGTCCGAAAACGTCACCCTTAGGTGCTAGCTGGAGGGTGCTCTTTGTACATAAATTAAAGGCAGAAAGTGCTATGCCTGACAACCTCGACGCATTGATTTTCGTCTATTTCCAAAGATTCCCCAGCCCCATACGCTAGCTGCATGTCAGCCATCTCAAAATTCGGGAAATACTCCGTGATAAAATTATGAGAACCGCGTTATGAATGATTTAAGCAAAAACAGCGTCCTCCAGTACCTAAAGGTGATGCACAGGACATACATACGTTAACGAAATGGGTTAGTTTTAGTGTGCCCTATTTTCCATGAAAGTTTCTACAAAGAGTTTCGAATCATTCTGTATTCTTACAACTGAAGTTTGTTTATCTACATGTAGGTATTGAGATAAAGTTGTTCTTAGGGTAGGCCTGCTATTTTAAATAAATAATTATTTTTAGTGCTCTTGAACTCGATATAAACTTAAGAGATGTATAAGGTGTTTAAAACCAAGAACAATTAACTTCTATAAATTCAAACAAAGATTGTATTAACATAAAACACATTCAAATTGACTTACCCTCCTTTTTTAACTGGACAGTTTTGTCTCAAAAGTTATTTATAGTCAAGCATTTCTCGCACAATCATATGATTCAATTAAGTATTATTAGGGGTCATTAGTTGAGAGCTTTAGTTTAGTAGGGACAACCTTTCTTGTGAATTTCGTCAGATCTTTCAACTCAGCTATGATGCAATTCAAAATCACGTAACCATCAACGACCGGGTCAACAACTTTCACATGGTAAACAAATAGTTTTCAACATTCGACATTTCACTAAAAAGTTTCGTTTTGTAATTTTATTTTAAATCATGGGCAGTTTATGTGACTGAGTGGGGAAAGAGACTAAATACAGTCCAATTTTATTAGTAAGCGCAATTTGCAAAACACAAACTTTTTTTTTCGCGTCGACCATTGATAAAATTTTACTATTTTGATAGATTTTATTGATACCTATAAAAACCCATTACCAGCTTCAGTGGCCGTATGGTCTAAGGCACTACTCTCGCAATAGGCTAGACTGCCGATGATAGGCAGATCGGGGTTTGATTATATATAAATTGGTTATATTTATAGGAAGTTTACACAAATTTGCGTGGAGGTAGAGTGAAAAACATTTTTTTTAAAAACTCAGTTTTCCAACGAGTTTTTAAAAAAAACTCAGTTCTTCCAACCGAAATTTGAACCTCGATCTCCCTGTCATCGGCAATAGAATTTACTGTGAGAGTTGCGACTTAGACCATGTGGCCGCCGAAGGGGGTATAGAGTAAATTGGTCCCATATTTGCACTAAGAGAGGGTGGGAAACAATTTGGGAGGAAATGGCTACAGTATACCTGGAAGGATTTTCTCCCCGACCTCTGGCAAGCCGGATAATCTCAGCGTTAAATGCGTGTACCCACCGATAAGAGTATTAACCGTTTTGTCTAAGGTGTGTAGTTTTAGTAGAAATGCACTTGCATCAGCGTAGAGAGCCAAAGGGATAGATCAAATGTTGAGAACCTCATCCTCCTAGTCATGGTTAATAGAGTCGTTTGCGATACCAATGCCTTATACTTAGTGACTACCAGTGCGTGTTTGGTTGACTTCTTATATGAATTGCAGTGGTAATTATAGCAGGAGGGAGCGTATTAAAAAATACAAACATAATTTTTTCTGGCCAGCATTGATAACATTTTACAATTTTTTTTGGTAAAATAGTTCTCCATCTTGATCTTCTGCTTTACTCCTCAGTTCTTGGTATGTCTTGCAACCGACGTTTTATATTATCTGGTCAATAAAACTTTGCCGGGGTCTTCCTCTGATACTCTTTCCTTCCACATATCCTTCTAATATAGTTTGTAGCAGTCTCTTATGTCTCAGAATGTGGCCAACCAGTATCTCTATTCTATTTGTTAACATCTTCAACAAGATTCCTTTTTCATCCACTTTTCTGTTGTTCTTTTAGCACCGCGTCTTACTACCAGTTCGGTTTATACGCTTAAGTGTTAATTACATCAATGGGCTAGGAATTGGGAAGGTTGAATTTAGAGGAAGTGAAACCAAATTTGCGTGGAGGCAGAGTGGAAAACAATTTAGGAAAAACCACCCCAGTTCATCCGAGTGAGATTCGAACCTTCATCTCCCCGTCCTCGCCATTCTGCCTCAAAACGAAATTAACGCGTTAGCAAACTTAGCCACCGAGGTGGGTCATTCTTTTGTTAAATTCTTCATTACTAATTTTATCCACGTTATATGATCAATATTTACAAATTATTAATACCTAATGGTCTAACGCGCTACACTTGTGTTAAGACTACAATGCCAATGACGGGGATATCGAGGTTCGAATCTCGGTCAGGTGTACTGAGGGTGGCTATACCAAAATGGTTTTACACTCTTCTTCCACGCAAATGCAGGTACACTTCTTCTAAATATAGCCCTATTAATCCCTATAAAAACATTAGCGTAATTAGTAGGCCTACATAAGCGTGTAACCCAAACCCAAGAAGCGGTTCTATAAAAAAAACTTTAAAATAGCACTAATAATATAGTAAAATGTTTTGTTCACCACAAAGTCAGGTTTGCATTACCTAAAAGGTGGTGCAATTATCCATTCAAAAAAAACACAACATAAGTTATTTTGCTATTGCTATTGCTACCGAACTGTACAGTAGTTAATAAAAACCCTCATTTCTATCGAGCGCTTTGTTTTTCCTCTAAGCTTTGTCTGTAATGGTGTGTGTTGTTACGCGCTTCCAATCATGATAATGACATAGTCAGCTGTGCGCGCCGGTTCAATGTCATACGCAAAAAAACAACAAAAAACAAAAATTCGCTCCGTGCGCATGCCCTCTTGCAACACAAGACCTATTATTACCATCGATGTGTATAAGTATGACCTCTACTATTATTTTACATTGGTAAGTAGGAAGTTTGGTACCGACTCCCAATGTCTGTACTGTGGTTACATATGAACGCTAAGAGGAGGGTTGATGAGAGGGGGAGGGGGGTAGGAATAGGGAAGGGAAAGAGGACGGAGGGGTTAGAGAGCGCATGAACAAAATGTCAAAAAATGTTGATACTTGTATGTTTAAGCAGATGTTATCACTTGCAGGAAACGTCATGTAGGGCACAAACACACACATCGTTTTGACAGTCGGAACAAAAAGGGAAAAAAAAAAAAAAGTTCATATGACGTGTGTCCACGTTTGTATAGTTGAAAGAATACGGTTTGTATAATTTTATGTAAACCAAAATTCACAGATAAATAATTAGTAGCTAAAGCAAAATGAAGTAATTATCTATCGACTTCCTTTTGCGTGTGTGCTGTGCCTAAATGTCTATCCGGGCTATCCGTATAGCAAACCTAATAGGGTAAGAATTATTAATATAACATTTAGAAGAAATGTACCCGAATTTGTGTGGGGAGAGAGAATAAAACCATTTCAAAATAATATCTTATTTATACGCGCTAGGGTTTCAAACCAGGTGAGATTGATACCGTTTCCCGATGATAGTCTTAACATAATAGTCATAGTACTTGAGGACTTTACATTAAACTTTATCTACGCAAAGTCCATATCTGTCCTAATTGGAGACGTTGTGTTTAGTGAGATAGCATTGATTCGGAGATCACTAGGTTCAGTTTTAGGCAGTCATAATCTCCATTTCACTAAGCTGCCGTTTAATAATGTTGGAAACCACTTCGGTGGCCCCATGGTCTAAAGCACTACTTTCATGTTAGACAAGACTAGAAAGAACGGGGAGATAGGGGTTAAATTCTGGTCAGGTTCACTGAGGGTGGTTTTCTCTAAATGTTTTTCCACTCTCCCACTATGCAGATGTAGGTTAATTTCATTTAAATAAAACCTTTCTAATCCCTAGCACATTCGTGTAATTAGTTTATAGGCGTATATCCCGAAAGGTAATAGGACGTGGCCCTTTTTATTTGGCTTGGAAATGCAGAGCCATGGGAACAAGAACGTTTATTGTTTTGGAATTTTCTGTTTGGAAACGGTTTGTTCAAGAATATAAGCATGTTGATTAAGTTATATTTTTTATATTCACACCTCCTCTATAATTTTAAAAATGATCAAATATCAATAATTTTGATATTTTTCAATAGAAAACTGCTGGCTTCATAACAAAAAATAAGAAAATGTAACAATTAATAAACATCAATACATTATCTTAGAAGAGGTGTTGAAATTATTACCATAAAAATTCCACTCGTTCTCGAGAAAACTTATATTTCCAAACGTATGATTTTTCCACAAGATCTGTCCTGTAGCTAGCACTATCTACCGTTTCCGTGATCCATCTGTTCTTGTTGTTGCGGAAGGATACTTTGTTCGGTTATGTTATGAAACCACGCCACGCCTTTCACCCTCCCTCCCATCATCCCACAAAATAGGTTTTAGACTTGCACTCGACAGAGCCAAGGGCCTTAAGAAAAACCTAATGTTGGCGTATTGAAGTTGTACTTCCAACTCTTGGCACGCCAACAAACTCAAAATACGAGTGGTTTGTAATCGACTACAATCAGGAGGTAAAAAGAATGTAAATGGCTGTAAACACAAACGCTTAAGTTAAAGCAAAATCCTTAGTAAGTATAAATACAAATTTAGAAGCCCTAATTAAAAAATAAGAAGATAATAACAGGTTTAGGCAGTGGTGGCCGAGTGGCGTAAGGTGTTAGAATCGCATTGTATTTGGCCTTTTTTGAAAGGAGATTGGAATCAAAGCCACTGCTGAGTACACCAAGGGTATTTTTCAACAAATTTTTTCATACTTTCTACCCACGAATGCTAGTGCATTTCATAGTCCCTAACTATATTTACCATACCTTGAGAAAATATTGTTAAACGTATTTAAAAAGGTATATATTCACACATTCATATCAGCCCATAACAAATACAACAACATCTTTTCAAATCAGTTTCATTTGGCTTAGTTTGCCAGTGACGAGGAGGTCTGAGTTCAAATCTTTTATGGGAGAACTTAGTTTTTATTCTCATTAATGGTTTTATTCCACGTGAAAATGTGCACTCTACCTCTAAACCATAACTTATTCATCCCTACCCAGCTAATAAAAGAATAAGTGGACAATTCAGACCTGAGTGGGGTAATAAAAATCTAATTAAAAGTGATACACTCTTTGTCTTAAGTGTGTATCAAACTAGGATTATTTGAATTAATTATTCAAGAGATGATGCCGACTGTGCCAAGCAGTCAGGTCTATCGGCGAACATATTATTCCTCTGGTAATTACATCCAAACCGTTATGACGGGACTAGCTACGTTCCCCACCTGACCGTGTCAAGGTCACTGTTACAAAAGTGACGTCACAATAAAGCCCTGCCATCAAGCAAGCAAGCAGCAACACCTTGATTATTATCTCGCTAAGTGGCGGTCTCTCTTTCTATCTCTCTCTAACCTACTACCTTTCATGACGAGGAAGGTTTTTATTAAATCATCCCGTGCTACCGGCAGGGTCAGGTATGTTGGTTAAAAGACACAATCAAATAAAGTGAACATAACTTTTCACTACTTCCACGGATTGTTTGTGTGAGTGAGCAGTGAGAAGACGGTCGTGACGTCATTCAAAGAACTGGGATTGAGGCCTTAATGCATGGCAAGGTCATTTCTATGAACCTGGATAGAAGGAGGGAGAAGGAAAAAAAACAGTGTGTTAAGTAATCATTTTAACAAGAAATTTGTGTTAAGAGTATCGTGTTAGTACCTGATATAAGCCAATTATTGTTTTTTTCGCTCTGTAAAGGAAGAGAGAACGTTTCACACTGAAAATGTGAATAAATAAAATTCAAAATAAATGGAAATGGAAATTGCGGAATTTAATATGGTTTTTATCTTCCTTAAAAAGTTACAGCTTAAACACAAATATACAAATATCAATAAAAAAAACCTACTATAATATTTGTAGAAAGTTAAACTAAACGTATATACTGATTAAAATTTTATTCTTTCTGGTGAAAAAAGTTTTTTATTTTAAAAACTTCAAAACTTGACGAAAACTTGATTAAAAACTACCTTAACTCAAGTAATCTTTCCCCCTGCTTCTCAATCGCTTGAATTATTTTTGCGTATCATAATTTTTTTGTGGAAAAAATACTGTGATTTCTGTAACTAGCATATCATATGACTAAATAAAACAATTTTTTGGGGGAACTTTTACAACATTTGCTTTGTGACACACATTCATTGAAATTTTGGCCCTTTAGATAAAAAAATCAATAAAAATGCGAAAGTGGTTGTATAGCCATGAAAATAACGTAGGAGTGTTTGTTCTAGAACTATGAATTGTAACTCTCAGAAAGCACAATAATTTTCCCACTAAACATAAATACAATACTAACGTTAAAATTAAAATTGAAAATGATACAGTCTTAAGTAATAAAATTAAACTAAGCATTTTATGTTTTTTTATGCAAATAATTTGGTTTCCACTTGAAATAAAACAAGAATTTTAATCAAACCTGTGAGATGAATACAAATCCATCTGTCGGTTTTTGAATTAACAAAGTACATTACATTAATTTATTTATTTAACCAGTAGGTCTGTCTGTATACAATACATTATGAATGCACGAAATAGATTTGTTGGTAAGAGTTTTGAACCCAAAACGATAAAATAAGTATATATATGTAAGAGGGTGGCTTCAGGGAAGAAGGGGAATTCGTCAATGGCGGACAACGCAAACGTTAAAAGCAAGAGAGAGACGGGAATAGACAACTACAGATAGAAGGGACGTAACAGTTCAGTTTGAATGTTGGAAACTACTCTTCTCCCTCCTTAGCCCCCGCTGCCCCCCCCCCCCTCATACAAAAAACCACCACCCCAATCTCTCTCTAACAGCTAGACAACAAAATAAACCATCAATCACTTGTACTTCAAGTCTGTGGCGTGCAAAGAGAAAAATGAAACAGAAAGAGAATAGAAAGGTGGGGGGGAAAATAGTTGACAAAGAGAAGCAGAGACGGGAATAAAGATGATCAATACAAGTGGGAAACGAGAATGGAAGAGGTGGAGAGAAGAAAAAGTGTGAATTACAAAATGTGAAAAGGGGAAAAATTAATAAGTAAAGTGAATATTTGAAGAAAAAAATAGTACGACATCATAGAGAAAGTACATAGAGAATGACCACATTATAGAACGAGAGAAAATAAAAACATATCGCCTGACAAGCTGACCTTTGTATATGGCCTCAGTATGAAGAACGTTGCGTGCGATCGGTCACATATGTTAAGGGTAACCTAATCTGATCCTTCTTTTTACTTGTACCAACACAGAGAACGTTACGCTATTTAAAGTGTTTGATCTAAGTACTGTTTCATGGATCGCCACCGGTGTGCGTACGCTCTATAAGTCAAGCTAGAGTCAATGTAAAAAATAGAAAAAAGAGGGAAGAAATTGAGACGTTCACCCTGAGAGGGCTCTTGTCTATGTTTCCCTCTTCCTCCGACGAGTTTACTCAGTCACAATATTTGCGCCTTAAAAATATTAACTTGCTTTTTCATTTTACCCTTTTCTTATTTCCTATTATAGATGGACATATGCTACAACGGAATTTTTTAATCTACATCCTGTCAGGAAGATTCCTACTGGCCATTTTCGTGACCAAGACAAATAGCCTAAGTTGTAGAGGATTTATAAAAAATACGTTTACAAAAAACTACTTAAGGATGAAAAATAATAATTTTCTGACACTGTAGGACTATTTATAGAATTATTTAAGAATTTATGGTTTTTGTTTAACGTTATATTTTTGAAAGTCGCTGAGTAAAACGGAAATGCACTAACACGAAAAGCCCTATCTTACCGGCCATGACGTTACAGGTAATCCTTAAGGGCTAAGACTATAAAGCTCATTCGAATGACAACCGTTCTTAGATATGCGGGCACACTTAATCAAAATTCTACCTTACTCCCTCATTCAAACGCGTATAGCCCAAACGGGTAGATAGACACGGCGGGGAAAAAAAGAAGAGATGGCCTTCATACCAAGAAAGTTTGATGAGAGAATTGTATAGCCAGTTCACAATAAACTAAACTTTTCTTTTACCTACCTACATCGGTGGTCACATGGGATACAGTTCAACTCTTCGAGTTTTATTTGCCAATGATGCTAAGGTCAGTGTTTGAAGCTCGGATGGATGTAATTAACATGTTTTCTCACTCTCCCACCAAGAAAATACCCGTAATTAAAAAAAACTTTATCTTCCTCATCTCTACACCATTAATGTAATTAAAATTGAATATCCTTGACAGGTAGTTAGTAGGACGCAATGTCAAAATAAAAACAAACAACCTTTGTTAACAGATTTTAGTGAAATTAAATCAAACGATAGAACGATCAACAATCGAAAAAAAGAACTAGCCTCATATTTTCTAGATTTCTGGTGACGAAGGGCTGCGGGCAAGGAAGGTCCGAGGTAAATTTTGCGCCCAGGCAGATTGCTTTTTGTCGCCCTCTCCCCTATATAACCAGGGGATAATAGGAAAATAATCTTCAAACATAACACATCCAAACCTAACGTAGCCTGGGCGTTATAAGAAAATTATCTGAAAAGAAGCTCCACTATTAATGTTGATCATAATCCAAACGTCTCACTGCAAGATTGTACGAAAACACTAGGACAAAAAAATAAAACTATAAGAACATGTTTTATAGACAACGTTTTCCTATTTATGTTTTACTATAACAAACACTTTAATATAATCAATGGTTTACAAGCTAATAAAAAAAATATAAGTGCCATTTTTTTTTACAAGATGGCGGATGTAAAAGAATGTTTTAAGAGTGACATTTTATTCCCCACAAAAAACTATACAGTATGTCAAATTTAATATGTTGGTGATCTCTATAGCACCCCCTTCTTAGTGGCATCCCGGACAGCCACCCGGGTCCACCCAGCTCTTGAGCCGCAACTGACGTTTGGGTTAAAATAAAATATGAACCGAGGTGGAGGTTGCCCTTCTATTCCACCACGCAAATCTAGGTACCCTCCTTTTAAATTCTACATTTCTTATGCCTTCTCCATTTGTATGGATATGTGAACATCCCGAAATAGTAATAAGAAGTGTAACATTAAAAAAAAAGCCAATCCTGCATAGTATAAAAATTTGTCCTTTCTATCAAGAGCTATTTAAATTAAAGTGATTTTTTTCTTTTATAGTAACGTTTAACCAAAAGGGTACTCACAAAACAAAACTTGTTAAGAACGGATTTAAAAGAAAGTTCAATCATTTATCAAAACAAACTGGTTCGTCTTTTAGACACGTTTTTATCTATTGTAACAGGCAATCCCAACGAAGGTAGTTACTAGTTTTGGTTGCAATGTATCACTAACATTGTATATCATACCTCTTTATCACCCCTAGGATCACTTGTCAAACAAGAGCGCATGCAAGACATTCATCACAAGCAGACGTTATCACCGGGACTAAGCTAACCTACATACTTACCCGACTAATAACACAGACCATGTTAATGTGGCCAGAGGTCGGATAGGAGGGGGGGGGGCAGCAACCGAGGTCTACTTGACAAATTTGGTCAGCTCATATTCGTGATAGAATGGTTTGAATGTTTTAGATGTTTGTTAAATGATATTGAAGGGAGCGGGTTCATTTTTCTTGGGAACAAGGTGGATGGGTTTTTAATGGATGGTGCGCGCATACACAGACACACAGGCACACACACACACACTACGTCAATCATAAATGGTTCGATCAAATTGTTAACGTAGTTTTGTGTGTCCTTTCTTTGGACCTGTCACAAATTAGATCTCCTGCAGCCATGCTAAGATATTTGAAGTTTACATGATGTTGGAACTCAGGGGAATTAAATGAATTAAGCTATAAATTACTTTTTCTAAAGTTTTAATGATATTTTCCAACAAAAGATTGATAAAAATTTAATTCATTTATTGCCAATGTTACTAATCATGTAATGTTAAACTACTCATTAAAAAATTGGGCATTTGTGTTTTTTAGTAAAAATTTTCTTGCATTTGAAATCATAAAAGGTTATGATTTGTAAACAAATCTGCTGAAAGCTTGAATTCTTTTTTAAAAAATATAACATAATTCTCGTTATATATTTAGAAAAGATAGAACTTTTGTCATATTTAGTTATATTTGTATGTATTCAAGGGTTATAACAGACATACATCTAAAGATGTGTGTAACATTATATAATTATTATAAATATTATTTACAGTATTTACCGTAATGTGGGACCTACTTCATCGGTGGACAATCATCTGCTTATCCTAATAGCGGCAATGTACCGTTTAATAGGCTTAATGGCAAAACTTTTCCTAATCTCTTGCATTCCCTAATAGCATACTCTGAGGCTGAATTAAAAAGTAATGTGGAAAGTGCATCTCTTTTTTCATCCCAATATATATTCAAAATTATCTGATAAGTGATATCCAACCTTTACCCTGCCACGCGTAACATACAAACATACCTCAATTAGCTTGATAAATTAGTTAAATTAACTGTTGGAAACAATAAGTAAATAAAATTACGCAACTAAGAGTTTTTAAATTATACTTTTTAAGATCAGCACTGTACCAACCTTGACTTATTATAATACAGGAGCTTATTAAGAGAGCACGGTATAATATATGCAAAACGCCCAACTTTAGAAGTTGGAATCCGTGTGGCTGTCAGAATAAATCAAACACAGCTGTTTTGGTCCGCACAGATTCATACTATCCGTTCGGGATATCCACACGTGTGTACTAAAAGTGTACAGATGAGGAATGTAGAGCTTTAGAGTCTCTGTACCCAAATTTGCGTTGAGGAAGAGTGGGGAACTCTTTAGGAGAAAAAACACTTCAGTATACTCGGTCGGTATTGGAGCCCTAATATTCACGTCACTAACAAACCAGACTAGAAGAGAATGTGCCTTTTCCACGTACGTGTCAGTGCGGTGGACTTAAATACTAAATTATTTTAATCCACTTCGGGGCCGCATCACGTGCTAATCTCGTGTTGTACTAGACTGCCAAAGACGGGGAGATTGGAGCTCAATCCCAGTCGACTGCACTGAGGATATTTTCCCCACTCTCCCTCCACGCAAATGTGGGTGCAATTCCTTTAAATATGAGCCTTCATAATCCTTAATCCATTAGTGTAATTAGTACTAGCTATAGCCTGAATAGGTATAACTGATAAAAATAAAATTTATATTATTATTGGCACCACGTCTTACTACCTGTTCGGGCTGAACACGCTAATGTACTAATTACGCTAATGGCTAAGAAGGTTATATCTATAGGAAGTTACCTGCATTTGCGTGGAGGGAGAGCGGAAAACCACCCTCAGGACACCCAACCGAAATCCGAACCTTGATCTTCCCATATTGTCACAGCGAGAGTAGTGCCTCAGACCATGCGGCCACTGAAGTGGGAGATAGTGAAATTACAGAAAAATATTCTTATCCACAAAAAAACACTAACACAACACTATTACAGCTTACAGTATTAGGTTATTATTACTACTATTAGGAATATTACTACTACTATATAGTAATAAATTATTATTATAATTAAAATTATTATTGTGTTCTGTATTCGAAAAGTCTGAGATCAAATGGAATCCTCCAAAATGTACTATTAGAAGATTTTTTTAATTACTAAAAATTCATCTTCCTTCCTTATTTTAGATACCAGAGATTATCAGATAGTAAAACTTGTTTTAAATTACCACCCACTTCAATGACAGCAAGGTCTAAGGCGTCACTCTCACAATAGACTAGGATGTCAATGACAAGGAGATTGAGGTTCGATTCTGTCAGGTGTACTGAGGATGGGTTTTCCTAAATGGTTTTCCATTCTCCTTCCACACAAATTCGGGTAGACTATTTCACTAAATTCAACCTTCCTTATCCTTAATGCATTAGGCGTTACATTGGCATCTAGTCCAGACGGGTAGTAAGACGCAGTGTTAAAATATAATTTATATATAGACTATATCAAATATGAAAAATGAATAATGTGATTGTTATAGATTGAATAGAATGGACATGAATAACGACCACACGTGGACTGTAACAAGGAGGGAAGACTTATGCTTTGTTTGCGCTGATTACGGTTGATTTTAAATTCGTATAATTGAGATTCGGATACTTAGCACTATATTGTAATTAATTACTGTAACACTTCCGGAGCACCCATGGACTGTAGTCAACTTGTATCCCTATTTTAACATTGGGAGGTTTGTATGAAGTCTAAATCACAAAATTTAGTTTACATATTGTATATCAGTGGTTATTAAGGGTGGTCTCCTTAATTCACTGGATGTGCCACAATTCTCGATGTTATGTTACTGTAGAAAAAAAATAAAAATTAAAAACGTTTTATTCAATTTCAAATTTAAGAAAAATAAATAATTGAATAATGCTCGAAAGCATAACCTTTTCCAGAGAATTAATGAGAATCTTATCAATTGTTATACAAAAAGTTCAATTCGTGGTCAAATAGAGGAGACACACATAAGCATTACTTCTCTAAATGAAATAAGTTCTCTGCGCATGCGTATGTTCTAATCTCCCGTAAGTGTTACTAATTGCACTTCACTGTTTCGTTAAGACTCACGACAAAATAATAGTATGCTGTGAACAAAAAAAAAAATTTGAGAACCACTTTTATAGATTAAGGCCTATCTGCTTAATGTAAAATAAAGAAAAGTAATACAAATCAAGTAGAGCAGAACTTATTTAATTCAAAGTCCAAAGGCTATCTAAAGAAATTCGAAATATCCAAATCCTAAAAACATTTTTAATGAATACCTAGGCAGATGGTATAACAATCAATTTATCGGGATATGTTACATAAAAACACACACCATTTTATAACTTACATGCTGTAAAAACCACATACAAGTCTATACATACAAGAAAAACCAAGAAAAATTTAAATACAAAATATAAAAACTTGAAAAAAGAAACACAAAAAAATTTTAGACTTAAATCAGTTTTTGCCGTTACCTTTGGAAAAATTAGTTATCTTGGTTTGTTGTAATTTGCTTATCTCTAAACAATAGATAAAACTTCAGGTTTACTGATTGAACCATAAAGTTTGTTTTTCGAATATCCTAATTCTACTGTATAGCAAAAAAAGTATTTCACTTCTCCAATAATCCTGAAGCTGTTGCTCAATTTTCACTTTTATGTCCCCTCTTCTTCCTCAACTAGAGACAAACATCTACTCCTCGAACTCCACCCAGAACAGACAGGAGGAATAGACAGGAAAAGGAGAGAGTTCCATCCCGACAGACGGAGAGTCTCAGGCATAAGAGGACTAGAGGGGGTGCTGATGGTAGAACCAGAGTCGGTGTAGAAACTGTGCCAAGACACGTCGGGGGGGAAAAAACAAGGAAGAGGGAGGATTGGGGGGGTTATTTCTGAGTTCATTGTTGTGACAGCTTCAGAAAACCTTTTGGTCCCTTTGCTTCACTTAGACGCACGAAACGCGTATTTAGTCACTGTTCCAAGGGGAGCAAGGAATTTAATAGGAGTCACGGTTTAAGAATGGCTACAAGGAAGGAGCCTGATGGATTTTCAAATAGGAGTCAGCTATTTATATTAAAGTGGGGGATTTTGTTTTTGGCCTAAAATGGTTTCCCACTCTACCTACACGTAAATACAGATACATTTACTTTGAATTTGAACTTTTCATACTATACTTATTAGTTTAAATATTTTTTACCTCGTTTTAATACAGGTTTGGACCCATACTGTGAGGAGGGAAATTAGGAAACCATTGAGGTGAAACCACCCCAAGTACACCCAATCGGGATTCAAATCCCGGTATCCTCGTCACTGGCGATCAGTTTAACGTGAGAGTGACGCGTTTAGCTATGTGACCATCGATGTTGGTTATTAATGTTATTAAAAACCGTGCTTCACAGAAAAAAATATGAAAATAGAGGGTGTCATTTGGTCAGCAAAATGAACCCTCCGGGCGTTAATCTTAGTTTTCTAGAACAGAGCTGCTACTTTTCCATTCAAGTAGCTACTCATTTATCCTTAAGAGGCTGAATTGACATTTCCACTGCGTTCTACTACCCATCCGGCCAGTACGCATTTTAAGTACGCTAGTAAATAAGGATGAGTAGGGTCAAATTCAGAGGAAATGTAGCTACACTAACATGGAGAAAGCGTGGTAAACAATTTAGAAAAAAAAATACACCTAAACACATCCAGCAGCAATTCTAGCACCTACCTCCCCTTCACCAGAGAGCCCCCCCTCCCCTTACTAGATTAGACTGACATCTAGTAAATTTTCCTATTTATTTTCGTTATTTAACGTGTACTTTCTGAACCGACTGATTATATCAGCACACGACTAATAAACTAAATTAAATCTAGAACAGACACAACACCCAGCTCCCGCCTTTAAAATATCACTGTGAAAGGCGAAATCCACATTTAACCAATTATAAATTTTTCAACCGTGCCAGGAATCGAACCCGGGAACCTTAGCTCAATATACAAACACGTTACTGACCGAGTGGTCAAAATATAATGTTGAATAATCAATCAATATGGAATACCATTTGCCTTGAGAATATTCATTTAGTTTAACATTATTTTATAGACATTTTGTGCGCCTTATTTACATGGCTGTACATTAGCACAAGAATTACAAACTAATTTAATCTAGAACAAGTATGTACAAACAATGCCAATAAGCGGGAGAACACAGGGATACAGTATTTACACATACTTTAAACTACTTTTGAATTAGTTTAATCAAATGTTTATTCATTTAACTGATGTTAAACGCATAATCTGTAGTGTAATTATTCTTGGTTACAAGAAAATACATTGTGTCCACTACTACATGCCAATATTAAACATTTACTATCAAATATCACTATTTCTTACCATTCTATTTTAACTTTGACTTAAATTTTTCTCCCCCGTTTTCCAAAACGTGTGTTCGGACTATCCAAAATTTCTGACTACCAAAGCTCGGTGGAACGGGGTTTTTCTGTAGTTAAAATGACAATTTATACGTAAATAGACAACACCATGCCCATGGAATAGGGCATCATTTTGATAAATTCTGGTTGCTTCGGATGGAGAGGTCATGGTTCGAATGCCAAACGCATGTATTTTTTTCTTAAATGGTTTAGTACTCTCCCTCCACGTAAATTGGGAATACATTTCTTCTCAATTCCCACCGCATAACGTGTAAATTATTATTATTATTATTATTATTATTATTATTATTAGCACCGCGTCTTACTACCCGTTCTGATTATACGCACTTACGCTAATGTGCAAGGGTGATTGTGAGATGAAATGGAGGACCTACAGTTTAACGTGGAATCCGAACCACGGTGGAGGCCTGGAATTCTTCACATACACAAGTTTTGATTAATACACATCTTGTCAGAGGTGAAGGAAGGGTTTGGCAATCAGATAAATCTGTGCCGGGACTGAGGTTTGAACCCCAGACCCCCAGCACAGAAGTCTGACATCTTACCCCTAGACCACCAGGTCACCCCATAACGTGTAGAGGGAGCGGGGAAGTCAACTGTATAAAACCACCCATTAGGATTTGAACTATGATTTCTTTGTCACCGGCAAACCAAATAATACGAGGAATGTGAGGTATTTGCCCACGTGGTTATTCCAGTACACGTGATACGACTTTAGTCTATAAAATTGTGTGCGGACATATGTTTCTATAAGTCGCACGGTGAATAATCTAAATCTTATTGGGGCGATCCAACATTGATAGAAAAAAAGAAGAACTTTTGTTTTAACAGTGTAGGAAGAAGTACGTGAGGTGATAGCGATAAAGAAAGAGGGTAGAAGGAAGAAGTACTGGGGTATAGAGAAAAGAGGAGAACATGTGGAACACACTGGAGTGACAGCAACGTCAGGGCATCTCGGGGAAGTGACGCACGAAATAGCACCGGACAGGAGACGGGGCGAAGCACGTGAAAATGTACAAGGATATGAAGGCAGGCTTTTTTTTATTTAAGGAATGGAAAGAAGGGGAGAGGGGTTGGAAATGGTGTAGACATGGGGAGGGGAGACTCAGAAGGGATGGCCTTGCACAACAACCGGTATACTGACCTTAAGGCACACAACTTTGTTTTTTTTGAACCATAAGTTTTTAAAACAAGGCTATTAACGGATAAACTAGCATCGGTGGTAGTATGGTCTAACGCAGTGTTCCGCAAACTTTTTTAAGTTCACGGTACACTTAATAAGCCTTTTTTTTCTTCTTTTGGGTACGCTCCATGGCAGCAGAAAATGGATTACGCACCCAGTCCAAACGGTTGTACAGTAAGTCAGAATTAGGAAGTTATAGGCTAATTTTTTTCCCCTAAAGTAACTTCAAATGTTCCAAGATTAAAGGTTGAAGTTCTTTTTCTGTGTCCGCTTCTTTAACATTGGATAAACCATAAAGCTTTTGAGTTTTTTTCTGGTACAAAATAGTATTAGTAAGTAAGAAATGTGGACGACTCACGGCTGCCTCTTTTTACAACTTCATTCTTGTTATTATTGAACAGCGATGCGTGGCGCTCTGAGCTGTGATCTCACTGGACACCTTATTCGCCGCCAAGATACACCGTTTGCGAAAAACTGGTCTAAGCCCCACGCTCACGTTAGGCTGGGTCACCGCCGACTCGGGTGTACTGAAAGGTATTTTTCTTTCCCACTCTCTCTCTCCAGGCAAATGCTGGTATATTTTATCTAAGATTCTACCGCCCTATCCATATCACATAAGCGTAATTGAATTCTGTTTTGTCCTATAACTTGGCCGATTACTAAGATGCGGTTAGAAAAATATTAACAGCTTAATCCAAAAGGTAGGAACGTTTAGAAGAAGTACACCCGCATTGACGTGAAAGTGGAGGAGTAAGGAGGGATACTATGTTAAAATCACACGTTGGATGCTAGCCTCAGTCCACCCGAATGATATTTTGAGACTAAAAACGACCCCGTCATCGATGATCGAAATGTAATACTGATGCCTTGGACCACGGTTGTACAAACTTATTTACAGGAGAGCCGAAAAAAAAAAAAAATTAAAAAAAATTGTCATCCAAAAAAATTCTAGACACTCAAATACTGATATGAATAGGTTTAATTATATTGATAATTCAAAACACTCTTAAATACTCTAGTGGCTAAATATGTTTCTAAGTTCATTCAGAAGATTTATATGACTGGGTGTGAGACGAGGGAAGCTGTGAATGAGCTTCCTACATTTCTTTCATAATCTAGGTTAAGCTGGGAGGAGGGGATTCTAAGGAGAGAAGACAGATGTTCATTATCAGTAAGTCGGTTTCTAAGATCACTATTCCTAAGTTTCATGGTTTAAAGCAGTGGTTGCCGAACTTTTTCAGCTGACACTCCCATTGGTAGATAGTCATATTTCCACGCTCCTCCCAACATCATTTAAGATATTATCATGTGAAGAAAATTAGAAAAAATTCAAAAACACTGAGCTTTTCTCGCGTTCTTTACACTCCCACCTTAAGTGATAGTTAAATCCTCCTGGTTATAGTGAAATCTCGGTCACTTATAAGGCATTTTCAGTGCAAACACGTAATTCTCAATATTTCTTGAATTATTGGTATAGGCTTATTAATAATGAGACAAACAAATTGGTTAGGCAGAGCCTTAGCTTAAATAAACAACTATGAAGGGGCCTGGTGGTCTACGGGTAGGGTGTCGGACTTCTGTGCTGGAGGTCCGGGGTTCAATCCTCGGTCCTGGCACAGATTTATCTGAGTGCCAAACCCTTCCTTCACCCCTGACAAGGCGTGTATTACTCACAACTTTTGAATGTGAGAAATACCAGGCCTCCGCCGTGGTTCGGATTCCACGTTAAACTGTAGGTCCTCCATTTCATCTCACAATCACCCTACCATTACACATTAGCTTAAGTGAGTATAGCCCGAACGGGTAGTAAGACGTTGTGCAAATATTATTAATAATAATAACTATGAAATGCAAAAAAAAAAAAAGTTAAATTTAACGATATAATGGCAAGTCTTGAATTATTTTTAATGTATTTTTTTTTTCGGAAACAATTTTTATGCTTGACGTATTTGACGTAGGCCTATACTTGACGGCAAATATTGTTTTAGTAACTTTTGAAGCTGTCCAAAAAGTTACTTTCTTTCTGAATATGACTGTTTATACCCGGAAGGTTTAATATATAGTATATATTTTTTGTACTTCCCTGTTTATGAAATTATCTCGGATAGCCAATATTTCCATAGTACACCTCTTAAGTCTATGACAGTAGAAAAATTGAGGATCAAACATAGCGTCAGGCCGCAAGTGATCTATACCGACCGAGCGGCCACCATATGTTACGAAAGATAGACGCAACATTTGTGGATAAAGGGTGTTATATAATCAGCACAACGAACCCTACGGCCACTAATCTCAGTTTTATAGACAGGAGCCACCACCTATTTATTCTAGTAGCTCCTCATTTGTCTTCACGAGGCTGAGTTTGAGCCCGTTCCAGACCCACTGATTCGCACATAGCCCCTCCCTCATTTTTGTGGAAGAACGGTGGGAAATTATCATGAAACTCAATCATGACTCCGGGCAGATATTAAATCCCTGATCTCCCCGTCATCGGTAATCCAGTCTATTGGGAAAGAGACGCCTTAAGCCAGAGGTTCTTAACATTTTTACAATTTCAAACCTCCAATGGATAGTCTAATATGTCTCTGCACCCCCTCTCGCCAGACTGTCAAAATCATCATCACCAGTTCTATTAGGTTCCAGTATGACTATAAAGATGTCAATAGTTTGGTTTTACTTTGCAAATGGGTAGCTACTAGCTAGGAACAGTACATCTTAAAGAGGCTCAAAAAGATTTTTATATTATTTATTTATAGAAAAATGGCAAATCACGAATAAACAATCCTTATTGAACGGTTAAAGTTTATTCTAATTTAACAACAGAACTCTAGCAATAGACTAGTCTGCCGATGACAGGAGGATCAGGGTTTGATACCCGGTTGAGTGTACTGAGGGCAGTATTTCTTAAATTGTTTTCCACTCTCCCTCCACGTACATGCAGGTAAACTTATTCTAAATTCAATCCTCCTCATCCCTATCTCGCTAGCATGATTAGTAGCCTACAAACGTTTATAACCTGAACAGGTATTAAGATGAAGTGCAAAAAAAAACATGTTCAGATGTCGAGTCTCATATCTTCATTATCTGGTTCCCATAACCACTGCCTAGACCATTTACCTACGATACGGATAACTATATAATCAATATACCTAATAGCAATAAAGTATATTTTTTTACTTAAAATAATTAATTATAAAAAGGGTATACTGTATATTTAAAACTTTCTTTAAATATGTAAACAAAACTAAAATCTTTGCCTCCAAAGAAAAATTACAGTGAGTGAACATGTTGACAAGTCTATGACAGTTTTATGACACCCTCAAGATTTCTGTTTCTAAACATGGAGTGTCAACTTGGTGATAAAGATTGTCGGCCCCCTTGACAAAACACTCAAAGGACACGAGTCCTTTAGCGTCTCAAGTGACCTCGATGACTGTCATTGAAGGGAATAAGATATTATTTATTTTCTGGGTAGCTAACATCAAAAACAGACAGTATTTGAGTGAATAAAACACTAAATGTCTTAATAAGTTGCGGTTATTGTTAAGATAAATGAAAAAATATATTTCAAAGGTGTACTTTATCCAAATTAATATTACGTAAGTCTATTCGTTAAGAGTCTTAACTTAACTTCTTTACACAGAGGGAACTGTAAGTATTATGGGGAAAAGCTTTGTCTTTGCTCTCTCTCTCTCTCTCTCTGTTAACTGTTGCCAAATCTCCTCACTTTTAGTTTGTCGGAAAGTTGGGAGTGGTGTGATTAAGAAGAAGCTATTGGCAACCTGGCATTGCAAAATTTGTCGTGAATTTTAGGAAAGATTGACGATATGAAAACAAGAGGCTAACGCTGTTTTACAATAGTACCCATAGATCTATCTCAGAGAAATCTTAGATTTTCCTCGCAGATTTATTGAATATAAAAATAAAACTTTTTATTTATTTATTTGAGGTATTTCTAAACCAACTGATTATATCAGTATACGATAATTTCTATGATCGATCGGGAAGGAGCTTACTAATTTTGCCGGGAATGGTATTTTCACACACCTTCCAGGGTTCTTTTACATGCCACAATCTACATGTGAGCAACGGCTTTACTTCCCCTCCGAAGGAAGTTGTGCTACGGATTTTTATCGTTCAAGAAAAATCTGTCGACCTCGGCTGGATTTGAACCCACCATAATCGGGTCCTGAGGCGAGTACGTTACACCAAGACCTCCGAGGTCGACAATATAAGATTAGCTCTCTTAAGATTCTAAGAAACTATCAAAATATATCTACTCTGGTTTACTGGCAAAAAGAGATTCAAACGAATAATCTCTTCCTTGCTGTAACCTAGCCAATTCAATGAATCCTAAAATCAATAATATGTGGATAAACAATCCATGAAGTATGTGGCTAGCAGCGCACATATTCACATACTATCGTGTAGGAGTGTTTGTAACAGAACGAATAAAAAAGAAAACACTCAAATCTTTACTTGTACCTGCATAGTGCTGACATTTCTTAGACGTCCAACTAATAAATAAAACATGAGAGACCTCACTTTTCTCTTGTGCCACATCTTCTTGTAAAAACAGCACAAGTGCCTTCATAGTTTATCAGGGTTAAATATCTATCATATTAATTCCACACCTTTTCATTCTTCACACCTATTTCTCCAGCATTCGTGTTTAGACTGAGAGAAGGGCTCGCACACAAACCACGTCTTACAACCCATCCTAATGGGCTAGCAAAGAGGAAAGTTTAATATAAAACAGTGGTATTCAATCAGTTTGGTTTGCGTACCCCAAATAACAGATATAGTTACTCTTTGACTTTGCAACCCACCGAAGTTGTTGGTGCATAATGAAAGTTATCTAGGGCGTAGAAAGGCGGTATAAGGGAGGTCTGGACCCCCCTGGAATTTTATGAGGCCCCCGAGGGGTGTACATGTGTACGTAAACAAACTGTTATTTTCTAAAGGTATAGTACTCTTTTCTAGAGGAACCAAGAATGTAGAAAAATATTTTTAAGGGGGTGGAGGGTGAGGGACCGCTAGAAAATTTGACTATAACTTTAGCTACGGACGTCTTTAGCCAATAAAAGCTTTAATATGTATATATGGAAGGGTGAATACATCAAATTCCAGGAGGTGGGAAATCTAGATCCTCTCAGCCCCACTTTTTCTACGTCCTTGACGTCCTTGAAAGGAACTCCTTTAGAAAAGCTATCTTTCTACGTCCTCTCAATTAACACATTCTATAAAATATATAAATTGTACGTACCCCCTAGAATGTATTCACGTACCTCCAGGGGTACGCGTAACATATGTTGAATACCACTGTTCTATAAAGTACTCGAATTAGCAGGAATTCTAGAACCGAAAGCCCCAGTCCACGTCATCGCACATCCAGTCAATCACGAGAATAATACCTTCTTAGACCACCAAAACCAAGAGAGTATTAGAATATGGCAGATAATTATATTTTTGAGAAGTTTTTACTGGATCAGGAGATTAATTTTGTAACTCATGTTTTAATTGGCAAGTGTGCATTTTCTGTACCGACTGATTATATCGGCACACGAGAATTTCTATGAGCGAGAGCCAAAGGATATGCCGGTTTTTTCCGGGAAAGGTATTTTCACATACCTTCAATGGTTCTCTTACATGCCACAATCGAGATTGGACCGGCGGCTTTACTTCCCCTCCAAATGAAGCCGTGCTACGGATTTATATCGCTCAAGAAAAATCTATTAGCCCCGGCTGGGTTTGAACCCATGAACCTCGGGTCCCTCGTGTTAAACAACTCCAGTAGAGCAGTTTGAGATTAAAACATTTAAATTCCTGTAGACAGCAATGCAATCTATTGAGAGACTAGCGCATTATATAGTATAACCACCAGTGTGCATTAGTTGTTTATTATTATTATTATTATAATTAAAAATAGCATTTTGGACTATATTTGTTTTAAAAAATGGAGATCTGGTTGAATAATTATTGATGTATTTTTGAGTAATTCTATGAACTTCATAGGCTTTTAAAATGAATACAAATATTGTTAGTAAAAATAAAACACAACATTTTAAGACTAGCTATTAGGCAATTCATTAAAAGTTCTTAACTGCAATTAATATGTTCTTTTCTTTACTGCATTTATTCTAGTGTTTACTATTTATATTCTTCAAGGATACATTCGATTTAAACAAAGTTATATACATTCTGAGATGAAAAAACAAAAATAAATAATATGGGAATTTTAAGGTAAATTAGTTGTAAAATTTTAAAATTATTTAATTTTGATATATTATATTAAATTAAGTTTGAAATATCCTGTGAATATATTTTAATTTTATTATAAAATCAACATTAATAACTGAAAAGCAAAATTAGACTTAGAAAATAAAACAAAGAAAATTTATTTTAAATGGTTATTATATATTATTATTATTATTATTAGCACCGCGTCTTACTACCCGTTCGGGTTATACGCACTTACGCTAATGTGCAATGGTAGGGTGATTGTGAGATGAAATGGAGGACCTACAGTTTAACGTGGAATCCGAACCACGGTAGAGGTCTGGCATTCCTCATAATCACAAGTTGTGGTTATTATATAATCAGGAGGATTAATCCCAATATACTTTTCAAATTAAGGTTTATATTTTAATAATTTAGTAAATTACGGGATGATGTACCAGTACATAGGTGAACGGAAATTCTTAAATATTATGTTTACTCGAATGTTTTGACAAAGAAACGCAGCATATTTTAATTCGTCTGTTGAAACTCTTAAACAAGTCACATCAACTTTGGCGATATCTTGTCAAACGACGATATTTTATTTTTTTACTATGAGGTGATATTCTATTAGGAAATTATATTTTACAGGGAGAGTATATTTTATTAGCTTCCAGAAAACTTATTCATATAATGGTTATACATTATCCATTTTAATGACTAATGATTATTCGATGATAATATTAGTAAACACAATTTTTAACATCCCTTATAAGTAACCTGAAACATTTTTACACAGCTGCATCAAAACGAAGTTAATATAGCTCAGTTTTCACTGGGGTGAATTTGGTTGAGCATCTGCCTACAGAGTTAAGGGTTCAGAGTTAATTTCTGGCAGGAACTGATGAATTCTCAACTTGAAATTGGGTACACTAGAACTCAATCGTGAAGCAAAAAAAATGGATCAGTGCTTTTAATAAGGTTATGTTAGATTAAGTAGTATTCCAAATGTTATATTGAGGAAAATATCGCCCACAGTATAAGGCGTAAGTCTTGCAGTAGGCCGATTTAGCAGTAACGAGAAGTTTAAGGTTCAGATTTTAGTTGGGTGCACTGAAGAAAATCATTGACATCTCCATTAAAAATGAATAAAATAATATGAAGTTCATTAAATTAAGGAAAATAAAGATAATAAAATAACAGTAACCCACCATAAGAGTTTCCAAACCCTTTCCGCACTAGTGTGAGGACAATTTCTTTAAACTACCTTAAATATACCCATATCTTAAATTAAAGCGTTGGATAGTCACATTAATACTTAGCATAATTAGAAGGAAAAACTATACTCTTATAATGCTAAATTTGGTCAGTTCATAGATTAGTATTAGTATCCAAGTCGGATTCCCAAACTTTTTCACTTCAGGTTGCACTTTGTTGAGCGCATTATGTTAACCGCACACTTTTATCAAGGCTGTGATATAAGACATTTTTCTATTAAATTTAAATAAAAATTAAAATTATTAGTATCTAGATAGAATTGACAAGTGTATTTCTATTTAAGTGCTCTCATATACTTGCAATTATCTAATTGCCTCTTTACTTTGATTTTTTATTCAACAAAATTTTGACTGATTTCCTCAGAGATTTCAACAATACGTTGTCCAATCATATAATATTAATGAACCAAGGAAATTTTGAAATTTTCTCTTTAGATTCTTTTATAATAATGGTTTCAACAATGACCTGACAGGCTGTTCCAATTAGAGTTTAGCTTATAAATGTGGTTTCGAATTTTTTTTTTTCTGCGGAAATTCAGCAACTTTGAATGATGGCTCAGATGCACTATCTGAAACTAAATTTTTCCATTTGTAAAAAAAAAAAAATTAGTTTCTCTCGTGTGTTTTGATTTTAAAAGATGTTAAAAATATTATTATTATTATGATGATTTTGGGGACCCACCGAGATGTTTGGTGGTTAGATAACGCTTCATTTTTATCGGAACTATGGTTTTATTGCTCAAGAGTTCTTCCCAAAAGATACAGATAGAAACTGTTCCGACTATAATTTTCATTCCAAGTGAAACCAAAAGCTAAATAGCCCATAGCTATATCTCTATAACAATTTAGGAGGCTTTAAACTGGAACTAATAGTAGATCTATCACGATATAGTTTGCTAAATGAAAACCTAAGGGAATTTTGGCCACACACTTCCAAAATTTGGTGGCACACCTGTTGGGAACCATTGATCTAGGTGTTGTCTGAATAGTTTATACACATTTGCCTGGTTTTTATATTTCCGAGAAATCTATTAACTAAAATAAACCCAACAAGTTTCATGTTTATATATGGGAAATTAAAAATACTTCACCCATAACGTTAGGAAAAATCAGATATGAATTTTTGTTTGCCACTTACATGGTTAACATTTTGATATATTTTAAATCACTATACAATTTCTATTATCATTTGTGATGTTCTGATTGGTTAGTTTAAGAAATAACCCTTTTTATTGTTGCTAAATTCAAGTCACATATAACTCAACCAAATTATAGTAACCTATAGCTCGTGAGCTAAGAATAAAAATAAAAACGAAGTATTTGGCGCAATGCCTGCGGCGTACCCATCAGGCAGTACATGGATGAAGTCACAATTACTGCAGCTAGCAATTACCACAAAGTGCTCAGTCATTCAATTCTCTATAGTGTTGACCTTCACCCAACACCTCCCCCACTTGTTTTACAGTACATACTACTAACCCAAATTACATCAAGGAGGGTCAAAAATAATGGTATAAATTAATTATACATCCAAAGCTCACTTAAGCAAATTATGGATCATTTTATCGAATGGGCCATTTCAAATGGTGAATATTTAAATATACAGAATAATTTTGATTTTATACCAGACGGTGAATACAATTATTTAATATTTGTCTATTGTTTAATATCTTTGAAGATTTGTTTTAATTTTTTGCACTGACGTTGGGCCTTCATCTTGGATGGGTTTGTCAGTGAAATTATTTATATAGAAATGTTTTACTACACTTATATTAAACTAGTTTACAATAACCCAATTTGGAGGTCACATGGTTTAAGGCGCTACTCTCGCTAGACTATCGATGATGGGTAGATCAAGGTCCGAATCTAGGTCGGGTTTACTAAGGGTGGTTTTCCCTCAATTGTTTTCCACTCTCCCTCTAGGCAAATTTGGGTACACTCCTTCTAAAATATAACCTCCTAATCGCTAAATCCATTACCATCATTATTACGTAAGAATATAAAGAGAAAGGGTAGAAAGACGCGGTGCTAAAAAAAAGTTTCACAACAAAATTGTTGGTAAGTTGCTAAGTAGCAGTAGTTTAGATAAAGAATAGTTACAAAAAATAAAGTTAAATTTTACTTCAAAATTATTTACTAAAAATATAACATACGCTTCAGTGTAATGTGAATAAATATACATTTTATTCATTTTGTGTTTTCAACTGTAATAAGTAATTATATATATATATAACTATTTAGAGAAAATATAATCATGGTTTGATTGAAATAGTAATTTAAACATTGGTAATCGATTTTACAGTAGCTAACATTACGTTGCTTCTAAAAGGTTTTATTTAAATATATCATGCTAAAAAATGGAAATGTCAAATAGTTGGTGAATGAAAAATGTTGGCCAAAGCATTTAATAAAGAAATGTGATGAAAATACGCAAACAAACAATAGACATGATTTGGTTTTTACCAACTATTTAGAATTTATCACGATAAAACATTACGGAGAAAATTATATAGACATGGCTTATTTAGACCAAAGGGTGAAATAATTATATCTTATTTGATGACTTAAATTAGTCAGCCCTATATTAGAATTAAAATATAATACAAAATATAGTAGGGAAACTTTTTGTACTATTTATTTAAATTATATTTCAAATGCGATTTTTTTCTCATACATATATTAAATAGTAAATACCCTTTTGAATATCATTACGAATTTTTAAGTCAAAGGATTTGAAATATTAATAAATTAAAATAAGTAACTAATCACTTAATTAGTAAAATGTTTTAACGGTTCTATCTTGAAATGGAATTTCAAAACTAAGGCGAAAAATCGTCCAGTTTAATTAATATACGAGAAAAATTCACTAAAAATACGATTAAAATACTATAAAATATCGCAATAGACTGGATTATCAAAAATGGAAGAAATTGGTTTAAAAAATCTCGCTCAGATGGACTAAGAGGGTTTTATCCGAAATGGTTTCCCACTCTTCTTCCACGCAACTGAAGATATAGCCACACTAGATTACATTAACTCGTCTTAACTAGTTGAAATATGAAGACAATTAATATAATATGTTAATTTTGTAGTTAAAATTCCAGGACCCCAGTGTTTAGGTATTCATTTACTTTAAGTCGATATCTAAATTTTGCCAACAAATGCTATTTTCCAGCTAATTAAACATAGTTTAGAGACAATCTTTTAAAGCGCCACGTTTTACTACTCGTTATGGTTATACGTTTACATATTAATTACGCTAATAGTTTTGGGACCAGGAAGGCTATATTTAGAGGAGTTCTACCTACATTTGCGTGGAGGGAAAGAGAAAAACAATTTTGGTAACGCTACCCTCCATAAACCCGACCAAGACTCAAACCTCGATATCCCCGTCATCGGAAGTCTAGTATACCACAAGAGTAGAACCTTAGACTATGTGGCCACCGAATCAAATGACAAATTTATTCCTTGCAAGTTTCATCATCACTAGGTCTTAGCGTGTATAGTAAGACAATTGTAGGAAGGAACTTAGGAAAGTACGAAAACAAGCACCGATTATGGCTTGGGACCAATTCCAGACGTAAATAGGTGTGACCCTGACTTCACGTTTTCTACAGGGATGGGCATAGAGGAACATTTAAGGTGTAAGTATAGAGAACACGATGTAGGGCAGTATTTTGGCAGCTTTATATAAAACATTTTGTTGGTCAAAATAAATCAAATAATTATCCAGTATAAGCCTAAGAGTTTAATTTTCTTCACATCGTGGCCTTAACAGTTCTTGAATATCTGTAAATGAGTGTACTGGAATTTTATGACATCATTCTCTCTTCATTTAAAAAGTTTCTCATCAAACGCCACCATGCTCATGACGGATATTAAACAACAACTAATCTGTGAAGAAAATTAATCTATTAGTTTCTATTGGGGCAATATTTTAACTATTGTGGCAAAAAAATGTTTTGCTATTAAAGCTTCGAAAGTACTGCCGTAAAATCATATCAACTACCTTAAGGAAATTGAGTTACAGCTAGAGGGAAATTTTTTGTTTTACCCTAGTTCCCGAGCTTGATGTCTGTAAAATGAGAAGTTTCCCACCATCCTATGACCTTCCCGATTACCAAAATTTCAAACTGAATACGGAAATCCTTACGGAATATATATTTATATTGTCGATCTTGGTGGACTTTGGGTAAAGTGCTCGTCTCAGAACCTGATTTTCATGGATTCAAACCTAGCCGGGGCCGACGGATATTCCTTGAGCGATAAAAATCCGTAGCACAACTTACTTTGGAGGGAAGTAAAGCCGTTTGTGCCCATGTCGATTGTAGCATTTAAATGAACCCTAAAAGGTTTAGAAAAATACCTTTCCCGGCAAAATTGGTAGGCCCTTTCACTTTAGATCATAGAAATTCTCGTGTGCTGATATAATCAGTCGGTTCAGAAAGTGAAAGTTAAATACCTCAAATAAATAAAAATATATATATTTAATCTTATTCAAAGCTTTAAATTGTATTATATAAAAAATATATATAAGTGTTTTAACATATATTTTTAAGTTTTCAAACCCCTATTGATAATGTTCAGAGACACCAGAAACTAAAATATATATTTTGATAGTTTAAAACCATGTGAAAATAACCACAAAATTAATCAACCCTTTTCCCCAAATGTCTTTAATTCTAATCTAGTGGTTACAGTGATAAGTGATAGAATGTGTAACCCTGATGGGATCGTTATGAGCGAACCACCCTTATAGAGACGTAACCCTTCCCTCACTAAAGGGGATGAAATATATGCGTAGCCCCTACCACCACACACACACACATACAAACTCCAATTCCCCCGCCGCTACCCTAGTGGCCACATAAATCCTCACGACACTACAGAGAACATCCCCGCAATGACCTTGTTCAATCTTGCGTGAGGTTCAGGACAAAACACAACCACGTGGTAGACCACGTGCTTTTTATTGAGACTCCGTCTAGACTGTAGATTCTTGTTTATAGAAATGATTTGGATTTGTATATTAGTTGTGATTGTCTCTCTATAAATATTAAGATGGATATACAAAGGATATATGAATGAGTAAATGTTGGCTTCAATTTAAAATATTTAAATTTTTTTAAATGAATTAAATTATAATGAAGCTATTCATCTAAAATTTTCAGGAAAATTTAGCAAAATGCAGGCTATATTTTAAAACTACATAATCAACTTTTAGAACTAATTTTAACATTCTATGGCATTTTTAAACATTTTTTTAGGTATATTTTATGCTTATGTTCAGTTTTTTTAAGTCATAGACATTTAAACCCTAATCATAGATAGATAACTAAGAGAAAACACACTGACATTAAAGTACATTGGTGAAAGTTTCATGAAAATATTGGCTAAATAACTTCATTATCATATAATTTGTAAGAAAATAATAAAATTTGACATATATTTTGTTTTTATTTTCATTTAAAATGTCCTAGTAAATTGCTACTATACCTGTGATACATATTTAAGTTCCGCTATATGTAGAACATTAAACTAAACATATCTATGAAATAATAGTTAATTTAACCCACCGTAATTAGCTAACGCGCTAGTTTCATGTTGAACTAGACTGTCAAGGACGGGGAGATTAAGGTTCGAATCTCGGTTGGGTGAACTGGGGATGGTTTTTCCTAAATGGTTTTCCACCCTCCCTCCACGCAAATTCGGGTGCACTTCCTGTAAATTAGACCTTCCCAATTCATAGGCCATTAACGTAATTAGTACTTAAGCGTATAACCCAACGGTTAGTAAAACACGGTGCTAAAAATTAAAAAAGTAATTTATTTTTACATTTATATTTTTACTAAAATAACTGCAAAAAAAGATCCATCTTTACTTTTCATTCAATCCAAACTTAATCCAATATATTAAATATAAAAATTGTAGAATGTTAAACAAATATATTTTAAATAGAAACAAAACAAAATTCTCACAATATGAAATAAGGATAAGAATTAAATGGACATTTAAATAAAATCATGAATACATTAATTATTGCTGAGTAATTAGGCTGTTACAAAATGTTTGCAAGCGGGGCTGTATTTTTTTAAATGTGTATTTTAAGCATGAAACCACCAAACACGAGACTATATCAGCACGCGAATCACAAAATTCCTTAGCATGCAGCAAAAACACAAAACTCTACACTCAAACCTAATATCAAAGATTAAAGATCCAAGCGAGCTCTTAGTTCTGTTTATAGTCGTTCTCAATCACTGCTTCCATTTAAAAATAAGTTCATCATGTTAAGAATTATATCATGCTAATATCTTTATTATACTCTCAAGAGATCTCTTTGGAGTTCAAGATGAAATATCTCCTAGGATTGGAATTATATTTTATGCCTTGGTGATCAAGTTAAACAGAACACATTCATAATTTTATTTTCAAGAGTACTTTATATTCAAATATAACAATCGCGATTCACGTGATTTAAGACGTCTGTCTCGTAATGTAAAAAAATACGCCCTCGATAGTTGATATGAGCTTTTAAACGTAAACTCTTTTGAGTGGTTGCCATTTTGAAATTGATAACCAGATTAAAATAAATATGTGCATATAATGTTTGTCCAAGGCTCAAAATATATCCCTGCCAAATTTTGTTAAGATTGGTCAACACGTTTAGAAGCTTTGATCGGTAAAAAAAAAAAGGTCTAAACATTAAAAAAAAATACAGTAATTAATATCGGCATCGTGTGGTATCAGAAACTGTGTCCTTATATATTTGTAATAGACCTTTAGAGTAGTGTATGTGGCTTCAGTGACTATCTACTCTTGATCTAAGCCGTTCATCACCTAAATGAGTCAACTTCGAAAACTATTTACCATTTTTACGAAGGCTAGAAGACAGTCAAAGGCAATTTATAGACTTGTAGCTGGCACAGTTTAAAGTCAGGTGCTTGGATATAAAACATCTCGAATCATGAAATAATCTCAAGTCGTGACTTTCTGCGATGCATCGTTTCATGTGCGCATATATATTATGTGACGTGACAGTTTTAATTATCCGTATCTAACTGCAGTGGTTTATTTCAAGAGTAACTATGCTTATGGGAAAGGTTTCTCAAGCATTTGCACTATTGATACAAGCTACACCAACGGTTTGCAAGCGAGTACCTAACTTGACACATTAGGTCAGTCGGTAGAGTGTCTACCTACAATGATAGGGGTCCTGGGTTTAATATTTAATATTTATAATTCGTGAAATGTGGGTTCTACCTTTAAAAGTGAGGAATTAACGGCTGTAGTCTGTTATAGATTTATGTTATTTTTTTTAGCTTACTACCAATTTGGTCTAAAATATTATATACTAATTGCGTTAGTCAATTAGGTAGAGGAAGGTTGAATTTAGAGGAAATGAAGTCACATATGCACCTCATTGAAAGTCTATTTTATTGAGAGAGTGACGCCTTAGACCATGCGGACACCGAAGCTGGTTTCATCCAAATTCACGCGATGTTCACTAGTCTCTATAAGACTAGTTTGAATAACGAAAAGGTGTCACAGCAGCGGATAAGTATACAAAGGTGTCAGTCACGTCTTTTTATTAGTTTGCAGGTGAGGGTATTTCTCCTGGATGATTTTCCACTTTCCTCAAACAAAAATTTTGTTTTTTTCTTAAATTATTTCCCACACTCTCTTCACGCAAATGTGGGGTACACTTCCTCTAAATTTAACTTTATTCATCCATAACGCTTTAGCGTGACTTGTACATAGGCGGTCAAACCGAACGGGTAGTAAGACGCGTCGCTGAAAAAATGGATGATTATATATATATTTTAAGTATGAATAAAATAAGCTAATATTTTGACATTTACAGGATTAACAAAGTGTACAGCTGTAAGTTAGCAATCTTACCTTTCATTGTTCCACTATGGTATAGCCTATAATATAGGAACCTAGTGTAATCCATCAAGGTAAGACAGCTACCTTTGATAGTAAACGTAGTGTACATAGAGTAAAAGTTTTAAATTGTATACGACTAATGATATTTACAGATCAAATTGAATAGTTTAGAACCATACTCAGGATATTAAGTGGTAAACACAATGAGAAGACACCATTGGGAAGACATAGATGCAAATGGGATTATAATATTAGAATGGGACTGAAAAAGATAGGGTGTAATGAGGTGGATTGGATAGAACTAGTTCAAGTTATGGGGTTGGTTGAGCACTTTTAAGTGCGGCAATGAGCTTTCGAGTTCTTAATGCCATAAAGTAGTTAAGTAATTATGTTTATCTATCCTAATAAAACACTTGATTCGTCTGCATTATTTCTTATAATCTGATTGGCAGTGGTGTACTGATGGATTGTGCGCCTAATTTTGATCCACTAAAACTATTTTATTTTATTAATGACACCTACACCCTGTGATCTTTCTACATTCACCCTTTCCGCCCCCTCTTTCGGGAAAATTATTGCGTATTTCCTACAACTTGACCGTCTAATCCTTTGATCATTATATTAATACATGGGGATTTTTTGCTAAATGTATTCCCTTAAAAATACGTAATATTTATTTTCTATTCACTGTTTCAAACCATGTAGGTATTAAATAGTGCTTGTTTTTTAAACCAAAATTTCCCTCAACAGAATTTATAAAAATTGTCTTCTGTGAACTTTATTTTAGTGCTGGCTATCATTATCTAAAGTTCCAAAAATGTGTTTTTTATCACCGTATCTTACTAACCATTCGGGTTATATGCTTATGTACTAACTACTCTAATGGTTCTAGGGATTAGTAAAGTTCTATTCAGAGTAAGTGTATCCGCATCTGCGTGGAGGGAAGAGTAAAAACCAATTTGGAAAAATAACCATCAGTACATCCAACCGAGATTCGAACCTCGATCTCCCCGTCATCAGCAGTCTAGTCTACTGTGAGAGTGGCGCGTTAGACCACGCGACCACCGAAGCGGGTTGGATATAATATTAAGGAGAGAAGAGGGGGGAGCTATACTATAAGTAATAAGACCAGTATCAGTAAAACTCAACATACACAACACTATTAGAAAAACACAAAAAAAATCAACCAGTCAAAATTGAGCCCTGACCTAATGGAATAAAATGCTAGCCCCTGATTTAGCTCTGCCAATTTCTTCAGTCGTAAATCTTATAACTTTACAGCCATTCTTTGCCTCGCCTAATATAATAGACCTACATAGTCCATTAAACTAGACACATAAACTAATTAGACTAATTACTACTATGTAGTAGATGAAGCCAAAAGAAAAAGGGCTGAAGAATTAGGAGGCACACAGTTAATTAAGGATGTTAGTGTGATTTTTTGATTGGTTGGAATAAAATAGATTAACCTTCGAAATTCCCTAAAATAGCATAGAATAAGGGTCATAAAGAAAATAGAAATTAATAGCTTAAGATATATTACAAGCTATGGTGGACACGTGGACTTGACGTTAAGCTCATCTATTCCTGTTTTCTATTGATGGATAAACCCGGATTCAAATCCCAGATGGATGTACTGATGGTGTTTTTAAACAAAATGTACACCCTTTCTCCACGCAAATACAACTACATTCCCTTTAAATTATACCTAGACTATACTAATCCTATTAACATGGCTGAGTGTGGATGACAGGAAGTAAGGCAGTGCAGTGTTTTTTAACTACAAACATATTATGTGTTATATCTATTTTAATTCATCTTCTATTTGTTTTATTAAATTTATTGGTAGCCCATTTAAACGAATTATTAATACAGGTATTTTTCAAACTTAAAACAAATAAATAAGTGTAAATCTTAATACATTGATGTTTGAGACCGACACTTTTTCAAATGTATTTTAATTATACTCATGAAAAGTTAAATACATCATGTAACTCAAACATATGCATAAAGTTCAACTCAAACAAGGAAAATGTTATTTAAACAAAATGTTTTAATACATTTACGAAGTGTTATTATATTATTTTAATCTATTCAAATGTTTATCCTCTCATTAAAATGTTTCGAATCAGAATCAATGGTGATATTTTTAAATGGTTCATCCTTATTTGTTTCAATAAAATCGTGTTTGAATATTTAACTTTCGTTAAACCATATTCTTCATAGAAAATAGAGATATCTAGTTCTATACAAGGCATCTAGAGAGCTATCTAGTTCTATACAAGGCATCTAGAGAGCTATCTTTCTTTATACAAGGCATCTAATAGTATATCAGGTAAAGCTATATATTCATAAAAAATAATGTCACATAGAGCTATCTAGTCATACATTCGATGCGATCTATCTAGTTCTACATAGAATATTACCTAGAGCTATATAGTCTTTAATATATGACATAGTGCTATTTATTCTTATACCTTACTTATACATCACATATAAAACACCACACACAATCCAAGCACCAGGCATTATGTCTTATGAATACACACAACTAAATGAATCTTAAATTATTTTAGGATTCAGTCAGGATAGAACCAGAGGTTTTCGTTCTTGCTTCACCCTATCAACGCACTAAAACATGAGAACAGGTTTATTATTTTAAAACCCTCCAAAGAACCAGATTATGGAAACCTAACAAAAACCAAATTACACAAAGGGGTTGATTAATTTGTCTACATTTGAGTATATGTTAATTTGTATTATTATTATTGTCATTTATTAACAGTTCACTAAATATTAACTTAATATCCTGCCTTAATTTTTAAAAATCCACAATTTAATTTGTTTAACATAATCTATAATCGAACCTGAGGCCAGTATATCAGTGGGAAAAAAAACGTTTAAGAACATTATTAAAGGTTTTGCTGAAGCTTAACTTGGTTTTCACACTTATTTTGTATAATATGATTGTTTATCAAATGAAATTTTTTTTAAATGTATCATCGCAGTGTTTAAAACAATAAAATGAGATTTAATGCTTTATTTAAAAAAAACTCTAACATGTGTCATATTTTTTGATTTGACAGTTTTGTTTGATTTTTATCAAATATTCTCTACACGTGAACACATTAAAGATACTTTTATGAAGTCAATTTTACCTCCTTTATCTGAGATTACCAAATATTTCAGACAAGTAAAATTAATTACCTTTGGGATAGTATTACATACTATAAGTAAAATACTATAAAAACCAAATAAAACTGTTCTATTAAAAATGTACATAGATATAAGAGTTTAAAGGTAATATTTGTAACTCTCTAATAATGTAAAATATTAATTTAAACATTAAGATGAGGTACATACTTGGGGCATCATTTTTTTAAAGTCCTTCTTAAAATAATCTTAGAGTAAATTTACATTTTTAAATGAAACTCATCTGTTGAAATGCGATACTAAGGTATTTTTTTGTCATGACCAGCTAGTTGACATTTTAAATAATTGGAATTTTAAATAGATGATTACGCATTGAATTGAGGTTTAATTAATTCTTAACATGACAACAGTGGAATTTTTATTTCGCCATTTTGTTTATTTCTTAAAATATTGTATACTAAAATATTTTATTCTTTTATCAGTTCAACTCTTTTCTATAAAAAAAAAAACACAAACTAAGATGTACAGTCTGGTTAATCTATTTTTTGCGGGCAACATTGATAACATTTTTAAGTATACGGGGGGAAATGGAGTAGATTACAATATTAACTCAAATTGAGCTAGTGCTGCCATCTGTTAGACGATCATGAAACTTTTTTATTGCACTTTAGATGGTTAAAGGAGGTATCTTTTTTTAAATATATATATATATATATATTTTTTTTTCATATTTGCTGGGGTCCTTATGGGGTTTGTAATATTTAAATTTACTGTCCTAGAAACTGTTTGTAGTTCGACTTTACCCACCTTTCCCCTATATCATTCATTTTACTTTATTATTAGTAAGTTATTACTTTATAGGTATTATTAATTATAAAAGTTGTTTCAATGACATTTGTAACAGCTATAAATCGTTATCCATGGAGCGATATGGTTTCTCAATATATCATCTCACAAGCGATTAACCAGTAAATTAGATACATTACAACGATTTAACCAGCATTCGTGACGGTGTGAGGATTTCAGTATTTGGTTGACAACGGTGAAATAAGCAAGTGCTTACTTTTTTTTAACTTGAGATATTTAATTTGCACTTTCTGAACAGAATGATCATTTCACCACTTTACTTTCCTTAAACTAACTTCAATTTAAAACATACACAACATCAATCCCTCCAGCAGTTAATTCATCACTTTAAATGGGAGAACCCCAATTTCATCAATTATATATATATATCTCGGTCATGACAGGAATCTAACCCTAGACCCCTAACTAAGTCGGAAAACATAATACTGACTGAGCTAAGGTGTCAAACTAATAGGTTTTAAAACTTTAAAATAATTTTTCTTCAATGCGTTGTTATTTTCACTTTCCAGAATATAGTAAAACGGTATCAATTTTGTAAATTTCATTGTTTTATAAAGTATGATACAGAAAATCACACTACGGCGTGACATCTGGTGGGAAAAGATGGGCTCTTAAGATTAAAATGAAGAGCTTACGAGCTAAAGGCAGTATTTCGAAAGTTTTTATTAAAAAAAAAAAATTGTCAAAAAAATCATATAAATCAGCATTAGAAACATAGTTAAATTTTCTTCACATTGTGACCTCAACATTTCTTGAATATCTGTCAAGGATGTAATGGGATTCTCTCTTTATTTAAACACTTTATCAACTAATGGAACCACGCTAATAATATATATTCAACACCTGTTGACATCACCATGTGAATAAAATTAAACTCTAGGTTTCTACTGGAGAAACATTTGATTTATTATTGCCCAAAAAATTTTTCTATAAAATTTGCAAAAACACTGAGCTTAAATCGCGTTCCCTACACTCCCAACTTGTAAGAAATCTGGCGTTATCGGACTGTTGGGAATAGTTACTAGATATTCTTTCACGTATTAATACGTTCAGTCATGTGATAAATATTATTAATACCTATAAAATACTACTAATAATATCGTGAAATGTTATCAATGTTCATTGCAATTTTTTGCTTTTTTCTAAACGGTGCTCTAAATGTCAGTTTAAAAGAAAATAAAGTTATAAGATTTTTGCGTTTGTCTCTAGAATTAAGCTAGAATATCTGATACAAAAAAAATCCCTAGAAGGATAATTACTCATTTCTCTCTCTCCATATGTCGCAGGTACCGTAAACGCAAACGGCGAGACGAAACGTCAACGGACGTCGTATACCCGGTACCAGACCCTGGAGCTGGAGAAAGAGTTCCACTTCAACAGGTACCTGACCAGGAGGAGGCGGATAGAGATCGCGCATGCGCTGTGCCTCACCGAGCGTCAGATCAAGATCTGGTTCCAGAACAGGAGGATGAAGTGGAAGAAGGAACATAAGATGGCCAGTATGAATATCGTTCCATACCACATGTCCCAGTACATGTCCCAGTACGGGGGTCACCCCCAGTTTGGTCCCCCTTCACATCACCATTTCGCTCATTTAGCAACCTAGGATTGGTTTTAATAATACGGCTTTAGAGCTAGAAATACTCCACTAAGTGGTTCATGAATGTGCTACAACGGAAGATGTGGAACTTAAAAGCCCTATTTATTAAACTGAACTTCCTTTAGCCAATGATTTAAAATCCCAGTAGATACTTAAAACACACACACACATAAAAACTTATTTTATGAAGGTGTTTATAACCCGCCTCTCTCTCCTTAGTTTTAAAAACCAGTTTTATTTTACTAATAAAATTATTTTTTAAAGTTACTAGAGCTGTAACATTTCATTTATACTTGGTCGGATCATTTCAACTAAATACTACTTCACTAGAACATTAGCTCATTAACCTCTGTCGAAATAAATGTATTTAGCCATATTTTACTTTAAACATTATTTTGTTTATAATAATTCACAGTGCTCACAACGTAGTAAATATATATTTCTTATTTTTTTTAAGTAATTATAATGAACAAAATGCTTTAAAAAAAACAATTCTAGGGATTTTTTATTTTATTCTAAAAAGCGTAAATTTAGTAAATTAGTTTAAAATAGTTGAAAAATAAAGCCTGGGTGAGGGAATCAAACTTATGTGATTTTACTTAGAGCGTCAATATTATACCACTGACTTGCCCATGTTTATATGATGCCCATTATCATTCTTAAACCAAGTATAGAGCAGACTCAAGACTTAAAACAAAATAGGAACCTCGATATCCTATTGTTAATACCTTGAAGAGATAAATAAAACGTTCCTGGATCAATTATAGGGTAGTGGTGTTATTTTTAAACTTTATAAATCAATATCAGTTAAAGCCAAACCAATTCCGTAATATACTAAGATTTTATTTTACTAGCAATAAATTAGCATAAACTTGTTTTAGTAAAGTTTGTATGAGGTAAACAAACGAGATTTGAATACTTCTTGAGAATCAATACAGTATCAGCGTTTATTTAGGGGTTTTTCTTCTAAAATATAACTATTTATTTTGAATGTTATTACTGTGCATGAATACAAAACTCTTCTTCATAGATATGCTACATACTTTGGTGACACTAAACAACTTAACACAATTATATATTTCCAATGAATTCCAACTCTTTGTGTAATGACACGATGGTCAACGTGAAATTATCTAGAATCTAATTTGAATTTTTTCTTCAAAGCTTTCTGTAGATCCTAATGGAAATATGTACTTATAAAAATTACACTTTGGAGATTTTAAGCCTTAAACATATTATTAATTAGGACCACTAAATATTAGGAAATAAAGTTAAGATTCCAATTCCCTCTCAAGGCAAGTTTATTAGTTTATTAATACATATAGTTTTTTACCACTGAATAGTTATATTCATAATAAGTAACTTACAAAATAACGAAAACTAGTAAGAGTATAAATCTTGTACGTATTTAAATCTTGTATGTCTTCGATTATTAATTTGTAATATTTTGAACAAATAAAGGCCTACGAAATAAATTATAAGTATAGGCTATGCTTAAGAGTACACTTAGTTTGGTAAAATATAGTTTTTAATTGAAGACACAATAAAAAAAATGCAACAATTTCAAATGGCTTCCATTATTTGTTGAATAGCAAAAAAAAATAATTAATTTAATAAACAATTAACTTGGCTTGGCTTTGCTTGGCTTGGCTTCCTAATACCTTCAGTTATTTCAATGGAAAGGTTAATGATGTTATTCTAATACGATTACATTGTCTATATTCAATGGCCACAAAAAGAATGAAAGTATGTCACACAACTTTCAGTGCTGGGATCGATAGCCTGCTAATGTCTGTACGATACATTATGTATGGCCTACGGTGGTATTATTGACACAGGTACACACACACACACACACACACACACATACACAATCTAATGTCGTGTAAGAATGGATATTCCAAGTGGTATTTTGTTGGGTAGAAACAAAAGTTTTCTTTAAAAAACTAGACAGTGACGTACTATTTGGGTAAAGCTATTTGTCAAAATGCAGAGATTATCATATGAAACGAAATAAGTGTTTCTTCAACACTCAATATATATATTTTAAATGATTCATTTTGTTATTTGAAATATAATAGTTGCTAAAATAATTGTTATTTTAATTTGGTTTCTAAAAGACAAATTTGCCTAAATGTAGTTTATCTGTTCGGTAAAATTATTTTGTAGATAAATATAACAAGACTAGTTCAGTTAATGACCAAGACAAATTGTAAGCCTTAAAATAAAGTTGAGTAAAAGAGTTTTTATTTTCGTTTCAGGGTCGAAAAGTGTTGAGTTTAAATTTTGTTAAAATTTGACCCTACACGCTTATTTTTATAGAGTTAACTTTTGATTGGAATTCCAAGAGCAAAAGATTTTTAAAAACATACATTTTTCTACAGAATACAAAGTTTACTATTGGTTCCATTTATATAATTAAAAATCCCTTCATTTCAATGTATACTATACGCTGTGTATTTTCTCATATTAATTGTTATCCTATTTAACCAAAAATAAAAATATCATTGTAGTATATATCTGAAGTATTTTTTAAAGTTTTTTTCTATTTTTGTTGTTGTAAATAATATATAATTTTATAAGTCTGCTTAGCTGATATTGTTTCGTAGAATATTGTTAACATAGAGGCCTATAAAACTGAATAGCGTATAAATTTTAATATTTTTATCATGTTTAGAAAAATTATCGTACCTTCCCTAAAATATATTAAAACTGTAAAAGGGATCGAAAGGTAGACCCGAAATATATACGGCCCCATAAAACACTAACTAAAAATTCGTCCTTCATAGAAAACCCCACACAAAAAACTTATATATATAAAAAAATCTAGGACGAACCTTATCTTGTTTCTGATATAAAATTTGTTTTGAATATTCTACAAAAACAAAATAAGTTTTATCAAAAAGTCCTCATATGAAAAAGCTATTGATATTTCAAAGAATAATTTAGTAGCCATCTTAACACAGCAACAAAAAAATTATGCACCAATTAACAAATTCATATAAAATAAAATTACAGCTGTGGTTCTATTTTAATATTATACATGAACTAGATTACAAATTAAACTAATTTATATCAAGAAATCATGGCAAGTATAATATCTCAGGTCCAAAAAAGTTTAAATACCTACACTATATTTTCATATAATGTAAATACTACAAAATAAAATCATTTTGCTAGTAATTCGAAACTTCTATAGTCAATACTTTTAAATACAAAAAAGTATAACATATTATATACATATTACAAGTCAATGAACATATTATTTTACGTGCAAGAATGTAACACAAGAAATCTAAAAATAATTTTTGGCAGAGATGCTTTCTAAATACTTGGCAGCCCCCAGTTTTTCTAAAATATTAAGCTAAATACTTTGTACCATTCGATTTAAAAGGAATACAGCTAACATTCCTAGAATATTCTATAGTTACTTTAAAAATTGGTTCATCAGATAAATTGTATTTGATTTAATGTCAATATTAATCTTATAACACAAAGTTAGGAATACAGATAATTTTACTTTATGGAAAAGCGTATATAGTTTAGAATATATTATAAATTATAAATAATGAGATGTGAGTACCTAACATAATCATAAAATGAAGATCTTGTGTACTTTTCGCTGATACATAATAAAGAGTATAAATAATAGGCTACACCGGTATTTTAGTATATTATACTTGTGTTCCAGTCATAAAAAAAAACCTACACTTGGTTTTTATAAAATATAGAGACCGTAGTTAAATATCTGTTTTCTACCTTAATAAAACAAAGAGTTTTTCAGTCCACCTGCTATAAACGCTGCCGTATATCTATTGCAGAAGACTGTATTTACCTCAAAATTGAAATTTTACTAGATTTAAAAAAATTAAAAACAGAAAAAATGAAGTTATAAATATAACGCGACGATACAGATTTAGTTTTAGTGGTGTATTTAATACAGCTGTGAGATGGGAGCTATGGTAGCCCCTGTGCTCGAACATGTGCACCTGTAAGCCGGAATTTTAAATTTAGATTAGATTTACTTTTTACAATTTTTTCCCCTTTTACCATTTTTCAATATTTTCTTTTTTTTATCTTTATACTTTTGTAACATTAGATTTTTTTAGCCTCATTTTCCTTGTTTACGACTTTTGTACTATTTATCTTTTTGCCCATTAGACCCTTTTGTAACTGTTGGCGTTTTTACCATTTATTATGTTTTTACTCTTATTTCTATTAGAATATCTATTAGTAGCATTTTGTTTCTTTTACCCTTATTGCAGTTTTTACCACTTTTGCTCATTTTACTCTTTGCACCATTTTTACCATTTTTACACCGTTTAATCTTTTCCCCTTTAGATATTTTCACATTTTTAGCCTTTTACTCCTTTCACCTCACTCACACTTTATACCCTTTTCAGCATGGTTGCACTATTTGCCTTTTTACCTTTTTTTATCCTACACCCTTTTTAATTTTTATGGGTTTTCGCACTTATTGCCTTTTAATTCCATTTTACCTTTATTATTTTTATTATATTATCAATAAAAATTAGAGCATCGAGTTCCATTCTTACACTTTTTTGTCTTTTATTGAATTTATGCCCTTTTTACTTATCCTTTTTTGCTCTCTTTATACCTCTTTACATGTTTTTTAACACTTTTATCCTTTATACCCTTAAATATTTCTCTCGGACCAAGCCGATTACCTCATGTTATACAGTGTAAATAAGACAATGTGTGTAAAGTAGCCCTCTGGTGTACCAAGATAAATTTGATATAAATAATATAAATTTAATATTCCTAAGCATTTTAAATTTCTTTTATAATAATGAGTAAACAATTATTGGTGTGGTAAATAACTTTTTTTACTTAAGGTAGGGGAAAGTTGCCTATATTGTACCACTTTTTAAATTTTAATTTTTATTTGCCATAAATACTAACCTATGATATTAAGTGTATTTTTACACAAACCTGTAATTATTTGCTGATATATTTGTACTGTTTCAAGCTCAAAAGGATGTAATTGGAAATAAATACAGCGATTTTTCTAACTGGCTGCAATCGGTACGATATAGGAAACAGGTTTCCTAAATTGTACCACCCATGTCCTAAATCGTACCACTACAGTATTTATTAGGAAGAAGCTACTAATAAAAATATAATATTATACTACATTGTAGTGTGATTCTTCGGACGAAAACTAATTGGATCGGACACATTCTTAGGAGGCACTATCTTCTGCATGACATCATTGAAGGCAAGGTTGAGGGAAAGAGGAGCTTAGGAAGAAGAAGGTTTCAAATATTGGATGACTTTAGGGAAGGAAGAAAATGCTGGGAGCTAAAGGAAGAGGTGGAGGACAGGACGCATGGGCAGTCTAAGTTCACTGACAAAATAATTAATCTGTCGTGTGACAGAACACCTATTAATAATCACGGTACAGAGGTATGTTTTAGTATTTAAATGTTTATCAAAACTTTTTCTATTTGCAGTCCATACAAATAAACTGTTTTAATCCTGACTTGACCCCTGCACATCTTTCATGCACCCAGGACCAGCATACCAAACACTGCACCATGTCCTCAATAGAATGATCTTCACATACGGAACAAAACCATTCTTCTTGCTGGATTTCAATACTAACATCAGTTTGTGTTGAAGTAGATGGTAGGTTTTCTCCGTTGGTTTGCAGATCTGCTTTTTCTAAATTTCTCCACACAGATGAAACATTTTTCTTAGCATTGGCTACTTCTTTTTTTATCTTGGGCTTTGGCAGTCTCAATTAATTTGCTTTGGCCTTCTCTATTTTCATTTTCAACTGTTTTACTTTGGCCTGTGCCATTTGCAATTCTTTTGCTGTTTGCAAATCATTCTTGTATGGACTGCTTGTTAGCACAGTAGCTCGTTATAGGCCTTTGTTTGTCAACCCACCTCGTTTTGACACTTTTTTTTGGGTGGGTTTGGGAATTGGTGAGATATCTTCAATTGACACCTTAAGTTGAGAGGTGTTGGCTGGTCCAGCCTTTGGCTTTACAGCAACATCCGGTCGGTCATTGGTTTCATCTGCAGTAGGTGCAGTGGGTGGTCCATTGGTGACATCTTTAGTAAGTGGGTTGAGTCACCTGGTATTGTGTAACACACAGTCCTGGATTGGTACGAAGCCATTTTTCAACCACTTGTGTGTAGAACCCTTTCAGTGGTTTAAAAAACGACTTGTCTAATGGCTGAACCCGATGCGTTGTGTGGCCAGGCCACTGCAACATAATTACTCCGGCTTCTGTTGCTATATCCAAAGCTTCCAAGTTCTTTGAATGTGTTGTGTGGCCGTCTAGAACTAAGAAAATTTGATTATCGTTGTTTGGTTTGACGGCAGAAATAAAATGTTTTAGCCACTGGATGAAGAGGTCACTGTTTATGTAGCCTGTTTCAGAAACCTCAGGTGGAGCCCCAACTTTTAATTCATTAGCCATTCTCATGCGCTTAAAAATTAACATGGGAGGGACATAGTCTAAGTAGCGCTTGAGAGTTGGCTTTGAAATACCGTATTGGCGACAGCATTCATTCAAACCCATGTCCCCATTTCTATAAGCTGCGAGGGCTCGTTCCATATCCTATTCACTCCAAGCTTCATATTTTCGCTTCGTCATTCTGTAACACACACGGACACGCGCGTTATTTATGTTTATCGTGGTGTTTAATAAAAGTTTGGTAAAAAATAGCAAATATGGAACAAGGAAGATTATAGGCCCCCAATTCGTACCGGTACGAATTAGGAACCCACTTGTGGTACGATTTAGGCAACATCCTGGAGCTTTAAATATAACCTTATTTATAACCTCAAACTATCACTACGATAAGAATAAACCATAGGTTACGTGTAGAATTGGTTATATTACAATAATATATTCATGAAAACAAGTAAAACATACCTTCGGGTTCAGTATTTCCTTAGATACAAAGTCCAAAAATTACATCCAGATCCACTGAAACTAAATAACATTAATAAAAGCGTTCAACGTGGTCATAACAGTGTAATATTATCGCGGGTTACTTAACACAATGGGAGGCTCAAAACATAACCTATAGAGCGCTCTACCATAATCATTTCCCAGAAAATCAATGGTGGTACGATTTAGGTGGTGGTACAATATAGGCAACTTTCCCCTAATAAATTTTGCTATAAATTAATAATTTTATCTTATCAGCAAAATACCTAAAATTATCAAATTAAACCTTCGTGGTTCGAACAAATCTCCAATATTTTTATTTAATGCTTGATAATATAGGGCGATACTAGCGCCTTTTGGATTCATTGGCTGATCAATGGAACTAAATAGTAGCTAGACAAGTATTTATTAAACGGCGGTCTGAATGTGCTTCCTTCCGACTTTAACTTTAAAAAGTAATTGACATTAAATACTTTAGATAATATTCAAGGACATTGTGGTTATTATTAATACTGTATGATTGTTATGATGATATGTGACTATTAGAAATAGCTTTAACTCATGCTTAAAGTCAAAAAGGTATAAATAAAATGATATGCATGTGCGTTTAGAGGTTACAGCCATTATCTTTAGAGTAAATAGATAAGTGGCGGTCCTGTCACTGAGTTGAAGTACTTGTTGCTGACGGACTTACATCCTTATTGATAGGCAATGTCACAAATTTTGGTTTTGTTTCTCCATTGAGCGTTTGAAAATATTTACTATGTTGTGAAGTGCTTTTATTATTTTATTTTCTAACATAAATTCACAATAAAATCTTAAATGCTTGGCATTTAAAGATTTAAAAAATATATACATTTATTACAAAACATGCTTTTTTTTATATTATTTATTTTACTTTCATTTATAAATTAATAAACAGATTACCTATAGGCCTACTTCTTGTATTGACAATATTCTCTTCTCTGTGTAACTATGAATAAAATAATATACATTAAAATATCTCCTTTAGCTCACGTAATTTATTTCCTAACTTGGGATTAGACAGACTAAAATCCCACTTTCTTGCTCATGTTTAGATAGTAATATAATGATGTAATATTTTACTGTATGTGGTTGTGTGTGAATGTGATATTATGTATTGTGTGGTGAGGCATCCTTAATAATTATCTACATATGAATAACAAATTCGGAAATCTACAGGGATTCGTTTGAAAGTAATAGTAATACCAAATTTAACTTAATGTAATTTTAAAATACATTTAAAAAAGAATCAAAAGTAATAATATACTTTTTATACTGATCAATTATTAAAACTTTAAAATTAAGACCAAACTTATATGTAATTTATCGTTGACCATTTCTCGCTAAAGTACTATAAACATGTCACCAGTATGATGTAATGGGATTAAACAGAAGTACTTATAAAAATATTATATAATATAAATTAGGCCAAGGTACTTCAGATTTTGTTTGTTTGAATTATTTTAATACGTGTTCAAATAATATATAATACGTTTTATACAATACATCTAACTTATAGGATATCTTCAAATAAGTTATTTAGATGATTTTTAATATTTTCCCAGTTCTATTAATTTTTTTATTGAAGTTGGATCATTAATAATGTGTTTTTATCTCTTGAGAAAAATATTAGGAACCAAACTATATTATATAAATATAATTGCTCTTTCAGTTAGTATATATTTAATGTACCAAATTTATTGAAAAACAAAAAAACACGAGTATTATTCAATAATCATGTATACCAACACATTAAAAAAATTAACAATTATAAATATATATATTATGACCTACTTGTCTCCTATAAGTTATTTATTATGTGAATGTTTGTATGGAACATAACCAATATTATAAACATTATATGTATATTTTCTCTGCCCCTGTAAAAGTTTTATCAATGAGATTTAAGTCTCAATTTAACGATTATTGTGTTGGTAAAGTTTTTGTAACTTAACAAATACATTCACGCCTGAGCAGTGATCGAAGAGTATTGTTGTGATATAAGTGAGATTGAGCCCCAATGTTTGGTTATATTACGAAAACTTATCAAGATATTGTGAGAAAATGAACCTCACAGTATATACTAGAAACCTTTTATGTAGTTACAAATAAGTGTGTTGCTCATTCCATGTACAGAATTTGATGTAATAAATACAAATTGTTTGTAATATATTTTCAAATGTTATTTTACAATTGAAACATTCTTCTTCTATAAATTAATTATACCAGTAAATAACATGTTTATCTTTTTAAAGATTATGATGAATTTACTATTTATATACAAATAATTCTCCTCTCAGAAATGATTACATAATATTTACCAAATGATTAAACAAAAGCAGTTTCGTTTTAAAAACTTTTCAGATGGGAAGGAATAGTATAATTGGGGCTTATAAATATAGATTGATAATATTAATTTATAAGTGACGTTTAATTTAGGCAAGAACCTATGTTTCTTTCGACATATACTTTGTTTAATACTTTGATTTTTGGATCAATTAAAAATGACCCAACAGTATTATATTTCAATCTTATCGTGCAACTAAGATGATCACACATTTAGCAAATCATAGGCTCGTGTGTATTTCAAGTAGAGAATAGGAGTGGAGTTTTAAAGGTTCGTCATAAACTATTGATATTGTAGTTAATGTGAAATGTTACCGCTTCTCATTTCAACCTCACTCTGAATAGCACCAACAAGCATACAATAAAATTATTACGTAGTTCATTCTAATCTATATTTGGTTAGTTAAATGATAACTAAAAAAAATGGGGTGTGGCTGTGTCATGGACACGGCCGTGTGTTGTACGTGAATACGTTTAAACTTAAACGAACATCGTAGCTTCTCCGAGTCAAAAGTTATACTAATTGCAAATCTCGATACGCAGCAAAATAACCTCAAAATGGCGGCGCTTACCCCTCCACCGCGCGTGATGCGTCACTGTTCTCGCTTATTGTAATGAATTCTTTGATCCTTTAGCTATCCAGTGGTATAATTTAATTTTGGATGTAGAGGAAAGATTCGAAACTACAACACCAAACTGTATCCCCCGATTTTGTTATCATAAGGTTTTTTGGATTGCCCCCGTATGGTAGCAAATTTAAATATGTATTCACGTCAAAATGGGAAAATATCTAACATGTCCAGTTTTAATAAACAGCGTATACTCAGTATGCTCAAATAGCATACTCATGTAACTTGATTACACACGTGACAATAATGGCTTGGTGAAAATGAAGGGTTGGAAAGAGTTTAATAGTTAGAATATCAAATTGCATGAAATAATGTAGCTAATTATATAATATATTTTGTTACGCAAATTAACTCATCCAAAACTCACGAAAATCTAAGATTACAAGTAAGAATTAGATATCAGTCACTACTTTGAATGTGTAAGTACAATAAGCTACACACATCGATCAGCCTACATAAAATGGAGCATCAAGGAGATTGTATTTGTATAGTTACCCTACTTAAATTTGATAAATCACCCTTTGCAGTTTTTAAAATAATATAAATTGTTTGTATAGGCAACCAGATTTGTATGGAGCAATTAATCGACAGAGTGTTTGAATTCTACAATACATAAAAAGTTGTTAGCAAAATAATTAATTGAAATTCACTGAGTATATATAAGTTAATAGGTAAGAAGTTGACCATAACTTGTAAATTCAGACATAGTGATGCAAACTTCTTTGAGATGTAGATATTATTCCTTGATATCATCCTTAAAAAAAACTAGATGTTAAGAAGAAAGTACCTATTTTCTTCTGTGGTAAATCAACAAAAGGCATTATACTTACTAATACAAGTAACACAATTCAATAAAAGTAAATGGCTGAGTTTATTCAAAGTCCTAAGTTTTAACTGAACCTTTCTGGTCATCTACAAATAAGAAGTTAGTCAAATATGTGTGTCTGTCATGGTTTGAAGATGGTTGTGCTAAAACTATTTCACTGAGCTGCCTTTTCTAAATAATCAAAAAAAGTCATGTTATCAAGCTGTATTAGGAAATATTAAATAAAATAAACTGGGTTAAAAAATGCTCAATGATCCGCATGATACATTGCAGCAGAATTTTTTCTTACTCATATGGTGAGAAACCATTAACCACTGGCTTTTTTTCTCATTTCGCAAATATATTACTATATCGGCCTTCTGAAAGATAGAGTCTGAGAAGACCAAACAATACCGATATCTGAAGAAAGACATACAACCTATATTAAAAATCTTAGAAGATGTAACGAAATCCGAGGTTTAGATTATTACTAAGAACATTCTTAATTTTACTATTTTGGAGACCTTTGTATGAGCGAAAAGCTACTTTAAATATTCATTGTGTAATGTGCAACTTACTATGAAAAACAATCAAAGCCATATTTCAATCAAACTAATCACATTATTACTAAGATATTAGGAGGTTATAAGACAAGTAGTACCTGTTGTATCGTTTGTATTGCTCGATATGTGTGTACAGTGTATATAATTATTTTAGGAAAACTATCTTTGAAATGAATTTTAACTGTTTAGGTCTTAATATAAGTGTACAGTACTAATTTCTGTACAACTACGATTACTATTTTCACAAGACCCTTACTATCAATGCAATTGTAGTCATGATAATTTTAAAACACGTATATGCTATGAAAATTTCATCAGTCTTTTATAATAAGCTAAATAATATTAATAATGAATTTAGTGCTTTATACTTAGCTCAGTTTTAGTTTTTACTCTTAAGGTCAGGGTTATAATCCCCACTGAGTGCACCGGTTTTTTTCTCGCAAATATGTTTTTGTTTTTTTCTGATTTGACTAATTGTGATGTGTAACCTCTTAATAGCCTCCATTTCAATTTGTACCAATATTAATGTTAACTTTAATATGTAAATAATAGTCTAATAATAAATGAAATTTTTTCTAATATAACCAAAACACTTTCAATATAAAAAAGTCATGGTTTTGTTTCAATTTGTAACAAAGCTAGACACATGGACCTAATAAATCAATTTAAAAAAATTATTTATGTTTTGTTCACACATGTCTTAAAACAAGTATATCAGAAAAAATTGCACAAAAATTCAACCATAATATTTTTATAAACGAGTAAAGTTAAGTTTAATAGCGCTAAACTCTGTTTTCACAATTATAACATAATTATTTGGAACAGAATGAGAGTCTTAGAGAGTTAAAAGCTTGAAATTATTAAGGTTTCGAAAAGTTGTACCTTGCTAGAACTAACACAGTTTTATCCAGGACACTGTTTTTCAAACGATTTTCTGTGTAGTACTGGTATGCCAAGACGTCAAACTAGACGTAAGATGACATTTGTTTTTTTACTGTATCTATTTTAATTCATTAATATCTTTTTATAATATATTTAAAAAAATAATAACAAGTGTCAAATATAACGAGAAATTAGCCTATGTTCAACTAGTTAAAAGTTATTTTATTTGGAAACAACGTCTAAGAAATGTTAATGTGTTGTGAAATTGTTTTACATTATTTTAGAATGCCACAATGAAAAAATAATTTTAGAACACTGCCATCGTGTTTTAAAAATACTTACTTTCCAATAACTTTAACCATTAATTGGGTCATGTGAAGTTAATTTGATTTGATGAAATTGCGCAGAATATTCAAAGTTGTTACTATATCAAAATTACTAAAATACGCATAAAATAATAATTGAAGATTGTTACATTTTAAAATTGCATTTATGGATGGTAGTCATGTAAATTGTGAATGGATTAAACCTGTATGTTTTAGCCACTAATCTTGTACAGACAGAGAAGTTCTTCTTCTTTGATCTCGATGTCGGTTTCGTTGCAGATTTCCACCTGGCCTCGCTCCAGGATGAAGGGTACGCGTTCCACCAGGCAATGGGGATGGGCGTGGGGCCCATGCAGCGCGGCCTTTACGCCTGCGGGAGTCCGTACAGTTAGTATGAGTGGCCACCGCACCAGCAGTAGACACTCGATACATGTGGCAACGTGGTGTAACGGCGGCTCGATTACTATGGGGTGACAATGGCAACTGAACAACCTGGCAACAGCGTGAGAGGTTTCTGTTTAGTGGCGTCAATCGTGGCAACGCAGAAGAACTGGACAGAGCTGTTTGAACTGACAACGTGGCGCGAGACAAACTTGGCTACAGCGCGAGAGATGACGGCAACTATGTAAGTTGGTGGAGTCGATCGTGGCAACGCAGAAAAACAGGACAAAACTCTTTGAACCGGTAACATGGCGTGGGGTCAATTTGGCTACAGCTTATATTTGGTGAAGTCAATCGTGGATATGCGGAAGGACCAGTCAGAGCTGTTTGAATTGGCAACGTAACGTGAGACAAACTTGCCTGGCTACAGCGCGAGAGATAATGGCAACTATGTAAGTTGGCGGGGTCGATCGTGGTAACACCGAAGGACAGTACTTCAACTACTTTGAGATTGATCCAAATCAGAAAGTTGGTTCCGTCAGACGTGCTAATTTAATAGATAGTAAAGAACTGTTTCGTGTGGCAAAACATCGTGATAAATCTGGCAACAGTGTGAACGATTGTGAATGCTCTGTAAGTATGTGCTATCAATCGTGGCAACGTAGGAAAACAATGTAACCGGTGATTAGAAAACTGTGCGAACAATGTAGGTGTCCAAGTAGAGTGATAGCTTTTGTACCGTATGAATTCGAGGAATAAATCATAGTTATAAATAGTAAATCAAATGAAACCAGACAACATAAAATTAGAATTTTCTTATATTATTTTATAGTGTGTATGTTTCTTTATTTTTAATTTTAAAAATTCAGTTTTTAAAAGGAATATATTAAAGACATATTTTTGATAGTTCAAAACTACAATTTAAAATAAAGAATTTGACTAAGTGGTTTTTGATTATAAAAAACCCTTAATTGAATAATATACAAAAATTCTGCAAAGAACTACCAGGATTTTTCTTTTTATTTATAGACACTATAAGGAATGGAAGTAAAGTCCAACAGATTATTTTACATTTTAAATAAATCAAAAGATTAATCAAACTGTTTACTCTCAATCTTATAATATAATTAACACACGTTTAATAATGAGATAGCCACTGTGTTCTGTATTACGTTGCCATGAAATGCCATGAAAAGAAGAAAGGTTTACGAGGTATGAAAGCAATGTTAACACTGCTGTTGTATTTTCGAGTGTCTAATAAAATAACATTCATATTTTGAATGACATTTCTGCGGTGGGGTGTGCCAATGAAAATTTAAATAACAATTGACTATTCTGACAGTGCAACTTGAAAACAAATTAGAGATCGTGTACATTTTAATTTAGTTTTGTCAGAATTAAGGAAATCGACTTGAACAAACAAGCATGTAGCGGTAAAAGATGTTCAGATAAAATAGTTTCCAAGGAAGTCATATGTGAAAATAATATTTAAAAGAAGCAAGAAATTTCATTTCGTACCTTCTAAGACATTATGCATATAATCATAGAACCTGATAACTGGTCGATTTTTTCTTATTTAAAGATTACAAATTTTACATCAAGATACATTTAAAATCGCATATGGTTTTTGTTGGTGTTTGAAAAGAAATTAAACGTTTCAAATATGAGTGGTAGTTCAAGTACCTAAAATTAATTCAATTTAAAACAAATTACTTATTCCTTGTTTATTCTCGATTTTAATTGAAATCTTTAAAAAGGACTCTACACAACCTAAATGACCAATTTTCTGATATCCTTACATTAACTTCACTAAATGTATTTAAATATTCAATATTTCAACAGTAAATTAAATTTATTAATAAGTGGATAAGTGGATTGCAACATTTATTTAGATTTTGGTAGTTTCAAATGATTTATAATAACTCATTTTTACGGATATGAATAATTAATAGTGCCTATTGAAACAGGCCATAAAATTGTATAAGTTAATTTATTTCAATCCCTTTTCTTAACGTATCTTAGTCTAGATATCGACATAGGATAACAGCCCTAATAAATTCATCCTCATAGTTTCAGAAGATATTTTAGTTTTTGTATGGATGATACTCGCCGAATTATTTTATCACTTGATATATGTATTTTATTGATTGTATTATAAAAGAAATTTAGTAAAAATCTCAAACTGTGAAGTTAAATGTATTAGAAAAAAGTGTTTTAAAATATCAACAGTTTTAATTTGAATAATAAATTGAGTCAAATCTCGAATTAATAATGGCTTAGAAATAATAAAAAAGACATTAAACAAATCGATCGAGATGTTAAAAATACAATTGTTTCTAATTTTGGTATACCTAATTTACTTGAAACTTGTTTAACAGATTAGTAATTTTATATTCAAGATATAAAAAAGAACCTACCTACAGTACATAAAAATATAATTCAAAATAGGTGTTTATTTATTGGTGAATATGATGTGACTTGTTTAATTACTTTGTCCTTGGTCTAAAACATACCATGGAATATTTCATACAAGGCAAGAACGTAAATAGTAAAAAAATTCCAAACTAATAGCTTGAAATGATATAAATTTAAACCAACTATTGTTAACTCGAAAAAAAACAATACTGGTCTATGTGATGTATTCTGTAATTTAAACAAAAACTCATGACTATACATGGCTGTTTATATTTCGGTAGAATTGATGAAAAATGTAAATATAATATTATGACCTCGAGCATGTATGTAACGTATTGTGAGTGTGTAAAGTTATTTTTATTGTTTTTATTGTTGTTTCGTTGGTCTCTCTGTTACCTTAATGATTCAGTATGTGCGTTGGCTAACCTTCGGAGAAAACAAAAGTATTATAGTCATCTTCTAGTGACGTCTCTGTAGAAAATTAAAACTGAATAAAAAAAAGCAACGCTTCTGAATCGGACTACTTAGTGATGTAATTTATTTTAAAACCTAAACCCTGCTCACCACTCCTTAGCTTAGTTGTGAAACTTGAACAATTTAACAAGTAAAAAAATAATGTATATAAAAATACAATATAATATTTCAAGAAATTATAATATTTGGTTACATTGAATTCTATAGCTATAAACACTTATAAGAAATCAGAACTAAACACGTTAAATATATAATTGTCATATCGTTTTAGAGATAATTCAATAGTAGTTTAAAACATATTTATTGGTTCTTTAGGCACTGCAAAAAGTTAAAACCAATGTGTGACCAATGTGTTGGTTTGTTGGTAAATATATTTCCAAGTTATATAAAAATGTTATCAACAGTTTTTTGATAGATTTATTAATCAAAAAATAAATTCATATAAGGGGTTGGGCTGAATTAGGTAACTTTAAAGGAATGCGTGGAGAGAGAATGAAAAACTACAGTGATCACTAGAATTTAGAAAACCACATCAATTCTATGCGATTTAATCACAAAACAACACGTCACTGGCAAACTTGCACACTAAGAATATCACGCCTTAGACCATTCAGTCACTAGGGCCGGTATTATTAATAATAATGATAGTTATTACTATTATTATATTATTGAGGCCGATAAAGCGTTTGGATTTTCAATACACTGCAACCTAAAATCAATTATTTAACTTTTGAGTGTATAGACATGATTAAAAATAAATAATGTATTTTACTTCAGTAGGAAAATAAATGCTATTATTACTAATTAGTGTTTGATACAGCCCTGGGCAAATACTGAATATTAGTGACTTAAAATGTTAGCTCAATAAAACATTATTAAGGTGAATTTTAAATGCACAAACATTCGCCTGGAGGAAGGAGAAGAAAATCACACTGTACTGTTATCCTCCTAAACCATAGTATTTTGGGCTAGCCAACCATAATCCCTAGTAAGTGATTTATTTTCTTCTTTGTGACTTTGATTTTATAAATCAGGGGTAGGTTGCAAAGTTTGAATACCAACAACCTTTCATTTATCTTCAAATATATCTTATTATTGAATAGCCTTCTTAAATATTCCCCATCGGCAAAATAATAGAACCAAAATACACGTTAACAGCAAAGGAACCACTACATATCACTCCAACCATCCATCTATCTATCCATCCATCCATCCCCCCATCAGTTTCATTGATACAGCTCTGCCATATGATTAATGATTGGGTGGCTAGAAGCCACGAGGGTTGGGAGGATCAAAACAATACCGCGGGGGTTGTAGGAGGGAGGGGTTGAGTCGTACGGGGGTAGTGGGAGGGGGAAAAAAAGAAGAAGAAGAAAGTGCTTTGGGGCGGCGGGGGTGTTGGTGTTTTGGATTGAGACGCTGGGTGGAGGGAGTAACAATGCTGCTGATAGAAATAGCATTAACAAACAGTTGAGGAGGGATATTTGCCATTGGCTGTAGAAGTGAGCGAGCAGGCTCGGTGGTTGGGAGAAGTGGATACAAACAGTAAGCGGTGGTTGTAGTAGCTGCTATTCTGTTGATACACAATGCCAAGACTGAAATTAGAGATTAAAAAGTGGGAGTAAGGGAAGGGGGGATCTGATATTGATTGTGGAGAGAGATTTTTCGTTTAGGACAAGGAAAGTTCTATCTATGTTAATATTTATGTAGTGAATCACTGTTTATTTCTATGATTGCTACAAGAGCCAGTTGCACAATATCATATTGATTATTTCAACCATCTTGATATTATGATCAAGAAAAGTTTGGGTTGCAAAAAAGTTAATCGGGGATCAAAAATCAGATCACCTGAATATAGATTTAACTAGAAAAATCAAATAAAACCATCACGTTAACACTTTATAAAGTAATGTATGTATATGTTAGGGGCCATACATGTATTACGTAACGCACTTGAGGGGGTTAGGTTAGCATAACGTAACAAAGAGGTTTATAAAATGATCTAGTCATGATTGTATAAACTTAAGCTTTTTCATACTTTTAAAATCATGTTTTTTGTAAATATAAATAAAACTGTTTGACTAGAAATTGGATCCTTTATTCAAAATCCTATTTATTTTAAACTTATAAGATCCGATTTTAAAATAACTAGTCTACTAAAAAAACGAGCCCATTAAAAAATTACATGAAGAAAAGGTGCATTTTTTTATAGTTGAAACTTGAAGCGTTACGTAACTTAAGAGAGGAGATGTTGTCAAAACGTGGAGGGGGAGGGGGGTCAAAAAGGCCTGAATTTGCGTTACGTAATACAGGTATGACCTACTAATGTTGATTGTGACATTACCTCAGTGTTAGCATAAAGATGGCTTTGTGGGTATTTCTTTAGTAGTTTTATTTTCTTGAACCTTTTTTTGTATCCGGCAGCCAAAGTACCATTTAAACAATTTAACTAGGTTAAAAATTATTATATAAGTGTTTAAATGATTTTAGAACCTTACCATGGCTGAAAAAGTATGCAATAAAATATACTCAGGCTGAACCTTATCGAAAAATTTATTTATCTAAGATTAAAGAAAATTTAATTTATTTCCTATACCTCCTTTGGATATTAGTCATTCTCTACAACATAATTGTATAGTTTAAAATGTTCATCTGGAGACACCATTATTTACATCACTAACTATAAAAACAGGTCACACTCAGAATAAATACATACAAACCCACACTTACTTTTAACAATCGCTAAAATAAGGGTTGGATGTCCAAAGAATAGTTGCAAATATTTATTTATTAAAATTTAAAGGCTATATTTACCACCAACATTATTCTTGGAGAATCAAACAGCTGATAGGAGGATATTAGCTGGTTGGTTTTACCAAAGATTTGACTAACAACAACCAACTTTTAATTGACTATGGTGCAAATTGAGGTTTGGAGATAAACTTAAATCTGATCTGCTATCGTTCATATTCAGAAATTATGGCTTTTTTTTAAAGTTAAAAAGTTACTGAAATAATAATCATACTTCATGTCATGTGGTCATCAACTGATAATTTTATTAGATAATAGAATAACACCCGGCTTGGTGGCGTAGTTATTTAACGCACTAGTTTCGTGTTGAGCTAGACTGCAGAGGATGGGGAGATCGAGTTTCGAATCTTGGTTGGGTGAACTGGGGGCGGTTTTCCCTAAATGTTGTTCTACTCTCCCTCCACGCAAATGCGGGTTCACTTCCTGTAAATTCAACCTTCCCAATTCCTAATCCATTAGCGTAATTAGTACTAAAGTGTATGACCTGAACGGGTAGTAAGACAAGCTGCTAAATAAATAAAGAGCAATACCTATGAAATTATACTTTTTGACTTTAGTCACAGAATCTTACTACCCGTCCGTGTTATACTTATATTTATTAATCACACTAATATGGAAGTGATAAGGAGGGTTGAATTTAGAGGAAATTTACTCGAATTTACCTTGAGATAGGGAGGAAAGCCATTCAGGAAAAGACCACCCTCAGTTAATCTGATCTGGCTTTGAACCCCGGTCTCCGCATCACCGGAAGGCCAGTCTATTGTGAGGATGATGCCTTAGACCATTTGACAAAGGTAGTGGGTAAACTAACTAATAATATAGTAAAATTAAACTAACATTTATCATGACCAACAAAATTGTTTGTTTTTTCTAGAAGGTCCTCCCTACTGAAAACCTAGGCCTGCCCTAAATGTGTTTTGAATGAGCAGATATTCTCTTGAAATTTAGTAGACTAGTATAAAAATAATACCCTGTGAAAATGAAGGATAACATTTATGGTTATTTACAAATAGCTACCCGTCTTGGTGGCGTAGTTAGCTAACGCGCCAGTCGTGTTGAGCTAGACCACCGAGGACGGGGAGATCGAGGTTCGAATCTCGGTCGGGTGAACTGGGGGTGGTTTTTCCTAAATGGTTTTCCACTCTCCCTCCACGCAAATGCGGGTTCACTTCCTCTAAATTCAACCTTCCCAATTTCCAATCCATTAGTGTAATTAGTACTTAAGCGTATAATCCGAACGGGTAGTAAGACGCGGTGCTAATTATTATTATTATTATTATTATTATTATTATTATTATATTATACAAATAGCTTATTTGTTACCTTGAAAATATGGTATCGTTTGAATAGATTAATCAGCATGTCGATTTATTTTATTTTAAACTAAATGAATTAAGAAATTAGAGAGGTTGATGTAAACTAATATTATTCACTGTGTAGTTAATTTTAAGTGTTATAAGCTTTAGTGGTATGTTTAGAAAGACCGGCATGTATAACATGTGTCGTGCATGGTTTTTATCTTAATTTGTATTTATTTTTTACCACCACGTCTTGCTACACGTTATGGTTATACGCGTATGGGTGACCTGGTGGTCTAGGCGTAAGGTGTCAGACTTCTGTGCTGAGGGTCCGGGGTTCAATCCTCGGTCCCGGCACAGATTTATCTGATTGCCAAACCCTTCCTTCACCTCTGACAAGACGTGTATTAATCACAACTTGTGAATGTGTGGAATGCCAGGCCTCCCCGTGGTTCGGATTCCACGTTAAACAGTAGGTCCTCCATTTCATCTCACAATCACCCTACCATTACACATTAGCGTAAGTGCATATAACCTGAACAGGTAGTAAGACGCGGTGCAAATAATAATACTAGCCGGAAATCGAATCCGGGTACTCTAGGCTCGTAGCCAAGTGTACTGATCACTACACCATGGGGCCGGTTAATGAAATAATAAATGACTTGGTTTATCAAATTTTGTATATTTTTTGTATCCGTTACCTAAGAATAAGCATCAGTAATTCAACACTATGTTGTTTTTTTAGAGATATTATTTTCTCTTTTAACCTTCTCACGAAACGTTCGCGCCAACCAACCCAAAAGACTGTACAGAGGTGTATTTATCGATGAGCTACGGTTTTCATCGAGTGCAAGAAGGGGGGAAAAAACCATCAGATAAAAAAGAATTAAAAGTCACTATCAAATTGAAATCCTCAACACTGTGGAGGGTATTTTATAGAAAAAAAAATCAAAGTTTTGACAACACAACAAGGCACTGAGAAATGGACCGTGACCAAACTAAAAATTGTTATTGTGAAGTGATTTAAGTTAGAAAAAAAAATATTATGCTGAAGTAAATTCAGCAGAACATTTATTTCCTCTTTATTGAGCAACTTCCGGTAAAAAAAAATAGTCTGAAAAGATATCTGAGGGAAGTACTAAATGTGTGTTTAGTTTTTGATTTTTGGTATGATAGTTATTAATTTCAGTATATTCATGGATTTCGTATATATTTATATTCAACCCAAATAAATAATTAGTTTAGTGCAAGGTCTAAGATATACGGGTCTAGCTACTTTTTAGTTCCACTAATCTGATACTAAAGCCAAACAGCGCTAGTATCTGTGCATATCAGTCACATACGTAATTCAAATATTATAGAGATGTTTGAGCTACTAGATTTTCATTTTATGGTTTTAGGTAGCATGGAGAGTAGATAAAATATTTATTTATTTTTAACACCTCGTCTACAGGTTTGATTATATGTGTATGTAATAATTACCTAATTCCTTAAACTGTTAGCGTGAGATATATTTGGAGGACGTGTAACCGCATTTGCGTGGATAGAGAATGGAAAAACAATTTTGGTAAAACTATCCTCAGTACACCTGACCGAGATTAGAACTTTGATCTCCTCGTCACCAGGCAATCTAGTCTAATGCAAGAGGAGCGCCTTAGACCGTGCGGCCACCAAAGTGGGTTATATAAAATAGTTAAGATGACCAAGTAAGGATACTATTAATAAAATACATAACCTACCAACTATAATAATTGATTGCCCATGATTTTTAAAGCATTTAAATTTGTTTGGTTATGCAATAAATATATCCTATTTATCAAATATATCTCTGGTACACTGTGTGTGCGGGGGGGAGGTGGGGGGCGATACTTTATACATATTATGTAATATTTAAATTGTAAAATTATTATAAATAAAATAAATAGAAATTTGAAGGACTTAGGCTACACTCTTATCAGCCAGTTAAGATACGTGAGGGAATTAATATTTGAATTCTATTGGATGTCTTTTTGACTTATTTGTTTGAAAATTGAGACCAATTTAAGATATAATAAAATTTAAAAGTGCAGAAGAAAATGTATTTTTAAACTTGTCCTACAACTGAATCCAAATTATATAAAACCAGCATTATAAAACATCTAAATGATTGAGTAAACTCTTAAAATACAATAAGACCTATAGCCCTAGTAAAAGAAAACTCTCAATCCAAACAAAAACGGGTTTTTAAAATCAAATTCACACTTATGCTATATACGTTATTTATTTCAATTATTCATCACATGTATTAGTATATTTTAAATAAAAATAATAAGATATATTTACCTGAGGTACCCGAAGGATTTATAATATTTATTGTCTAAAACAACCATAAACAGCTATTATTATACATTAACACGTTCATAACGATATGTAACTATCACAACACTAGTTCATATTACGGCAAACTGTGCAAATAAAAGCTTCAAAGTCTGATAAACATTTAGACGGTTTATAGTGAGGAGTGTCTTGGGTTTGTTGAGGGTGCTACAACAGGTGGAACTTGAAAAATAATTACGTATTTTAGTCACCATGGCTTATTACCCGTTTGGGTTTAATCCATGTTCTGTATTAACTAAGATAATGTTTTATGTATAAAGGAGGTTGAATTTATAGGACGCGTACCCCACATTTGCGTAAATAGTGAGAGTGAGAAATCATTTAGGAAAAACTATTCTCGTTACCAAGGAACGGAGCTTATAGAGTTTGCAGAAGAGTTTTAAAACCACGGATATCAAGTCTCGAACACATGGAGAGTTGGATATAGTTTTGAAAATTGTAGGTTTAAATGTTCAGTAAACATAGTTTCTCAGGATTTATGTTTAGAAATAAGAAGCACACAACATATTCACCAGTTAATTTGATTTGTTTGTAAAAAACATAATGCGCATAAAAGGTTTTTAAAATCAATTAGAAAACTAATGTACCAAATAAAATATGTATATAGAATATCATTTACTGATATCCTATGAAAAATGCTTAATTATACGTATAATGAAATGCAGATTTTAAAAATTATCTTTAAATTCTTGAAAATTCCGCCCTTTTTTTTTGTGTGCATATAAATAAATTGACTTAACTGAAGATAAATATGATCATGTAGAACACCCACATCAGTTATCGTATGGTATAAGGCGTCACTCTAGCAAAAAAATTGGACTGATAGTAATGGTGATATCAGGGTTAGAATCCCGCTCAGGTGAACTAAGTGTGTTTTTTTACTAAGTGATCCCTGTACGTAGATGCGGGTACATAAACTATAAATTAAAAAGTTTCTCATTTCTATCCCATTAAGTATATCCCTAACAAATAGTAGCACAACAAAATTTTTAAAATAACCATAGAAAACTAAAATTAATATATAATTTTAACACCCCGTCATGCTACCTGTTCAGTTTATACTATGTACTAATTACGTTAATGGTAAGGATTAGGAAGGCTTAAATTAGAGGAAGCGCACCCACATTTGCTGGAAGGAGAGTGGAAAACACTTAGGAACTCTTAGTGTACCCGACTAGGATCAATAACACGATCTCCCCGTATTTGACAGTCTAGTCCAACACGGGATTAGCGCATTAGACCACGTGACCACCGAAGTGGTCTAAAATAATATCAAATTGGTTAAGAGAGTATGGGATTATTAATTTGTGATAAATACCCTTTATTGTTTAAACGATTCTTACTAATACAATAAAATGTCTAACTAGTTAAGAGGAATCAATCCTTTAACTAATAATATTAGCTTCTAACATTAAATATTTTCACCAAAAAAAATTACAGCTTCCAAAAGAGCCACTTGAATCTTCAATTTACGTTTAACTCACTTAGACAAAAACAAAGAATGAATAAGGACAAAAACTATGCTTTAGACGAAGAGAGATATTGAGTAGAAAACTAAAACACAATACGAACCAGAAACAGTTTCACTGAAAAGCGTTGGCAGGAAAACATAAATAAACCACCATTGACTAATGGCCAAGTGTCAAAATATAGAACTAGTATCTCTGTAAGGAATGTGCCTTCGACCTCTTCGTAGATAAAGTGTAAATAATTAAATATTATGTTTACAATCTCTATTTAGAATGATATATTGGGAGCTTCGTGATATTTTATCACACCTGTTGACTAATTCTAGTTTAAGATTAAGTACTTTCGTATTTACACAAGTTCACATATTAAAAGAAATTAACATAATTTCTTAAGTTATGCTATAAAATTCTGTGTCATGTGGTATTGTGTTGCCCAATAACTCTGGGATACTTGATAGTTCGAATCCCTGACAGATAAAAATATGTATGCAACTAGGATACACAGATGAATAAGCTTTGTTAGGTAATAGTAAACTGTCGAAGGAAGTGCAGCAAATTTACTAGAATCAAGAAGGAAATTTGTTTAAAAGTGAAGGCTGATCACGAAGAGAGCACAGATTGAGAATGATAATTTAGAGAATGATATGAAATTAGAAATTAGGAAATTAATAGGTCCAATAGGGGGTGACGATATTTAGGTGTAAAGGAGGTTACGTCATGATTAGTTATACACCTTGTACTCATCACAATACATTGTTAGGATAATCAAATCAAGCAGATTACGGTCGGCAGGACATGCAGCATGAATGGAAGAATCTAGAAACGTGTGTTAGGGTATTGATGGACAAACCCAATGGTAAGAGATAATTTGGGTTACTTAGAAGCAGATGGGAGGATAGCTTTAGGTAAGTATGAATACTTACATTTAGATCTAGTACCTTTTTAAATTTGTCATTTAAGGCCCTTCTTATAAATAATAGTGTGGATATAAGTATATACTCGTATGTGTGTATGTATGTGTGTATGTATGTGTATGTATGTGTGTATGTATGTATGTGTATGTATGTGTGTATGTATGTATGTGTATGTGTGTATGTATGTATGTGTATGTGTGTATGTATGTATGTATGTATGTGTGTATGTATGTATGTATGTATGTATGTATGTATGTATGTGTGTATGTGTGTATGTATGTGTATGTATGTGTGTATGTATGTGTATGTATGTGTGTATATATGTGGATGCGTTTATGTGGATGTGTGTATGTATGTGTGTATGTATGTGTGTATGTATGTGTGTATGTATATATGTACTATATATGTATGTATTATGTATGTATGTATGTGTATGTATGTGTATGTGTGTGTGTGCATGTGTGTGAATGTGTGTAGCTAATATACAGGATGTTCTTGGGTTGAACGGCCAAACTTTGGGAAGTGGTTGTGGATCAAAAAACTAAACCAAAATATCTTTTGGAGATTTGCTAGTTTTCGCTTCCTTTTCGCGCAAACAGCAAAAAAATTAAATAAAAACAAAATAGTTAGGTACTAAACAAAATATTGTATTTTTGTATTTGTTTCAAATTGACGGCCTCCAGCCTATATACAAGCATTGTACAAAACTAGTGGCTGGCCAACATTGCACGACTGTTGTTTCTTCGCACGCTTGCGTTATCCTTTGTCGTAATGATATAAGGTCATTTACAGGCACTTCATACACTTTTTGCTTGAGAGCTCCCCATACGAAACAACATAATGGTGTTAAATCAGGTGAAGGCAGAGGTCAAGCCACAGGTCCAGCACGACCTATCCATCTTCCAGGAAAGTTAATATTACGCCATTGCCGAGGACCTCTGCAGAAAAACGTATTTTTATTCAATTGTTTGCTATTTGGGCGAAAAGGAAGCGAAAACGAGCAAATCTCCAAAATACCTTTTGAGTTAGTTTTTTGATCCACCACCACTTCCCAAAGTTTAGCCGATTAAACCGGGAACACCCTGTATATACCATATCACATGTGTGTAGTTATTTTTTATACAGTGCCTATAAGAATACATAACTTATCTAAATATATATTATTTTAACTAATATATATAGTCGTTAGTATCTTTGTTGGACTTTGGTATAAGTAATTTTTGAAATACTTCACTATATTTTAAGATATCGAGCCTCCTTTAGTCAAGGATTATTCCCTTCTGAGATCCTTTGATCTAAACTCCAGTGGAATCGAAATTTAGTCTTACTTTTTTTTTGGGGGGGGGGAGAGCAGATAAGGCACACACTATACGGAGTTCACTACAAATGTGGTCTCATCCACTCGCAATAAGAGAGTAGCAGAGTAATAATGTTCAAGAAATAATTTAGACTTATATAGTTGTTGCTCTAACTGTATAACGTTTTTTAAGGAAGTCATATGATAAACATATTATATAAATCTGATCTACAAGAACTGTATTGTGTCGCTTAACATGGATTTATTCCTTGAATACCGTTCTATAGAACATCTAAAAACCAAAGCTATACAAACAGTAAAAACTTTTGAATTTGACAAATAAAAAATAAGTCATGATATTGAACCAATGTCATGATTTTATTAATATTCTTCTAATGATTTTGGTATTTATTTTAAGAAGATACTAATAAGTTTATGTTTTTTGAACTTCAAAACCTACAAATTAATCAACTTAAATAAACAAATGATAACATATATATGGCAAAGCATTTTTCCACACAGTCGTAAATCCGTGGTGTTTAGCCTCAATTTGGAGGTCAAATATTCAATCCTACACTCGTGCTTTATGTTTTATTTTATGAGTTTATAGCAACAATCATTATTGATAGTTTCACAACGTTAAATAAATAATCAAAAGACAAAGAGGAATATTATCTAGTGGTGATTTCTATCAATTAGAGTAATTTATTCAAAATTTTAAATATTATAATTATTATGAGATAGAAAAATAGATCAATACTAACTTAGCTATGGAAACCCAAAACTTGCAAAACTGCAATTAGTTCAGTTAAATCTCTAAGAAAAATCCGTTGGCCTCAGCTTGGTTTGAACCCATGAACATTGAGTCCTGAGACAAGTGCTTTACCCCAAGACCCCTGAGGTCAAGCTGGTGTATAGGATACATTTTCATAAAAATTAAGTCGGTAAAAACCACTGATATTCTATGATAGTATGGCTATTATCAAGAATAGCATACATGGTAATATAACCATTTCAACTTGATCCTCCCTGATTGGCTCCTGTGTCAGTCAGGAGCACCAACCACGTGGTTAACACTGTTTGCCCCTAGCAACACTTCTCAGCTCGCCACTGGTATGCATTACTCTGTATTATACGCACGTGGCGTCCTAAGATTGACATACGTTTATTCCGATACGGTAGTCTATTACCATTCATCACCTCCAAAATATATATTAGTTTGCCTTCACAATGTCCAAGCTTATTCAAATGAGAAAAAGAATAAATATATTACAAAGGTCGTATGTAAAATATAGTCCTGCATTGGAAATGTATTCATGATACAGTCTTGTCTGTATCAAAGACTTCCAGTAGAAGTAGGAGCAAATAGCCTTATCCGTTCCCCCGTTCGTTCTATAACTCTATGGGTGACCTGGTGGTCTAGGGGTAAGGTGTCGGACTTCTGTGCTGAGGGTCCGGGGTTCAATCCTCGGTCCCGGCACTGATTTATCTGATTGCCAAGCCCTTCCTTCACCTCTGACAAGACGTGTATTAATCACAACTTGTGAATGTGAGGAATACCAGGGCCTCCACCGTGGTTCTGATTCCACGTTAAACTGTAGGTCCTCCATTTCATCTCACAATCACCCTACCATTACACATTAGCGTAAGTGCGTAGCCTATAACCCGAATGGGTAGTAAGACGTGGTGCTAATAATAATAATAATAATAATAATATAACTATATATTAGTGACACTTAGAAATACATTTTTATTTTGTGCTTTGCATCTTATTGTTCTTGTTCAGGCTATTAGCATATTTTCAGTAAACGGGGTTTGGATGAGTAAAGTAAATATTAAGACTAAATGCATCCACCTTAGCTCTGAGAGATAGTGGGGAAACATTTAGGAAAAGCTACTCTCGGTACATCCGACTGGGTTTCAAACCATGGTCTCCCTACCTTCAACCGCCTAGTATATTGTGAGAGTGACTTCTTTGACCAGCGATTTTTCTACATTTTTCAAATATTTTCATCACCGAAAAAGACTATAACATTTTCAAGGTACACCATCAGTTTTTGTTATTAAAAACACAAGACACTTATTAAGATTGTTAAAATTATTATCATTGTGTTAGTTTAAAAAAAAATGTTAATCATGGATTTTAAAAATGTTCATATGTATTCCTCAACTTTTCTCACTTCTTTTCAATCTTACCCCAAACTACTGCAGCACATAAGCTTGACTCTTAGCGGTACACCGGTTGAAGATCACTGCCTTAGACCATGCGAGCATCGAAGCAGACGAAACACTCGTTCACAGTAATAGTTGGGCTTAAAATCAAAACCTAATAAACGCCTAACTTTTCAAAATTGTGGATACTCAAGGCCTAGTTATTATTTCATTACAACGAAACGGTGTCCTAATGGGAAACTAGACATATATTTGTAGCAAGTCCATTAATACTGGATCAAATAAATGTTTATTTGGAATTTTAACCTAAGTTTAAGTTAACCAATGTAATAGCTTGCAGCCTTTGGTAATCAAGAGCATGCAAGGAGAACGTAAGCTTGATCAATCGTACTGTCATTGGTCCTATATCAGCAGTTGTTCACGCGCACCAGGTCATGTTTTAAAAACAGAGATTGTTTTGCCAATTAGCACAACGCCTTGTGTTGACATGGACAGTAACTCCGGGGAAACCCCCTCTTCTGATGGTATATAACAATGTGATTTAGACCTTTTTCAAAAAAGGGGAGGGGGAGGCAGGAAGGACCCCAGTTGTTAAGGAGCTACTTAGGAGTGATTTACATACTCAGCTACCGAGCTACAGTAACTTGTTAGGAGAATATCTTACAGCTCGAGTCCCTATTTAGTACGGAGGAAGGATCCCCCAAACCAAATTGTAAGTCTGACTTGTAGGCTACAACAACCACGCATAGTCGGACCACCGTGTATTTGACACTTGTCAGATTTTTAGCACCGAATATAGGTCAAGGCGTGGAAATGCAGAGTAGGGATATTAACAAAACGAGGACCTTCTACTAAACTATGTTAACCTGTTCTAAAACCTAAATCACATTTACACACTCGTATAGTAGATGGTCTATTTCAATAAACAAGATCAAAAGAAACCTCACAATTATTTGAAGTTGCATACCCATCCCACTAAGCCATCCTGACAGGTAGGAATATGGATGGGGTGGAGTATCGATACCATTATATTTTTTAATATCTTTGTTTAACACTACCTTTAAATGCATTCTACAGTAGCCCCATGGCTTCTTTGGTGCTGACTGACAGTTCACAGCTGACTTCTGACAGTCAACATTTAGGTATTTACCTAAATTTTGACTGTCAGAAGTGACAACTGCTAAAGACATGTTTTTTGCAGATCATATGGTTCGGCGTAGGGATACATAATTTGGTCTGGTAGCGTTTCAAAGCCGTCAGAAGTCAGCTGTGAGCTGTCAGTCAGCACCACAGAAGCTAAAACTGAGGTATAACTTAAATGAATGTAGCTAATATATTTGAGTAGTTCTTTTTTCTTTTTTTTAAAGTCAAGCAGTTTCTTTTTCTTTACTTATGTGGCATCTAAATTGTGAAATTTTGGAATAAACATAAATCTAAACCATAGATTTAGAAGTGACTCCCTTTATGCAGACCGACACTAAGTTTTATCAAAATCTATTTATAGAAAATATATAACATATAATTATAATTCATCTATCGACATTATGAAAATATAATCTGGTTATTATATTTAATATAGGCCGTTATAATAGATTTTCCATAATTTCACTAAGTTGTCCAACTAAATACTCATAGTATAAGTTTAGATCAGTGGATCACCAAATAGTAATAGTCTAGAAAAAATAGAAGTTATTTGTAACGAAGTGCACGCGGACTAAGCGTCAAGATCATTTGGTCTGGTTTTGCGGTGATAGGAAGGAAAGAGTTCAAGTCTCAATCATTTTCACGTAAAGAGGTTTTATCCACTCTTCCTTTAACACAAATGTGGTCATATTTCTTCTAAATTTTACAGTACCCTTCTCTAATCAATCTTTGTATTAAATTCTTATAGCCTGTATTGGTAGCACGACACGTCATTAACACAAATTACAATTTTATACAATAAATATGTGTTAATTTATAGCTAGATATATTGTTTTTTGTTAAATTCCAGAACAAATTTGGTGAATGTTTTAAACTATTGCAATCTTACTATTCTTGTATTAATACCGTAGGGCCCAGACTTAATGAATGGTAACGTTGACAAAAAAATGTATTTAGTTTCAAAAATCACAAAAGTGAAGGTCATGCTTGTGTTTTACTTTCTCTCGAACCCTTGAAGAAAGAAGTAGGTCCATTTTGATCGTCAAAAAAAATCTAACTCCAGATTATGATGAATTTCGACGTTTCAAGTCTTCCCTAAAACAGACAAAGTGATTTTCGTAAAGCTGTTTCTCTGTGTGTTTGATTCTTTGTCTATTATCTATACCAAATGCCGAATCCATTTTACCGATCGGACCAAATTTGGTATATAGGATGTTTATAAGGGTCCATCGATGATTTTTTTGAATTAAATATCCAACCCTAAATTTACTGTAGTTTTGTGAAGGGCAAAATGAGAAAGAACCTATTATTTCGAAATCCACTCTATTTTGATTAGATTTATTATGTGTGACATTGATTAACTTAACAAACAAAATGGTAATTCATTTGCCCATGAAAATGTCTTTGAGGATACTTAACACAAGTGAAATTTTCAATTTTTACTATATATCAACTATTTGAGATAATGAATAACCTATCATAAAGTTGGATTAATGTTACAAATAAAAATATTTTAGTTCAAATATGTTTTTATAAAACAAATAGTTTCTAATCTATAAGCAAATATAATATATCACATATGTAATTTTATTAAATATTGTTATGTTCTTTGGTTAACAGAGATGTTCCTCTTTTCTTAATATTTCTGTAAGAGTGTATTTAATTTATGCTCTTTGGTAGAGTGCTTCTGAAACAATGTATATTATTTCCTTTCACAAATCTTAACGAGTTTTTATTAAGATAAAAAAAGAAAAGGTCTGTATGGTGCACAGTACCATTTATTTTTAAATTGTGTTAGCCTAAATATAGACGAACATGATTGATTGTTAATAATATATTGATTTTAAATATGGTACATTAAACTGTGCATCCCCCTTTGCCTATCCAAGATCAACACTATTTCAAAGATTGAAATTATAATATACTTACACATTTAATTGACATTGAGAAAGTAAATTAGAGATTTAATCATATGGGTTGGAAATAAATATTTTTAATTGTTTATTTTAAACCAAATAGCATCCATTAAGCACCACTGATAAAAAAACATAGCTTCTGATTATCTATAAAGACACCCTTTTCACAGGACTAGATGATTGCGAATAGGTAAACCCAGTGATTAAATCGTATTCCTTTCAACAAGGGAGTTTAGTGAGTTTAAAAAAAATGTAAACGCCAAAGCTGTCAATCTCTTAGGAATGGCCGCGAAACATTATCATTAAAAACTTAATTAGTTTTTCAAAGGAATTTTGTAAAGCAAAAAAAAACCTTTTTTTGATAAATGATTTGCTGCACAAACTGTTAATTAGTTGTGGTGGCCTAACTATAATTTTTCTTTGAAAGAAACAAAATCACTTTTGACCAATCAAAAGACAAGTCCTGTATTTTCTTGGAACAATTAGTGTTGGTTAAGAACATGCAGGACATAACAAACAGGTGTTTCTTCCCGGGCAGCCAATAAAAACATATATTTTAGTTGTTATATGATAAATCTATAATTAAAAGGTTTTTATCAACAAAATTTGACATATCTGAAACAATCCGGTTTTCCTTAGGGCAGCTATTAGATAGCCACGTACATTATATTAATATATAGAGTTTTTTAATCAGTTCAATATTAAAACAGTGAGAAAACTCTATTATGACATTATGAAATAATTTAATTTTACTAATGTGTTATTTTCCAAAATACATTATTTATTATAAAGATGTATCATGATACGAATCTTCACCTTTTATATTTTTTGATGAAAGTTTGTACCCGAATAGAATTAATAAATTTTTTTTTTTTAATTTGTTTACTACTAAAACTTGAAATAGACTAACATAAAATAATGTTACATAGGCAGCTATGATTTGTTCTTGTACTATTACCACAGTACCCCTTAATATTAATGATTCATTCACCTTATAATCTGTTAACTTCTCAAGATTAAAACAAAATAGGGGATGAAAGACGACAGTCATCTTCTATAATGTCCTGAAATAATAATCTGAAACCATTACACCTACAATCTTGATGCTAACGCTTGTACTCAAAACCTGAACATCAAATGGATTTCAAGTAACATTTCCCCTCGTTAATTTGTATCGCCTTGCAGCCAAGTAGAAATCTTACACCACAATCTTAAAAGGAATAGGGAAAGGGGACAAGGGAGAAAGTGTAACAACGTCTTGGGAGGCGACTTGAGAACCCCCCTTTTCTTCTTGCCCCCTGATTTTACCCTTTTCCTTGACGACACACCATACTGTCATGCTTTCCTAGGGGCAAGATTTTTGACAAAATAATTAGCAACTCGACACTGGAAAGCTTGTTATATTGCTGTTCATAAAGTAGAAAGTGAAAAGATAACTTACTGTACCTAAGATTACAAGTATAAGGAAATAAACTTTATGCTACATTCAGAAAGAACTTGATATTTATGCAAACAACTGTACCTAAACCTTAAATTTTCAAATAATAATTATATCACCCCATCTAATCCTATGTAAAGTAAATATTTTATATTAAATTATTTTAATCAAATATAAATTTTAATCCAATATCACACAGTTAATGAAAATACATGTTTTGGCAAATTTATATACTAGAGTAACATCTAAAATAACACGCACAGGTGAAACTTGGACTAGGTCATGATTCTGATAAGTTCGTGTTTACCGATAAGGGAGAAGAGGTTGGGTTTCGAAACCTGCATGGCGTAGTTAGCTATTTATCCCTAAATGGGCTCTTTCTCTCCTCCCACGCAAACGCGTTGAATATTTCCTCGTGGCTTTACGCTGCTCAAGTAAAAATGGATCGTTGTAAAAAAAATTAGTGACAAAATTAATGTTAGTAAATTAATTGAATTATAAAATGTAATATAGTTTAAGGGATTTTATTGTGAATAACATTATAATATCAAAAATACTTTACTGAATAATTTTAATAAAATATATATTTTTTCACAATATATTATTTAAGAATGGACTATTATGGAGTGCTGGAATTAGGGGTGTGCGAAGCACATTTTTTCAATTCAAAACAAACTCGAAGCGAATATATTAAATATTCTGAAGCCAAATTGAAGTTCGGGTATTTTTTGTTAGTTATTTTTCACTTGAACAAATATTATATTATTGTGGTTATTTAAATTACTTTATGCTCTAAAACTACTTGAAAAATGTTTTATTTCACAATTGTTTGTAATATTTTGTTTCAATTAGATAAGCCAAGCTTTTGAGTTAGATTTTGGAAATATTTGGAGCATTATATACGAAATTGCGTCTTTTAATATTCATTCTTTATTTATAGCGCAGTAATATTTACCTTTTATTTATAGCTCAAACGAAAATGAGTCATTTTAACCTTTTTACATCAAAATTAAAATTAGAACTAATACTGTCTGAAATGCGTATTATTATGGTCTTTCTGTTGTCTTAGAAAATTTACTTTAGATATCAACGTATCTAATTAATTACCATGCAATATTTTACTTTTTAATTCAAGCTATTCTCTGGAAATATTGAAATCGTGGAACAGATTATATTATTATTATTATTATTATTTACTATAATTACTATGGCAATATCGTTCCATGAAACTTGGTTAACTTAAAACTATGAAACCTACATATAATTATATCATATGAGAATGTATAATATTTAATATCTTCAAGTTTTTTTGTGTGGTTAGTTGCTTATCCATTCCTTGAATATAAAATAAATATTATTGCTTATTATATAATGGGATATGTGTTTATGCCATGTGAGGGAATGAGGCTGCAAATTGTTGCTAATTTATATATATAATAATGTATTTAAATATATATTTTATAATGTATTTAAATGTCTGCTGTGTACTATATTGTACTTTAGTATGTGACCTCGTCATCGTGGTCATTGAATCTCGATTATGTTACATCTCCAAATTGTTGGGTAATCTTATCTTCATCATAATGTATATGATTGTCTACTTTTTATTGTTGTATGATATACTTATCAGGTAAATTAAAACTGTCCATAACTAACTAAATGATTTTCGTCTTTTAAGTCAATTTATTTCTACATTTTATCATGTGTTTTTTTTACATCAGACAAGAGTCTCAGGAACTTTGCGGACGTTTCTCTCTTATTTATTGTAGTAAAAATTTGCAATTTTGGTTTAAAGTATATTCTTAATATTTATTACTATCTTCCTTTGGTAGCTGAGCTATATTAAGCTTTTTCTCTCTTTAGAGGTAATCTTCCCACTCTCTTGCATCCTTTATTGTGTCTTCTATGGTATCCTGGCTTTCTATTCTAACATTATTTGTACTCTGTTAAACTTTATTTGTATAATATCCAATTTGGTGGCTGCATGGTCGCAGTAGACTAGACTGCCGATGACGGGGAGATCAAGGTTATAAATTCAGTCGGGTGTACTGAATATGGTTTTTCCTAAACTGTTTTTCCCTCTCCACATCTAATAAATATGGCCTTCTTCATTCCTAAATCCACTAACATAATTAGTACGTAAGAGTTTAGTATGTACGGGTAGTAAGACGCGGTGCTAAAAACATGCTTTCCTTGTTCTTTTATATTATTCACAAAAGGTTCTACATAAATTAATCATAAGATGATTGTGATCCCAGCAATAGTGACGCTACATAAAGTTTACCTTTTACCTCCACAAACCCAAAAACATTTTCAATTCGAAGACACCAGCCACAGGTAGGAATAATAATAGCAAAAATTTTATGATCCAGCACACCAAGTAAAGTTTTTTTTACCCAATTACATTTCTGTAACCATAACTGAAGTCACCTCTAGCCCCCATTTAACGAAAGTGGTGGTTCCCGATTCGGACATGTGTCAGATTGTATTGCCTCCCTCGCCATCAATTACTGTCTGGGACAATTTAAAAATCAATGGGCGTTTTTTAGGGTTATTGAACGAGATTCAAGGAACTGGCCTTTCTTACAAGTGTTGGTATTTGTATTGAGGTTGATAGCGGGTCGGGGATTATGCACTTTAAGTTTTGCCAGTCATTAAAACAGCATTAGATAATAAGTCTTTTAGCGAACAATGATGTTATTTTATTTATTTGAGGTATTCAAGGTGCACTTTTTGAACCGACTGATCGTATCAGCACACGAAAATTTCTATAAGCGATAGCGAAAAGGCTTACCAATTATGCCGGGAAATATATTTTCACATACCTTCCAGAGTTTTTTTTTACGAGCCACAATCGACATTGGACTGATGGCTTTACTTCCCGTCCGAAGGAATTTGTGTTACGGAAATTTATCGCTCAATAAAAATCAATTGACCCAGGCTGGGTTTGACCCCATGAACATCAGGTCTTGAGGTGAGCACTTTACACAAAGCCCATCAAAGTCAACAACAGTGATGTTAGTCAAGGTCACTGATAGTGTGGGATCATAATTTATTTGATTTTGAATAAAATATATTCAATTGGCGATTCGCCGTTGTTTCAACACACCTTTATCTTCCCGTACAGAGCTCTACTTGACTTTGTTAGGTGTAGGCTTAATAATTTTGTTTTTAATAAATATTTAAACAAAACTAAATCCATACTAGGTTTTAAATTATCTTTAAATAATATTTTAGTTTATGAAAACACCTTAGTAAAATAAAATGTTTGAAAAATCTTTAAGATAGTAGAACCACCATCAGTGGCATGTCATGGAGTGTTTTCAGGGTAAGAAGATCTTGTTTAAACTGCACGTGTGATATATTGTCCCATACTAGGTTCCCTCTTAAATGACCAATCCTATATAAGTTCTGCTCTATATAGGAATATATATACGTTGACACTTGGTCAGATAGTGTTCTACTGAGTGTAGAGAAAAAGAACAGTTACACTTTAAACTCAACACTCCACGCCATCCATGCCACTGATTACCATAGTAGCAATTTTTTACATTTTTTTTTTTTGCGTCGCATCTTATTTCCATTTGGTTCAGCAGCATATTTACATTAATGGATAAGGGATAAATAAAGTATAATTTATAGGGAATATATCAGCATTAGTGTGGAAGGAGTAAGGGAATCAATTTAGTAAAAAAAAAAACCTCTCACTGCATCTGAAAGTGATTTCAACCCTGATGTCCAAATAAAAAAGTCAGTCTATCACGAGAGTAGCTCCTATAAACATGTGACCATCGAAGCTGGTTTCTATATATAAATTAAAAACTTAAATAAAAACTAAATCTACATAAAATAACGTTGACAAAATCAATATAGTTAATATTTATCTTGATTGCTTAAAATTCTGTCACAATTGAGCTGAATAACACATTGTCACGTGTATAAATAATTTAAAATAAATTTAGTACCATCCTATTATTTTTTACTAGCGCTTTTTACTATATATTCATGTTATACGCTTATGTACTAAATGCAATAATGGGCTAGGGATGATAAAGGTTGAAACAAAAGGAAGTGTACCGATATTTTCGCGGAGAGAAAGTGGGAAACCATTTAAGACATACCACTCACAGTATATCCTACTGGGATCGAACCCAGGTGTGAGCCTAAGATCATACTGAAGGTTAGAAGCTTTTTAAGCTATGAGGTAAGGTTATTCCTAGGTTGTAGATATTCCGGACGGATAATAAAATGCATTGCACAATTTTTTTAAGGTGCTCCAACTAAATACATATAGTAGGAACACGTACAAATATTTTATATTTTATTAAAACATAAGCATATTGGCTCGATTCAAGTCCAGATACAGTTGAGGGTTGTCCGAATTAATATTTTATCATCACTTAAAATAGCTTAGACTTTTCAAAAATATATTAAGTTAAATGAATATTCTATTCTCATAAATATACTGGTATGAAATTTAGAAGAAATATAATGCTTTTTTCTACAACGCCGAAAACGCCAAAACATTAAATAAACAAAACCAGAGAATAAAACAAATTAATAATGGCGTTTGGCGCCATTACTTGGCTGATCTGGCATGTTGCTTTCTAAAAACGAATAAATAAAGCCTCCACATTTTGAACAATTATCATTGTTATTGCCGATCTCTTCCAAAAACCTGGCATCTTTACATTATTTTTTACTTTCATCAAATGAATTGAAGAGTTTCCAAAAGTTTCTCCATTTCAAAACATCCAAGTTTAAGAAACTAAGAGGGAAGAGGGGGGAGGGCTAGCACCCAAAGTTAAAGAGCAGCCCCTTCTCCCCCCTGCTCTTTGCCCTTCTTTTTCTCAGTCGAACAAGAAGAGCGGTAAAGTAAAGAGGGTTTGTGGAGGAATGATTAATAGGTGTCAAACTAAGTTAAACACAAGAAGGCGCATTCCCATTCTTTCTTTTGTAGATCGCTAAAACTTTGGCCAAGAAAAAGCACTTAAGTCATAGAGGGTGAAAGAATCGCTCATTTATGTTGGATGAGTATCTTCATAGGCCCCGAAAGGTGATGGCATAGATCTATGGGGTCAAAGGTTGACCTGACTGAGCTCTAATTTGATTTGACCTTCACACTGATTGCAACTTCACTTCAAAGACAAAACTAACTAATCAAAGCTCCCGCAGAGTGCCTAAGTCGCATTAGACGCATCACATAAAATCACGAATTTAAAACTGTACTTGCTTCATATCAATTATTTACCGTTTGACTGATTATCAGAGAGTTTATATGATAAATATATATTTAAAGTAGGTAAGAACATATTTTTTACAAAGTTAATTGATTTAAATAAAATCCGTAATAGGAAATAATTTGTTTTGAAATTAAAAGTAAAAGATGATTTTATCTAATTTCATATAGGCCTAAGTCATTTATTTTTAGACATATAACTTTTATGGCATTAGTTTTGAAAGATGTAAAAAACATGTACACAAAATGTTTTGCCATTTCTGGTATAGGGGCAGTATAAAACCACGCCTAGCAGTTGGACCACGGGACTCCTCATACTAAAAGTTCATAGCTTAGTTGGGCCACGGTCACCGACCATGAGGACTATAACAGATAATAGACCCACAGCTAGATTTGAATTCGGCCCCACCAATCTTTTTGCCTTTACTAGTTTAGGCTTATTTAAGCTAGGTCAGGTTAGGTTAGCTTTTCGTTGTGTCTTACTTTCCATCCCATGATTATTATTTTTTTTTGCTCAACTTGAGAAAACATTTACAACCATCTTAAATGGAGCCCCAGAACAGCCGGGGCTAAGTGTTAGTACACCAATACGTCTTCTTTACAAATTTCCCAAGAAGGAAATCGTGGCCCAACTTTAATTTAGGATTAACGATACCCTTTTAAACGCAGGTCATAAAAGGTATATGTGGCCCAGTTGTAATACGCCTTTATGAAAATATGTTTTAATTTTTGTTTTATCCACTGCGTCTTAGCACCAGTTCTGACTGTCCATACGTTTACATTAATGTGATATGATCAAAGAAGGAGGAATTTAGAGGAAGTCTACACGTTTTAGGAGTGGAAGAGAAGAAAAAAAATAATTAAAAACCATCCTAAGGATTCTTGCCCAGGATTCAAAGCCCAAACTCTCCATCACCAGTAAACCAAACTAGACGAGTTTGATAACTTAGCCCACGTTACCACCGATGAAGGTAATCTATTATTACTTGAAATAAATATCTGAGAATTCTGTACTTCTTTTTTCAGACTCCCAAGTCTGAAAAAAGAAGTGCAGAATTGACGCAATTGATTTCACAGGTGATATTTTTACTTCAATGGGACATTCCACGCTTAGTTAAGATGGATAGTGGTCCAACCATTTCATCTTTTTTTAATTAATATCAATATTTTTAGTCAAAGATAGCCAATACAGGCACTAAATAGTAAACCTTAAGAAGAAGTGTTGACCTCAGTAGTCATGGGGAAAAGTGCTCGCCTCAAGATCCGATGTTAGTGGGTTCAAACCCAGCCTGGGTCGACGGATTTTTCTTGAACAATAAAAAACCGTGACACACCTCCCTTCAGAGGGGGAGGATAAACGTTTGTCCCATGTTGATTGTGGCATGTAAAAAAAACCTGAATATTATGTGAAAATAAATTTCCCAGTAATACTGGTAAACCCTTTCACACTTTTTCATAGAAATTCAGTGTGAAAGACAACGTGGAACCACCACACTTACTGAAATCCCTAGAACATGGGATTTCTACCTGATGGTGCAGGCAGCACTAACCAGCTGAAGGTCTAAGTGCAATATCCAGCTCCAAATGGATAGAAAACGCAGCAAACAAACGTTTTTGAAGGAAGAAGTTGCCCTCAAAGGCCGTTTAAGTTTTACTTTGCCATTTTCAATAGTTGTTGACAGAATTTTGTATATTTAAAATAAAATAAAGAAAATTGAATAACCACAGAGTTTGTGATGTTACCAATGTTTAGTTTCCTTCTAATTTTATTCGGACAAAATATCTAGAATTGTGTTTCATTATAAAATATTTAACCTTGTCAATATTTTATTACATTGAAAAATGAGATGACATAATTATTTCAACGTCTCTATATTAACAGTATCAAAGGCCTATTAAAATAATGTGTTTTAAATTTATTAAATCATTATCACATTTATTGCTACTCAAATTAAATGTGAAAATCAAGATAAGCTGATCAAACTTTACGAATAAAGTTGGACATATTGAAATTGTGCTAATAAAAATAAGATACACCAACTAATTTGAAAGTTGTGCCCATTACTTATAAAATGTATATAAATAATGTATAAAAAGTCATTTATGTAAACACAGAGACTTAAAATATAGGCTATTGAAGATTGTTATTTTAAATCGTACTCAAATTTATAATTTAACCTACACAAAATAATACCCTCATTATAACCTAGTTTAATTTCAGTATTTAAAATAATGTTTAAACATTTTTACTAAATTAAATTAATAAATGTAGTTAAACTACAGTATTGATTCATAATCAGTGAGAACGTAGACCAAGGAATCAATCTTCTCGTCTTGTTTGGATTGCTCAGATGGAATATAGGGATTTCGAATTCCGGCTGTGTTAGTACGGATGTGGATTTTTCCTAAATGTATTCTCAATCTTTCTCCACATTTGTGTGGACACATTCTCCTTTCATTAAATCTTCCTTGTCTTTAGCTAGAGTTAATCTGCTGATAGCGTGGACTGGTAGTAAGATGAGAAACACGAATTGGGAAAAGTAAATTTTTTATTACATAAAATAATGTATTAGCCATAAAACTGTTGGGGCAATTTCATTAATTACTCACATCATTGGGCACTTCGAACAAATGTCAGGCTCATATAATCTGTTTAGCCGATAATGAGGAGGTAGAAGATCGAGCCCCGACTCTGCGATGATAATTATTTTTCCTAAAAAGTCTCCTACTCTCCCTCCATCCATGTAATTTAGAATATAACCTTTTAATCCTCACCGCAATTAAATTAGAATGGTCCTGACGGGTAGCAATATGTATTACTATTATTAGGTGTTCTGTCCTTAAGTCGGTCCATTCCTTTTGTCAGTGACTTAACTGCCAATGACCCTGTCTCCTCCCTCCTTCAGCTCTCTTTTCTTTTTCTTTCAAGCAATGATATAATGATATGATGATGAGATAAGTAACAAAGAAACCATTTTTTATTGCCATACTATTAAAAAGTTATATTGCGACTATTCCTTCATCTAGAAAACCGATTCATTTTATTGACATCAACACCTCTTAAGGGCAATGGTTCGAATCCCTAGCACGCGCGCGTGTGTTAGTCATTTCTGCACCCATCCCTCAAGATCTTGTACGTGGAGGAGCCCGGTCTTGTCATTCGTTATTACATCTTGGAAACTGCAAGATATTGGAAAATTCCGAGTGACGTCTGTAGAAGGTCTTGGGAAAAAACAACAGGGGCAGTTTAAAGGGTGGGAGAAACGAGGGGGAGGGAGCTTAGGGGTAGCCGTGAGGTTCAGTGATGGGGGGGGGTGGGTGGGGGGGGGGGGGGGGGGGGGGGGGGGGGGGGGGGGGGGGGGCGTAACTAAAGTTTATTCTTTACAGTGCTATGTTAGCGGAAGGGAGTCCAATGGTAAAATTAAATAAATGAAGTTTAACTTTTGAAAGGTTTCATCTCTGACCTTTTGGGATACG